>OX365952.1:15021871-17421871 GCA_947247005.1 Spisula solida | reverse complement strand
TCATCTCTGGTCTGATTGGGTACACGCTACAACCATATACAGAAATACAAAGTCTCGTTGGATACGCATATACCCGATATATCCAATCCTGGCCCTACTGGACAAAAACAACTACCAGGTACAGCCATTGCTTGACCTATTGACTACTCACTTGAACCATGTAGAGACATTATTTGACCTTTTGGGAAAAAAGGTATAACCATTCTCAGTCCTAGGTGTTCATCACGACCATCAAGTACGGACATCCCTAGTCATATTGGATATTAAAAATTAAATTCTCACCATGTATAGACTGTTCTGGAATTGTTGGGTACATAACCCTTAGGTTCATCTATTCCTAGCCCTTATAGGTACCAACGACCACACTGTACATGTATTACTGGTTCTTTTTAAACTCAAAAACTGCAAAAAACAGACATCAGTGGTCCTTTTTGGTACTTACTACTACCATGTGCAGACAGTCCTGGTTCTATTTGGTACGCACTAGGTACATACATTCCTTGTCCTATATGATATTCAAAACCACCATATACGGGAGAATATATTGCTGGTCGAAATTGGGCACCCATGAATAACCACTAGGTTCATTATAGGTACAATTTGGTACTCAATTCCACCATGTACATACATACCGTACTTGGTCGTATCGGATACTTATAAGTTATTACTACTATGTTCAGACATTCATGTTTCTGTTGGATACTGTCGATCGCTAATTGACAACTCAGGGGCGCCATGTAGAGACATGCCTGGCCTTATTGAGCAGGCATAACCATTCTGTACATACATTCAAGTCCATTTGGTGTGTTCAAAACTAGCATGTACAGATATTTGTACTCATCACTACTGGGTACATCCACTTCTAGTCCTAATGGGTACCAATTACAATTATATACATGTATTCCTGGTCCTATTTGGTACTCAAAATTGTCATGTACATACATAGGTTGTCGGATTGGGAACTCACAACTGCTAGGTGCGACCATTTGTTGTGCTATTGAGTAATCACTACCCCCGTGTACATATAGTCCGTTTTTTATTGGGTACTCATAGATACATTCCTAGTCCTATTGTGTACCCGAAACTACCATGTTCATGTATTCCTGGTCACATTGAATACTCAAAATCACCATGTACAGACATTTGTGGTTGGGTCGGTTACTTTCGACCACTAAGTGATGCTATATCGTGTCGTATTAGGTCACCACTACCACCATGTACAGACCCGGGCCTAATTAGAAACACACAACCACTGTATACATACATTCATTGTCCTAGTTGGTACCCACAACCACTATGCACATACATAAGTGGTATGATAGAGTACTCGCAGCCACTATACATAGCCATTATTGGCCCTATTTGGTACTCACTAACATCATATACATGTACATACATTCCTGGTCGTATTGGGTACACATAACCACATTCCTGTTCCTGTTAGATACTGACAGCATCATGTACATACATTCCATTCAAGCTAAGCGATATCAACCACTAGGGACATACCTTACTGGATTTATTTTGAGTACCGGCAACCAGTGGGAGCTTTCATTCGTCGTCCTATGACACCTTGTAGAGACATTTATGGTCTTATTGGGTGAGCATTACCCCCATATACAGACAATCCTGGTCTTATTAAATACTCATATCGACTAGGTACATACATTTCTAATCCTGATGAGCCTGGTTACAATTAGGAACACCAATTTCTCGTCCTATCGACTACTTAGTGCCCAAGTTAAGACATGCCTGTTCTATTTGGCACTCATAAACACTAGTTACATACATTCCCTGTCCATGTATGTATTCACGGTCTGCTTTTACATAAAGTCCTAGTTTAATTAGGTTCTCGTAACCGTTAGGTACATCCATTCCTAGTCCTAATGGGTACCCACAACCGTCATGTTCATGCATAGCTGACCCCTGTATTCGATATTTATGACCAATATGTGCATCCGTTCGTAGTCCTAGAGGGTACTCAATACCACTAGGTACAGGTACTCACTTTCACCATGAACTGACATTCCCGGTATTATTGGATACTCGCAATCACTATGTACACTCTTCCGTGGTATTATAGGGTGTGCACATTCATGTGGTATATCATGTATTACACTCCGGGTACTCGCAACTACCAGGTACAGAATGCCTGGTCCTATTTGATACTCACAACTACCCAGTACAGCTATTCCTGACACACCCATGATGAACAGCTCAATACACACAAGATACTGCCTTTCATAATACTCTGACGGTACTCATAACTCTCAGGTACACCCATTCCGGTCCTATCGGGTACAAACAGCCATTGAGTGGCTTTTACACGTAAAATTAACAGAAACATGTTCTTGACTACATATGCATATGGGTACATACGACTTAAAAGTAAAACCATTTCTGGGCTAGTGGTATCTTTTACACCCCTGACTCTATGAGTATGTAATACTGCCTGTTTCAGTCATTCCAGACTATATGAGGTAGGACACCTAAGAGCGCTAGACACAACAAGGTAAGGGTGAGAAAATAACACATTTGTATAATGATTAGTATTATATAGATAGATTTTGTCAGCTGATGATAATATAAATGCTTTGTGCATTTTAAGACATACGAAACTGGATACAATGTGTAGAAAAGGAGTCGTCGTAATGACCAATATTGATGTTGCTGTACCTCATGGCGGCAAGTAGCCAATGGGGCTAAGAATGGCTGTACAGTTTCGGCAATGCATTATGGCTGTTCCGGATGGGATATGTTAGTCAGTGATCGTTCGCTATATTCACTATTGATATAAATAAATTTAGACATAAACAATACTAAATAACTTTGTATAAAATATTAGTACTGAAAGAAAACATTAAAAATGACTAATAATTGCGCATTCCAGGGCTAATTTTGATATTTTTGACGTATTTGACCTTGACTTTTTACTACATATTTAACCTTGACCTTTCACGTTAAACTTTGCTGCACTGAAATGTCCTGACATATATATGCAGTTATTTATTAAAATATATCTACATAGACTGCCAAGTAAATAAATGGTAGATATAAACATGACCATTTCCTCGATATGATGGCCATTTTGTGATGCTACCAGTATGATAAATGATCGTTTTCTTATGCCTTTGGACTTCTTTTCCAACCAAATATATATTCTTATGAATAAGAATACATGCATGAATGGAACTACGTACTAATTATTAATTTTGAAGAAAAATGGAAGTTAACGTAAGAACCGTTTGGGCAAGATTGCATTAGTTTCATGGAGTTTAAAAGTTCAGTGACCTTTGACCCCCATATAGTACGTACTTGCAAATGACATTCTATAATTAGTAAGTTTTTATAATGTTTCTAAATATGTATTCTACCTATATGGCAATTCTGCTGACATTTAAGTTCATTTTGTCTTTTTTGTAGATATTAACATAGCCCAACCCCCTTCAGCAAATTACAGATTTTCACATTGACCTCATGGCATATAAATGCGCAAACGAGCATAGATAGTCACGACATGGACACTTATAAAATGGGTTGTCAGATAGGCTATGAACTATTCTTTCAAAATATATGCAAACTTCTTTTGGCCTCTTTCATTAAAAAAAAGTATGTGGGTTCTCGGACTTATACAGATATCACATGTTTGCGTTTTTACTCTACTTTTACTTATTGTTCTACATATTTGACCTTTGACCTTTTGTACATGTAAAAGAGTTGAATATTTTGACTTATTTAATGAGCGATGGAATATTCATATTACCGGATATGAAAACAATATTCAATCAATGCTATTGTTACTGACCAATAGAAACAATGGTAGAAGTAAAACTAAGCATACCCTCAAAATACTGCTATTTTTCAATTGCTTCAATTTGCACCCATATGATACAAACATGTTTTTTTGTGAAATTCGGATATCTTCTTATCAATTGTATAACATTTTAAATTAAGTATACATAAAGGAATAAAATTATGTGCAAAATATTAAATTTGAGGGAAAATGTGAAATTTGATGAAAAAGTATACTGGAGCATTTGAATAAATTATATGGGTTTTATCATAGTGTTGACCTTTGACCCCTATTTACATCATAATTACAAGTCAAGGTTATGGTTTTTTATATTTAAAGTGTTGCCCATTATGTGTTCGTTCAAATTTGGCAAATATTTTCCAAATTGAACATTGTTTTCGTTTTTTATTAGACATAAAACTACCCATACCCCCCTTAGGAAAATGTGCTTTTTTTCATACACCCAATGAGAAAAAAATGAGAAAAAAATGTAGGTAGTCACGGCTTTGACACTTAAGAAATGGGTTTTCTTATAGCATATGAAATAACCTTTCAAAATATGTACGAACTTCTTTTGGCCTCCTTCGTTGCAATAAAAGTGCGTGGGCTCTCGGACTATATGTGTTAGATAAATTCGCTGACCGACGGTACTAGCTAATATAGGTAAATTTCCAACTCGGGTAGCTAATCAGGGGGATTAACTGTATAAACTCTATGGTTAAAGTACATAAACATGTATATCCTTCAGATACACCTATAGTATGTGTACCTCGCCGGAGATAACTCTATAACCTTATCGATAATACTCGTATGAACACTTAGCGATAGACTGGTCGCTTGTTATAAGTGTAGATTAAACAAGAAATATCTTTAAAAAAGATAAAAAGCGTTAAGATAGCAGATGAGTGTACTTGTATTTAATGAAGATGCGGACGTTATTTCATATCGTTGACATTGAAAAGCACAAATCAAACTAGAATTTATATATTTATACATGCATATTGTTTGTCAGTCGATCAAAAAAGTATAGTGATGTAGGTATGTGTAGTAGTTTAGATTCTACGCTCCGTTATATACGGCAATTATAGCGAACGGTCCGTTATATACGGCAATTATAGCGAACGGTCCGTTATATACGGCAATTATAGCGAACGGTCCGTTATATACGGCAATTATAGCGAACGGTCCGTTATATACGGCAATTATAGCGAACGGTCCGTTATATACGGCAATTATAGCGAACGGTCCGTTATATACGGCAATTATAGCGATAGTGATTCCAAACTTAATTCAGATTTTAACATTTAGCACGCATTATGTCTGATAAAAAACTGTAGACGGGACTTACCTTAAGTAAACGTCGAAGTTATAGACAAAAAGAAAATGGGAAAAGAAAATCAGAAAAATAGGCCCATATGGGATTTGAACTCGAGACCCTCCGCAGATTAAACGATTCGGTGTAGACGAGCGCGTAAGCAATTTAGCTAATTTCGCAAGTAAGAAATAATGCGCGGTATTAGTGTTATATATCCACGCCATACTTGACCCGGGTCACGTTAAGATCAAACAGTTAATAATGGGTACACTTAGTAGAACCGAGAGGAACGCGAATAAAAGATATGTGTGTGTGTATCTTCTGTACATTTCGTTTACATGTTTAATAGAAATGTATTTTTTTTATCTTTTGTGGTTAGTATAGCATATTGTAACCTTCCAGACCCGTTTATTTATTTACTTCTCATTTATTTGCAAACATTTATTTGGTTTTTAAAGTGGTCAAAAGCAGGTCAAATATTAAGCTAGACAGATAACGCTGAAACATATATGCATTTAAGTGATTTTGTACAAGATTGAGCAAAACTGGATATCAAAAATTCATATTATTTTCATAATTTTGTAAACAAAGGCTAGGGTTATCACAGGCGGACTATACATAAGTGGGATGTTCATAGCGTAGACTTTTACTCTGGAGTTCGCATTTGTTATAGTACGAAAATAATAAATACACCATCATAATTCGAAATCTTTCTGCGATCAGTACACCATATCAGGTATATCTGTAGCAAAAAGATTACATTAAGTCAAATAGGGAAGGCAGCACTCAACTTAACCAGCCGAGCACAGAAAACATTACAAACACACAAAGCACAATGCCCAACTGAACCAACCGAGCACAGGAAACATAAAACACATACAAGGCACAATGCCCAACTAAACATGCAAAGATCCGCCCAAGTCCCAGCTGTCGAAACGTATAATGAATTATTAGTTTCAGCAACCAAAAGACTGAATGCCCAAGCTGAATGACCCAGTTTCCTCAGAAAAACGACAATAATGCCTAGTTTTAGCTGTCAGAAATCCATAAACGAAGAAGTGCCCAACACACTGCCAACCAAGAAAAAAATCAGCCCTATTAAAAAGCTGAATGGGAAAGTTTCAGCAAACAAAAGAAGGAATGCCTACAAGTCTGTCATAAATTACAGCTCCTGAAAAACAGTCACCACCACGGACCGGTAGCAACACAAATGACGTCAGTGACGTTATAATGTCGGTGTCAATGAAATAACCTCAACGATCAACTCACTAAATCTGGTATATAGCAATTCAAACCCAATGCACTTCTCTGAATCGCCTTTGTACTAATTGTAATCATAATGTGAGATAATGTTGGTGGTAGCCTGCTGGATATCGTATAGATTTATTATATTTCTTTCTAGGCCGTGCATAACGTAAACGTCAACGCTGTGACTATTGTTGTCCTAATGAGACCTCCATCTCTTTCATATAATGTTTATATCATTTTAAGACCAAAGTATGGCTTCCAGAACTATTCCTATGCGTATCTTTTATAATTTTGACATTGCATGATATATTGGCGGAGTTTTAAACAGAACGTTTACCTGAAATGATACTATCAGTAGTGAAAGTAAAGACACAAAGTGGAAAAAAGCGGTTGCCCCGGGTAAGCATGGTTATTAAAATGTCGGGTTTACCTATAGTATCCATAAATATGTTTTGTAAAATATACCATCAGGTGGCCAGATAATTCCGATTTCAAATAGCATGTTCATATATAATCTGTCTACAACATTCATCATTTTACAGCAAAAATCTACGTTATTTCCCTCGAAGTGCAAAACATCCGTTAATGGCTGGGCTTTGAGGCTAAAAAGACAGATACAGAGGTGCTGACAGGAGAAAACAGTTTCGCTTAATCTTGAGAAATACTCCCAAAAAGCTGTGGCAGCTCACCGCACTCAAACTGATTAATGATGGCAATCGCCAGCAGACAATCACTGTGATTCAAACAAATGGTTAATTCTTCACGGGAAAAGCGACAACACGTCTCTGATGAAGTTATTAGGGCACATTACACGGTCAGTCTTCCACAAGACATGGCAAGAGACTCGTTTCTTACAGACAGGACTAAGAGTGCCCTTGTATGGCAGACAATCTATTTTTACAGGAGATACAGACTGTATTGAAGAAACTGAAAAAGAAGTAGATGACGGCCTCATACGCAGATGGCTTTCTGGCTAATTCCAATCTAAATTGAAATAGGCAAATATTCAGCGCCTCCTGAAAAAAGACCAGTCTACTAACTTGTATTGGGAAGCTCATGGAAAGAATTGAAAACAAGAAATTGCTCTGGAATCTTAAGTGAATAAAGTATCACGTCATGTCTCAATACAAACTGAGTTTCACCAGAATCTATCAACTAACTTGCTTCACTCAAAACCTTGGAGACCTTCTAAGGAATGAAATATTTTGACATTCTTCTTTGCATTGTACAACCGTTTCAGCAAAGTCTGGAAAAACGTGTACTTCTGAAGTTGTTCTAATATGGTATCTCTGGATGTAAGTTACGCTGCCCCAAGAACATCCTGTACAACCGATCTGTAATAGTAAAGCTATATTTGATAATGCGATACAAGAACGGATTTTCTACTCAGATTTAAAGCAAAGGCGAGTTAATGCAATAGTACTTTTGTCAAACAGACTGTTTGATCTATAACATGAACATGTACTCGTAAAATAGTTTCCTCCGCAGAAGTATATGTATTTTTACAGTTATTTCATCATGTATATTTTGAGAACAGTTAAAGCGTTTGTGCTGATGTATCAGGAAATATTTGCCATTTTGTTGTAACATCCTAATTGGAGACGTCGAGCCACAATGCGTATTGTAATATAGCTTCACTAGATAAGAGTGCTTATTCTTGTTACAGAGAAATGGCGTCTGGCACTTCAACATTGCGATTTAAAGACAAGGTCGTGATTGTTACCGGTGGATGCAAGGGTATCGGTAAGGGGTGTGTAGATGTATTAGGTAAGTTAATTTTTGAAGCAATTTACATATATATATATATGAAACAAAATTAATTAAGCACCAATTAAGGACTACGTACCCGTACCTTTTGGATGACTTTGGTTGCCAAATCATTCATGGTTACGCATGTAGGTCACATATATCGTAAATTTTCGCACAGATTTCGCAAATAGAACTTGTACGCATACAGGTACGTGTTGATTACTTTTTTAGCATTTGGTCATACAGGTGACTCGTGCAGTTTAGGGATACTTGTAGAGGTTTTCTGAAAGGTGTCCCACAGATATGGATATAAGTTGGTTTCACACCCTACCTACTAAGACTTCACTTGTATCTCCCTGACTTTTTAGGGATTATCCGTACGTTCCGATGACTTCCAATTACTGCGTTGTTTTCAGAACGCCAGACATGGGTCTAATATAATAGTTCTGAAAAAAACGCAGAAACTGGAAATCATTGAAAACTTTTTTATTATAGTATTGTTTTATTTGCCATTTTAATTATCTTGTATTATAATATATTACTGTTTTTGATATGTCATTTTTTTATTTTCAGTTGAAAACGGCGGCAAGGTAGCCATTTTTGACATTGACGGTGAGTATTCAAGCTTATATTTTCTCTCAAGTTTATGCGAATATGTTTACTGATACTGAGATTATACTTAGCCTAATTGTTTAATTCTACATCTGCGAGATTGGAAGTATTTTTGTGAATAATGTGTGATGTGTTACTTTACTTAAACTTACACGTTAAAAGGATTCTAGGGTTTCATAATTTATTTTGGTTAAAAGCTAATTAGAAAATGTTGTCAAAATATATAATACATAGTGCCGTGGTTTGCTTGTTTAGAACTGAGTTTAACAATAACCAGTAACAGTACTTAGTGTTATCTTTAGACTCCTCTTTGCTCTTTAAGTTAGCACTCATAATTTATAGTTTACCGTTTATGTAGTGATAAATACTATTATTATACTTCACGTGGCCTCTCAATGTATTTTCCCCATAGACCTTCCGTGTGATATTTTATTCGATCACTATGTGATATTTTGTTCGATCACTACTATTAAAAACGAGACTGTGCTATTTATAGAAATTTGTACTATTTGAGTCCGGAAAACACCCTGCTAGAGAGTATCCGTATGCTATTTATATGTTTGTGTATATTTCACTTGCTATTTTTAGTAAATCTTGTCAATTTCAACCGTTGAAAGTGACAAAATTTACTAAAAATAGCACCAAATCATTAGAAACTTATACGGACTACGATTGTACATGTAAAAATATTATAACGGCAATCTAAGTTCTGCTTACATTTGATGATATTGTATTTTGCAAAATAGTTGTAATTTTGTTCGGTATAATAAAATAAATAACACATGGCTGCTAGGGTGATAGTAAATAATACCAACCCTTGAACATTCATATCACCCTCTGCTTCGCCTCGGGTGATATAACTATTCTCGGGTTGGTAATATTCACCATCACCCTCGCAGCCATGCGAATAAAACATGGCCACTCGTTCGGATGCAGAAAATTAAATCACTCGTGCTACGCACTCGTGATTTAATTTTTCCGCATCCGAACTCCTGCCCATGTTTTATTCACCGCCAAAATACGCGAACAGATTTTTATTTCTTATTCTAACACGATCCGCGGATTGATCCTATAAACATAGTGCAAACAAGAGCATGTTTTATTACCCCCATAAAACATACCTCTCAAATTGGCTGCTACTATTTACGCCCCGTATCACGTGACATATTTATGAATGAATGAACGTAAACTTTATAGTAAACCTTCTACGAGTCGCGATGACAAGGCAAGTTGCACGAGAATCCAGTGTTACAGCTATGACGCATCTATTTTTAGAAAATCCAATATACTCTCGAAACTAAGTTTCATTAAAACTTCTGATAATCAATTCATTTATATTTTTCTTTTCATGAAATGGATACCCTATACTCGTTTCAATGTTTAAAATGTGTTATTTCCTTCAGAAAATTACGTAGATCGTTTTCATTAACGAGGGAGGTAATTGTATCAGCTAATAAGCCACTCAGTTTCAGCGTGGAATTATGTTCAATGTCAAATGGGTGAAAATGGAATGCGCGCAGTTAAATAGTGCGGGATATTATCGTATTTAGAATCGAAATAAAAACTCTGTTCTTGTATTTTGTCGGTGAATAAAACACGGGCACTCGTTCGGATGCGGAAAATTAAATCACTCGTGCTACGCACACGTGATTTAATTTTTCCGCATCCGAACTCCTGCCCATGTTTTATTCACCGACAATATACGCGAACAGAATTTTATTTCTTAAACTAAATTGCCCGTTTAGTTACATCACATTCTTGTATTTCATTTCCATAGATGCTACGGGTAACGAAATAACGACTACCGGGCCTGGTGATGTATTGTATGTACACTGTGATACTACAAACGAAGAACAAATAAAGGTACAGAAACATTTTATGGACACATAAAAGTATTTATGTCTAGCACATTCATGACTAAGTACGGTCAGGTACGACCATTACAGGTTTTTAGCGTTACATGACTTAGCCTAACAAATGAATGAGCTTTAAAACCATTGCTTCCACTTTTTTCGCGTGGGTAGCACCCCGGCGAATTCACATAATTTGAGCGCTTCCATGACTACTCGTTCTCATGTATTAGCCTAGTGCTATACATTACAAGTTGTTATTATCGTGTATCAGCAACGTCTTATATCTTTTGAATGATAATTTGCATGTAGAAGCAACGTATTAGATCTTATGAATGATAATTCCATGTATCAGCAACGGCTTATACCTTTTGAATGATACTTTGCATGTAGAAGCAACGTATTAGATCTTATAAATGATAATTCCATGTATCAGCAACGTCTTATACCTTTTGAGTGATACTTTTCGAGTAACAGTAGCATATTATACCTTTTGAATGATAATTTTCATGTATCAGCAACGTATTATACCTTTTTGAATTCTGAACCATTTGAAACGTTATGACACAATGTAGAAAAACATTATTTCGGTATTAATCAGAAGTTAAGCGCAACCTTTAACCGTAATTTGTTCGAGATTTCCAATTTGTTTATTACAGAAAGCGATTGAAACGACGGTGTCACATTATGGGAAGATTGACTGTTTGGTAAACAATGCAGGATGGCATCCCCCGGCTTTTGTAATAGACGAGTTCACTGGTGATGGCTTTAGAAAATTGTTAGACTTAAATCTTGTTGGCTACTTTCTTACATGTAAAGTGAGTATGATGTATTTACGATTGATTGATTCTCATATACTACTATCTTCATCGCCTTGTAAGCCTAGGTCCCACTGAGGATTTCTACATCGACGATGTTCTCCTAAATTCTTCCGATACCACACACTGTCTCATAACCTCTCCGAAGCTTCCCCTAGACCACGAGGAACCTGTTCCCGATGTCCTGATAGCTCATTAATTTCAATCGGGAGTACACCGTCGAGGCGAATAATGCTCAGTGGGACATATGTTGTAATAAAGAAAAGCTATACAAGTGCCATTGAAACAAAAATAGAATTCCCAACACTTTGATAACAACAGACAAACCTTGCAATTCATGTTCAGACAATTCAACAACCCATTCGAGGAATCCTGAAATATTTATATATAATACAAGACTGCTAAGAAACAGAACACTCGTGTCATAACCAACGGAGTATACATGTTGAAAGCGCAGATTAGTTGAAACATATTTTATTGCCAACAACAAATGGCAAATTGTTTGAGCCACAACTTCCAAAACTTCGTTACAGTCCAGTTAGGATATTGTGACAGTGACGTTGCAGTTTATGTGTACGCAAAAAGATTAAACCATTGTCTGACCAGGTATAGTGAATATAACATGTTAGTTAAGCATTGCAATTATAGTTGTTTGTACAGTATAAGTCTTTATAATTGGTTTTACACCATTATAGTGGACTCGACCGCTGCGTCACTGGATTCGTATCCTGACAGGACTCCTAGTTCGCCCCGTAAGCACGCACAAATGACATATTGAACGACATCCTATAATTTCAGCATACGCTTCCGTTTATAAGGAAAAGCAAGGGAAGTATAGTTAATGTAGCCAGCGCATCAGGAATGTGTGGACAAGCGGAAGCCGTTACATACTCCGCAACTAAAGTAAGTGTTGTATACATGTTTTGCCCTGCCGCATTTTGAGTAAGGGTGAATGGCGACTTCTCTTATGGTCAATAGTTTTTTCCATTTTGTGTATTGTGTTTGTTATTTTGTTATGATGCGCGTCTCTGTCCGATTTAATATTATCTTTTCAATTCGTTAGCTGGTTTATGCATTAAAATACCATGTTCATACCGTGCATTATCCACACAGCCTAAGACGTTAAAGAGGTTATATTCTTCGTGGTTCCAAGATTATTAATTTGTAGTAACGATATCCTACGTGAACATTTCGCTGGCTTAGAATTATAAGACTCATGCTTATTTGAATTTTGCATCTCAAGGCGCTTCTTATGAGCCTATTTTCATGAAAATCATGTTGACCAAACTAAAGTTTAAACAACTTGTTTTTTCCATAAGTAAAGAGTAGTTTTCCGACTGTTTTCTCATAATATTGATTTTGTACTTACGACCTTCTAATTCTAAGCCAGCAATTAGGTAATGCTGTTGTAGTTCTAAAGAGTGTTACGGTAATCAGGATGAGGTGATTAAGCTATTATTTCCATTTGTACTCCAAGATTTGCGCTGATGTCAAAGATTATTATTTGGTAAACATATTCAAAACATTCATAGTCAATCAAAATTGTGAACTGATTCTGGTGCTTTGGATTTGCAACGCTTTTGGTTTCTAAAGATATCAATTAAAACAACAACACTCTCAACATTCAAGTTAGTCGTAGACTTGAAAAACAAACTCTCATATTTGTTTACAGTTGCACTCATACTTGTAGGGAGGTATAATTGCAATGAGTAAAGCGCTGGCAATAGATGAAGCTAAACATGGAGTGCGAGTCAACGCGTGAGTAAACATTGTTCTGAGTTCAGTGTGTGCCTTTTGATTGTGGTCTGTGTTATTTCTGTTACCGTGCTGCATTCCCTGTCCGATATTTCGTCATCTTTTTGCTGTCATTATGTGGAATAATTTATCATATATGAAAAGGTCATGTAAATAGAAAATGTATAATTGAAGAGGAAGGGTTGCCAGTAGCTTTAAAAAATATTCCCTGTAATGCTAGATTAACATTAAATACGAATGGCTAGGTATTGGCGCTAAAACTGTGACCACCTTAACACCCAGTGGTGAAACTAAGGTCGAACCCCCATTAGGTCCATTTAACTCTAGTTAAGTATACGTTTATCTTGAAACTACAAGAACGAAAGGTTTCGAATTTGGAGACCGCCAAAATATCAAGTAGTTAACGTATGGTTAGTTTCATTTAACTCTGGTTTAGTATGCGCCATCTCGAAACTATATGAACGAACATTTTGGATTTCGGCGACTGAAGAAACAAGAAATGCGCATCTAATCTTTTTTTTTGGAACTGACCTACGCCAGCCCGTTTATTTTTCAGTTAACGTGAACAATAACAACATATACATTCGAGGGCCACTTAAAAAGTATTAATCAGTGGGCGATAAATCAACATCCTTGCCTCTGACTATATAAAAAGTGTATATTTTCTTAAAGAACAATCTCTCAGCTAGACGTTCGTTGTATTTTCGTCATTTTATATTAAAGCATTTCCATTTTATTGATATTTAAACAGGACATGGGTTAAAGCACTGGACAAAAAATACCTCATAAATACGTGATAAAATTGTGTTATATGGGCTCTTACGATTTATGAGCGTTTTTGTCAAATGTCATTCAGGCTTACTGAAATTAAATTGATATCATTTGCTATATATACCATTGCACTATTAAATGGCAATCCAAAATTTTGAAAACATTTAATTATTATCAAACTATAGCAATATAAACAAGTCACACCCGAGACTCAAAATACCACACTTACACCCTAATTAATATTAGATATATACTAGGTAAATAAACACTAATTTATTCTTAATATGTCAATTTTCCTAGATTATTATATGTAGTTTCATTCGTCGGACGATTTTAATCATTTTTACCTAAATTTATTTTTTTACAACAAAAGTTTATGTTGGATCCCAACTTTTAAAAAGTGGGTGGGGTAATGTTATACCCCCTATTTACGATAAAAAAAGAAAATTTACTCCTGTTGTCCATTCCATGTAATTCTTCTTGTATGAAATTACTATCATGTGTTTTTATTTTTGTTTTCTGTATTTTTGTATTAGGGATATGACGTCATAAATCTAAAATACGTATTTTTTGGTCACGTGATCATGTTCTTTGAGCTGTTGTAAAGAACACATTATGAATAATTCAGGACATATTTATCATATGAAAGATAGTAACATCAATAAATGTGTAAAAAAGCTACATGTTTGACTTTCCCACTTAAGACGTACAGTAGGACAATACAGCAACAACGTATAGGTTATAGTCCCAGCAAAATGCAGTTTTTGGAGTATTTCGAACATGACAGATTCCTTGTACAAGTTAACCCATTTTGACTGTCCAAACAGTAATGTTGATTCACCACTAGTTAATCAAGTATACGGTGCATCAATTCTGTAAATTTCAAATCAGTCTGATAACTATTAAAGAAATTATGACCATTAATATCAACCCTTAAGTCTACTAAAATACCTTATTTTCTCGCAATTCCAGTGTTTCATACTCCTATTGGTTCAATGTCAAATGGATGGATGAATATTTTACCGATTGCAGTATTGTTTTATTGGTTAGCTAGGCAAATGTTGTATCTTTCAGAAAATGTCCACTTTTATACACATTGATTGAATATTAAACGTATTATTGGCCACTGATTAATACTTTTTAAGTGGCCCTCGTATATCACAGATATAAAGAATTACGATGCATGTATACAGATACCACAATAATACATAGGCGCAGCTAATCTTACCACACCAGACTATAGTCAGCTTTAAAACCGAGACATTGTAATACGTATTACGAGACGTGCTCTCCCTACAGTGTTTTGATTTCAACTTATAATTCACAAAGTATGCTGTATTATTATATGTATGTACGCAATTAAACGTCTAGGGATATTGATGATAATATTGGAGTTAGTTAAAGCGTACATATACCTAATGCTCTTAAAATAATGTGTTTCTGTCTTAAAATTATACCTATTTTTTGCGGATATTTCATTGGATTTGTTACGAATTATTCCGTCGGTTGGTACTGATAATAGGCGACAAACTTGAATGTCGATGCCTATCATAAAAAGTGTTGGAAATAAAGTTTTTATGTATATGATTTTCAGTTTATCTCCTGGAGCAACATTGACCCCACTGATGGAAGAATGGATTAAATCCAGCCCTGATGGAGCAAGTGAGAAAGTGAAAGACCTAACGGTTAGTTCTTTGCAGCGTTTACCATAAATCGATCTTTTTAAAGAAGAAGCATGTGTTAGCATTAGTCTCTTCTAATTCTTATTAGGCTTTAATGGCTTTGTGCAATGATTTACTGTGATTTGTTATGTATATTGTATGTATGCTGTTCTAAGAATAGACCTAAATAAATAAATAAATACATGTGTTAATAACATTGTTTCTTCTGCTTCTGACAAAAATCATTAGTCGAGTCCCCATCCTTCAACGAGTGTTTAACCCCTTATTAACACTTTAATTAATTTGTAAATGGACCTCGTTGTGTTCGTTTGAACTTTCAATTGTTCTTTTAATTATTTTGTTTCAGTTATTACGACGATATGGTGACATTCGAGAGATGGGAAAGGCGTGTTTGTTTCTTCTTGCTGATGCAACATTCACTACAGGAGAAAATCTCAGTTGTTCTGGTGGCATGGAAGTAGGATTTGGACAAAAATACTGAATCAGCTACAGCCTATTCTTAAAATAAACGTGACAAGAGCTTTGTCGAAAGCAGAACATTAAAACAGCTGTAGTGTACGCTTGCAGGATGCGAGATGTCCGCATCAACAGTGAATTGTTATGCATAGAAAGATGCTATGATTGCCAAACACACGACGTCTGACTCATTGACACAACTAACAAACAAATATATTTTGTAGTTAATTGCAGCGCATCACCTGTCATTAATTATATAAACATTTTCTAATATTTGTTACGTTACTTGTATTTATTTATGAGACATGTACAGTATGTGGTTTCATTCTAAGAATTAGAATTATTGCACACATTGTTGACATGTTGTCGTTATTCATCGCCATTTAAAAATTAACACCCACTTAGTATGCCATCGATGTTTATATATATGGTAAAACTGAATGGCTGCCAATGTGGAGTTGGAACTGGCTACATTTTGACCGCGTGAATTTATGAGGGTTTTTAATAATGTGATTTGGGCGATGAATTGATTTCACAGAACGTACGGAATAAATTAATTTTCCTTGTTAAATATCATTTGGATTGCATCAACCTTATTGAACTATGTACAAAACATTTCGACAACTGCATTGGACGGCTTGAAAATTGTATTAACAAACTGGTATTTTTATTTTTTGTCTGCTTAACAACTTGGTGTCGACTTGACAAGTGTACATACAAATTGGTGTGTGTACAGAAGAAATTGGCTCTTCTACATTACAAAATAACGTTTACAAGTTCAAACGACTTGACAAGTATACATAACTAGATGCTTGTCGGCAACATCTCGAGCCCATTGTCAACAAAGCAAAGTTGACATAAAAGTTGGACACGGACACATTTTCGTACACAAAAGAAACAAGCAATACCTGTTTTACCTACGATCTGAGTGTGACCTAGACCTAGGGAGTATAAGAGACAAAGGTCTTAAACGCAACATTTCATTACCATATGCTGAAAAGTTATACCCGTAGCAACACCAACACATTGTTGTCCATAACATTATAGTGTGACCTTGACCTTGCAACTAGAGACATGGATCTTGCGCATTGCTCAGCGACTCATGGTGTTTAACAATTATGCCAAGTAATGTTAAAATATGTCTACGCATATGTGAGATACAATTTGGGCAAGTTCTATAATTCTTATTTAAAATTGATGTTTGAACACTAAGTGTGACCTTGACCTCTGAGCTAGAGACTTAGATCTTGCACACTGCACAACACACCTGCACCCAATTGTATAAACATTGGTTAAATTTTAACCGTGGTTAAAGTTAAAATGCTGGTTAACGGTAAAAAATCTGGTTAGGTAACCAGACTGAAAAACGGATTGTATAAACGAATTTAACCGCTTGGTTACCTAACCAAATTTTTACCCGTGGTTTAAACTTACCATTTCCCACAATTCAATGCGTACGTGACGTCATTCCCCCGCTAAAGTGATAAACAACTAAACCAAGTTACGTTAATAAGTGTCAAATCATAATGGAGATATAGCCCGGCCAATGTATATAGTGCTCTCATTTGAAGTTTGATCTCTTAGTGTGAGCACTACGTCTCAAAGTGTTTAACAAGTATGCCCATTTGTGTAAAAATATCAATGCTTAAGGGTGATACAGTCTGGGCAATGTCTATAATGGTCATTTTTGACGTTTGGCCTCTCGGTTGTGTGTAGGGAATTGTGCACTGCATGTTTTACAGGTCATTCAGCATGAGCATTCAGCTTTGGAATTGTTGAAACTAGTTCATTCAGCTTTTTGACAATTAGTACTTGGGTAGATCATTTTCTCGTTCGGTCGTGTGTTGCCCCTCTCCCTTCTTTCAAGGTGCCCCCTACCAACCCAAACGCTACAAACATTAATATTATGAAGGTTTTTCTTATACACATCACAACAAATAACAATGTTTTGAACAATATATTTCACACAATTTTAGCTATGTTAAAGCGTAGTTGATGACAATCTTTGTACATGGTACAGAATGATGGAGATGTAAAGCACGGATTGCATGATCTAATGTGGCTTAGCACGCCGAGAAAGATATGGAAATACCAGCAAATAACCGAAAATACCAAACTAAGAATTGTTAACAGCAAATTTGAGTCAGTCCTGCTTTATGGCGAAGAAACATGGAGTCTGACGAAAGCAAATTTAACGAAAACAAACTCCAGATAAACAAATGTCACAGGAAGATCTTACACGAACATGTGGTGACCAAACAAAATTAATTTAAATCACAAACGAATACCTATAGAACAGAACAAATTAGATACGTATCATCTCAGAAATAAAGCCATGCAATGAATGGATCATATCCTTAGGAAAGGTACCAGCAACATCACTTTTCTAGGTCTCAGATGGACACCGCAAGGAATGAGGAAAAGATGACAACTAAAGACAGTCCTGATGGAGAGCATAAGAGAAAGAAATGGCTAACAGGTATTACACCTGGTAAGTACGGTAACAGATAGAAAGGGGCAGAATGAGGTGGACAGGAAGTGTTTGTGGTGAGTAACAAAGGCTTAAGTCAAGTAAGTAAGTCAATTGAAAGTCGGTCTTGAAACTTTACCGAAATCCGGTATTTGTAATGTATTTATGTAGTGTTCGTTTATCACAGTGTCACCCCGATTGAAAGTACAACCCACCATGGCTTATGAGACATTTTTTTTCTTATTAAAGTACCTCCTGATCAATATTCTTTAACACCAGGCACAAGGATGGTATGTGTTATTATACAAATATTTAACTAGCCATGATGGCTCACTAACTGGAATAGCACAAACCAGTGCCTTATCCAATCGACTACTCCTTTCATGTATAGTTCAATTAACTACGGCTTCCATGTAGCAATACATTCCAGGAAGAATCAAATGAGCTAATGCTGTCTTACATTACGTTTGCACCATATGCTGCTACATAATGTTATAGTTAGAACATATTAAGTACATTTTAATGATTAAAAAGGGCGGAGCGAGCGAAGCGCGGCCTTAAGCTTTTGAGTCATAAAAATTAACTTAATATGTTCTAACTAACTTAGAATATAACATTCTGCATTTGGCTTGGCCGATAGAAAGTAGCGCCAACCAACGCATGACGTCAGTCTGTGAAGACAAAAGTTTAATGATTCAATTTTCACTTAACCGCCAAAATGCGGCGTTTTCATTGGCTCATAATGTAGGTTATATTCTAAAAATGCATGCACTAGTACTCAGAGTTTGTCATTATAATACATGTAATCTGATATACGTACATTCCGTGGAAATAAATACCGTAGTTATGATATATTGCGTTGTTCTTTATAATATGCATGTACTAGTATTGAGCTTTATTGGTGGCAGACTAGTGGCTGGATTCGCACGAACGAATCCTGGGGAATATAAAGAATCTAAAACATGAAATATCAGTGAATGTGGTGAATACCCACAAATACTGCTTGACACAGTCTCTCCAACAGAATTTATAAGTGAAAAAAACACAAAGGGCCATAAAGCCCTTAAAATTGATCTGACCAACATGTGCCAAAGATATAAGCACAACTAGATTAATCAGATGATACTGATCAGTCATGCATCCAACCAAGGTAACAGACAAATAGCGCGGACAAAATTTATAAGTGTATAAAAACCCAAAGGGTCATAACTGCCTTTAAATTGACACCACCAACGTGTGCCGACGATATGCAGATCTAAATTTGGTACTGATCATTCGTGCCAATAGTTACAGAGAAATAGCACGGACAAATTTTGCACGGACCAACCAACCAACAGACCAACCAACCTCAAGCATGATTCCAATATAGCCCCATATACTTCGAATCTATGGGTATAATAAAAAAAGGATTGCAAATATTCCTGAAATACTTGTCGGATTCAACTTGGCATAATTATTCCCAATCAACAATGATGATTATGGTCGGATGTTGAAGGCGAAGCCACAGTAAGTACACAAAATGAAACTTACGTGCTATAAGCACATATTCCTAAACCTTTACTAGGTTTCAAACATTGTTTTATCGTTTAAATTTAGATAATAGACCTTCAAATAACCCTAACGTTGTCAATTCTTTGATTTTATTCATCAAATAACTTTTATTTGTGCAGAAAAGATCATTCTTCCTAATGCAGCCAATCCTGATTTCATGATCATTCCGGCATTGTCGGACCCCTGAATTGTTTGTACTTGTAATCTGTGAGTTGGTCGTTTTTGCGTGTGCCTTTTGTGCTCTGCTGCTTCTGTAAAGTTCTCAGTCCTATTTCATAATTTTTCTTGCTAGTAATTATGTTATTGTTTTCAGAGCAACAGATATGGTTTCAGTCCTTTGGATATTTTACCCCCACGTTTCCATTTTAATTGGGGTTTGACAAATTTTAATTAGGTATTTAACAAAACTCAAACGGTAAATGATCTTTTATGTACTATTTTTCACTACAACATAATTTTCTATTTGGGTATTTCAGATTGTCTTTGCTTTTCCTTACTCCCTCCTCTCAAAATTTATTGGGTTTTTAAGAAAATTAATTTTTGTAATTACCCCAATACGCAGCTTACCTGTAGCTCTGGTTACTTTCATAAAGGAGGAGTTGAATCAATGGGGGAACATGGTGGTTCTGAAATTGTGGAGATCTCGAGTGTCGTAAATTGGTAAACATTGGAACACAAACATAGGCATAAGTATTTTATTTCTTCATCGATTTCTATAAAATATACGCCACGCTAAGGGGAAAAGTATTTGCTTTAATATAATATCTTTTTCAGCAGTTTTGCCGATTTTTCCATTACTCTGTGAAACCTACACGTTCCACGGTTTCACAAGGTAATGGACAAAACCGCACAGCCGCTGAAAAAGATTTTATATTTCTTGGAAAGCAAACATTTGTCCCCTTAGCGTGGCGTATATTTCATAGAAATCAATGAAGAAATAAAATACTTATGGCTATTCTATTTTCCAATGTTTACCAATTTCTTCTTGTAACTGTAGTCAAAAGTCACGTTGTATTGCTACACTGATTACGCATTCATTCCATCTCTAAACAGATTATTATCCTAATTTTAGCCTCTGTGTTATAATTGAATTATCATAGGTGTGAAATACATTGTACTTTAAATATCCAGTCTGATATGTTCGGTTTAAGTAACTTGATTGGCTTCTCAGATTGAGTGAATTACATTGTCTGATGGAGTTAAGGGTTACCTTATAAAAATGGACTTAACTTTAGACATTAGACAGAACTTAACATAATAGATAATTCGATAATAGAGTATCTTTGTGAAATATAGACTTTGTATAGACTTAATTTGATAACTTGTGACTCAGTGAAATAATTAATATCTTTGTGATATATATCTGAACTCTGTGAATATAAACTTTGTGATTGTTATTGTTACGACTCATTAAAATTAGTAAACTACAGCCGGCTTTGTGATCTCGGAACATTTATTGCACTTGTAATTGTAGACGTACAGTTTACGTCCAGCAATACAGACGATTGATTGGAAAACACAAGAACAGCAGCGTACACCGCTGCACTGTTCACTTGAATTTGTGAAAGTAGTGGACAATTGAAAAGCGGTCTAACTATATATATCTTCATAAAATCAGGATGATCAACATGATTGAAGTTGAAATATAGAACGGAATAAATATCCGCCAACTTATGCGACAATTAACGGTACCCTTGGCAACGCTGCTACACGTGGTTGTCGCACACCAAAATTGCTATATTTTTCATCTTTCGTTCTCCTTAAACAATGCCGTTTTTAAAGTCTTATATGTGACTAAAATTCACGCAAATATAATACATCATACGTCAACGACATGGGGTCATTTCCATAAAATACAATGTTGTTTATTAAACCAATGAAAAGATGAATATGTGCGATAATTTAAGAGCGTGTAGTCCGGCACTTACCAACAAACAACACAGACGATTCAAAGTACACAGAAGATCAACTGAAGTCAACAATAGAGAAAGGTTGCCAGCAACAGTGATTCCGTGTGTACGTGAAAAGTGTGAGGAATCATCCGAAAAGACAGACGTTAAACCACTAGACTGATAGTCAGCGAGCTCGAGAAATCTCCTTTAACTATGTATGCGTTCTGTACGAAAGAGCTAGGTATGCCAAAAATCAATCATTCGTAGCCTTGTGTTAATTGTGACTTCGTGGGAAAAATGCTCCATACATTGGACCTAATTGCGTTTGACGTTATGTGGCGTTGTTTAGTTTTCTGATGTGCGGCGTGACTGTTTAGGAACCGTCGTAACAATGCAACTGTTTGATGTATTTTTCTCATTTTATAAGAGAGTTTGATAATGCGTAGAAGATTGTGATGGTATTATTTATTATTCCTAATGAGCAAAACAACACGATTCACAACAAAATTATACGAACTTCCCGATCAACCATCATGTATATAATTGCCGACTTCTCACTTTCTGATCCTCAACACTGCTCTCTTCTTGCAAAAATTGGCCTTACTACTCTGCAAATTAGATGCAACAGTTCAGTCAAGACAACTGCCACTTCTTGACAGCTGAAACTTAAAACTTTCAGCGGTTTAGTTGATTACTTCAATGATAAAGTTTAATAACGATTGATTCCCGAGTTATGGGGTCATTTATATTTTCTACTATCTTCATCACAGGTAACTGTTTCATTGATTTTTTAGAGTAAAAATGTTTTTAATTTTTTTATACATATTTATGTTATCTAAGATAGATCTAGATTCTAATAGATCTATGAATTTTATAATATTTTTTTTTTACTTTTTATCAATGCTACAGTTACCTGTGATCTACGCATAGAGAACAATGTAACATAACGTGGTGGCCATCGTTTTCTTTTTGAGGGTTCATGCTTATTTAAACAATCCTGTAAATGCATTATCGGGCATTGCTACACACTCAATATCAAAACTCTGTGCCTTGTGGTTAGGGAAAAGAAGATGTTCAATGTGACCAACCTATACAATCGATAATATAACAACAATTTACCACAAGTAACATTATAATTTATAAAGAGTAAACAAAAACAAATAAACAAAAAATAAATTCATAATATCTAAGATAACATAAATTTTATAAAGATTTTTTTTTACTCTTTATCAATGATCAAGTTACCTGTGTCATTTACATGAAAACTAAAACCACTCAATAATCATCGAGGTTCAGTTTGGTAAAGTGAGAGTGGTAACTGAGCTACAAGTATTGTTGGAAAGCCTGAAATACCCGGTACAACAATCTTGATAGCTCACCTAGCTGTTTACGGAGCTACCAGTATTGTTGGCAAGCCTGAAATACCTGGTACGACAATCTTGATAGCGCACCTAGCTGTTTACAGAGCTACTGGTATTGTTGGCAAGCCTGAAATACCCGGTACGATAAGCTTGATAGCTCACCTAAAGCTGTTTACGGAGCTACTATAGTATTGATGGCAAGCCTGAAATACACGTTACCACAACCTTGATAGCTCACCTAGCTGTTTACGGAGCTACTTGTATTGTTGGCAAGCCTGAAATACCCGGTACCACAACCTTGATAGCTCACCTATAGCTGTTTACGAAGCTACTATAGTATTGTTGGAAAGCCTGAAATACATGTTACCACAACCTTGATAGCTCACCTAGCTGTTAAGGGAGCTACTTGTATTGTTGGCAAGCCTGAAATACACGGTACAATAATCTCGATAGCTCACCTAGCTGTTTACGGAGTTACTAGTTTTGTTGGCAAGCCTGAAATACCCGGTACAACAAGCTTGATAGCTCACCTAGCTGTTTAAGGAGCTACTATAATATTATTGACAAGCCTGAAATACCTGGTACGACAATCTTGATAGCTCATCTAGCTGTTTACGGAGCTACTAGTATTGTTGGCAAGCCTGAAATACCTGGTACGACAATCTTGATAGCTCATCTAGCTGTTTACGGAGCTACTAGTATTGTTGGCAAGCCTGAAATACCCGGTACAACAATCTTGATAGCTCACCTAGCTGTTTACGGAGCTACTAGTATTGTTGGCAAGCCTGAAATACATGGTACGACAAGCTTGATAGCTCTCCTAGCTGTTTACTGAGTTACTAGTATTGTTGGCAAGCCTGAAATACCCGGTACGACAAGCTTGATAGCTCACCTAGCTGTTTACAGAGCTACCAATATTGTTGGCAAGCCTGAAATACCTGGTACGACAATCTTGATAGCTCATCTAGCTGTTTACGTAGCTACTACTAATGTTGGCAAGCCTGATATACCCGGTACCACAATCTTCATAGCTCACCTAGCTGTTTACGGAGTTACTAGTATTGTTGGCAAGCCTGAAATACCAGGTACGACAATCTTGATAGCTCACCTAGCTGTTTACGGAGCTACTAATATTGTTGGAAAGCCTGAAATACCCGATACGACAATTTTGATAGCTCACCTAGCTGTTTAAGGAGCTACTAATATTGTTGGCAAGCCTGAAATACTCAGTACGACAATCTTGATAGCTCACCTAGCTGTTTACGGAGCTACTTATATTGTTGGAAAGCCTGAAATATCGGGTACGACAATCTTGATAGTTCACCTAACTGTTAACGGAGCTACTAGTATTGTTGGAAAGCCTGAAATACCTGGTACGACAAGCTTGATAGCTCACCTAACTGTTTACGGAGCTACTGGTATATTTGGCAAGCCTGAAATACCTGGTACGATAAACTTGATAGCTCACCTAGCTGTTAACGGAGCTACTAGTATTGTTGGAAAGCCTCAAATACCCGGTACCACAATCTTCATAGCTCACCTAGCTGTTTACGGAGTTACTAGTATTGTTGGCAAGCCTGAAATACCAGGTATGACAATCTTGATAGCTCACCTAGCTGTTTACGGAGCTACTAGTATTGTTGGAAAGCCTGAAATACCTGGTACGACAATCTTGATAGCTCACCTAGCTGTTTACGGAGCTACTAGTATTGTTGGAAAGCCTGAAATATCCGGTATGACAATCTTGATAGCTCACCTAGCTGGAGCATGATCAAAAAAAGACAAAATTCATATATTTTAGAAGATATTTATTGAGTAGAAAAATAGATTTTTTTTCAAAAGAAATATGGGTATATATAACAAGAGTAAATAGTTCACAGACAAGTGCAATACACAAGAGACTCAATATGAGAAAAGGAACCTAGTGATTTTATGTTAAAACACAGGAAAACAGGATTATGATGTAACAATTGTTTCTGATGTCATAATAAGGGATGGATTATATTTTGATGTTTTAAAGACCCTTTTGCACGCATTGCACATTTCATGTCCTATTACCTATACTGATGTGGTGTTAATTTTACTGTTCTATGTATTGCCAATCTATACAAGTTTTCACAAAAAAATACAAAATTTATTAAAAATTTCCAATGGGTCCTTTTCTCATATTGTAGATAATAACAAGAAATATTCATTCATACATGTACATACTATATTCTGTATACTAACTGTATCAGTATTTAAGTCATGGACAAAGGCTTATTAGCAATATTGGTTTGTATTAATGTAATGCATATTTTGTTTGAAAATAAAAGTGAACTTTTCTGGCCACATGTAAAATACCATGG
This sequence comes from Spisula solida, assembly GCA_947247005.1. Classification (NCBI taxonomy): domain Eukaryota; kingdom Metazoa; phylum Mollusca; class Bivalvia; order Venerida; family Mactridae; genus Spisula; species Spisula solida. The sequence continues at coordinate 17,396,200 of OX365952.1, read as the reverse complement.
CGATTAATTTGGCCCAAAGTCAATTTAGATATTTGTACAGATGGTGTCATTGAATGCTTAACTTTTAATTGGAATTTTAAATCTACTTCAGGATACATTCATCATGCATATGTATTATTACTTGCCAGATATGTCATAAACTATTGGTTAAAATATCCGTAACATGCGCCCACAAACAACAAAGACATGCTCACATAGTACAGTCAAGAATGAGATAATACAGGGCTCGACACTAACACTGGTCCGCTGGTCCGCTGGTCCATGACCAGTGAAAATCCAGAAGGACCAGTGAAAATTCTGGAGGACCAGTAACTGTCCTATCTACAAATTTGGCGCTTTTGCCCTGTCGGACCAGTGACCAAAATAGTTAGTGTCTAGGCCTGAATAAAGCTATTATGATTAAACAGACATACCCTACCCTACCATTAGTAGTTTGTACAATTAACATAAAAAGGTGTACTTTTGTAAGGAGTTCTTGATTGTAAATGGCCTTTTTGTGCTCAAATCACAAAATATATAGTGACCTTCAGAAGTAAATCACTATATAATTACATTTTGTATCTAACCAAGAATAAAGGAGTTGACAGGAGGTTTTTTTGTGTTATTTCATCTTTATTTCCTCTACCAGTTTAATTTATAATCTTCAGGAGGAATGAACATTGTAAATTATATATATATATCCACTCAAATGTGTTAAGAAAACAACTCTGAAGGTAACAATTAAGTTTAATTGACACACTGTGCCACTTTTCATGAATGATGTGTTATAATATTTCATTTTCAAAGACTAAACATTAGACGCAAACATTAAAAACAGTTGAATCCTAAAACAATGGCACATGAAACCTACATTCTTTTACAAACAAGTCAGAATAAAATATATAATGTTCATGATATTAAACAAAATTAAAGGGTATGCTTCATGAACTAAACTAAATTAAAGGGTATGCCTCTTTAATAAGCATGGCATTAGAAGTTAACAATTAGGACATATCCGAGTATGTATTTAAAACAATACAGAGCTATTGAACCATGATAATATTGAACCATGATAATATTGATTATCAGAGCATTTTAATACAAAGGAATTGAAATGTCTGCATACTTCATCATATTGTTAATGCTTATAAAAATTATTCAACAGTCTGAAATTTTGAATACCCCTGAGTAGTGCCCATCATATTGTAAATGCTTATAAAAATTATTCAACAATCTGAAATTTTGAATACCCCTGAGTAGTGCCCATCATATTGTAAATGCTTATAAAAATTATTCAACAATCTGAAATTTTGAATACCCCTGAGTAGTGGGGACACAAGAAATTAAAACACTATTTCAAGATTTATTATATATACTATATACTATGTTAAAAGAAAAACAGCACTGTGTTGGCACAAGTATTGCCTGCAGCTGTGTTTTGGGCGCAGGTAAAAAATTGGAAGAATATTCAAAGAAAACATTTAATACAAAAAAATCATGAAAACACGACGAAAGAATATGGCCATTCCAGATTTGCTCATCTGATACTTGGAAAATGTCTGAAGCTGTGTAAAGAATGCTTCCCATTGGTTACAATTCTGAGTTAATAAAAGTGCAGGCAGTACTTGGAGGAATACAGGTATAAACAGGGGCGTAGCTAGAGGTATTTGAATGTGTACGCAAGAAGGCTAGGGGCATCTGGGGGCATGCTCCCCAGAAAACATTTTGTTCGCTAGAACGTCTCTGCGTTCTGGCGTGTTTTTTTGCATCATCTTTAACATTATTTTTACTGATTAAACCAAGTTTTTTTCTGCGTATAGAGGTTTTTAAAGTGTTTCTTAGAAATGCTGAAAATACTAAATGATTACCCCCTTAGGGCTTAGGCATCAGTTTTTATTGCATTTTTCGATCATTTATTTTTTCACTGTTTGAGAAGCATGTGTACGCAGCTGCGTATTCTGCGTACAGGTAGATACACGCCTGATAAAGATACATTCTTGATATATATAACAGTAGCACTGCTTCACCAGTTTCATACTAAACAATTATATTATTATAAAATCAAAACAATTATTTGTACAGGATTCTACACACATAATTCTATAAAATATTATGCATTGTTCATATTCTTAACAAGTTTATCAAATATAAAGAATTGCAAATTCTTTTTTGAATTTCAGTCACATTCACCACTTAGATAATAAAAATGCCCGAAAAGTTGATAGCCACTTAACAAATATATCTTTAATTGTCCAAATTTATTGTTTTAGGTACGATTCTCATACACGGCGACATCCTCACCATGGCGACGACTCCTTCTGTTATCTCGTCCCTCGTAGGAATCTCTTGTGGGGTCAGATCGGTGGTTGCTATGGCGTTTTGGCACATGGTCCACAAAGTAATCCTGAGGGGCTTCTAGATACACTGTAGGGTAACCATCCTGGTACCCGTGATTGGGGTAGCCATGATTGGGGTAGGCCGGGTACAGGACTTCACGGAATGCATCCTCGCCGGAATTATTCGAGACGGAGCGACGTGTCAAATCTTTCTCATCACTGTTCCTCTTCTTGGCCCTCCTGCAATATCACACAAAGAATGCATTTTAGCAAAGAAATACATGTCAAAATGCAATTTTATTAAATCAATATTTCTGTAATAATAATAAACTTTATTAATTACCGTAGACCAATGATTATCAGCAGACAAACAAATCTGGGGGAAAATTTGGATCTGTACTTTACTGAAAGAAGAAGTAGTAGAATCGCCAACTTACATGTAACGTAAGGTAAGAACCATAATAACAACAACAACAATAATCAGCACAAGTCCAGCAGCACCAGCCGATATACCAACAACAACAGCATCATTCATCATACGAGATGTATCGCTCTCTCCACTAGCAGTCGTAGCCTCGGTTGTTGTTGTCAATGGTAGGCAACTATCGGCTGTAATATAATATAATAGTATAAGTTCATGGATTACAGTATACAACACACGAGTGTCACGTACAGCTTGATTCGTAGGTAATGTTCGGAGATTACTTTAAGATCCTAGGTCTAACCCTTCTTCAGTTATTTATCAGAAACCATTTGGTCTAGTCATTCATTTTAAAGGTCACAGTGACCGTGACCTTTAACATACTGACCTCAAAATCAATAGGGATCATGTTCTAATGATTACCAAACTATAGAGAAAGTTAAGATTCCAGGCCCAACCGTTCTATTAAGTTTTTGAATGGAAACCATTAGATTAAGTATCAACAGATCCATGGACAAAGTCCTCAAAATGTTGGCATAATAGATTTTCCAGAATGTTCATGTACTTACATGCATTGTATATCATTAGTTGTGTGTAGACATCACAGATATAGCAAGGATCTGATACACTCACATCTAATGGTCGATAACAAACACCATCCACATAACAGCTTGCTCTCTGAAATATCACCATCATATTGTATTACAATACAGAACATGACATGGCACGGCATGGCACAGCATAATACAGCATGGCACGGTCCGGCACAGCACAACACAGCACAGCAAAACACGGCATATAGCAGAAAAGCACAGAAAAACAAAACCTGACAGAGCACAGCAAAGCAATTGTACATTAAAAGTTTCTAGTATAAATGCTGATTAAACACAGATACTCTCAAAGAGAGGAGCGTTGCCTAGAGGTAGGGCCCACGCTTCTGGATCGAGAGGTCCCGGGTTCAACCCCCGTCTGGACCACTGCTTAATTTCTCTGAGCAAGAATAACCCACATGCTCCACTTAACCAAGGCATGAATTGGTACCTGTGAGGGCTGTGTCTGAACATGTTAGATAGTCCTGGGCACCGCAGATCGATGTTGGCTGCTCACTCACCAGGAGAGAAATAGTCTCCCCAGGGATACTCGAAAGCGGGTTTCCATAGGTAGCCCAATAACCAGGGTGGCTGAATGGCTGAACTGCTGAAAGCAGCCCTCGAAATTGGTAACTTAACTTTTCTTAACTTAAAGACTTTCTCCAGTTAACAACCAAGACTGAGGACTCTAGACACAGGCTTTCTCCAGTTTAAATAATCAGACAATTATTTGTATTCACAGCTACAGTGACTTTAACCATTGATGTAATGATTATTTACCAATGAAAGAAGGAATTCTTATCTTATAGTGGAAAACAAGCTAAAATATGTTTATACCGTTCGTTCGCACAATCCATCAGTATGTTCTGTACCAGTCTTTTCACATGAGAAGCAGATAGGGTTGTGCGCGATGTATAGATGTTGCACACTCTGGCTAGCAACCTCACCGTTGTTACTGACAGACACCAGGGCTGTGGTGAGTGGTAAACCTCCAATCTGGCTTACATCACAGGACACCTCTTCAAATGTTTTCCATGTTCCAGGAACAGTGTGAACTATTCCTGTTTTGTTAACAGGTTGTCCTTTCATAATCTGTGAATATAAAGATGCTCATAAATTAGTTTTTCGTTATTTTTTTTTCAATTTATGTTTTCTATGAAATAATATGACAATAATTCATAATCAAATGTGTTTCATTAAATCATAAGTCAAATAAATATAAAAATTAAGTGTCATTCATATTGTTTATTACATTAAAACAATTTAGTGGGATTTTTAATTCATGGATTAATAATATGATATTTAGAAGAAATTAATCAAGATCCTTGTTACACACAACTGAGGTTTACAGTCAACTGTAGTTTTATTGACCATTAGGTAATTCCTTGATATATGAATAGGGTTCCACTGTTTTTCTTCAATACAATTCCTGGACCTTTTTCATGATTTCCTAGGACCTTTTTCATTGACACAAGCCTAAGTCCCCAGCAGGGGTTTGGCTATCAGGGGTTGTATTCAATATTGATCTTACTTGACTTAAGGATAAGGACAACCAATCAGATCACACCATATTGAACTATTGGTCAGTAACAGGCAATACGATTGGCTATCATTATTCTCCAATTAAATAAGATCAATATTGAATACCACCCCAGGAAGATAGATAGACTTAAGGAGTTCAACTTGATTTTAATGTGTATTTGATATAAAACCTGACTAACACATGCCAAGAAAAAGAGTACTGACAGCAGGTATGCTTTTTCTTTTAAAGAATACACATAAAATTAGTATTGAAGACCCAACTTAGAAAGTCCGCATGTAGGGTCCTGAAGACATCAAATTTGCAGCTGAACCATTTAGATAAATTATATATAATACAGAACGACAAGGTTCGGTGGGTGGGGTATGTGAAAACTAAAAACATTTTTGATTAAATCCTGGATTACAGTATTCCGGGCATCTGTTCGAACATACATTTCATTACAAACACCAGCAACATTTCCAGGGTTAAGACATTCTTTATACAAAGTTCCAGGTCTTTCTAAGGCCTGGAACTTGAAAAATCAAACTCAAGGACTATTCTGCATGGGAAAAGTGTATTAAACAAACAAGATAAGTAGTTGCCAAGCAACAATAGTTTGTACCTCCACAGTTTCTAAGTGGCACACCATACCATCGACGAAGTTGTTTCCGATGACGGTAATTCGAGCGCATGTACCGTCAATGGTTGATTCACAGAATGCATCTTCTAGGAAGTCTAGATCAGGTGGTGTAGCAATGTCAACAGCACAATCAAAGCCTAGATAGCCAGGGTTACACGCACATGTTCCTACAAACACCAATCTCAATACATAAAGATAAATGTCAACAAAAACACGTGTTGAAATTAATTATATTATTTACTCAACGTTTCGGCATTTTGCCTTCATCAGGAAATACATATAAATGAAAACAACCGATGTGACGTCATGCATAATAGACGTTACGTTAATTGGCGGAAAATATTTTATGAAGCACGTTAGATTGTACAAACAATTCTATCGTAATGATTTTTTTTTTAATCTCAATACATGAAATACATGAAAATTATATTGCCATATATTTAACATGATGTTAAGCATTTACATTTTTGTACTTAAAGGTATCTTTTGTCCATCTACGTTTTAAAAATGCTTTCAGTACTTTGATATATGTATTCTTTTATCACAAGTGAGTTGTTCTCACGCTACACAAGCACATGTTGGTTTACAATTAAAGGGCTTTAATCACAAGCTGTATTTTCTGCTTATTTGTTCGTCAAACGACACAACATATATGTACTGTATAATTACCATATAATATAACGATGGGTTGGCTGAAAACTATTGTAACTCCCTATGTTTTATATTGGAGTTACAATAGTTTTCCGCCAATCCGTCGAATTAAGTTTTATCACATAATTATGGGACATAGAAAAATATTTCCAGCAGCAGTTTTGTCACAATGTGCCTAAGACCGTAGTACAACAGTTCTCAATATTCTTTAAATAGTCGAGCAAAGAAAGCAACAAATCAGCACAGTACCGTATGCTTTCTAACAATAGATCAAATGTATGGCTATTACCGTTGTTACAAGTTCCTTGTCCATAGCAAGAGTTGGAACATGAGACATTTTTGAGGTTATCTATTACAGAGGAATTGGAGCTGGTCGATGCTAGAGCTGCACACTCTTCACGTAACAATTCCACTTCTATTCGTACAAAATCTGTATCCAAGTCATCAGTAAACTGTATAAAGCAATAAATACGTGTAAAGCTCAACCTCTCTAGAGAAAACATAATTTTTTTTTATAAAATTTATAATATCTAAGTTTATATAAAAATCCAATGTAACAAGACTGCGTTCAATAAACGCTTATGCACCCTGTGGAAGCCTTGTCCATAAATAAGTCTAAGTCCAAAATTAGGTCAAGGTGAAGGTCAAAATGGGGTAAGGTGATACTGGCGTGTGGAGAGTGTTCATACACAACATCCATGCAAGTATGAAAGCTTCGTAGCAAGCCATATTAATGCTAGAAGAAACGGTCAATTTGGGTTAACCAGGACGGACGGACGAACGGACGGACAGGTGAATCACTATATGCCTCCCCATCTATCGATAGGGGGGCATAAAAAGGATTTTTTACATTTTTTACTCTTTTTCAATGATACAGATACCTGTGGAGTAGAGAAGTTTGTTCCAGGATATTTTAAAAGTTATTCAACATATTGAAAATAACACCTGGAATTTTTATGGCGTAAATCTTGATTTTAAAAACTAAGCTCTATCTATGTGTGAACTTGTCCTTTGAGATACTGATATGGGCTTTGTGTGAACTTGTCCTGAGATACTGACATGGGCTTTGTGTGACCTTTTCCTTTGAGATACTGACATGGACTATGTGTGAACTTGTCCTTTGAGATACTGACATGGGCTTTGTGTGACCTTGTCCTTTGAGATACTGACATGGACTATGTGTGAACTTGTCCTGAGATACTGACATGGGCTTTGTGTGACCTTGTCCTTTGAGATACTGACATGGGCTTTGTGTGAACTTGTCCTGAGATACTGACATGGGCTTTGTGTGACCTTGTCCTTTGAGATACTGACATGGGCTTTGTGTGAACTTGTCCTGAGATACTGACATGGGCTTTGTGTGACCTTGTCCTTTGAGATACTGACATGGGCTTTGTGTGACCTTGTCCTTTGAGATACTGACATGGGCTTTGTGTGACCTGAGTAGTGAAGCTATCAATAAAGTTTTATTAAAATCTTAGCAGTGGTTCTTGAGAAATAGCGCGGACAAGAATTTAGTACATTGTTATAGTGCAAATCTTCAATGGGGCATAACTGTGTGAATAATCAGCGAACTGGAACGGGCCGACGATATGCGCATCTCCACTTGGTAGTGAAGCTATCCATGAAGTTTTATTAAAATCTGAGCAGTGGTTCTTGAAAAATAACGCGGACAAGAATTATGTATATAGTGCAAATCTTCCAAGGGGCATAACTGTGTGAATAATCAGCGAACGGGAACGGGCCGACGATAAGCGCTTCTCCACTTGGTAGTGAAGCTATCCATGATGTTTTATTAAAATCTGAGCAGTGGTTCTTGAGATATATCGAACAAGAATTAAGTACATAGTTATAGTGCAAATCTTCCAAGGGTGAATAATCAGCGAACGGGAACGGGCCGACGTTAAGCGCATCTCCACTTGGTAGTGAAGCTATCCATGATGTTTTATTAAAATCTGAGCAGTGGTTCTTGAGAAATAGCGAGGACAAGAATTAAGTACATAGTTATAGTGCAAATCTTCCAAGGGGCATAACTGTGTGAATAATCAGCGAACCGGAACTGGACGACGATATGCACATCTCCACTTGGTGGTGAAGCTATCCATGATGTTTTATTAAAATCGGACCAGTAGTTCTTGAGAAATAGCCCTGACAAGAAAGTGCAACGGACAGACACTTCTGCGGCTATATGCTCCCCCGAATTTCTTCGGGGAGCATAAAAATATCGCCCAGTTTTCACCAGTAACTGGTGTGACCACGATATGTACAGTAGCCACAGATCTGTTGCTATAGACTAAGGGACGGTAATCACAAAATGAAAAAGACTACCCGACTCAAAGTGGGAGAAGTCATTTTTATGGCTACCTTACTCAATGTGGGAGAAGTCATTTTTTATGGCTACCCGACTCTATGTGGGAGAAGTCATTTTTTATGGCTACCTGACTCTATGTTGGAGAAGTCATTTTTTATGGCTACCCGACTCTACGGGGAGAAGTCATTTCTTATGGCTACCTGACTCTATGTGGGAGAAGTCATTTTTTGTCGAGCCCGCTTGCGGTGAGCGAGACTTAGTCCCCACTTTTGGTGTAAGTGCGTGCGTGCGATTTTATCTGGACCATAACTTTGTTATGCTTTGACCAATCTTGCTTATATTTGGCATGAATGTTCATCTCAATGAGGTGGAGTGTCATGCCTAACCCCTAGGTCCCTATCTCAAAGGTCAAGGTCATAGATGGAGGTCAAATTGAAGCTTGTCCGGACCATAACTTTGTCAATCATTTACCAATCTTTCTTATATTTCGCATGAATGTTCACCCCCATGAGGCGGAGTGTCATGCCTAACCCCCAGGTTCCTATCTCAAAGTTCAAGGTCACAGTTGGAGGTCAAAGGTCAAATTGATGGCTAATTTAAGTTGTAGCCATTTTTCAACATGCGCCTAGCTCGTCATAATTTGCCCGAGGGCACGAATTTCTAGTCTTACCTTGATATCATCAATGCAGTTTTCAGTTTTCTTAGTTATTTTATCTGGTGAGAACAGGCTTTCACAAGCGTCAAGGAAGTCAGCAGCATTAAAAGCATCTTCACACTTTGCTGTAGCTTGTTGTAAGGTAATGCCACTTTGGGTTGGGAACGCAACAGGCTGTGATAGAATAGAATGGAGTTATTTTGCATATTTAGTCCTGACATTTAAGGACTATTTACAAAGCAACAATCCTATAATTAAATAAATAGCAAGCTAATTTATGGCAAGAAAATATGTAATACGAAATTATTCCATGCCGTGCAAGAGCACCACATGCATGAAAGCATGATGATGTCACACCAACCGTTCCGCATGGATTGTACCTGAACATGTGTTTAATTTCTGTAATTCAATAGCTTAGGTCCGTCACTTGTATACAAACATTGCAATATCATAACACTGTATTGTTTTAACATTTTAACTGGAGAAAAGGCAGTGCAAACCAAAAACATATTCACTTAGTTACAAAAAATCTATTAAAATAAGATATTTTAAAATAAGAGAAATTGCTATATTTATATACACAACATTATGTTTACAGGTGACTGACCTGAATAATTGATTTATATATGGTAACAGTGGGAGAATTGTGTGTTAGATCAATGTTTGGGGTATCTTATACTTTCACCAACATATTCCTGACAGGGTATTGGTTTAAGATATGCATTTACCGGTATTTTAAGGTGTTGTAATGATAAAAAGGATTGGCCATTGCTTGACCATTTCAGTGACATACAGCCATTGCTTGACCACTTCAGTGAAATACAGCCATTGCTTGACCATTTCAGTGACATACAGCCATTGCTTGACCACTTCAGTGATATACAGCCATTGCTTGACCACTTCAGTGACATACAGCCATTGCTTGATTATTTCAGTGACATACAGTCATCACTTGACTATTTCAGCGACATACAGCCATTGCTTGACCATTTCAGTGACATACAGCCATTGCTTGACCATTTCAGCGACATACAGCCATTGCTTGACCATTTCAGTGACATACAGTCATCACTTGACTATTTCAGCGACATACAGCCATTGCTTGACCATTTCAGTAACATACAGCCATTGCTTGACCATTTCAGTGAAATACAGCCATGGCTTGACCATTTGTAGAACACATATGCCCCCATGGCAGCCCAATAGTCAGAAATGGTAAAGGTCACAGTGACCTTGGCCTTTGACCTACTGACCTCAAAATCCATAGGTCACATCTACTGTTGATCACCAACCTCCGTGTAAAGTTTGAAGATCCTAGGGCAATGTGTTCATGAGTTATTGAACAGAAACCAATTTGGGCTATCGACAGACCGACCAACATATGCAAAGCAATATACCCCCTCATCAAAGATAGGGGGCATAAAAAAGACTTAGAACAAGAAAGACAAGAATATATCAGAAAATACTTACTACAGGAACAGTGCTGAGATCTATCTGCATACCACCAAGGGGATCGCCTGTAGCCCTCTTCTTTCTAGCCGGCCCTGATGTAGCACGTTGTATCAAATCAGTTACATCAACACCTAAAACAAGCAGCAAGTTTTATAACACATTGAACTATCAACTACTACACCCTGTGCAGAATTCCACTGTCACAACATGTGGGATATACATTGTCACAACATGTGGGGATATACACTGTCACAACATGTGGGGATATACACTGTCACAACATGTGGGGATATACACTGTCACAACATGTGGGGATATACACTGTCACAACATGTGGGGATCTACACTGTCACAACATGTGGGGATATACACTGGCACAACATGTGGGGATCTACACTGCAACAACATGTTGGGATATACACTGCCACAACATGTGGGGATCTACACTGCCACAACATGTGGGGATCTACACTGCCACAACATGTGGGGATCTACACTGCCACAACATGTGGGGATATACACTGCCACAACATGTGGGGATCTACACTGCCACAACATGTGGGGATACACAATGCCACAACATGTGGGGATCTACACTGCCACAACATGTGGGGATATACACTGCCACAACATGTGGGGATATACACTGTCACAACATGTGGGGAATATACACTGTCACAACATGTGGGGATATACACTGTCACAACATGTGGGGATACACACTGCCACAACATATGGGGATACACACTGTCACAACATGTGGGGATATACACTGCCACAACATGTGGGGATACACACTGCCACAACATGTGGGGATATACACTGCCACAACATGTGGGGATATACACTGTCACAACATGTGGGGATATACACTGTCACAACATGTGGGGATACACACTGCCACAACATGTGGGGATATACACTGTCACAACATATGGGATACACACTGTCACAACATGTGGGGATATACACTGTCACAACATGTGGGGATACACACTGCCACAACATGTGGGGATATACACTGTCACAACATGTGGGGATATACACTGCAACAACCTGTGGGGATATACATTGCCATAACATGTGGGGATCTACACTGCCACAACATGTGGGGATACACACTGTCACAACATGTGGGGATATACACTGTCACAACATATGGGATACACACTGTCACAACATGTGGGGATATACACTGTCACAACATGTGGGGATACACACTGCCACAACATGTGGGGATATACACTGTCACAACATATGGGGATATACACTGTCACAACATATGGGATACACACTGTCACAACATGTGGGGATATACACTGTCACAACATGTGGGGATACACACTGCCACAACATGTGGGGATATACACTGTCACAACATATGGGGATATACACTGTCACAACATGTGGGGATATACACTGTCACAACATGTGGGGATATACACTGAAACAACCTGTGGGGATATACATTGCCATAACATGTGGGGATATACACTGCCACAACATATGGGGATCTACACTGCCACAACATGTGGGGATATACACTGTCACAACATGTGGGGATATACACTGCCACAACATATGGGGATCTACACTGCACAACATGTGGGGATATACACTGCCACAACATGTGGGGATCTACACTGCCACAACATGTGGGGATATACACTGTCACAACATGTGGGGATATACACTGCAACAACCTGTGGGGATATACATTGCCATAACATGTGGGGATATACACTGCCACAACATATGGGGATCTACACTGCCACAACATATGGGGATCTACACTGCCACAACATATGGGGATCTACATTGAGGATCTCAACTGCCACAATATGAGGTGACCTAGTGCTCTCTACTATCAATCTGAAGGCCTCTGGTTAGAATCTTGGCTGGGGCACTAGAAAGATCACCCAACTAGAGATGAACTGGTTAGTCTTGCACACAAACTGTTTTTGTCTTTTCCCTTGAAACTGGAGGTCATTGACCAAATAGGCAGGGATAAAACCATATGGCTTTGCACTACAACTGTCTCAGTTTAATGCACCCCCCGAAAATAACTATTTATTACCATCAGTATCTAGATCACAAGTTTCTATGATGTTCCTGTAATCGCAGGAGCATGTGTTGTCGTCGGTAGAATAACAATACACAGGTGCTGGGGGTGGTTCCTCTGTCTCCGGTACACCAAGGAAAATGAAATTTTCTACGTCTTGAGTCCTACATTATAAACATATTTTATCACATAACCTGCGGTGCAGGAGTGCCATAAAGCCATGCCATAAATATCGTTCGGCACTCCCAGACTGTGCAATAAATATTTAAATTAGCTTGACGTGATGTTAGCCAACCGTGCACTGATCCGTCAATGACGTCAGGATAATACCAACGTCGCCATGACGTCGCGCTCTTTTTGTCCACTAAGCTTGTTTACTTAAACTTGACGTAATGAGCACTCATGCAAGATCCTCTTTATTGCATATACTTGAATTAACACAAAAACGAAAATACTAGTACAAGATACACTCACAATGCATGCTTCATGAAGCAATTTAAACAAATATTTATGAGGTTCCAGTCAGTCAAAGAAATGTGTGAGATGTTGTCAATTTGCGTGGGTTAAAATGCAGAAGACTCACGCATGATGAGGATGTGGAAATAATGCAGCAGACAATAAGACGAGGATGTGAAAATCATGCAGCAGACAATGAGATGAAACCAAAAATACAACAGAACTTACATCCATGATACGCTAAAATCGTCAAGTTCGTCTTCAGCATAGAGTTCTCCATTGGGACCCATCAGATCATTGGTAATATCATCATCATAAAATCCACACAAACCTGTAAGACAAATGCACAAACCATGGAAATACCGTAATAAAAGCTTTAAAACAATGGCATAGATACCATGGTTACCGTAATACCATAAACAACATGCTTTAAAACAATGGCATAGATACCAAGGTTACCGTTATACCATAAAAAGTGCTTTAAAACAAGGCATAGATACCATGGTTACAGTAATATCGTAAAAAAACATGCTATAAAACAATGGCATAGATACCATGGTTACCGTAATACTGAAAAAAAATGCTATAAAACAATGGCATAGATACCATGGTTACCGTAATACTGAAAAAAAAATGCTATAAAACAATGGCATAGATACTATGGTTACCGTTATACCATAAAAAATGCTTTAAAACAATGGCATAGATACCATGGTTACCGTAATATCATAAAAAAATCATGCTATAAAACAATGGCATAGATACCATGGTTACCATAATACCATAAAAAATGCTATAAAACAATGGCATAGATACCACGGTTATCGTAATACCATAAAACATGCTTTAAAACTACGTACGGCATAAGTAATTTATTTATTATATTGGACCATTACGTTAAAATTAATTTCTAGAATATGAGCCAGTCTCCAAGAAAACAGGAATTAGTGGCATGATATAGTAATTATGTACCGTAAAAAGTCATGTTCTTTGATTTAATTGTAATAGGGACGGGGAATCCCCAGTAACGAATACATGCGAAAACGCACAATTGTTGTTGTAGTTTTGCATTCGCTAACGCCGTTATTTTTTTGACAGACCGGATCTCAATGGTCACTAGGTAGACGGACTCTTGCTTCCGACTTCCGGTAGCAGGAATTTGATACCAAGAAATCGATAACTGTTCTTGATTCTATTTTTATTTTTAAATGTGGAACATAAATAACAATCATAGTAAAAGACCAGAATAAAACTATAATTAAATATTTATAGAATAAATTTATTATGCCAAAAAACCTTTAAATAAAAAAATAAATCAGTCTTCCATGGTTGCTGTGCAACTAGTCTCCTAGATGGAAGACACTCTTTTCCATAGTTGTAGAAACAAAAATGGCAACCATTTTTTTGCCCGCTTCGGAAGGCAATTATAACATTTTCAGTGCATAAACGATGCTTCAAACTGTTATGAGACACATGATTACTCTGAGATTACAAAGTAAGTCGAGGGGGAATCGTTCAAATGTGTGAAATATCAACCAATTTTAAGAAAATCTAATAAAAACGACACATGTTCAGGTTACTTCTTTTTGCAAAGCGGTTACTTCCCTTTGCAATACAATTAATATAAAGTCTGTTTCGGGTCTTTACGTATCCGGACCGGACGGTGATAATTCCACATCGTAGTTGTAGGTTATTGTAAAGAAAGTACCACAAATGCATTTCGTAATTCCTCGCCGAGACGTAATAAGAAATCCCTCCAAAATCATCAAAAAATGTAGAAATATTCGCGGGATAAAGGACGCGAAAACTGATTAAATGTTGTTGCGATTGGATACAATAAAACCCGGAATTTTCCGTCTGAATATCTTTTATGTTTTGATGATTTGCAACAGAGTTTATTTAACAAGAAAAGGTGATTAAGATTAAAGATGTTTGATAATTAATCGTAATGTGATTAATTGAAATGAAAATAGCCTTTTCTCTGGAACAAAAGTACTGTCTGATATGCTCATGCAACCCATTATAAAAAGGTAAAATATCAAATTAGGTCTATTTGAAATCTGTTGTTATATATGTGTTTATATCTAATTATATGTAAACTAGTAACCCCTGAATTAAGTAGACCTAGAATTAAACAAATTGAAAAACGTGCGTTATCCACTGACAGATATATTTTCATTTTGATCAGGCTGACAAATGTTCATTCGGACAACATTTTTATTTCTGCCAGTCCGAATGACTGAAAGCCTTTTAAAGTTTTCATATCTGAACTTTAAAGCAAGAATGATAAATGACTAAGCATTTTTTCGCTATGCCTTCTACGTGGTTCTGTCTGGGAGCCAAAGACTATAGAGTCAAAGACCTGATGGGAAATTCCCTACTTGATGCAGTTCATTTGTTCATGTCAAATTGGACTATATAGCACTATATCTTAGATGAAATTTTCTCATGAATTATGTTAAAATAACTTCTGCCGTTGCTATGTCGACCAATTTCTGAGAAACATACATTTTGAGAACAAGAGCTGTCCTCGAACAGCATGCTCCACTATTGTCAGTGCCATGCCATGCCATGCCATAGTAAAATCAAAACCACTAAACTAAGCCTTGTAAGAATATTATCATAGGAAGGTTAGGGTCATGATGGTGAATAAGTATGCAGTATCTAAGCAATATGACTATGGGCTTAGGAAACATTTGATATTTTACCCAAACTTGAACTTGGATTTCTAAGTAAAAAAAGGCAGATAAGTTGGACAAAATGCTTGATAGAGCTACATACTCCTGTAACTATAATGGTGGGGGTCATGATGGCGAACTAGTATGCAAAGTAATAAGTCAATGTACTTTGAAGATATTACAGGTTGTACCTAAACTTTGACAGAAGCATTAAGCTGATGCCAACGCACACACTCCACATACCGCCTCCTCGATAGCCTAGTGGTTGAGCGTTCGCTTCGAGTGCGGGAGGTCTCGGGTTCGATCCCTGGCCGCGTCATACCAAAGACGAAATAAAAATGGTACCAGAAATTCCCTTGCTAGACGCTCAGCATAAAAGGGAAACTGGCTTCTCTTCTCTCATACCCTCGTGGCGATGGATTACATCAGGAATGAGGTGTCGAGAGTGATAAATATAAGTTGGAAAAACTTGTTTCACAATCGACCTTAAATAAATTAGTATAAACTAACGCACACACTCAGGTGACTGAATATTCTATAATGATAAGCTAAAACCTGAATGACGATGCACTAATGACTGTCTCATTTGAATACATACAAACGACCATACCTTCAGTGTGTCCAAGATCAGCAGCAGATGGCTGAATCTGTATATTAATGAAATCCACTGGTCCACCATTAGCTCTTGGTTTTTCTAACCATACCGTTATTTTGGTACCAGTTGGGAGAAGTATCTATAAAATTCAAAGATAAATATTTTGTATTTCAGAATTTTACTTACAATAGTCACATGTGTATTAGAGGCCATATGTGCAACATTAACCCTGCACTGTGACTCCTTCTAACATCTGATATCCCTTGTGTAAGATTGTTTGTAAAAAGATAAAAATGCATCAAGGAGTTAATAATTGTTCGTCAATAAGAAAATTACATGTATGTAAAACATGCACACTCCCTGCAGGCAACAAGTGAGAAATTTTAAATGTTTGCATACTGAGACCTTGACCTTTGATAAGGAGAAAGTTCATCATGCAGGTCTGGAGTAAGCTTTGTGCCCTAAGGTCACTCACCTGTCAAAATAGTTCTTACAGAACCCCATCGTGACCTAAGGAATCATTAATTTAACAACTTCAAAGAACATGGTAAATACCGTCTCTCTTGCATGTATAATGTTTTCATACTGCTCTAATTAGCATCCTAAATGTTATATATACATCTGACAACCAATATCACCAGATTATACCAAACTTGTGACCTCTAGTAACTACACAAGGTTTTTCTATGATTTTACCTGACCTAATGACCTAGTTTTTGACCCCGGATGAACCAAAATTGAACATGAATTACATTTTGTTGAGATGATCATCGTGATGAAGTTCCATAAAGATAAGACTAAATTGTGACCTCTTGTGATTGCACATCAAGTTTTCTTTATTATTTGACCTTGAAACCTAGTTTTTTAACCCAAGATGACCCAATATCAGACTTCACCTAGATTTTGTTTAGATGATCATGATTGGGACCAGGTTTCATAATGTTCAAGCAAACATTGTCACCCTTAGTGACTACACAAGGTTGTCCAAGTCTTTTACCCAATATGACCCAATATCGAACTTGACCTAGAATTTGTTGATATGACCATTGTGACTGAGTTTCATAAAGATTAGGTCAAAATTGTGACCTTTAGAGTCTGCACAAGGTTTTTCTATTACTTGACCTAGTGACTTAGTTTTGACGCCAGATGACCCAATATTAAACTTGACCTAGATTTTATTAAGATGATCATTGTGACTGAGTTTCATAACAATAAGGTCAAAATTGTTACCTAGCTGTAGTGACTACACAAGGTTTTTCTATTATTTGACCTTGTGACCTTCAATCAGATATTTGCTCTAGCAATTAATAAGTTGACTGACTGGCATAATAATGAATAAGTGTATGATTCTAAAAGATGATACCGTATAGCGGGTTATTTCTGCGGGTAAAAATTTTTGCGATTTGGGCCTAAAATGGGTAGGTTTTAATTATGTGGTTTTTATTTCTGCGACCTACCAGAAAATCGGGAATTAATTTCTGCAGGTTTCAGAAATGGGAAGAAATTTCTGCGAATGGATAATACCTACCGTATCTTCTACGGCATGATTAACAACATGATAAAACTGCTGGTATGATTTCGATTTAATTGTAATTATAATTCTGATAACTCGAATAGTCCACTATCCCCATCGGGGATAAGGTCCTTTCTCTTGAAAAACCTCAATATACTTATATTGCTACATCATTAATATAACACGATACAATTGGACACAAACTATGGTGTTGCAAACTGAACCACTTGTCAAACTAACATCAACGTGTATTGAGGGTAAATACCGATATAACACATGCAATTAATTAATTGTTAAACAAACAAGCAAACAAAGGCAGTTGACCGCTATGTATAAAAAATACGACAATAACAAAATGAAGATAAAGATTAAATGAATATTACGAGTATATTGAAGCAAAACATGGAAGTTAAATTTTGCGAACAAAATTTTGCGGGATTTAATTTTACGGGACAGCCTCAAACCGTAAAAACGCAGAAATAAAAACTCGCAGAAATTAAATTTAAAAGGTCACGTCAAGAATTTGTCAAATACTGGATTTGTGAAATGCTTGGTAACGTTACATCAAATAACGCTTGAATGACCTTTGTGATGTCAATCAAAAAGAACGTATGAGTGGTTAGTTTTAAAGGTCTGTAATTTGTTGCTATATTTGGCTCATATTTTCAGAAACTGTTTAGAGTCTTGTACTTTTTGTACTTCTTACGCTTATTATGATTTTCATACTTTTGTCACTAAGCCCAGTTTTCCTGGAGAATTAAAGGCTCATATCTAAGTCTCCAATCTGAATAACATAGGCAACTTTATTATGGGTCAATGGAGAAATGTCAAGACTTTAAACTATGTATTAACATACGACAAATTGTTTTCCATCACTTTTTTCCTTGACTTTAAAGGCCCTATTCATCTTATTATTGCCCCAGATTGTTGGCTGTGTGAGAATGTGATTTTCCTTTCCAAAACAACGGTTGATACAGAATACATCGTCTTCCAACTGAACACATATTCCACAGTTGCAGGATGCGTATGGTTTCCCATATGTACAAGCTGTGAAGTAGGCCCTCACCTGAAAAGATAAATCAATATGTAATAAAATCTTCTTTACTCTCTTTAACTTACAGTTTTCAAAATAAAAATACAATAAATAAAAAGAGACGTTTACAAGAGATGTTCGTAAAACATGTACACCCCCACAGCAGCCCAATCAAAGTCAGAAATGGTAAAGGTCACAGAAACCCTGACCTTTGACCTACTGACCTCAAAAACAATAGGGATCATCTACTGTTGCTGACCAGCCTACATGTACAGTTTGAAGAACCTAGGGCAAAGCGTTCTTGAGTTATTGGATGGAAACTGTTTGGTCTACCGAACGACTGACCAACCGACCTAAGTTGTATGTCCCCAATAACAGCTTGATTCAAAGTAGCCATAGTCATTTGTGTACAAGGTTATTGTGACTTGACCTTCCCTTCAAACAACCAACATGAGGGTCATCTAATGAACATAAACACATGTATTGTAAGTTTGAGGATCACAGGCTTAATCATTGTAATTCAGAAACTGTTTCACAGTCCAATGACACAGTAACCATGCACTTCTGACCTCAATATTAAATATAGCACAGAGACTTTGACCTGATCCTGGCGTTTATGCATGAATATATTACATGGTTCTTTGTTGAATATATAAATTTCCACGAGCAAATCATACATTATCGGTCCTTTAGATGTGTGTTGGTATATTACACCTTTTGCTTCTTTGTGATACCCCGGTACTTCATGCTTGTGAAAACATATACAACTGACGATATAAATATAGACAATATATCAGCTGTTAAATTATGCTTATAGAAGGTCAAGAGTCGTGTCAAAGTCTCTGATAATAGGGGTCATCTAGCTATTAGTCATCACAAATATAAGTTTTCTAAGATGCCACAAAAAGCAGACTACAATTTAAAGATGGCACTCTAATTGCTACACCAAGCATCTCCCACTGTGGGAATTTAGATAAAATGTTTGGCCCTAGGATGGGGAATTAGAACCCTGGGTCTGCCTGCCGCCCCTCCCCCTGTAAGTGTACAATTTTGAAACAGGCACACCTAAATTAAAAATATATAAATCATTGGGACATGTTCAATGGACCTTTTCTAAAACAAATCAATTACTTAAGGTTTCAAGGTCATTCATTTTCAGTGTTTTCCTATACAAACTTGAGATTAACCTGGTTTGTATACCAGAGGTAGTCACGCCTGAATCTGTGCTATACCATGGGCAGGGGTTCCATTTTACTTGACAGTAGGGGTTTTGACCCTTGAAAATTCCAAAAAGCCACATCAACTTGGCTCAAGGGTTTCAAGGACGAATTTTCTCGTAAAATCATGGATATTTTGCCAATGAAATGGTAAAAAAAGGAACAAAATGACTCTTCAGATTCAGAAGGTAGTGAAACCCCTCCATGCGCAAGTTTATAAACCAAGGAATCTATTCGGAAAGTGCTAGGGTAGTGCATCGTACCTCGAAGCCAGAGGTCATTGGCCAAATAGGCATGGACGTAACCCGAATTACCTTACACTTACTGTCTCAGTTGATTGCAAACGATATTTTTTAGCAATTAACTATACTTACTTCATATCCTTGTAACCTATTACGTAACATTAATCCTTCTCCAGTGTGATGGTTGTCGTAATCGCTGAAAATTAGATAAAATATTTTTATAACAGTGATGTGCTGAATTTGTACAAATTTCGTTCTTTTATCATTTTTGTTTCTCAGTGTTACTCAATGATCAGCCTTCATAGCCTAGTGGTAGAACGTCCCCTTAATTCTGCGGGTTGATCCTTTGCCACAACTAACCAAAATCATATTACAAGAGGTCGTAATAGTGCATGCAAGCCCCTATGGTAACCATAATAATCATTCATCCTTGACCTAGATTTTGTTGACATGATCATTGTGACCGAGTTTCATAAAGATGATATCAAAATTGTCACGTCTAATGACTACACAAGGTTTTTCTATGATTTGACCTTTAAACGTTGTTTTTTACCCCCGATAACCCAATATCGAACTTGACCTAGATTTTGTTGACATGATCATTGTGACCGAGTTTCATAAAGATGATATCAAAATTGTCACGTCTAATGACTACACAAGGTTTTTCTATGATTTGACCTTTAAACCTTGTTTTTTACCCCCGATAACCCAATATCGAACTTGACCTAGATTTTGTTGAGATGGAAAAAATTATGACCTCTGGTGACTACACAAGGTTTTTTGATGATTTGACTTGTGACCTCGTTTTTACCCCTGAAGACACAATGTTGAACTTGACCTAGATTTTGTTAAGATAATCATTGTGACCAAGTTTCATAAAGATTAGGTCAAAATTGTGACCTCTAGTGTCTACACAAGCAAATTGTTGACAAATGGACGATGGACGGCGGACTGTCACTTTGTGACAGGTGAGCTAACAAGAGAGCCCAAAGGACCCTAAGTTGCTCACCTGTCTTAGTAGTTCATGCAAATTCATGCGACAATGTTATTTCCATTACATAAACCCATATTGAAGTTTAAGTCAAGTTTTGCCTATGATTTGACCTTGTGACCTAGTTTTAACCCTGAATGACCTAATATCGAACAAGACCTTGATTTGTTGAGGCCATCATTGTGAGAGTTTCATGAAGATTAGGTAAACATTGTGACCTTTAGTGACTACATAAGGTTTTCTATGATTCCACCTTGTGACCTAGTTTTTGACCCCGGATGATCTAACATCGAACAAGACCTAGCTTTTGTTAAGGTAATCATTACAACGGAGTTTCATAAAGATTAGGTCAAAATTGTAACTTCTACCAATAACACAAGGTTTTTCTATGATTTGACCTAGTGACCTTGTTTTTGAACCCCGGATGACCCAATATTGAAATTTACCTATATTTTGTTAAGATGATCATTGTGACCACGTTTCATAATGATTAGGCCAAAACTGTGACCTCTAGTGTCTACACAAGCTAATTGTGGGCAGATGGAAGGACGGCGGATGAAGAGTGATCACAAAAGCTCACTCAGTCACTAAGTGATAGATGAGCCAAAAAAGGTATTGGTTTAGAGTAAGAGTACAGACAAGGCTAATTTCTTTTTTTTCCGGCAATTCATGGGTCATTTTTGACAGATGATAAAACTTGGTTGAGATATTATGCCCGTAAACATTGTCACCAAATTTGAAGACAGAATGGAGTACAGGTAAATCACTGGATGCAACAGCAAAACATGCCAAGGGTGTTCATATAATATGTCTCGTACTCAATGGGCGTATAAAAAGTATGGACATTGATGAATTCACTGTTTAATATTAATACACACGTAGCCTTCATTACTTACTGTCCATCAAATGTCGATATGTGTGGATCATTAATACTGGAACATATACTCTTTTTATCCTGGTCAATAACAGTAACCTGAAGTACAAAGATAAACATAGAAAGATACAAAGATAAACATAGGAAGATACAATGATAAACATAGGAAGATACAAAGATTAACATAGGAAGAAGAAACGATAAACAGGAATATACAAAGATAAACATAGGAACATACATAGATAAACATAGGCAGATACATAAATAATTGCAGGAACATACATAGATACACATAGGAAGATACATAGATACACATAGGAAGATACAAAGATAAACATAGGAAGAAGCAAAGATAAACATAGGAAGATACAAAGATAAACATAGGAAGATACAATGATAAACAAAGGAATACAAAGATAAACATAGGAAGATACAAAGATAAACATAGGAAGAAGCAAAGAAAAGCATAGGAATATACAAAGATAAACATAGGAAGATACATAAATGCAGGAAGATAAACACAGGAAGATACAACGATAAACATAGGAAGAAACATAGATCAATGCAGGAAGATAAACATAGGAAGATGCAAAGATAAACATAGGAAGATGCAAAGATAAACATAGGAAGAAGCAAAGATAAACAAAGGAAGGTACAAAGATAAACATAGGAAGATACAAAGATAAACATAGATAGATACGTAGATAAACATCAGAAGATACAAAGATAGACATAGGAAGATAAAAAGATATACATATAAAGTACATGTGTATGTCACACACTGTTCTATGGTGAAGATTTGGGCCAATTTATTCAAAATACCGTCCATGAGGAAGGTAGAACCCTGAGAAAATCTGATGA
Source organism: Spisula solida (assembly GCA_947247005.1). Taxonomy (NCBI): domain Eukaryota; kingdom Metazoa; phylum Mollusca; class Bivalvia; order Venerida; family Mactridae; genus Spisula; species Spisula solida. The sequence continues at coordinate 17,373,121 of OX365952.1, read as the reverse complement.
AATCTGAACAGATGAATACTTTGAATACATACCTTATAATCACAAATTGTCTTGCTGACTGACTCTACACCATCTATAAGAAGGGTGGCTTTCACATTGAATTTAGCTTTGTAATCTTTATTTTCCTCTTTGAAATCCATGACAGCTGTTAGTGTGATATCTTGAGGTGTAGCCCAGTTATCTGACGTGAAACTTGAACTACACGATCCACCTACCACTAACTGTCTGATACGGGTACCATCAGAGCATCTGAAACATCATAAAACATACATTTCTTTACATTGATCTCCCTTTACCAAAAACACACAATCTCCTATACAGTTGTCTCCCTTTACAAAATACACACCATCTCCTTAGTCTGGTCCCCGTTCCCTAATCTTACATTTCATTAGATTAGGTCCGACATCATCCAATTAAAATGGATTCTACTACTGGTAAAACAAGATGGCGGGTGTACATTAGTTTATATAGGCATTTTTAAATAATCTCCCCAAAACTTATGTTCTTTTGGTGTCGTTTCGATAAGACTTCGTATATCACTTAAAAAATGTACAACCTTTCCAACTACACAGGTTTCATCAAAACCACACCACAAATATGTACTAAATAACGTTAATTAAATTATGTAAATATTTTGTAGCAGCATATATATAGTGCATATAAATATCGATTTATCAATTGCCTGCTTAGCTCAATCGGTAGAGCGTTTGGCTAGTAGCCACAATGGTACAGGTTCGAATCCCGCATCGACCGCTTTCTTTTTTCCAAAACTTATTTCCCATGAATTTATACTTGTGTTTTAAGAAATATGACACTGCAATAAAATGTTTTTGAAAACGGGAATATAGCAAAACAACTGAAGGCCATAAAAAAAATATTAAAATGCTATAGATTCTATATAGGTAAAACACAGACCATACAGGGCTCGAACCAACAATATCGTGTTTACCGATTGAGCTAAACGGGCACACAATATTATTTGTCATTTATATGTAGTATGTGCATTGCTATAAAGGTTTTTTCATTATTTTTATCAACGTATTTTAGTGCATATCAGTGGTGTCGTGCCAATAATAACTATGTCCGATGAAGATCACATTTTATTTCATCTAAATACAAAGTTTTGTTGAAACGACACCAACACACCATTATGTATTTGTAAAAATAATATTTTACTATATACAACACTGTACGTCCGCCATTTTGAATCTTACCATGGGGCCGCCATTTTATTTAGATGACACCAGACCTTTACTGCGTAGATTGTAAAGATCGGGAACCAGACTAACCATCTCCTATACAGTGGTCTCCCTTTAACAAATACACACAATCTCCTATACAGTGATCTCCCTTTACAAAATACACACAATCTCCTATACAGTGGTCTCCCTTTACAAACAACACAATCTCATGCAGCGGTCTCCCTTTACAAAATACACACAATCTTCTATATAGTTGTCTCCCTTTACAAAATACACACAATCTCCTATACAGTTGTCTCCCTTTACCAAAAACACACAATCTTCTATATAGTTGTCTCCCTTTACAAAATACACACAATCTTCTATATAGTTGTCTCCCTTTACCAAAAACACACAATCTTCTATATAGTTGTCTCCCTTTACAAAATACACACAATCTTCTATACAGTTGTCTCCCTTTACAAAATACACACAATCTTCTATATAGTTGTCTCCCTTTACAAAATACACACAATCTCCGTTACAGTTGTCTCCCTTTACAAAATACACACAATCTCATATACAGTTGTCTCCCTTTACCAAATACACACATTCTCCTATGCAGTTGTCTCCCTTTACCAAATACACACAATCTCCTATGCAGTTGTCTCCCTTTACCAAATACACACAATCTCCTATATAGTTCGATAATACGATAATGTGATTCCCGCGCAAATTACTGGACGGTTCTATGTATTGATAACGGGTAACAGGATTAATTTGATGATTTGAAAGTGATATGTTGTTTAAATCTGCCCCTTATTTATATGATGACTGAATAGTCCAGTGGGCTACGCTACGTGTAATTATATATATTTTTTGTATGCCATAGGATCGAATATCACTCATGGATTTTTAGTATGTTTTTTTAAAACGTATACTTTTATAATGATAATGTTTTTTATATATATTTTTTGTATCTGTGTATATTTTTCTTCATGACTTAATTTTATTTTATTTTCTCGTGCTTCTCTCTTTGTATACGTATATTTACATGTATGTTTGTTCAATCAACACACGTTTTGAACATCTGCAATTAATCACTTCAATATATTTTTCACTTCATTTCACAATAGCAGATTTTTTTAAATTCAGTATGATCATATGCTATAATAAAAATAAAATATACTATAAAAAATATGGCATTCTTCGGATTCGAACCCGCAAAACTAAAAGTGAAACAAATCCAGATGCTCTAGGGTATACCACTGAGCCACAAAGCCACTTTGAACAGATCCTTCATTTTTTCGATTGTACTCATCTATTATGTATTCATGTATTAATCATGCATACCCTATGTTTAGGTATAAACTTTTGCTATAAATAGTCATGTTTGTAAATAATACATTATCGTTGTTGGACTATACAGTGGTCTCCCTTTACAAAATACACATAATCTCCAACACAGTGATCTCCATTTACACAATTTCCTATGCAGTGATCTCCCTAACAAAATACTCACAATCTCCTATGCAGTGGTCTCCCTTTACAAAATATACACAATTTCCTTATGCAGTGGTGTCCCTTTTCAAAAATGAAAATAAACACAGTGCATGTTTGCATTTGACACCCATTAAATTTTGGAACATAAAACAATTTTGCTTCAAATTTTTAAAATAACATTATTTTGTCTCCATTAATAGCACACTTTTTGACAAGGATCAGAGCCTAAAGCTTAGATTATTAACAGAAACAGGACATACTTTGGCATTTTCGATTTCTTGTCGATGATTTCAGTGTCGATTCTGATTGAGCAGGTTTGACTAGAGTCACAAGCATCATTAGGGTCGCCATCTACGGTTACACTTATAGTTTTTCCAGGTACTTCCCCTTCTTTGACAACAATTGTTTTTCGGCTGTAAGAACACTAAAATGAAAACCCAACAGTACATTATTAACAACTTCATAATGTATATAGTCACAGGGGTGTCAACAAGGTCAAATTACAAATCCTGAAAATCAAATGCGGCTGACCATTTTTGTCAAACAAGAGGCATTCAATCGCATTATTTCCATATTTAACTCAGTTTGTATTGAATAAAACCTTCTGATAAGATTAAATTGGCCATAACTTTGCCATTTCTTGAGATATTTTCATCAAATAACTTTTATTTTGGTCAGATACCATAGCTCTTTTAGGACAGCTAAATCCGGAATTCCGGATTAATCTGGAATATTGACACCCCTAATATTAGTCAACACTTGTATATAATTATGCTAGTTGATTTATAAACCCTGATTAATGCTTAGGCCAGAGTTCTTTTAATTTTCGTTACTCGGACCCTCCTGTCCAATTTTTTGGCATTTTCAAAAAATTTTTTTTAAAAAAAACTGGAAAAAAACAAAATTGCATAAATGTTTTGATGATAAATAGACCAGCCTTGTATTATTATTTCATTATTTTGTTAATAATAAGTTTTCTTATATTAGTGTTTCACTGCAGTGTACTAGCCTTAAGATAAATTGGCTGTTTTCTTGAAAACTAACACTGTTGTTGAGTGTTGATTGCTTTAAATCGGACCGTCATTGACTATTCTACCACCAACAGCTTGTGGAAGCTATATTTTGGGAGTTTTTATTTTTATTTTTTTCCCTCCTCCTGTGGATTTTTTTCTGAAAAATGTCCGAGTAACAAAAAATCAAACAAAAATCTGGCCTTAGGTGTTAATCTGAAAGGCCTGTAATAAAACAATCTGAATTGTTGAAAGCAAGATAGGATATTTATCAAGGATCATAAGAAACATTTTACATTATGAATTATATGTATTGGTTATAGTTCATATATCAGATTTATAAACATATTAAGTGCAAGGGAGCAAAGCTACATATGCACACAAAATGCATATTTTTTTTCCATATAAAAAAAATTGTCCACACAAAAATTCATTTATTTCAATTCCTCTTTAAATGTTACTGACCTGAATATTGGGCATTTCTGTACACTGCAATGTATCCTTGATTGTTTGAACCTTTGTTGTAACGGAAGCAAATACAGCCGATTCTATTTCATCCTCTACATTGCAGTTTGATAAAACCGCTTCAACACAAACCTTCAATGTTTCAAATTCCCTGAAAAAGCCACAGACAAAAAATGAAACCGTGGCAATTGCGAGATTTCATGCAAGAAAGAGCAACTAAGTCAGTGTTAACGCTAATCTCCTCATTACTAACTACTTACACCTTAAGCTAAGCTAAATCTGAGGTGAAATATTGTCAAAATATCTTTAAGTTAATTTCAATCTAAAACCTGACTCAAAGTTGGAACATTGTGTATAATGCAGAGCTGAAACATTGGTGTAAGTTTTAATCAGGGGCGTAGCCAGGCTTGAATGGATGTTACGCACAAAAGCCTTGAAGTGGGATGGTGAGTGCCTCATGTTCGTTGAGATTAGGGATTGCATGCAAAATTGAATGACTTGTTGGGTATAATAACCGGGTGGCTACCAATATTGTATCGTAGTGGGGTGGAATTGGCAGCGGTGTCTCCCCCCGTAGAAGATTTTTGAATAAAAATGGTGAAATTTCGTGTTTTAAAATCGAACTTCAGGATATAAAGTACGACATCCCGAGATTTTGACTTTAATGTCATTTTTTGGCTGTATTGATGCTTTTACTTTTTAAATTGATGTTACGCACGTGCGTAAGTGCGTATGGCTGGCTACGCCCCTGACAATAGAATAACAATCATAGAGTTCCAACATCAGATTTTGACTCAGACTCTAAATTGGGAGTAAAATCAAAATTTCAGCTAAGATTTGACCCCAGTAATCTGTTTGTATGAGACACAAAGTCCTTTAAATGATGGGTTCATTACCTTATTAACACCCATGGTCTCATTGAGGTAAACTTGTCTTGTCAATTTATCCAAAAGACTGGTCAACATGTATCAAAGTTGAAATCATAACAAGATCTTGCATGTTTTATAACATGGTCATAATGTTACCTTGACCCTTGAGATTAAGATACTGAGTCAACCTATAGTAAATGCAATAAGAATTAGAGCTGTTGCCGGCAAAGGGCCATAATTCTGGCAAAAATCATCAAACTATTTCCTTCATGTACATCTACATGTCAATGTTCATGTGTGACAGAGTGAATGAAATCCTGCAAAAACAGGCATAGACACTAACTTTTTTGGCCACTGGTCTGACAGGGCAAAAGTGCCCAATTTGTAAATAGAACAGTTACTGGTCCTCCAGAATTTTCACTGGTCCTTCTGGATTTTCAATGGTCTCGGACCAGTGTTAGTGTCGAGCTCTGATAAACTGTAGTTGCCTTGCAAGGAGAGGTTGTAGAGGAGTTGCGTTCACAAGAATGCAACTAAGGACTGACAGACGGAGAAGCTAAATCCAGTATACCCCTTAATACTTGTTGTGCAGGGGGTATAAAAACATTACAGTCATGATCTATTACTCTACAGGGATGGGGTCATGTATGTGACAAATAATTTTATTGAGAAAAATATTTCTAATTTATCATTTCTGACACTTTCCTTGTATATTAATAGTCTGAACTGAATAAAGCACAACCTTTAACCTAAAGATGTGTAACCTTGACCTTTTAAGATTTGTGACCATATTCATGAAATTAACACAGAATAAGAAATAAGAATACTTACGTGCATCGAGAGGACACTGGTGAGGAATTATAAGCCACGAAGCAAGTTTCTGCTTGTTTGGAATCACATTGTCTGGGCGGTGCCTCCGTGCCAGTGGTACAGAACCTCTGTAGAGAAATATTATAAATACTTACTTGAATACATGTACATAAAAAAACAACAACAAAATGCGTGTTGTTGTTGATATTTATCTTTATAATACATGTACATGAAACTCAAGACTTACTCTGCAGCCTAGTGATTATAGAGCATTTTTTATGCTCAACGCTTCTTGAGCATAAAACCTTATTTGCATCTGATCCAACTGAGCAACATAATATAGAATTAGCTTTACTTTATCAGGAAATATAAGAGTGCTTTCTTTTAGGTTATTCATCTAATATAACAGTTTCACTAAAACACAAGACATTTTACTGCTTGAAGCAAACACCAGACATTTTACTGCTTGAAGCAATATAACAGTTTCGATAAAACACAAGACATTTTACTGCTTGAAGCAAACACCAGACATTTTACTGCTTGAAGCAAACACCAGACATTTTACTGCTTGAAGCAATATAACAGTTTCGATAAAACACAAGACATTTTACTGCTTGAAGCAAACACCAGACATTTTACTGCTTGAAGCAAACACCAGACATTTTACTGCTTGAAGCAAACACAAGATATTTTACTGCTTGAAGCAAACACCAGACAATTTAATGCTTGAAGCAATATAACAGTTTCGATAAAACACAAGACATTTTACTGCTTGAAGCAAACACAAGACATTTTACTGCTTGAAGCAAACACCAGACATTTTACTGCTTGAAGCAATATAACAGTTTCGATAAAACACAAGACATTTTACTGCTTGAAGCAAACACCAGACATTTTACTGCTTGAAGCAAACACCAGACATTTTACTGCTTGAAGCAATATAACAGTTTCGATAAAACACAAGACATTTTACTGCTTGAAGCAAACACCAGACATTTTACTGCTTGAAGCAAACACCAGACATTTTACTGCTTGAAGCAAACACAAGATATTTTACTGCTTGAAGCAAACACCAGACAATTTAATGCTTGAAGCAAACACAAGATATTTTACTGCTTGAAGCAAACACCAGACATTTTACTGCTTGTAACAATATAACAGTTTCGATAAAACACAAGACATTTTACTGCTTGAAGCAAACACCAGACATTTTACTGCTTGAAGCAATATAACAGTTTTGATAAAACACAAGACATTTTACTGCTTGAAACAATATAACAGTTTCGATAAAACACAAGACATTTTACTGCTTGAAGCAAACACCAGACATTTTACTACTTGAAACAATATAACAGTTTCGATAAAACATTAGACATTTTACTGCTTGAAGCAAACACCAGACATTTTACTACTTGAAACAATATAACAGTTTTGATAAAACACAAGACATTTTACTGCTTGAAGCAAACACCAGATATTTTACTACTTGAAGCAAACACCAGACATTTTACTGCTTGAAGCAAACACAAGATATTTTACTGCTTGTAACAATATAACAGTTTCGATACAACACAAGACATTTTACTGCTTGAAGCTAACACCAGACATTTTACTGCTTGAAACAATAAAACATTTTCGATAAAACACAAGACATTTTACTGCTTGAAGCAAACACCAGACACTTTACTGCTTCAACGGAAAGGAATTGTGGACACCCGCCCAATCCACCAGCCCGTCCACAGAAATTGTCAATCTAATAACAAGTCTTTTCCGTTGAAAAATCTGGTTAAAAATAAGTTATTTGCCTCGTAACCTACCAACCATTTTTTTCAGCATGGGTTACCAGAACCACAAAACTAATTTGTTTTGGCCACATGGCCAAATAAGGCAAAATCTGTATACAAAAATTCTGAAGATTTTCTTACACTGTATGTGTTATATTCACTCCATACAACTCGCAGACTTGTGTAATATTCTGTAGGGCACTGTTTAACGCTCATGGCTGCAGAAGCTATGGCTGATGTGGCCTCATATTCACTAAAATATTAAATTAAACAATGATCAGAATCAGGTAGAACTATATAATGAATACATGTCCATTAATTCACTTGTCATTCAACTCAATGTATAAAAACACGGTAATATCAAATTAAAGCATTTTTATTGTTTTAAACATTTTAATAGGATAAAACCGTAGTGAAAATGATAACCTTATATGCACCAATCAATATACGTGTATGTACAATATCTGTTAAATTTATGAATTAATTACATGTAGTTAAACTGACCATATTAAACAAGTTACACAGTATATACATTGAGGTATTGGTAATTGAAAACATTCCAATTTTACTGATACTGACATACATGCCAGATCTCCTGCATCATGCGTGAGTCTCCTGCATTTGAGACTCTACTCCTGCATGATCAGAGGCCAATTTATCAAATCATTTCATGGACAAACTGGAATCTTACATTTTTTGTTTACATTATGAAAATGACGACAAATATTAGTTTAAATTGCTACACGAAGCATGCATGGTATTGTCATCAAATTAAGATAAGTGAAAACATCATATAAACTTCAATACTTTAAGTTTAAAGTTTCAGCAAGGAAAATCTCCTGCATTTTAATGAAATCTCCTGCATTTCCATCACCAATCTCACGCAAAGGGGTCTGCGAAACATGGCATGTATGTAACTGATGCAGTGTTCTTAGTACTGTACCAGCCCCCTCCCTAATTTATGACAGGATGGGTGGAATATACATGTATAATATGCTCCCTAAAAATAGTCAAGACCACATTACATTCTTTTCGGCTCTAAACAGTTTGGAAGGAGTAAAAAAGTTTAAAATATGCATTTTTATGCTCGCTCCACTCGCCAAATAACTTATATTTCTTTAATACTCATTAATATTGTGAAGTAGCTGTTGAAATTATGAATTTGACCCAGGCAGGCTGCTCATATAATGTTTGCACGAGCTCTATAGCTTTTTGCTATTTCTGTAAAATAGCCCTTGCTAAATTATTCTTTATAAAAATTATAACTTCTCAGAAATCGGTCACTTGCGCAAATATTATTCAAAGAACAAGGACAATAATATCACTGTTTTAATGCCACCAAATAAGGTATCTCAGAACACCTAGAATGCACCAGATGGAACCGCATTACTGTAAAAAAAATTCCTAGGATGCTTGCCTCTACCTCCCCATCAGGTCCATATTAATCACATTTTTGACAGTCCATGTAATATACAAAACAAATAACTCTACTTCTTTTTAATCGTTACACAAACATTTTTTGTGTAAAGCGCTCATAACTTTTTAATTAATGTGTGGTTTGGCATCCCTTAATGTCCCCCTGACGTCACTGTTGCAGGGGTTCAACTAGCTGCCGAATCTGAAGAGTCATTTTGATACTTTTGACTAAATTTTACCATTCTGTAGGCGAAATACCAATGATTTTAAGTGAAAATGACTCTTCAAAAACCCCTACTTCTGAGTCAAATGGAATCCCTGATGTTGAATGGCATCGCTTCTATGTATTCCCATATGGTAGGCACATACAAAGTTCCCAATCACTATGAAGTATAGAAGGATACTTACCTACAGAAAGAGTATTCATCATTACCCTTGTACAACCATGACACGAGATTTAATGTAGCTCGACAGGTAGATGCAAACTCTACGTAACATTCCTTGTCTGAAACAGTTAAAGAAGCGTAGTCTTAGTTTCTGTCATAATTTTATGCTAATTAACAATTGCAAGAAAATCACATTATATCAATAATCGTATATGAACCCACACTCGGCGTGAGTAGGATTCGAACCCACGACCCCAACGGCGTTGGTCGAATCCCACTCACGCTGAGTGTGGATTCATATACAATTTTTAAATATTTAATGGATAGCTACTGTCCTAGACATTCATAATAGCCAAGTGGCGTGTCTGGCTGCGAGGCAAATAAGTATTAAAAATTATCAGAGATAATTACATACCAATGTTTTAATAGGAACATACATTTATCGTTAAATCAAATTTCGAGAAAAACAATTTGAGTTACTGATGCCGATCCTTGTAAATGTATATTGATATCTTTTAAATTATTGACGCAGAGGCTTAACACTGTTTCTTATCAATTTAGCAGGAACATTAGATACGGCCACTGTTTTCAATAATTTAACCTCTATAGAGGTTAACAACCTCTCTAAAACAACACCTTAAAAATTTCCATAAGCTGATATTTACTACAAATGTAACCTCTATAGAGCAACAACCTCATAACAATGGCCAATATTTGTAGCAAAGGGGTGTTGCTGTACAGAGGTTATAATATACTGTAACAAGAGGATCATAGATCCTTGGGCGCTCACCTGCTAAACATGGCCAAACTTTGATCTTGACCTTAAGGTCATCAAGATAAAGTAAAACATTTTGACTAAACTTGATGAAGGTTAAAGCAAAACTGAGGCCTCCAGAGTGTTAAAAAGGTTTTGCTATTATTTGACATATTGACCTAGTTTTTTACCCACATGACCCAACTTCAATCGTGACCTTAAGGTCATCAAGATAAACTTGATGAAGGTTAAAGCAAAAATAAGGCCTCAATAGTGTTAATAAGGGTTTTCTATCATTTGACCTTTTGACCTAGTTTTTGACCCCACTTGAACCAACTTCAAACTTGACCTTAAGGTTTTCAAGATACACATTTTGACCAAGTTTCTTGAAGATTGAAGCAAAAATGTGGCCTTCAGAGTGTTAACAAGGTTTTCTTATTTGACCTTTAGACCTAGTTTTTGAACCCACATGACCCAACTTCGAACTTGACATATATTTTATTGAGATACAACTACTGACCAAGTTTGATGAAGATCAAAGTAAAATTGAAAGTGCTAGAGTGTTAATGGTGAAATGTCTAATGGACGGACGACAGACAAAAAACAATCACAAAAGCTCACCTTGCCACTTTGTGGCGCGTGAGCTAATAAAAAAAAAAAAAAAGTGATGCTGCGTTCGAATTTTGTGGCCGCACTTCTGTAAACCAAGAAATTCACATAATTTAATTCCTAGGAGTTTGCTATTGGTAGAATTTCGCAAACTTAAGTCACCGCGAAAGTGCTACAAACATTAATATGGACACTGCAGGGAACTTAAAAACGCGAAAATTTGTAGTCGCGACGATGGTGATGATCAGCAAAATGCGAAAGTTAGTATTCGCGAAAGTAAATTGGTTCAAAGTGTTGGATGTTTAACAGCAGTGTTTTTATTGTACTTTAGTGTGATAAGTACAGTGCACTAATAATGTAACGAACCGTCAGGTTTGGGATCAACACAAGTGTTCTGTTCCGGTCTTGCACAACATTTCATATCCCCCTCGCAGTTGTAATCCGATTCACAGTAGATCAGTTTATCAGTTTTGCCATCGTCCAATCCACAATATCCTGGCTTGTGACCTGCAGAATTAAACACATTTTTTCTATCCTGTTGGTGCATTATTCAGCTGGATAAATGTGAGGAGCAGTGACCTAAAAGTAGGGTGCACATTTTGGGATCGAGAGGTCCAGGGTTTGATCCCATCTGTGCCACTGCTTAATTTTTCTGACAAATAATAATCCTCAATGCTTGACTCAACCAAGGTGTGAATTGGTACCTGAGAGGGCGGTGTCTGGGCATGTTCGATATTCCTGGGCGCCGTATCTGGATGTTGGCTGCCCACAAACCAGGAGAGAAAAAGCCTTCCCAGGGAGACTCGAATGCAGATTTCCTTAGGTAGCCTAATAACCAGGAGAAGTCAAATGTCAAGTGTGCCTGAATTGCTCAAAGCAGCCCTCAATAACTGATATCTTAACTTTTTTTTCTAAATAGCTTAACATGAATTTGGAAAAAGGAAATGGATATAAAGCAAAGCAATCAAAGTTTCCTTAAAATGCACAATCTTGAAAAATGCACAAAGTTATAGGAATAGATGCAAAAACATACCATCACAGATGCTGAGGACTATAGTGTGGTACTGGGTAAATGTGAGCTGGACGATGCCAGATATAGTAGAATCCAGTTCACTCCATTTCTCATTCACACAGTTCCAATCAGCTCTGAATTGATCACACATATCCCCTAGATCAATCGATTTTGCTTTTGATGATTTTGCTTTTGATGATGATTTTGCTTTTGATGATTTTTCTTTAGATGATTTTGCTTTTGATGATTTTTCTTTAGATGATTTTGCTTTTGATGAAGATTTTGCTTTTGATGAAGATTTTGCTTTTGATGATGATTTTGCTTTTGATGATTTTTCTTTAGATGATTTTGCTTTTGATGATTTTTCTTTAGATGATTTTGCTTTTGATGATTTTTCTTTAGATGATTTTGCTTTTGATGATGATTTTGCTTTTGATGATTTTTCTTTAGATGATTTTGCTTTTGATGATTTTTCTTTAGATGATTTCGCTTTTGATGATGACACTGATTCCTCGGATTCCAGACTTTCTTCCGGGACTTCTTTCCATTCTATAATACGAAGTGCATAGTTCACATAACTAATAGCACATCCCACAAAGTTCTTAGTACAATTGACATCAGCATATGTAACCATATTGTTGAGCTTTGTCCTGACTTCAAGGATTGAATTATCCGAGCATGTTGTAATACTAGCCTCAATACATTTCTTCACCTCATTGATATGTCTGAAATGAAAACAAGATTAATCCAGATTTACTGACCCTCACTTGTTACACCCTAACCCTAACTACCTCCTAACCTTCACTACCCCCTAACCCTCACTACCTCATAACTACCTCCTAACCTTCACTACCTCCTAACCCTCACTTACTACTAACTCTCACTACCTCCTAACCTTTACTACCTCCTAACTCTCACTACCTCCTAACCCTCACTACCTCATAACTACCTCCTAACCTTCACTACCTCCTAACCCTCACTACCTCCTAACTCTCACTACCTCCTAGCCTTTACTACCTCCTAACCCTCACTACCTCCAAACCCTCACTACCTCCTAACCTTCACTACCTCCTAACCTTCACTACCTCCTAACCCTAACTACCTCCTAACCCTCACTACCTTCTTACCCTCACTTATAACCTCCTAACCTTCACTACCTCCTAACCTTCACTACCTCCTAACCCTCACTACCTCCTAACCTTCACTACCTCCTAACCCTCACTACCCTTAACCCTCACTTATAACCTCCTAACCTTCACTACCTCCTAACCTTCACTACCTCCTAACCCTCACTTCCTCATAACCCTCACTACCCCCTAACCCTCACTACCTCCTAACCCTCACTACCCCCTCACTACCTCCTAACCCTCACTACCCCCTAACCCTCACTATAGGGCGCCCAGGATAATGTGATATTTACAAACATGAATCAGTTTGGCCAAATGTTTCAAAATTGGTTTTAAAATTACTAAAGTAAACATATATGGTCAGTATTGTACTCAATACACCACTGATAAATCGTGCACATACGATTTATCCACCTTTGTGGAATATACCAAATTTTCCCGCCTTTCTCATTATCGTGGGAGCACTATAACACTGAATTTCACCCAATAACTTAAAAGTCCAGCATAATAGTTGACACTGACTGATTGGTGTAAAGGTTACACAACTATTGAAAGACTCCTAGGCCTACAGGTCACCACTATAATCATGGATATGCATGACATAAAGTTGGGATAATTTTAATCCGATCATAATCTGGTTATTTTCAAGTGAAAGATGTACATGTATCTGTTGTAACTAACAATTCATCAATAGTTTTCAATATATATTATTGAACTGAAAAAATATATAAACTTACAAACAAACTGTTCCCTCTTCAGTATAAGTCTCATACAGTTCATAGAATGTGTCAATGCAAAGATTTGCCTTCATAACTCCCTGAAAAATAGTGTTAGAGAAAATGCTAAAAAAACAAAGTACTGTAAAATCATTAATTTTCGTGGGGGATTTAATTTTGTGGATTTCGTGGATGACCTCAATCACGAAATTAAATCCCCAATGAATAATTATACCAATAAATATGTCAAGTTTACAGTGGCTGCTATTACACATGCTATCAAGTCTAGTCAGGTTTTTGGGAGGTTACTTGCATATATTTCAACATGACAGAAATAAAATAACTTTTATATCTTTTTTATATGCCCGTTGAAAACGGGACGTATTATGTGAACACCCTTGGCGGGCGTGCGGGCGGGACGTGCGGGCGGGCGGCGGTGTCCAGTAATTTGTCTGTACTCTAACACAAACAGTTTTCATGCGATCGTCTTCAAACTTTGTGACAATGCTTATGTGCATAATATCTAGGCCAAGTTAGATTATAGGCCAAATTGGCCTAGGCCTTATTTGGTTATGGTCCTATATTTACCAAAATAAATGTGAAATTGACCTTGTCTGTTCTTTAGTGCAAACAGTTTTCATCCGATCATCTTCAAACTTTGTGACAATGCTTATGGGAATAATATCTAAGACAAGTTCAATTGTAGGCCAAATCAGCCTAGGCCTTCTTGGGTTATGGTCCTTTAATTAAAAAAAATGTTGGATTGTTTGTTTTTTTCATTCACCATGCCCTGAGACTCACCATGCTCCAAGACGGGCGTATTTTGTGACATTTTGGCACTCTTGTTATTTTTTAATAATTTCTGATAATTTGTGTGAATTTTGACCTTGCCATTCTTCCTGAAACCTAAAATCCTTGAAATTCGGTCCCCACGAAATGGTCTTTTTCACAAACACCACGAAATTATATCACAGTGAAATTAAATAATTTTACAGAATTTTTTTCGTAACACAAATCCGCACTCCTTTCTTCACATACCATGTCAGCTCTATAAAACTATGGTGCGCTGATTCTCACGAGGCTAGCTGTTTCTTAGAAAGCGTTAATTGGCTCACCAACATGTGGGATGATTAATTAGATGCTTCATTCATTATATGTTTATCATATAAAGTATGCAGTTAGTGTCGCATGCCACTTGGTGTCAGTTGAAGTTAGCCCAATAACTCACTATGCAATATGTAATATATCAACTTATTTCCCTAGAAAAACTTACGCAATCAGGTTCTTCTTTACATGGATGTTTCACGATGGTTGGACATTCTAGACCTTTGATACTGGCTGCAGTGGACCGGGCCATGGTCTCAACAATGTTTTGTTCAAAATCGCTACAGCCGTAAACGTTTTCATACACACAAACCCACATGTCGGAATAGGCACTAGTGAAATAAAATAAACAAAATGAAGAAAATTTGACAAAAAACAGGCTTCAGATACATAGTCATTGTTTTAAAGGTTTACGTCTTACATCATTGTTTTAAAGGTTTACATCATTGTTTTAAAGGGTTACGTCTTACATCATTGTTTTAAAGGGTTACGTCTTACATCATTGTGTTAAAGGTTTACATCATTGTTTTAAAGGGTTACGTCTTACATCATTGTTTTAAAGGTTTACATCATTGTTTTAAAGGGTTACGTCTTACATCATTGTTTTAAAGGTTTACATCTTACATCATTGTGTTAAAGGTTTACATCATTGTTTTAAAGGGTTACGTCTTACATCATTGTTTTAAAGGTTTACATCTTACATCATTGTGTTAAAGGTTTACATCATTGTTTTAAAGGGTTACGTCTAAACTACTGACGGCATGCTACAATCTTATAATCATTCATTTCTGCTTAGCCACAGCTTTGGTCCAATGCGCTGGATTTGTAACCCCCAATCTGGTTTCAAATCCAGTCACAGCAGGTCATAATAATTACTTCCATGAAAATGAAGTTATTTTTTCTCCACAAAGCCTTGCTTGTCCATAAAAACTAGCTAACTCAATCAGGGGCCATAATTATGTTGAAATGTTAGATAGTGTTATATACGGCATTAATAATGTCACTGAAAGGTGTTTATGATGGTAAACAAGTATGTCAAGTTTGAAAGCAATGCCTTGATGGACTTGAAACTTTTTCAATGGAACCGACAGACTGACAAATGAACGAACGAACAAATGGACAAACAGGACAATCACTACATTTCTCCTGCATCAGAACGTGCCAGGGCATCAAACCTGTATGGTGGTATTATCAGTGATTTCTCAGAGAAAAAAAGCCTGACTTACAGGCATGCTGCTCGCTCATCTTGTTGGAAGGGGTTTCTTGCATGATGTTCAAATCGGTGAATACAGGAGAGAGCTTTCTGCGGGTAGCAACCAGCGTCGTCAGATACAATGGCTGGGTCAACACATTCCAATGGCCTACGGTTAACAACGTGAGGTTCTACAGTGCCTGTCGTGCAAACGTCGAGGGCAAGACATTCTACTTTGTGGAATGTATTGACAATAGATCGTTGGTCCTCTCTACTACATCCAGACAAAGTACGTTTCAAACACAGCCGAGTAAAGTCCAAAGCACTGAGAAAAAGGAAAATAAATTTTATAACATAAAATACATCATGTACCAAAGCACTGAGAAAAAGGAAAATAAAATTTATAGCATAAAATACATCATGTAGAGTGGTAATACCAAATGGCTTCTTATTCACAAACAATCTTTATAAAAACGAAACCCAGACTTAAAGGCTCTGTCATATATAACGAATACCATCCGACGTCAACTGGCAAATAGGACTGCCGCTAAATTCGTTCTCAATAGTCAGTTTACGCTGCCTATCGCTAGTGGCATTTGTATGGATGGTATTGATTGACCTGTGTCGCTTTGTGTCCATTACTATTAGTTTTGTTTTGTCGGAATTCGTTAAAAATTACTCTAATTGTCAAGCTTTGTCAATAGATGCGTTATGTGTGACGGTCCCTTAAGATTTAAAAACACTAAATATACTTTTCACTTTAATAATGTTATAAATGCATGAATTTAATATAAATTGGCCTAGCATCTAAGTGGAAAACCTGCTTGTATTGACAGAAGTGGAGACTACCAAGTCATATTATTCCGACACCCTGCAAACCAGCGGTCACCTTGAACTAACTATGCATCCTGACACCATGCAAACCAGCAGTGGTCACCTGGAACTAACTATGCATCCTGACACCATGCAAACCAGCAGTCACCTGGAACTAACTATGCAACCTGAGCGCTTCATGCAATTAAAAACCTACCAGTAACATTTTAAGGTGTAGAACCCAAGACTTCTTGCACTCAAAGTGGAAGCTCTACCACTAGTCTATCAAGGCGGATCACAATTTTAACGATTTGTGATAATTAAGGAATATTGCTAACTTACTTGCATACTCCAGAAGTATCGGTAGACATGTATTCGTGCAGGGTCACACTCTTTGTTAGCACAGAAATACAGTCCATAGCAGTAGTTGTAGAGCACAAGTAGGTATCCTCTACGCAAGTATTGCTGGTGTACATGAAGGCATTGATGAGGTTGTACATGTGCCAATTTGACGAGCAGCTCATGATTTCCGCTTCACATTCAGCTCCAATATCAAAACGCCTGTAAATACCAAGACATGGAAATTGCATGAAAAACAGATTTTCATGTCAGGCAAACAAAATTTGGCACACATATATACATCCGGTTTTGTTACTGTGGCCCTGACCCCACTAACCCCACTGACCTTACATCAAATTCATATAAGCAACCTAAACAGCAAGATTCATTATGATATCTCATTTCTGTGCTTCCGTAGCTCAATGGTTAGCATGCTTGCCATCTAATCTGGAGACCCGATGTAACAGGCCAAATTTTCCCCCTGTCCATTTTTTCCCCAGGGAAAAACTAGGCCGGTCAATAATTTATTATGATATTTGCAAATTACCTTGGCCTGTTTCTCCCCCCTCAGCCCTTTTTCCCCCCTAGAAGTTCAAGGTCTAAGTATGATGATCAATTGCAGCATTGGCCTCTTTTTCCCTGTAATTGGTCCCGTTTTTCCCCCCTAGAAGTTGAAGTTGCAAGAATGATGATCAAATGCAGCATTCACTGGCCCCTTTATTTCCCTTTGCCCTGTTTTTCCTCCCTAGAAGTTGAAGTTTCTAGTATAATGATCAAATGCAGCATTGGCCTCGTTCCCCTCCCCCCTCGGTTCAAACAGGGATGAAGGCACTCATATGCCTGCAATATTTCAGCAGAAAGCCACTAAGTTAACGTTTAAAGGTTTAACAAACCAAACTCACATTTCACAGTACTCCTTCTTTCCTACTTGTTGAATATATGAACCTAGTGTAGCCTTTACCAAATGTTTCTGCAAGCATTGTGGGAAGGTCACTTCACATGTATCGTTGAAATCGTACTCTACAATTAAACATTTCAGAATAATCACACCAATTTTAACCAGTAAAGCCTAGGTCCCACTGAGCATTTTTGCATCGGTGATGTACTCCCGATTGAAATTAATGAGCTATCAGGACATCAGGAACATGTTCCTCGTGGTCTAGGGGAAGCTTCTGGGAAGTCATAAGACAGTTTGTGATATCGGATGGAATTGTGATGAATCGGAAGAAATCAGGACAACATCACCGATGTGGACTTCCTCAGTGAGACCTAGGCTTTAACCAGGTAGTCTTTCTAAAAGTAAATATCACTCTAAATTTTTAATGTAGTTGATGACACACCATGTACATTTTATGTACATTTTTGCAACAAAATGTTTAGGGTCTGTCCAGTAACTAGAACCACATAATTAATTTGTTTTGGTCAAATGATAGTTGTATCACAGTTATGCGGAAAAGAGTGCAATAACTGCAATTATTATTATTAATACAGCACTAGAAAAGCACGCAATAACTAACACTGCACTGGGTGTGACACATCCACCACGCCCACCACAGGGTTTTCATTATTTGTCTTACTAGGTATTAAAATGATACCAATTTGATTGCTATTCGAGACACTTCAGTTCCAGGGCATGCCCCTTTAAATTACAATGTATAATACAAATCACATACAGAACAAACACTCAGAAACCAATTTAATCTCAGGATACACAATCAAGTAAATATATGTACCTTGCATTACAGTTCCGTATCTACATGTTTTACTTACAAATATACAATATATGTCTTACCAATTGAACAGTAGTTTTCTAGGAAAGCTGAGAATCTTCCATACACTGGCGATATAACAGCATGTGCGAAAGGATTGGTATTTGAAGATACACACTGCATGAAAGCAAAAAATCCCTCACAAATAGTCACATCCCCTGAGGATATTCCTAGAATAAAAAATTATATTATTTTGTCTTCACTACTTATATATAATCACTGTGAAATGTGAGAAAACCGACATGGGAGAAAACCGAAAAACCGGAATTCTGTCCTTTAACCAACCTAATATATTGGTCCCGAAATTTGTTTTCTTCATTTATTCAATGTAAAAGATTCTGACATAACTTGCAAAATCTGAATTGTCTCAGATTACACTGTATTATCATGGTTTATGTTTACAAAACACCCTGAATATTATCAAAAATAAGTAGGATATTGAGCCTCATGAATACTATACATTCTTTTCATGTACAGTAACAAAGACGGAATAAAGAGTCTATGCATGCCATACATCAATTTGCGTCATACTTGTATACTGGGGTCGTCATTTGATTAACCAGTTTTCCTGGAATTTACTATCAACCAGTACCAACTTACTCTTCCACATGCAACTGAGAACTTCTCCACATGTGGAGCAAACAACTGACAACTTCTCCACATGTGTAGCAAACAACTGACAACTTTTCCACATGTGGAGCAAACAACTGATAACTTCTCCACATGTGGAACAAACAACTGACAACTTCTCCACATGTGGAGCAAACAACTGACAACTTCTCCACATGTGTAGCAAACAACTGACAACTTTTCCACATGTGGAGCAAACAACTGATAACTTCTCCACATGTGTATCAAACAACTGACAACTTCTCCACATGTGGAGCAAACAACTGACAACTTCTCCACATGTGGAACAAACAACTGACAACTTCTCCACATGTGGAGGACATGACCACAGTTAATATTACTGTCAGGAACATATAACCGCTAAACTCTATGTTTAAACCTAGCCCAGATCCCCTGAAGCATCTAATTTAATTGCACAAAATGTCTGTCCCTTTGGTGCAACAAGGTTAATGTATCTCACAATATACTCTATAGTAAGACACAATCTTGTTGCACTGATTTAGGGACGAAAATTTCATCTCAAATTGAGATTTACTTAACCAGAGTTTGAATTCTGGATAAATCTAACTTTTAGAACTGTATAACAGAAAATATACAGATCTTGAAAAAAAGAATTTTTCCCCTGACTTTTCCATATCCATAAGACATTAAATTTTGTAAAAGTACATTCAAGGAGATACGGTTACCGTACCTGATATGAAGACAGACAGGCATGGGAATGTGTCGTCGATAGGAATATTCATCAAAGGTTCCAAGCATACCGGATCCAGGTTATATTGAACCAATGAGACCAGTAAATGTTGCTCTGCGATGTAATAATCAGCTCCACTGCAGTCTTGTAGACTCACAAAAACACAGTCATTGAATACAACTTCAAGGTTTCTACAAATGAAAAACATTCAAACATAATAAATCAACAAATTTAAACAATAATTGAATACTGTAAGATAAGCTATTGTCCAGAAACTATACATCATATACATGTAGGTACCGCCTCCTCGATAGCGTAGTGGTAGAGTGTCCGCTTGGAGTGCGGGAGGTCCTGGTTTCGATCCCAGGACATCTCATACCAAATGCAAAATTAAAAATTGTACCAGATATTCCCTTGCTTGAAGCTCAGCATAAAAGGGAAACTGGCTTCTCTTGACATACCCCCGTGACGATGGATAACATCAGGAATGAGGTGTCGGGAGTGATTAATATAAGTTTGACCTTAAATAGATTATTATCATCTAATACATGTAAGTCATTAGCAGTAAAACAAATTGTAATACAGTCATATATCTTGATACAACGACGCTGTTTATTCCCAAGCAAACGGTCGTAATAACAAATTTGTCAGTGTACTGAATTTCACTAGAATTTTAATTGGGAGATTGTTTCATAGAAATCAATTCATGGTGCATACCTATATAAACTTTTGCTATAGTAAATGAATACATGACTTTTTTTGTACCAACACAAAATTCTCAGCTGTATTGACAAAAATATTTCTTTTTTGCAATTAAATGTTTAGGGTCAGGCCAAAAAATTAGGGTCGGTTGGGTTACTAGAACCATATAATTGATTTGTTTTGGTCTAATAACAATTTCTCACCTGCATCCGTCACCAGTTTCATCTAAAGTTTGCAGGCACATCGCCGCCGCCTGGAGGTTACAGGTACGGACCAATTCACACTCCTGCACATCATCAATCTCCCCATAATCCTCGGGCAGCTCTATGTCCAGGCTAGGTAGATCACATTCTAGCTTCTTTAACATGCTGAACATTGTACTGCCGTCTAGCTGTTTAGAGATTGCGTCAGTTAAGTTTTTGAAACAGGAGTTTGCAATAAATTCTTCTTTGATACATGTTTTCATGGATTCTATTGCATTTACGAAAACTCTGAAAAAAAGTCAACAATAATTTCAAATTTTAGTTACATGTTAATTTCTCAATGACTGTACATATTATATCTTTGTTTTGATTGTGAACTTTAAATCACCTTTGACCTGGTTGAAACTGATCATACACTGCATGCGTACTTGTGAGTGGCTCAACATACATGTACCTGTACCAAATTTCATGCAAGTTGAACTGGAAGGGTTTTTGGCATAACTTTTTTATATGTTTCCCACAAAGTGTTTTAACTGTAGCACAATTATCCAACAATATGCACAACTAGGCTCAGTGTTACATTGTACTAACTGTTCCATGTTTTTTGCTTGTTTTTTTTTGGTTAAAAATGCCAAACACAGATTTTATTTGCCTGTCAGCTTTCTGCTGAAACACGGTGGACATATGCTTGACTCCATACTGATTTGAAATGTTCATGTTAAGTTTTATTGAAATCTGACAAGTGGTTAAGCAGAACAAGCGCAGACAAACTTTGTAGCATCAGGCCCGATCTCCCGAAACATCTCAATCTGAGCTCAATCTCAACTCAAATTTTGTCAACTATCGGTTGAGGTAGTTTCCATGCACAATTGTACTCTAAATTGGTATAACAATACAGAAACATTATCCTGAGTTTATTACAGCAAAATTTTGAGAGTTCAAGATTCATATTTATCTCAAATTCAGACGTTGAAATTATCAAAATCTCAATTTGAGTTGAGATGCTTCGGGAGATCGGGGCCTGTTCATCCAGCACAAAATTAATACTCAGTGATATGTCTCCTCCACTATATGTGGAAGACCTAAGGATTGCTCATGCCTGTAGACTGAGTTTACTGATTGTAAAACAGATAAATATATCAAAATTTTATTTATAAATACTTAAGTTGCATTACTTATGGAACAACCCTGGTAAAGACTTAAGTTGTATTAATTATGGAACCATTACTTATGGAGCAACACTCATCAAGACTTCAGTTGCATTACTTATGGAACACACCTTGTAAAGACTTAAGTTGCATTACTTATTGAACAACCCTCGTAAAGACTTAAGTTGCATTACTTATGGAACAACCCTCATAAAGACTTAAGCTGCTTTACTTATGGAACAAACCCTTGTAAAGACTTCAATTGCATTACTTATGGAACACACCTTGTAAAGACTTAAGTTGCATTACTTATTTAACAATCCTCATAAAGACTTAAGTTGCAATACTTATGGAACAACCCTCATAAAGACTTAAGGTGCATTACTTATGGAACAAACCCTCGTAAAGACTTAAGTTGCATTACTTGTGGAACAACCCTCGTAAAGACTTAAGTTGCATTACTTATGGAACACACCTCGTAAAGACTAAAGTTGCATTACTTATGGAACAACCACTGTAAATACTCAAGTTGCATTACTTATGGAACAATCCTAGTAAAGACTTAAGTTGCATTACTTATGGAACACACCTTGTTAAGACTTAAGTTGCATTACTTATAGAACAACCCTTGTAAATACTTAAGTTGCATTACTTATGGAACAACCCTAGTAAAACTTAAGTTGCATTACTTATGGAACAGCTCTAGTAAAGACTTAAGTTGCATTACTTATGGAACAATCCTCATAAAGACTTAAGTTGCATTACTTGTGGAACAACCCTCGTAAATACTTAAGTTGCATTACCTTCGTTAAGACATTCAAACTTATACATACCCACAATCATTATCTAGAGTTATTGCAAATTCAACGTCATCAATACATGTCTCAACCATCTTCATTATATCACACTCTCCGAGCTGACCATCTCTTTCATCGACATGCTTGGACATCTCCTCACTCGGCATTGTGGAGTTTGCAATCCAGCACTGAAGTGCTACCACTTCTTTCTCGCAACTAAAAAATTTTTTTTTATAAAAATATATTTTTATCATGTATCTTTAACAGTGATATTTTTTTTATTTATAAAAATATATTTTTATCATGTATCTTTAACAGTGGAGTGATATTTTTTCAGGCAAAAATACCAAATTCTAAATTGTGGACATAAAGCACAAGGAATATCTATTAAATTTAGCAATTTTTGTTTTCTAACAGTCTCTTTATCCCGAGTCTCGAAGTGACATCTCAGTCAGAGTCTGATAAGCATCTACCCGTACCCTTACTCAAGTTTGAAGTTACTGGAACTTTACACAGTGAATAAAATCTGATCTAATTTTAAGATTTTATGTAGAAATTGGCAATATTGGAGTGGATTAAGTTATTGAACTATGCCAGCAGCCAGACCCCCTGAAGCTGGTGCCGGGCTCCTGAAGCTGATAAGTCCTTCTAAAAGAGGGGGAGGGGCCTCTATTTAAGGGGGAGTGTTAATTTAAGGGTTTATAAAATGATTATATCGCTTAAGACGGGGTGGCTTAAGGGAGATTGGACCACATACAGAAATATAGACCAATAGGTACAATACAACATCATCTTGTTATTATTTTTATTATTATGCTACATCGCTGGCTTAGAATTAGAAGGTTGTAAGTACAAAATCAATATTTTGAGTAAACAAGAAAAAACTGTCTGAAAACTACTCTTTACCTATGGAAAAACAAGCTTTTTTATGAAAATAAGCTCATAAGAAGCACCCTGAGATGCAGATTTCAAATATGCATGAGTCTTATAAGGTCGTAAATAGTACTTATGACCTTCTAATTCTAAGCCAGCAATTTATCTACAGTGATTTTTTTCCTTCTTTATTAGGGTCCGGTAAATGGACCCTTTTCCAATTGCAAATAGCCTATAATGTTCCCAAATTGAATGGAGAAATTCCCAATAAACAATTAAAATTTTTTTTTTCAAAAACGGACATAAAATGATGAAGTTATGAACATTTTTGAAAAGAAGTCAAGCATAAAAGTTCAAAGAAACCAGTAGACATTCACATGTATTGTCTTTTTCTGTTTTATTTGACCTCTGCTTCTTGGAATTTCCCAATTTCAAGTTCTCACGACACAAAAATTCCCAATCTAAACGGACCCGGACCCTTTCCCAAACAGGCAAAAAAAAATCACTGATCTATAATTGGGTCAGGGAGTACCTGTTAGGTAACCATGAAATGGCAGCATTGATGTCCTCAGCAATCATTGCCCTATCCCCACATGTAGGCATGTAGTAATTCAAGCAGTTGATAGTTGATGCCGCTTTCCTGCAAATAAATGAAATAATCTACCTTTAATATAAGTAACATAAACTTCGCAATAAATATGAATTAACATTCCAAGTAAAATTGTACAATAATATGTCTTGCCACTCAATAGGAAAGTTTTTGTATAATATGAATATTGAACGAAGAGTCGTTTTTATTCATTTATACAATTGTACATCTTGCAGACTGTAAATGACTTAAATTTAATAGTATATGATTATGATTAATAAATGAATAATGGCAAAATCGACATAATAAATTATGGGCTTCATTTGCATACGCATGGCATGATGAACTATTATTATTAGCCTGGTGTAACGTTCTTTTTTCCCCCGGCCAGTTTTTCCCCAAGGAAAGATCGGGACCGGTCCTTTGTTCCCCCAATGGTCCATTTTCCCCCCTTATAAACACTATTCTCAGTCAAGTCTAGCTTTATCTTGGCCCCTTTTTCCCCCCTTGGCCCCAGTTTTCTCCCTAAAAATCTAAGGTCTAAGTTTAATTATTGCACTTCAGAAATTGGCAAAATTTTAACCTCGCAAATATTACTGATATTACAGTAGTAGAAAACAACTTTACTTACATGCAAAGCATGTCTTCTTGAAACGAAGATCGACAAAATTGAGCCATATCAGTCACACACCAGGTGGCAGCACGCATGTCACATTCCACATCTTCATTATTGTAATGTAGACAGAATCTCTGTGACTGTCCCATGACCATAAGCTGCATCATTTGCAGAGCTTGTTGTTGATACGGAGCACATGTTAGAGTCAATGAAGTAGCAACGGTGGCCAGCGATTCAACAGTGCTGAAATATTAGACAATATAAGTAGCAACGGTGGCCAGGGATTCAACAGTGCTGAAATATAAGACAATATAAGTAACAACAGAAGCCAGGGATTCAACAGTGCTGAAATATAAGACAATATAAGTAACAACAGAAGCCAGGGATTCAACAGTGCTGAAATATAAGACAATATAAGTAGCAATGGTGACCAGGGATTCAACAGTGCTGAAATACAAGACAATATAAGTAGCAATGGTGACCAGGGATTCAACAGTGCTGAAATACAAGACAATATAAGTAGCAACGGTGACCAGGGATTCAACAGTGCTGAAATACAAGACAATCTCATGTAAGTTGAGAAATTTTGATAAGACAAACATTTCTAACCTAGTTGCAATTTTTTAGCGTAGATTTTCAAGTAATATGGTTGTTGACAAGGTGGGCTTTTTCCACCTAATTGACTGCCTAATTAGAGAAACTAAAATTTGCAAGCAATGTGATATTTGATAGAATAAACATCTTTGTTACTTTCCCACCTGCCAAATTTGGGAAGCTAAAATTGACTAGACGTATGATTTTCGACAAGATAAGCTTTCCGCCTAAAATGCCCAATTAGTAAATATAAAATTTCTAGCTAGCAATATCATTAGTGAAATGACAAAAAAATCCAAAAAAATGTAAATAATCAGTATTTTTTAAATTTATCTTACAAAAAGATGCATATACAGTATGCATATACTTATATAACATAAAGATTGAAGCATAGTTGAGAAATCGTGAATGAAAACTTGTATATTTGATACATAAAATACATACTTTTGATTTATTATTCTTGATTGGTTACGGAAATTTGTCATATGAGGTACATACTAGTAAATGTTTCTATATTTCAACAAATGAACTGCCGAATCTCATCATGTGTGTATTTATTTGCACCGAGAGGAGATAGAAATAATGAATAAGTTGAAAGATACCATACCTGCATATAGCTGCATTTTCCTCTACACTATGGTAGGACATAGACATGGAGTACATCAGAGCTGTACTGGATTGATATACAACATCAACAAAGTCACACTCACTGACCGTATTAGCTGTAAACAAATAAAGTCAACTTTCACTGACCGTATTAGCTGTAAACAGACAATGTCAACTTTCACTGACCGTATTAGCTGTAAACAGACAATGTCAACTTTCACTGACCGTATTAGCTGTAAACAGACAAAGTCAACATTCACTGACCGTATTAGCTGTAAACAAACAAAGTCACATTCACTGACCGTATTAGCTGTAAACAGAGAATGTCAACTTTCACTGACCGTATTAGCTGTAAACAAACAAAGTCAACTTTCATTGACCGTATTGGCTGTAAACAGACAAAGTCAACTTTCACTGACCGTATAAGTTGTAAACAAACAAAGTCACACTCACTGACCGTATTAGCTGTAAACAGAGAATGTCAACATTCACTGACTGTATTAGCTGTAAACAAACAAAGTCAACTTTCACTGACCATATTAGCTGTAAACAGACAATGTCAACTTTCACTGACAGTATTAGCTGTAAACAAACAAAGTCAACTTTCACTGACCGTGTTAGCTGTAAACAAACAAAGTCACACTCACTGACAATATTAGCTGTAAACAAACAAAGTCACACTCACTGACAATATTAGCTGTAAACAACTAAAGTCACACTCACTGACCGTATTAGCTGTAAACAAACAAAGTCACACTCACTGACAATATTAGCTGTAAACAACTAAAGTCACACTCACTGACCGTATTAGCTGTAAACAAACAAAGTCACACTCACTGACAATATTAGCTGTAAACAAACAAAGTCACACTCATTGACCGTATTAGCTGTAAACAAACAAAGTCACACTCACTGACCGTATTAGCTGTAAACAAACAAAGTCACATTGTTATTGGCTTTATATAAGTCAAGTCAATAAACCAGTCAGGTTTGTACTCTCCGAAATAGCCTGATTCAGTATTTTCTTTTAGTTCAACTGAGATAGTTGTAGTGTGTGGCCATTTATATTTATGCCTAATATGCATGCATGCAGCTGTTTATTGGACTCAGGTAAACAATGAGAAATAAAGGACACATCCAATTGTTGGTAGCACTTCTTGATTGTTACAAGTGCCATCAATACTTGAAAGAATACTGTAGTTGAACACTTACATGTGCAGAAAAACTTGAATATGGCTCTGTAAACAACGTCCAGATCTTCGAAATTTTCAATGCCTAGTACATTGACTTCAGGGGGGTACGAAGCTATGCCATTAAGTTCTTCTATCTGTTCTGGTTCTTCCATAGCAATGCCTATAGCAAACACATGGATATCAGCCATTCTGGCTTCATTTGCTGCAGGTATGGTTCTTGTTGGTTCTACGGTAGATTCACCATCAGTTACCACCATTAGAATATTAGGAACATCCCTACGATCACCATTGGCTTCCGAAAAGAATTCCTTTGTTGCCATGTCGATAGCTCCGCCCGTATTTGTCTTCCCCTGGGTATAAGGCATTTCAATCAATGCGAAAAGCAAGTCATCTCTATTCTGTCCTTCTACCCCATCAATTTGCACCATAAAATCGTTCAGATAGAACAGTTTTGTAGCATCGTTAGCAAAGTGTAGAACTCCTATTCTTATATTACCGCTGTCCAAGTCGGCCTTGCTGACAATGTTCATAGCAAATCCTCGGACCACCTCAAAATTGAGGGGACCCACACTGCCAGATCCATCCAGTACAATAACGATGTCCAGTCTTACATCACTACATGCTGAAACACAGTTAGATTTATAATTTACATTAATGTAAATCATTCATTTTTGCAGGTATTAGATTTCGCGGGGTTTTGATAAAATAGTAATTTGGTGGTTTCTTAAACTTTAGAATATAAAATCCTTAATGTTACATATTTTAAGGTCAATTATTAAATGGGACTAAATTTCAAGTTCTAATTGACCTCTATGAAATTTAAGGAAATATAATCAACTGCGGATATTGATAATTTAACAGTAATTCATTAGACATTCATGCTGTATAATCATATCGCTGGCTTAGAATTAAGAAAGTCGTAAGTACAAAATAAATATTTTGAGAAAACAAGAAAAGTATTCTTTACTTATAGAAAAACAAGTTTTTTAAACTTCAGTTTGGTCAACATGACCACTTCTGATTATCATAAAAATAGGCTCATAAGAAGTGGCTTGAGATGCAGATTTCAAATATGCATGGGTCTTATAAGGTCGAAAGTACTACGTATGACCTTCTAGTTCTAAGCCAGCGATATATTTTTTGGAAGGTTTTGTGTATATGATATTCATAAGAAGTTTGCAAAGTTAAACATTTACAATTTTTAACCTTCAGAAAGAAAAATGTATTATACATTTTGCTGACATTGTAAAAGTTCACTTACATGTAAGCATTTATTTTCATTAATTTTCAATTAATGCCTTGAAAGAATCTCAGAGTTTACAGTAGTGAAGCAAGTAATTACAGTATTTAATAAACTTCCGTTTGCTTGGATACAAACAAAATATCCACATATTTAAAAAATATATATATATCATTCCAATATGCAAATTAAGTATTAAATGAATAAATATACAGGATGTAGTAAAGGAATATTCGTTAGGCCAAACCAAATTAATTATGTGGTTCTAGTAACCCGACCGACCCTAACTCTTTGGCCCAACCCTAAACATTTTATTGCCAAAAAAATAAATACTTGTGCGGAATCGGCGATTTTCTGGAAAAGTACGAAAACTACGTTATTTCTTGGTTCCAATACCAATTTTTACGAATGTATTATTCTCACGTATTGCCATTGATGATTCTTCCACATTTTCGCGTTGGCATGCTGACGGGTCGGAAAAATAAAATATTCTAAAAAATAAAATTTTTGCCTACCGACCGACCCTAATTTTTTTCACCATGTTACTAGAACCACATAATTAATTTGTTTTGGCTTTAAAATGTATGGAACAAGGAAAACCACAAAGGTACACATACCAGCCACCAGATCATCATCATTGACAGATGTGTCTTCACAGATCCGGTCTAATTGTCCAAGAATTGTTCCTAAATCTTCATGAGCAAACACTTGTAGAAGTGGATTTAACTCCAGCTCATCCACAGTGGATGTCATTTTATCAACATAGCTACAGAGGTCCGCAGCAAAGTTCAGGGAGCCAGTGTTAAGAGTCATACTTATACTTTGGACGAAGCTGATGTATTGACTTGATACGGCAGTCAAAGAATCTGCTCTAAATATCTCAGCTCTAAAAATGAATGTAAGAAATAAAGTTAATTGCAATTCCAATCTCATTTAAATCAGACCCTAACATTTGCTCCATCGATTGTTCTGCACAGTGAGTGTAAGAGATCTACACTCCGTAAGAGGTCATGTTCAAATGATCACTCTAGGGCATTATGACGTCACATAGCCTCGGCAGTGTTTCATCGCGATTTCAGATTTGTGAAAGCAGCAATTTGATTGGATGACGTTAAGTTCACATCGACATGATCCCCGCACAGAGTGTAGTCAGATCCTATATCAGCGTTAAGTAGTGAAGCATAATAAGGGTCTGATTTGAATGCGATTGTTGCAATTCATACAAGCAAACTGTAACTAATAGATTTGTATAGACATGGTTGCCAACTTCATAACAGTTTTCAGAACTTGTTCAAGACTAGAGAATATGTTTAATTGAGGCCCATATGGAAGATTGCATTATTGTAAATATGTTAGCCTCGTAAAATAAAGACTTTACTTACTTACTTACTTTCTTACTTACTTACTTACTAACTTTAATTCAATATTATCAAGATTTTGACACTTTTATAAATTCTATTATTATAAATACTGTTATTATAAACCTTATTTTGTTTGCATCAATAGAATTTTCACATTACTTTAATATTCTAATATTCTGTTCTGATAAATTTCTAACATACATGTTTTCTAAAAAATGTATTATATTATTATTATAGTATCTATGGTAAATCTAAGGAAACTACTATTTGAGTTGGTAGGTGCCCGTGCACAAACCGTTAAATTGTAATTGTACGTACAAAACATAATTTGCACAAAATTTACCAGTTAATATTTAACAACAGTATACCATTTTTAACTCATCCATCTGTCCAATGAATATTCAATGTCAAAGTATAAATAGAATATTTAGGTCAGTCAATTGTTTACATAACATTGTGTACATAAACATTGCAATTTCTCTCATTAAAGTCTTATTTTAATAGATATTAAGGGTATAAAAAAAAAAAAAAAAAATCTTACGCGATAAATTGCAGTACAAAAACAAACACAAAATCCGCTATATTTATCGTTTCTGAATATTTAGGAGCATGAAAACTTCACATGTTGTGCTAAATATGTGAATGCTTTCATTGGTAAGTGTTACGGTCCTTGATTTTAATCCATAACAAAAATATAGGCAGTATTGTGTTTGTTTTTGTACTGCAATTTATCGCGCTAGAGTTATATTAGTATTTTTTTTTGTACCTTTAAATTAGTGAATAAGGTATTGGTTTTCACTGCCTTTGTCTCTTATTAAAATGTTTTTAAAACAATAAAAATACAATATTATGATACTATAGTCCAGTCAAGGTAAAAATCCAGTGATGCAGCAGTCGAGTCCACTATAACGGTGAAAAACCAATTATAAAGGCTTATACTGTACAAACAACTATATTTTAATTTTAATGCTAGCCTGACATACTATATTCGCTCTACCTGTTAAGAAAATGGCTATTATCTTTTGCATACACATAAACTGCAAGATCACTGTCACAATATCTAAACTAGACTGTAATATGCAATGTTTGTATAGTGACCAACCCGAATAAACAGTCTATAAACATGTGACAGGTGGAAAAAACTTATACTTATTAACCTGCGGCCTTGAGCCACAGGTTATATTGGATTGCCAAAAGTAAAATGACCATGGAGGGGCACGTGACATGTTCTTGATGGTTTACGATTTCAAAAAAATATCCAAAAAAAGAAGCATTTTGTAAGAATGTCGTGAACCAGACTAATTCCATTATTCCATGCGGATAACATCGGTCTTTATCGCATTACAATAGTTTATTTACCAAAGAAAGCAGAACTATTCCGAAATTTTACTTTGAACGCGAGACCACGAATCTAAACAGCAGGTGTCTGCAGCTGCATAAGATTCCCAGTCAGTAATAATAAATATAGTGGGCAATGCACTACATCCCGTAGAGAACACATCGCTAGATTAACAGAAGCATGCATATTGATACATGATAATTTTTTTCTAATTCTTTTGAATTTGTTCATTCGTTCGGCACATACATTTAACACAACCAAATAATTTGAAGATAATCGGTATTGTCTGATTTTACATGTATTGGAATTATTTTGACAGAAACATTAATTTAAACTACACCGGAATAAATTCGAATTGCATCCAAACTGCAAAAACCACATTCGACTTGTAAATATTTGCATACACATAAACTGCAATATCACTTTCACAATATCCAAACTGGACTGTAATATGCAATGTTTGTATAGTAACCGACCTGAATAAACAGTCTATACATGTGACAGGTGGAAAAAACTTATACTTATAAATTACAATAACTTACAACAATAAAATAAATGGGGTTACCCTTCTGGGGCCTGAAAAAAAAAAAAAAAAAAAAACTTACAACAAGAGATCTGTATCTGTAGTAATTTCGTCTAAACACATGTCTCTTGCATTCTTTATATGTACAGCAACAGCGAGCGAAAGTTTGCTGCTGATCATTGAGGAACATCCATCAATGTATGTTAACATACATCCTTTAAATGCCAAGAACATCTCATCACTGTAATAATAATAATAATAACAAGTCATTAACAATTGCAAGCAATACTGAAGTCCCCTACCAGTTGGAAGCCATTTTCAAATGTTTCTGTTGCCATAGCAACCACAAATTTTAGATGTGCATAATCCCCTTATTGCCCCCTATCCACATACCAAGTTTTATAAACCTAGCTTGGAAGCTGTTTCAGTTATGTCAGGATCCAGATTTTTTGACGGACTGACGGAGGGCAAATCTGTAGTCGCCTCCGGTCAAAAACCGGTAGGAGACTAATAATAAGAGCACCGCCTACGAGTGCTGGACGCTTCACTTTCTCTTACTTGATAGTAACCTTTCTCACCTGTGAGTCGAAATTCTCAGAGTAACAACAACAGATAACTCATAAATATAAGTCACAGAGTTACCAGCCTTGTCTGTATGAACTCCCCTTGTAATAGTGAATAACCATGTTGAGTTTCAAGTGGATACCTTTGGTAGTCTTTGAGTAATTGACATTTTTGTGAAAGATTTAAAGTCAGAAAAGGGGAATAACTCTTATAAAATGCTGTATAGAGTTGTTCACCCTATTCAGTAGATGTAGGTCATCACATTATACACGCGTACTGACTTTCAAGTTGAAAGCTTTGATAGTATTTGAGAAAATTCAGTGTAATATGTGTAAAATTTGCCACTATTTCTATGTACTAAGTCCAAACAAGGGCAGATAATTCCACAAATATTGGTCACATAGTTATCAGCCTTGTCAGTATGGACTCCCCTTGTGATGGTGAATAACTATATTAAGTTTTAAGTTGATACCTTTCATTGTCTTTGAGTAACTGACAGAGAAAATGACTCTGACAATAAACTTAACCAACGCACAGGCAGACGATCCCGTCACGGCAATAGCTCGACTTTCTTTCTTCGAAAAGTCGAGCTAATAATAAAAATAATAACAACTTTATTTAAAGAGGCAACACAGTTGGGCAAGCACAGCCTTCCCTGTGAGCCTATATAATAATAATACATTGTTATGATAATAATAACTTTATTTAAAGAGGCAACACAGTTGGACAAGCACAGTCTTGTGAGCCTCTATGATAATAAAAGTAATAACTAGAATTATCAATGTCATGACCAGGGCCCCATGATAGCATGCCAGGAGAGAGGGAAAGAAAAGTATAGAAGCATAGTGGGGTTGGATGACTATCAGTGCTATTAGTTGCAATTTTCTGTACTAAGACACAATCATAAAGTCATACATTACAATTTCATATATTGATGCCTCAAAAAAAGTAATTCAACTCCTTCAAAAATAACATCAAAGTTGTTTGAAAAGCACAGGTTTAATAACAAATATAGAAACCATGATGAACTTTGACTTTTTTGACATACAAAATTTGCACCCTTAATTCAATTTAATCCTGACATTGGTTTCATTTACATTAATTGTCCAGTTCCTACATCATCCTGACTGGTCAATATTGATTGCAAGATGGGAAATACATAGAACAGTACTACATGTATTATTAATCTGTTTGTTTGATAATCTTGATTTTTTTGTTTAGCTGAAACACTAAAGGCAGTTTTAAGATTTTAAGTTTTCCCTGAAGATGCTTAAGTTTGTGAATAGCACCCCTGGTCTAACATACCTGCATTCGCTGGCATCAGCTGCAAGCCATACTTTTTTGATCAGACAGTTCTCCTCAGCAAGAGCGATGTCACAGACGGCTGGTTCCTCACTTATAGGATAGCCACAAAATCCTCCGAGAAGCTCCGACGCAAATGACATAGAGTCCTGAAGAAGCGATATTTCCGGAGCACTGCATACCTCATCATCCGATACTAAGTCGACGATTAAACTTGTAGCATCGTATTGGCTGAAGTATACAAAAATACGATCTTATTAAAATGTTCTCCTCAGTGGCTGCCAAACTACGCTGCAAACTAGGATCCGACAACAAGTTCTAGAAATCGTCATCTTGCATACTTAAGGTCAGCCAATCAGAGTCTCCCTTTCATAATTTTGAAAGTAAAATAATCTATATAATATATAGAAAGATGTATTAACAATGAACGAAATGACGACACCAAATAGCTTGACGTTAAGTGAACTTTGAGTGATCATTTATTATGGAACGCCATAGCTGTCTTTTGTTGATGCTTGTCATGTTAAATTGTTATAATATCATTTGAACATGTCTATACGACATGATAAATTGTTACAACATCGTCTTAAGTTGTCGATAGGGCAAGTGAACTTCTCAAGTCACAATGTTAAACTGTCCAAGTATCTTGTGAACATGTCTATATGCCATGTTAAATTGTTAAAATAGCTTCTTATCATGTTCATTGGGCATGTGAACTTCTCAACAGAACGTGTAATACTCTTAAACGACAGTGATAAATTGTTAAAAATCATTTGAAGATGTCTATAAGCCATGTTAAATTGTCAAAATAGCTTCTTATCATGTTCAATAACCATGTGAACTTCTCAACAGAACGTGTTATATTGTTAAACAACAGTGGTAAATTGTTAAAATATCATTTGAAGATGTCTACATGACATGTTAAATTGTTAAAATAGCTTCTTATCATGTCCAATAGCCATGTGAACTTCTTTATAGAACGTGTTATATTGTTTAACAACAGTGATAAATTGTTAAAATATCATTTGAAAATGTCTACATGCCATGCTATAGTGTTAAAACGATATGTTAACATGTCAACGAGGCATGTGAACTTCTTAATAGACAGTGTTGTTGTTGTTCAAATTTGTATGATGTCATCAATAACGTAAGTTCCTCCTGCGTGCATATTGAACAAAGATGGCGGAAATTGTTCAATATGCACGCGGGAGGAACTTACGTTATTGATGACGTCATACAAATTTGAACAACAACAACACTGTCTATTAAGAAGTTAACATGCCTCGTCGACAAGTTAAAATATCGTTTTAACACTATAACATGTCGTATAGACATCTTCAAATGATAGTTTAAAGGGAAAGACAAGGCTAATAACAAGTTGGTGTTATTTTAAACTAGCGTTCATTTGAAACACATGGGCGAAAACAGAATGAAAATCAGACGATTATTAATGGAGCTAGGGCATTTTGAAATCAATGTTTGGTGATGCACATGGAGATCGCCATTTGTAATTTATCCCTCAATAACGACAACTCTTAAGAGCATCGAGTTATCGTTCGTCGTAATCAGTCGTGAATAAAACCCGTTAACCGTACGTTCAAAGACGGACGCGCATTGCACTCGGGGAAATTTGCAGAAAAGTAATGGCTGCCGTTTTACGCGGAATTAATTAAAAAAAGGATAATTTTAACTTCATGTAGCCAAACGAGGCGTGATATTGCAATTATTTTGTTTAAACATCGTTGTCATATTTATTGTCACATCGTATTATATTTGGTTAAACATTGTTGTGCGGCGATTACACAAATCGACATAAACAAACTTGTGCGGATAAATTCATGGGACTGCATCTTGACATGTCTGACAGTGCCCCAGCTAGACGTTAATAGCAGGGCGCCATGCCCTTTTCCTACGCCCTGCTGTGCCCTTTGATGTCAAAGCGGCCCTGCCCTTTTTAATTTCTTATGTGTGTAAAAAATTGGGTCAAACGAGTAATAAACAACGTGACATGTTGTATATTAATCGGATACGTCAATCACCCATAAGACACTCTTAAATTAATAACATCGGAGGCGGGGCTCGTCATCTACAACGGTTATCAACCAATGAGATCGTATCTCACGTTCACGCATAAGCAACGTGTGAATAGCTAATTGGCATTTTGAATTAGATCACAGATTGTCCGTGAATTTGATCAAGTCAAGTACAAAACTTAGAGGGCACTTGCCAATTTCCACAGAAATGTTTAACATAAGTTACAGTAATGATAAATTCATTTTTATACTTCGAAGTTTAATTAACGCATATTTTTTTTCGCATGATCTTGCGGGGAAATGAACGCGCGCTATTAAATCACCAGATCTAACTAACCTTTATTTACCAATGTATAGTGAAGAGAATTTGACTCTCAACTTATTTAGCATAATTTCACAGCTTGTTTATTTCCCGGTTGAGTGTTTTCATAAGCGGGAAGTATCACGAAGGCGCTCGATGTGTAATATTAACACAAATCTAAAGGACCGATTTTGCACGATTTGCTCGCGGAAATTTATATTCAACGCAAGAACCCTAAATATATTCATGCATAAAGGTCAGGATCGTGTCAAATTCTCCGTGCTATAACCTGTTGACTAGCTATACTGGAACGTGAACTGTCTAGTTGTCTGTTGTTCAACTCGTGTAACTCCTCTTCCGTGTATTCAGGCTCAAAATTGTATGGTTGTAGGTCAGTGTCATCCATGGTTATGATATAGAAATAGTTTTGGTAAAATGCACAGAATACACCTGTTTGATCTATAGCCATTATGCTGTGGTACATAATTATGCAATTACTATAGTAATTTGATTGTCACACCTTGGCTTCAGAGTTCATAAATGCAATTTATTCTTTAAACATCAGAAAATTAAAGGTTGTTTATTGCACAATAGACCAATTAAGATCATAAAGAAAAAATATGTACCAATTGCCATGATTTATCATGTCTTTGTAAATGGCCAAAGGCAAATGTTTTGCCGATAGCTAATAAACTGTAACTGGTATCCAACATATCAATTGGAATGACAAATAACAAGACGGGATTTGTGTGATCTTAGGTTGTGCCTATATTGCGACTGCGCGCAATAGCGACATCGAAACAGTATAGTACAAAAATACACATTTATTTATTTTTGGTTTAATTTTTTACGAAATTGGAAAAAAATAAAAATCGAATTTCACCTTTTTATTTTTGCCGATGGCACGATTCGTCAAAAGATCGAAAATTCTCTATGTAAAAATGATGACCAAATCATTTAGCTACCTCTATTAAACTGCAGTTGTCGTATTGGAAATGTATCGAAATTGAGGCCTACCAATCATACCCTTACGTGAATTAGGTCACCTCATTTTCGAAAAACTTGACTAGATTTTCCGTAAATAGACGGATGACATCAAAAATGCGACCGAAATGTACATGCAATTTAATTTAGTTCTCTGTGTGCATAAGTTTGTGTATTTTGTGCGTAGATTTTATTTTATTCATAATAGTTTTCCAGGATGCAAGCTTTTTATAGCTGGTCGTAAAATTCTTTGTAAATGGCATCGTTCCGACATCGCGCGGGGCTACGTGAGTATTACTCGGTCGAACTGACGACCTTGAATTGAGCTCGGAAGAATGTCCCAGAATTTGAGACAAATCGACATCTTTATTACATTCAGCGCTTGTTTGATCTCGTGAATGGATTATCATGATTATTTGATTGAAGACTAATATATTTGTCTTACGTTTGATCATTTCGATACTGGATCTTAATGACGCGAACTTTCCGTATATATGATTAGTCAAATCTCGAAAAACCTTCGACTGGAACGGTCATTAATTAGTAGCACTACTTAAATTAGTTTAGGTATTGTTTCAAAGGTAAAAGTGCAGGAAATTGCGCCATGTTTAGTCAAAACTCGAAAAAATCTTCCCGGGAGGAGACGCCTCTCCCGTGCCCACCCCTCCCCAGCCACCCAGTTGGACCTCCTCTGGATACGCCCCTCATATCGCTCTGGCAAAGCGTATACCTTGTCACATGAATCCTTTAAAACAGATTTTAATTACAAATAATATACTGTAGAATGTTGATTTCTAATTTACATGTTTTGCTAAGAAAGGACAAATTTAATTACCTTCTTGAGAAACTATTAGTCCACTATTGTTACGTAACAGGTTATATATTTTATCAATTAAATATACCTATCATACATTATTCCAATAGCACCGATTAAAAAACACGTATGTAGCGTGAAGTCAAATAAATAAGCAACGATGTGTCAATGTGTACGTGAAATTCAGTCAAAATTCCTAAGTGCATAAAGTTCAGCTACGATATATTTGATGTCGGTTCTTCAACAGTTTCCTTTGATTGCCCGACATACGTCGGCAACGTCTGATATTTAGCGGCGGCATTTCTGTGATCTACTATTGTCGGCGACTTCTGAAGTTGCAATGTTGGTACGACTGTTTTTGATCGGAATAACAGTAAGGGCGTGGTATTTTAAAGTTGCGATGTTTTTTAACACCTTTATCTCGCTATTTGTTGACCATATAGATCTACGTATAGTATGTTTTCATAATTTCTCCATAACCTGCACGCGTTTTATAAATACTTCACGATTTTCTCGCTCGTACGATTACGCACGTAGACTGCCGTATACGTTGCTATGGCCGGACGTGTACGTAACGTCGTTGCTATGGATCGTTCAAACGAGTTTCTGCTTCTGTCGCGAATCTTTTAGTAAGTAAAGTGGTGTATATAAATCATAAATACAATGTAGTATTAAATACCAAGGTTTGGGCTTTAGGATGAAATACGCACCGAAATTTGTTAGTGTGGGAAATACCTGTTCTATAAATACTGTTCTATCCCGGATTCGTATCTTAACTCCATGGTGAGGGAAAGAGTTATTTTGTTTTTGACCGGTCGGTGAATATTTTTCCAAAATATTCTTGTAAACCAGAAAATGAAAAAGTGGCCTTATAGATTCGTAGATGTCGTAGATTATCATCCTAATCTCTATCAATATAGAGTCGCTGATCTAATCGATTTTAACGGGACCTCTCGCTGTGTTATTGTTTTAACTTTCTTTTTTGTCCGCCGTAAAACAGCGTGACATACAGTTTGGAATGTATATAGCCCCGATGAAGATAGTCCGGTAACCTCAACCAGTGTCATACTAGAACACCCGCTGACTTTCCTTACGGGCAGTTACATAAGTTGTCGGATGATGGCCTCTACACAAATTAGAATGTGTAAACAACTAATTTCCGCAGAAAACGACGAACATAACGGATTTCAAGTCGATCATTCGGCATATTCTATTCGAGCTAAATAATCTTTTTCTGGCCGTATGATTTATCATTTTTTATGTTGCGTCACGCATGTTAATTAACATGCGTTGTTGCGTACACTTTACTATTGTTAACTCAGAAATTATGCGCAATTCATCATATATAAACATTAATTAAAATGTTTACATAATCCGAAATGTTACCGCATAAATTACGCGTCACGATATTGAAAATGTAGCGTATCGGCAAGGGAGATCACTGCGTATGACTATTGTAGTAGAGTTAGAGTGACCGTTATTGTGGGATAACTTCCAACATGGCGACTTACATGTACTAGCTGAAAAGACGCAAAACGGGGGTTTCAAAAAGCGATAGCTCCATTAATAATTGTCTGATTTTCATTCTGTTTTCGCCCTTGTGTTTCAAATGAACGCTAGTTTAAAATAAAACCAACTTGTTATTAGCCTTGCCTTTCCCTTTAACAATTTACCACTGTTGTTTAACAATAAAACACGTTCTATTAAGAAGTTCACATGCTGAATGGACATGATAAGAAGCTATTTTAACAATTTAACATGTCATATAGACATCTTCAAATGATATTTTAACAATTTATCACTGTTGTCTAACAATATAACACGTTCTATTAAGAAGTTCACATGGTTATTGGACATGATAAGAAGCTACTTTAACAATTTAACATGTCATACAGACATCTTCAAATGATATTTTAACAATTTATCACTGTTGTCTAACAATATAACACGTTCTATTAAGAAGTTCACATGGTTATTGGACATAATAAGAAGCTATATTAACAATTTAACATGTCATATAGACATCTTCAAATGATATTTTAACAATTTACCACTGTTGTGTGACAGTATTACTCGTTCTGTTGAGAAGTTCAAATGGTTTTTGGACATGATAAGAAGCTATTTTAACAATTTAACATGGCATATAGACATGTTTACATGATATTTGGACAGTTTAACAGTGTGACTTGACATACAATAATGTTGCACTGAGAAGTTCACATGCCCTACCGATAATTTAAGACGTTGTTGTAACAATTTAACATGTCGTATAGACATGTTCAAATGATATTTAAACCATTTACCACTGCCGTTTAACAGTATAACAAGATGTGTTGAGAGGTTCGCATGCTCATTCGACATTGTAAGACGTTGTTTTAACAATTCAAAAACGCATATAAACATATTCAAATGATAGTTTAACAATTCATCATTGTATTTAAAGTCTATCATGATAATACGAAGCTTTGAGAAGTTAACACGTTCTTCTAACATTATCAAGCGTTTTTCAACAATTTAACATGTAGCGTAGACATATACAAATGGTGATTAGACAATTTATCGATGTGGTTTAACAGTACAACACGATGGCTTGAGATATTATTGTATTCTTTTAACAATTTAAGACGTTGTTTTAACAATATAACAGGGCAAGTTGACATATTCAGATGATAGTTTGACAAGTCAACAATGTGGTTTGACATATTAACACATTATACTAAGAAGTTCACATGTCCTACCGACAAGTCAACATGACGAGCGTCAACAAAAGACAGCTATGGCGTTCCATAACTTATCTATTACTTAGGCCAAACAAGTTAGTTAATATGTGGTTCTAGAAACATGGCATGAAAAAAAATTAGGGTCAGTCGGTAGGAAAAACATTTCATTTTTTAAAATTATGTTATTTTTCCGACCCAAGACAGCCATCGCGAAAGCCGGGGAAGAATCATCAATGGCAGTACGTGAGAATAATACCGTTTTCATACCGTTCCTGGAAAATCGACGTTTCCGCAAAAAACATTTATTCTATATATTTATTATAAAATGTTTAGGG
This sequence comes from Spisula solida, assembly GCA_947247005.1. Classification (NCBI taxonomy): domain Eukaryota; kingdom Metazoa; phylum Mollusca; class Bivalvia; order Venerida; family Mactridae; genus Spisula; species Spisula solida. The sequence continues at coordinate 17,332,104 of OX365952.1, read as the reverse complement.
TCGGGCCAAAAATTAGGGTCGGTCAGGTTACTAGAAACACATAATTAACTTGTTTTGGCCTTACCTAATTTGCTCTAAAAACCCACAAATCTACATGTTACTTAGATACCATTCTTTTCATCTTCCCTAGCTTCGTTTACACACTAGTGTATACATCATATAGAACTAACAGATTTTGTATGTGTTCCCTTCTACAACCACAATCTTTATATTGAGCCGAATATATTCTATAAGGTGTGGCATGGTAGGCTAATAGGTTTGAAGCTAAAATTAGCCGTAACAGAAAAACTCTTTTTAATATTAATTATAAACTCTCTGGAGCATCTTTCATTCAGGAAACACAAAGTTTGGTTGTTGTACAGATGATGTTGCTCTGAAGAAGTAAATGTATAAAACTAAATCGTTAAATCTGGAACTTAAGAGAGGCTTTTGCTCTGTGGAGGTTGGTCTGATTGCATTGTACTATCAATAGATCAAAGAGAGGTTGTATGTTAAGCCTAGGGCCCACTGAGGAATTCATCATCGGCGATGTTCTCCCATTATCTTCCGATACCACCTGATTCATCAGGATTCTTTCCTATAACACAAATTGTCTCATGACTTCCCTGAAGCTTCCCCTAGTACACGATGGATCTGTTCAAGATGTCCTGATAATGTCATTTGGGAGAACATCTCTAAGGCAAAACAAATTAGAACTGTCGCCATTCGGCAGACTAATATACCCCCCGCGTGTCAAAAATCATTGGAGCTAATTTTTTGCTTCATGCACATTTACATGTTGAGGTTGTTCATCTGTTAAAGTTTGAAGCAAATGCTGCAAAAACTGTAGGAGAAGTTGCGTTCACAAGAACTGTTCACTATATATTGTATAGTGCATAAAAGTACAAAGGGCCATAATTCTGTCAAAAATCGTCGCATCACAAATTCTTTCCTTCATGCTAATCTACATGTTGCAGTTGTTCATCTGTTAAAGTTTGAAGAAATTCCGCAAAAACTGTAGGAGAAGTTGCGTCCACAAGAACTGTTCACTATATATTGTATAGTGCATAAAAGTACAAAGGGCCATAATTCTGTCAAAAATCGTTGCATCGCAAATTCTTTCCTTTATGCACATCTACATGTTGAGGTTGTTCATCTGTTAAAGTTTGAAGCAAATGCTGCAAAAACTGTAGGAGGAGTTGCGTTCACAAGAACTGTTCACTATATATTGTATAGTGCATAAAAGTACAAAGGGCCATAATTCTGTCAAAAATCGTCGCATCGCAAATTCTTTCCTTTATGCACATCTACATGTTGAGGTTGTTCATCTGTTAAAGTTTGAAGCAAATGCTGCAAAAACTGTAGGAAGAGTTGCGTCCACAAGAATGCATCTACGGAGGGACGGACATTCTCCCTGACTTGACGTTGTGGGGTTTTCTTTTGTTCAATCTTTTGTTTGTAAAACCCCATACGCAACATTTTGCACCCCGTAAGCAAACGGAATGAATAGAATCTAAATATAGCCTATTGTTCCGCACCCCACAACTGTAAGTGGGTGCGTGCCTACGGACGGACGGACGAACGGACAGACAGACAAGCTGAATCCAGTATACCCCCCTTACAACTCGTTGTGTGGGGGGTATAAAAATGCTCAGTGAGACCTAGGCTTTACATAAATGGCCTTATACTCAGCATTTTAAACAGGCCTTGCTTATATTCACAATAATACTATAATACTTGTAATACCTGCACAAAGCTGGTTTCCATGAGACCGGTGATTGAATCATATATCCGAGTGACAAAATACCAGGAGTGCCACATAATGGGTCGCCAAACTTGCTGACGCACTGTCCTCGTTCAAACATGGATACGATGCCCACACATACCGTGTATAATCCATGGTACCTTGTTGCTGTGCAACCTTCTGTGTTAGTCATTACACACTGAAGGTTTGTAGACAAAGCACTGCAAGAAAAAATATCAATCAAATACATTTATCTCTGATAATTTTAACTACTTATTTGCCTCGCAGATAGACACACCACTTGGCTTTTAAGAATGCCGGTGGGACAGTAGCTATCCATTAAAATAAATATTTAAAAGTTGTACATGAACCCTCACCTTTAGTTGTGGGTCTGTGAGTTTATATACAAATTTTATAGATTTTTGTTTTTAGTTAAGATAAGATAAATGTATAGTTTTTTTACTGTATTAAGTGAATATTTCTATGGGTCGAAAAAAATGGTTTGCGGAAATAATAGCAACTTTATTTTATTTCTTAGTAGGGATAAAATGTAAGCAACAGGAGAGGTTATAAGCAAATTTTGAAAATTCCTGAAATTCACAAATATTCGCATGTCGTTAACTCATACATGCCGGATCTCCTGCATCATGAGTGATCTCACGCATTTGAGACTCTGCTCACGCATGATCCAAGGCCAATTGATCAAATCTCACACATTTCTTGGACATACTGGACATTTTTTGCATACATTATGTAAATGATCACAAATATTAGTTTGAATTGCTCCATGAAGCATGCATTGTATTGTCATTAAAGTAAAAAAGTGAAAACTACATATAAACTTCATTAATTTAAGTTTAAAGTTTGAGCAAGGAAAATCTCCCTCATTTCAATAAAATATCCTGCATTTTCATCACCAATCTCATGCAAAGGGGTCTGCTAAACATGGCATGAATGCTGATTAACCTAACCACTTATACAATAAACTTTAAATACAAATTGAATATTTACCTGATAGAGATTTCCTTAGTTTCCATAGTTACCATCAAACTTGAGAATGCACATTCAATGGCTTTTGTTGCGTCACATGTTTTAGTAGGATCTGTATAAATAGGAACAATAAAGGTTAAACATAAAACTACATGTACACCAATTAATTAAGTTTATAATCTTTTATTATTGAAGTTATATTATTGAAGTTACATCAAAAGCCTTTGTCAAAAAATCAAACAAAGACTTTCCACTACATATCTCTTGAATGCATGACAGCCATTTTGAAACTAATGGCTTAAAACAGAAAGTGACTTCATGAATAACAACATGAGTAATAAAACTACAGTCACGAGTGTATCGTCTGAGACCATCCATTGGGACAGGAAATGTGGTACTTGGTCAACAGAACTGGCAAACCAACCAACCGACCAACCTACTCCAATTTCGCCCAAGTATACATTGTATATGAGGTGTAATTATATTATTGTCAATGTTTTTTATCAGAGATTTGTGCACTTACAATTGAAAAAAATCTATATTTTGTTGGGGGCATAAAAATTGTGTTTATTCCAGTTTAACGCCATTTCTCAACAATTTTTCAGTTATATATATATATTTACTTGCCCTTTCACAAAAAAGCCATCAACCTCTTACTATATGGAGGAAAACACACAAAATTTCATCTAAGAGTAAGTATAATATTATCATGATATGCTGGAACCAGGAATGAAATCAAGATTCCATCTATACGAATACCACATTTTGCAGAACAGTTTTTAGTATAATGGTAAAATTGGGCAAATTGTAAGACAAGCCAATTGATTAATAGTAAATAACATTTTTCTTACAAATTTAAGACTAAGGTTCTGGATCCTTATAACTGCCAATACTTGCTAGGTTACAAAATAATGGAATGGTCTTATTAGCCAACATTACTATACAGTATACGATTATACCTCGATGCCTGGAACTGCCTTTAGACGGGGAAAATAGTTTAAGATATCTACCGAATCAAGGCATGTAAAAAATACTAGTCATAATTCTTTTTCCTTTTGCTTAACTTTATAAGAACCAATTCAAGGTTTGCTAGGGTGTTTGAGGTAAAACTGTTTGATACATCAAAGACTCTACTGTATTTTCTACACTTACCTTCGAGGTTTCTAGGGTGTTTGAGGTAAAACTGTTTGATACATCAAAGACTATAGTATACTGTATTTTCTACCCTTGCCTTCGAGGTTTCTAGGGTGTTTGAGGTAAAACTGTTCGATACATCAAAGACTCTACTGTATTTTCTACCCTTACCTTCGAGGTTTCTAGGGTGTTTGAGGTAAAACTGTTTGATACATCAAAGACTATACTGTATTTTCTACCCTGACCTTCGAGGTTTCTAGAGTGTTTGAGGTAAAACTGTTTGATACCTCAAAGACTCTACTGTATTTTCTACCCTTACCTTCAGGTTTCAAGGGTGTTTGAGGTAAAACTGTTCGATACCTCAAAGACTCTACTGTATTTTCAACCCTTACCGTCCCTAACTCCGGGCTTGTTACATTTATGTCCATCACAACAGTAACAGTTTTCTTCCTTCCTGCATGCTTCACATCCCTTCTTATCAGTACATCCCTTGTGGTACATACCATCAACATAACGGCTGTAGCACATCTATATATAGAGCACAGAATCCATCAAATCATGATATCTAGTAAATTTGTACGATACTGGTCACATCCAGTAAATACTGGTCACATCTAGTACATTTGTATGATACTGGTCACATCTAGTAAATTTGTATGATACTGGTCAAATCTAGTAAATTTGTATGATACTGGTCACATCTAGTAAATACTGGTCACATCTAGTAAATTTGTACGATACTGGTCACATCTAGTAAATTTGTATGATACTGGTCAAATCTAGTAAATTTGTACGATACTGGTCACATCTAGTAAATACTGGTCACATCTAGTACATTTGTATGATACTAGTCAGATCTAGTAAATTTGTATGATACTGGTCACATCTAGTAAATACTGGTCACATCTAGTAAATTTGTACGATACTGGTCACATCTAGTAAATTTGTATGATACTGGTCACATCTTGTATCAGATTTTTTTTAGACAGAGCACAAAATTTTCTATTAATTTTGAACACCTGGATTTCTTAATTAAGAATTAATTCCAGTTTTACCAAGTAATCGTTAGAATATAATAAGTAATTTTTTAATAATTATAAAGGGCAGAGCTTAGAATATAACATCCTGCATTTGATTGGCCTTTAGAAATTCACTACAACACAATATGACAACACATGTGTTGAGAGCAAAATTTTAATGATTAAACGGCGTTGCATTGGGTCAAAATGTAGGTTATATTCTAACAAAACAAACCATTTGTTGATTTTGGTGCAAGATTAAATTCTAACAGCTTAACACTGTTTCTCAATAATTTATCAGTTATATATAGAGGCCGATTCACCAAACCAGTTTTCCTGGACTGAACCCCAACAGTACTAACTTACCCTTCCACAATATACAAGAAACTTCTCCACATGTGGAGCAAACATTTTTTTCCCTAATATGTGTCAGCAGATTTACTTTGGCAGCTTTCCTGGACAGAATCTGTTAACCTCACAGGAACCCAAAACATCTCCACATGGGGAGTAAAACCGACATTGTTGTTGAATTTTCATGGAATGGTATAACCTGCTGCAACTGAGAATCAAATCCAGATTTTCAGGTTACAAATTCAGTGCACCAACCACTGGACCATGGCCGCAGCATATATGCACCAACCACTGGATCATGGCCGCAGCATATAAGCACCAACCACTGGACCATGGCTGCAGCATATACGCACCAACCACTGGACCATGGCCGCAGCATACACGCACCAACCACTGGACCATGGCCGCAGCATATACGCACCAACAACTGGACCATGGCCACAGCATATACGCACCAACCACTGGACCATGGCCGCAGCATATACGCACCAACCACTGGACCATGGCCGCAGCATATACGCACCAACCACTGGACTATGGCCTCAGCATATTCTCAAATGATAAAGGAGTTAGAATCTAGTAAGGCATAATTTTGTTTGTTACCTGTTGAGATGCAGCACATGGGCACGATCGTTGCTTGTTACAATATTTGTTATCTTCCAGTTCTTGGCATGCATAACAGTGAATAGCTGTAATATATAACATAATATGTATATGGAATATCACTACAGTGTGTTGATCCGTTGGGCCGTATAACCCCGAGTTGCTTGTGTGATGCCGTATCTTGCGAGACCGCCAGGTCGAGCGTGATGGTGTATGATGCAAGCAACGAGAGGTAATACAGCTTTTATTTAATTGCCACAAAAGTGAAAAAAAGTGCTTTTACGAGCAAAAATATGTCATGAACGTCGGCATATTTTCGGCATATATCGCGACGTTCATTCATAAAAAGGTTAATGTTTACGTCATGACGTCATTGACTTTGACATATGTTCAGCATATTACACGTCAGACATGCATGATACGGATTCGGAAAACCAGACATGTATGATACGGAAAATGCAATCTGTCGCGTTGTATTCCCCTGCGCGATTTGGCCTGTATTCGTGACATCTTACATACTATATAATGTAATATATAACACTATATATTAAAATTTACATAATATATAACGTAATATATAACACTATATATTAAAATTTACATGATATATAACGTAATATATAACACTATATATTAAAATTTACATAATATATAACGTAATATATAACACTATATATTAAAATTTACATAATATATAACGTAATATATATCACTATATATTACAATTTACATGACATATAACGTAATATATAACACTATAGATTAAAATTTACATGATATATAACGTAATATATATCACTATATATTAAAATTTACATAATATATAACGTAATATATAACACTATATATTAAAATTTACATGATATATAACAAAATATATTTAAAACATTCATAGGAAATTTATTAACCATATAATCTAAAATATCTTCTGCACATTTATCACCCCAGAGTCGTGACCAGAAATTGGATGCATGCTTAAATTTCCACAGGACTGGTGTGAAATTTAAAATACCACAACTTTCCCCTGATCTTTGAAAAATTGTTTACTTACGTCGACATCTTTCCATTACAGCCGCTCTTATTCCAAAGATCAGCTCATGTGAAATGGCTTTCTGTCTTGGCGTCAGCATACCCAGGCTGGCCTCAACACAATCCCAGGCTCTTTCTAACTTAGCGCAGATACCACTAACAGCAATTTCAAAGTCATAGTCAACTTCATCAAACCATTTCTCACTACTGTCAGAGCTTCCATGGCTTTTGGTAGACTTGGACTGTTTGCTCTTTGAACCCTTAGAAGATTTAGACTTGGGCTTACTCTTTGACTTCGTAGATTTACTACCTGTGACTGAGCTCTCTTCACTTTCACTATCATTATCCGACTCCTCGGAACTACCTTCTTCAATACTTTCTTCACTGCTTTCTTCACTATCCTCTTCACCGGGTAATACTACAGTAAAATCTAAACTGATCAGTTGTTTAGCCAGTGTGTGGTAATTGTTAATGCAAGCCATGGCAGTTACTTCGGGCTCCTCAGATTTACACACTTTCAATGCAACCAGATCAACATTGTCGTACATTCTATTGATAAGTATACGCTCTGCGCCACCACAGTCTACAGTCGCCTTTCCAATACATTTAATAGTTTGTGGTATCATCCTAAAAATAAAATAGAATAATAAATTGTTAATTTACGAATTGAAAGCAATTTAATGCAGTGACTGTTCATCAGCGTATGAACTACATTTGTATCAGGTGAATAAAGTTGACATAAACGCCCTAACAAACTTAATGATTGGATATCAGTATTTTGTCATTTGGCGTATCCCAAAACAGACATTCAAGCAATTTTCAGTATATTAACAAACCAGAGCCAAAGACTAGCCTATAAATAACAGAAGGGGATGATAACTCATCTGGGGTTTAAAAGTTCCCTAGAAGACAAAAGGTAGGTATGCAAGCGTATAGTATTATACAATGAATAATAATCTGCATGGCCCTTGAAATTAGCATACTACCATATATATGATAAAGGGAGGTAATTACAAATGATAACTACACTGAAGTGAAGTTCATGGAGACGCTTTAACAGCTGCCTCACAGGACTACCATCTGCTGTTGTAATATACAGGGTGTTCAAAAAGTTTGTTCTCCGTGTTTAAGTTTCAATAGTTTATTTTTCTGTAGCCAGAAGAATGTACAATTTTCAGGTTAAATTCAAGATGGTTCTATCATTGTTCTAATCTCACTAGTATTGAATGAAGCCATTATAGTAAGAAAAGAAAATAATTTTACATTGCGCACATAGCTCAAGTAAATTTACTATGAATTTAAATTTTCAGAATAAACTTTTTTAACACCCTGTACATGTATATATAACATACTGTTCAAAGCCACACCAAAGCAAATTTAAATACATACATGCAAGCACTCTTCCTATCTTTTCTGACAGCAGCATGAAGAGTTTCCGTACATTGTTTCACCTGGTCAAAATGGCAAATCTTTGGTCGCTCTTCTTCGGGACACCATGTGTTGGGACAACGTTCTTCGAAATTTTCAAGCGAAGCTTGTACCATTGGATTGATAATTGCTGACATTTCCCGACTACAACCACTAGTTTGATCGATGATGCATTGAACAGTATGACGTACCGCGCTGAAAAAACAAAACCAATCAAATAATATATTTTGTACCATAAAATCTCAAGAATAGTAAAAAAAAAATCATTTTTTATTATTATCAACCTAGAATTTTAACAAAATAGGATCATACTTTTCACAGAAGTGAAGAATTTTCAAGATTCAGGGATTTTCTTCCAATTTTCTTTTTTTTTTCGCAATTTTTTGCCTCTGATTTTTCTCTTAATCTAATTGCTCATACTTTTACCTGTGTGCAATACCCAACTGTGACTAACACTTGAGTTTTTACTGTTACAGTAGTGGATTAATTTAAAGGAGGCAAATGTTTCAGTGATGTAATATTATTACATAAAGAAGTCAGAGATGTTCGTAAAGCATGTATGCCAACATGCAGCCGAAGGAGTCATTAATGTTAAAGTTCAAAGTGACCTTGACAACCTTTGAGATAATGACCTCAAAATCAATAGGATTCAAACTCTATAAAATTTGAAGATACTAGGTCCAACTATTCTCAAGTTATTGATCCGTAACAATTTGTTCTATTCATTCATGCTAAAGGTTATGGCGACCTTGACCTTTGGCTTACATACCTAAAGACAAATAGGGTTCATCTGCTAAAGGTGACCAAACCCTCTATAAACTTTGAATATCCAGGGTCCAACTATTCTTGAGTTATTGACCTACTGACTGTTGATGACAAACCTCCATGTAAAATTTGAAGATCTTAGGGCAAAGCGTTCTTCAGTCATTGAACAGGAACCATTTGGTCAACCGACCAACCTACCAACCAACATGTGTAGAACTAATAAACCCCTCAACAAAGATGGCGGGCATAACTATCTTGTCATAATATTTAGCAGATACTTACACGCAGACTCGGTTTTCAGTGCCAGCAACATTCATTACTTCTTCATCAAGTTCAGCCAGACACGACTTAGCTTCACCAATGTCGCAGATAGCCTTCTTGCTGGAGTAGTTCCTATCAATACAGACTGGGGTTGATCCTAAATTGTTCTTCTTCTTGTAACATGCTATTTCCATTACTGGATACAACGATTTCCATGAATGCATCACTTGATGCATGGTAACTTCAGGACAGGATCGAACAGACAACATTACATGATGTTCCACAAATTCAATTGTTCTGCAATGAAGTATAAACAAAATAAATTTCTATATCACAAAATGCTGATGTTCAAAATAATCACAATGTTGGGTTACATGACTAATGTCTAGTTCCCACTCAAAGAAGTCATCTGCATGGAAATACACAATACTTTCTCCCGATGACCCTCGTTGGCTCCAAATACTTTAGATGTTTTGTAAATCAATCAGAGCTGTCCAATCTGACTTTTCATAAATTTTGCATCGGGAGTGTTCACCAAAGCTTTGGCGATTTTTACCTGAGTATATTACAATCTCCTTGTACAGACTTAATTCATTTCCACAAGAGAGTTGTACATCTTATGTCTACAGTACAATTTGTACATATTGCCATTAAGAAAACGAATGTCTAAGCTACATATCAGCGAAATTCGAGGATACAATCCCCAAACATGTGTCAACGAAAGTTTGCCGCATAATTGCCGAACATTTATTATTAATACATGTAAATAAGTCCCGATTTTCTCTGGCACTTTAGGGAAACATTGCTGATGCATCGAGGACAGCAAAACTTTAAAAGAATTTCTTTAAACCCAAAAATAAACAAGAAGGGTTTTAAAAACAAAATGTGTGTCGTCCACAAAGGGCCATAACTCTGACAATATTCATCTGACCAATAATTCCTGACAAAATGTGCACAACTAGGCTTGGGTACCAAAGATTTGTGTTAAGTTTCAATGAAAACCAACCAATAATTAAGGAGAACAAGCAAAGACAAACATTATGACAGACATCCACACAGATGCCCAGCACAAAATAAATATGTCTTACCAATATTATTATGTGGGAGTTATCTCTTCCCAATATATGGAAGAGTCGAGAGACATGTAAAACTGTGGTCTTACCGACATACTTCGTCCTTGCAGTTAGTTATACAGTCAGACAATGCCTGTCCAAGCTCGGATATCAGTGTTAGTGCCATCTCTGGCTTGCATTCAGGTTCAGGTTCAGGTTCTTCAGGCCATTCTATCTCAACCTCAACACAGGTAGTGGCATACAATCTAGTATAATAGACAATGTCATTGTTTTTTTCTCAAATAGTACACTTCGATTGTGTTTAAAGAAAAAAGCGCTACACAAATTTGGGAAATGTATTGTTCATAGTATTATAGACTCAACGTGCTTTCCAGACTGTACAGTATAAATGTACATAAAAAATTATTAATCAAATTATTTTATTTTCTTATACAGAAAAATTAAGCAGCTTCAGAAATGTCATAACAGCTAAATGACGTGGATTGAGCAACATTTTATCTTGCTCAGCTACAGAAATTATCAGATTCGCCTCCGCGGCTCACACAATAAATTCCTCCACAAGTTGCCAGATTAACTTTCTCATCCACGTCACTAAACTATACTACTCTTTTTAATTCTAATTAAAACATACAGAATATTAATGTTAAAGTAGGGGTCCTAATTAAAAAATACAGAATATTAACGTTAAAGTAGGGGTCCTAATTAAAAATACATAATATTAACGTTTGAATTAGCATTCTTAGTATGAAAAACAGAATATTAATGTTTGAATTAGCATTCTAATATAAAAAACAGAATATTATAAACATTAAAATAGGCATTCTAATTAAAAATTAGAATATTAACATTTGAATTAGCATTCTAATTAAAAAATACAGAATATTAACGTTAAAGTAGGGGGCCTAATTAAAAATACAGAATATTAACATTTGAATTGGCATTCTAATTAAAAAATACAGAATATTAACGTTACAGTAGGGGTCCTAATTAAAAATACCGAATATTAACATTTGAATTAGCATTCTAATTAAAAAATACAGAATATAATTAACGTTAAAGTAGGGGTCCTAATTAAAAATACAAAATATTAACGTTTGAATTAGCATTCTAACTATGAAATACAGAATATTAACATTAACGTTAAAGTAGCAAAAACATTACAGTTACTGTAGAGTAAAAAGTTAAAAAATACTTCTGAATGAGTAGTTACCTCTCATCAACTGCATCGAAGAATCCTCGTAGAACACCAACATTTTCGCTTGAGCAAGATGTTGTGTATAAAGAACACGAATCCATCATGTTGCTATATCTATAAATAAATATTTCAAATCAGTATTAAAGTATGTCTAGATTCATATTTTTGCAACAAATATTTCTTTATCTGTTTACTACATAATTAAAGACAAATTGTAGTTAAAAGATATTAAGTTTACATGAATTGTGATACAAACAATTAACATGAATATTCACAGCCATACAGAGTTTAATTTCTGCAAATGTTTCGACCTAATGCCAGGTACACCAAATGAAACAAGTCACTAAGAATTGCAAGCAATACAGAATTCCCCTACCGGTTTTAAGCCATTTTTAATGTTTCCACAACAAACCACAATTTTTGTCATAATAACAACATATTTAAACTTGCATAATCCCCTTATTGTCCCCTATCCACATACTAAATTTCATAAACCTAGCTTGGAAACTGTTTAAGTTATGTCAGGATCGAGATTTTTGACGGACGGACTGACTGAAACCCGGTTACAGGGGACTAATTACAGTATTCTTCCAAATATTGCTCACACTTTTATCAACCATGACTCAAAACCAAACATTTGTTGAGTCTTACATACCTTTGGAGGTTTATCAAGTCTTTGAGGGCAAATAGAAAATTGAATGTGTCCTTTACATACCTTGGACATTAAAAAATTGGATGTGTCCTTTACATACATTTGGACATTAACCAAGATTAATAGAAAATTGGATGTGTCCTTTACATACCATTGGACATTTACCATGTCTTTGAGGTCAAAATTAATAGAAAATTGTATGTGTCCTTTGCATACCTTTGTACGTTTACCAAGTCTTTGAGGGCAAATAGAAAATTGAATGTGTCCTTTACATCTCTTGGACATTAACCATGTCTTTGAGGTCAAAATTAATAGAACATTGTATGTGTCTTTTGCATACCTTTGTACGTTTACCAAGTCTTTGAGGGCAAATAGAAAACTGAATGTGTCCTTTACACAATATTGGACATTTACCATGTCTTTGAGGTCAAAATTAATAGAAAATTGTATGTGTCCTTTGCATACCTTTGTACGTTTACCAAGTCTTTGAGGGCAAATAGAAAATTGAATGTGTCCTTTACATCTCTTGGACATTAACCAAGTCTTTGGGGGCAAAATTAATAAAACATTGGATGTGTCCTTTGCATTAAAGTAACCTTTGAATGTTTACCAAATCTTTTAGGGCAAATAAAAAAATGGGTGTGTCCTTTACATACCTTTGGACGTTCGACTGAGTCTTTGAGAGCAAAAAGAAATTATTTAAATTGGGTATGTACAATAGACATTTTCCTAAGAAAATTGGATGTGTTTTTTGTCAATAGCTTTAGAAGTTTTCCAAGTCAGCGTTGGGCAAATCAGGAATGTAATGGCTGTTTCGCTGTTGTTTTTTTACAATTTATTTGCATCTCACATTTTCTTTGATTCTTTTACCGTCTTTTACCTGTGTCCAGAATACAGTTGCAAGCAGAATGTGAGTGAATATAGTAGGTCAATGAAATGCACAAATGCTTTGAAGCACATACAAATTTAGTACAAAAGCATCAAAATGCCTCACTTACTCTTCACAGATGTGTTGTTTTTCTTTTATTGGCAGGAAGGGTCGCACGAAATTCAGCAAACCATAAGTAGAGACACAGTGGGCATGAAGATCTAATCTACACTCTGGGCCTAAAGTCAATGCACATATAATTATACTTTTAATCAAACAATGATGTTGTATTTTGCATTTAACGATTACAGCAGACATGACAGACATTCTGGTACCGATCACCCGAAGCATCTTGAGTGGAGATCTCAAATTAAATCGATATTTTGCTAAAATCAGAGTGGAATTTCCAGACAACTCTGAAGTTTAAGCTCTTGATATTTTACTGTGATGAACTTGAAGAATAATGTTTCTGTTTTGTAATGCTAATTCTAAGTCTTAATTGCCTCCCACGGAAATTAACTTGAAGACACAATTCATGGTAATATTTGAGATGAGATTTAGGTCAATTTGAGATGCTTCACGAGATACTGGTTGACTATATATAAATTTTAACAAAAAACATGGAAAATCAAAGAGTACTTTATACATTAACACAGCACATTAATTGATATAAGAAGTAAAAACTAAAATTATTATTATTTATTATCATTATACTATCAGCAAAACACCAAAGTGCAAATGTAGCGACACAATCAAAGCAGGTTGAGTTTTTCAAATTTTATTTCTGACCAACGTTTCAGCTTATATTAAGCCTTCATCAGGGTTTATCATTATAGTATAAATTGCTTTTTTTGTAAATATATTTAGGTCATTAAAATTTTGTTAGTACAGTCATTGAAAAGGCCACTGAGTTTGCATGCAAATATAAAAGCAAGCTAATATTGTTGTTAACAAAAATGTATACATGTACAGAACTAAAAAAATATATAGAATATCTTTTTACCAGGATCAGGCATTGGAAGTTCTGAAATGATACAAGAAACATTACAGGTTATAGAACGTTGTCATAGGAACAAACCTATTCTTAATAGTAAAAGTCTGAAAACAAAATCAAGTCAGCGATTTTCAGACACGGATATGTTTAACTGACTGTACATTTACCCCCTAATCACAGAGTCAGAAGTCAGCTGAAACACGTGATGCCGATGGCAGCCACAGTCCCTTGGTTTTTGACCCGCCCAGGTATACGTTCATACACCTGGGGAAAGTGGAGCAGCATGCATAGAGCAGACTTGCTCAGAGAAAATTAAGTAGGCCGGTGCAGACAGGAATCTAACAAAGGTGTAACAGGCCAAATTTCCCGCCTGTCCATGGCTGGGGGAAAAAGACCGCAACACTGGACTTCTAGATCCCAAAGCAAATACAATCACAAATAAAACATGGTAGAAATGATTTGAAATGAATAAAAGCATGAAAGTCAAAATAACATACTGTAATTACAACAAATAAACTATTTTGGATAAATACATTTTGTACAGTGAAAGCCAAGATAAAAATATATACTGACCAGGGTTGGTGCATGGTATGTCCATGATTTCTCCCATCATAGCATTATCAAATGGCATAACACTGCTCTCTGAGAAACAAGTCACCAAATTGTGTAATCTGCCGCACATATCCGTCAAATTAAACTAAAAATACAAAGTCAATTGTAATATATGAGAAAGGGGTTACACATTTGTACCATTATATATTGACAATTTAACCACATGCCTAAGAATTCCCCATCATCCGGTCATTAATATACAGAGAGACTCTTTGGGTTACACATTTGTACCATTATTGACAATTTAACCACATGCCTAAGAATTCCCCATCATCCGGTCATTAATATACAGAGAGACTCTTTGTATAGTAATGACCGGATGATGGGGAATGTCAAAACTCTGTATTTTTACAACCATTGAAATACATAAAGTAGTTTTTTTAAATGTTTAAAAATCTGGAATATTTTACTTCAAAACCACAAATTGGTGCCATATTGATGTCACAAAAAGATAGTTTAGACAGTAACTGTTGTTTATCGTGTTGGCTGCAAAAAAGTCACAGAAGTCATTACTGTGACATTATCTGCATTGGAATACAATTTAACTTCTCTAGAGAACCCCTCGGTAGAGCAACAACCTCTTCATAACAACGCCTTCAAAATTTCCTTAAGTCAATATTGACTATAAATTTAAAATCAGTAGAGCAGCAACCTCTAAACAACATCCAATAAATGCAGCTCTCAGATGGTGTTGCTCTACAGAAGTTGAACTGTTTATGCAAGACAAACTAAGAAATAGGATCTTGAGCTTGACATATGAGCTAAACCAAATAAACAAGAGATGTTTGTAATGGCAGCCCAATAGTCAGAAATGGTAAAGGTCATTGTGACCTACCTCAAAATCAATAGGGGTCATCTACTATTGATGACCAACCTCCATGTAAAGTTTGAAGATCCTAGGTCAAAGCGTTCTTGAGTTATTGAACCGAAACCATTTTATACGACCGACTGACCAACAGACAAGTGCAAAGCAATCTACCCCCTCATCAAAGATGGTGGGCATAAAGATAAAAGACAAACCTAAAAAAAAAGGATCAGTACATAAAATCATCCCTGCATATTCAACTTACCGACTCAAAGTATTCATCAATACAGGTATTCCATGGATGATCTACTGGTGGTAATTCCTGGGATAACCCACAATCCTGGTCATACAGAGTTGCAGCTGATGTCATGGAGGATGCAACAACCGTGAATGGAAGTGATGTACATCTATACATAGACTCAGCAATAGTAGATACTGCTTGGCCACCCTCTCTGAAGTACATGGAATAGAAAAGACATTCAATTTGTATAATCCAACAACTTGAAGTAATGAAAGAAAGACCCAACAAGTCATTAGAATTGCAGGCAATACAGAAGTCCCCTACCGGTTTTAAGCCATTTTCAATGTTTCTGTTGCCATAGCAACCACAATTTTGGTCGGAATCAAAATATTTTTGGTTGTGCATTATCCCCATATTGCCCCCTATCCACATACCAAGTTTCATAAACCTAGCTTGGAAACTGTTTGAGTTATGTCAGGATCCAGTTTTTTTACGGACGGAGGGCAAACCGATAGTCCCCTCCGGTAAAAAAACCGGTAGGGGACTAAAAACAATCAAGGGAGAGGAGAACAAAACATCAATATGTTTAGATCACCGGTTTAGATCTAGATATACCTTCACAGGTCATCTATAGCACGGAGAATTTGACATGATCCTGACCTTTATGCATGAATATAGTACAAGGTTCTTGCATCTACAAGCAAATCGTGCAATATCGGTCCTTTTGATTTGTGTTGGTATTACTACTTGAGTCGTTGTGAGACTCCCCGCTTTTGAAAACATACAGCTGGGGTATAAGATGTCTCGATAAACAAACTCTTTTATAGTTTGCGCCAATTAATATTAATTCTTTATTTTCTGGAACATTTGTCAATGAGCGGAGTTTGTGGCGGTGAAATATCTACATGATTGTATAGTATGCCCTTCCGCTGTTTCTTGATGGGGTTATAAAATAGTCACGGGGCTTAAGCTTGGAAGCAAGTTTTCAACATTCTAAAATGTTCTTATAATTAAGATGTTGAGGTGAAAGATATAGACTAAGTTTACAGCAAGATTTAAACTAATGGCATTTTGATCATTGAAAACATAATATAATAGTCAATTAAATGAGATACATAAAAAACATACATCATGCATAGGGCTGTTGAAGGTCCAGTCTCTATTAAACCTTGAACAAATCCCTGTACGTGTCCAACAGCATTAAAGATATCGCATACAGCAGTGTCATTGAATTCACATGGGTACGGGTCGAAGTCTGCACGCTGTTCATATACACCACAACGTTCCAAGTCTGGTACCTTAACCATAACTGCATCCTTTTCTTCGCTTTCCTCACAGTAAGAAATATAGTGAAGCATGCACGCCATGCGATTTAATTCTATCCTAAAACCAAAACATTCAAAATTAATACTGGATGATGTTAGTTTAACATAGTTTTCATATTACCTTTCTCAGTATGACAGTATTTTATTAACACTTTACCATAACTTATATTACTTTACCACTAACAGGGCCCTAGATTGCTCACCTGTGACCAAGTTTCATAAAGATTAGGCCATAATTGTGACATCTAACTTGTTCACAAGATTTTTCTATTATTTGACCTAACTTTTGACGACAGGGAACAATACAGGAAGTAATTATTCCAATTGGTATTCTTCAATTGGTGTCAATTATTTTTGCATATCAATTTCGTTTTATTTATTACCACAGTAACACTCAACCTGAAAACATATTTTGATAAGTACTCCAAATTTACTTAATTTAAACACAAATCCCAAATTTCGTCCCATGGAACCAAAATGCAGACAAGTTTTTACGGAGGCAATTATTCCATTGTACCAGTCAACAGGATTCAGAGCACCGACCAAGGCTTTAAAAGCTATATAAAAAAACATATAATTTTACGTATTTTCATAAACATTTGTCTTTTTTTTTTTAATTAGTGAAGTTAACAAATATTCTTCTGAAAATGGTGCAGAGAATTTTAGAACTAGGATGCACAAATGCACATGCGTCTATGAAAGTGTTAAGGAACAAGGATATAGTCCCATGTATAGCCACTGCTCCCCCCCTTTGGCAATATATTGATAAGAGCATAATAGACGTTTTATTTTTCTCCCGGAATATGTAAGCCAAGTACACTCTGAGTAGCTTGTTGTGCATTTGCAGCCCAGTGCCTACCCAAACCACTACCAAATAGCGCCATACGTCTATGTAACAACATGGTACCAGCCAGCAGTGCTTGCAGATACGAACCTTTTATCAGCACTTTGCATAGTGAGCGCTCTTTTTTGCAACTGACCATCTCGTTAGCTCTCAGTTGTGTTTCCCTGTGCAGGGTCTACTATCCACAAGAGCTCACTGGTAGCATATGAAAAACATTTTTCCGCTACATAAAGCTTTTTTTAAGCAAGCCGTTTCCTAGCAAAGCACTATCGAGTGCTCCATATTGCTTTAGCTAGGCAACGGGCTCGTGATATATAGGCTACTTACTGGCAAATGTCTTCGTCAGATCCAAACAAAGGGGTTGCAAACTCCGTGCTACAGTAAGAGTCACCTGTATCCAAGTCACATACATCAGATGAGTTTAGCTGACTTGCAAGGCATATGACTTCATCAAGCTTGTCGAAACATGGCACGTTTGGTGATATTCTTTGTAAACGTGTAAACAATGCTTTGATTTGCCCCTTTTCTTTGTTGCGACAGTTACCGATCATACGCTGTACACACGAAATTGCGCGAATTGTATCCCTAAAACAGAATAAAAACACTTGTTAGTTTTAGCCTAATATATATGCTTAAAGTACTTATCTTCAGAGCAGACTTTGGCCTCATGATCTTATATCAGACACAATTACTTTGAATCCAGGACCCTGTCGGACTACTATATATCGCTGGCTTAGAATTAGAAGTAGTACTTACGACCTTATAAGACTGATGCATTTTTAAAATCTGCATCTCAAGGCGCTTCTTACGAGCCTATTTTCATGAAAATTGGAAGTGAATGTTGACCAAACTGAAGTTTAAAAAGCTTTTTTTTCCATAAGTAAAGAAAAGTTATCAGACAGTTTTTTCTGGTTTTTACTCAAAATATTGATTTTGTACTTACAACCTTCTTATTCTCAGCCAGCGACATGACAACAATATATGAGAAGCGTACAAAAAATAAGCAAATATGCTAGTGTATGTCAAATTGAATGGGGACAAGCTTTACAATTAAGACCGACTGAGCAAAAATACACTATCATACAGTAACTGTGAGGCTAAAATCTGTATGAGATTATTGCAATACGCACTCACACGCTTTGTTTACGATTAGCGTACTGACATGTTCGAAGTCAGTCACGTATACATTAAACATATAGCATTAATCCATTAGAAAGTGACATCAAATTAGTTGTCATTTTAGGTCATCATCAGCATATACCAATGTTTGGATTCTGAGCCTATATGCTCTTTCAAGTCCACCGAGTCTCAGTTTAATGTGTTTACAAATATGCTTGGGATACATTGTTGTCACACATTGTAGTGTGACAGGACCCTTACCACATTTGGACCCTGCGGACGTTGTTTGTAACTACTTTTAGACTAATCTTCTCACACGGACCTGGGTGTGGTACCTGCATCAGCAACACACATCTTTGGCGCAACAAGGTTATATCTCTATGCTATATAGTGAGATACAACCTTTTTGCATCAAAGGGACAAAATTTCTTGTTAGAGTTTAAGCATACAATCATGCTGTAGTACAGAGAATTTAACCTGATCCTGACCTTAATGCAAGGATATATTACAAGATTCTTGTGTTGAATATATAAATTGCCGCAGGCAAATTGTGCAATATCGGTCCTATAGATTTGTGTTTGTATTACACCTTGAGCTTCTTCATGATGCTACCTGCCTATGAAAACGTACAACCGGGGTTATACAATTTTAATATGAACAATAACATCAGCTGTTAAATTATGCTAATAGAAGGTCGAGAATCAAGTCAAATTCTTCTCACTATACCTAGTCAGTTAGCACAATCTCCACAGCAGACGCTAACAAAAAGCACCACCATACCAAGAGTGAGAATGAAGCCTTTCAAGCAATAAGGAGGGATGTGGATATTTCCAACACACAGATGCTTCCATACTGAGAGACTAGAAAGTTTGTTTAAAGATGGCCGCCACAAGGTTATTTTGCAATGTGACCCGCAAGACCATCAACTGATTTTAGACTGCTTGGATATCGAGCAGACCAAAAATCATTGTTGGATCTGTTCACCAATTTGGTGATAAACCTTCTGTTTCAAGGCCAGGTAGCGGAATTACAACCAATACTTACACTCAACACTCAGCACTGAAATATTGAAAATGTAATATAAGGAAAATGAGTGTTAAAAATGCTGTTTGATACATTTTCTTCTCCATTTTGTACCATTTATGAGGCATATATGTAATTATTGAATCTATACTCCTCACTAAGATGGAAAAATAACAAGTACATGTATAGCTTACAAATATACACTAAATTACACTAGGAAGTAAGCCAAACAAAATTTAGAACCAATTTAACGTTATTACAACTTCATGCTCTCAAAAATTGTTTCTTTGAACCTCAAGAGAGTGAATTTTAACATTTGAGTGTTGAGTGCTGAGTGTAAGTATTGGTTATAGCTCCAGGCCCTCAGGTGAATGGACACTTGAATTCACAAATTATTAATCAAATAATATTCAAGGTAGAAATTTGTGTGTGGTGTTTTTTCACTCTTATATAAACAAAACAATCTACTAACGTGCATTCTGCATCAACAGTAAGCGTATTGAAAAGTGGCATGATGGAATTGAAACAAGACTGCCAATCACATTTAGACTCCTCCCCCTCTCCTTCCTCTTTAACATCTGGAACCTCCTCCTCGTACGGACAGGAATAAGTCGACAAAGGTGTAAAACAGTCATATACTTTCATGATGCGAGATGACATTCCCTCTGAACAGTCTGTGTTATACTCCATAACCATGGCAACTGTTGAATCCAGTCCACTGAAAATTTAAATCAATATCCTGGTGATGGCTTAAGTGACATTGAGATAACAAGAGATGTCAGACTCTGTAAAACATGTATGTTCCGATGGAAGCCATGTAATCAGTTATTTTTAAGGTCATGGTATGTTTGACCTTTGACCTACTGACCTTAAAATCAATACAGTTATTAATCAAAAACTATATGGCCTATTCAAGTTAAAGGTCACAGCAACCGTGACCTTTGACCAACTGACCTCAAAATGAATAGGGGTCATCTACAGTTGATGATCAATCTTCATGTTAAGATTTAGGATACTAGGGCCACAGGAACTTGCATAATTGAAACAAGACTGCGTTCAATAAACGCTTATGCCCCCTGTGGAAGCCTCGTCCATAAACAAGTCTAAGTCCAAAATTAGGTCAAGGTGAAGGTCAAAATGGGTTTAGGTGATACAGGCATGTGGAGAGTGTTCATATACAACATCCATGCAAGTATGGAAGCTTTGTAGCAAGCCATATTAATGCTAGAAGAAAGGGTCAATTTGGGTTAACCGGACGGACGAACGAACAAACGGAGGGACGGACGAACGAACGAATGAACGAACGAACGAAGGAACGATTGGACAGGTGAATCACTATATGCCTCCCGATCTATCAATACGGGGGCATAAAAATATTGAAAAAAAAATCACTACTGTAGAGCCTATATTAAAATACGTTCTTGAACAGAATCCATTCGGTATACTGACAGTTATACAGATCTTGAGCTTTGTTGTTCGTCCTTACAAAACTGTACTAATTATAACCATTGTAAGATGTTACATGTACTTTTGATAAACAAGTAATTAAGAATTGCAAGCAATACAGAAGTTCCCTAACGGTTTGAGGCCATTTTCAATGTTTCTGTTGCCATAGCAACCACAATTTGTGTCAGAATCAAAATAGTTTAGACGTGCATAATCCCCTAATTGCCCCCTATCAACATACCAAGTTTCATAAACCTAGCTTGGAAACTGTTTGAGTTATGTCAGGATCCAGATTGTTTGACGGACGGATGGAGGGCAACCTATAGTCTCCTCCGGTCAAAAACCGGTAGGGGACTATAAACTAGCACTCAATATGTATTACATATACCCCCTTATCAAAGATGGAAGGGTGGCATACTAATAATAATAAATTTAAGGAAAAACAGTTGGGCAAGCATGATAAGAATTTGATAATTTTACCTGCAGAACTCCATATAATCCTCATAGTGAGAGAATGTTAGAGTAAACATCTTCTTCAAATGAGATTTTGCCAAATCTCCCAATGCCATATACTTACAACTTTCGTTTTCCACCAATTCTACAATTCATAAGCATTATATGAAATTGTTAAATACATGTATATTAACTCAATTATTTAGGTCAGCCATTTGTTTACATAACATTGTGAACATTAACATTGCAATTTCTCTTATTTTTAAAATGTCTTACTGTATATTATATAATTATACATATCATATGTTTTAGTATGAGGTTTAGTGAATTTATTGGTTTTCACTGCCTTTTACTCCAATTGAAATGGTCATTGGTGGCGGATGGACTTATTTATGAGTTTTTTAACATATAAATTGTTACTTGATCATCAGCCAGCGTTTGCATGATTCCAAGACATCAGGTACAGTGACATTAGATACACGGACATCATATTAGTCTTGGAATAATCAATAGTAACACATTTTCTACTTAGAACAGACAGATATAATTATAACCTTTCAGTGTAACTGCCTACATCAGGATCAATAACAAAGAGATGTGACTTTCACGTACAAACAACATGTTGTAAGGTGGAAACTATATCATCATACATGATATAATTTGAGATACTGTAATGCATAGACAGTCCAATTTTAGCCACACAGAAACAGCGGTAGCACCTAACCATCCACTGTGACACTAGAGTCAGACATATAACAAACCATCCATATCCCCAAAAATAGATATTTCAAGCCAGCCATTTACTCACCCCGAAATGAATGACACACTGTGGACTTTGAATTTTGCGCATATTTAACCACAGGTAACTGTATCATTGATAAAGAGTAAACAAAATTTTTTTTTTTCATAAAATTTATATCATCTACAGTCAACTCTCGTTATCTCGAATTTCACGGGACCGTGGAAATTACTTCGACATAACGAAAATTTGAGATAGAATTTTCGGCATCTAAGTTGCAAGTTTTCTAGTTTCTGTCATTTTACGCCGCCATATTGTTACGGTCGTAAGAACGACATATTTGTGAGAATTGCCTTTTTTGATATGTTTTAACATCTTGCGTTCTTTAATTATTATTTTTACAAACAGTCGTTCGAGATGACATGTTTATTGATATTTGGACGTAACTCGAATCTTTATGACATGTTTGCACAAATTTTGTAGGTAAATCAAAGATTTCAGACTGGCGAGGTGTGAAAAACTTTCGACACTAGTCGAAAACGATCAGACTTGGACCCCACTTCGAGATATACAATAGATTTAAAGTGCGAATTAGTTAATCGGAACCAAAAAGATAATTCGACATAACGAAAATTTCGAGCCGAATTCGAGCCGAAACTTTGAGATAGGTCTTGAGATTTCATAAAGACAAAGAAGGAAAAAAATCGGGACTTGAAAAAAACTTTGACATAACGAAAAATTCGATATATTAAGCGAGTTCGAGATAACGAGAGTTGACTGTATATTAAGGATACAGTTAACTGTGTAATTAACCATAAAGAGAGGTAATTATGAAAGATAACTACACATTAAAAGCCTTGTGACTTACCCTCAGGGGTGGTTGCTGCTGGTGCTATGGATGGGAGAGCTGTCGGAGTAGAAAGGGTTTCTCCATCCTCACCAACGCGTGGAGGTAGGTAACCCTCGTTACATAAATCTCCGAAACATTTGTATCTACATGTCAATGAATTCCCATCTGCCTTACAGCCCATTAGTGATTGCTCGACCATTGGATTGCGACATTCTTTCTTAATGGTACATTCATCTCCCCGGCACACAGTGGTTGTCAAACAAGCCTTTATGAAAGAGAGTAAGTAGTAGTATGAAAGAGAAGAAAAAAAGTCAATCTAACATCAATGTAACCTATATAAAACACGTATGTTCCAAATTACTGACAGCTCATTAGTTATTTTGACTGTTGACCTAGTGATCCAGTTGTGATTGTGGCCAAGATTTTAAAGAGACACACATTGTGAACAAGTTTCATCAAGTTAATTAAGTCAAAATTGTGACCTCTTGAGTGTTAAAGGTCAATTCTAACACGATCCGCGGATTAATCCATTAAACAAAGAGCGGACCTAACTATTTATTATTACCACCATAAAACATGGTAACAAATTGGCTGTTACAATTTACGCCCCGTATCACATGACCTATTTATGAATGAATGAACGTAAACATTATAGTAAAAAAATTAACGGACCGCGAGTTTCACGAGAATCCAGTGTTACAGCTATGACGCATCTATTTTTAGAAACTCCAATATACTCTCCAAATTAAGATTCATAAAAATTTCTGATAATCAATTCATTTATATTTTTTATTTCATGACAAAGATACACTATACTCGTGTTATTAAAATTGTTTCAATGTTTAAAATGTGTTTTTTTCCTTCAGAATATTACGAAGGTCATTTTCATTAACGAGGGCGGTAATTGTACCAGCTAATAAGCCACTCAATTTCAGCGTGGAATCATGTTCAATGTCAAATGAGTGAAAATGGAATGCGCGCAGTTAAATAGTGCGGGATATTATCGTATTTAGAATCGAAATAAAAACTCTGTTCTTGTATATTGTCGGTGAATAAAACACGGGCAGTCGTTCGGATGCGGAAAATTAAATCACTCGTGCTACGCACTCGTGATTTAATTTTTCCGCATCCGAACTCCTGCTACGCACTCGTGATTTAATTTTTCCGCATCCGAACTCCTGCCCGTGTTTTATTCACCGACAATAAACGCGAACAGATTTTTATTTCTTAAATAGTTGACGTCACATGAGCACAGACAATGGACATAGAGTAATAAGTTAGTTAAAACTATTCTGAGCATTACGTGCCACTCATGATATTATGCTCAACGAGACTTTTGGACATGTAACTAACAAGTCTAACTAATGATATTATGTGAGTATTATGTCAACATATGGAGTGATGGACAAGCTGACTGAAGGAAGGCGTGACTCCCTTATAGTCCTCCATAATATGGTACTTAATATGTGGATGCCTCAAACACAATCATAGAAACCTTGAACAGGTTATTTGATCCAGGATAAATTATGATGATGCACTAGTGTACAGTCTATGGCTCAAACATGTAGATTGCTCAAACCCATAGATTGCTCGAACAAGTAGATGGCTCGAACACATAGATTGCTCGAATATGTCAATATGGCTCGAACACATACTGTAAACCAATTAACTTTCGCGAATACTAACTTTCGCGTTTTGCTGATTGTCGGCATATTTGCGACAACAAATTTTTGCGTTTTTAAGTTTCCTGCAATGTCCATATTAATTTTTTAGCACATTGACAGAGACTTAATATCGTGAAAATCTACCACTTGTGAACTCCGCAAAATTAAATTGCGCGAAATAATTTCTTGGTTTACATTACTAGATGGTTCGAACACTTAGATGACTCTAACTATTTTCCTGGTGTGAAGACAGTTTCAGGAGTTTGAGGCATCACAGTTACTCTGTACGTCTTACCTGCTGATTTAAACCACATGATTCGATTTCTTCATTACAGACTGTGTCATTTGGAGCCCCTTTACATACATAACATTGCACGGGTGTGGCTGGCATCACTTCTGAAATGCATCAACATAATAATAGTTTCATAACGAGAAATATTAATGTGTATCACCAAATTAAATCAAATTCGGGTCAAATAGTCGCCACCCAGATGGTCTAATGAACTCTGTGCAGAAATGTGGATCTTTAACTTTCAAACACATTTTATTTGGATAAAGAATGTATGTCTTGAAACATTAAAACATCACAATAATCAAATAGTACAAGGATA
This sequence comes from Spisula solida, assembly GCA_947247005.1. NCBI lineage: Eukaryota > Metazoa > Mollusca > Bivalvia > Venerida > Mactridae > Spisula > Spisula solida. Next base: position 17,306,287 of record OX365952.1, on the reverse strand, counting down.
TAGGAGATCAGTAGAGGACTTCCTCTTGAGAGGGATTGAGGTACAGAGGGAAATTGTAATGCTAATATGGACCAATCTGCCCTGCGTTCAACAAATATTTACGTGATGCATGTTTCGTACCTGTTTCGTACCTATTACATTCCTGGGTACTGTTTTATCAAAGCACTTATGACAATCGTAAACTTACGTTCAAATTTAAATTCTTTATAGCTCATTAACAGCTACTTATTGTGATAAAGGGTCGTTTAATACTTTTTTTTTTTAATTAATTAATATCCAGTCAAGGAAGTTATACAAACCATATCTGTCACCAATATGTAGGTTTTTAAGAATAATATTAAGAATTTAAATTTGGACGTAAGTTTAGGATTTTCGTAAGTGCTTTGATAAAACAGTACCCAGGTACCTAACAGGTACGAAACAGGTACGAAACGTGCGTCCCGTAAACATTCATTGAACGCAGGGCTGCTGATATCCAAACTCTGGAATAGTTGTTATTATTTCTGTATAATTCATGGCATTGAGGAGATATGTTTTTGAAACGTGGAACTCAGTTTGTTACAATAAGTCATTAAACATTTCTGTCATATTAATTGATTTAAAAATTAACAAGAGATGTTTGTAAAAATGAGAATGCCCCAATGGCAGCCCAATAGTCAGTACTATTAAAAACCATGACGTTGACCTACTTGAACCTCAAAATCAGGGGTCATCTTTCTATGTGGTGTAAGTTTGAAATTCCTGGGCCCAACCTTTCTTGAGTTAATGATCAGAAATCATTTGGTCTATTCATTCATGTTGAAGGTCCTGGTAACCTTGTCCTTTGACCAACTGACCTTACTAGGATTCATCTGCTAAAGGCATTGAATCATCCTATTTCACGTTAACTTTGAAGATCATAAGCCAAACAATTCTTGAATTATTGATCGGAAACCATTTGGTCTTCCGTCTGACAAATATGTTGCAAAGCTATATATCCCGTATCTCCAATAGGTGGCGGCCCGTATCTTCAATAGGGGGCGGCCCGTATCTCCAATAGGGGGCGGCCCGTATCTCCAATAGGTGGCGGCCCGTATCTCCAATAGGGGCGGCCCGTATCTCCAATAGGGGGCGGCCCGTATCTCCAATAGGTGGCGGCCCGTATCTCCAATAGGGGCGGCCCGTATCTCCAATAGGGGGCGGCCCGTATCTCCAATAGGGGGCGGCCCGTATCTCCAATAGGGGGCGGCCCGTATCTCCAATAGGGGGCGGCCCGTATCTCCAATAGGGGGCGGCCCGTATCTCCAATAGGGGGTGGGTATAATGACACAAAATCTTACAAGATGATAACTTTTGAACAAAATTTACATCAAGGTTCAAAAAGAATATGGTATCGCAATATTAAGTTTATTGTAAGTATGACAAACCACTTACTGTAGTCTGGGCCCATGTAGTCGTCACAAAAGTCTGCATGAATTGATGACACCATACCGAAGAGGCCAGCGATACGACGTTTAGCGGGAAGATTTGGTATACGGACTATACAGTTATGGAATGCTGGTTTAGCTGAACATATATCATCTCGAAGTCCGTATGGGATAAAACCGTTCATTATACCGGAAGATACTGTCTCAGTATAATCACGTGCACATTTAGCAACACGTGATAGTGCATCCATGCCCATATCATCCATAAAGACACCGCAGTCCAATTCTGCCTGTCTTAGATTCTCTAGTACGAAGCTGAGGTCATCATATAGAGGACTGAGCTGGATGGCATTACAACCTCCAACCAGACCATGTACACACTCCAGTGTTTCATTCAGCTCTCTAGAAGAAAGTAAAAAAATATATGCTTTATTACATATTGAGTAGAAGTGGTTTTGATGCAAAAACGTAAATCTCCCACAAAGGGTTATAACTCTGATATAGAATATCAGACAATACACATGACCGGGCTTGGTACCAAGTATGCATGTGAAATTTAATTGAAAACCAACTAACGGTCAAGGAGAAAAATCATGCACAACCTGTGTAACATCAATCCAGTGAGACAAACAAATGTCCAACGCAATGTTAGTATGTTTCCCCACTATATGTTGAAACTGGAGGGGGGGGGGCATAAAGATCTGGTGAATAACAAACAAACAAACCAAGTATAGTCCAGTCAGGATAAAAATCCAGTGATGCAGTGGTCGAGTCCACTATAACAGTGTAAAACCAATTATAAAGGCTTATACTGTACAAGCAACTATAATTTCAATGCTATAAACTGACATACTATATTTGTTCTACCTGTTCAGACAATGGTTGTTATCTTTCTTGTACACATAAACTGCAACATCACTGTCACAATATCCTAACTGGACTGTAAAATTAATGAACAAAACACTCATACAGTCATGTATACCCTGGTAACCATACCTGCAAGCTTGTTCTTCACTGTCCATGTTGATATCAAAACTGCAGTTATTTCTGACCTCCCAGATAGAAGAGCATGGTAACATCATATCAGAATCATCATCTTCTTCCTCTATCATCACCCCACACTGTGTCCAGTTGAACACGTTCTTCTGATACTCATTGATTCGTCGTTCCACCTCATCAAACAGGGGACACTCATTCATAACTTCCTCGAAATATTTCTCCTTGCCATGGATAATTCTTGAAATGAAAAAAAAAGAATTAGAAGTAAAAAAAAACTTTGAAGTAAGGTTAGGCAAAAACAAATTATTGATGTTATGTGTCAGTAATCCAACTAACTTAATTCCCCCCCCCTTCCCTAAATTATTTTACATCATCTTTTGCTGAAAGTAACCTCAGCTGTCAATTATCCGTTACATAAAATAGATTATTTTTAAAAATAAATAATTTTCCTACCAACTGTATTTTCTACTGAATTTCAACATATTACCAGAACTGTAATATAATGTTGTTTTGGCCTTGCTATTAACCTGCATCTAATTGACATTGTGTCCACCTGACACCATGTCAACCTGGGACTAAGTCAGCAGTAAAAATATCATACTCACTTGCAGGCAATTTTTGTTGGGAGTTTAGATAGATATTTTGGCATAACTCGTTCGTAATCAACCATGTCACAGACCTCCATCAGTTTGGTTCCTGAAAATAGACACAGATAAATTACATATTTTATCATTGCAAAATGTCACATGACTTAATGATGCGACAGAACATTACAAAGCACACTCCTTCTGTGATGTTAATCTGTTGGATAGTAAAGGACACAGACAGGGGAGTGTTGGTCAAGTTTTATTTTATGCAAATCTATTGGATAATGACAGACTAAAGTAACTAACAGTAACGAAACGACATGTCAAATCACACTTTGTGTTTGATGTAAATCTGTTGGATAATAGCATAGGGGACACAGAGTGGGGAGTTTGGGTCCGATCAGGTCATACTGATCGACTAAAGTAACTTACTGTCACAACATGTCAAATCACACTTTGTCTTTGATGTAAATCTGTTGTATAATAGTATAGGGGACACAGGGAGGAAAGTTTGTGTCCAACTGACAGACTAAAGTAACTTACTGTCACAACACGTCAAATCACACTTCATCTTTGATGTAAATAAGTTACTTACTGCTACGACATGTCAAATCACACTCTGGCTTTGATGTAAATCTGTTGGCACTACCACCACATCCTCCGTATACAAATCCCTCACATTCCTCTGTTTCACTATTATATGTCCAAGATGGGAAGTATGCACGACACCGTCCAGTCACACCAGCTTCCTGTTCACATGGATCAGCTTCTACAATGTAAGTGGGTAAAAGTATGAAATTTTGGCAAATCCTGAAACCGTTCAAAATTGTCAAATTACACACTAGTCTAGCAAAAATAATGACAACAGCCAAGTTGTGTACACTAATAATCATCAAGTTCAGAGAGAATCCTGACAATACACACAGGCTTGGTACTAAGAATTTAATAATATGTGAAGTTTTAAGGTAAGTCCGACCAATGGTTAAGGAAATCAAACACAGACAAACTTTGAGACTAATATCCGTCCAGGCACTCTCTTTTTTCTGTTAGCAACATATTAACAACAAAATTCAAGTACTTTTCAGGGACTTTTTGGAAATTTCAAATTCAAGGACTTTTCAAGGAGTAGGGACCAAATTCAAGGATTTTTCAAGTGGTGTGTGCTTACCCTGAAATTGGTGCAAGACATGATTAATAGAAACAAATAAGTTTACCTGGGTCATCACAGCGAGATGTCACCTCCTCTTTCCCAACATAAAACAATGCATTACATCCACCACAGTAATTGTTACTGGAAATAGAAATTATATATAATAATGATTGAATTCAGTTCAGTCTAATTGTTTGAGGTGAGGTGTAACTTATTCAGATTCCGAAGTCAGTGTTAACAATATTAGTTCAAACTAATTTATTTACAAAGTCGACTGTGAAACAAGTTTTTATTAACTTAATATATTAATCACGCTCAACACCTCATTCCTGACATCCATCGCCATGAGGGTATGAGAGAAGAGAAGCCAGTTTCCCTTTTATGCTTAGCATCTGGCAAGTGAATTTTTGGTACCATTTTAATTTCATCATCGGTATGACGCGGCCTGGGATCAAGCCTGAGACCTCCCGCACTCAAACCAGACGCTCTTCCACTAGGCTATCGAGGAGGCGGTATATTAGAACTTCAAGGTTCAGCTATGGTTTGTGATTGGTTGTTGTCTGCCGTAGTTAGAATAACTTATTAGTAGGTGTGTCATAATTAACCGGCATATCCTACCAATTACAAACCGATCACATGACTTTTACCTTCGGTCAATAGTAAAACCACCGGTAATACATATGATATACAGCACAACCTCTGTAGAGCAACACCCTTAAGGAGCGGCAAATAGTAACTGTTGCTCTACAGAGGTTAAATTTATAGTAAATATTGTCTTAGGGCAATAATGAAGGTGTTGTTATAGAGAGGTTGTTGCTCTACACAGGTTAAATTTATAGTAAATATTGGCTTAGGGCAATAATGAAGGTGTTGTTATAGAGAGGTTGTTGCTCAAAAGAGGTTAAATTTATAGTAAATATTGGTTTAGGGTAATTATAAAGGTGTTGTTATAGAGACGTTCTTGCTCTACAGAGGGAGGCTTTTGAGAGGCTGTTCATTATAAAACAAGTAATTAAGAATTGCTAGCAATACAGAAGTCCCCTACCGGTTTTAAGCCATTTTCAATGTTCCTGTTGCCATAGCAACTACATCTTGCCCCCTATCCACATACCAAGCTTCACAAACCTAACTTGAAAACTGTTTGAGTTATGTCAGGATCCAGATTTTTTGATGGACGGACAAAAACCGGTAGGGGACTAATTAAGGTAAAATAGTGAATGTGATGTCATTGCCTTGTATGATCTACTTACATACATGTTGCATCAGGAACGTTACATATTGCGGTACTACAAGGTTCTACCAAGCACATTGCCATTGGGACACCATCACCACATGAAACTGAAAACAAAAGATGAAAAACTGTAAAATCATTAATTTTCCTCGGGGACTTAATTTCTTGCATTTCATGGATGACCTCAACCACCAAATTAAATCCAATTGAATAACTGTACAAATAAATACATCAAGTTTACAGTGGCTATCATACTTGCTTTCAAGTACAGTTAGGTATAAGACTGGGTTTTCAGGAAGTTTACTTGCATAAACCAACATGTAATATACAATTCGTTGCCCGAGAACCATAGTGTTCTATGTGTCTTTTTCTTGTTTTGGAGAAAATCAGGTTTTAAGATTCAGGGCTTTAAAAGTCTTTATAATTTTTTTGTTTGTGGACGAATTCTAACAGAAATTGGTATGTGTTTTATTTATGTAGATCTCAGGAACACTTCCAAATATTATTAAGAATCATTGATTCAAACAGACTGCACTTAAATCGGTCTACTGCAGATTGAACATTATACAACCAATTTAGTTTACATCACCTGTCTCAATGGGAGCAATCCATTGGTGAAAAATGCAGATAGAACAATTTGGTTCTCAAGAAAAACATGAAAAGTGCAGATAGAACAAAATGGATCTGTTGATATCTAAATAATTATGAAGATGTCCCCGAAAGAGGACAAGGTCACTGTGACATAGCTCTCATGGAGAGCTTTCCAACGGTATATTAAACTCATTTTTAGCAAAAATTACGATAGAACACTATGGTTCGCGGGCGACAAATTATTATATCTGATTGATTTTTTAATGATTTTTGATAATTTGTGCAAATTTTGAGCTTGCCATTTTTCATGAAATTTGAAATCCTTGAAATTATGTCCCCACAAAATAATCCTTTTCACCAAAACCACGAAATTTTGTCCCATTAAAATTAAATGATTTTACAACAATAGCATAATTTATAGCCCTATATTCAATAGATACCTAAAATATTCAACAACAGAATAAACTACTATTCTCTGTTTTCACTTCTGAAATCTTATTCAGCTCTCATGATCTTCTAGTGCAATAGAATAGATTTATTTGACATTAATTTAGCTTTTAAAGAGAACCAGATCATTTCAACTTATATTAATCACTCTCAACATCACATTCCTGATGCTATCCATCGCCACGAGGGTATGAGAGTAAAGAAGCAGGTAGTCCTATCTCTTTTTTTGCTAAGCATCTAGCAAGGAAATTACTAGTACCAAAAAAAAATTAAAATAATTATTTTTTGACTTACAATTATCACAAGCTGCTGTACACTGGTCCCTTGATGTAAATCTGTTAGCATTGCCACCACAACCGCCGTATGTAAACTCTTCACATTCTCCAGTCACATTGTTATATGTCCACGATGGGATAGCAGCTTTACATAGACCAACTACAGCTGGTTCTAGCATACAGATGTTTTCTTCTGCAATATATATGTACGATATTTCCTAACATACTGCAAGATTGTATATTTCCATGTGTATTAAATTTTAAACTGGCAAGTACTGGGATGTCCAGATCAGCTGATGAGTACTGGGAACACCAGATCAGCTGGCAAGTACTAGAAAACCAGATCAGCTGACGAGTAATGGGAACACCAGATCAGCTGGCAAGTACTGGAAAACCAGATCAGCTGACGAGTAATGGGAACACCAGATCAGCTGGCAAGTACTAGAAAACCAGATCAGCTGACGAGTAATGGGAACACCAGATCAGCTGGCAAGTACTAGAAAACCAGATCAGCTGACGAGTAATGGGAACACCAGATCAGCTGGCAAGTACTGGAAAACCAGATCAGCTGACGAGTAATGGGAACACCAGATCAGCTGGCAAGTACTAGAAAACCAGATCAGCTGACGAGTACTGGGAACACCAGATCAGCTGGCAAGTACTGGAAAACCAGATCAGCTGAAGAGTACTGGGAACACCAGATCAGCTGGCAAGTACTAGAAAACCAGATCAGCTGACGAGTACTGGGAACACCAGATCAGCAGGCAAGTACTGGAAAACCAGATCAGCTGACGAGTACTGGGAACACCATATCAGCTGGCAAGTACTGGAAAACCAGATCAGCTGACGAGTACTGGAAAACCAGATCAGCTGGCAAGTACTAGAAAACCAGATCAGCTGACGAGTACTGGGAACACCATATCAGCTGGCAAGTACTGGAAAACCAGATCAGCTGACGAGTACTGGAAAACCAGATCAGCTGGCAAGTACTGGAAAACCAGATCAGCTGACGAGTACTGGGAACACCAGATCAGCTGGCAAGTACTAGAAAACCAGATCAGCCGACGAGTACTGGGAACACCAGATCAGCTGGCAAGTACTGGAAAACCAGATCAGCCGACGAGTACTGGGAACACCAGATCAGCTGGCAAGTACTGGAAAACCAGATCAGCTGACGAGTACTGGAAAACCAGATCAGCTGACGAGTACTGGGAATGCCAAATCAGCAGGCAAGTACAATAAATGGGAGTGCCCGGTAAGTTGAAAGTACTAGAACTGTTGGCAAGTACTGGCATTGTTACTGTACTACATAATATAATTTATTTATATTTACCTGGCTCCTCACAGCTTGCTGTAACATCCTCCTCACCAACATAAAAGTATGCATTACACCCACCACAGTAATTGTCACTGAAATTATAAATCTTATCATCAAAGTTATGTTGCAGGTGAAACATGACACAAAACTGTACTTCTCTCATAAGGAGCCCCAACTTCAGCAAAAATCAACTAACTTAAAATTTCTGACAATATGCTCAACATATTTTTATCAATCTAACTGGAAATTTCTAATCCGAAATCCTGTCGAATAAGAAATCTGTTTTAATATAAAATCCTCTCTAGTTGGAAACCCATTCTAATTTGAAATCCTTTCTAATTGGAAACCCTTCCTAATCCAAAATCCACTCTAATTGGAAACCCTCTTAATCCGAAATCCTCTCTAATTGGAAACCCGTTCTAATCCGAAATCCTCTCAATAATTGGAAACCCTTCCTCATCCTTAATCCTTTTTAATTGGAAACCCATTCTAATCTGAAATTTTTTCTATGGTAATTGGAAACTCTCTCTAATCGACAACCATCACTAATTGGAAACTCTTTCTAATCGGAAACCATCACTAATTGGAAACTCTCTCTAATCGGAAACCATCACTAATTGGAAACTCTTTCTAATCGGAAACCATCACTAATTGGAAACCCTCATTCATACTGATATTTGGATTAGAGAGTTCATTCTGTATACCAGTATCAACTTTGGTGTGTCAAGTTGTGGGATCAAACCTGGGGACCGTAACATTTGTAAAGTGGTTCAACTTATATGGAATGATGTACTTACAGACATTTAGCTTCAGGATGCAAACGACATGAGGCATCTTCACAGGGAGGTCCTTCACATCTGACCTGTGGCAGGCCATCAACACAAGGATCTGAAACAATTTTTTAACAAATGTAAGGATATATTTGTATAATTTGTATTAACTGTTATTACCTCTAATGTTGGAGAACATATAATTATAACGATGAAACTATAAAAATGCATAAGGGTTTTTGACACAAAAATGTATGTCTTCCATAAAGGGCCGTACCAAGCATTTATGAGAAGTTTCATCGACATCAGACCAGTCATTAAGGAAAAATAGCGCAAACAAACTTTTTTGACATCCGCCCCGAAATTAAGTATCAATTTTATTTTTGCATTCAACCAAGACAGTTGTAGTGTGTGGTTATTGGTTTTATCCCTGTTAAATAAGCCATGTTCTCCAGCTTCAAAGGAAGAGACAGAAAGTATGTGTGATACAAAGAATTCAGGTAGACTACCATAGCTCTTTCGGAATAGACTCCTTGGTTCTTTAATGTGCTCAGTGTATAGCACCTATACATGCGAGACTCCCTCTGGATTTCCAACCAGTTCATCTCTAGTTGGGTGGCTGTAAAGCATTTCTGAAATTTCCAGTGCCTCGGCTGAGATTCGAACCATGGGCCTCCAGATTGGTAGTAGAGAGCACCAACCACTCGGCTACAGTTCAATATATGTAAGATATTATTCTGTATAATGCAATACACAAAACTGAAGCATAATTCAACTCACATTCAACAGGTTTTTCCTCTTCTTGTTCTTCCCATTCTGAAAGTGGAGTTCATATACATGAATATTACCTTGAACCAAGAGCAACTTTTAATAATTTTTAAATAATACATAAATAATTATATTAATTTGATAACATAAAAATCATCATACATTATTGTAATTAGAGACACATTTGAATAAGTACACATCTTGTGTGCAGCTTTTTTTGCCAAACATCAAGAATGATCTCTGTTGAGAACATTATCTTATTTAGTCCATTTCCATAAATAGATTTTCTCCCCTCCATAAGCATAATTGGAAAATAATTGACATGGGATAGGGGTGTGCATGGACATATCTATCAGTCGTCCCGAAAATTTATCAGATCGACAGACAAATCCGGAAGATTTTGATACAGTCTGCCATTTTCTATCCTGAGTCGGTCCGTCTGACTGGCCTTTATCCACAACTATCACTAGTCAAAATGGCTACTTTGCGACGCACAACCAAGTAAAAAGATAAAACCGCGGTCAAGCGCGTGTAAATTAACAGGAAAACACATACTTTCCATGAAAAATTGGTGGAACATTGTGTGTTAGAACACATTTATTTTGAGTTACAATATTTTCATTTTTGATAGTATTTTTTGTCCGGCAGTTTGTAAAACCTTAAAGGACCGAACGTACAACATATTTGCCAACATTCAGCATGACTTATCTATAATGCAGTGTGTTTAAGGCCACAGTTTCTACATTGTTTGCTTAAAACAGGAATGTTTTGAAACTTTTGCTGTTTAAGGGTAGTCCATGGAAATACATGTATATCAAGATGGTCAAACAGATCCTAGATCTCACACAATTGCCGTTGCAGGACCTAGGACCGTATCAGTCCTTTTGTCATATTTACATTCACTCCTTTCGACAGTAAAATTTTATAAATTAAAAACTTTCCATAAACCAAGAATAACTAGAACTGTCGACATGTTGAGGTTGTTCATCTGTTAAAGTTTGAAGCAAATGCTGCAAAAACTGTAGGAGGAGTTGTGTCCACAAGAACTGTTCACTATATAATGTAAAGTGCATAAAAGTACAAAGGGCCATAATTCTCTCAAAAATCGCCGCAGCGCAAATTCTTTCCTTTATGCACATCTACATGTTGAGGTTGTTCATCTGTTAAAGTTTGAAGCAAATTAATGCTGCAAAAACTGTAGGAGTTACTTCCACAAGAATGCGTCTACGGACGGACAGACGGACGAACGTACTTATGAGACGGTATTTGTGGGGTTTTCTTTTGTTCTTTCTTTTGTTTGGTTGCAACCCACAAGTAGCATTTTGCACCCCACAAGTGACGGAATGAATGGAATCTAAAAATAGCCTATTGTTCCACACCCCACAACTACCGGTGCATTCGTACGGACAGACAGACAAGCTGAATCCAGTATACCCCCCCCTTACAACTCGTTGTACGGGGGGTATAAAAATAAAATTGTGACCTTACCTTGTCCGTAACACATGTTTCCTATACTGTTACTATGTATCTTCAGATTGGTATGAGCAAACTTGTAGTCCTCCATTGAGCATCCGTCCTTACCATAACCTTGGGTTATCTCTATAGCAGTTCCAAAGTGTCTGAATATTCATGAGTAGATAAAACAATATTATTCTGAGTGAAGTCATTAATGCCACAAGAAATACATGATCATTGTAATCAGTCAAATTAAACACAATAACGCTCAATATTAGAACAAAATGCCTTTTTGAAGAAAAATCATAGAAATTCATTAATCATGTATATTTTAGACCACTATAAATCGCAAATAGCCAATCACAGCGCTGTATTGCCATCATCTAAATCCCCCATCCAACAGTTTTGAGCTTATCTTATATTGTTTGAGTACTAAGTGCAGAATTTAATCATATTGCTGGTAGCAAATTGCATAATCTGGTCAGAAAAACAATATACAACTTCTTTAATGTGCATGAATAAAGGTACATGTACAAATTATTCAGTCACATGGTCTAAGTCGGATAGAAATCTCTTATCACTGGTTACGAGAATAGACGCATGCTGAAGCTCGCCATCTAAATCCCATAAGCAGCAATACACATTACCTGTCCTTTACATAAAGGGAAGTAATTTTTCAACTTAATTCAAAATATTTAGGTTTTTTACCAAGATCAATGCTTTATGAATACAGTGGTACCTCTCTTGAGCGACTTTTGTGGGAGACAGAAATAGTGTTTGTTGTAGAGAGGGAGCCGTTGTGGAGAGGGATTGTACTTCTAACAGACTGTTGCATAAATAGCATGATATAACCTCCAAAATATGTACATTATGTACACAAGGATTTACAGTCAACTCACCCCCCTACCAACTCACCCCCTGACCAACTCACCCTGGATTTGGATAACTCGCCCTACGCAATGACCAACTCATCCCCCCTTAAAAAAATAACATACCAACTCACCCCCCTAAAGATATTTTTATTAAATTTAAAAGATTTGTTGGTAAAAATCACTTTGAATAGGTAATAGTTTATTATGAAATTATTAATATGTTCAATTATGTGATATTGGAGGCGTTTTTTTGTAAAATTAACAGTATTTTCAAACAGTGGCCATTTTGAAAACGCTGTAATGAAAGTGAAAAAAGCAAAAAACAAAGGAAAAATATAAAACAATTTGTCAAAAAACATTATGATGGAAACAAGTAGGACTATAATTAGATCTATTATATCAATTTTCAATAGTCAAATACCTTGTTTAAAAAACATTGGAAAATTAGATAACTTGCATAGAAAATCATAGTTTCCGAACGATCAAGTTTTGAAAATAACGAAGGTAAATAACTCTAACAAACTCGCAAGTATTCGAGAAAGCAGAGATCTGTTAATTTATTTGTGTATAAATACACTTTATTATCATGAATTAACACTAAGTTTAAAAATAAATATAATATTCTACATATAAAATTGATGGGGGGGGGGGTGAGTTGGACATTTCGAAATTGACATCGGGCGAGTTGTCCAAATCCAGGATGAGTTGGTAGGGGGGTGAGTTGGTAGGGGGTGAGTTGGTCGGATACCATACACAAGCAGCGTGTCATAATTAGTAAAGATGAATACAGTGTATTGAGGTTGCTAACTCCTGACCAGATTATGATCTTATTAATTCTATAAAAGTAAATTATTTCGTAAAATAAGTACTGACAACATGTACATACAAAATAACAGAATGTTCGTGTACACCAATTTACATACATGACGGTCCGGATCGGACGGGTTTTAGACGGTACCGTATGCCCGACGCCATTTGTATTAAAATAAACAAACGCTTTCCTTTTTCTTGTTAGAAAAGATGCATTAATTGTCACTTTATTTTAATCAGAAGTTACAAGTTTTCTCACCTTACCCTGTCCAAAGTTATTATACAGACCACCAATGAATGAAAACAATCTAATCGTCGTAATTATTCAATTAGACCAAACCACAATTTGTTAATCGTGTCACAATGCAAGTGTGAAAAATAGCGATTTACAAGCTTCTCAATGATGATTAGTAAACCATATTCACACATTTTGGCAGACAGTTTCAATACCTATGAAAACAATCAACAACTGACTTAACCTACGCCGGTCCGGAGAGGTAATCCTCAGTGTCGGTACGACTTTTCAGTGACGTTTGTCGTTGAAGGGAGGTGTCGTTTCTCGGAGGGAAATTAACGTTGAAATTGCACGGGAGGAATTTTGAATGTCGTTTAAAGGAGGAAGTCGTTTGAGAGAGGTGACGTTACGAGAGGGAACACTGTACCAGCAAAATGAAATACACAAATGTCAAGTATTTATCGATCTATTTATACTGCCTAATATCTCTTTTAAAGTATTTAAAATCAATGAAGAGAAAGAGGTGTGATACAAGGAATCCGGGTGTGTTACCCTAGCTCATTCCGAATAGACTCCTTGGTTCTTTAATGTGCACAGTGTATGGCACCATTACATGCGAAACCAGTTCAACTCTAGTTGGGTGGGAAACACTGAAAAGCGATTCAGAAGTTACCCGAGATTCAAACCAGGGACCTCTCGATCAGTAGACAAGAGCATTATATCCACTCAACCACCGTACCACCCTTTATATGTAGACTTATAGTGTAGTTCTCATAGTATATATATACCAAAGCATTATCTCAAATAACACCTACCCACATGTTGTTCTCATCGAAGAATATGGGTTCCATACAGTGTCTAGAGCCATGACAGCAAGGCCGCCACATTTACATGACCGCTCTCTGGATAAACAGTATGACCACTGTTTACTTTTACGTAAGTGAGTGGTAAACATATTTAGCTGTGCTCCCATTTCACCACTTTGACACGATTCATCAAATGTACTCATACACTTGACAGATTCCATCATCAATCTAAAGGAATAAATCAATACATTCTATTAAAAGTACCTAGATATAGGATAATAAAGAAATACCAACTGACATACATACAACAAAGTGACATTCTATATAAAGTACCTAGATGTAGAATCATGGTAAATTTAAAGAAATACCAACTGACTTACATACAACTGAGTGACATTCTAATAAAAGTACCTAGATATAGGATAGTCAAGAAATACCAACTGACTTACAACTGAGTAACATTCTAATGAAAGTACCTAGATATAGGATAGTAAAGAAATACCAACTGACTTACAACTGAGTGACATTCTAATAAAAGTACCTAGATATAGGATAGTAAAGAAATACCAACTGACTTACATACAACTACGTAACATTCTATTAAAAGTACCTAGATATAGGATAGTAAAGAAATATCAACTGACTTACATACAACTGAGTGACATTCTAATAAAAGTACCTAGATATAGGATAATCAAGAAATACCAACTGACTTACAACTGAGTGACATTCTAATAAAAGTACCTAGATATAGGATAGTAAAGAAATATGAACTGACTTACAACTGAGTAACATTCTAATAAAAGTACCTAGATATAGGTTAGTAAAGAAATACGAACTGACATACAACTGAGTGACATTCTAATAAAAGTACCTAGATATAGGATGTTAATAAAATACCAACTGACATACAACTGAGTAACATTCTAATAAAAGTACCTAGATATAGGATGGTAATGAAATACCAACTGACATACAACTGAGTAACATTCTAATAAAAGTACCTAGATATAGGATAGTCAAGAAATACCAACTGACATACATACAACTGAGTGACATTCTAATAAAAGTACCTAGATATAGGATGTTAATAAAATACCAACTGACATACAACTGAGTAACATTCTAATAAAAGTACCTAGATATAGGATGTTAATAAAATACCAACTGACATACAACTGAGTAACATTCTAATAAATGTACCTAGATATAGGATAGTCAAGAAATACCAACTGACTTAAAACTGAGTAACATTCTAATAAAAGTACCTAGATATAGGATAGTAAAGAAATACCAACTGACATACAAACAACTGAGTGACATTCTAATAAAAGTACCAAGATACAGGATGATTAAGAAAAACCAACTGACATACACGTACATGAACGTTACAGTTCAAACATGGAGGTTAACCGCATTACTTCTTTTTACATTATTCAAGATGTAAAGCTCTTTAGATCTACATCTTTTCTACCAGTAATGAATGCAAACCGCTGGCAAGCAATCAAGTTAATATCTCATAAAAGTTTTTTGATTGATTAGCTTAGATAAATGTGACTTACCCGCAGTTCATCATGCCGGTTTTTAGAAGATCTGAGGCCAAGTGTAGGGCACAGTAGGTTTGTGGGAACAGTGAACACATGGGCATCTCTGGCATGTCAACAACATCTACAATAAACACAACTAACCATGTCAGAAACTAAATCCTTTGTTATAGTGCGCCCATGATAATGAGAAAGGCGGGAAATTTTGGTGTATTCCACAAAGGTGAATTAATCAGATGTTCACGATTTATCCGTGATGTTTTTAATGACAAATGAAAAACCCTGACGATGCAACTCATAATAGTACTTCTGTCAAAGTTTTGACAAAATTCCTTAAGAAATGGAGGAGGAGTTGCACACAGAAGAGTTTATCAGTTTCTCTATATCCCACAGAGGTACAAAATAAACAAAGGGCCATAATTCTGTCAAAAATGGCCGAAATGATAAACCCTGATGATATGCGCTAAGGCACCTCATAACAGTACTTTTGTAACAGTTTTGACAAATTCCTTGAGAAATGCATGAGCAGGCACACAGAAGAGTTTATATGTTAAAAATTAACAAAGGGAAATAATTACAAATGCCATCTATTCATATATCAAGTTTCAAATCAATACCTTAAATAGTTTTCAAGTTATGCTCAGGACAAAAAAAAACTTCAAAATTAAACTAGGGGAGATAATTTCAAAACTGGGCCATATAGAGTTATGGTTCTTAGTCACTGCACTTCTCCAAGTTGCCATCTATTGACATACCAAGTTTCAAGTCGATACCTCAAATAGTCTAAGAGTTCTATTCTTGACAAAATATGGGTAGGACGCATACTATTACTATATCTGTTCCCCTTCGGCGGGGGATTAAAAAAACAGCAATATATTTTTTGATAAAAAATTAGTTGTTTTAATGTGCACCCCCCCCCCCCCCAAAATTCTACCTTACATTCCTGAAAGACTCTTAACTTCTACGCCTTGGCAAACTCATCTCAATAAAATATAACGTAACTAAATTGCCAAAATTTCAGGGGGGGGGGTCCGAATCGCCAGTCCCCAAGTATGGCGAATCTACCCTATTGGTTGCATGAAACCATAAACAAACTTATCTATTTAGACTTATCTGGTACACTAAATTCAAAAAATTTGTTAGAAATATTCAGATATAAAACAAAACTTACCTCTAGTTACAGATTGCCTACATACATGAC
Source organism: Spisula solida (assembly GCA_947247005.1). NCBI lineage: Eukaryota > Metazoa > Mollusca > Bivalvia > Venerida > Mactridae > Spisula > Spisula solida. The sequence goes on along the minus strand of OX365952.1, from coordinate 17,289,822 downwards.
CACAACCATTGCTACAACACAATTCTCCCAGGCTACATTCATCATCAGATGTACACATTTCTACACATGTACCTATCTCTCCTTCTCTGATGGCTGGACATTGTCTATCTGCTGAAAGTACAATATACAAACGGTACACTTGGTATATTTTATAGTTTGAGAGTAAACACAGACAAGGGGCATAACTGTGTGAATAATCAGTGAACTGGAACGTGACGACAATACGGGCATCTCCACTTGGTAGTGAAGCTATCCCTGAAGTTTTATTAAAATCTGAGCAGTGGTTCTTGTGAAATAGCCCAGACAAGAATAAAGTATATTTATAGTTATAGTGGAAATCTTCCAAGGGAAATAACTGTGTGAATAATCAGCAAACCGGAATGTGCCGACAATATGCGCACCTCCACTTGGTAGTGAAGCTATCAATGAAGTTTTGTTAAAATCTGAGCAGCAGTTCTTGAGAAATAGCCCAGACAATAAATAAGTATATAGTAATAGTGGAAATCTTCCAAGGGACATAACTGTGTGAATAATCAGTGAACTGGAACGTGCCGACAATATGCACATCTCCACTTGGTAGTGTAGCTATCTAGATGGACGGACACTTTGGCCACTATATGCTCCCCAGAATTTCTTCGGGGAGCATAATAAAATACTTAATTGAACAGACAATTTATACCCTCATTATAAATATTGTGCTTTATTCGAATTATTTGTCATTTTGTTAAAAAAAATCTTGGAAAGAAGTTTTTTTATACATTAAAGTGAATACTATAAGCTTTTCAGTTATTTGTACTTTTTACAAAATTCTTCATTCTTCCCTAAAATTTGGTAAAAAGCAGTGTGGTCTTAATATACCCCTAGGGTTATAATAAACAGCGTTTACCTTCATCAATCCTTCTTGGTCCCTTATTACACAAAGGACCCTTGCAACATGATTCACACTTCTCTCCTTCACCAGTACATTTATCCGAGCAGGATTCTGTGTTGACACAGCCCTTACTCACGTAACCTTTGTCTCCTAGTTTCTCAACAGTTTGACAAGTCTGTGGACAGGAAAGTTCAAATTGTATGAAATACAAATGTGAAAATTCTCAGTGAACACATCATAGGACAAAAACAATCAGCAAAAGCACTTTTTTGATTGACTATACTAGTACCATCTTAACAACTTTTGTATGTCGCAGAAAAATACAAAATTTGTCTTTCTTTGAATGATCTGTTTAGACTCTCATAAAATTTGAACATGTAAAACCTTGCCTTTTCCTTCCGAATTTGAAAAATGTATAGATTCGCAGTTCTTTACTATCTCCACACTGAAGTTTGCTTAGGCGCACCATGTCAAGAGTAGGTTAGCCAATCTTCATGATGTACCCGGGATTTTTAACATATTGTTCAGTGAATCACATGATACAAAACCATAATATTATGTCAAAAGAACACACAGCTGATTTTATCGACCATAGACTACCGGTAATCGAGTAGCATTCACATTCATGTCTAATCACGAGGATAATGCCACCTATGATTTGTCTAACAGTTGCGTACTTTATTCTTCCTTTAACACATGGCAGGAACTACCTCTATATGGTGAACATCAAAGAACGGGTTAGCCGCTATAACAGTACTACATGTATGCTGATAACCTGCAGTTATTTGACCGTGCAGTGTTTATATTATCAATGTTAGTTTATTGATACGGCTAGATCGTGAGTTATCTTCAGCGAGCTATAAGAGTACTTACTTGTTTATTGTGTGCGCAGAATTCTGCTGGTTGAGCATTACATTCTTCATGTGACCCAGCTTTATGGCATTTATGACACTGTAAGGGTTTCACTGAAGACAGAAGTCATAAAAAGTTTTTTATTTAATAAATACTATCAATTCATAATTAGTTGAGAATAGCCATTTTTGTGTCCTCAATTACTACTAGTCAGTAGTTAATTCATGACACTGCAATGGTTTTACTGTAAACAGACGTCATTAAAAGTTGTTTATTTAATATACACTATTGATTCAAAATTAGCCGAGACTAGCCATTTCTGTGTACTCGATTACTATTGGTCAATATTTACACTGTGTATCAAGTATGTCATACAATAATCTAACCGTTGGTTCTATAGAACTATTTGATAACATTCTGAACCCACAGACATTTTGATGTTTAGGTCCATATAATACTTGGAGGTGCTGGCTGCATGTCAACCCTGCCAGGGAAATATTTTAAACTGACCATATCCTGTGGTCCCTTTTTTGCGTAATTATAGTCTTATATATATATTTCTTCAAAAGTTAACAAAACTATTTTCAAATTTCAAAAATGGCCTTTGCTTAACTTTACTTGATAAAATGATGAGTATGCCTGCATGGGACTAATGGCCAAGCAGCAGTTACTGTTGTCCAATGTTTCAAATCACATTCAAAGCAAACTAGATGGGTTTTTGACACAAATACGTATGTCTTTCACAAAGGGCCATAACTCTGGAAAAATCATCCAACCCAAACTCCCTGCACTTATAATGATGTACAACTAGGATTGCTACCAAGCATTAGTATGAAGTGTCATTGAAATCTGTCCAACAATTAAGGAGAACAAGTGTGTAAAAGTTTGTGACATCCAGACTGTGAGACGTCCTGCACAACATCAATATATCTTCCCCGACAATATTTAGGAGACATAAATATCCAGAAGTATACGGGCCAGTATCAAGAGAACACAATCGTTTCCACAAGGCATGAGTACGAAGCAGAATAAAGACGTACATACCGTTACATTTATGAGCAGCTAGATGAAGTACGCTACGCAGGGATATACCGACAGTGTAAGAGATTTTATCATCAAGCAGGTCCAATCTCTTCTCCACGCAAGCAAAGGATTCGTACAGTCGTAAACATAGTCTAGTCAGATCAGGGTGCAATGATATTGGTCGTTTCACGTAGCATGTTTTCTTCTTTCCTGTATATTGTACATATACATTATAGTCAATAACAAACAATTTGACAAGTAAACCCTTAAACAATAATAAACATGTTTATTAAATTTGACCAAGTTTTAACTCCCAAACTGGATCTGTCGCCATTCGGTAGACTATATAATAATAATACACCCCCTTCTGCAAGGGCTATAATTCTAGCAAAAAATTGTCACAGGGCAAATTCTTTCCTTCATGCACATCTATGTCTAGGTTGTTCAAACATTGTAACGTTTCAAGACAAAAATTTAATGTAAAATACATTAATTTTAAGATTATATGTACAACACAAAACTTTGTTAATACAAGCCCTTCCACTCAACCAGTGACCTCCAATGCTAAGTAATGTGATTTTTTGCATACTTTTTCAACAGATATATTTAACATTCTGTCGTCAATTATTGGTCATCTGTGAATATATCCTAATTCCTTAGTCTATTTCTGTATAATCGGAAAAATGGTCTCGGGGACAGATAATGTGGCTTTAATCCCTGTCTGATTTGTTGTTTTAAAATAATGTGAAAGAATAGGATGCTCAAAAAGCACCGTGCATGAAGCACTTACCATCTGAACTCATTGATCCTGACTTTGACTTTGACTTTGATTTTGACTTTGACTTTGATTTCGACTTGGACTTTGATTTCGACTTGGACTTTGATTTCGACTTGCTCTTTGATTTTGACTTCGATTTTGACTTGGACTTTGATTTCGACTTGCTCTTTGATTTTTCTGTAAAATGTACAACAACTTAGTTATTATATAACTTGTTATATATAAGAGGAATGGATTTGCAGAAAATGTTGAATACTTTTGATCAAAATATTGTTTAACATTATATGCGGGGTGATCAAGAAACGTTTTCGACTATTTTGCCTCATTAATGAAAGTCTTTATTATCATGATTAATCAGTTTTATCCCATCAAAATAGGCAGTTACCTTCTACTTCAAGGTAATTCAATCAAATGTAATAATAGCTAAATTTTAATACCTGATCGTCTTTTCCTAACAGGTGCCTCTTCTTCTTCTTCGTCTTCCTCCTCAGCATCCTCGCCCTCCTTCACTTCCTTGTCCTCATTGTCTTCCTCCTCCTCTTTGTCAGCATCATCTTCATCATCCTTTGAAGACTCTGTTTCTTCATCAGACACACTACCACTTTCTCCAGAATCTTCACTAAACTTACTACCGCTATCATCCGAATCTTCAGTAGACATACTACTGCTTTCTTCCGACTCGTCACTGTAACTATCATCATCTTTATCTTTACCGGTAAGATCTATATTATGCAGCATATCTACTAGGAAGTCCAAGTCCTTATTGAACCAAGGTTCATTCTCATAAACATACTCATCACAATCATCATCAGGTAGAGTCCCTGTAGATTTGGTAGACTTTGTCTTTGATTTAGCAGAGCTTCCCTTAGATTTGGCAGATTTTCCCGTAGACTTGGTCTTAGATTTTGCACTTTTGGCAGATTTTCCTGTAGACTTGGTCTTAGATTTTGAACTTTTGGCAGATTTTCCCGTAGACTTGGTCTTAGATTTTGAACTTTTGGCAGATTTTCCCGTAGACTTTGTCTTAGATTTTGAACTTTTGGCAGATTTTCCCGAAGACTTAGTCTTAGATTTTGAATTTTTAGAAGACTTGGACTTGCTTTTAGCAACAGAGCCTTCCTCAGAATCTGAACTTCCTTCACTAAGACCTTCCTCAGAGTCTGAAATTTCTTCACTAGAGCCTTCCTCGGAGTCTGATTCATCATCATCCATGTACTGTGCTAATGTCTCACCATCGTATGTAAGTAACTGCCAGGCTACAAGGAGAAGCAGTTTATTACTTAATTAGTATATTTATTTTTACTCACACTACATTTCTGTTACTTTTGTCAACACTACATTTCATATCTAACAGACAAATAAGTTCACATAAAAAATCCAAATACTGATGAAGGGTTTTAAAATGTAAGATTAAGCATACAAAAAATTATAGTTTGAACAAAATTTCTTATTGTTTAATAACATCGCAAGCATCACTCACTCTAATGACCTGTCATCTATGCAGTGTTGATATTATCATTTTTTTGCACCTTCAACTGACACGGTCAACTACCAGTTCTAACCTACACTGTCAACCACCAGTCCTAACCCACACTGTCAACCACCAGTCCTAACCTACACTGTCAACCACCAGTCCTAACCCACACTGTCAACCACCAGTCCTAACCTACACTGTCAACCACCAGTCCTAACCCACACTGTCAACCACCAGTCCTAATCTACACTGTCCCCGCCAGTCCTAACCTACACTGTCAACTACCAGTCCTAACCCACACTGTCCCCACCAGTCCTAACCTACACTGTCCCCACCAGTCCTAACCCACACTGTCCCCACCAGTCCTAACCCACACTGTCCCCACCAGTCCTAACCTACACTGTCCCCACCAGTCCTAACCCACACTGTCCCCACCAGTCCTAACCTACACTGTCCCCACCAGTCCTAACCCACACTGTCAACCACCAGTCTTAATCTACAATGTCCCCATCAGTCCTAACCCACACTGTCCCCACCAGTCCTAACCCACACTGTCCCCACCAGTCCTAACCTACACTGTCCCCACCAGTCCTAACCCACACTGTCCCCACCAGTCCTAACCTACACTGTCCCCACCAGTCCTAACCCACACTGTCAACCACCAGTCTTAATCTACAATGTCCCCACCAGTCCTAACCCACACTGTCAACCACCAGTCCTAACCTACACTGTCAACCACCAGTCCTAACCCACACTGTCAACCACCAGTCCTAACCTACACTGTCAACCACCAGTCCTAACCCACACTGTCAACCACCAGTACTAACCTACACTGTCCCCACCAGTCCTAACCCACACTGTCAACCACCAGTCTTAATCTACAATGTCCCCACCAGTCCTAACCCACACTGTCAACCACCAGTCCTAACCCACACTGTCAACCACCAGTCCTAACCCACACTGTCAACCACCAGTCCTAACCTACACTGTCAACCAGCAGTCCTAACCCACACTGTCCCCACCAGTCCTAACCCACACTGTCAACCACCAGTCCTAACCTACACTGTCAACCACCAGTTCTAACCCACACTGTCAACCACCAGTCCTAACCCACACTGTCAACCACCAGTCCTAACCTACACTGTCAACCACCAGTCCTAACCCACACTGTCAACCACCAGTCCTAACCTACACTGTCCCCACCAGTCCTAACCCACACTGTCAACCACCAGTCTTAATCTACAATGTCCCCACCAGTCCTAACCCACACTGTCCCCACCAGTCCTAACCTACACTGTCCCCACCAGTCCTAACCCACACTGTCCCCACCAGTCCTAACCCACACTGTCCCCACCAGTCCTAACCTACACTGTCCCCACCAGTCCTAACCCACACTGTCCCCACCAGTCCTAACCCACACTGTCCCCACCAGTCCTAACCTACACTGTCCCCACCAGTCCTAACCCACACTGTCCCCACCAGTCCTAACCTACACTGTCCCCACCAGTCCTAACCTACACTGTCCCCACCAGTCCTAACCCACACTGTCAACCACCAGTCCTAACCTACACTGTCAACCACCAGTCCTAACCCACACTGTCAACCACCAGTCCTAACCTACACTGTCCCCACCAGTCCTAACCCACACTGTCCCCACCAGTCCTAACCTACACTGTCCCCACCAGTCCTAACCCACACTGTCAACCACCAGTCTTAATCTACAATGTCCCCACCAGTCCTAACCCACACTGTCAACCACCAGTCCTAACCTACACTGTCAACCACCAGTCCTAACCCACACTGTCAACCACCAGTCCTAACCTACACTGTCAACCACCAGTCCTAACCCACACTGTCCCCACCAGTCCTAACCCACACTGTCAACCACCAGTCCTAACCCACACTGTCCCCACCAGTCCTCACCCACACTGTCCCCAACAGTCCTAACCTACACTGTCCCCACCAGTCCTAACCCACACTGTCCCCACCAGTCCTAACCTACACTGTCAACCACCAGTCCTAACCCACACTGTCAACTACCAGTCCTAACCTACACTGTCAACTACCAGTCCTGACCTACACTGTCCCCACCAGTCCTAACCTACACTGTCCCCACCAGTCCTAACCTACACTGTCAACCACCAGTCTTAATCTACAATGTCCCCACCAGTCCTAACCCACACTGTCAACCACCAGTCCTAACCCACACTGTCAACCACCAGTCCTAATCTACACTGTCCCCGCCAGTCCTAACCTACACTGTCAACTACCAGTCCTAACCCACACTGTCCCCACCAGTCCTAACCTACACTGTCAACTACCAGTCCTAACCCACACTGTCCCCACCAGTCCTAACCCACACTGTCAACCACCAGTCCTAACATAAAGTGTCAACCACCAGTCCTAACCTACACTGTCCCCACCAGTCCTAACCCACACTGTCCCCACCAGTCCTAACCTACACTGTCAACTACCAGTCCTAACCCACACTGTCCCCACCAGTCCTAACCCACACTGTCAACCACCAGTCCTAACATACACTGTCCCCACCAGTCCTAACCCACACTGTCCCCACCAGTCCTAACCCACACTGTCAACCACCAGTCCTAACATACACTGTCAACCACCAGTCCTAACATACAGTGTCAACCACCAGTCCTAACATACACTGTCCCCACCAGTCCTAACCTACACTGTCCCCACCAGTCCTAACCTACACTGTCCCCACCAGTCCTAACCTACAGTTTCAACCACCAGTCCTAACCTACAGTTTCAACCACCAGTCCTAACCTACAGTTTCAACCACCAGTCCTAACCTACAGTTTCAACCACCAGTCCTAACCTACAGTTTCAACCACCAGTCCTAACCTACAGTTTCAACCATACCTGTGTGTTTGAAGTCAGTAACACATGACATCAATTTGCCATGACAGATGTCTTCTGTTCTTTCTTTAAGGTGTCTTGCATGTTGCATGATATCTTTGACATGTCCTGCCCCACAGTGCTTCGTACTATCGTGTACACATTCTGCTAACTTGTCTGCAGATCTATTAGAAATTTAAATACTGTAATGCAATTTAAAGCAATATAGAAGAGAAGGCAGCACCTAGGCACACAGGAAAGAGACCGTCACAGAACATACCAGTTAGACTTAAGTGTCCAAGTTGAATGTTCATTATTGTTCAATCTTGTGCATATTCACTTTAAATGATATACCTGTACTCTTTAAATCATCACTGATAATAAGTAGTCAGTCGACCTTGCAGTGTGTACATTATGCATATTTGTTTATTGATAGGTCTAGAGTTATCTCCGACGACCATAAAGGGAGGTTATTACAAATAAATTAAGTACATGTAGGAACTTTTTACAGCCATCACATGGCACTAACACCAGTCCTGCTGTAGTAATATATTATTGGCTTCAGATCAATTAGAAGGTAAGGTTTACTCAAATGAAGTCATATGCCTAACCATTTTTTTTTAAAAAATCAGCAAGGGACAACTATTCCACAATCTGTGGTGGGAAAAAGCTAATGATACACAGATTTAATTCATATCATACTATAGAAGTATTTAATTCTTTGCAGTTATCATGGATTATGGTAAAAATCGTAATTTGGTGGTTTCTAAAATTTGCCGATTTTAAATATTAAAAGAAAAAGCTCATGTTAAGTATTATTGAGGTAAATTATTCAAGAGGATTTAATTTCACAATAAAGTTCATTCTGCGATTTAAACGAGTATCAATCTGCCGCAAATGTTAATAATTTTACAGTAGTCAAACAAATACACCATTACCATGTAAACTTTGTTAATGCACCAGTCAATATTATGCCCGCCTGGAGGATACAGGGGGAATTAGACAGACGAATCTTCCCGACAAGCAGGAATTAGACAACCTTATCGACTCCGAGTCCCAGGACCGAAAAACGACAGTGAAACTTTTATTCGTGTTTTTATTAAAGTACCCGGATGAAAAACTATGCCCCACGGAGGGATTTTGACAGTTTCACTTTTGTCTCCGGGTGGGCATTTAGACATAAAAAATTGAAAATGTCTAATTCCCCCTGGGTAGCCTGCACCAGGCAGGCAAAAATATTGACTGGTGCATTATTCCAGTTTAAGGCCATTTCTCAACAAGTTTTCAGTTATGATATGGCAGCTGATTCACCTTGCCAGTTTTCCTGGACTGTATCCTAACCAGTACTAACTTACTCTTCCACATGGAACCAGTAACTTCTCCACATGTGGAGGCACATGTTGTCTAACATTTGTGAAATCGTGACTTTCGGACTGGCAGTAAAGTAAAGGAAAGAAATAATTACAACATTTGCATAAAAATTGATCATCTTTCAATACAAGAAGAGAGTAAAGCAATTGGAAGCTTTCTTTACTAAAAACCATATATTTCCCACAAAAGGCCATAACTCTTGCAAAAATCATCTGTTCTAAAATTCCTGACATTATGCATAACAAGGCATAATATCAAGCGTTCATGTGAAGTTTCATTGAAATCCGGCCAATGGTTAACGAGAACCAAAACTGACATTGTGACATCCTTCCATCTCTCAATGTCCCTCCTCTTATGAAAAAAGATAATATTAAGTCAGACAGTGAATGCAGCACTCAACTTAACCAGCCAAGCACAGAAAACATTAAAAACATACAAGGCACAATGCCCAATTGAACCAACCGAGCATAGAAAACATAAAACACATACAAGGTACAATGCCCAACTAAACAAGTAAATATCCTCCCAAGTTCAAGCTGTCGAAAAGGCCAAACATAAATTATAGACAATAAATCAAATAGAAATGTAGAAGGTTCTATAGTCCGCCCAGGATAATGTGATATTTACAAACATGAATCGGTTTGGTCAACTGTGGCTAAATTGGTTTTACAAATCACTTAAATAAACAGATAAGGTCAGTATTGTACTCAAAACGTCACTGATAATTGGTGCACAGCATTGTAATCCATCTTTGTGGACCATACCAAATTTTCCCGCCTTTCACATTATCCTGGGCACACTATAGGACCAGATTAATTTGTTGGCAATATAATAAAAAGATTTTAGTTAAAACATACCTGCAGATTTCTGTGTCGTCATGCAGCATGTGTTCCCATTTGGCAATACAAGCTTGGGCACTACATATGTCACAATCAATCTCCCGGCAGTGACCTTTAACCTTTGACATTACACTTTTAGCTGTTTCCATGACAGATGACCTTTTCTCTGCTGGACATAAGGACAGGTGCCTATCCATGCACGTTCGGGCATATGGTATAGATCTAAAAACAACAACATTAATTATATTCAACTTGAAATGGTTACCATTTTCATCCGTAATACAAAGTTTTAGATTAATAATATTATTGCGCAATACCGATCAAAAGTATAGACACCATTTTGCAGCAAATGTTCAGTCATAATTTTTATACAGATAGCTGACCAAACCAGTTTTCATAGAATTTACTATAAACTAGTACCAATAAAAATACTCTTCCACAAGCAACTGGCAACTTCTCCACATGTGGATCAGATTCTCATGACTGTAGCCAGCTTCAAGGAAAAACATCACCTGCTGTTTTTTACATGAAATATGTTGAAACTATAAATTATTTTCTGATAATGAGTATATAGAGAAGTATACATGCTCTAGCTCGATGTACCCAAGGAACATGTGACTGTGTAAAAGTATTTTGAAATTGGCCAAGTGTTTTCAGAGGAGATGTTGTTTGAATGAAATGTTGACACATGCACAATCACAAATGCTCACCTTGTCACTATGTGACAGATGAGCAAAAAACACGAACATTTAACCTCGCAAATGACTTCAGAATAAGATTAGCAAAATTTTGACCTCACGTAAATTCTGACTTTACAGTAACTAACATATCAGACCATTCTATACGTACCCACACACTTTCTTCCAGTCTGGTTTAGCACAGGATGCAGCCTTATAAAGATCAAACATACATCTCACAGCCCCGTCCACATCGCAACCTTTCCTTTCATCCATTGTACACTGTAAAGTAGGCTCGGGTTTCTCAGGTGGAGTACACATCCCTTCAGCATAACTTCTCATTGACATGTAGGAGCTCTCAATGATGCCTTTAACTTTACTATTGCAGCCTTGTGTGTTTGCTCCAACACACATGTCATATTGCATGGTTTTTCTACAAACAAATACAGTATAAAAACTCAGCATGACTTAATATTGAGGTTAGAAAAGGAAAAAAAATAAAATTGGACCTGAAAATTGTGGTCTTAATTTAGACGTTATCAGATCTTAAAATCGTTTCTTTGCTGGCAGCTACATGTAGACAAACATTTTGGTATATAACATAGCTACAAACAGACCATCATTCCAAATATGATTATTATGTTGGGAGCAGTGGCCTAGAGGTAGGGCGCATGCTTCGGGATCGAGGGGACCCGGGTTCAACCCACTGTCTGGACCACTGCTTAACTTCTCTGAGCAAGGGACCAAGGTGTGAATTTGTACATGTGAAGGTTGTGTCTGAACATGTTAGATAGTCCTGGGCGCCGCAGATTATGTTGGCTGCACACCCACCAGGACACCCTCAGGGAGACTTGAATGCAGGTATCCTTAGGTAGCCTAATGACCAGGGGAAGTTAAAATGTCAAAGGATGGCTGAACAGCTGGACTGCTGAAAGCAGCCATCAAATATTGGTAACTTAAATTTTTTTATATAAACATGTTACCAATAACGTAAGACAAGAGAAGTTCTGGGAAGGGGATAAAACTGACCATTACACCAGTAATTACTTACGAGCAGAGAGATCCATAAAATCCAGTATCTGTAGTCTCTAGAATGGAATAACCCAAATATGTGGCACATTCCATAGCTTCCTTAGGTCGACAATTACGTGGCATCGGGTTCATGGAGCAATATCCCATGTTCTCTGAGAGACCATGCAGTACTTTGATCATCATAACAAGTCGTTCTTTGGTACCTCCTTCACATTCTTCTACCTGCATACCAGCATACTGGAGCAGTTCCCAACCACTGTAATAGTACAGATGTAAGAGTTAAAATGTCAGCCTCAGGCCAAAGAAAATACTGTTAAAAATTTACTTTCACCCTGCGACAGTAGAAAAATGTACAAGAAAACACTGTTAAAAATTTACTTTCACCCTGTGACAGTAAAAATATGTTCAGTCACGTGGTACCATGGACGTTACAGTAAAAATGTTCCCTGTTTGTCTATGGGAAATTGACATTACGAAAAAAGTGAGGGGTAATAATTAATACTGATTACACTACAACTCATACATGTTTACAGTCAAAACTGTGCCAACTCGATAGCCTAGTGGTTGAGCGTCTGTTTTGAGTGTGGGAGGTCTGGGGTTCGATCACAGGGTGCGTCATACCAAACACAAAATAAAAATGTTACCAGTAATTCCCTTGCTAGACGCTCAGCAAAAAAAGGGGGACTGGCTTCCTTTCTCTCATACCAAATTCTCTGTACTATACTTAATATACACATACAACAGTATAGTTCCTGTGCTCATATACCGTATAGTGGGTAATTTCTGTGAGTTTTTATTTCTGCGTTTTTTACGGTTTGAGGCTGTCCCGTAAAATTAAATTCCGCAAAATTAAAATTCCGTAAAAATTTTGTTCCCAAATTTAACTTCCATATTTTGCTTCAATATTCTCGTAATATTCTTTTAATCTATATCTCTTCCTAGTGTTTTGTTATTGTATTTTTCACACATAGCGGTCGACTGCCTTTGTTTGCTTGTTTGTTTTACAATTAATGAATGGCATGTGTTATATCTGTATTTACCCTCAATACACGTTGATGTTAGTTTGACAACTGGTTCAGTTTGCAACACCATAGTTTGTGTCCAATTGTATCGTGTTATATTAACAATATAGCAATATAAGTATATTGAGGATTTTCAAGAGAAAGGACCTTATCCCCGATGGGGATAGTGGACTAACCGAGTTATCAGAATTATAATTACAATTACAGTGAAGCTCCGCTAATAAGACCAGTAAAAAAGGTGGTCTTAATAGTGAATCGGTCTTATTAGCGGACCTTTTTTGTTCTAAATTTAATACTTTGGGACCTTAAACTGGCAAAAATCTGCATTATTTCAAAATAATCAAAGTGGTCTTATTAGCGGAACTTTACTTAATCGAAATCATACCAGCAGTGTTATCATGTTGTTAATCATTCCGTAGTAGATACGGTAGCTATTTACTATTCGCAGAAATTTCTTCCGGTTTCTGAAACCCGCAGAAATTAATTCCCGATTTTCTGGTAGGTCGCAGAAATAAAAACCGCAGAATTAAAACCTAACTATTTTAGGCCCAAATCACAAAATATTTTGCCCGCAGAAATAACCCGCTATATGGTAACAAACAGAAGTCTTATTCTTATCAACCAAACATCCCCGTGTAAAAAAGTTACTGTAGTCAATGATTGTAGTTATACCATTTAGCACCCAGGCCCTAATGATACTTTATCACATGTTTGACGTCGCGGTAGCGTAATAAAGCCATTCTTTATTTTTGATAATACACTAGTGTAATAAAGCTATCTCGCGACGTCATTCAAAGGATAGGCGACGTTGTCAAAGTTGCGCGTTTATTATAGTGAAAAATAAGTAGCTATTTTATGTTTCGCCCGGAAAATGCTAACATGTGATAAAAAGAAAATTATATATTATACTCTATATATGCATTTCAATATGGCAAAATATGGGTTAATGCGTATATATCCATTCAAATACAATTATCACTATAGTAATCGAGTTATCTACTTTGCAGATTTCTATATAAAATTTTATCTACCCGTCATTTTTTTTTAATTTCTAAAAGGCAACATTTGATGTTCAGCATCAATGTTTTTCTTGTAACTAAATTACCTGGAACACATATTGGGTCGATCCATTGGTGGTGTGAATGGCATCATGAATGACATAGCAACAAACTTCTTCATTAGCATAGGAACTTCAGATGTGGGAGGACAGGAACCTGGCGATGTAACACAACACTCAATTAATTCACCTCACCAATAACACTATTATTGTATTTTATAGATATTTTATCAAATTGATAGAATTAAGACATTTCATCAAAATTGATAAATTTTAGACATTTTATCAAATTGATAAATTTTAGACATTTTATCAAATTGATAAATTTTAGACATTTTATCAAATTGATTAAATTTATTATTTGAGATTTTGAAGGCAATTATATTTCAGAGGTTTAGGACGAAGAACATGAGATAATTTACATGGACATTAATAAACATTTCCTTAATAATTTATGACTCAGATTTAGCTAGGATCATGGGTAAATGTTTGAAATTCAGAAATCCTAAAAAATAAACAATTTATATAGGGAAAATAAAGAAAAACAGGCTTTTTGGTACTTTCAAAAATCTGAAGTTCAGACACTAACACACCTGAAACATTTCACCCATGTAGGATGTAATCAGAGTATGTTATAGTATAAAGCCAGCAAATAAACATACCTTCCTTCTCTTTTTCTTCCTCCTTTCCTTCCCCTCCTGTCTCCTTTTCTTCCGGTTCCCCTTCTTCTGTTCCTTCCTTCTCCTTTTCCTCCCCTTCTTCTTTTTCCTCTGTTCCTCCCTTTTCCTCGTCTTTTCCATGTGGTTCTATCAACAGAGAGAGAAAGAGAGAAAGAGAGAGAGAGGGATTAGAAACAATATTTCACATACTATTAAGTGGTAAAATCAGGAAAGTGGAAATAAAGGCAAATTTGGAGAATTCGTTAAACATCAATTCCTTAAAGATAAATTTTGTCTAATTTTTCTACGTGTGAAACTATTCACATATACAGTAACGTTTATAGAACATTTTTGAACATGGTTTTGCTTGCAAAGCCTGTTCATAATTACATGTACCATACTAGTTTCTGACTTACATTGACTCCTCGTAGGATAAAATGCTAAAAAAAGCCTCATTACTCTTTCAAATGGTATCTGTCCCAATTGGTAAATTATAAAGAATGTTAATTTGAGCATAACATCTCTGTTAGTGCTAATATTGATAAAACTTTGTATATAGACCTGTTATCATGTAAGAAAACGATAAATATGAAAAAAAACATCAAGGGGTTTTCAGACCTTGAATATGCGAATTTGAAGACAAATACTAGGTTTAAGGGCAGATAACTCCTAGATATTAGTATTAACATTACACCCTACCTTCAAATGTATAATCATTGAAGACACATACTAGGTTTAAGGGCAGATAACTCCTACATATTAGTATTAACATTACACCCTACCTTCAAAGGTATAATCATCAATAAAATTCTTTAATAGTGTCAGATAAGACTGGAGTATTCCTCTGTACGCTGCAGGTGATGTTTCATCATCCAAATCAGACCTTTAAAGTAAAAACAAATGAATACATGTACAATCAATAGCTCCATACACACCTAGCTTATTTACCTAGTCACTGATTTGGGCCAGGGGTGGTATTTGATATTGATCTTACTTGACTTAGGGATAAGGACAACCAATCAGATCACACCATTTTTAACTCTTGGTCAGTAACAGGAGATATGATTGGCTATCCTTATTCTCCAATTAAAAAAGATCATATGATGACCCCAAGAGTGTTAAAAAGGTTTTTCAAATTTGTGAACTCAATTACTGAAGTGAACAACCTCTGCTTTATAAAGAAAAAATCATCACAATGAAACAAAAATCAATAGGGTGAAACAACATCTCCAAAGCTGAACCTTATCTCTGATATAACAAGAATGTCTCAGAAAAATAAAATAATTAAATATACTAGATTTATATAGCGCCTTTTTCATGCGAACACACGTTCAAATGCACTTTACATTATAGTTTTGCAGCCACAAGGGCACAGGTGCATCCTCTACCAGTGCAGATACAGCATGATCTGACCAGAGGGACAGACTGAGAGAAAGCCCCTGAAGGGAGAGAGACATTAGATACAGGCGTGTCCGGTGCTGCAGAAGTGTGCCTAGCTCTTATTTCAAATGATAAGACAGCCTAGTTCTTTAATGTGCCAGGTGTACTATTATTACACAGTTTCCTGGAACCTTTACCCAGATACTTCGCAGTACACACAGTCAGAAACAACAGGAAATATTATAAATATTTCCGACAAGTCCAGTACCAGAAAAAAGTCCATACATGATTAAAGTTTATGTACATACCGTAAACACTGCAGGAAGCCGTTCATAGAACCAATCATCCCTGAAGTGGAGTTGAACTCAGTATCCATAAAGACTGTAAGACAACCAGTCAACGGAGTAGGGGGAACTTCACTGAATGTACTTTGTAGATCGTCCATACATTCCAGTTCGTCGAAGTATTCATTGATGAATGCATGGAAGTGTAACATCCCCAGTGATTGTATATGAGCAGGGCAATCGGCTATATGTTTCCATATGCAGTCTTTAACTTGTGTCGTTGAACTGTAGAATTATGGTTTTTATATATCTTTTACAAATATGATCAAGACACATGATCAAGGGAACTTATTATGTTTGTACAGTCTATTTAGTGAGGTCTGTCACTTGTATATAAATATTGTAATATCATAACATTCAATTTGTATTTTCATTGGAGAAAAAGGCAGTGAAAACCAAGACCTTATTCACTAAGGTACCTACTAATACATATAATGTCTAGATTAAAATCAGACATTACTAAGAGAAATGCAATGTTTATGTACCCAATGTTATGTTAACAATTAAGTGACTGACCTCTATAATTGATGTATAGTATGCTATAGCTAATATACTTAGGTAAGAAGTGAAGGGAGTTGTAAAAGCCTCTGTCTTTCGAACTGAAGTTCATGGGTTTACCAAATACCAAATTTGTTAAAAATGGTACTGGCATATCTCCCTTGCTTGACACTTCCAGGTAACTACTGGTTACCCTGTGTGTCAGAATAATTAAATTGGTTTTCTCCTTTAAGTTAATTGTTTTTATAACTAAATACAATTGACCAGTGGGATTTTGAATAATTAGTTTTTTCTTGAAATTGAAAGGCTTTGAGTCTTGGCATTATGTACCGGGTATTAGTAGCTGGAACAGCCACGCATATTTGGAAAAGGATGAAATAATTGAGTACATGCACAATCCCTTACTTGCATATTTCTTCTTCTGTATCCATGAGGCAACTTTTAACATTCAAACTGCACACCTTTCTGTCTGAGCAAAACATCGAATCTGGGGGAAAATTATACATGTCAGCCTTGATAATACATATACATGTATTTACGTTTGATGATTTACAAAATAAGACCATAAACACAATGGGGCTTTAAGTGAACCAGTCCAGTAAAATACTGTGCACCAGGCTAGTGACATACTGTAAACCAGTCCAGTAACTTACTGTGAATCAGTCGGGTAACATATTGTGAACCAGTCCAGTAACATACTGTGAACCAGTCCAGTGATATACTGTACACCAGTCCAGTGACATACTGTGCACCAGTCCAGTGACCTACAGTAAACCAGTCCAGTAACATACTGTGCACCAGTCCAGTAACATACTGTGCACGAGTCCAGTGACATACTGTGCAAGAGTCCAGTGACACACTGTGCAAGAGTCCAGTGACATACTGTGCAAGAGTCCATGCAGTGACACACTGTGCAAGAGTCCAGTGACATACTGTTCACGAGTCCAGTGACATACTGTGACAGTAACATACAGTGAACCAGTCCTGTGACATACTGTGAACCAGGCCAGTGACATACTTTGACAGTAACACACAGTGAACCAGTCCAGTAACATACTGTACACCACTCCAGTGACATACAGTACACCACAAGTCCAGTGACATACTGTTCATCCCTAGCCAGTGACATACTGTGACAGTAACATACAGTGAACCAGTCCAGTGACGTACACCACTTCAGTGACACACTGTGAACCACTAGTCCAGTGACATACTGTGACAGTAACATACAGTGAACCAGTCCAGTGACGTACACCACTTCAGTGACACACTGTGAACCACTACCCCAGTGACAGACTGTACACCAGTAGCCAGTGACATATTGTGGACCAGAACAGTGGCAGATTTTTTCATGCAGGTACAATTCTAAATTAACCCAATAACATATAGGGGTTCCACAAACTATTTTTGACTACATTTTACCATTTTATAGGCAAAATACTCATCATTTTAAGAGAAAATGACCCTTCAAATCTTCAAAATCTTGAGGGTCAAAATGTGGCTATTTGGAAATTTCAAGGGTCAAATGGAACCCCTGGGTCATATAAAATCCGGTTTCCACACTTACCTCTGTCTTTTCTGTTATCTTCAGGGGCTTCTTCTTTGTCCTCTTCAGGGGCCTGTCTCTTTTTCCTGCTAAATTCGTCCTCCTCCCATTCTTCTACATTGCCTTCTCCTTCACCTTCGCCCTCTCCTTCTCCATTGCCTTCTCCTTCACCTTCACCCTCTCCTTCACCTTCTTTGCCTTCATCTTCTCCATCGTCTGGCATTCTGGGACACCAAGATGGCCGCTCACAATCAACATTACCCAGCATACCCTGCAGATTACTCCATTCTTGTTCAATAGCCATCATAGATTCATTGTCACATTCATATGAATAGCTGACAACACATTCAGAAACCTCAGTCACATACCTTTAAAAGAAAATTCTATAAGTGCATTTGTTAATTCAAGTTTTAAACCATTTCTTAATAATTTTCAGGTAGATACAACAGTCGATTCACCTGACCAGTTTTCCTAGCCTGCATCCTAATCAGTGGAGGAGCAAATCAGTACTAACTTGCTCCTCCACCAGCAACTTCTCCACATGTGGAGGGCAATCAAAATCTTTATACAGCTAATGGCTTTATTACTGTTTGAATCACACATTTGTTTAAAAATGTTTAAAAATTGAAAGATATGAAATAAAATAAAAGAGTAGCTCTTTTTGTTATGTTAGTGCACATCTCAATTTGCAGTTGTGAGTGAGGCCGTGTGAGTCTTGACCATAACTAACCCTGAAACCAGTCTAAATACAAGTTCGTGACCCAACAGGCAAAGATAAACATGCTTCATACATAAAAAACTACAACATACTTGCAACCATCTTCATATGGTGAATAACGAGCAAACTGACCACCGAAGGTAACTATACAGTATTTCACAGCCTCAACAGAACACGTCATCTCTGGTGCTGTAATATACAAATATTCTATATTATTACCTAGCACTCTATATAACAAGTAATTTGTTATTTTTGACTGTTTCATGGCTTAAGTTTATTTTTAGATTTAGATATGAAACAGTTCATTGCCGGGAGGGCAACAGTTTTGACTGTTACACCCCCTGGATGAACTGTTACATGCGCGCTACGATGCGCAATATAAATTCCTGCAAAACACCCTGCTAGATCTATAGCGTATTTTTAATATAATTCTTGAACAATGTTGTCTCTTTTTTGCTTTATTACATGCCAATTTTATTTGTTTGATAATAAAATCATGGGGATAATGACAGTCTTGAATTTATGACAAAAATTGTCCGCTATTAGTATAGTAATGCCCTAGAACTATCCTTTTTGTTTGGTGTATTAGTAGAACTTTACTGTAGTTATATAGAGTATTAGGTAATAAAACAGTTATTTCATGTCTGTTTTGGGTTAACAGTCAAAACTATTGTCCCTCGGTATCGGGGAAGACATTTTGAACTGTCATCCCCGATACCTCGGGACAATAGTTTTGACTGTTAACCAAACAGACATGAAATAATTGTATAATACTACCTACTATACATGATAGTATGTGTTAGCATAATAATTGTACAACTTTATTTGTAGTCATACAATAAATTCAAAATATCGGTCTTAGCTATTTAAAGTAATAACTTAAATTTGTTTTTGGAATTGGGGCCTGACCCAGTGTAACAGTCAGTTTTATGCCCTGCCCGGAACTTTCCTGGGGATAAATCTGTCGGTCAGCCAGCCTTTTTTATCTCCTATTACGCTGGTATAAAACCCAAACCACCAAGAGGCAACCAAGTGCCCTAGCTATTGTGCAAGCATGGTGGATCAAACAACACACTAGCCATAGACAGAATACTTTTACATGTACTAACAAAGTTCTGAGAGAATTAAGAACTTGAATATCACTCACTTTTCGGGTCAAGTGGACAGTGTTCACCTCTGAGGCTAGATAGATATTGTAATGCACTTTGTAAGAAAGCATTAGCTGATTCACTACATTCCATATCCAGTGTTAACTTCAGTGCTTCATACCTCTCCATACTGAAATATAACAAGACTGCGTTCAATAAACGCTTATGCCCCCTATGGAAGCCTTGTCCATAAATAAGTCTAAGTCCAAAATTAGGTCAAGGTGAAGGTCAAAACGGGGTCAGGTGATACAGGTGTGTGGAGAGTGTTCATATACAACATCCATGCAAGTTTGGAAGCTTTGTAGCAAGCCATAATGATGCTAGAAGAAACGGTCAATTTGGGTTAACCAGGACGGACGAACGAACGGACGGACGGACAGGTGAATCACTATATGCCTCCCGATCTATCGATACGGGGGCATAAAAATACTTAAAATTTATATAAAAATCTAAGTTTTCTTAGAAAATACTGAGATATATTGCATAAGTTACTAAATACAGTAACAACGCCATCTTTCATCTTAGAGGGTTGTTCTCATCAGACTATATAAGCCCTGTCAAACTCACATACATTGGTAAATATATAAAATAACCATGTTTTTGCCACAATTCCAGGGGGGGGGGGTCCAGGACCTTTCTGGTTCTGCATGAGCATGATTGGTTATAACGAAAATCCACAAATACCCTTTATTTAGGTTGTTAAATAAATGAATATTAATGAACTATTAGCTTGAATTCATAAACAGTCATGTATATTCTTAATTTGCATGAAAGCCCATTGGCAAGAATTTGAATCTGAAAACTGATCCTTTGCAAACAAGGAGCCAGTGGTTGATCAAAACTTTCACACTTTTAATAATAACAGAGGCTTGACATAGAATTTCAAATGTTTATATATACTTGCCTGCAAGCAGATGTGTATTTATCTGATGCCCAATCAATTCCTAGAAGTTCATCAAATGGGTCCATATAATCAAGAATCGCCATGAATGCAGTATAGTAATCACAACTATCCCAATCTGTAACAACAAATTAACAGTGTACTAGACTAAGTATACATTAACAGCAACATCACAATTTGTTATAAGTTAATACTTTAATATACAGACAATTCAAAGCCATACAACAACAACAGCAGCAGCAGCCCCCCATCTAAATCTTTAAAACTTAAAATATTGTGTACTCTGGTGAAATTATTTTCATGCAAGATCAAACTCAAATTCAATGTTTAGAGTTTTTCATGAGTTCCAACTTGAGATTTATCTCAATGAAATAGAGATTGAGGCTACGTTGTTGTAATATCAAGATTTAAAAGAAAAAATGAATAATCAAGTCACCTGGGGCAACAACGACTTCATCATCTGTATCATTCATCATCCATTGACAGTTCATTTCCCAGAATCGTTCGTAGAATTCGCTGTGCTGTGATTCAAGATACAATTGTAGACTTGGAGTATAGTTATTCAATCTACACTGGAAGTATGCTGAGTTAGCCCAGCAGAGAGCGTCCGTGAACAATGGTCGAGTCATCCAAGCTTCGGTGAGTTGTTCTATGAAGACAACCTCACACTGTGCAGTACCGGCTGGATCCTCGTACATTAGGGTTCGTTCAATCATACAAGGGTCCTCTACATCTTCATACTCTGCCAGGAAAGCATTAAGGGTCACCTGAACCTGTACTACTTGTCCAGCATTGGTACATCCAGCAATGTGCTTGTGAATACAAGGGTACAACCAATCGGAAACATATCTACAAACAGATAGCAAATATGTATTGCTGGGAGTTATCGAAAACTTATTTTTGCAAAAAAATTACCAAAACTCTTCACTTGTAAGTCAAACTGAAGAGCGATTACTCTAAAATACACATCATACAGTTACCCTTTTGATAGTGAACAAAAACTCCAAGAAGTTTCAAATGGAAACCTCGGATATTTTGGTAGAAATCTTGTCTTATAAAGAACTTAATTAAAACTACTGCAGATTTAGATGATAGATCGTTGACTTTTTTCTTTGAAAAGTCGAGCGAATTGAAAATGGAAAGCATGAAAAAATTCATACATACGGACAAAGATTATTAATCTTAGGGTTAAACTCTTCTGCAAAGCATTCAGTAACCGCGGCTGTTGGGGAGCAAGTAGGGGCTGTTTCACAATCTGGCTCCCAGGCTGTCTTCAGTTCACAGATTCCCCCAGCAATAGAGTTCATCTTTGGCATAAAAGTATTAGCAACTTCTGGGATAACATCACAGCCATTAGTATTATTCAAGAAACAGTCAATGGTGACTTGAGCCATTCTGAAGATATAAGAATAATATGCATGACAAAAAAACAAAAACACAAGAAAGCAATGATGGCCCAAGAAGGGCTGACCCCATGTACTGTGCAGGGTATGGTCAAGTGTATTATGACTGACCCCATGCACTGTGCAAGATACAGTCAGGTCTAGTTTGAATGACCCCAATCACTATGCAGGTTACAGTTAGGTCCAGCATGACTGACCCCATGTACTGTGCAAGATACAGTCAGTTCTATTATGGCTGCCTCATGTACTGTGCAGGGTAGTCAGGCCCAGTATGACCGTCCCCATGCCAAGTGCAGGGCGAGGTCATGTCCAGTCCAATATTAGCAATGTCTGGGATAACATCTGTTAGCATTATTCAAGAAACAGTCTATGGACCCTTTCAGCGCTTTTGTTATTTTTCTATTCCCTGCTGATATTAATAGCAAAATTTTCAAAATATTTCCCGTAAACCTGAAAATAAAAAAAACCTAGGCCTGAATACAGTCACTTACACACAAGCTTCAGCTACCATGTCCTCACTCCAAGACAGTAAGTTTGTTGTTAATTCAACTTCATTGAGACATTCCATTGCTGTTTCAATATCGCACACCATTTCTGGAAGCTCACATGGTTCCTCTACCATTTTTTCAACAGGCCAACATAAATCATGAACACGATATGTCATATATGTAACTGAACTTGTCAAATCATGTAGGTATTCTCGCGGAATCTCCTTCTTCTCTTTTTCATCCATCTTGTTCACAGCGTGATATATGTGCTCGACCAGACTAAATATAAATAAGAAATATTTTAAAACATGTATGCCGCACTCAATTCATACTCAAGATGACAGCGACCGTCACAGGTCTCTGACTCAAGATGACAGCGACCGTCACAGGTCTCTGACTCATGATGACAGCGACCGTCACAGGTCTCTGACTCAAGATGACTGCGACCATCACAGGTCTCTGACTCATGATGACAGCGACCGTCACAGGTCTCTGACTCATGATGACAGCGACCGTCACAGGTCTCTGACCTATCAGCATTTTCACTAACTGTCACAACCCTAATACTCCTTCCCCAGTTAACTCTTAATTACCTTTTCAGCCTTCTCCATTACTCTTCTAGTCTTAATGACTTTAATGTTTTTAACTAATCACAGAAGGTATAATTCCCCAGACTTTCATCATTTTCTCTGTATCATTTCAATGATTTCTAAATTAAGAAAACAATTCCCCGACCAACACAATCAATATTTGCTGAAGACTAAAGGCAGATAAACTATGTCCTGTATAGAAATATTGTTGTTTAACCAGAATGGAGAACTTGTCTTAGCCTTGCCTTTTCTATTCCTTTTACCCTGTTACCAATTCAAACCTGACTTTTCCGTGAATATTTCCTAACATTATAATTTCCCTGGCTGCGGTAACCCTGATATTTATATAATATCATTTTTTATCAGTTGATCACGTACCTGCAAACATGGTCCGTCTTTACAAATGGGCTACTGACCAGAGTTCCTACAACAACTACCAATTCTTGTCCTTTCTCATACATTTGCATACCTCTCCAGGATTCTTCGGTGCATATATTATCCATTTTATCATGTAAGAATTCCAAGTTCATGTGTACCTCCTTTAGTCTGTCATGTAAAATCTGCATATGCAAATGAGCTTCTCTTTCAATGTACTCTCTAATGTGTCCAAGTTCCATTCCAAACTCCTCTCCTCTCTCAGCTAACTCTTCAGGTGCCGTCTTCTGCAAAAAGTCTTCAAATTTTTCCTTAATGTATTTTAGTCTTTTCATTTTCATTTGTACATCTTTACCGGACATTTTTTCGCCAAATTCCCTTTTCATTTCTTCCATCTGATGTTCAAAATCTGTTACTTTCATTTTCACTTCATCTACTTCTTCTTCTACAGATGATTCTCCGTCCAACCTTCTCATTAATAACTTAACTCTGCCTCGAATTTCTTCAAGGGCTTCATTCAATTTATCACTACCGGAACTATGAGAACTTTCATCACTACTGGAACTTTCATCGCTATCAGATTGTTCACTGTTGGAACCTTCACTACTGTCGGAACCTTCACTACTGTTGGAACCTTCACTACTGTCAGAACTTTCATTACTGTCATAACTTTCCGAACTACTGTCGGAACTTTTCGAACTACTATCACTTCCATAACTTTCATCTTTGTCCGATTCTTCGTGATCTTTTTCAGGTCCTTTTTCCTCTGAATCTTCCCATTCTTTCCCCATCTTTGAACGCATGTCTTCCCATTTCTGTTTTATCTCATCAATGAACTCCATGTAGTGTCTCACACGCCCACTACCCTCAGTACATCTATCCTCTTTTCTCTTTTCCTCCCTGTAATACAGAAATAAAATTTTACCTTTTTTCTTTCAGTTTTTATCAACCACTTTCCACATAGCAGAGAAGTAAAGGTACTGGCTACACAATGTCTCGGCGCAGCGCTTAGTCGCTAAACTAGTTTCGTGCTATGTTGCACTCGTCAGTAACAAACACTGACCTTGCTTGGTCTGTCCGGTATTTATAACAGAGACAGGCAAACATTTTCGTTTGTCTGTATCAGTCCGAATGGGACTTATATTCACATACTGTAAAATCATTATTTTAGATAAACTATGATAAAAATTATTAAAATTTTAACATGCCAACTTGTCCCTTTGGTGCAACAAGGTTGTATCTCACTGTGTAATATATAGTGAGACAGAACCTTGTTACCCCAAAGGGACAATTACTGCAGGGGTTCTACAGAGGCATAACACCCAATCCTGAAAAAATTGGCAAGTCTGTTTCGAGTGCCATTAGCACACACCCCTACACCTAAACTCTGTTTTAAACAGTGTTCTATTGCCAAAATTCAGCACATGAAATTTCAAATGACCATAACTCAGTCAATATTTGGTATTTTTTCTTCAAATATCTTTTATTTTCTGCAGAAATTTTCCTTCTTTTTAGTGTAGCAAATCTGGATTTCTGGATTATTCTGGAATAGTATCACCCCTGTTACTGTTTCTTTGATAATTTCTCCAGACAATTGTGACCTTTCTTCCTGCTGAGGAAATTTTAATGTGAAAATAACACAATCAGATTAACCATTCAGCCTTGAGACAAAGTATGCATTCCTTGTCTTAAAATCAATATTAACCAACCTTATCAGTATGGAGTCATTTTTGTATTATAGTAATCTAAAGCTGCTAATTTCTCAGCCATTTTTTCCAGTTGCATACGGTAGCAGATTCACTTTACCACTTTTTCTGGACTGTATCTTAACCAGTGCTGACTAACCATTCCACCAGGAACATGCAACTTCTCCACATGTGGAAGAAAATCAACATTTAAGTCAATTTTTCATAAATTGAGTATGACCTGCCGTAAATGGAAATAGAATCATGCATGATCGCTTAGTTACAAATCCAGCGCATTAGCCACTGGACCACGGCCACGGCTGAATGGGAGTCAAACATATTTTGTGTACCTTATGTGAATAATCTGTAATTTTAATGCAAGTTATCATAAGGTTAAGAGCATGGAGATATTTTTAAAAATAGAAATCATGTTGATTTACTTTTCATCCTCATCATGTCCCCAATATTGTTCCTCACAGCCGACAGAGTGACTGAATGCACACGACAAGGCTGCTTTTATACCACTGAAATATCACAAAATAAAAAATAATTATTAGTAGAAGGGTTTTTGACATAAAACATATGTCTCCCACATAGGGTCATAACTCATGCAATATTCATCCTATCTAGAATTCCTGACAATGAGCATAACTTAGGCTACAAATGTATGTACTAAAAATCCAAAAAGTGGTATATGGTACAGCCAATTAACTTAATGAAACAGAAATATATCACATCTTTACAACAAACATATCAAGATGATAGATTTTGATTCGCAAGTCTGATGCATCCATCAAAAACATGAGAATAATACAACAGCACTTTACCTGGCTAAAATATGGAAAATCAAATGGATGAACGAAGAAACCCCTACATATTATGGGAGTCAGAAGATGAACTTACAATATTGTCCAATAGTTTGCATCTATAGCGGGACTTTAACCCATACAGTACCCACAATTTCATATCAATGCGAAGTACAAAAGCATTAGACCACTTGACTATAGCAACTGTAAACTCCATAAAAGGTCACTTGAATAACCAGTATCAATGTTAGTACACCACATCACACCTGAGTTACAGGTTGAAATGTGGATAACAACACTGACTATAATATTTATGTATGGAGTGACTTTTTCAGGCTGCCAAATGGCATATAAAGCTGTTGTGACTTTTTCAGGCTGCCAAATGGCAAATAAAGCTGTTGTGACTTTTTCAGGCTGCCAAATGGCATATAAAGCTGTTGTGACTTTTTCAGGCTGCCAAATGGCATATAAAGCTGTTGTGACTTTTTCAGGCTGCCAAATGGCAAATAAAGCTGTTGTGACTTTTTCAGGCTGCCAAATGGCAAATAAAGCTGTTGTGACTTTTTCAGGCTGCCAAATGGCATATAAAGCTGTTGTGACTTTTTCAGGCTGCCAAATGGCAAATAAAGCTGTTGTGACTTTTTCAGGCTGCCAAATGGCATATAAAGCTGTTGTGACTTTTTCAGGCTGCCAAATGGCAAATAAAGCTGTTGTGACTTTTTCAGGCTGCCAAATGGCATATAAAGCTGTTGTGACTTTTTCAGGCTGCCAAATGGCATATAAAGCTGTTGTGACTTTTTCAGGCTGCCAAATGGCATATAAAGCTGTTGTGACTTTCTCAGGCTGCCAAATAGCATAAAGCTCTTGTGACTTTTTCAGGCTGCCAAATAGCATAAAGCTCTTGTGACTTTTTCCGGCTGCCAAATGGCATATGAAGCTGTTGTGACTTTTTCCGGCTGCCAAATGGCATATAAAGCTGTTGTGACTTTTTCAGGCTGCCAAATGGCATAAAGCTGTTGTGACTTTTTCAGGCTGCCAAATGGCATAAAGCTGTTGTGACTTTTTCAGGCTGCCAAATGGCATATAAAGCTGTTGTGACTTTTTCAGGCTGCCAAATGGCATATAAAGCTGTTGTGACTTTTTCAGGCTGCCAAATGTCATATAAAGCTGTTGTGAAATACATAGTTTGCACCACTAGAACCCACACTGTATAATGTAAGGGGCAAAAATACAGTTTAAAGGTGCTGCCTCACAGATTGGGCTAAAATGTTTGTAAATCGTGATTTTCCGACCTAATCAAGTATTGATGTAATAGAAAGCCACTGAGAGTTGCTTTTTGACAGATTTGGTGCAAATAAGCAATTTTAACCACTCTCGATATCGCCCACTGAGTATTTTTTTCTGGAAAAAAAGCGCAAAGTTTCCTTCCAACATGCTTTGTGAATTATGTAATTCACATGTGATCGAACTGTAACATCAACAATCTACAGCATAAACATTTGAGGGTATTTGGTTCATTTCAAAATTCGTTTTCATGAAATGCGAACAAATTTCAGACAATTCAATAAATAGTAGTGTTAATTCTATAGGGTATTAATACCCTATAGAATTTTTGATGTAAAATTACTAAATAACTACAAAATGCCGAAGTTTCTCAAGTTATTTTGGATGTCAGTGTGGTTGTTTATGGGATATACAGCCATTTATACCAAAATTACGCGAATACTTAACAATTTTATTTTATTTTTGCAATACACCAATATGTGAGGCAGTCCCTTTAAGACACCCAATTATTTTTTTGCTGTTTGACTGGACTAGTTGTAGTGCATGGCCATTCAGTTTTATCCCTGAATAATTGGCCAA
This sequence comes from Spisula solida, assembly GCA_947247005.1. Classification (NCBI taxonomy): domain Eukaryota; kingdom Metazoa; phylum Mollusca; class Bivalvia; order Venerida; family Mactridae; genus Spisula; species Spisula solida. The sequence continues at coordinate 17,261,560 of OX365952.1, read as the reverse complement.
TGACCTCCCAATTAAACCTAGGGTTCCCTCTGACATGCAAATTAATGGCCCCTTAAGGTACCGGTACTCACCTGCAGCTCAGAAATGAACCCCCTTCTCGGTACAAAGGTGTAATGTAGGAATAGTAGGATTCTGATATACATTGTTCAGCCATGCCGAGATTACAACTATCATCGGCACATAATGTACTGATTGTGTTTTCCATCACCGTGGTGACCATAGAAAACATGCTCCTCTGCTTCTCTGAACAACTGTGTGTCGCTTCTTTTACACATTTCAAACTTGTTCTTGCTTGTCTGAAATATATGCAGTATTTAGGAAATTGATAATTTTATTAAATTCAGTAATTATTTTAAAGTCAGTTACAATTTGTGAAATTTTATTCACATCACCACACAAACATGTTTCGGAAAACCTAGCTCATTTATGAGTGTGATTTTATATAGTTACTTAACCTGTATATATATGACATTAGTATAATTTCATGGAGAAAATTAATACATGTATACTCAGAGCAACTGTTCCAGCCAGACACCATCTTTTTCCTACTTATTCCATAAATAGTATAAGAAGCAGTCGAAATCAATAAAAAGTTGGAAAAAATCGATGTTTTTCTCAGTTTATGGTATTAATGAATTTGACATACTAGTACCAGTTTTATTTAATAAAAATGTAGAAATTATCTACACTTTACCCTACAAAGATCTTATTATCAATTCATATCTCAGATCGAAACTAAAATACTGGGAGCAATTTAAGAAAAAGTCTAGTTGGAACAGTATACATGAAGTACATGCCCAGAAACAGGGGCTGTGGAATGTAATCGAATTATGTTACAATGCCATCAGAATAAGTCACATTGATAATTAAAACAGTTATGAGTAAAACTTCAGCAAATGAACCGGTCACTGCAATAATAAACACACTGCACAAAATTTCTAATTGGTTTCTTTGGTTTAAATGATATTTTTTGACAGAAAGACTGAACATTGAATATTCTAACAAAAACCTAGCTATGACAGGCCAGGGCTCTCACTGTATACACTTTTGGGACTGGGGCCAGGGGCCCTCAGGTAGGGGAATTTCAGGTCGTTTTGAAGAAAAAGGGGAATTTTTTCTTTTATAAATATGATACTATTATAAAAGTAATACATATTAAATGAACAAAAAGCCAATTTCAAGCTATAACAACAGATATAGCAATGGCTGAACTGCATTTACAAAGGCTCTTTATTGATTTTCCAAAAAAAAAGGGGGAAAAATGTATACTCTTTAAGGGGGGAATGGGGACGATATTTGGCCCCAAAAATGGTCAAATGAGAGCCCTGCAGGCCCGCAGCCACAATGAGGCACAGCAAGGGGCTCAAGAGAAATTATTCGTCTCAGTGCTTTTTTGTGTCTGGATACGGCCCTGTACGATATAGCAATTTCATGCTGCCCCCCTTGGACAAAACGTACAAGTCGAAATGGCCAAATCGCTGGCTTTAAATTAGAAGGTCGTAAGTACAAAAAATCAATAGTTTAAGAAAACAAGAGAAAACTGTCTGAACACCTTACTCGATCTTTACTTATAATGGAAAAACAAGCTTTTTAAACTTCAGTTCATTCAATTCTGAATTTCATGAAAATAGGCTCATAAGAAGTGCCTTGATATGCAGATTTCAAATATGCATGAGTCTTATAAGGTCGTAAGTAGCACAAAGGACCTTCTAATTCTAAGCGAGCGAAATGTTTATGTGAAGATTTCAGACCTGCATGTTGCTACCACTGATCCTTGTACCATAACCTTGGCAAAATCCAAAATACATTCTCCAGCCCTTCTTATGCCCGTCTTGTCTTTCTTTTCTGTTAAATAAGAAATAAACTAATAAACATGATAAAAGTTAAACAATATAATAGAAAATATAAGCCTACAGCTGCATACATGCAATGTTTCGCAGACTCCTTTGCGTGAGATTGGTGATGGAAATGCAGAAGATTTCATTAAAATGCAGGAGATTTTCCTTGCTGAAAGTTTAGACTTAAATTATCTTACTTTGATGACAATACCATGCATGCTTCATGTAGCAATTTAAACTAATATTAGTCGTCATTTTCATAATGTTAACAAAAAAGTCAGGTTCCAGTTTGTCCAAGAAATGCGTGAGATTTGATGAATTGGCCTCCGATCATGCAGGAGTAGAGTCTCAAATGCAGGAGACTCACGCATGATGCATGTATCTGGCATGTATGGCTCAGCTGAAATTGTGACTCACCCAGAACCCATCTAGCTGAGCCCTAAACAATATTCCACAGACACTTGGGGTCTGGACCCCGCCCCCAGCTACGCACCTGGGTATATTTTTATCATCAACATTGTATATCCAGACCCATACATTAATCACCCAAACATTATTAAACGCATCCGGACAAATAAAAAATATTCGTAAATGCCTCTCTAGCTTTAATGTGTTATTTAAGCAGTAGATGAATTACTCAGATTTTCGTATTAATATCAAATACATCCAACAAATGTTTGTGTGATTGCTGAATGGGTCTGGATATATAAGAAATATAAAAAAAATATTTCCAGGCGCGTAGTGGGAGGGGGCGTGGTCCAGACCCCAAGTGTCTGTGCAATATTCAGCCCGCGACGTTAATAGATAAAACTATGTGCCAGTACAGAACGAGTCGACATATTAAATGTGCCTTATAGTTGTGGCAACATCCGGTCTTCTTCCCCTATCGTGACTACAGTATGTTCATTTGGTGAACGTATGCTATTATTTATGTCATGTTATGGAGGCATTTACATCAAATACGCATATAAATGTTGTCGATTATCTGGTGTTACTTCACTAAATTATCACAGACACTTGGGGTCTGGACCACGCCCCCTCCCAATACGTGCCTTGAAATATTTTTTATATTTCTTATATATCCAGACCCATTCAGCAATCACACAAACATTTGTTGGATGTATTTGATATTAATACAAAAATCTGAGTAATTCATCTACTGCTTAAATAACACATTATTAAAGCTAGAGAGGCATTTACGAATATTTTTTATTTGTCCGGATGCGTTTAATAATGTTTGTGTGATTGATGTATGGGTCTGGATATACAATGTTGATGATAAAAATATACCCAGGTGCGTAGCTGGGGGAGGGGGCGGGGTCCAGACCCCAAGTGTCTGTGTAAATTATGACAAAACCAATAGTATAAGTTCATGGAATGAACACACGTACTGCAGTGACAACAAGGGAAGAAGACCGGATATAATGTTATGTATTATGTCGGTGAACCTAAATCAAAAGTATTAGATGTGTACTTGATAATTCTACCTTTCAATTGTGCATATAAAATTTACTTTCACTTTGAATATATAATACATGTATATAGCATATAGGGTTTTTATCATGCATCCTACACGTACTTTCAATCAAAATTATTTTTAGAAAAAGATGCAGTTACTGCATCATATTATCGGGACCTTTGAAGTAACTTTAATTCATTGACTGAAGTATCAAAATTACGTGTACCAAAAACGCTGCACGTCAACTTACTTTCGCTTTCAGGATCACTATAAAACCCGTTCTACATCCGTACAAGCAGACTATTTTATGCAGTGATCTCCCCTTCGTAAATATGACAAAGTGGCAAATTGAAAGGTAGACGCGTTTTATTTAAACTCTCTTTATTCGGATAAGGCTTGACAGCACAGACAATTTTTCGGGCTAATTATTTTTACACTCGATGTATCAAAATAATTGAAATTAATTAAAAAAATATTAATTGATTATCAGTAGCCCTACGTACAGCTAGGAAGAGGAATGTCAAATAGTCAAATAACACCACGTTAACCAAACTGAGCTACACTTTAAATTAGATTATACTCACCATAAGTCATGCCTGAAATTGATATAAGAAAATACAATTAATGGGAAATCTATGTTATACTCCCGAGCATTCATTCATTAATATATTTATATAATATGTTATAATACGAGTTAATTGTTGCGCAGTTCTTCCAAATGGCAAGGAAACTTGACATGATTATGTAAGTTATACCTTTTGGAATAATAAATTACGTATTTCAAACAGCGCTCAATGGAATCAAATTATTTGTCATGAACATTTCTTGCTAATCAGTCAAGCGTTATTTATTAGTCCCCTTACGAAGCTTAATTGATACAGGGACCGTCTTCCCAGATTAATACAAATGTATTTTGCTGTTTGAAACCACGCACCTTAATTATAAACCTTCGTGTTGAAACCACTTTCCATATAATGTGGCGTGACAAAAACATGCTTCATTAAATGTCATAAAACTAATAAATAATAACTAGCACATTTTATATAAGCGTATGCACTTTCGCTTAAACAACTTAACATTTTACATGCAAATTGAATGCATGCACTGAATTTTAATTAGGTCCCGTACTAAATTGAGTTCTATAAATCTGAAATCTGATACATTCAATGCGCACCGTAGGCTGCGGTGTAATATTGAAGGAATGTTCATTTTTCTTACTATCACCTAACCATCTATGAAATTATATACAGCCATACATAAATTAAGAAACTTCATCGTATGAGCTAGATTGGGCTAGATTGATAATTCGCGATATCGTGGGATGCAATGACGTTGCCTGGCAAAGATTGTTCATTCAAGATATCGGGGTATGCAAAAGACGTTAACGACAAGAACATCTGAAAAGTGCAGTTTGTTAATCAGACCGGTACCGTGTCATGATATAAAAAGATACTGTTAAAATGTGTATGTCCACGGGACAGCCAAACAGTTATCAATTTTAAAAGTCACAGTAAGCTAGACATTTGACCTACGGACCTCATAATCAATAATAAGGGTTCAATTAATGTTGCTGACCAACCACCGTGTAATGTTTGAGGATCCTCGGACCAGGCGCTATTGAGCTATTGACGGAAAACGTTGGATCTACCGACATACACGTGAAAGCAATATACATCGACCCTCATCAAGGTAGAGATCATACACAAAATCTCGTCAAGTCTCGTACAAGTTCGCTGATCGCGTTATTTCTTTTAAAAATAGCGGAGGCAATTCACTGTTTCGGTTCCATTCTGAATATTTGTCAAATAGTGTGGCTTAATGTCCCCTGGCAGAGCGCAAATGGTACTTTTTGATGGAATGCATACCAATAAATAACTCGTATATTAACACATTGGCCAGTATATTTACCTGCTTTGCAAGCTGAATCGGAAACCAAGGGGAATAAACCAGAATAAGGTGCTAGTACTCCAGTCATAATGGGTCCGAAACTATCCTTGCATGCCCGTAGATTGGCATCAACACATTGTTTAACATGAGCCTTTTGTCTGCAAAAATAAAACAAATACATGTAAATAAATACTTAGTACTTCAATCATTAATTTAAGTATTGTAATTACATGTATAAATACAATGTTTTCATGTAGAAGAAATGATAATTTTTAGTGACCATTTGATAACCAGTAAGACTCTTGTAAAGTGGATAAAGAAATACATGAAATACATGTAACCAATTTTAAAGTATACTACATGTAGTAATTTTCATACTTGCACATCCAATCCCTGTCTGGGCTGGTCATGATGTAGAATGTCATTTCTGTCATTTCAACGAAACATTCTCTCAGTTTGTGTAGGTCACATGGTTCTGAAATATACAATATATACAATACCAAACAGTTTAAAAGCCAAATCGTAGAAGCTGAATCAATGTTGTTGTTGTTTAATAAAAACACGTGTACGCCCATATATGACTAAGGAGAAGCCCCCCCCCCCCCCCCAAATTGTAATGCTTGCCGTCAATCAAGGGAAATATTATTACTGACACTGTAATGCCGCGTGATCGACAGTTAAGGGATTTATTATACTGGTACCGCTTATATTGGGCATTTGCACACTGACACTCGCTTTTCCTCCAACATTGTGAGCGGACGAGTTTAAGCACGCGATAGAAATTTTGTAGGTGTAGTACTTTAATTGCTTTTCACTTAAAAGTTAAAATAAATCATTTTATTTAAAATCGGACTTTGGTGATATATTATGTTTATCCCAATTAATACTTAAGTCTTAAAGAAATACAAAAATATTATTGTCTTTTGTTGGTGAATAAAACACGCTACGCACTCGTGATTTAATTTTTCCGCATCCGAACGAGTGTCTGTGTTTTATTCACCGACAAAATACAAGAACAGAGTTTTTATTTCGATTCTAAACACGATAATACCCCGTACTATTTAAATGCGCGCATTTCATTTTCACCCATATTTTTGGAGTTTAATTTGTTTATTTGCAGAAACAACTGTAACAGTATATTCAATAAATGCTTATTATGTTTTTTATTGAGTTGTTTTGTCATTTTTGAGCGCACAAACAAATTTGACTAATTTGCTGTTTGTGGGGCGTAAATAATACCAGCCAATTTGTCAGGTGTATTTAGGTTCGGTAATAATATACAGCTTGCTCTCCTCTATGTGTATATGGATTAATCCACAGATCGTGTTAGAATAATTAATTGACTTGACTTATTGACGTAGCAACATGCTTTCTGCTTAATTAAATGTTATTTCTGAGCATTTGACTTTAATACCATAATACCTGTAGAATACATACATATACTTTGATAATATGTATTGTGTAGTGCCGTTTGACCTTGTTGTATATGCTATATATGTTATATTGTACAAATAATTATATAGTTTTCACTCTCGTAGAGTGTATTATTATTATCATTATTATATTTTGTAAATAATATGCTGTAGATGATAAGTGTTGTACACTTAAGTCTATTAATATGAATAAATACATCTGTTCTGTTCTGTTCTGTTCTGTTCTGTTCTGTTCTTGACATGCAATATACCACAACATTACCACACGCGTTACTTATTAAATCTAGTCGTTAACTAAATACTAAGGTGAAACGTGTGAAATTGCACTTGAATTTATCTTGGGTCGGTATATTACGAACATGAGAAACGTTCAACTGAATAAGTACATTAATTTTTGTATTAAGATTTACAAAAAAATCTTTGAGATGCGCTTTAAATTCAATGGAAACTGTATTAGTGTATTTATAGTTCACCCTCTCAAGCGTCTTTGCTGCGTCATGTCACGTATACCGGCATGTATACACATTTGTCACAGAATGGAACCGAACATCACTAGGCGTGGGTGTATCTGTACGATCGTAATTACATTTAGTATAATAAATACAAAACAAGATAATAATTGGACTCCTTTCATACAAGATATGTCTAGTTATGATATCATCGTACATGTGACATAGAAATGCTGTATCTATACATTTAAATGACACAATGAAGGGTCTAAAGTTATGATACCATCTAACATGTGACATAGAAAAGCTGTATCTATAATTATACATTTGAATGACATGTTGAAGGTTTAAATACTTAAATATTTAAGGTAATCATGATCGTTAGTCTAGTCACTATAACATTGGCGGCGCTCGTCTATGTGGAATCAAATAACATAGACAAGATGTGGGTAATATAATATATTACATAAAGTTTTCAGTACTAAAGTTTTATAATTATGTCATTATATGTCTAAATGCAAAATAAAAAAACCATGACAACTTAAGAAATTTTAGAACTTGGTCGTCATCCTGTGAAAATCGTCCTCTGCTATTAACATTGTCAAATTCCGAGTCGAAAAATGATAGCTGATATGAAATACACAAGAAAACTACAAAAACAATCGTTTTCTTGAGTATAAAATTCCATGAATGTGATTTACTATACATTGTACGTATGTTTGCGAATACATGGTATATACTAATACAAATAAATTTATTTCCCTTATGTCGAATAAAAGAAAATCAAAAATGCTAAATATTGCTAAATTCATAAAACATGCTATGTCTATGCGTACTGACACCCTTAACGTCATTATTGCCTCTTAAATATTTTATGTTACTTGTTATTATGTCATTGAATTTGTGCTTGCTTGTATATATTTTTGTATATATTTTTTTGTAAATATGTTTTTGCCATATTTATTTGTTATTTGTAAATGGCCAAAAGCAATGTTCTTTGATGATTATGCGAATAAACTTTGAACTTGAACTTGGTATAATGCACTTAATGATTTGGGAGATGTTTGTACTGTCAGCGGGGCGTTTACACAGAGTGTGCATATATTTGGGGTTGGCCTGAATATTGTACATCTAGCATAAATATAGAACCAAAGAACGTGCCAAATATGGTATTATAAGTTGGTATTATACCGCTAGACATGTTCACATTATTAATTAAAGCAATGCTGGCTTTTTCAAATATGGCAAGAGGATTTAGGGGCGTGTTCGTGCGAATCGTTTAAGAAATATTTCGATATATGCAGTGTCTCTTTCAATTTTATGAATATATTAAACTATATTCACATGACCCGTTTGAGATGGTAAACGATACACTTGATACCAAATACGCCCACGGCTCTGTGAATAGGGTCGCACTTTTATAAATAAAAGAAACTTTGTATACTAGTAACTGTTGACATTAGTTATACAAGTACACTCGTCAAAAGAGGTTTTCTTTAACAGGGTAGCAATACCACGTGACTTTCACATCACCAAATACAACGTCGCAAAAACCCGAGACGTAATTTGGCTCGCTTCGAAAACAAATATAGCCGTAAGTATTTGATTTCTTCTTCGATTTCCATGAAATTTGCGCCAGTCTAAGGGGAAAATCATATGATTTCCCGACGAAATACCCTTTTTCAGCAAATGGGCCGTGTTTTCAAGTTGCACCATGTGAAACCTTCGGACTGGTTGTATGTGATCGGACTACCGTTTCAAGCCGTTGTCTTTCCAAGGTTTCACAGGGTGCTGGAAAAACGGCCCAGCTGTTGATAGTGATCCTACATTTCGAGGAAAGCTTACATTTCCCCTTAGACTGGCGTATGTTTCACCTAAGACCTATACAATACATAGTCTTTGGTTTCATAGTAATCGGTATAGAAATAAAATCTGTATAGTCTTTTGAGATGTAAAAAGGACCATGAATTGCTACGCTGTATAGCACAGTGTATGAACGAGTCAACTTCCGGTTATCGCAATAAGGAGTACACGTTGAATTGTATAATCTTGTAATAAGTCGTACAGTGATAGGAAATCACCGGATGTTGCAATCACAATAAGTCAGACAAGTTAATTTGTATAGTATCCCAATAAGTCATACAGTGATTTGGTTTATACGCGGTGATAAGGACACGATGGTCATTTAGCAATGCAGAATCGACAGTAGGATGGGAAGACAGGATGTGAAGTTTTTCTCACCGTCCTCATTAACTATGATTAACGAGAAGTTTCATCTTCTACTCATGACACATATTCAAATATAATAACTGGGTGTGGCAGATGCTTAATTTAATGTCAGTGCTAACATTTTATATAGGCATTTTTATTGATATATTAGCCGAATATGTACATACTCTAATCACAGGTAACTGTATCATTAAACCAAAAAATCTTTTTATAAAATTTATAATATCTTAGAAAGGTTTATAACACGGGAAATCGACCACCCGGTCACTGAGGTGCAGTTTGTTTTTAATAAACATTTCATCAATACTTGTGTTGTTTTAAATATTATTACATAATCAGAAACTAGAGAACTACGTCTTTAATTTGATATCAATATTTTAAAAATCCGTCCACAAATAAGTACATTAACCCATAAGGCATGATATCACTTTCTTTTAGCATTGTAGTTTCTATTGAATGCACCTCAGTGACTAACTGGACACCGGGATATACATTTCATGGTATAACTTTTTAACTAGGTAATCAATTTCGATGGGATTTTGCATGGAGGTAGTTCTAACGATGTTGTCTATGAATGAAATTATTTTATGAAGATTTCGAAAGCCAATTCTTGTTTTTGATACTATTAAAATATGACCACTTTAGTACAAATGCACCTTTCTAAGATAACATAAATTTTATAAAATAATTTGTTTTGCTTTACTTTTTATCGATGATACAGTTACCTGTGACTCTAATATACTGACAACCAAATACACAAAATTTCGTTCAAAAATATCAACAAACAAAAACGTTATTAGGAATTGAAAACTGCATAGTAATAAGTCCCTCTAAGTATCTATACCCGGTACAGGGTGTTAAAAAGTTTGTTCTCAAAATTTGAATTCATACTAAGGTACATAGTGTTCAATTTCAGTTTCTTACTCTAATAGCTTCATTTAATACCAGAAAGATTAGAACAATGGTAAAAACCTCTGGAATTTACCTAAAAAATTATCACTCTTCTGATTTCAGAAAAATAAACTATTGAAAACGTTAAGCATTGAGAACGAACTTTTTTAACACCCTGTATTGATAATATTAAAAGTATGCGTTGAAGAGTTTGTATAAACGTCACTATTGTATACTAGCATTCCCTTATGGCAACCCATTAACACGTTTCCCTCTTTGTTTTCAACAGCACTCTACCGGGTATAAAGTGTATACTTCTACTTTCATTGACACCAACCAATCAAAGAACTTACCGCTAGGTAAATATTGACTAACAGGGTGGTACCATGTTGGTCAAGCAGCGGTTAAACGAAATATTATATCAATGGTAAGTTATTTAACAAATATACAACACATGTCGACGTCCTTAGTGAACGCTGTGAACAGTTTATAAAAAAATACAACTTTTAACTGATTTGCTTTGTAAAGAAACCTGATATTTTAGTCAAACATGCCAAAATGCAAATCAACATGCCTGTCAATTCTAACATTGAGAAACTAAATAAGATGGCCCATTATGACGCGACTAAGACAACCCGTCATTGGATGCTCATATACAAAGTTCACGGAATATTTGAGGGCTGTTTTCAACGTTTCCGTAGTTAAAATGTGCCTATACGAGGGGTAGTCAAAGTTTTGGATTTGTCTCTCATAAACATTGTAGAAATCAATGTTTTATTACATATCAAGATTTTACATTTATGACATTACAGACTGAAACACTATGAACAAATCAAAACAACCATGTGTCAAATAAATGGAGAGGAAAAGTTTCGCCACATGACCGAATGGAAAACAAAATGATATACTCAGAGTATTGCCCAATAATCTGGATGAAGCAATGTGCTGTAGGCCTTAAGTTCTTTTTATGGCGCAACATTGCCTAAATTTGTTTTTACTCTATGCTTGCCGACGATTTGATTAATCCCTAATGGAATTAAATATTCTGGTCCACTTAAAATAATTCAAAATTAAATTGAAACATTGAACATTGTAAGCCTATTTTGAAAAAAAAGTGTTCTTGTTATTTTGAATGTTATTCATTTTGAATAAATGTACAGTTACGAGGGACTCGAAATAGTTCAAATCACGCATACAGACTCAGACGGCCTTTGACAACTGTGGCAAAACGTACCCTCTTTTCTGCTTTTCTGAATTATGAGGACGATGACGATATTGTCATAAATAATCTGTAGCTATGGTAATTCAGCATGACGTCATTGTGTGAATATAAGTATGAATAAAAAACAACTACTAGTAGCTAGAGCGTTGCATAGCTTTTCTATTGAAATCGATGCATATTTTTTGGGTGATATTGCGCTTTCAAAAATATGCTCTTTCTTGCAAGTCGTGCATAATAATTACACTTGCAATCATTTGTGTTATAGTTCGCATTAAAATTGTTTTGCAGCAACCCCAGTTAGATCTTATCGCTAGATTTATGTGCAGACGGTCTTCGTAGAAACCAGAGCAAATATATATAGGTGAAATCCTAAACTTATACCAAGGTCCGTCAGTTGTAATTGTGTGGTGTAGGAGGCAACTGCATACTATAGTACTTAGTGGATCATCCGCTTCGAGAAAAACTACTCTTTACTTATGGAAAAACAAGCTTTTTTCAATTTCAGTTTGGTAAACATGACCTGTGAAAATAGGCTCATAAAAGCACTTTGTGGTGCAGATTGAAAATATGATCGGGTACTAAGTATTATAAGGTCTTAAGTAGCACTAACGACCTTCTCATTCTAAGCCAGCGATATGTTTGGTGAAATCAATGTCAAACATATAAAAACTCCGTCACTATACTGAACACTACGTACATAGTAAGCAGATTGAGGGACAGCGTCATGATTGTGCTTACATTTGCTATACCAATTATTATGTACGAGTACTTTGGTACACAGACTCCTTTGTCAAATAATATGATTTTACTCGGTGTTTAAAATATTAATTTCTACTTCAATTCAATAGTGTCAAACAAATCGGAATTTCTAAACACTTTTTACATTTTCCGCCGTTCAATAAGTTGAGAGTGGCTTCTAAGTTCTAACCAAACACTGTATAGAGACTGGTACTCAATATAATTCATAAGTAAAACAAGTATTGCACTCAGCATGCAGCACGTCTGACGCAAGTGGTTTGTTTAAATACACATGCACATTATACTGTAGAAACTTGTCTTGAATAAGCATGCACTTTTCTACCTAGCAATCAACACAGCACGTATATACAATCGTATAGTACAACCTCTCTATAGCAACATCCGTTGGAAACTCAGAATTGTAACATTTAATCACAGGAATTTGAAATTCCATCAATAAAATATAATATTACTGTCTGTCTTACATAAGCTGCGTAAAATATAGAGATATTGATGTAATCCTTATTACAGGGTTCTTGCGCTAAATAGATCAAAGTTCGTTAGCTATTCGTGTAATATCGGTCATTTAGATTTGTGATTGTGTTACACCTCGAACGTCTTTGTGATATTTAACTTAGGAAAACATACAACCGATGTAATAAATATAGGCAAGATATCCGCGGTTAAATAATGCTAATAGAAGGTCGAATATCTAATGAAAATCTCCGTACTATATAATCGATAAAGAAAACGTGGTGCATATATTGGATTAGCATCTAGTCTGCTACAATATTTCTATCGATGAAGGTAGCATACATTGGTACATTGTCATCGTTTCAAAGTAACACATTGGCCAAAAATAACAATATTGTATCGTTTTTATTATCCTATTTTGAACAATACGTATTCAATAGCGGCTAAAAAGTGGAATACATTTTACTATCACCGCGTTTTTACCACTGTCTGTAACACAAGGATTTGAATCGAATCGAATGAGCTAATTTAATCACTTGTGTCTTTTATTTTGTTAGCACTGGCTACCGGATTCCATTTGGGACGGGTGGGTTGCGTTGCACTCATGTGTACTGTTTTATCAAAGCACTAACGAAAATCTTAATGTCAAGCTCAAATTTCTTTTTATTTCTTGAACAACTGCAAATTGGTGACGGGTATGATTTGTAGTAGTTCATTAACTGAATCATTTTTAGGAGGCGTTTAAGCCTCTCATTACTACCATTGCCCATTTCTTAATACAAAATTAACCGCCTTTAGGCTGCTATGTGAATCCGCATTCAAGTAGTTCCAGAAAATGTCAACATTCCCAATACTGCTACATATGTTTCTCCAAATTTTTTAACTAATTTAAGCCAATCAGCAACATTTGTTTATTCTAAGATCAAAAATTATTGTGAAACTGTTCGTTAAATCGATATTTTTGCTAAAAAATCACTACACCGGCCGATAGACTTTCTATAGACTGTCTCACCCTGTGAGGGAAGTGATTACAAGACGGTACTGTAGACTCTGATAAATAGGCGCGTAGTATTATTTTAAAGCCACTTTTGATATACGCATTCAATACACGTATTACATATAAATTAATATGCACCTTTTAACAATTATTTAGATACCCAACATGCCTATATAGTCACATATGCCTATTTTGACATTTAAGACAAGATCGGCAGTAAGAAAACGATTATTAAACTTGTAAAGTCGGTTTAAGCTTAAGTAGCAGCAACCAGATCGCCTCTCGGTGCTTTGATTAGTATTGCAGCTCCTTTTACCACACTTATAATTGTGAACAAATGAAAAAAGAATATAAATTTGATCGTAAGTTTACGGTTTCCGTAAGTGCTTTGATGAAACAATATTAATGAATTAAATAGAGAGATGTTGAATGGGTCGACTACAATGTACTATGATATTTTATTGACAGAAAATGTCTGTGGTCTGTACACAGGACCAGCTGATTGGTGTCTGGTTAAGTTGACCGAAACTTACAACCCTAGGTCAATCTACTGAATGTATGGATTCATTTCAATATACATTGTGTCTGGATCTCTTTGAAGTCAGTATTTATTAAAGAAATGTTTTTATCGGCAAACAATAAAATCTGTGTAGTAAAACTGGACAAAACAGATTGGATGCGCTGATTTTGTTAACGTTTTATTCAAGGTTTGAAACTTTCAAATAGGTGACGATTCAGCAACCTAAATGTCAACATGTAAATACGGAGGCGTAAAAATGTTAAAATAAAAATAAAAAAACCGCTGTTTACCCTACCAATTTAATTAAATTGTCAAAATTTCTACCCATTACCATGACAATTGCAGTCAGTACACCATATTTAACTATTTGTCCCATTTGTATTGAATGTGTTTTCAAGTCGACCACAGTTACCTTCCCTTGACTGGTGTTATACCGGTTTTAATCTGATCGATCTTATCTCGATTGCGTAATCGCGCTATGCTAACTCAGCGGGTTGTCGGAGTGTATAAATTAATGTATATCATTTGCTGGAGGGGTCTAGTGGTAAGGGCTACTGACTGCTGATCTGAAGGTTGTGGGTTCGATCCCTACTCCAGACGGTCAAAAACCGAAATGCTTTTCAGTGTTTCCCACCTAACATATCTAAACTAACTAACAGTCTTTCGGACGAGACGTTAAGCGAGGTCCCGTGTATGATGCTTTACATCGGCACGTAAAAGAACCAGGGATGCTTCTGGAACTGGAGCATCTTCTGTATCATGCACTATCCCTCAAACACTAAAGTGACTAGCCTCTTCTGGGGGCCTCGCCCATATGGATTATCCGGTGGCGAGGATAAATAAAAGCAAATAAAATAAACTGGAGGGGTTTTGTGCGTTCAGTTACACTTTGGTATTTTTGACATTTTGTATATGATGCATACCAGGATCTTTTTTATGGGCATATCTCTCATTATAAAATTTTGTTCATAAGGTAGGTATCATCAAGAACATTTAAATGCTTCCATGGTATCATTCAGAATTCGTTGATCATGTGTGAGGAATCTAACAATTATGCATTTGTTATACTAGTAACCGCAATACATGTCACGATATGTATACTTATTATCATGCATATTCGATGGATGATAAAAAAATAAACGGTTACTAGTAACTGTACAATGCTTGAGTATGTGTGCAATATCACAAAGTACAGTTTAAATGAAATTTAGCAACCACTGCTGATTTTTCAAGTATGTTGTACGGTTGATTGTTAAGTTGAATCTTCGACCATACAATTATGGAACTGGTTTTTTAATATCTTGAAAAATAAAAAAGTTATGACAATTTTAAGTTCGTGAAATAGAGCGTTTTTTTCTTGAATTAAATAGGAGAATATTCGCGCGCTTGCGGACCCGACAAAACTCAAATTTTCCCTCTAATTGTCACAAATATTTTATTTTTTCAAGATATCGGTTTATGACAAGCTTATGACATTTCACTTTTAATTATTTTAATGCATGTATTACTTTCCAAATCGGCAATAAAGTCAAAGTTTCAAATCTCTAAAATCATAATAAAGTATGTATACAGGCAATATAGCGGTTATAGAAATATAGCGGTTATAACCCTTCACGCGAATGTACCACTTTTATTACCCCACATGCTGTGACAATCGCAGCGGGGCGCGTCATAAAACAATTGACAATGTGCAAATTAAATGTGTATTACTTTTTTACTAAAAAAAAAAAGATACCTGTTTTAAAAAACCGTAAAAAGGGGGCAGATCTAATTATCACATTTCTTATATCAAAACACCAATCTGACGGGAAGAAATTAAACTATTAATCAAGTTTGCACAAAATATATTCCCCGAGAAACAAAAGAACTACGGACAAGAAAGTAACCAAGTTTGATATCAAATCCGTTCATTTCCTTCTTTGTTCAATGTGAGAGATAGTCATGTTAAAAACCTTTAAAAAGGGGGTTGATCCCATAAAGATACAACTATGAAATTTAGTGCATTATATTGTAGACATATCAAACTACAAAATATGTTTGCACATAAGAAATATCTCAAAATAGTTATTATCATATGGACAATTTTACGTGGAGTCCCCATGCCTTCCAATGGTAAAAAAATTGTCACATGTGCAAGTACAAATGGGACAAATAGTTGGATATGATAGGATAAAGGTCCATAATATTTCAAAAAACGTCAAAAACTGGGCGTACAATAAGTTTTGTCACAACAACATTTGCATACAACTATTGTGCAAATGAATACCTTATTCTTAACACGAAATTCGTATCATAATGACTGCTAACTACCGGCTATTTATACCATGAATGCAATTGTCCCAAAAGTAATTTTCATATGAGATGCCTTCACCCTTGGCATATATTAACTAACGACATTTAGGTATCTATTCAAAAAAGGCGAACTCAAGTATTTAGAAACTCGCATGATAAGATCGTCATGATGGGGCAATGTTGACGAAGGTGATATAGCCCTTACTTTTGAACACCCTCAAACTCATCTGTATGTGGGAGCTTAATTAGAGAAAAATACCATTAACTTTTTTGTACGTGTATTTAAACTGTGAGGGACCCGCACCAGTAAGCATGTCATTAATGTAGCACAAACTATACCAGTGAATAAACATACAGTTTTTAATTGTATTTTATGATGTCCCAGTTTAAGGATGACTTGATTACATGTTTGAATGTGCGTTTAAATAGGCATAGTTGGTAGGGCGGCATGACCCCTTTTCACACTTAGAAGCCGAGTCATAAGAAGTTGTAAACACATCACCAAGGGCATTATTTGTGCATCAATCTTCAGAAAACATAAGCAATGGCACTCTGTGAAGTAATTTAGTCCAACCGGCTTGTCTGTATTGTTAGTGTTTTTTTTGTGTGTGTTTTTTTATATATATTTTTCAAGATGCTCTTATCGACCATAATTCAGGTATGGTTTCTTTAAAACATAATTAAGAATATTTATATTAAATAACCAAAAATGAAAACTATTTCGCAACAAGGACATGCATGATTGCGCACCGCCCGAGATTTAAAATGGGCTAATATATTCCTATTGAAACTGGGTAAAATTATTTGCCCTACAAATCATGGATGCTTACCATACTGTAAACGCTGTAACTGGGTGTACTGTTTTGTAATAAGCTTCAACATTTTAAGCAAATATTCATACAGTCAGTGCTAACTCGACTTTATTTAAATTTTTGAATTAATAATTTTATAGATTTTTTCAGTAATTGAATTCATGTTTATCTAGTTTAACCTCCATCTCAACGGGGTTATTGCCGTGCAAATTGCACAAAGAATTTTAACATCGCACATAATCATATGAGACGGTGGAAAATTTTGAACAAACAAGTGAGCCAGAAATCTCAGGGATAAGGCAATGTAAATATAATATGCACTTCTCACCCATGTCATGTGAAAGCACACAGTACAGATTTATAAAAATAATTAATTGCATTGCATCACAACATTATCCGAACTACTAGTCTTAACAACGGGGCTAGTATAATACTAGACGTAGATTCGGCATTTTATTTATTAATTACCATTTATTAGATCTACACAAGGTATAATTTGAATTTGTTTTGCAAAGACTTACACATCATCTTTTTCTCAGTGCATTTAATCACTTACTGTGGCTTTTCTATATTCTGACATATTAATATGATGTCCGCAAAAATGACATCATCAAATTTTGGAGAAAGAGATAAAATGGCCGGTTTTGTGTTCTAGACCGAATTGCCAATCGAAATAGTCTGAACGTTTCGATGTTAGACCGAATATTTATCAAAAGAGTCGGTATATTAGTGTTTGGACCAAACTACCAATCATAAGTTGGGTCCCTACATTTTGGCTTGGTATTAAAATAAACTTTATTTTTAATTACAATATGTTGGTATAAGACCAATCGAAAGACTCTGGTATTTGGGGTTCAAACCGAACGGCCAAGCGAACAAATCGGTAAATTTGGGGTTTTAGACCGAATAGTGGTACATTTGTGTTAAAGGCATATTGGCCAAGGATACATGTAAACAGTACATGCACCCGGTGTTCATAAAGGCATAACAACTAGCAGTGCATGAGTGTGTGTTGTACATCATCCAGCGATCTGAGAAATAAATCATTATTCTATTGTTTATTTAAAAAAGCTCTATAAATTACGTAGTAAGGTCAATGTGGTGTTTTAAGATACGATTACAGTGCAAAATGGAAAGATTATTATCTTCAACTTTATAGTATTTGAAAAGGTTCATACATCATATAGTACGTGCTGTCTAGACGTTAGGTGGCTATGGTTACCTAGCTGTTCATCTATCTTCATAGTATTGACATTGCTTTTCACTAAACGTGTTTATACTGAACAAATTTCTCCGTTTAATCTTCACAGCATGGTGGACTTGTTACTGAAATGCCCTCATAGGTGAGAACTGAATTAATACACACCTTGTATTTAATGTCCTGAGGTGTATATTCTGTATATTAACATACCCATACAGGAGTCAAACGGAATACGTAATGATGCAATCATCATGCATTTCTTTTTATAAGGACTTGGTGTAGTTTTTTAGTTGCTAGTTTTATTTTCATATTTTTACGCCCATTCACCTTTTATCCAAATACTTATATTCTCTTTATTTACTACCATCTAAAATTATTTGTGTGACTGCAGTGTTCTACCATTTACTGTTATTCTTAAACTTTTAGGCCTTTTTCACAGCTATCAAAACTAGGCCATTCAGCTTTTTATTGCTGAAACAATACAAGGTCTTTCAGTTTTTTTACAACTGACATTGAAGCTTTCAGCTTTTTGACAGCTTGACTTAGGCTTTCAGCTTTTTGACAGCTTGACTTAGGCTTTCAATTTTTTGACAGCTGAAACTTGAACTTAACTTCATTTTCTGGTTCAGTTGTGTGGGTTCTGTTGCTCTTATTATTTAAATTACGCACAATATTAAAAAAGCTTCAAAAAGTGATAACGCCTTTCATAATCGTACCCATTAGCTATGGGGTATTAAGGTCAAATTCGACAACCAAAAATGGAACTTCAACGAAGGTAGGACTATCCATCGGAACTGGCAATAAACTTATTTCGAAAAGTATACAGTTCAAACTCCGAACAAAATCGGTGTTCACCAGCTCAATATCTTAAAACAACAAAAGGGAGACAACTCCTTTACGCTGTATATGCTACAACAGAACGGTAATTGCAATAACTGTCATTTACCGCACAATATACCGCAATATGAGAAATGTTTACGAGGCTACCCAAAATTTGACATTCGTTAAGTATAATATGTTGGCGGCCGATTGCTTGGCATGTGTTGTTGTTTTGTTATACTCGTAAAATGAAGCTCATATTCCAAGAGAGTAAAATGTGAGTGCATATTACTATGTTCATAAGGTCCAAAACGTATTCGGGCAAACGTTTAGCTGTTGATCGTCGTTTCAATAATGTTACCAGTGATTACCATTTCCTTTTTAACATTAGCGCCTGAAAAGCATATATGCATGTACACAGCAATAAAGTCCAAAACAGGATTCTTTTAAAAAACATAAACAAAACGCGGCAGCATAAATGTATTTATGTAATACTCACCGATACACGCCATTTCTGTACAGGATATGGAGCCCCTGTTACAAAAGCATGTGTTGCAGCCGTCATCAGCCTCGAATTCTTCGCCATGTTCTCGCATTCTCTCACCATCTTGACAATCTGAAATATAATTGACATGCTTTATTTACTAGTTCGGTCCTTGTGAATGAGTAGCTCCAACGATTAAGGGTTTTTGCTTATTATTTCGAAACACTATTAAACGGTATCAGAGAAAAGGCAAAAACGAATGTAAGATGCCAAATCACAAGATGAACAATCAGGAAAATCACTTAGGATATGTCTAGTGTTCATATATATATTTAAGAATATATACTTATATCTTAACTTTTTCCACACAGTATACGATATGTAGTAAGTAATATGACGTTACATACGTTGCATAGTTGATGCAATATCAAGAAATTAAAAATATAAATTATTAACTGGTATAATTTTACTATTCGATACATAGAGAAGAGATGATAACTTATCACAAGGATAAAAGCCACATATTTTGATTCATATATTTTATTATTCTCCAAGAAGGCCATACAACGACAGTAGTGATGAGATTTGAAAATACACACACATACCAATGGCACATCCGAACATCAAAATTGCAAGAAAGTGTAAATACAAAACAAATAGAAAAATGTATATAGATATAGTCCAGTTAGGATATTGTGACAGTGACGTTGCAGTTTATGTGTACGCAAAATATCACAATCATTGTCTTAACATGTAGAGCGAGGTTTAGTGTGTTAGTTTAGCACTGAAATTATAGTTGTTTGTACAGTATAAGCCTTTATAACTGGTTTTACATCGTTGTAGTGGACTCGACCGCTGCGGGACTGGAATTTTATCCTGACTGGACTATACACATTGAAAGCACACGAGAAGTAAAAACTAGTTGAACTTGTGGTATTATAATAGAGGTCATTCGGCTGAAACCCTAGCATTCAGCTTTTTAATACTGTTATTCTTTAACTTTTTAGGAATTCAGACGGCTTAAACTAGGTATTTCAGCCGTTTTCAGTTCTGTTGAAACTATGTCATTCAGCGTGGTTATTCAGCTTTTTGATTGCTGAAACTAGTTCATTAGTTTTTTGACAGCTCGGACTTGTGCGGATTATTTTCTCGTTCGGTTGTGTGATGGGCATTGTGCCTTGTATGTTCAAAGTTTATGTTTTCTGTGCTCGGTTAACACACCAGTCAGGCTATTACGGTCCCACGGTGACCCACATTTTTACTGTGTTTTACAGTTTATACAAATGACATTTTCGAGATATTGCGATGTTTTCTGATATGGTATATAAAGTTACCATAGAAATGTCTTCATTCATTCACAAATTAAAGGAAAAGCCGGCGAGGTTGTATTGTACAAATGTTTAAAAAACGTTTATTTTCTTGTCAGCTATTGTGAAAATATCACGAATCTTTTTTACAGAGTTTCCCATTGTCAAATGATTTATGTGTACGATGTTCTAAATTATAACTTTTACTAAGGCGATTTAATAATATTTTTGCATGTAATAAAACAACTTATTAAACTTTGGGACATTCGGCATTCTAGTTTTACTATACGGGCAATTATATTTTTATAGACTCAGGCGCAATCAGTGACCGTGTAGGTCAAACTCCCGAAATGCTCAGTGGGAACAGTCATCGTATTTCGGAGAAAAATATATTCAAACACATGTGTAAATCAACGACAAATCATAAAATCAACGTAAGGTTTGCATGAAAATTAAAAATAAGTTATACTCGGACTAAATAAGGAAGACAGATCTAGGATTTCTGGACTTTTAGGTGAATTTAGTAACTTCGCTTTGACACCAAATGACCCCTATTCACGGCGTATAAACCAAAATCATTGTATGACTTATTGGGATACTATACAATTCAACTTGTATAACTTATTGTGAGTGAAACATCCTGTGATTTCCTATCACTGTATGACGTATTGCAAGACTATACAATTCAACGTGTATGCCTTATTGCGATAACCGGCAGTTGACTCGTTTATACACTGTGATATTCATACTAGACCAATATTTCATCTGAATAAACATTCTGACAAAGATCCACGCCGAATAGCCAATGCGAAATGCAGTGATTACAGCAAAGTTTTTTATGGTTTCTAACTTCCATTTTCTAGGCTACGGCGCCGTGCAGTATGTGTTCGAATCCCACTATAGATGTAAACTACATTTTTGTATCAAGACACAAATTGACGCACGCTGGTCTGATAACTTTAACAACAGTAAGCACGGACGACGGGCAACGGGTGATCCTAATTTCACTATGTCACTTCGCGTGTTATGGTAGCTAAAACCTAGGTGTGCATTTTTTCCTCGGCGATGTACTCCCGATTGGTATTAATGAGTTATCAGGACATCGGCAACAGCTCCATCGTGTTCTAGGGGTCATGAGACCATTTGTGATACAGGGAGGAATCGTGATGAATCGGGTGGTATCGGAAGATATCAAGAGAACATCGAACATAGGCTATCTAAACATGACACGATTTATTAAAAAAATACATTTGTTACAAAATACATTTGTTGCGTTTTCAAATGTCGTGAGTGTATTTACGCTACATTTGAGGTAGCTTAGTTTTCCATGTGCTTTTAAAATGGGTAATTATTTATAATCATCCTTTGAATAACATTTTATAATGTAATGTGCTTTACATTTTTAATATACATGTATAGTAATTTCTGATTCAATATTAACAAAAGAATTTTCAAAGTTTGTAATCAAAGTCTAAATTTAAATGTTACTTATTATCAATTGCTTGACACGCTTATTGAACATAAGTATACAGAAGAAGACGTTTACTGTTTCAAAATTAAAGGGTCTCATGGCCATTGTGAACACCAATATACAATTACACAATTTACACAACGACACAACAAAAAGACACTATTTAGCCACATACAATTAAAGAGTAATGTACTGAAAGCTACATAGACCATGTATAACAAATATGATGATGCACTTATAACCGTTTTTATTTCGAATTGAGTGTGTATTTAAAACAGCGGCTGAATATTATATATTAAAGCTTTATTTCTCTGTACGAAAACACGTGACTGACACATACCACTTGGTACTTATATCCATAAGAGCACAGTAATATATTCCACCACTTTAAAAATACAAGGAAAAGTAGGGCCTACCTGGAACAGGGAACCCATTTTCAGCACATTTTACTAGTTTGCTTTTTATTTAACCACATCATTTTATAGCCTACTCTCAAGAAGACCAGTTATAAAGAGAAGGTTTTATACATGTATAGTATTTGTGGTATTGTAATTGATCGCACAGTCGACATTCGTTATCTCGAATTGTTCGGAACCGTAGACAATAGTTCGACTTAACCAATTAAATAGATTTAAACCTACGATGGTCGCACTGGCCCGTCTAAGAAAATTTTACGTAACTATAGAGTCTGCTATATACATGCACATACATTTCATAATATTTATACATAGAACAATGGCACATCTAATTTAACTTCACAAAACTTAAACAATACGGAGTAACATCTTTAAGACAATATTCTATATATAATATCATATACATGTAGTGGGACGTGTAATGTGGTCTAGAGGTGGTTGACATACGGAGGTTAAAAGCGTCATTAATGAATGTCAATTTCGTAGCAAAATATATTCAATAAAAAAACAACTAACATAAGTTATCAAAAGAGCTGATCACTGAAGTAGCATCATACAGTATATATGTTGTTATACTAGGTGTATATCTTTGTATATTGCCCAGAAGCCAGTGTTGAGAACGCCCGCCCATTTATTTGTCGGAGATCTTTGTCGAAGGTTATCAAGCAAACCAATTCAAAGGATTCTGAAACCCTGTTCTATATTTCCAATGTTTTTAAAACCCAAATCAAATTATTTCATTGGATGGTCAACTCAGTTCTTGATTTACACTGACTGGTGTGTGGTTATTAGAAAGACACTATACACTATATAGAGAGGTTGCTGCTGAAAAAATGTGATACTAAGGACAGATTGTAAATATAATATGTACAGGGTGTTTAAAAAAGTTCGTTCTCAAAGTTTAAGTTTAAGTAGTTCTTTTTTCTGACGTAAGAAGAATGTAAACTTTTCAGGCTAAATTCCAGAGGGTTTTACCATTGTTCTAATCATTTGAGCATTAAATGAAGCTATTAGAGTAAGAAATTAACATTGTACACTGCGCACATAGCTCAGATTCAGATAAAACTTGATTTAGTATGAATTTAGGTTTTGAGAACAAACTTTTTTACACCCTGTACAAGAGATTAGGGGGTAGTTAGGGTATTAAAAAACAGTGCAACCTTTCCAGAGCGGCTCGACATAGAGCTCTTAAGTAACACAGAAGTAACAAGTCACTATATTTTCAAGTTCCCTCTTTAGAACAACAATCTCTGTACAACAATCAAAATTTGTGGTTCCCAAATATCGTTGTTCCCTCCTCTGTGGACTAGAGGTAGAGAGCCTGCTTCGCCGAGTGTGGGAGGTTCCGGGTTGAATCCCAGACAGCTTCATACAAACGACGAAATAAAAATGGTACCAGTAATGCCCTTGCCAGGCGCTCAGCATAAAAGGGAAACTGGCTTCTCATCTCTCATACCCTCATGGCGATGGATAACATCAGGAAGTAGGTGTCGAGAGTGATTAATATAAGTTGGAAAACTTGTTTCACAATCGAACTTAAATAAATTAGTATAAACTAAATATCGTTGGTCTAGAAAGGTTGTATTGTGTGATTAAATAAATATAAAGAGAAGCAGTGATGGTTTGACAAACAGTGACATTATATATACTAGTATGTCAAGCTCACATAAATGACAGCAAAGAAACGAAAAATACGAGGTGTTCCGATTGCAATAACTTACTGCACGTGCGGTTGGTGCACTTGATATCTCCATGATCACACGAGCACGTGTTACAGCCATCCTCGTGGTCAAATTTGTCCCCGGACTGACGTAAAGTGCCATCATCATCGCAAGCTGTATAATGATTATAGAGTTCAATGCATCTGGTGTGAGCTTTACTATCAAGATGCAACGAATCGAATGTTCAACGCAACCTCATTATGGCTACTACGTACGATGCAGTACGAGTCGAACATATTGTTTTATTCAAGTATTCAACCCACAGGTAACTGTATCATTGAAAAAGAGTAAAAAAAAATATTTCTTTCTTTTATACAATTTATGTTCTCTTAAAAAGGTATATTTGTACTAAAGTGGTCAGATTTTTATGTTATGAACCTTTTTAAGATATTATTAATTTTATAAAATTAATAGATTTTGTTTGTTCTTAATGATACAGTCACGTGTGATTAAAAAATACATGTAGAGTCTATGTTATGTTTTCGCGAACCCTAAATGTGGCATACTCTTTTCTTTATTTATTCTTTACAGAATAGTAAATATATCGAATTCCAACGTGAAACAGATATTCACACACTTTGACATTACGTTTCCATGATAACTTTGGTCAGTTCGAACTATCCTTCGGAATGTGTTTCATTTTGACATTCTACATTCGTGTGACAGTGGCATTAGCATCGTTTAATGGCAGAAATAAATTGACCCAATCAATTCTCCCGGAATATAATTGTCAACCACAGTAAGAAATCGTAACTTGTACAGACAATTTCCCCAGAGAGTGTAGGACAAGACTGCAGACAATGTCACAGAAGGAGAGAATCAACCGGACTCAGCATTCCAGCCATGCTGAAGCGACAAGCGAGAGTTTTACCAACTGAGCCAACTTGTTTTGATATTTTTTTTATAAACTTTGAGTTTTCCACTTTTGGAGGTTCGTTTCAACGTCCATATATACATGTAGCCTATATATTACCGTACTCTATGTTACCAAGTATTTATATTAAATATACATGTAAGCTTATTAAATTATTTTTAGCTACATTATGCTAGAATGGAAGCCTACGCTTTAGTACGGCGCCATAAATGATATTTTACACATTTAATTTTTAAGGCATTTTTTCCAAAATATTTTGTTCATTAGTATCGGTAGTCTGTGAATGGTATCGATTTACTAAGTACGACATAAAACCAACACATTACTTCGAAAGTGTGTACGGATTACTGCTAAGACACCCACGTACAATTAAATACCGTAAAATCAAAAATATTCGCGAAAATTTATGTCCGTGAACATAAAAAGTATACTAGTTTAAAAATCGCGAATATTTAACACTGCGTACTGCTTCATAATTGCGAATGCGCGAAATTTTGAAATCGCGAAAATATGTGATTTTATACATGTAGTAGCATTATTTTGTTAATAAGGCTTAACTCTGTACCTATACTAATCCTAACATAACATGCATCCGAATATGTAAGACAGATATATGTATATCCCTGTAAATATTTGTTTGTTTTCAAATATATACTAGGCAAAAAAAGAAACGTCTACGCAAAACACATTGCTATATATAAAGCGTTAATTTTGCGCCGATCAGAGGTCATAAAACACGAATTCTTTTTAATATTTTTCAGACGAAAAGAAACACCATAATTATGTTACCGAGAATAATTTAACAATAATGAAAACACTGTTAATCGAAGCCCAAGATTGCAATTAAACGCATGCATGCTTCCCTAGTTTTCTTCCCAATCAGCCAAAAAGCAGAACAATACATGGGTTACATGTCCACCGTTGACAGTGTATGAAAGCTTCAAATAATCATGATATTATTACTGTTTAAGTTATGCTTAGTAATATGATATTATTACTGTTTAAGTTATGCTTAGTAATAAAGGGTGTTTCTACTTGTCAGCAAAATTGTATTGAAATTATGGTGTAGTAATTGAGTTCTTGTAGGTACATAATTAACACGTCTCTTTTTTGCCTGGTATATTTTTATTGATAGTGCGGCAGCATTCAACCAGCTTGCAGTTATTAACATTCCGGGCTTGTACGCCGTCCTATCAAGTTCGTAATTTTAACAAGTCAAACTATGGTAGGGGAGACTGGGCTTGAATGAGCATCGGGTACAATGAGCCACCTCTTGTATCGCTTATCCGATCGTGACCACAACGATATTGTTAAAAGTTCTAGACGCGCCACTGTTTAAATAGAGTAAAAAACAAAAACAGAGGACGTTCCTATGATAGTCAAGTTGAATGTTGCCACACCATACTATTTTAAGAAAATTCATATTCAGCATGTACATAATGATCTCGTAGCCATGGGTAACTGTATCACAAATAAAGAGTAAACAAAAACTTTTTTTAAATTTTTTTATAATATCTTAATAAATAACAAAAACATATTTTTTTTACTCTTTATCAATGATACAGTTACCAGTGCTCGTAGCCTTGTCAATTAAAACAACGTTTACTATGGCGTGAATGAATCCACACAAACTTTGAATAGTTTAAAATAGACTGTAGATTTTACGACGTGTATGCCTTCTGTGCAGAGATATTCAAATGGTCCTTAACTTTATGCGTGAATATAATCTATTATTACAAGGTTCCTGCGTTGAATAATATTAGTATATCAATGTCCGCGAGCAAATTGTGCAATATTGGTCCTTTAGATTAATGTTTGTATTAAACCGGCATGCAACCGGTGTAATAAATTTAGACAAGATATTAAGACAATAAAAGGTCGAGGATCAAGTGAAAATCTCCGTACTATAGATAATACCGTTGAAAAATCACGGTCTAGCAATTGTGTCCGTATTATATATATCCATGTTATACGTACGATCAAAGCATATATTGTCCGTGCAATTATGGCCACCGGTGTCCATGCACGTGCACATGTTGCAACCATCACTGGAAGGAAAACTATCACCTGGTAGATACTCATTCCCATTCATTCTGCAAGTAGCTGTAAAAGAAACAAAAAAGTCATTGGCATAATTGGGCCATTGCAAAACAAAGCGGCCTCCGTAGCTCAATTGTTAGCGCGTTTGCTGTCTATTCTGGCGAGCCGCTGTTCAAATACGCCCTCGTAGAGGCGCTCATATGCCTGCCATGTTTCAGCACAAAGCTAAATGGCACAACAAGGCTATGCTAGGCATTTGAAAAGAAGATAAAGGGCGTTGCGACTGTTGCTAAGAGATCGGTGCTCTCTATAGACCCGTGGAAATTCCCATGAAACTACTTTTCGGAAAACAGCATTGGAGATGGAAAATTTGTGTAAAGACATGTAGTAATCAAGAGAAACTAGAACCGCTCCATGGTGGCTTTGTTGTTTAAGGAAGCAATAGGAATTTAGCTGAGGGTCGCCCGAGGAACCCTTTCTGTGAACGTTTTTGAAATCGCGCCAGCAATATCAGGGAATATTTTTAAAAAAAATTGCCTGATATATTGAACGAACCACCGAGGCTTGAAGCATGGTTCTCTGAAAGAGGTTCACACAAGCATCAATCTAATAAAGTATTGTCGAGTTTGGCGAATGGGGTTAGGATGTGAAGTTGTTTTGAATGAATTGTTGACGCATGGAGCGATGCACGGACTGTATGCAAGGTTGTGAGTTTAGTAAGGGCAGTTGCTATACAGAGGTAGTTGTTTTCATAGTGTAACTCATTTGTTTTGCCTTACATTTCGACAGCTTCGTTAAAGTAAACTTTCAGTGAACGTGATATTGAGACACAGAGCCATGGACGTATATTAATATTATCAGTGCGATGTACATGAACATGTATAATTATTATTATACTAATGAACATTTACCACAGGCATTGTAGTGCTTAATTTGTTGATATCGTTATGCAAACCGTTCCAATTGTATATACACGTACATGTATATATTAGTATGTAATAGTATTCGTATCATAATATATTACATGTATGTATATCTTCAATACTGGAGGAATAAAAGTAAAAAGTGAGAACTCAAAATCTCATGTGACCGGGGAGATAAAATTAATGAGTTGCAATATTACTAAGTAATACTGAGAGAACGCTTTACTGAAACACGAAATCTGCTGGGACCCCTCAAGTCCAAACAGAAGTCTGTATAAGTTGTTAAATTAGGGACATGAAAATTTTTGCAAATTTCACGAATTTACGTAAGTCGCTTATATTTTATCAAGCGTAGAAAGATTTCAACATTAAATATACTCGTACCGAGAAATGTTAAAAAATACTAGTATTTATGCACGAAAAACTATGGGCTAAAATTCAGAATTCGCTCATTTTTTGACGCGCTGAAATATCCCCCTTTAACAGTACATTGTATATCATACGGCATGTATATATATGAGCCAGTCTCCAGGAAAACCTGCTATTTTGACATTATGTAATTACTATAATGTAACAAGGTTTTGAAAAAGCCTAAATTAAGAAAAAAGGCATATCTATTGGTTCTATTTTAAGTAATTTACCCATATAGTACTATATCTTAGCTTTACATTTTCCCATTAAATATTTCGAAATCACATAGTTCGTTGCTATGGTGACTGATTTTGGAAAAGTATTCCAATTACAAAAACGTTGTTAGTTGTTTAAAACAGTAGTTGACTTTCTCTGAATGCAAACAATTTCGATTATGATATATATTTTAAAAATTAAAACATGCTTCTAAAACATTATTCTTCTTTGAACAGTTTACGCAAAGAATTGATCAAATAGTGTGATACTGAAATAATTGTTACAGTTACGTCGAATAACGTTTGAATAACGTTTGTGGCGTTAAACAAGGAAGCTCCAAATAGCTGTATTTTTCATAAAACTCAAGATATTTACAAAATTTATTTTGCATTTTGCTTCATTAACATTATCCTTCAAAACTATGAAAACATCTCAAAATCAATATTTTTGTCAAAAAGTATGTCTCCATACAATTCATGTACATAGAGGATATTTGTTGAGTTTGGTCTAAGATCGAATTTTATTTCATCGAGTGATCACTGAAAATCAATATTTTCACGAGTGGCGTAGCCACGAGTGAAAATTTAATTTTATGTGATCACGAGTGAAATAAAATTGATCTTTCACCAAAAATCAACAAATTTTCTGTTTATTATATGCTTCAATTTCTCTTAAAAGGGTACCGTAATTGGCATAATTGGAAAAATCACGTCGATATTGGAACGTCACGACGTGACAATTATGACGTCATGATGACGTAACGTACATTTTAAAGCCCGGCGCCGTTGACGTTACGTTTTTTTCTCAACGTTACTGGAACCAGCTTCGAAAACAGTGAAAATAACAAAATGATAATTTCACTGTTATTTTCACTGTTATTTTCACTGTTATTTTCACTGAAAAAAATCTCCATAATCCATTGAAAGGTAATAATGTAGGGTTAACGCATGCTTTTTCGTGCTATAACATCTGCAGAGTCCCGAGGGACGGTTGGTGCCCAAGCCCGCCAGGGCGAGGGCACCAACGCTCCCGAGGGACTCTGCATATGTTATAACAAGAAAAAAACATGCGTAAACGCTATTATAGCATACAAAACATCAATTAATGCGTTTGTTGGTCAAAATAATGATATTTTGGCGGGAGATTTTGTGGCGACGTCACGAAAACAAACGTAACGTCATACCAGTTATTGTTATGCACGTCAACTTCCGGGATCGGCAAATACAAAAAAACATGGATACTGCGGGGTTGTTTACATTTATAATTTAAATATTATGGAAATATTATAGAAAACTAATTAGTAGTTAGAAATAAAATGAGAATTACTGATCATTTGACGCTGTACAACGTTTATAGTCGCCGGCGCGGCCCTGAAATAAGCATACGTAAAACTGGACGTTAACAGCGCGTGAATCTTTATGTTTACGCATGGTTTTCGTCCCGTTAACATATGGGCAAAATCACCGTTTTTATGCTATAATAAATGTTTAAACATACCGTCGTTAGGGTATCTACACAGCGAACATGTTACGTCATATTCACAACATACTCCACCAGTTGTCAGGTTACATTGTTCATCATCAAAACACGACGCTCCATCACATTCTTCAAGTCCTTCTGTTTGACTCACACATAGATCTGTCTCTTCTGCAAATATATAATAATAATAATAATAATAATACGATGTAATAATAATAATAATAAAGACTTTATTTTACGAGGAAACTCATTTGACAATATAAATGGCAATCTTCCATGAGATCCTCAACAATGAACAGTTGAACAAGAACAATAGTATATAAAAGAAAAGAGTATATTGCAATTTGGCATTCATCTTGTTAAAAAAGCAAACATTCACGATTTTGATATGCTTTATTAAAATAAGAATATAATTCTAAAATGTGATACAATTTTGAATAGTAAATTACGTTAAAAACTCATAAAATACGATTTTGTGAAAAAAGGTTTTGAATGACGTTTGCGGACAGAGTAGGTGGGAGTGGTAAGTTTTAAATGTCTGTAACTTTGTAATTGGTCGTTAAATTTTGCTCAAATTTTCCGAAACTGTTCAATGTAGTCTTGTCTTTATAACGCTATGCTATTATGATTTTCATAATTTTGTCCCTAAGCCCGGTTTTCCTGGAGAACGGCTCATATATTATTTGCATAAAATAAATCCTGTGTCAAAACAGCCGCACGAGTATTTGGCCGTACGATTTATTACTCCCGAAAATAAAATTGAAATCGCATGAATATAGCAGAAATACTAGACTAAGTATTGTTGTATCGGTAAATCGCAAGCACAACGCAGAAAAAGGCGATCGTTGACAGGTGTACGTCTGTCGCAATGCTTAATATGTGACAAAGGCTTTACTGTTGTTGAGCTCCGGGTTTTTAACATGCATATATGGTAACCAGTTGATGTTGTCTGTGTTCGACAAAGAAAGCCGTAAGTGCGTGGTCATTCATTTGTTAAATGAACCCTAGGCTTCGAGGGAGGAGACAGAAACTGTGGGTGATATAAGGAATCCGGGTGCGCTACCCTAGCTCTTTCCGGTGTTAACCAGTTGATCTTATCATGCATTTACATGTATGGTACTTTATTGTTACCAACTAGACAGGGTTTGTTGAACTTTATATTTGCAAACGCATTTCCATGTCTTTAAATTGTCATTGAAAAAACACACACTTTCATGAGCTTTATACCAACTCAATAAGTATGTATTTATTTTATTTTAAACATTAGCAGCCTGGCACACCTTTTTGAGTTTAAATATATAATTTATATTATACCACAGGAACTTGCATTTATAATTTGAAAAAAAAATGAAAAAGAAATTGTAAACATTTTTTTTTTCACTAGGCCTACTGTGCTACTAAAATATATTTTAATATAATATAATTCATTTTTTTTCAAATTATAAATGCAAGTTCCTGTGATTATACATAGTATATATTGAAGGCGGTGATTATTTATAAATCATGTATACAAGGCGGAACCTTTCTTACATATACGCAAAACAAGCGTAACATAGTCTGAAAAGACTTGTCTTGTGCTTAACTTTCAGTTTACTTTCATTGCTATAATTTTGCTATTTTAAAAATGAATTTATTGATATTTAATGAAGAGCATAACATCGCATGAATGGTCAGTTTCAGTCTGAAAAAGATAGAAAACGTGTCTTTAATTGTATAGGTGAAATTACGTATCAGAGAGTAATTTAACGCCGCATAATGTACATTAAAAAGTTTATTGAAGTTTTAAGAGAAAATGTGAAGGTGAAAATAAAGGTATTTGAAATATAGACTACAGTGACCTGGATAATTGAATTGAACTGATTTAAAGTTGAAGGTATACATTGACACTTTTATGCAAAGTTAACCGTGCGAAATGATTTTAACTTTATAAAGGCGAGCACTTCGTTGTCCTATTTAATAACCTGAAAAACACACTTATAGATACCGAGGCTGGTTTCCAACACTCAGCACGGGAAGCATATTTTCAAGGTTCGAATCCTTGACACGACACATGAAAACACAATGTGGAACACATTTTTGATGCCTCTAAGTTCACGTACATGTACAATTGTGTTGGTATGTATTGAGATTGTAGTTTTAAACCTTAAACAAATTATACGACATTGTTTTATAATTTCATTATATATCCATACGCTTGCTATTTTGTGCATGGTCTTTAGATTTATTGATGTCATGTTTCTGTTATTTCAATGTTTTACCGTTGAAGGCCTTACGGCATATTGACAGTTGTGTCAAGTATATTCCCGCTATAAATAAAGTATTTATTATTGTTATTATTATTATATTATTATAATCATTATGACACATGGTTTCGTAGTTCACACACCGGACACGACACATGACATGGGACATGGTTTCGTGGTTCACACACCGGACACGACATATGATATGACATGGAACATGGTTTCGTGGTTCACACACCGGACACGACACATGACATGGGCCATGGTTTCGTGGTTCACACACCGGATACGACACATGACATGGGACATGGTTTCGTGGTTCACACACCGGACACGACACATGACATGGGACATGGTTTCGTGGTTCACACACCGGACACGACACATGACATGTGACATGGTTTCGTGGTTCACACACCGGACACGACACATGACATGGGCCATTGTTTCGTGGTTCAACCACCGGACACGACACATGACATGGGCCATTGTTTCGTGGTTCACACACCGGACACGACACATGACATGGGCCATGGTTTCGTGGTTCACACACCGGACACGACACATGACATGGGACATGGGACATGGTTTCGTGGTTCACACACCACACCGGGCACGACACATGACATGGGACATGGTTTCGTGGTTCACACACCGGAAACGACACATAACATGGGCCATGGTTTCGTGGTTCACACACCTGACACGACACATGACATGGGCCATGGTTTTGTGGTTCAAACCCTAGATTGGTGCATAGTTTCAGGGTCAGTTTGACATGCATTATAGTTAATTCAATATGCTAAAGCCTATGTCCCACTGAGGAATTCCACATCGACAATGTTCTCTCGATTTCTTCCGATACCACCCGATTCACCAAAATTCCTTCCGATATCATACACTGTCACAAGACTTGCCCCGAAGCCTACCCTGGACCCGATGTCCTGATAGCTCATTAATTTAAATCGGAAGTACAAGGCCGAGGCAAAACATGCTCAGTGGGACATAGGCTTAAGTAACTACCGTTTAACAATATATTGGTCATGCACAGTGCTCAGTTGACCAAGTCCGTTTTCTTGGAATCAACTATCAACCAGTACAAGCCTTGTTGCTCCACAAGCTAATGACAACTTCTCCACATGTGGAGGGCATGACTGTAGCCGATATCACGGACAAACACCACCTGCTTCACTCAGTATTCCAATCCGGACTGTTCGACAGTTCACTTGTGAAGTGAGCACTCTAGCCACTGCGCTAACTAGCCGGACTTAATCAGCACTGACAAAACTCTCCCCTGACAGAAGCGTGTGGGTGTGTAGTCTGGTTCCCGTTCCCAAATCTTACATTTCATTACTGCGTTGATTGTAAAGATCGGAAACCAGACTAGTGGGTGTATATCGACTCAATGTCCTTGTGTAGATTAACATGATACGAGTTTTATTATGCGACGACCTTTTGACGGCGATAAAATGTACTTTTTCCACAATAATGACTGTGTTCCCATGTTTGATAATATCAATTGAATGCTCAAGTCCAATTAAAAATTCATACTAACTTAAAATCAAGAGAATTTGACATGACCCTCGGCCTTCTATTAGCATAATTTCACATATGATTTATTGTCTATATTTATAACCCTGGTTGTATGTTTTCATAAGCGGAGAGTATCACGAAGACGCTGTCGAGAGGTGTAACACCAACACAAATCTGAAGGACCGATATTGTATGATTTGCTCGCGAAAATTTATATATTCAACGCAAGAACCTTTTAATATATATTCATGCATAAAGGTCAGGATCATGTCAAATTATCCGTGCTATAATAAGAGTAAAATGTGAGACACTGAGCAAAGATATAAATAATAAAAATCTCGATAATACAAAATTTTTAATGTATAATTTTCCACGCTTTGAATTAGAGGTCTCGTTTGGGGTCGCAATACTAGTCTATACATGTGGGGGTACACGTATTTCTTTAAATGAACTTCTAAAAAACTGTGAGATCATAATAAAAATGTATTCATCCAATACTCTACTAAATGCTCTAATCCATAAAACGTCATGTTCTATTGAAAATGAACATAAAAGTACATCGTAATAAATAATTATGAATTCACATGTCTCCCTACTAATACAGCACAATTATACTATAACATGTGTCATATTTACTCTACTGGACTGTATAAAAATACACAAAAGAAAGCGTAATTGCGGGTCACGGTTCTAAATTTCAACATTTATTTCTATATACATAATTAGAATTACAAAGTTGTATTATGGTGTATTTTTGTCACATGTGTATGATTTACAAATAAAAGTATCCCAAAATCTCAAAGTACTTTAGTCCGCCGATGATAACACTAGCCTCAAAATATGAAAATTAAATGCATTTTTCATGTCCATTTTTATTCAATCTTGTGCATATTCACTTTTGATCAGCGGCATATACTCTTTCAATCTACTCTGATAACAAGCGGCCAGTCGACCGTACAGTAGTTATATTATGCATGTTTGTTTATTAAGGCTAGAGTTATCTCCATCGAGCTATAGTACTGATAATTGGTTAGGAACCTTTTACTTTGTATTCAAAATTCCCGTCTCTGATATCAAAAATGATATAATATCGTCCCCCAAATGTGTGTCTATTCAGTAAACCCTACATGCGGCAGTCGAAATATGAATCTGCAGCATAAATGTGTCTATGTTGGTAAAAAAATTCAAAAAATGCTATATTATGTAAAAAGATATACCGAAACTGCCACCTGTGGTTACCATTGTACTACTTCAAATCTGAATAAAATTATACCCAGTCAGTTTTAAAATATCAAAATTAATTTTATTATGGCAATCCTTATATTCAAGATATATGATTGTGACGTCATAATATTTTTAAAATTTAAGCATACGTATGTTCTCACAAAATAGATTCGTATATACATTTTGCAATTTCATTATCATATTTAACAGCGTATACATTTCTGCTAAATCCATTGAAGTTCAAACCAATGCAATTGATCAAATTTGCATAATGCACAACTGTGGTACATTGAATATCTAAATAATCATGACATTTAAACATGCGTTTATCACCATTATATGCTTTCATCTTGTAATCATTGTTCAATTTACGGGTGGGTGTGTGCGTTTTGATCACACATACTTTGTTCAAATATTGACTGATGTGAAACCTTTAATTGAATATACCTTATACACTGTACATTGTATAGTAAACGATACATCATAAATAAACAGAAAGAGGAAAGCTAAGGGTGTGCAACGTCTTGTCCATTGTCAAAAGCTGTAAACACCATCGGTTTTTGCTTCTGAATTGACTTCATATTTTAAGCACGAAGTTAATATGCCGTGAGCTCATCACCACTGGTTATTAACTGCATCGTTGAAAAAAAAGTTTTTTTTTCATTTCTTATAATGATACTTTCACCTGTGATCTTTACATGCGATAAGACCAGTTTTGATTAATTTCTAATTTGGATATTACATTTTGTGCGTACTAACTGTTCAGTCCGGGGCTCTTTACAGCTACGTACACCATACGAGTGATCGACTTTTAATATTTAACCGATCATCTAATAATTGCGCGTCGGATCTCTGTTTGTTATGTTATAGTTTTTCCTCCACTAAACCTTTCGTACCAATTGTATTATTTATACTCGTAATAGTATTGTTGTGCCGTGCATAAGTGAGTTTATTTTTGTGCAAACGTATCTATTATAGGCCGATGTACATTTTAATAAGTTTTAGTCATTTAAGTTTTATATTTTCACTTCCGGTAATTTTTCAGTCAGATTAAGATAATGGGTATCAATAGGTAATCATGAAGCCATTTTGTCATTATTTGCACGCGACTCAAGTTAATTTGAATTATGTGTGTAAAATACTGAAATATGATTGGTTGATGAAAATTTGCATAATCTGTATGAAATTATTTGATTGGCTAAAACAGAAGCCACACACTGTAGTGGACGTTCTGTAGAGATTTTGGAGGTATTCGAACTTGGTTCTCCAAGCTGAACGTATCAATGGATTTCCATTAGAATTCAATTACGCAGTTAATATTACATTTGTTTAGATTTTACCAACACTGACTATATCTTGTTATTATATTATTGTTGATTGTGAACTTGTGAGAATTCTCACGCGCAAAATACAAAGTTTGGACATCCGAACAGTCGTTAGTTCTACTTTATTCCAACAACAGTGAATGCCGGAAAACCGTGTATCACAGTATACATTTTTAAATAGCATACGAGGGGCGTTCAATATATAATGTCTTTTTGGTCACAAACATTAACATTCATTGATATCTGGAAATCTTTTTACATTTCTGGAACCATCAACCATTCCGCAATATTTCGTCATAATTTCAATAAAATTTAATTCCCGGATTGTTGTTTCTGGTGTCTTTTTTAAGGGTCAGTAATAGACACTGCGTCTTTTTGAGAATAATTGTCCATTAAAATTTCATTTCGGGAAATAATCTTATTCCACAACTACTATTCCGTGAATAATGTAAATGCCTTCCGTAAAAACATGATTTACTGTACTTGATTGCCATTTTTGTACAAAATAAGATCATTTGAAAGTCGCGAAAATAGGTGTCAAAATAAGTTCAGAAAGCATGCTATTTTTCAATTCATATTTTAAATTAGTTTTATTGGTTGGAATTTTACATATTATACATTGACGTACGCCGTAGACCATCAACAATAATTTCTGGGAAGAATTTGCGAACAACATAGAAGTGATATGAAGTTATTGGTGCGTAAACCAACAAGCATCATTTGGTATAAATAAGAGTAGTCTCCCTTGTATTTGACCGCCTTACTTGTAGACAAAACATACTTTCATGTTCATTTTTGTTCTGGTGGAAACATAAGGATTAAGTTATAGATTGGTATGTTGCAATTAAATGAATACTGCCATTTACTTTTCTAAACCACTACTGCAAAGATAACACATATTTGGCTTAAAATGACAATAATGCTAGTATACTCGAGTAGACCCTCTTCTAAGTTCAATAAATTACTTAATTATTGACGAAAGGCTATGTAACTTTTCAGATATAGAATAGAAACAAACACCTTTCATACAGTATTGGTAGAATTCTTCTAAATACTGTCATAGCAAAATACAAAGGGCATGGACATTATATATTGAACGCCCCTCGTACAAGTATTTAATACTGACAACCGTCTCGCCCTTCTCTCATAAAATTGTATAAGTTAACTGATAATTGGTTTTTTTACCTAAATAGTACGTGCGTTTCACGTCGGTACTGTCTGTTATCACGCAAAACGAGTGCACTAAATTAAAAATCGTTTTAAACCAAAATTGAACAAGCCATGACTTAATGTCACGTCTTGTGATTTGTGTGAGATTAATCAATAATGCAATTTTTTTAGAATAAATTATCATAAATGTTTCCAAATATCGAACTTTCAGAAGTGATGCCATTTTCATATGTGGCGACTCGCTGTACCATCGGTTAAGAAACGACTGCTTTAAAAAGTAAATGTATATTTACGAAATTTTGCAGACTGAAACTGAAAGCATACGAATTGTTCGACCCGAGTAAAAAATCTTATTTTTTTCCTATTCATTTTCAATTTACAGCATCTGTCTCATTATGTTTTGATCACACCGCGTATCATGGCATTATTGAAATGCACGACACCTTTATATTCAATATATCAACTTTTCAATTATGAATTTGTTTATTCTTTATCCATAACCCCATCTATATTGTAACCTATAAGATGTGTACTGTTGGTATAGACACACGATTTTGTAGATTTGTGTCGCTAATTGAATATCAATACTAAGTAATATAGTCCAGAGAATTTGACTCGACTCTTGCCCTCCAATTAGCAAAATTTAACAGCTGATATATTGTCTATATTTACAACCCCGGTCGTATAATTTCATAAGCGGAGAGTATCATGAAGACGCTCGAGGTGTAATACCAACACAAACCTAAAGAACCGATATTGCACAATTTGCTCGCGGGAATTTATATATTCAACGCATGAACCTTGTAATATATTCATGCATAAAGGTCAGGATCATGTCAAATTATCTGTGCTATATAAACAATTACTTACAAATGTGTATCATATTTGAGATACATCCATCTCATAGACTAGTGAGTGCAGTAGATCTAAACATCTCTTGCTTGGTACCCGAGCGACCCGGTCTCGAATATGGGTTCGGGAAGAGTACTGATCAATATATCCTCCACATGTGGAGAAGTGTTCGGTTACTTGCGGAGAAGCAAGTTAGTACTGCATGGTTAATGAATAATTCACGGAAAACTGGTTAAGCCAATAGACCACCGTAAATGATAATATAATTTTAAGAACGATGCTTAATTAACACGGTGGCTTTGTTTTATATTTATATATACTATTACCGCGAGTAACCAGATCGGAAGCACGTTTATGCTACGGTCACAAAGCTCGTACGATATCCGTACGAATTTACCAACTCGTACGAGTCCACAATGTTTGAAATCCTAACGGTACTTTTTCATTCGTAGGGCCTGGTCACAGCTCGTACGGACCTCGTACGATTTATAGAGATGCAATCGTACGATATCCGTACGGACATCGCAATATCCATACGGACACCGTACGGGGCTCGCAAGGAGCCCGGCCGTACATCGCACGGTGCTCGTAGATCAATCAGAGCTCGTAGATAACTCGTAAGGAGCTCGTAGGGCAAATGTGAAATTTAAAAATTACTTCTGTAAATGAATTTAATCGGTGACTTATTTCTTTTAGATATTTTAAAATTCTTTTGCAGACGACTTTTTGTAAGATGCTACCTGCTAAAATTGATATAACATGCAAAGGGTGCCTCCGGCAGATAGTTATATTGGAGCCACAAAGGGTTTGGTGCGGGAGGCGTTTTCCGCTGCCACCATTGGAGTAAGCGTATAATTATGAATATCGGTAGAAGTAGACATTTATACAGGTGTTGTATGATAATTAAACGACTTTTCGTAATGGGTTTTAAAAGCACTATTTATTCAATTCATATTCAAAGATGGCCAATTTTTGCAAGATATAGATCTAAATGTAGTTTATATAATATCACACGTGACTTTTTTCTGTACTAGTATAATATTGTTAGTATATTATCTTCGCGCCTTAATATGTCAATATAGAACATGGCTTTCTCTAACAATGTAATATCAACGGTATAATATTATATGTAACGCATCATCGTGACGAGCACATTTTGGATCGGATAACTGTACCGACACATACAATGTAGCAGAAGCATTTTCACTGCTAAAGATAACGTCTACGTCAGATAATGCCCTTCGTAAATGCACGGGGCTCGTAAAGGCCATAGCACTATAGCCATATTGTCATCGCACGGCATGCAGTCCATAGTACTGTTTTATCAAAGCACTTACGAAAGACGTAAATTTACGTTCAAATTTAAATTCGTTATAATTATTAAACACCTATAAATTTGGAGACAAATGTGGTTTGTATACGTTCTTAATTGATTGATTATTAGAACTGCAATCCATTGCAAATTGTAGCCGCAAAATATTTATAAAGAATTTGAATTTGAACATAATTTTAAAATTTTCTAAGTGCTTTGATAAAACAGACCCAGGTCCGCACATTTTTATTTAAATTTGTTTCAAACCTTACTACCAATAGGTGTACTGTAGAGATTGTACATATTGGCTAACATTAGAACTGTATAGCTTTCTTGTATTGGTCTGATAAGCCATACATGCCGTTCCGGATCCATTAGAATAAAAATATAGCACGTACGATGCGTCAATTTAAGCGGGCAAAGTCTGGCGTAAAGATTTAACTGAATAAACATGTAGGTGGAGCTATTTATCGCACGGAACGTGAAAGTTTCTCCTAAAACTACAAAAAAGCAAAAACAGGAAGCCAACACTTGATAATACAAATGTATATGTATGCAAAATACCATCAAAAACCGAGTTACAGACAATTTTGCCGAATAATGTCTATTACACCTTAAAGTATGTCAGCAAAAATCAACGTTAGAATATTATTCGATAAAATTATAAGCCCTAACGTCTACATACATTACACCACATTAATCTATACTATTCAGTACAAGAGGTATTTTTCTAAATTTGAATAAGATTTGAAAGAAAGACAAACATTGGCAATAATTGTTAAATACGACAGTGTAGTTCGCTATTATCAATACATTGTCAATTTGTTCTGCAATAGTATAAAAGTACAATTATTTTTCACTTCTGTCGACCACACGTGTGTATTTGAAATATTCGATACATAATTGATTACCGGTATAATATCTATAATATGTGCATTTATTTGGTTTTATCATAGAATGTTTTTCAATGCTTTAGATGAAAAGTTACTGTATGTTTTATTATCAAATAGTCTCTTTTACAAGTAAATCAATCATGATTAGTTTATACTAATTTATTTAAGGTCAATTGTGAAAAAAAGTTTTCCGTATTTATATTAATCACTCTCGACACCTCATTCCTGATGATATCTATCGCCACGAGGGTATGAGAGAAGAGAAGCCAGTTTCCCTTTTATGCTGAGCGTCTAACAAGGGAAATTCTGGAACCATTTTTATTTCGTCTTTGATATGACGCGGTCAATGATCGATCCCGGGACCCCCCACACTCGAAGCCGACGCTCTACCACTAGGCAGTCAGGTTGGAAGCATGCATGTATTATAACATCTACA
The DNA here is from genome assembly GCA_947247005.1 of Spisula solida. Lineage (NCBI taxonomy): Eukaryota > Metazoa > Mollusca > Bivalvia > Venerida > Mactridae > Spisula > Spisula solida. The sequence goes on along the minus strand of OX365952.1, from coordinate 17,219,969 downwards.
TTTGTTTATTATTTCATTGTATAAATTGTAAACTTTGTATATACATTGATGTAATGTGAATCAGACTTTAATAAAATAATCAGTGAATTGAATATTAGGGTTTATAAAATGGCATAGCTTTAAACGCCTAATATGAAATAAATGTAATATGAAATATACATGTACGATTACACATATTACATAAACTAGTATACGAATAGAATAGGACAATTGATAAAACAATTACCCTCTTGACATCGAACAGACGTTAGGGCTACAACTAGCAGCGCTAATAATATCCGCTGTTTCTCCATTCTGTACTGATGAGCCCGTAGGCTTTAATCCGTCACTGTTGATGGAATGTCTTTCTGTCACCCTTCTTATTTTATTAAATAAGAATACAGATGTAAGACGGTAACAGATGCCGGGTGCACCAAGAAGGACCTTTCTGCGCTACACTCGCAGATAATTGTGAGGTACGTGCTCCCCTGGTATGGTATATATATAAAAATAATTGCTGTAACTCGCCCACTAATCAAACACTCATGACGATACTGGTTTATGTACGAGTGAAAAGGCTTTGTATTCAACCCTTACAGAATCGGTAGAGCAAATCCAACCAGTACCAAGCGTCAGTTTCGCTAATACTAGAGTATAATATACTGCTAGTACATACCCGGAGTATGGATATATGGATTGCTTGAGTTTGCATTTCTACTAGATCATAATAGCAAAGGCAAATATTTGGATGAATAGGCAATATAATTAAATAGAAAAGGTAACACAATATTCAGGTCAAACAGTCTGCAATGGTACTTAGCTACGACAGTTACGCCCGTTCAAACTAACATCACTGTATACACAAACTGTTTAGTGGGTAAACCCTTTGCAATATTTGAGTGTTAAATAGGATGAGGTCTTATTTGATTTTTACATTTAAATCAATAGTAACAAACGTGCTACTACTAGAAAATAATAGTGCTTTACACTCGCAGTTTTTACGTAATTATATTTATAAGTGCAAGTTGTTAGGACGTGGGCGTTTCATTTAAGACAGGTTTAGAATTTCTTCATTTTTTGCAACATAATTCTGTATGTCGTTAACAATTGCATTGGCTGGTTGCCTTGGTTTCAATACGTGCGAAACTGTGGGATGATGTATGAGAACAATCTACTCGTACATATCTTCAATGAATGAACAGCTCATGTACACGTTTAGTCCATAACATATAATACCGGCTGGTGGAGTAATGCGCGAGTGGACTGGTCATATAGCTTAAAGCATTCAATGCTTATATTTGTTTTAATTACAAGTTGTCTGCTGCAAATTCATATTTTATTCTTAAACTTTAAACTGTATAATATACATTTGTTGTTATGTTTGCATGTATATATCTATTTCAAATTGTTTTAACAATGTCTTAAATGTGATTGTACAGCACTTTTGAACGTGTAATTACATGATAAAAGTGCGATATAAATATGGTATAATAATAAATAATAATAAAAAAACTCAATTTATTCATACGATCGCATAAATGGGTTATTCTGCCATTCTATGTATACCCTATCCTGTACATTTTTGCATCTATCAACACGCGAAATTGACACACATGTGTTTGTCTGCTGCATTGGCGTGTGGAGCCGAATAGAACTAAAGATGGATTCACAATTTGGACCGTTGTTTATTGACCACAGGAACTTGCATTTATAATTTGAAAAAAAAAATTGAAAACAATTTTTTTAACTAGGCCTACTGTACTATTAAAATATAGTTTTATATTTTAGTAGTACAGTAGGCCTAGTGAAAAAAATAATTTTTTTCCAATTTTTTTTTCAAATGATAAATGCAAGTTCCTGTGTTTTGACATACGTCAAACTCCGCTAGTAAATTTTGCTTAAAGTTTGCAAGAGTTATTGTTCGACGTGTTCGATCAAAATATTCAACTTGCAAAAACTTTGTTCACGTTTGAAAAATAAACGCCGGTGTTAGGTGTGCTCCGTTTGTAAACGTTTCAGGACGATGAATTAAGTTGTACTGAGTTTGCCTAAGTTGCTCTCCGTTGAAAAACGTCTGCTAAGTCGCTAGTGGTATTTACCCGAACTTTTGTCAAATGGTAGGCCAACGAGTATTCGACGTAATGAACGCGATTGTAACACAAGGAGCTTTCCATTGCATAGCTTAACGCTCGTCCAGCGGAGGCCAACGGGAATCAGACGCAATGAACACACTACACGCATTCTCAAAATTTGGGCCAATTGCCTCTTACGGCTACTTTAGTGTCCTTAATAACGTATATGCGCGTACGAAAGTGTTATCGTTAGATTTTAGCGTTAGCACTATATATTTCCCCAAAATTAAATACTATAGACACTTGAAGTTGAGCTTTTTACAAGATTTGCATGCTTGCAAGATACGACACCCTGCTCAAAATCGACTGTCACAAGCACAAAACATAAAATTTAAATGTTTCTTACAAATAGAAATAGATTTTAAGCCTTATATTTTGGTTGTTTATATATGTATGCTAGGTCTGAAATTGACAATAAATGAGAAAAAAATGCACCCAAAAGCTGCAAAAGTTTTACGTGACGGTATACTAACGTGACGCTTTTTTAAAAAAGCGAGATGGAAGCACTAACAGTGACATGAACCATATCTTCTACTGTGTCATTTTGACGCATTTGATGCTAACAGCCTATATGTAAAAGTTACTAAACGTTTTGAAAAGTTGATGATTGCTGGTGAACTCTGAAGAACGTTGTACTCGTTGGATTTTTTTTTGTGGGCGTTTGGAAATAAACGCTGATGTAAGTTGTGCTCCGTTTGTAAACGTTCCTGAACGCTGAATTAAGTTGATTAAAGTTTGCTTAAGTCAAACTCCGTTGGCAAACGTTTGCCGAAACACTGGTGGTGTCGATGATTTGCGGCTAATGTTTCTCTAGCGGATGCTAACGGGTAGTCAGCGCAATGAACGCGATAATAACGTAAGGGCTGGCGTAAGCGAACTTTCTCCAGCGCAAATGAACATTTGTCCAACGTAGGCCAACGGGTTTCAGGCACAATGCACGCGATAGGAACGCATGTGGTTAGCACAGACGATCTTTCCATAACGTTTCCATAACTTAGGTCAACTTTGTGCAACAGATCCTAGCGTTCGGCAACTCGTTCGTCTAAGTCAGACTAAGTTAGGAACAGAAAAATATTGTTAAGCGGCTTGTAACCGCTGGCAAACACTGTAAAGCGCTATTAAATGCTCCCAAATATTAGTGTGCGCTAGATTCACAATGTTCGCAAAATATTCCTCGCGAACGTAATTTCACCGACGTTTTGGCTCATTTTTTCGACTTTTTAAACGCTGGCCAAAGCTGGTACAAACGTTCATAGTGTGAACCCACCCTTTTAATATAACATCTTGCGTTATTATTGCGTTCCTTGTGTCGGAGACCCGGTGGTCACCGTAAATTATGCTGGGGGTCGCTAAAGAGCTGTCATTGATTCGACCCGAGGCATATTGACGATTCCTATACATTGGATGACAAGTATCGACGACACATCGATATATCGATGTACATATACAGACGAACAAGAAACAAGCACACCAGTGGTGATTCAATAATTTAAAGCCATTCTACACTCAGACTGCATAAATTATGTTGGGTATTTACCCATGTATCGATATTTCAAAATGTGAATCGATAATCTATGGGCTGAAAAATATCGTCGAAACATTGATTAAGCTTCTATCAATGACAGCTCTAGTTCAACTTCTCTTACGCTTGTCCTTGCGTTACCATTATGTCGTATACCCATTTGTGTCGTTAAATGTGAAGTTTATTACACACATATTGCTATTTTTCAAACGTTTCTTATTCTAGATACAATTAGCTTTGATTTGATACATTATGTTGGTGTATATGTCTTATTTAGTTTTATTACCCCTCACTTTTTCGTAATGTCAATTTCCCATAGGCAAACTGGAGAACAGTTTTACTGTAACATTCATGGTACCACGTGACTGAACATTGTTTTACTATTAACAGTATTTTCTTGAAAAAAGTTCGGGGTGATAAAATAAATAACACATCGGCTTGTATAACAGTACTCTCTTCAGGCTGACATTTTTACTTTTACCCACAAAGTTATGTGTTATTTATATATTAGTTTTGAATCAAGTTTCATGAACTCAGTAAACTGAGCATACATGTGTTATGCCTATTATACTCTCTTTATAATAAGTCACGATTTTTTTTTCAATTTTCATAAGATACTTTAACATAATGTAACAAGACACCAGACGATTAAAACCTAATTCAGTTCAGTCAATGTCACATTTTTTCAATAGCCATAATTGTACGACCGTCGACGTTATCTTCAAATACTGCTTGCGAGAGTGGATGAATGGAGATCGGTTGGGAGTTACAATAGTTGACGAGTATATTCTTAAATATCAGATCGCTGTAGAGAAAGAAATGCTTTTTGTATTGTCGTTGTTATTAATACAAACATTACCAGGTTACTATATATCCTCTGAGTTTTGTTATATATATGTTGCTTACCATTGTTGTGTCATTTGAAATTGATAACAAATCAAAACATAAATAAGTAAATGAAAAGGATAACGAAGACTCGGCCAGGGAAGGCCAGTGTAGCAATACCACGTGGCTTTTGGCTACAGTTACAAGAAGAAATTTGTAAACATTGGAAAATAAAATATCCATAACTATTTTATTTCTTCGTCGATTTCTTTGAAATATACGCCACGCTGAGGGGATAATTATTTGCTATCCTTGAAATGTAAGATCTTTTTCAGGGGCTGTGCCGTTTTGTCCATTACTCTGTGAAACCATGGAACGTGTAGGTTTCACAGGGTAATGGGAAAATCGGTAAAGCTGCTGAAAAAGATCTTTTATTTCATGGAAAGCAAATAATGTCCCCCTTAGCGTGGCGTATATTTCATAGAAATCGATGAAGAAATAAAATACTTATGGCTATATTTGTGTTCCAATGTTTACAAATTTCTACTTGGAACTGTAGTCAAAAACCACGTGGTACTGCTACACTGAAGGCAGTACCCAACAGAAAACCGAGCACAGAAAACAGACACATATATTGTGGTTACGACCGTAATGATACATTGTATACGGACTACGAATGCACAAACTATTATACAATACATTTTCTTATTTACAATATTCATACACGTATAGGCAACGGCGAACATATTTTTAAAGAAACTTTCAGATAGGCACAATGTAATTATTTACAAATGTAACAGTTTACTAGCTGCTGTGGCTCACCAAATGACCATGGTATATTCGACCAGTATGGTTGCTGTCACTACCCACAATGTGAATGCAGAATAGTACATTATCTTTTTTTAAATGCCGAGCATAGTCTTTATTTGCCAGTCAGCTTTCTGCTGAAATATGGCGAGCATACGAGTGACTCCACCCGTATTTCAACCCGGGTCGCCAGATTAGACGGCAAGCGCGCTAACCATTGAGCTTCGGGGCTCTCTATAAACAGTTCTAGCTTCCATAACTAGCACAGAACCAGGACAGTTGAATTACTACTGGAAACGTCAATGGCCATACCCGACGTTGGTGCCAGAAGGACCTCAATGTTAAAGGACTGAAATGAGAAGAAGTAGAGGACTGGGGGTACTGTTTTATCAAAGCACTTACGGAAAAAGTAAACTTACGATTAAATTTAAATTATTTTTAATTTGTTTACAATTATAAAGTATGGTAAATTGAACTGCAATACAAATACTGATTCAGTTAATGAACTCCTACACATCCGTAACCAATTTGCAGATGATAAAAAAACCATAAATAATTTTAATTTTAGCGTAACTTTAGGATTTTCGTAAGTGCTTTGATAAAACAGTACCCTGTTCTCCTCACTATATCAAGTGACATACATTCTTTTCAAAACTATGATACACAACAAGCGGCCCTCATTTAGCCATTGCTTTTGAAAAATATGACATTCAAAGGATTGCACTTTGAAAAGTGTCAATCCAGCTAGGGGACAGCCATTACGGAAGGCAAACCTCCCAAGCTTGCCTAACAAGAAAGCAATCTGTGTCTTGTGTAAGAAAGAGACTGCTAGATATCAAGTACTCTCATTCAGATGCAATGGCACAATGTGTTCAAGGCTCCAAAACTGTTCATTAAGGCTATTCTATGCGCAGACCATGAGTCTTTTCCCAGGGGAAGAATACGGCGTTGGTATTCACAAAGCATATTTAGTGAAAACTTAAATATTTTGACTTAAGTTAAAGTGCGTGCAGCTCATATATCCCGGAATTTGAAGAATAATCGATGTTTTCTTAGTGATTATTGTAGCTCTTTATATAATTCTTCATTGGCTGATACACTTTAGAAAATTTTAAGATTAGTTTACGATTTTAAGAATTTCTCTAAGTTTTCTGTTAAGATGCTTAAGATACCATGTACCCCTGAACTACCTGTATAGGTCGTTTTGGAGCCCATGTGCTCGGGACCACAGGTAACTGTATCATTGATGAAGAGTAAACAAATTTAGTTGTAAAATTTATGTTATCTTAGAAAGGTATATTTGTACTAAAGTGGTCAGATTTTCATGGTATCAAAAACAAGAATATCGATATCTTCATAAAGGAATAACATTCGTACACATCATTGTTAGAACTACCTCAAGCAAAGTCCCATCGAAATTGATCAACTAGTTAAAAGGTTGTGCCATGAAATGTACTATCACGGTGTCCAGTCAATCACTAAGGTGAATTCAATAAAAATTACTTTGCTATTTTCAACAAGAAAAACACGGCCCTATGTATATAAAAGGTGTTTATTTTCATATTTATGGACGGATTTTAAAATGTGGGTATCAAATTAAAAATTAAGCTCTCTAGTTTCTACATATATTCAAAATGACACCAGTATTAGTGATATTTTTAGCAAAACAAAATGCACCTCAGTGACTGTCTGGTCAATTTCCCGTCTAATGAACCTTTCTAAGATAACATAAATTTTATCCCCAAAATATATACATTTGTATCAATGCTACAGTTACCTGTGCTCGGGACAATCTCCAAAAACAACTCAGTGATATCCCTGAGTAAGTGGAGAAAGGTCCTTCAGAATAGAACAATCTACGTCACAACCTGCTGAAAAACACGTTTGAGGCTGAAAAGATGGCTCATGCAGATACAGCAGAGGTGGCATGAGAAACTAACATTTTAATTATCACGGAATGGGTGAGATAACATTTCATGATGTTATAAAAGACTCCACAAACCCGTTGCAACTCACAAACCTGCTAAATGATAGCTCACACCAGCGGAGAAACACTGTGATCCAGACAGAAGGCAAATCCATCATGGGAAAAGCGGCAGCGAATGTCTTTGCCAAAGTTTATCCATGAGACACACTCAATCTTTCACAAAACAGAATAAATGATGAAAGACTTGAGATTCGTTCTTAACTGCAGAGCACAGAGTATGTGACGAAAACCATTGCATAACAAATATTCTAACTTAGCAGGAAGTACAGGCCGTATTGACGAAGAAGTAGCTGATGACAATACTTTCAAAATGCTCATGAACCTTGGGTACATGGCAAATGAACTCTTTTGAATATCTTAAAAAAGATTATATTAAGTCAGACAGGGAAGGCAGCACTCAACTTAACCAGCCGAGCACAGAAAACATTAAAAACACACAAAGCACAGAAAACACGACATCCCGTCCCGAAAGTCTGCCGCCTCAGACAGTCAAACTAAAACGGAACGAGAGCCAGGTGATGAGAAAATAACAACTGGACATTACACATCACAAGGACAATCTACAACATATATATAGTGTACATGCACTTTTGAAAGATACGAAGCAGCCTTGTGCGGGACAACGAAATTGCAGAATGGCACATACAAAATCAACAAAGTTTAACAAAAAGGCACAATGGCGAAATATTTTTGTATTTTTACTATAAAGTGGACAGTACATACATAGAGGAAGGTTGACCAAAGGGCTTCCGCCTTGGTACGGACAGCGACAAATGTCCCTGGGGGCTTAAACGTTTTACAGTGCACCAAACCTCACACTTACCCACAAATGACATTTTTGCTAATTACCATCTAAATGGAAAGAGGCACAAATATTAAGCCCACCTCATCACTCAAGAATTTGAAGAAGCTTTGCAAGAGACCGTCTTCTTTGATTTGTCCAAAGCTTTTGGAAGTCCTCGAGTCTGGAAGGAAGACCTTCATGACTTCATGGATGTATTACTGAAAATGCTCCAAAATGATATCTATGAAACTGTATACATGTATGTTCCACTGGGCAAATTAAAGAACTCCATGTATCGAATTGAAGAAAATCAGAATTCTAAGATGGAGACTAAACAATGAATTCATCTGAGTTCAAAGTTTGTCATGTTAGAAACACAGGTAACTGTATAATTAATAAAGAGTTAGAACAAAAAAATTGTCATACAATTTATAATATCTAAGATAACATAAATTGTATAAAAGATTTTTTTACTCTTTATCGATGATACAGTTATCTGTGGTTACAAATGACATCTTACTAACAAATGAAATTGAATCAAATGAATAATAATCATTCCTTTATTCTCTTGTACAACAGAAACAAACTAAAATTATGAAGGTTTGTAAAGATGATAAGGGGAGATCACTGTGTATGGTCGGTAAGTGTGGGTTTTATACCATTCCAAAATAGAGAAAACGGTAAACATTTAATATCGCATTTATTATATATTCTTGCCATGTATCAGCTGCTGTTCTAGAATGTAAAAACATTACTTTACACGCTTATATGCACGATTGTTTTCAGGGTGTGTTTTTCCGGGTGTCATTCTGCTTTTTATCGTACTGTAAGTTGCACACTATTCGGACACACTTTTCGGATAGGCTAATGTCCAGGGGGAAGGGACCTCTAGAAGTTCTGGACTTGGCGTATCCCAAATCTGCCAGTCCGGTAAAAGGGTATAACCAAGCTATGGATACAGGAGATTTACTAATAACTATTTATTTTTAAATAATACGTATTTGCCCAAAATGACGATGTTAATTGTTGTTTAATTGGCAATTAAATTATTAACAGTTGATTAAACTTATGGCAGTGGCTATTCATACGGGTCAGCCCGTAATCTTAAGGCTCTCCCATAAGAATAGTGAAACAGCCCCGCAAGTGACTATTCCTTTTACGGCTGTTTTATTTAAATGTACCAATCTCTTTAAACTTAAAAGACCTGTAGCCCAAAGTCACATGGTATTTCTACACTGTAAGTTGTAACATACGTTTTATTTATTTTAGAACATCACCATGGAATCTGACCAGTCTGATGGGGATTACAACAAGGATCAGTTCCTCAGTAGAGTGTATGAGAGTCTGTTGAAGACTGGCAACAATATTTCACTGGCAGAATTAAACACTTCAGAGCCAGTTGCAGAAACCTCTAATCATCCCAGTATTCTAACTGTGGATAACCAATCACAAATTAGACAAACAGTTAAGATTATACAATCTAATGGAGCACCAAGAACAGAGTCTCTTGTCACAGGACAGGTATAAACATCTTGTTTATTGATGATAAGTTTGTTGTTTTTAATTTTAGCTCTTAATTGTCGTTGTTATGTGTCAGTGTCATTTTCTCAAAGACTATCAAAGGTATCCACTTGAAACTCAACATAGTTTTTCACTATCACAAGGGAAGTGCTTAAGACGGGTAACCCTGTGACCTATATTTATGGATTTTACTGCCCTGGTTTTGACTTAAACTTAGAAATTTTTGTCATTTCTGTTGCTATCAATTATGAGAAAGTCGAGCGTCCAGCACTCCTACGCGATGCTCTTCTTAAAAGATGAACCTTTTTTTGATTGAGTAAGGTCTTTAGTAAGGAGTGTTTATCCAATCTGAAGTACAGTTATATCAGATCTTCAAAGGAGCTGATTTTAATGAGATTGGTTAGTTTTCCATTTAACTGATGCTGGTTGGTTTGCAATCAAACTACCAATTTTTTATAACCCCCTGTTAGCTGCTGGTAACAGTTGTTATGCTTCAAATTTTCCTCATATTAACTTTAAGCATGATTTATCTACCATGGTACAATGCACAATAAATGTACCCGCTGATGAAATCTGGGCTGGTATACTACTAAATAGGTGACTATGCATACCAGGAGTGTAGGTGACTATGTCATATCAGGAGTGTAGGTGACTATGTCATATCAGGAGTGTAGGTGACTATGTCATATCAGGAGTGTAGGTGACTATGTCATATCAGGAGTGTAGGTGACTATGTCATATCAGGAGTGTAGGTGACTATGTCATATCAGGAGTGTAGGTGACTATGTCATATCAGGAGTGTAGGTGACTATGTCATATCAGGAGTGTAGGTGACTATGTCATATCAGGAGTGTAGGTGACTATGTCATATCAGGAGTGTAGGTGGCTATGTCATACCAGGAGTGTAGGTGACTATGTCATATCAGGAGTGTAGGTGACTATGTCATATCAGGAGTGTAGGTGACTATGTCATATCAGGAGTAACCTTGATAATACTCTGCAAGTTCACAGTGTGTCTGTTATATTTGACAGGCATCAGTGAGTAAGGTCCGCCCAGGTGGTGTTAGTTTGTTACAGAAACAATACAAGTAAGTGCTTCCAGGTTTCCTCCATTTTGTGCCCCCTCACCAAATATTTTTGAGGCACGTCCATCTGTTCTAAAATGGTGTGTCGCAGGTTATAGCGATAAGTCATCAAATTTAAGGCAAAGGAATATTAGTCAGCATGACTTTTTTTGTGTAATTGTTGATTTTAGGTATTTTGAATCAGAGTTATTCAGTTTCAGATGAGTTCTGACTCTTTTCCTTGTGTCACAACAGAACTCAAAAGAGTAAATTTTAGTCAGCATGTATCATAGCACACCTGGGTGTTTTGATTAAGATTTATTCAGTATTAGAGTTATGGCCCTATGGACTCTTTAGTTTCTAGATTTTCTTCATATCCAAAATCCCGTCTATTCCTTATAAAAAAAGATAAATTCAGTTTATTCTAGGGATAGAGTTTTTAGACAATGAGATACTTGAATTTTCTTCTCCAGAAAAGAGAGCAGTATACTGGGAATTAAAAAGAAGCAATCAGGTGGCAGTAAAGGTAGACGACCGCCTACATCAGCAACATATGATCCATACTATCACAAGTGGAAACATCTAAAAAAATATGTCAAGAATATGGTGTTTGTAAGTCAGTTTGTATTTCCAAGGGGGCCTACAATTATGAAATAATCTGGATTTGCTGTCCTTGAGAGAATGATTTTTTCTGCAGAAAATAAAAGTTATTTGATTTGATTAACAAAGTCATGGTCATTTGAAATTTCATAAGCTGAATTTAACCTTAAGGTCATTGTTTAAAACAGTGTTTTGGTGTAGGGATGTATGCTTTTTTTGCATCCGGAACAGACTTGCTTCGTTTTTCAGTATTGGGCATTATGCCATAGTAGGATCCCTGATTTCCTTGATCTCAGTGTGACTATCAATGAAGTTAGTCCTAAGATTTGATATCTTGTCGTTGAAATATGTTCAGCAGAACCTCTCTAGAGCAACACCCATTCTGAAACACAAACTTGGTTGTTATTCAGAGGTTATTGCTAAAGAGAGGTAAAATAAGTATCAAATAATTATACCCCCAGATACAAAGTATATGGGGTCTTTATTGGAGTCATGCTTGAGGTTGGGTGGGTGGTTGGGCTGTCAAAATTTTGTCCGGGCTATTTCTCTGTAACCATTGGTTGGATTTCATCGAAACTTTGAATGACTGATCAGTACCAAGTCTAATTGTGCATATTAACGGTGCATGTTGGTCGGGTCAAATTTAAGAGAGTTATGGCCCTTTATTTTTTTCACTTATAAATTTTGTCTGGGCTATTTCTCTGTAACTATTGGTTGGAGTTCATAAAAACTTTGTATAACTGATCAGTATCAAGCCTAGTTGTGCATATTGTGCAGCGCATGACTGATACTAAGTCACTGTGTCAAGCAGTAACTGGGGGGTATTCATCACATTCAGTGATATTTCTTGTCACTGTAAGTAAATGATAATCAAGAGAGGGTTGGCTGGTCACTCTTAAGAAGTTGCACTGAATATGCTGTTAAAAATAATTTTAATGCTGTAACATAAGCAAGCGTCAATATGTCCAATAGACACCTAAATGCACGTATGTCTCACAGCACTACAACATCAACAGAATTGTAATAAAATAGATCTGCAATAAGTGTGGCAAATTGTAGTTGTTTTCTGTACGAGTTAAAAGCATGCAAGAAGAATACAGCCCATATGAAAACATGTTGTAATTGTTAATCTGCGATTCCTCTGGTAAAGTATTTAACTATAGACTGCCGATGATAACACTAGCCTTCGTTTACAAATAAATTTTTTAATGCATATACTCTTTCAATCTGCGCCGATAACAAGCGGTCAATCGACTGTGCAGTGTTTATATCATCCATGATTATTTATTGATATGGCTCGATTTATCTCTGGCAAGCTTTATTTACGAAACTTATCAGGTGAGATGTCAAACCCTCAGCAGATTACAGTTCCAAGGTCCTTATCAGCCACAGTTAGATTGAAACCCCATTTGAACCCTGTTGACATGCTCTCGCCTTTTCTCTACAATCCGAACAGTAAAAGGGAAGCTTACAAGTTTATAAGCCCTGGGCCTAATCTCCTGAAGCATCTCAAGAAGAAATCTCATCTCAAGTTGAGATTTTGCTTAAATCAGAGTCTGAATTTTAGATCAATCTGAAGTTCAAGCTCTTCAAATTTTACTGTAATAAACTCAGAAAATGTTTCTGATTTGCGATGCCAATTTTGAGTCAAGCCTTCCATTTAATTATAAAAGACACATGACAATATTTGAGATGAGATTTACCAGTAGCTCAGATGGAGATGTTTCGGGAGATTGGGGCCTGGTCCTTGTATGTTTGTAATATGGATTGATATGTTACAGATGAATGCAGCTATTTGTGATGAAGTTGTTCGCCAAGAGGAAAAAGTTGCCAAATCAAGGGAGGAAAGAAGGTAAGATTGTTCAAACTTCAAAGATTGAAGGACGTATGGTGGGGGAGACCTCTTGATTTTGTGCTGGACATCTGGATGTCTGTCTGTATTGATGGAATTCACAAAAGTTGTCCACACTGGTCCAATTGCCATTAAATTTCGCATGAATACTTCAACTTGGTACCAAGCCTAGTAATACAGTGTCAGAAATTTCAGGTCGGGAGTTATGGCTCTTTGTGCTAGACAATGTAATTGAACTAAACTGGAAGGGGTTTTGACATTAAAACATACGAGACACACATTTACCGGTAAGTTTCCAAACCCCTGTCTAGTTAATATCTCAATTACATTTTGTTGATGCACTACTTTGCATATGGAAATAATTTTAATTTAAGATAATTAATAAAAAGCTACATGTGTGACATTATGAGAAGCCTTACTTGCGAAGTCGTTATAGCAACGGATACCTGGGCTTTATAGCCGTCAACAACAACAAGAATACAATAAAACCTGTACACTGCAATATTAATGAAGATTGTAACAAAAGTGATTTGGTTTCAGATTTCTTCTTCGCAAGCTTTTACATTACCAGACAATGGCCGACGCCCACCCAATATCGGGTAAACACGTCTCTACCTCACTTCTGAAGAGTTCAACTGGCGAAGAATTAACATCCGGTACCAAGACAAAAGCCAAGAAAAAGTCTGCTCAGCAGTCTGGTGATAAAGGGAAACAACCCAGGGAGGTACTAGAATGTAAGTATAGTATTGTTTAATTTGATGTTTTTAAAGTCTCCCACATTTATGTCTCTCTATAAGCGGATGTAGCTCAGTGGTAACACACTGGACTGCCAAACTAGAGGTCGTGGGTTCAATCCCTGGCATTAGAACTTGAGATTTCTGAAATATTTATAATATTTCCCGCTATATCTGACTGTGTGGTCTGCAAAGTATCTGGGTACAGGTGCCAGGAAGCTGTATATCACTTCTGCAGCGCCTGACATGTCTGTATCTAATGTCTCTCTCTCCCTTCAGGTGCTTTCTCTCTCTCTGTCCCTCTGGTCAGATCATGCTGTATCTGCACTGGTATGCAGGATCCACCTGCGCCCTTGTGGCTGCAACACATTAATGTAAAGTGCCTTTGAACATGCAATCGCATGAAAAAGGCGCTATATAAATCTGGTATATTTATTTTATATTTTTATTTGTCAACGGGTGAGACATATTGACTTTGTGCTGGACATCTGTATGGATGTTTGGATGGATGTCACAAAGTTTTTCTGCACTTCTTCTCTGAATCACTAGTCTGTTTTCAATGAAACTTAACATGAATGTTTGGTACCAGTCAATGGAGACCTAGCTTGGGATTGTATTTGGGGTCAGTGGGGGTCAAGGTCACTGTTACTAAAAATAGTCAATAACTTGAGTTTGGATTGACACATCTTCATGAAACTTTGTATATAGCAAGCTGGCATGGCAACTCAGCTTGGGATTGTATTTGGGATCAAGGTCATTGTTACTTAAAATAGAAAAAGGGTTTTTGCTCAATAAGTTGAGTTGAGATTGATCCATCTTCATCAAACTTTGGGTAAAGCAAGCTTGCATGGTGACGTACCCAACACAGGAATTTGACGGCCTCATTAGGTGGACACTGCACAGAAAACCCGGTTTTGCGGCAGTGCCATGTCTTGTTTTGTTTATTTGAATAAGTGAGACTGGTCATTAGTGCATGGACATTAATATTTTCTCTGCCAGATTGCCCAATAACCTCAAACTTCGAGGTATTTGATGTTTAAAACATTATAAATGTACAGCATGTCAGCATTTCGGTTTAAACTTTTTTATCAAGATTTTTCCTTAGACCACTGTTACAGAACAGCATGCTTCCATTTGCACCAAATTACAGTTGGCTGACATGAACATCTTGATTTCATGGAATTTCCATGTCTTGTTTGTACTTACACATATGCAGGGTGTTAGCAAAGTTTGTTCTCAATGTTTAAGTTTCGATAGTTTATTTTTCTGACACCAGAAGAATGTAAAATGTTCGGGTTAAATTCCAGATGCTTCTACATAGGTTCTAATCTCACTGGTATTGAATGAAACCATTATAGTAAGAAAATGAAATTGTACATTGCGCACAAAGCTCAGATATAATTTGTATGAATTTAAATTTTGAGAACAAACTTTTTTAACACCCTGTATTACTTAATACTGTAGCACACAGACAATTCAAAGCCACACAAAATGGCAGCAGCATCTAGGAACCCACTAATCACTCTTCAATATTATTATTTGTTGTAGCTTTAGGCATGAAACCCAAACCAAAGAAGTCCAAATTGACTGGTGGGAAACACATTGTTCCACCAATACCTCTGGACACCATTGGTAGACCAATCTTTCCTCTCGTGATTGGAGATCTCACTGTACATAGCATAGGAGAGGTAATCAATTGTTACATTATACAATCTATAAATAAACACTCTCTGATTTGTACAATACAGAGATTTTGACTTGATCCCCAACCTTCTATTAGCATAATTAAACAGCTGATATATTGTCTATATTTATAACCACGGTTGTAGGTTTTCATATGTGGGGAGTATCATGAAGAAGCTCTAGGTGTAATACAAACACAAATCTAAAGGACTAATTGCACATTTGTTTGCAGAAATTGATATATTCGAGTCAAGAACCTTGTAATATATATTCATGCATACAGGTTAGGATCACATCAATATCTCTGTACTATATATTGCTATAATAATATTAAATTGATAATTTCTTTGGGAAGTTATGTGTTTATCATCCATCCTATAGAGGATCTTGAATGAGTGCTCATTACATACGCGTATTATTAAATCCTCGTGTCAGATTGTTTTTGTCGATGAGTTTAATAAAACATGTATGTAATGAGCACAAAATTAAATGTATGATGATATGTTTTATATAACCTTACAGAACGCTCAATCATTCAAAATAATGAGGTATGCTGTATAGGGTTCAGTTAATATTTAGGGGTACCATGAGCACAACAACTTGATGATGTTGGTATTATCCTGACCTCATGGGCGGATCAAGACATGGATTGGCTTACTTTGTGTCAGAATAATTTGAATATTTATTGCACACTTTGAGTGTCCAAGATAATTCCGGCATGCATTTATGGCACAGCTGGACCAAAGGTTATGTGATAATTAATTATGATTTGTAGTAATAATTTATTGTGTTTATGAAAAATAGCCGTGTTATACAGGTTAATGTCCTGGATTTGAAACCAGGTGCGATTCCATGAAAATTTGACAACAGGCCACATGTGGAGAAGTTGGTGGGTCCTTGTGAAAGTAAGTTAATACAAGAAATTCTGTGTCCTGTATTGGTTGTAACCAATTCTTCTACTATTTGCAGATAGTTGCTGACAGATCAGGCTTCCACACATCAAACAGTATATTTCCTGTAGGATACTGTAGTACCAGGGTGTATGCCAATATAATCAATCCAGAAAAACAGTGTTTGTATACGTGTAAGATCACAGACGGTGTTAATGGACCTATGGTATGTATTGTCAAGGCTTAAAAGGACTTCTTTATACATGTACATTTGTATTTACGGGTGACACGGTAGATGAGTGGCTAAGTCTCTTGACTACAGATAGAGAGATTCCTGGTTCTAATCTTCACAGGGCACTTGGTCATTTCTGAAAACACTTTTCAGTGTTTACCACTCAACTAGAAATGCTGAGCATAGCCTTCATTTGCCAGTTAGCTTTCTGCTGAAATATGTAAGGCCTCTTCCCATATTTGAACCCAGTTCGCTGGATTATACAACGGCAAGCGTGCTAACCAATGAGCTACTAGTCTTAGAGATGAACTGATTGGTTACCCAGAGGTAGTCTTGCGTGTACACTGGCAAGTTAAAGAACCAAGGAGTCTATTTGGTAAAAGCCAGATTCTTTGTATCACACAAAGTTTCTGTCTCTGCCCTCAAAGCTAGCGACTTGGCCAATTTGGCAGGGGAAAGACCAGTTGACCACCAATTACAACTGTCTCAAATGAATGCAACCAAACAACAAACAACTATTAATAACTTTCTCATGGAATGTTGTAATGATGACCTCACTGAATATGTTAAAATTTAATGATGATAGATATGCCTGAACTTGTTTCAGAAAGTCATTGTTTCTCATAAAAAATATTTAAAGACCTAGGATATGGCACTGGTCCAACAAAATTTGGTCTTAATTATCTCAGGATGTGGTCTGTAATTTGCAAGATATGTACCAGTCATTGTTTCTCATAAAAATGATTTAAAGACCTAGAATATGGCACTGGTCCAACAAAATTTGGTCTTAATTTTCTCAGGATGTGGTCTGTAATTTGCAAGATATGTACCAGTCATTGTTTCTCATAAAAATGATTTAAAGACCTAGAATATGGCACTGGTCCAACAAAATTTGGTCTTAATTATCTCAGCATGTGGTCTGTAATTTGCACGATATGTACCAGTATTGCACCCTATTATGTAATATTACATATTATTGCATACTGATTACTCTGTTTTAAAATTAGTTGACACTTGATGTTATGACACTTGTTCATCATTCAACTATTTCATGGAATCCAGGAAGAAATTTGTTAATACAGAAGCAGAGAATTTGTTTTAACTTTGACCTTGTTAATCTTCATTGTGTTGTTTGTTTTTCAGTTTGAAATTGTTCCAGAAGATAATTCAAAGACATTTCGAAGTCGTTTTGTGTCCGAGTGCCATAGTCAGTTACTGAGGGCCTTAAATCAAGCTAGGTAACACGAGATTATGTAATGTCTTTTATGCTTTCCAGAGAGAGGGGCATATAGTCACTGCATGCTTCAACTGTTTCTCCCACAGCTTTGGCATGTGAACTTGTGCACCAGCGTACTGTTTTGTCATGATTCACTTATCGATGAGAGCTCTAATATTATACCTTGTTTTGGACCTTTCAATGACAAAGTCCCATTTTATGCCTGGTGTTTTAAGACATTTTGGATTAGGAAAAACTTACAAGATTTAGTTTCATGTGGGAACTCACCCCTTTTCAACTTTATTGAAGAAAAAGCGATGATATCGAATTTATACATTAAAATTTTGTATATTGCAGTTTTGTACATGTATTGTCCGCCAATGATAGCATTAGCCTTGGTATTCAAATAGAAATTTAAATGCATTTTCGATGTCAATTTTTGTTTGATCTTGTGCATGATCATCTTAAATGCGTATACTCTTTCAATCTACACTGATAACAAGCAGCCTGTCAACTGGCAGTATTTATATTATCCATGTTTATTAATTGATAAGGCTAGAGTTATCTCCAGTGAGCTATATTTTCAGAAGTATACATGTGTAATTATTGGTTTTCAATGTTTCCAGGGGAACAAAGCTTGTGGAGACGACTGGGAAAGGTCCGGATTTCTTTGGCCTGTCACATCCTGTTGTTCAGAATCTTATACAAAGTTGCCCAGGGGCTAAAAAGTGCAATGGTTACAAATGGGTAAAATTTGAAGTTAACAAAAACTTGACAATGGATAACATACCTGCCATGTTTGAAGATATTGCAATCAGTCACTCTATACTGAAACAAAAGCTAGCAGGTAAAGCTGTGTTTTATTTTATTATGTGAATCGCCCCATTCTCATTGATGACTGGAGCTTGATTATGTAGTCTGGCCCTGATTTCTCAAAGCATCTCAAGTAAAAATCACAATTCAAATTGAGTATTTGCTCCAATCAAGCATCGGAATTTGAGATAAATCTGAAGTTCCAGTTCTTAAAGTTTTACTGTAATAAAGTCAGAATAATATTTATGCCCCTTTCTTCGATGGGGGTATATTGCTTTGCAACTGTCTGTTGGTCTGTCTGTCCGTCGTACTAAATGGTTTCCGTTCAATTACTCAAGAACACTTTGCCCTAGGATATTCAAACTTTACATGGAGGTTGGTCATCAACATGCAGTAGATGACCCTTTTTTGAAGTCAGTAGGTCAAAGTCACTTTGACCCTGTCCTTATTCCATTTGAACGCATCCCAATTGAACCACTGATGTATTAGGATGAATGTTCCATAATTGATGCAGTTTTGATTGATGATATAAACGCTGTAGTTAGATTGATTGGTATAATTCTTGTATAGAAACTACATGTATACATGTTCTACATGATGATTGGCTGACTGTGCTAGCATGTGAATAATTTACTTGTGTGAATCACTCACTGTGCTAGCATGTGATTGATCTACTTGTGTGTCCCATGTGGTACTGGTGACAGGTTCTGCACATGACTCAAGCAAGGCATAATGCTGTTAAATTGTAATATTATTTTTTTCATCGGAATGAAATGTGTTACTCCCTTGATTAGTTGTTTTTCCTACTTTTCATACGGTTAACAACCGCTATTGATTTTTAGGTTGGAAGGTCACTGTGACCTTTGACCTTACTGTCTACTTAGCTGCCATTGGGGCATAAATTACAATTATTTTGTTTTGAAATTTGTATTTTCTACATGTGTTTTGTTTTCTGGTATTAAGGGATGAATTTTTTGTTTTCAGGTGTTTTAGACCAATCCCCATCCAATCTGAGAACATTGCTGTCTGGATCAATTATAGATACAAGTGCACTAAAGACTTGATACATACCGGATTATATAACATTCACTGTAAAATGTGCTTGAACGTGTTCTTTTAAATCAGATCTGATGCATTGGAAGTTTATACTGTGCATAATACCGAATATTGTAAAATCACATATCTACGTAGGAATGAAATTTCTTGGATTTGATAAAAAAAATTATGGGGTCGTCAATTCGTGGATTACAAAACATAAAAGGATAAACCCATGTTCTGTGTTTGGGAGGTTGATTAATCGTGGGGATTAGATTACGTGGTCGAGTCTAACAACGAAATCAAAGAAAATTCAACTCCCTCGAAAAATAGTGAGTTGACAGTAGTTCGCACCTAAAGCCTCAAAAAGTGGAGTACGAAAGCATTTCACCACTCGGCTTTACCATTTACTCAATTGTTTCGTCAATACACTTCTCAGGGGTGTCAATATTCCGGATTAATCCGGAATTCCGGATTTAGCTATCATAAAAGAGCTATGATATCTGACCAAAATAAAAGTTATTTGATGAAAATATCTCAAGAAATGGCAAAGTTATGGCCAATTTAATCTTCTCAGAAAGATTTTCAGGATTTGTAATTTGACCCTGTTGACACCCCTGACTTCTCTATCACAATGAGATTTCAAATGACCATCTTTAAACTTAGATAATATTTTTCCCCAAATAATCCATCACCAAGTTTGGTATTGCTCAAGGGTCCTAACAATCTTGAAATCTCCATTAGCTGTGTTAGAATAACTGTTTTCTGGAGATGAGGAATTATTTGGGAAAATATTAACTAAGTTTAAATATGGTCACTTGAAATCTCATTTTAAGCTGGATTTGAACACAAGAGCATTTTGTGAAACTTGATTTTTGGTGTAGGGACATGTGTGTGCTAATCGCACCCGGTGAACGGACTAATGCATGTTATTTTCCGGATTGGGCATTATGCCTGAGTAGGACTCTTGAATATGGCGTACACGACTGAACAGATAAATGTATGATAAGTGTATAAACTCCAATATTAAGTAAAATATTTCCAGTAAATAATTTTGTCATATTTTGATGAACACCAGCTTAGAATTGTGTAGCACCGTCAAATGGTGTAGTGTTTTTACTTGCGTGGTTGGTATAAAAACTGTAGACCAACTTCTCTTACATCCTTGTTGAATCATCAGAAACGAGGTGTCAAAGAGTGATTTATACAAAACATTTTATAAATGAATTACTCTGTAAATAGAAACATGACTTGTGTCTAACTAGATAGAAACGTGAAGTGTGAATGTAAGCATATTATTGTATCAATCCCTGTCTGACTCAGGGCTTGAATTCACCTATGGCTTGCAGGAAGATAACTATAGGCTTATCAATAAATAAACATGGATAATATAAACACTGCATGGGTGAAAAAGTAATATATGTATTAAAAGTGATTATTCACTAGATAGAACAAAAATTGATATCGAAAGTGCATTTAATTGTCATTATACCCCTACTACTAAAGTAGGGGGGGGGCTATATAGGAGTCACTTTGTCGGTCCGTCTGTCGGTTGGTCGGTCTGTCTGTCCCCAAGTTGGTCCAGGCTGTATCTTCTGTATGCATTGAAGGATTTTTTAATAACTTGGTACATTATGAGACTGCGTGTCATGCAAATCAACAACGTCAATATCTCGAAGGTCAAGGTCACACTTGGAGTACAAAGGTAAAAAATTGGCAAAATTGAGTTTGTCCAGCTCATAACTATGTAATTTTGTGATAGGATTTGAAAATAATTTGGCGCAAATGTTCACTACTACCTGATGTTGTGTCATGCGAATCAATTACGTCAATATTTCAAAGGTCAAGGTCACACTTGGGAGTTCAAAGGTCAAAAATGGTCTTAATATAGTCTGTCCTGGCTGTAACTATGACATTTATGGTGGGATTTTAAAATAACCTGCTACAATTGTTCACCCCTATCAATTGATGTGTCATACAAAACAATTATTTCAATATCACAAAGGTCAAGGTCATATTTATGAGTTCAAACGTCAGAAATGACTATATTTATTTTGTCTGGACCATAACTTCATCATATATTGTTGAATTTAAAAATAACTGTACAATTGTTGCACTTCATGCGTAAGTTTTAATGGATGTGATTTACATAGCTTATACTTTCCGCTTTTAATATGATAACAAATAACAAAATTTGATGATAGATCAGAAATCAACTATTAAATAATAGGTTGTTTGAGGACCAAATTAATTTGTTTGCACAATAACAGAACTATGTACTAATAGCAGAGATACAACAAACATATATATGCTTTCTATTATATATTCATTATAATTATAGTCTAAATAAATATAAAATATTTCAAATCCTACAAGACAAAAATATATAAAAAAATCATGGAATGCCAAGTTATTTGCAGTAACTTATGACATAATACTACAATTAAATACAATGTTTCATGGCAACATTTTATGAATCACACATATGAGAAATGTTGGCAACACATGGTTATAGTGCCACACCTTTTTTGAGTATGATGTTACCATATTGAGCCAGCTCTCTGAAAGCAGAAGAATAGAATTCTTACAATAATAAACATATTAACTAAAACTGCATCCACAGGACACGGGTGTGTGAACTAGCCATTTGACCATTTCAAGGGCCATAAATCTGCTAAAACAGGATGAATAGAAATACTTGGGTGTGTATCTTTATTTTGCAGATTTATATTCCTCACTTTTAGAATCATTTGGGAGACAAGAAAAATGTCATCAGTTCAAGGGCAATGCCCCTGGAAATTTGGTTTATACTGGATGTTTTTTTCTGAAATAAGAAATCCTTGAAATTACGTCCAGACGAAATGGTAGTTGTCATCAAAACCACGAAATTTTGTCTCAATTAAAGTAAATGATTTTACAGTATTTTCTAATGATAAAGGGGAATAACTCTATATGTAACCCTTTTAATGAAATATGGGGGACAATAAACATACTCACCCTGTATGAACTATTGCAAAGGCCCGCTTTGCTCTCTCATAAAACTTAAATCTCTCCAGTTTTTCAATATTTATCTGCAATAAGAATATAAAGTCATGACAAAAAGTAACCAATGTCAGAGAAACACATCACATGACTCATCTAGGAATCAAGGTCAAGATCACATTGGTGACATACTGCGTGAGTCTAGTATGTGGTCCTGCAGATACAAGTCTGATGACCTACAAGGCTTGTAGGTCAAATTTGTTTTAGAGCAACAGGTCCACACAACACCTGGAGAAGGAATTTTGTGACCAAAATAGATGCTAGAGAAATTAACACCTGGGACTCACTTGAATAGATTACAACAGAGTCAGACGAGGGAACTCATCAATGACATATATTAAGTTCGGTGGTCCTGGCCCCGAGTAGAATAGGGACAAAGTATAAGTAAGTAAGTAATGTATAACTCTCATTCTATATAATTCAAGAGCAATAACTCTTTGATAGTTAATCAACTTGGATGAGTACTGAGTCCCTAGTATATTATTTAACTAAAGTGTATGAAGGGATTACAACTCGGTATGAAACTCGGGGTCTTACTATTCCGGAAATTTTGATTTGCTGCACTAAAGAGAAGGGAATTTTCTGAATAAAATAAAAAGTTATTTGACTGAGTTATGGTCATTTGAAAGAACAATGTTTGAAACAAGAGTTTTGGTGTAGGGATGTGTGCTTATAAACTGGGCGTCACTAAATAGTTACCACTTATATATACCTCTGTATTTTGTATACAATATGATCTATCGGTACAAAAGTTTTATAGTGTGTGCATTTGAATATTGTTAAATACGATAGCTGTGCCTACACAGTAAGGTCAAAACATAGTCGTGTTCGGCTTTTAACACAGTGTAAAGTCAATAGGGTGGTAAATTTTCATTGATGCTGAGTATATTTGTCACTTAAAAATAGACTTGCGTTATATTTTCAGGATTGTGCATTTACAATGCCTTGGTAACAGAACCCCTGAAAACTCTTACCTGTGTAGATTCTTTATTGTCAACTATAACCTGATACTCCGTCCATATAGGGGTCTGTAATCCTTTAGCCTTATCTTCAGGAACTTTGTCCATCAAACACACCTGAACAATTGTATAACAATAAAATGAGACAACAACTCAAACAATTCTCTAATACAAGGTTTCATTTACAGGAGATATACTAATTAATCTATTTCTCTACTCCCATATTTTTGACTGCCAACGTATTCTTCACCATCTGGGACTTGAATTGAACCACTGCATACAAACATATGTTCTCTGTACTAGTGTAGGCTATGTAACTATATTATTGTTGTTCGAAACCACACAATTTCATATAAAGTCTTTGAAATGAAATCCACCAGTCTATTTAAGTTTTAAATTACTGTGACATCACTCTGGCATTTTTTTGCTGTTGCAATAGCCAAGTGGTCTAATGTGTTTAATTACACATTGCTAGGTGATGGCACTGTACAACATAGGGTAGGTCACTCACCTGTCGTAGTAGTGCATGCAAGCCCCTATGGTGACCAAGTATAATAATTTACACTGTCTGAATAATATTCAAGAAAATGCAGCTTCTGTTACAAAGTATTTTTATTCTTTGACCTAGTTGTTGACCCCAGATGACCCAATATCGAACTTGACTTAGATTTTGTAGAAGTGATCATTGTGACCAAGCTTCATAAAAATTAGGCCATAATTGTCTACTTAAAGTTTTTCTATGATTTGACATAGTGACCTTGTTTTTGAACCCAAGATGACCCAATATCGAACTTCACTTAGATTTTGTTAAGATGGTCTTCATGACCAAGTTTCATAAAGACATGTCTAAAATTGTGACATTTAGTGTTTTTCTATGATTTGACATAGTGACCTTGTTTTTGACCCAAGATGACCCAATATCAAACTTGGCCTATATTTTGTTGAAATAATCGTTGTGACAGAGTTTCATAAAGATAAGGTCAAAATTGTGACTATACATGATTTTTCTATGATTTGACCTAGTTTTTTACCCCAAATGACCATATATCAAACTAGACCTACATTGTATTGACATAATCATCATGACAAAGTTTCATAAAGATGAGGCTAAAATTATGACCTCTAGTGACTACACAAGGTTTTTCTATGATTTGACCTTGTGACCTAGTTGTTGACCCCGGATGACCAATATCATACATTGCCTAGATTTTGTTGAGATGATCATTGTGACAAAGTTTAATACAGATTAGGTCAAAATTGTGACCTCTACTGACTACACAAGGTTTTTCTATGATTTGACCTAGTGACCTTAGAGCTTTTGACCCCGGATGACCCAATATCGAACTTGGCCTTGATTTTGTTGAGATGATCATTGTGACCAAGCTACATAATGATTAGGTCAAAATTTAGACCTCTACTGACAACACAATGTTTTTCTATGATTTGACCTAGTGACCTGGATTGACCCCAGATGACCTACATTTTGTTGAGAATGATGATCATTGAGACCAAGTTTCATAAGATTAGGCCAAAATGGTGACTTCTAGTTTCTACACAAGCAAATTGTTGATGGACGGACAGATGTATGTATGGACAAAGAGTGATCACAAAAGCTCACTCTGTCACTTTGTGACAGGTGACACTTTGTGACAGGTGAGCTAAACAAGAGGGCCCAGAAGGCCCTGGATCGCTCACCTGAGTAATATTCGAGTGATGTTAAGTCGAGAAATGAACTTTTTCTACATAGAAGTTCATTTTTTTTAGTGCAGCTAATCCTGATTCTCGGATTATTCCGGAATAGTAGGATATGCCTCTATGATAATTATGTTTAAGGTTAATGACCTTATCTGTTTATTTAATGACCTCAAAAAACATTATAGGGGTCATCTATTGATGAAGTTTGATGATCTTAGGCCAAACTGTTCTCGAGTTATTGATCTGAAACCATTTAGTGTACCAGACAGCTGACATGTAGAAAGCAATTTACCCCAAATATCTCAGGCTGACCTTAAAAAATTCTTTGTTTGGAGTTACACAGAAATGTTTAGGCGGGTAGGTAAGTAGGGAATGTTTTTAATTATTTTTTACGAACACTTAATAATCTCATTAAAGTAAAAAATGTCTCCTGAAGGCCAAATATGTTGCTGGGATTTTCGTGAGTAGATAGAGTAACTCCAACCAAAGAATTTATTAAGGTTAGCCTTAGATTGAGGGATATATTTGGTGGAAGAATATAAAACACAACTAACTTGTATGCAAATATATACACTTTATGGGCATGATATTTTGTGAAATAATGGATTGAAATAATCAAATTGATTATAATTATAAGACAACGGTTGCTTAACAAACATGGTACAAGCTTGATACTGTAAAACATACAATTTTCTTAATTGACTACAATTGTATGATTTTCATTAATGATTTGTTAGATGATCTAAATATAAAGCAATTTGCTTTCATGTATACATGTAGCTACATTTTATTTTGGGCCTGATTATCTAGTCTTGTAATACCTGGCAGGCTCATGTAACCTGATATGCTAGCATAACTGTAAGGTGACATAACTGACCATTAACTAGCTGAACACACAATAAACTTCTCCTACTGACTGAACAAATGACCAGATGGTCTACACATGTTTGAATTCAGATACCAGAGTCAGGGTTTAGTATATCTCATTGAAAAGTCATTAATGTCAGCAAGAAAGAAATATCCAACATTATTTCTTATCTAAAGGTGAGGTCAGTGGGAGTCTGCATTGTGGTATAAGAGAAGATTTTCAAAGTTTTCTACAATAACATAGTGACTGGGGTAGGGGGCTATTTTAACCCCATGGGGGTAAAATTTGTACAATCTTGTTAGAGGACCCCAATAATTACATGTTACATGCAAAATATCAAAGTTGTAGGTCTTGTGGTTTCAGAGGAAAAGATTTTCAAAGATTTCTCTCTATAACTCTATTGCAAAACAAGTGACCCCCGGGACGGGTGCAGTTTTGACCCCAGGGGCAAAATTTTAACAATCTTTGTAGAGGATCTCATGATGAAGCTTCATGCAAAATATCAAAGCTGTAGGCCCTGTGGTTTCAGAGAAGAAGATTTTTTAAGTTTTCACTTTTAAAATCTATTTTTAGCTCCTGTGACCTAATTAATAAATTAACCAGAACCATTTGAACAACTTTGAAAGAGGACCACCCAAGGATCATTCCTGTGAAATTTGGTTAAATTCCATCAATTGGTTTAGGAGAAGAAGTCATTTAAAGGAATTGTTGACGGACGACGGACGACGACGGACAACGACGGACGACGCCGGACAGCCACCTATCCTAAAAGCTCACCAGTGAGCACTTCGTGCTCAGGTGAGCTAAAAAACCACAAAAGCTATCATTAAATCAAGTTCACTTCATCCCCTTATTTACCTTCTATTAGCATAATTTAATTGTTGATTGCTTGTCTTTGTCTTCATACGTGGGGTTTATTATGCATATACATATATATTAATAATTATGTTACACATTAAGGTCAAGGGTCAGGATAATTTGTTAGATAACACAGAAATAATACTCACTGGATGTGAAACATATGCATCCAAGGGCATCAAGGTTAGAATGGCTTCCAACAGCTTGGGAATTGTTAAACCTGGATAATAAATTTTTACAACATGACTGATTTTGCATATTAATTTGTAGAAACACCACACAAGGCAAGTTTACTATACTTTCTCCATATATTATATTGCAGGAGTATGGTCTTCCGTTATTATTTCCTGGGTCAGAAAAACTTAATATTATTGTCTCATTTTTGTAAAACATATATGGAGCCATAGCAAATTATCATCTATGTACATCAATACATATCTCATATCACATGTACATTACTAATTCATTTTCAATAATGAATATGGAGGGGAAAGACAATCCAATTATGGAAATGGACTTAACATGTCATCAAGGGAGATCATTCTTGATATTTGTCAAAAAAAGCTGCACAATGATATGTGCACTTATCTCTCTTCCATCTCTTATAGTGTTGGGTTGGGTTGAGCAAGGAGTTATTTATTTAGTGAAATATCACACAATACTTTTGGCCTAAATTGTAAAAATTTACATAAATAAGGTTATAATTTCGTTTCTTCCATTATGGTATTGATCATTGAACATTTAACACTGTGCATCTTTTCTAAATTTGGGAGATGTACATCCCTATGCATGATTAAACACTCTCATGGTTTCTAACATAGCAATAATATATATCGGTAAATTATTGTTTATCAGAAAGCCAACTGTATATTGTATTATAACATACCATCTGCCCGAACTTCTTTTGGTCCAAATCGACAAATGGATGAAGTTGGAAAATGGGCGTCAGCTAAAACTAAAATAAACAGAAGTATAAAATAAACTTAAGTATCATATTTCATAAATTATTCAAATCATACATAACACAAATATACTCAGTCGGTGGGTCAGGTCAGTCAGTTATATGATAAAAACAAATTTCTGGGCAATAACTCAGTAACAAATCAAGCCATGCACCACAGTAATGATGATCATGTATATGAGGCTTTTTATTGGAACCCCTGAAATTGATATAATTTTTAATATGTGAAAACAGCCACACATTTTCTGAGCTGGGAGTTGCCATCAATTATAAGAATCAAATAATAGTAACATGTACACTTACTTATTTCATCACCATGACCCATACAGGCCAACACATACAACAAATCAGGAGATATAATACTTGGGATCCCTTTAAGCGGCATCTTTTATAATTCTGCAACGGAATATAGAATAAGAACAGAATCAAAAGGTTTTCTCTTATCTTTCCTGCTGCCCTGTTGAAACATAATAAACATCGCTTTTTTATTTACTCTCTATAAACAATCTAGACAGGTTTTTGACACTAAAACGTATGTCTCTCACATGTGCCAGAACTTTTGAAGTATTATAATCATTTGACATAACTTTTGAAGTATTATAATCATTTGACATAACTTTTGAAATATTATAATCATCTGAAATAACTTTTGAAAATATCATAATCATCTGACATAATTTTTGAAGTATTATAATTATCTGACATAACTTGTGAAATATTTTTATCATCTGACATAATTTTTAAAATATTATAATCGTCTGACATAACTTTTGAAATATCATAATCATCTGACATAACTTTTGAAATATCATAATCATCTGACATAACTTTTGAAATATTATAATCATTTGACATAACTTTTAAAATATCATAATCATTTGACATAACTTTTGAAATATTATAATCATTTGACATAACTTTTGAAATATTATAATCATCTGACATAACTTTTGAAATATTATAATCATAGGACATAACTTTTGAAATATTATAATCATCTGACATAACTTTTAAAATATCATAATCATTTGACATAACTTTTGAAATATTATAATCATTTGACATAACTTTTGAAATATTATAATCATTTGACATAACTTTTGAAATATCATAATCATTTGACATAACTTTTGAAATATCATAATCATTTGACATAACTTTTGAAATATTATAATCATCTGACATAACTTTTGAAATATTATAATCATCTGACAAAATTTCAGACAAAATTTGCACACTACCAGGCTTATGACGTTTAACCAATTAACAAGAGCAGAAAATCATTGTGAGAGACATTATTTGCTAATAGTACATAATTGTATACATAGTTCTATGGATATATACACAATATAATTACCGGTATGTAAAGCTCTAGTTATAAATTATAAGTACATGCATGTTTTTTTCACAACCCAAAACTGATGCAATTGAATTCCATTTATCAAGTTGCAAAAAGAGAATAACAATCTGAATTAATGAATGAATTAAGTTCATAATAAATTGAGTGAATTTTCAGTTAAACCTTTAAAGAATAATATAATAAATTATGCAGAACTTGTCAAGAAATTAGGTAGAAATGCTTAATTTCAATGGATTAAAAAAATAAAAACAAATAATGCTATAATATATCTACCCTCAATTCACGTTTACTACTTCATGCCTTTCCAAAATATTATTTTATTTAGCAAATTATTCGAATCAGATATTGATTATGAATTACTTTGTTTCTTTGTTTGATCTTGTGTATTAACAATGACCTTGTCACAACTATTCATCGAAAAAACCAGTCTTTGTTTAAAGCCAGTGAGGTGTTAAATCTTAACTTGAAAACTTATTAAACACTCACTATCATAATACATGTAACCTATAGTTCACAGGACTGGTGTCAGACACGTTGATTATTCTCCAACAGATAGTAAACCTGCCTACGTGTATTAATATGTCATTCATTATAAAAAAACGACAAAATTAGTATAGGCCCCTACGGATAATAATTTATTTTGTAAACCAATTTTCTAGAGTTTCGACTGACTACATGTATTTGCAAAAGACAACTTGTTACATAAACTTATATCTTCAGCATATCAAATCAGATAATGATTACAATACAGGGGCAGGGGCCCCAGATACTGAAATTGGGGTCCCAGACCCAAACACTAACATTATTAAACATATTTGTGATTAGGGTATGTTGATGATAAAATATATCCAGGTTTTTAGCTTGGGAGGTTAACAAAACACAAAAATCTTGGAACTCACAGATTACGGAAATCTATTATCTATTGTTGGATGTAGAGGGGATCAATGGGGGGTCATATCCACATGCCAAGCACCTGTGATCTATGGGGGCGGGTCCTGTCCTAATTATGTATCCGCGGGGGCATTTGCTACCGTTGCATCAATCAGACTTTACAGTACAGTTGTGTAAACAATATGGTTGTCTCTATGGTGGGTATTTAGACTTAACATCCCTGTCACAATATTGATGAGTGAGTTGCTACGCACCCGTACTGTACATAGGCGTAAACAAAGGGAAGCAACTGTAACTGTCTTACACGCAATTGTCTTCAGACCATCTGGAAACAAGTTTAGAACAATCACCTTATTTGATAGATTATACTATTTGTTTCGTAAAATCAATATCATTAGTAAAACTATTATCATTAATGATGACAAACGCGATCTAAACACTAATTATTAAATAACCAAACAATTTACCTGAGCAAATGGAGTCACGAGTAAATAAAAGGGAGGCAACTATGACTAAGTTTCTGTTATAATAATCGCCGTTTGCAGTCGGCATACTGAAACTACGGAGTTCTGTTAGGGCCATCGCCTTCCATTTCCGCATTTAAATTGAGCTGAGTGTGTCTAGGTCCATCTGTTACCCGCGAAAACGCCTAGTGTAGTTGATATATGGCCACAAACAACAGCAAGGAAGTTGAAGACATCAGCAGGGGACTAAATTGTCTCTTGTGATGTATGGAATCACACACGACAATAAAATAATACAAATGTAAAACATATTGATTTTGTAAAGTAACTGTTTTTATCTGTTTCTAGTAGGTGTTCCTCGTGATATAGCTTTTCACCATTATTAATTATCTGACCATGAGTAAGCCCAGGTGCCCTTTGGTATTTTGCTTTTTGGGGAAAACAAAACGAATATTTATTTACCTTACCTGATAAAGTAGTTGTCTGTACCACACACGTTAATTAAATTGATAAAACTCCGTGTCTGTACTTATCCTGATGTGTCCCTGACAATGTTTATAAGGTGTCCAAAAAGAAAGTATCAGTTTCAGTGTCTATTTATCAAAACCCTACATGTATACTGCTATCGCAAAAAAAATATTGGCACTAGTCTAGTACAGACGAAAGATGAACTAATACATGTTTTTTCTGTGACCAATTTTAAGATCATAATAATTATTTCTCCATAATCTTAGAAAATTGTAAATTTGTCAAACATTGCCTTATTTTGTCCGTGACGTCTGTTTGTAGTAAAAAAACGGCGTTTCCCTTCTTGCTCTCGTTTTTAATCACAGTGTAAGGTATGTAGCAGAATGTACCGAGTCTGTTACAAGCACTGATACCACGAGTACTTTCAAATATTACCCGCGGCATCACTACTTAGCACAGTCCCGTATATACGTCACAAGTTGTAGGTCAATATATTGCTCAAATACCCCTTTCAGTATAATTATGTGTATACGAAGTGTCATCATCTGTGGCTATGTAATAGTTACGCTTAATGATAAATACTGTATCATTGCAAAAACGAACAAGTAATAGGTCCGTAAATATCTTTCCAGTATGATGAATGAAGTATCCCACCCATTCCATGTGGTCACGACATATTTAGCCATATGCACATGTGTACCTAATGTATAGAGAATGTAGTGCAGCCGCCATGTTTAGCCGGAACGGATATGACGTTAAGAAAGCTGATACCCAGTTTTTTACATTTGTCACAGCAAACACGGATACCAGTTCCTGTGACGTCTTATCCGTTGCGGGAATTAATTAACTTGACTGCATGACCACTGACACACGAGGGTGATTTACGCTTAATGATAATTATTGTAATATTGTAATGAACTATTTAGATTTCATGTCGGTTTTGTTTCATCCAAGTTTAATAGCTGTTTGATAATCTAGTTCGCTATTTGACTTCGTCGACATTGATGACCAATTGAATGGGTAAACTCATGTTGAATATAATACCCATTTACAATGGTCACAATAGGGACAAAGCTCAACAACCAGTGACAGCAATGATCTTTGAGTTAGTCAAATACGAATAAAATTAAGGCACCGATCCTAGATGTTGCCACAAATGTGTGTATAATGTTGGCGTCGATCCATACGTTCAGCTCCTAGATCCCTTTGTACGTAGATAACTCCAGTGTATGAATATTTTTCAACCACGTATAAACCAAATCACTGTATGCCTTATTGGGATACTATACAATTCAACTTGTATGACTTATGGTGATTAATACATCGTGTGATTTCCTATCACTGTACGACTGATTGCAAGACTTTACATTTCAACGTATACTCCTTATTGCGACAACCGGAAGTTGACTCGTTTATATAAAAACATTGTGAGTTTGTCCACTGCATTTTTGTACAAATGTATTTATAATTCTATTACACGTTACTAAAGTACTTATTTTAGAATTCTTTAACACACCTGACACTTGCCCTGACGGATTTTAAAACAGGTCCCATCCAAGAGCTCATGACAAATAAAAAGAGCTGTATTTTATAAAGTGTGCTAAATTAAAATAATCGTGTTAGTTTATATAGATCTACAGCAACATACGTTTAATGCACAGTCGTACATGACATTGGGATGCTGTGATTATAACAATAAAACTATCATGTTCCTATCCCGATATGTATATCAATTATCATGGTAACAGATGTTGGCGCTATCACGGGTAGACACCGTACACCGGATATTGCCCCCTACTTCGCGAGAAAACGAAAGTAAAAGTGGAAATCGATTTCGGACGACGGTAAGTTTTCAATGATTATTCTGTAAATATTTATGTGATCCACTTGAAGTAAACACATTTAAGCAGCGGAATGTTTATTTCAAAGCCCCAATGTGGTCATTTCCTCTGATCTTTCCTTATTTCTTGACAAGCAGCTTCGAAAAGTATCACTGTTGAAGGACAATGCAGAAAAACGCACATTTTCCTTTTATTAAAGCTCAATTATGCGTTTCCCAGGAAACTGTTTAGATTTAAATGTTTACAGAATAATCATTGAAAACTTACCGTCGTAGGGGACTATATCCGGTGTATGGTGTCTACCCATGGCTATTGTTACAGTTGTACATGTATTACATGGAGACAGATCAGGTACATCTATCAACGAGAAACAGACATTCAACTCACCATCTGTACATAATATTATGTAGAATAGTATATTTATATTTTCCTAAAAGTATCCACAGGAACCTGATATTTTGATATATATGGCCCAAACCACTATCCAGGCCCGGTCCATATATGAAATATCCGAGTATACGGGTACTGGTCAGTAACCCGACCTGGATAATGTTTTGGGCCATATATTAAAATATCAGGTTGTTAGTTAATACATGTGTTATGATGAATTTTACAAGATTTTTTATTTTTCATGAAAAAATTAAATAAAAATGACTTTAGCTAAGAGGATGTTTGTTTGACTATTCGTGTTCGGGGCTATATGTGCATGTACGAGCTATAAGGATGTTAACAAGAGGTTGTATTGATGGATGAAGCTTACAGTGATCAATTCAATCAGTTTTATAAAATCATATATTATACCTCACCCTAATTTCATTCAACTGTTTCTTTGTTATTCCAATCAGTCAATATATCCAGCGATAGACTGACTGATACAACAGCCGGTCAATATTATAAAAAATATGGACCGGCAAAATAATATGGACCGGCAGGTAACTATGGCAGTGACATAGAACGCTCTATTTTTAGAACATAATTTACGCCATTCCCAGTAACAAAAACTGCTGTAACTTGTTTATTATTGAACCGAAACATGCCATGTGGGTATTCATTTTCTTTGTTAGATCATTTGCTACGAGTTTATGTACGTTTTGAATAAAAATTCCCCAAAAAAATATTTTTCACATTTCTAGGTTATTTTGTGAATAGGCCTACGCAGGAAGACCAAACATAGATGTTAGGCCCCCCCATAATGATCTGTAGTTTAAAAATTTAAAACCAAATGTATTTTCGCGTTAGAAAGATAAAGATTTCTAATATTGAAATTGAATGTTCGGTATAATATAAGAAATAGTTCACATCACTTCGGGCCCAATGACATTATCGATGATTCTCGTATCGTCGTGCTTTCTCCTATTTTCGGCAAGCATCAAAACTTCGTTTCTGAGTTATGATTTTGAATTATTTTGATAGTTATAACATATTTTAGTTGATTTCCTCAAAAAAATAAATCAGATTTGGGCAAAAAACGAAAATTTTCGAAAAAAACTAAAAAATGGCGAACATTTCAAACAAGAGGGCCCAAAGGGCCCTAGGTCGCTCACCTGTCAAACTTGACCTAGATTTTGTTGAGATGATCATTGTGACCAAGTTTCATACAGATTAGGCTAATATTGTGACCTCTAAAGACTACAAAAGGTTTTTATATGATTTCACCTAATGACCTAGTTTTTGATCTGGATGACCCAATATCAAACTTGACCTATATTTTGTTGTGATGATCGTTGTGACTTAGTTTCGTAAAGATCAGGCCAAAACTGTGACCTCTAGTGACTACACAAGGTTTTTCTATTATTTTCCCTTGTGACCTAGTTTTTGACCACAGATGACCCAATATCGAACTCTACCTAGATTTCGTTGAAATGATCATTGTGACCGAGTTTCATAAAGATTAAGACCAAAATTGTGACCTCTAGTGACTACACAAGGTTTTTCTATGATTTGACCTTGTGACCTAGTTTTTGACCCCGGGTGACCCAATATCGAACTTGACCTAGATTTTGTTGAGATGATCATTGTGACCAAGTTTCATAAAGATTAAGTCAAAATTGTGACCTCTAGTGACTACACAAGGTTTTTCTATGATTTGACCTTGTGACCTAGTTTTTGACCCTGGATGACCCAATATCGAACTTGACCTAGATTTTGTTGGGATGATCATTGTGACCAAGTTTCATAAAGATTGAGTCATAATTGTGACCTCTAGTGACTACACAAGGTTTTTCTATGATTTGACCTAGTGACCTAGTTTTTGACCCCAGATGACCCAATATCGAACTTGGCCTAGATTTTGTTGAGACGATCATTGTGACCAAGTTTCATGAAGATTAGGTTAAAATTGTGACCTCTAGTGTCTACACAAGCCAATTGTTGACGGACGGACGACGGACGGACGACGGACGACGGACGGACGACGGACGACGGACGAAGAGTGATCACAAAAGCTCACTCTGTCACTTTGTGACAGGTGAGCTAAAAAGGGAAACAATCCATATTATTCTTGCTCAAACTTTTTTTTGAATGGTTTTCAACCACAAATGAGAATTTACACGTGTGGTTGAAGGACAATATTACAAATTGGGCCCAATATAAAGTTTGTAAGAGTACCAGTCGAGGCACAATACGAAAATGACGACTATACGAGAAAGTCCACTTGAACTCAGATTATGGAGGTCACGTGATGTGATGCTAAAAATAGACCATACAAGTTATTTTTTTCGTGTTTTTGTTGATTGCATGTTTTGCCTAAGTGGTTTAGTCATATTTTCCTCTAATTAAAAAATTAAAAAAGTTTTTTAAAATGCTTTTAAAATCATTTTTGTGCTTAGATGCCCGAAAATAGGGAACAACAGGATATATGGACTGGCTAGTCAGCCCGCGTTGTGTATATGGACCTCAGCTTCGCTTCGGTCCATATACACAACTTGGGCTGACTAGCCAGTCCATATAATGTCATAGGGCCCTCAGTGATGTGAACTATTTCTTAAATATTACAAAATATATCCATCATAGAATGTTACAGATATGAGTCGACTATATTATACAAATAATCATGTAATAAACCGGACCACGTGGCATAGATTTCGGACTTGTCGGATTTCGAATTAGCACAGTGGTTCCACCGACGGACAAACCCAAGCATCCCCGCCGACAGAGTTCATCGTGCTTTAGTTACAGGTATAGTTTCTGAAATACAGGTGCATATAAAACATATTTCATATCCGGATATTCGGTTCAAATATTTTTCAGCATTATTAGATCTATATTTTATTTGAATTGTTTAGTAAGCACACGTGACGTACCGCACGGTACTGCGTACGTTTGTGTAGCGTCATGCTACGTCAACATAAGTATTACATACATATTTATTTGTAGCATGATCAAATGTAGATCTATAAATGTGTACTAAATTTTGTGCTCGATATTGTTCAATTGCTTATCTCGCATGGGAGACAAATCTGGACATGTAGTACTACAATATTTTAATGCAGTGGTTCCCCTTTATTGATATAATATTATTCTTATCCACAACAGTTATATGTATATGGTCATTACTATTAATAGACATTTATTACTTCAAATAGCAGTTACATGTTGTGAAATATTGGGTGAGCCGTGGCACAGTGGACTAACTAAGAAACTACTGTTCCTTCATCTGAGACTAAAGCAGCATGATCTCTGTCGGCGGAGATGCTTCGGTTTATCCGTCGGCAGAACCACTGTGCTAACTCGATACTCATCTTTTTCTTGATTTATGAAAGTTAAAACAGAAAAGTTATTTCTGTGAAAATTTTAGTTTCGTTTTGGTTGTCGTCTGCGGATCGTGTGTTCGAGTCCTGCAATATGCACGATGTTTCATAGCTTTTTTATTTTTATTAAATGTCCGCTTGAATTTCCAATATAACATTACACGGTCGTGTCTTCTTAATACAAACTTAAATTCATTTAGACGTTTAGAATATTGACTTTTAGTATGTATACAGTGCCCACCAAAAAATAAGTATACAATGTACATATACACATTTTATTTCCGCATTTACTTGTCTGTAATATCACTATTTGCAAAACAGTGAAACAACAATAGTTTTGAAGAAAATGAATATTTTTGTTTATTAAATGTAAAGATTATACATTAATTGGCACCCTAAGTGCAACATATAAAGTTTCTTTGTCCCAATTTAATGCTAACTTTGTCACAAAAAGATGGAACAATTAGCCTTTTGGATCACATAATTATTTTAATTCAGAACATTTTCATTGTTATTTCTATCTCTGTTTTGACTCGTATACATAATGTAGTAACTACACAGTTTCAGAAACTAGTATAATTGTGACCGTCTGATAAACAGATATTGAATAACTTAACCAAGTTTAATTTTGCAACAATTATTTACTTTATACTTATTTTGGTGGGCACTGTATATCAGCGTTTTCTGTGGTACACGTACATTTTGCTGGCTTAGAGTAAGAACAAAATAAATATTTTGAGAAAACAAGAACAACTGTCTGAAAACTACTCTTTAAAACAAGCTTTTCTATTTGGTCAACATGACCACTTCCGATTTTCATGAAGCGCATTGAGATGCAGATTTCAAACATGCACGAGTCTTCTTACGACCTTCAAATTCTAAGCCAGCGATTTGTGCATTTTAGTATACATTTGTAAGTAGAAGTGTCCTGTTAGTTTATACTAATTTATTTAAGGTCGATTGTGAAACAAGGTTTTCCAACTTATATTAATCACTCTCGACACCTCATTCCTGATGTTATCCATCGCCATGAGGGTATGAGAAAAGAGAAGCCAGTTTCCCTTTTATGCTGAGCGTCTAGCAAGGGAACTTCTGGTACCATTTTTATTTCGTCTTTGGTATGACGCGGCTAGGGATCGAGCCCGAGACCTCCCGCACTCGAAGCGAACGCTCAATCACTAGGCTATCGAGGAGGCGGGAGTACATGACAAACCTGTGGAATGTCGTGTTTCTGTAGTTGCTAGTTTTTGTGTTGGGCATAATGGTCATGCAGCGTCTTTTTAGTTACGTTCGCCGTTGTCTGTGCCTTTCCTTTCATGTCCTGCTGTTTCTGTAGTCTGTTCCACCGAGCTAATTAGCGAATTCGTAGTAGAGTCTGTTTCTGTAGTCTGTTCCACCCAGCTTAATAGCGAATTCGTAGTAGCGTCTGTTTCTGTAGTCTGTCCCACCGAGCTGATTAGCGAATTCGTAGTAGAGTCTGTTTCTGTAGTCTGTTCCACCGAGCTGATTAGCGAATTAGTAGTAGAGTCTGTTTCTGTAGTCTGTTCCACCGAGCTGATTAGCGAATTCGTAGTAGCGTCTGTTTCTGTAGTCTGTTCCACCGAGCTGATTAGCGAATTCGTAGTAGAGTCTGTTTCTGTAGTCTGTTCCACCGAGCTGATTAGTGAATTCGTAGAAGAGTCTGTTTCTGTAGTCTGTTCCACCGAGCTGATTAGTGAATGCGTAGTAGAGTCTGTTTCTGTAGTGTGTTCCACCGAGCTGATTAGCGAATTCGCAGTAGAGTCTGTTTCTGTAGTCTGTTCCACCGAGCTGATTAGCGAATTCGTAGTAGAGTCTGTTTCTGTAGTCTGTTCCACCCAGCTTAATAGCGAATTCGTAGTAGCGTCTGTTTCTGCAGTCTGTTCCACCGAGCTGATTAGCGAATTCGTAGTAGCGTCTGTTTCTGTAGTGTGTTCCACCGAGCTGATTAGCGAATTCGTAGTAGAGTCTGTTTCTGTAGTCTGTTCCACCGAGCTGATTAGCGAATTCGTAGTAGAGTCTGTTTCTGTTGGGTGTTGCTTCTGTGCGCAGTTTCGTATTTTTGTTTGAATTATTAAAATATTATACATGTATTGGATTTAATATTTTAGCTCAAATGCCGATTACAGTGGAGTTTATAATCTTAAATAATCAACAAAATGTCATAATTTCTCAGTATTCGTTATGATATAAGGGGCCAATCATATTGGAGCGAGGTTTTTTTCGCATTTGCTATTAGTCCCCTATCTGATTTGTTCGCGCTATTCGTACCCTATCGGGTTCATAAGTTAATATGCAGCTGTAGAGTTGTGGATATAGTTTTTTGTTGCTAGTGTTTTTTTTCATTTTCTTGCGCCCTTTCATCCACTGTCCAACTATTTATATGATTTTGATACATATCGTCAGTGAATTATTTGTGCGGCTGTAGGGATTTACCATTAACTGCTACTTTGTAGAACCTCAGACAGCTAAAGCTAGGTATTTCAGCCGTGTTACTGTTAAAAAATAGTTAATTCAGCTAAGGCATTCAGCTTTTCGATTGCTGAAACTAGTTCATTCAGCTTTTTGACAGCTGAGACTTGGGCAGTTCATTTTCTCATTCGGTTATGTATTGGGAATTGTGATTGTGGTATGAGATGTTGTTTTATATTTTCTGTGCTCGTCTGGTTAAGTTGATTGCTGCCTTTCTTGCCCGACTTTATATTATCGTTTTGAATCCCAGCTGCGAATAAATACCACGTATACATAATCTGTCTGCAGAGGCTACATATGTATCTCCTATTACATATAGCTCCTTTTTGAATTATATTTATAGTTATATATTGTCTTCAAGAAATCCTAATACTGTACTCGTGTAATTGGAACTTGAAGGGGAGACATTATTTCCCGTTAAGTATCTATTACAACTTGTTTGTTCAGATGGTACTATTTTATTAAAACACTTACGGAAATCTTAAATTTACACAGAAAATTAAATTCTTAATAATCCTAAAACAACTACATGTACAAATTTGGGACATGTACGGTTTGTAGGATTTCATTAAATAAAACATTATAGACCTCTTTAACACAATTTGGAGAAGTTTGTGTAAGTTTCAGTAAGTGCTTTGATAAATTAAATAGTAGCCTTATGGCTGAAAACTCGTTGAAAAAGACCCATCAAAAATATGGATGCCATTTTTTACTCTTAATTATCCGTCAAGTGAAATATCACCCTGTGCTCTAGATGTTAAAGTCCGTCTCGGAATGTTGCAGGTTCTACTCGAAGCCGCTTCATACAAGAGTCTTTGAAAGAGTGCTTATACAGCTGCCTGGTTTGGTGCTCCAATCGATATCAATTAGAACCACGACTGGTTTTAGTATTAAAATTTCCAATGTGACTAGACTGGCATATTTATCTTCGTCTTTTTCTTTCACTTAATTACTACGTGTTGTCCAGTCATCATATATCTGTTGAACATGTTTGTGTTAGAAAATTACAAAACAAGTAAAATAAACTTTCAACAATTTACTTTGTAAAACAAGTGACAAATACATTTGTATATGATACAGAAATCAACGAGTCCATGAAACGTGTCCGGTCAGTCATACTTCAAACTATAAAGTAGGGCTTTAACCCTTCTTTCCGTATCCGTATCCACCTCCCATTCCACCTCCGTATCCGCCCCATTTGCCCTTGCCTCTCCATCTGCGCATACCGCCGCCCCATTTGCCTTTGCCATAGCCGCCGCCGCCCCATCTGCGCATACCACCGCCCCATTTGCCTTTGCCATAACCGCCACCCCATCTGCGCATACCGCCGCCCCATTTGCCTTTGCCATAACCGCCACCCCATCTGCGCATACCGCCACCCCATTTGCCTTTGCCATAACCGCCACCCCATCTGCGCATACCACCACCCCATTTGCCTTTGCCATAGCCGCCGCCCCATCTGCGCATACCGCCACCCCATTTGCCTTTGCCATATCCGCCACCCCATCTGCGCATACCGCCACCCCATTTGCCTTTGCCATATCCGCCACCCCATCTGCGCATACCGCCGCCCCATTTGCCTTTGCCATAACCGCCACCCCATCTGCGCATACCTCCGCCCCATTTGCCTTTGCCATATCCGCCACCCCATCTGCGCATACCGCCGCCCCATTTGCCTTTGCCATATCCGCCACCCCATCTGCCCATGCCGCCACCATAGCCGCCTCTTCCGTAGCC
Organism: Spisula solida; assembly: GCA_947247005.1. NCBI lineage: Eukaryota > Metazoa > Mollusca > Bivalvia > Venerida > Mactridae > Spisula > Spisula solida. The sequence continues at coordinate 17,178,910 of OX365952.1, read as the reverse complement.
ACCCCATGCGACCATGCCACCGCCATAACCACCACCTCCTCCGTAGCCTCCCCATTTGCCCATGCCGCCACCATAACCACCACCTCCTCCGTAGTAGCCGCCCATTTTGCCGCCACCGCCGCCTCCGCCGCAGTGTTTACCCCTGCATTTGTATGCGGCGCATGACGCTACAACGAGCGCTAATACGAACAGAATCTTCATGGCTGAAAATATATAAGATACAACCTGTTTTTGTATTTATCGTTTATTTTCCAGTCTGACTCTTGTGAAAGTATTCACAAGCTATAGTCCGCCGATGATACCACGTGCATTTGTGTACAAATAAAAATGACAATTAAATGCATTTTCGATGTATAGTTTTGTTCAATGTTGTACATAATCACTTTTGATACAGTATGCTCTTTCAATCCACGCTGATAACAAGTGGTCAGTCGACCATGTCCAGTGTTTATTTTTTCCATGTTTATTTATTGTTAAGGCTAGAATTATCTCCCAGGATCTATATTTATCATTCTCATTTTATAAATAAGACGGATTGTTCTTAATAGTATTCTGTGATTACGTCTGAAGCTATTGGCATGTTTTAATGCACTGTACGAAGAAACAAAAACGAGGCTGTTCAAATATGAATGCATGTGGGGCTTTCTCCACAATGTACAAATGATTTTTACAGAATAGTAAACTGCATCGCAAATATGTTGTTAATTGAAGTCTCGTATGCTTAAATCCTTACAGCATACTTGTGACAATAATTAGATTAACGCTGTCCACTCATGTGTTATCTAATGCTAAACTTGTTGGGAAAATGCAGCCTCATTTCTCTAACCAAAATACTGTTCTATTTAAGCCTAGTTCCCACTGAGCATGTTTTGCCTCGGCGATGCACTCCCGCCTGAAATTATTTGAGCTATCAGGACATCGGGAACAGGTTCCTCGTGGTCTAGGAGAAGCTTCGGGGAAGTCATGAGACAGTTTGTGATATCGGAAGGAATTGTGATGAATCGGTGGTATCCGAAGAAATCGGGAGACCTAGTGTTTGAAGCGAATGACAACAATGAGGAAGATAATTAAGTACAGGATGGACCGGGTATCCCCATCTGCGTACCGAAGGCAAGACAAATACCCTTGTAAACTGTCCAAAAATGAATCCAAAAAACTATAACACAATATTTTGCATTTTAAAATGAGTGTTTTAACCTGTGCGATAGAGCAATAATAAATTATGGACCAACAATGGCAGAACAAAAGGTGGCGTTGCAAAACGCACATCAAGAGCGCCAGTAGTAATCATATCATTTTCTTTATACGTCTAGGTCCTACCATTCAAATATACGTATTAAAATAGAAAATGTGAAAATGCCACGTTTTACAAAGTTAAAGTGTTTCCCAAACAGTCATGTAAAGACTACAGTACAACATATGATTAAACATTTGTATATTTTAATGAAACTAGGGGGCAAAACATCTTTGTAGATTATTTAAATTGGTTTATGTCGCCCAGTAAAAAGCACTATAAACAAGTGTGGGTTTTTAAAAGTCTTCCTGTGTATATCAAAACATTTCATAAAATATAAAAATATTATAACAAAATAAAATACGAGTATCAATGAAATACTTGACTAAGTAATCACTTTTTCATAGATGATATGTACTTTTCACTGATCTCAAGATCTGCTTGCAATACTACTATTTTTGTATAACCCCGATAGTAAAGTACGGATATTTTAAAATTACCCTCAACCTTCTAATAGCATAATTCAATCCTCGACCTTCTATTAGCATAATTCAATCCTCAACCTTCTATTAGCATAATTCGATCACCGACCTTCTATTATGCAATTCAACAAACTATATTTATAACCATTTTGACCGCGAAAGTACCTTGGAATTTGTCGTCGTGTCATACAAACACTATTATAAAGGGCCGATGTTGCACGCACTATTTGCACGCAGAAATTGATATCTTCAATGCAAGAACCCCTTATATATTCATACTTAATGGCAATGATCAAGTCAATATTTCCACACTATACATATATTGTACTGACTTTTGAAACATAAAATTTTGCAAAGTTACAAAATGATTTTCTTCTTAATTTAAGAATTCAGCACCCTTAATATATTAAGTCATAACAAACCCGTTCCATGTCAACTAAAGCTTGATGCACGTATTACACATGAAGAAAATAATCTTACTAATATGTATTTAAGTATGAATATAAGATTGATTCGGCCTACGTTCCAACTGTATAACCATGTTGATAACATTTATTATAATATCATCTTAATACCAATATTCTCATTATTAAGCAAAACCGCACATATAACAATGAATTGAAATAAATCGCTGGCTTAGAACTAGAAAGTACAAACTCAATATTTTGAGAAAACAAGAAAAAACTGTCTGAAAAATATGCTTTACATTATATGGAAAAACAAGCTTTTTAAACTTCAGTTTAGTGAATATGACTACTTCCGATTTTCATGAAAATAAGCTCATAAGAAGCGCCTTGAGATGCAGATTTCAAATATGCATGAGTCTTATAAGGTCGTAAGTACTACTTACGACCTCCTAATTCTAAGCCAGCGAAATGATAGATAATATAAACGAGGATCTCATGGAAGATTGCCATTTAACATAATTGTCAAATGAGTTTCCACGTAAAATAAAGTCTTTATTATTATTATTATTATAACTTACTTGTGTTCGAGCGTCTATGGATGCTGGCAACCTGGTGTTGGACACTGGTGCTTGATGAAGGCTCACATGTCTCCTTATATACACCTCTGGTGGTGAAGAGAACCACTCTATCAGCAAACAAATTAGTCGTTACGTACTAATTTCCATAACGATTGAGATTGATTCATGAACAGTAGATTCATCAACAATGTCAATTTGACCTACATACATTCCAACAAGCTAATGTCCTCCCAACAGTTTGGGTCACCAATCCATCTACATCCACTGATATAGTGTCTAAAAGATCAAAAGATAACAGCTTGATGGTTTACGATTAAATTATATAAAAATTAAAAATAAATTATAGTTTTTGTTGAATTTTTTTTTAAAAAAATGAGAGTCATCAAAATAATAAACTTATGACTTGTACATGTATTAGGAGTATATGTCGCGCACGTGTATAATTTTATTATATCGCAGGCTTACGAGAATAAGCTTGTTGGTGCAAAAATGCCATTTTGAGAAAGCAAGAACTTGAATAAAGCTCTCTTAAAACTAGACCTACTCTTCTTTTCTTATGGACACAAATGCTTTTTTCTACTTCAGATAGATCAACTTGACCTCTTCTGATTTTGAGGTTTATTAGATGCGCCTTGTTATACATATTTCGAATGTGTATGGGTTACAGCTAAAGCTTGCATAATTGACAGCTGAAACTTGGACTTTAGTCGTTTTGACAGCTGAAACTTGGACTTTAGTCGTTTTGACAGCTGAAACATGGACTTTAGTCGTTTCGACAGCTGAAACATGGACTTTAGTCGTGACAGCTGAAACTTGGACTTTAGTCGTTTTGACAGCTGAAACTTGGACGTTAGTCGTTTTGACAGGTAAAACATGGACTTTAGTCGTTTTGACAGCTGAAACTTGGACTTTAGTCGTTTTGACAGCTGAAACATGGACTTTATTCGTTTTGACAGCTGAAACTTGGACTTTAGTCGTTTTGACAGCTGAAACTGTAGTTTCACTTTCTCGTTCATTTGTGTGTTGAACATTGTGCCGTATGATTGTGGTCTGTGTTATTTTTGTTTTCTGTGCTCGGCTGTCTCATTCCCTGTTCGATTTTTCATTATATCTCTTTAATAAGGGGGTAAATAGCACTTATGGTTATATCCTTCTAAGCCAACGATGTGTTGAGAGACAACACTTAAGATGAAACGAAGTAACACAAGAACATGATTTAAGTTTCCTCAAAACTGTTTCAAATTTCCAATAATATATGACATTGTCCTAGTACAAATGTACATATCTTTTGCGCCAGACTAATTCCCTTAACTTATATGTATAGGTTTACACGTGTAATAGTGTTAATTTACAGCGTTTTTGATGTTACCCTTGTATAGGCCCTACATCCGACTACGAGGGCTCTCGAAATGAGGAAGCATAGTTCTAAGAAGTGAAAGTGTAAGAGTTTCGACAAATGTAAAACGTTTTACTGCATGTGCATCCAATCAAGAAATACAGTGTATCCCGTCGTATAAAAAAACAACACAAAAAACAACACCAATTGACATATATTGACAATCTCTTTTAAACGTGCAAAATTTAGCAATTTGAAAAAATAGGATGTTAATCATTGTTGAGAAAAAACGTAAGACAACGAATAACTGACCGTTAGGTAATTAATCATTACTAATTAGTCAGTTTAAACAGTACTGTTAACCTATATTCACGACAATGCTGAATCATGAATACTGAATAGATATAATTAAATATAACGGGACTGGTAATAGGTAGGCCTACACACGTAATGGTATTTAAATATAATAAGACGTGTTTTAAAAGTGATTTAACCAATTACTAATGCATCATTTTGTAGAGGTGATTTAGATAAGAAGTGCGCACATTTTTTGCAACATAATATAAGTGATGGCGATTTGTTTCATCTGTCATCCTAAGTACATATCTGGTACATGTAAGAACGCCATCAGATTTGTATCTTTACACTAGACTGATAGTACTTGCATTGTATGCTAGAGAACTTTACTGCTTGCCAGTGCACGCGTATGCCTTTGTTGCTCACTGCCGTCAAGCGTGTTCATTTGAAGGTGGACAAACGGCTACTGATTGCTGCTCCGAAGGTTGTTGTGGGTTTGACCCTATTCCTACCGGATCAAAAACAGAAATGCTTACAGTCTTACGGACGAAACGTTAAGTGATGTCCTTACATCAGGCACGTAAAAGAACCAGGGTTGCGTCTGAAACTGGGGCATCTTCCGTTGTATCATGCACTATCCCCCAACAACTAAAGTGACTAATCTACTCTGGGGTCCTCGCCCATGTGGAGTTCCAGTGGCGAGGATAAATAAAAGCATATAAATCTAAACGTTCATTTGCTCATTATATTGTTATTAATTGTAATACCACATAAGTAACAACATATAATTCCTCAGTAATAAGACCACCTAAAATATAAACCCAACGATTTATCAGTGTTTTCTGCATGTAACCGTTACTAGACGGAAACCTCGGAATACGTGTACTGTAAAAATCCCTTATTTTTGTGGGCATTACATTTCAATGATTTTGATCAAATGAAACTTTATGCGGTCATTAATTTGTGAATTTACTTACTCATCCTCTTCGTGCCCACTGGCACATAAGGCTGTGAATTTACAAAACATGGAAAAGGAAACTTGTGTTTCGTTTTTTGGAAACGTCGAAAATTTGTTGGGATTAGATTCCTGGTCGTTTTCAACCACAAATAATTTAATCATCACGGGAAATAGTTTACATCATGTATATAGAGGACAGTATATAAGTACCAGTGTCTTTTCATATTGACTTTTTTAAACGAATTAAATACTATAATAAAATAGATGATGAAGGATGATTGAGTATTGTATTTATAATGTAACCTTAGTGACCTAACGGGACACTATGTCAAGAGTTATAAAACAATTTACAATTATTGAAATGTATAATGCTCACTAACTCACACCTGTCTGTAGAAAGTGACGTATTATTATTAATCTTTTTAATTCTTACTTACATAACGAAACCATAATTATGATAGATGACATAGGCATAGTATGAGCAACACCTTGATACATTGGAAACAAGTTAATTCCGTGTTTCGCTCTGAATTCTGTGCTGGATACACGGTAACATTCGACACATGAATAAAGATCTTATTATAATGTTTATCATAGTTATTCACATGTAGAAGTCAGTCTTTGGCTCATTTTCACATGTCGTTCCTCCACTCCAACTCGACGTACACTAACCTAAGGTAGCCTCAAGTGTAGCTGGAGTGACTGTCGAGATAGTGAATGTCGAGTGGAGATTTGGTATTCATTTTGGGTAACTCGTCCGCTACTCACCTGAGTGCATACATCAGGTCCAATAACTAATGTTCATGTGATTTATTATGATAAAAGTGCCTACAATTGCAATAAACTCTACTTAATGCAGTCACACAGATTTACAATATAGGCTACTAGATATAGTACGGAGATTTCGACGTGATCCTGACCTTGATGCATGAATATTTTACCAGGTTCTTGTATTGAATATATGAATTTCCGCGAGCAAGTCGTGCAATATCGGTCCGTTGAAATTGTGTTTGTACATGTATTACACCTCGAGCGTCTTCGTGATACACCCCGCTTACGAAAACATACAGCCGGGGTTATAAATATAGACCAGCAGCCATTAGCTGTTAAATTATGCTAAAAGAAGGTCGAGGATAACGTCAAATGCTCTGTACATCACATAAGCATTAAAAATGCATTACTAGTTACAAGTAACAAGAAACACTGTATATACAAAAGGCTCTCGACCGATTTAGCAATACCACTTCTTAGACATCACAAAAGGCATGAAATCCAAGACGAAATATTTCAACATTGGAAAACGAAAATAGCTGTAAAGTAATGTATTTCTATTATTTTCGTTACTCGCATCCTCCTGTCCTATTTTTGTCATTTTCCAAAAAAAAATTGGAAATCTAAAATTGCATATAATTTATTATGTCAAATGCTTTTATGGCTATGATTCTATACACCTTGTTTTATTCTTTATTTCGTTGACCAACCAATATACGTAAAGTTATCACTCAGTTATCAGAACTTTCAGAATGCACCTCGTTTATCTCCAGAAAATGGAGGCAATAAAGCGCCTGAACAAAGTCGATATTCCTCCGATGGAGAAGTTACTCATTCCTTGTGGAAGAGTAAGTATGTGTACCGTCAATGTGCCTCCGTAGCTCAATGGTTTACGCGCTTGTCATCTAATCTGGCGACCAGGGTTCAAATACGGGTGGAGGCACTCATATGCCTGTCATATTTCAACAGAAAGCTGACTGACTCGGCATTCGGCAAAATCGGCTTTCGGAAAACTGGTTAGATGAATCTGATAGACATCTGTCCTGCGATCAATGAAAAATAACGTGACGCACGTTTCGTTCCTGGTACCGTACCAGGTACGAAACGTTTTGTACCTGGTACGAAACGTGCGTCACGTGATTTTTCCTTGAACGCAGAACAGATTTAACCGGTAAAATAATTATTAGTACCAGTAAATAAAACAGTCGAATAATTTGTTGATTTACTGGTTGACGCGTTGTTGTTGTTGTTGTTTTTAGAATGGACTCAATTATAGGTCAATGCTCACATTGCAGTTTATATCTATATACATATATAGTCTAGCTGTTATACAGAACTAATTTGGCATTGTTTAGATACGTTTACGACATATTCGGACTTCTAATCAGTTGGGGGGGGGGGAATATAATTGTCAAATCAGATCAACCAAACATGTAACACGTTATATCCACTTGAGAGTGTCCAACCATTTGAAATCGTTGTGTATTTATACACTATAGTATTATATTGGTAACTTAGTTACAACAGAAAAGAGTGCGATAACTGCTATGTTGCACTTGGTATGCCTTTATCCCATCGCCACACCCATTACACTATGGTACAAAACATATAGAGAATAGACTTATATATCGTATTTCATCTCCGGTTACGCCCTCGGCTAATAAGATAACCACACGATTCACTTCTCAGCTCGGTACACATGTGATTTGCATGTGGTATGACCCCCTGGTCCCTTCTACATCCAAAGATTATATAAAAAAAATCAGATCTCCATATAATCTATCAAGGTCGCTCACTCGAACCGTCAAATTCGTTCAAACCATACATGGGGTTACTTGTACCTCCATTTCATAAACTTGCATTCTTAGTTAGTATAAGGGTCAAGATACTTATATGTTGTTGAGTTGTAGAGGGGACCATGGGGTCATATTTACATGCCAAGCACCAATGACTTGGTTTCGGGCTCTAGTAAAAATAGAACATTGGGCAGAGAAGGCAGCACTCAACTTACTCAATGAACATGATCAATTGAGGAGTACATTTAAAGTACCAACCGAGGGCGGGTAGCGGGTACTTGAACACATACATGTATTGTACAAACAACCAATATTTATATATAATAGGTCTGTCAGACGAGAGGTTTTATCACCGGTGCTAAAATACATTCATTACTTTGACATAACTTGAGACGATTTTCAGGATTGCTATACGGAGGCAGCGTGCGATTCACATATTGTGAAATAAAATTCCATGATCAGTATTGTGGATTTGTATAAAAATGTATGGGCCGAGAGGATATGTTATACGTGTTTTACTAACCGTAGCAGGAACTTTAACTTCAGGTGAGTGTAGTAATTATAATTAATATGAAACTGTTGGTTTACCAAAATTGTATATGATTTATTAAGATTTATATCCATCATTAGAAGGTCAAAAACCTACCAGACCATTTAATACACTATTTCATATTTAAAGAACACACAAATGATGTTCAATTTAAACTTTTATAATTCTATAGGATACCAAGATTGACAGTACATGGTATACATTATTTTGTATATGTATTTGAGGTATTTGATGTCTCTATGCTTGATCCTATCTGGTCTAAACAATGTTTTATTTTAATCAAAATGATGTGTACATGTACAGACATATTTAGCATACTAGTTGTTCTATAATGAATGCTAAATAAAGGAACACAAGTTTGATAAGAACTTATATATGACTTCATTTCCTTTCCAATATGGCTTGTTATACTTAATGCTAAATTAATGCATAGGCCCTACTGTTGTAGATGAGTTGAATATATGGTGTAGGGGCCTTGTTCAAATTAAAAAAAAACTAAGAAATGTTTTGTTATGCAATATTTATCAGTCAATAGTTAGCCTGTGTGAGTAGGTCATTAGGCCTCCGTGTATAATTAGCGTACAATGAATATATACGTTTCACGAGAGTTAGTTTTCACTAAACATGTCATAGTTAACGAGTGTATTTACAAATTACCCATAAATCCCACAGGTATTCGTCATGTTAGCTGTGACCCCCCCCCCCCTGCCTGTGACCCACTCTACAACCCGTTTAGAGAGCTTAAACTGTTTAATGAAATGTTATTTTATGTTGTTTGAACACTATTTAAACATGTTAAGCTCTCTAAACGGGTCGTAAGGTGGGTCACAGGCAGGAAGGGGGGGGGGTCACAGCCAACATGCCGAATACCTGTGATAAAGACCATGATGTTACAATACATAATTATGACAAGCAATCGATCAAAGACGAAACGAGAAAGATTATAAATATACAGAGTGTTTAAAAAGTTTGTTCTCAAAATTTTAATTCATATCAAGTGTTATTTGAGCTATGTTCACAGTAGAAAATTTGGATTTCTTACTCTAATAGCTTCATTTAATGCCAGATTAAGATTAGAACAATCCCTTTGGATTTTTACCTGAAAAGTTTGCAGTTTTCTGAGGTCAGAATTAAATAACTGAAACTTAAACATTGAGAACAAACGTTTTTAACACCCTGTACATGTTTGTGTTAACGAATATTCATTGAAACCTGTGTTAAACGACTTGACCTGAATAAAGAAGCCACCTGTCAATAGCAGACAACTACTATTATTATAACATACTTTGTCATTTATATACTTTGTAGTAAATATGCATATACATGTATTAAACTACCATCTGCCTGGACCAGCTTGATTAAAATGTATAAACGTTTTATGACTTTTATAGCTGAAACTATGTCTTTAAGCTTTATCCCAACTGAGACTGGGACTTTCAACGGCCAAGTTCATTTTCTAGTTCAGTTGTGTGTTAGGCATTGGCCGGTCATGTATTTGCGTTGGTCTGCGTGTTTTTTGTGTTTTCTGTACGCGGCTGTCTAAGTGGAATGCTGCCTTCCCAGTCCGATTTTTATTGTCTTTCTTTTTTTTCTATTAAATGTATAAAGGTATACACTTCATACAGGATTGGCAGCAGCTCACAGAAACAGCATCTAGCACGAAAGGCCGAACAGCTACTACACAATTGGCAATTTTCAGGGCTTTTCATGATAAAAATCACAATTTACACTTTTTGAGTCAAGTTACACAGATACAAGTGATTAAAAACCAATTAGCAATACATTTCCATACATTTAAAGGCACATACTAATACATCACGCGGTCGGTGTCTAGGTAAAGAACCACCAAATGCCTACGCGGGCCAAATGGTAGTCCTTAAAAAAACTTTGGCTTGTCTGTAAATGGGGATATTTCTTGACAAGTGTGCACTGAAGTGATGAAATTGAGTTTTAATGCATTGTAAATACATGTATGCATGTTATGTAGTGAAACTGGAAAATCTGGAATATTTTGGTATTCTTACATTGACAGCAAAGTGAAAGTAGAATAGGTTAAAACCCGGATTGAATCAGTCCGGACATGTGTAAAAATAGGTAGACCATGTTTGATGGACAAAAGTTTTCTTAGAAGACACATGACCCCCCTTTTTTATTGTATATTTTGAAGCTCAAAAGTACTTCTTTAAAATGATGTATGTCTTTCTGCTGGCCACAGACTAAAAGATGTAAAAATGTGGGGCCTACCATTATAACTTTACATTGAACTAAAGAACAAATTTTATTTGGTGGTTTCTAACCTCTAGCCAATGTGCAGACGCCGACCGATGAATAGCAATGCATACTAGTATTATGTTCAAAAAGACTTAAATTACTCCGATCACCGGCCAATGTCTGTCCGAGCTCAGGCCCGATTAGACTAAATGATGATCAGACGGCGATCGGATTGCATTTGTGACCGTGGTATACGACTGTCCCGCGTTCAGGGAAAAATAACGTTTCGTACCGTTTGCGTAACAGGTACGAAACCAGGTGCGTCACGTGATTTTTCCTTGAACGCAGGGCTGGTTACACTGTATTTGAAGCTATATTTATGAGTGCACCGTAAACTGTAATTTACATGTCGTAAAATCGACATAATAACACAACGACTTTATCTCTGTTTTGTATATGACACGATGGTAATCTTGTTTTAACTGAATGTTAGGCAGTTTTGTGTTTATTGTCGCTTGACCCTAAATAAAGAACAAAAGTGACAAGGTATTCTGTTTATATGTCTTATCCGTAATTTCATAGATAGTACACGGATATATCAGCTGATCCCCACATAGTTCAAAATTTAATTGAACCATAAATCAGATGTTCGGCCGTGGCTCTAACGCCGTTAAAATGTTCAACTTTTTCAGACCTATTATCAGTATTTGATCACGGTTTAGGGAACCCTTTGCATAAAACACTTGCGTTGCGAGACCGTCCTGCAACAAGATGACTGTAATGTCGCAACAGGCATACACTTTCCCGATACTTTTTGGCTACTTTACTATAAATTATGATACTTAAAGATGTTTGCTTTTGTTTTAAAACGCCCAGTTAAAGCAACACTTCAGCGCACACATGTTTGTGTATCTTCAGTGTTTCATTGACGTTTCAATAATACATGATCGTACTATCTCATCTACACAAGGAGTGTGCAAAATACGCAGATAAAGCTCCAAATATTTGCCGGACTTTAGCAAAATAATGTACATGTAATTACAACGACATCAAAGTGGCAAATCAGCGGCTGTGTCTTAGTGTCGTAGGTTGGGGTCTCGCTACATGAATGCCTCTAATCACAAACGAAATTGAAATACTAGTAGAACCTCGTGACTAGGTAAGCCTACAAAACAGACTCATTTTGATCTTGGTTGTGATTGACTCTGGTTGTCATTATATGTAAACACGACAGTGGTTAGTGGTACTGTTCAGTTTGGAAATATCATTTGTTGTGTCCACTAGAACGGTGTAAAACTAATTATAATGGCTTATCAAGACATCTATGATTGCAATGCTAAAATAAAATACTTTACCTGCTCATACAATTGTTGTTTTCGTGTACTACACATAGACATGATAAAAGAAAACGCCACTCTCACAATCAATCGGAACGGTCCGTTCGGTATTTATCGCTTCCTGACGTCGCCAGATAAAAGACCTCGGATGTACGTACACTCGGAACGGTCCGTTCGGCATTTATCGCTTCCTGACGTCGCCAGATAAAATATGATTCTACAGTAAGAATTGTACGAGGTGTTCCGAATGTCTCACAATATCACAACTGGACAGTACATGGTGTATTTCATAGTCTCAATGGCCATCAGTATTTCATTCTTATGTAGACTATCGTGACGTCATGAGAAGCAGTAGTTACCTAGACCTACTATAACTACATTATTCAGATAGTCAAAAAAGTGAGGTATACCAGTACTATGGTAGTTGACATACAGTGCCAACAAAAATATGTATACAGATGTTATTTCCCCATTTATTTGTCTGTAATAACACTATTCGTAAAACAGTGAAACAACACTTTTTTTTGAAGAAAACGGAATATTTTTGTTCATTATATGTAAAGACCATACATTAATTGGTACCTTAGGTGCAAAATATGAAGTTTCTTTGTCCCGATTGAATGGTAACTTAGTCACAAAAAGATGGAACATTCAGCATTTTACATCTCATGGGTATTTAAATTCAGAACATATTCATCTTTATTTATATCTCTGTTTTTACTCATTTAGTAACTGTAGTTTCAGAAACAAGTATAATTGTGACCGTCTGATAAAATGATATTGAATAACTTAACCAAGTTAAATTTAGCAACAATTATTAACTGTATACTTATTTTTGGTGGGTACTGTATAATACCAGACTCTGGTATGTCGCGGCTTTGGGATTAAACTCGTGATCTCACGCACTCGAAGTGGACATTCTACCACTCGGCTATCGAAGAGGTTTGGTACAGGGTGTATGCATGGTTACTGTATACATACGAGTTAAGCCTAGGTCCAACTGAGGAATTCCACATAGGCGATGTTCTCCCGATTTTTTCCGAAACTACCCGATTCATCACTATTCCTTCCGATATCACAAACTGTCTCATGACTTCTCCGAAACTTCCACTAATGATAGCACATTATTATCAATCGGGAGTACATCGCCGAGGCAAAAAAAGCTCAGTAGGACCTAGACTTTGATTATGAATATCTGTATGATATTTCAGTGACGTGTTATTCAACTGGTGCACCATGGTATACATGTTTAACGATGTTTCCGGTACACAGTGGTACACAGAGACAGACTGCTACATGCCCATTCCAAGTGCTGGTCAGCGAAGGAAGTTACAATCCACTGGATAGATTGACACGTAAGCAGTACGCTATTCGGTTTAAAGTGATACTGTGCCCATCTGAACGTTTTTTTATAAAACATATCCAATCCATTAGTGTGATCACATTAGCTGATACATCTGTCATAATTAGGTCCATTGTGGTGATAATACATGTACAGCTAAAATATATCTCCATAATTATCAATCTAACCAAATGCTATATTATTAGAAAAATGATCGGCGTCACGTAGTTTTAATTTGTCATATTGTGGCTTTTATGTGTGCCTCGATCTTTACTGAATTTGAAGTAAAATACAAGCGTCCGCTTAACTTAGATCGAAGCAGAGAATTGCACGTGTATTCAGAATCATCTTAAAATTACACAGTTTTTCATGTGCCATGAAATGCATTTCATTATCACTGGAATAACAAGACCTTGAACAAATTAAACCAGCCCCTTAGTTTATACGAGGGGTGATCAACCCTCGTACATATTTATCGATTGTGAAACAACTTATAATAATCATTCTCGACACCTCATTCCTGATGTTATCCATCGCCACGAGGGTATGAGGGAAGAGAAGCCAATTACCCTTTTATGCTGAGCGTCAAGCAAGGGAATATCTGGTACCATTTCTATTTTGTCTTTTGTATGACGCGACCAGGGGTCGAACCCTGGACCTTCCGCACTCGAAGCGGACGCTCTACCACTAGGCTATCGAGGAGGCGAAGAAACCACCCCCTTATTGCGGCCGTCCGTTAAGGTACCACCCTATGAAATCCTGACTTTATCTAATAGTACTTTCTGCCTTCTTTCGATACTTAGCGCTTTTTTGTGATTTGTTTAAATTTATTCAGTCATTAGAAATTGAAATTTTTCTTATTTATAGTCACAATTAACTCAAACACGGCAGGACGGAGATTCAAAGGATTTCAGATCAGGGCTCGTCCTAAATATGGCGACACAGAACGAATTGTTGGACAGTTTGTGGACTCACCAAATGATACAGTACAAGCCTTGGATTGCCTTGGCAATGAGCAGGTACGATTATAATATACTCATTTATTTTGGCTCGATTGTTCAATAGGGTCTACAATTTATATATTAATAAATCTCTTACAACGCCTTTTAATACGATTTTCCAACAAAAAGCTGGTTCAGTTTGGAATTTTCCGTGGCTTGTCCACAATTGGTTTCCGATTGATAACTTCGGTTCCAAATAAGATGGCATGGTGAAACTTGTCGCCTATGTAGCTTATGTAAAAACCTTGTTTGAGGTTGACACTAAGTCATGACAGTGAGGCTGGTCGGGTCAAGATCATTTTAACTAAAAATAGAAAAAATGCTGTTTTTCTATTGCTTCAATAAATAATGAGATTAAATGACGAACCATGCTGTGTAGGTAGCTTATGTAAAAATGTTGCCTTGGGTTGAAAGTGGGGCAGGTGGAGTCGATGTGAATGTAACTACAAATAGAAATCAAAGCACTGAAAGTACTGGTGTGGCGTACTGATGCCACTAAATCCAATATCGAATCCAGGTTGTATCATAATTTTATGTCACAGTTCTGATAAGCCCACCCTTACTCAAACATTTGTGCTGCTAAAGACACCAAGAGAACCTACAGTTACCTGCAACTTACTTAAGTAACTATGCTGAGCATCAATGAAGGGATATTTACAAATACCATTTTTAACGACTTGGAGAATTCGATAAGTGACTGTTTATTCTCCGTATGACCACGCATGTTTTAAAATTAAATGTATATGACACTCTATATTTACGTATGTAAAAGGGGTAAACATGGAGTCGCTCACACATATCGATCGGCCGATTAATGCTTTAAAAACAAGTTTTACATTTTATAAAACCTTAAAGTATTAGCTTTTAAAACAAGCTTTAATGAACAAAATCGATCGAATATTAAATTAATAATTGATGATTTTCGACCGTTGATTGAATTTTTATTTGGTATAAAACGGGATATTTTAAACTTACTTTTACGCGGAACGGATTCCTACTCGTCGCCGTGGATTTAATAATTAGGGTATCGTGTTGAATGTTGTCTAAAAGCGAGACATATATCTCTGCTTTACTACAAGCTTTAAATATTCAAAATCGGATACTAGATACGAAAATTATGAGGTCTTATATAAAGCAGGGTAGAAATTGACTAGTGCGTGGTAACATTGTTAATCGGCCGATCGATATGTACGTAGAACTATTTCAGTTCCCCCCACCAGCTATATATAGCATCAATGTTTGTATACAACATAATTAGGTAATCGTCTGCAATGTGCAGCGGTGGAGTGATTTACATACGTTACAGTATACGATTGAAAACCGTGGGAACTATTTTAGATTCCCGCCACCAGTGAGAACATTCTTTGGTAGTAAAAATATAGTCCGTTGCGGAATGATTTGCTATAAATATCCTCTAAAAATAAAAGTCTGATATAATTGTTGGTCTTAATATAAGTAAATGTTGGTAATGTAAACAAATCAGGTCCAATGATACGTGTAACCTGTGTTGCGTGCTTGTAATATTGTTCAAATCATAGAACTATTTATTTGCCGAGGCCTAATGCGTTAAATTGGTCGTAAGCTGAAAAGTGGTAATATCATTGTGTGGCGTAAACGCCACACAAAAACACGTGTTCGCTCTATAGCCTCAGTTATGATATATCATGATAAAGCTTGCTGTATAGTTAGCTATAATTATGTGAAATGCCGCTTAAATTTAAGAGTTAGACCGATGGGCTTTTGCAAAAAGGGTGTATCCAAAAACTATCCATTTCTGCCAAAGTATGCTTGGCTGACATGAGAATCTGGTTTTCATTTAATTTCCATGTCTTGTTCCTGATCAGGAATTCGTTATCAGGACAGGATGCTGTTCCTATGTGTTGTACTTGAAAATGATGCGTCAATAGATATTTTTTCTCAAACATACAAATTTTGAACATGCATATCTTCAAAGTACAATGTGTGATGTGATAGGATTGTTTCCTCTATAGAATGTTGTAACTAACAAAGATGGTTCCCTGTTAGAAGAAATACTGCTGACTTGGCTGGCTCCCAGCATCTCGTACGGTGACATAGAATTTGTGTAAGTAAGAAACCATGGTAACAGTCAGGTACCACATGTATAGTCTGCCGATGATAACACTAGCCTTTGCAAAAAATATTAAATGCATTTTCGATGTCCATCTTTGTTCAATCCTATGCATGATCAATTTTAATTCATTCACGTATACTCTTTCAATCTACGCTGATAACGAAGGACCAGTTGACTGTGCAGTGTTTATATTATTTATAATGCTCGGGTAAGAGTTATAGCTCTTCGGAGATCATCGGCGGACTATATCTCGGGCGAGTTATAGGCGTTTAAATTATGACTGTGTTTGATATAATTATATATAATCGAATGAAAAGAAAAACAAATAGCAGACAAAATTACCATTTAAATTGCCATTAAATGCATTAAATGTTAGAATCATTACAGCATTAGCTTAATTGACAATTATTATGTCAGATGTGTACTTTTTGTAAATTGCAAAATGAGCTGGTCGATGATACAAGGAGTGGTACATTTATGTTTGGTGGCAAGGTCGTATCCAGAGACAAAAAACACCGAAGAATAAAATATTTTCTAGGGTCTATTTGAAGCACTTTTATCTTCAAAATACTCTTATTTTGGTAATTTCTCACATTTTCACCGATGCGCTTTTGCCTCGGTGTGGCTACGGACCTGGGTTACCGTCGGTTGACCGGACGTCTGAAAATAGACTTTACTCGGTACTTTTACTTTCTTTTAGGGCGAGTTTTGTAGAAGATTTCCACACATTTTGGACAGAAGTTACCGTTCCTGTTATTGCGACTGTAGACGCGGAGGAACCTACACATGGACTTGTAGGTTGTCTAAATAATCTCTAATAATTTAGACAAACGGTAAAAGTGTTTTCCTGATAAATGTACACTGTTCAATTACACATGGCAATAAGCGATTTAGGTACTTATTAGAACTAGTAAATATCACCAAAGCACAGGAAAGAGTTTATGCACTGGTTTTGAGAGTAGCAGTCTGACGCTGATTGGAAGGGAGGCGGCTGTCCCTTTACGGAAACTATATTACATGCACATGCGCATTATAGTGCATTATATTTTTGTTTAAGATACATGCCGAATAGAGAAGGGGTAAGGTGACATAGAATCATTATGTCGAGTTAGTTGGATACAAAGTACGAACATTTTCCCCGACAAATTTGGGCAACACCTGGCGTAATATTTGTGTATTTGTGTAATTGATGACGTCATAGCTGTTATGCCTACATTTGAAGTCATGTTCACGTTACAGGTGACGTCAGATTTTGAAAACATAGACTGGTCAGCGTGCGGTGTGAGTAAGGGATGTTTCTTATACCCCAGATTGTGTACCGGGGAGAACTGTTATTCAGCTGTTACGTTCAGAATAGTGAATGGTTCCGTACAGTTTGAAATGTTCGGACCAAAGATGGGGTACATCTCAGTTGGATTTTCAGATGATAGGGAACTAGTAAGAGTTTAACATTTTATAATTTTTGTTCAAGCGATTTTCGTTTCACCAGTTCTAGATTTTGTACAATAAGTGACACATGCCCAATAAACCGATCGAACATCTTTAAAATTATTTACTATCGTTAACATACATACAGTATATTTCGACCTAGTTATTACATGTACCACATTATTAGCATTACTTTATCACTCTCCCTTATTCTTTATAAGTCCTCTACCGGTTTTTGACCGGACGGGACTATATGCTTGCCCTCCATCCAACCGTCCGTCCGTCAAAAAATCTGGATCCTGCCATAACTGAAACAGTTTCCAAGCTAGGTTTATGAAACTTATGACAAAAATTGTGGTTGTTATGGCAACAGAAACATTGAAAGTGGCTTCAAACCGGTAGGGGATTTCTGTACTGCTTGCAATTCTTAATGACTTGTTTTAGACAATGTGTAAATCAAGTCATTTAACAGTCCAATAAGATTAATCTATCATTTTTAAACCTTAATGTATACATTTTTTTAAAAGTCACAGTTCTTGTTTCAAAATCGACCTGAGTGAACCAAGATCTTGTCTGGCTCCCGTCCCCACATTACATTAGTTTGGAATCCGAAGTACTGTGAGATTCGGGACGGGAACCAGACTAGACTAGGGTTGGTATTCAATATTGATCTTATTTAATTGGAGAATTAATGTAGCCAATCACATCGCCTGTTACTGACCAAGAGTTTAATATGGTGTGATCTGATTGGTTGTCCTTATTCTTAAGTCAAGTATGATCAATATTGAATACCACCCCACACCACTATAGTCTTGAGTGCGTTTAGCCAAGATCTTGCTTTGCCCAGCCGTGTAATCAATATTCATTAAATGATATATATACATTCAGGGTGAGGAAGAGACCATCACGTGTACGAGGGACATGATGAACACGACTATACAACGTGGTCATAATGATGAACATATGAACAATGATCGTCAGTTTAAGGTATGAAACACACTCTTCAATACTGACGTAACGTCAAAAGTTGGGGTCATGACAAAAACGACGTCAAAATGAACAATGACATCCTTCGGTCCAGTGTTTGTGGCGGGGAGGATTTCAATGCCCGAGTTTTTCCATCAAATTTCGTATTTCTTGTTGAGGATACATTTTAACCGATATATTTGTCTCTCTGAACTAACAAGTGTTCTCTCTCTCTGTCTCATTTTTAGAGAAAAAAAATTCTGTCAATATCAGCCTTTTTGTTAGCTCTTTGGTTTCATAAACTCTTTGAACACTTCTTAAAGGCTGTTTTACGGTTAAAAGGTACATTGTTGTTTTTGTCAGTCTTACAGTTATCATTTCAGTTCCGGCCTATCTTGGATGACTTTATTTGGCATTTATAATTCTTAAAATACTTCTTCAATGGTGGCTCTTCAGTATCATAAGCATAAAACGTTCAGAAAACGTCCACAAAACGCACAGGGTGGACATATTTTCAGCGTCGATATAATGAGTGTTATTTTTATATTTTAATCGATATCAATGGAACGTTCACTTTTTTACGAACAATAGTCCAGATGTATGTAGGAAATAAATAAGTATCTCAAACAGTGTCAAGGTGTTTCGTTTCTTTCGTTTTTAGATTTTAGCACGGTTGTCTCACGCGACGTTAAATGCGAAAGTGGACATGTCTGACATCCGAGACGCCTTGCAACAAAATTTCCCGCGATTTGCGCAAGAATTGTTGATAATACAAGAAATGCCGTACTTTAACTGACGGAGTTTTGTTACAAATTACATATATGTAGCAATATTTGAGTAATTTTCCGCAAACATCAGCTTAAAATTTAAATTTTCTCTTCTTAATATAATGGCCTCTGTAATGTACGTAGAGTTCTTTTTATTTTCATACCCGAATCATTTATCTAAAATTCATACCGCGGGAAATAGGCAAAAAACAAGTTGGTTAAATTCCAGTGTAGACCCCCAACTTTCGACGTTACGTCACCTACAATCGTTTTTACATTCAAAGTGTGTCGTTAATTGCGGGTGAGTATACAGGCTTGCTTGAAATATCCTTTTATTTTGGGATATCCTTTCCGCTACCACGATTTTTTCAGGCCTAGGAGAAATTCATATGGATCCTATACCCCGTCCCTGAGGCATTATTGACTTGCAGCACTGATAAAAACTTGATACATCCGGATGCTACACACCTGGCCAAAAGTGAAAGTATGCAAAATTGTCAACATTTCGACTGAAGGTCACCGGAAATGACGATGTGACATTGACCCTTGCGTGAATAACTTTTTTTAACTAGGTAGGTCTAATTTTGGGCCCATTTAGGACATTGATCCCGACCCCTTTGTCTAGCCTTATATTCCTTCTATAGAAAAATATGAACTTTTTGGCGCTAAATGTTAATGCAATGCCACAGGGTTTCGTACCGCAATGGCTGGTATAACAAGTCATTTCAGTTTAGGAAAACCTACGTTCAAAGTCCTCTTTAAAGGGGGCCAGCGGGTCTAAAAACCTGTGCACGACCTAGGGCCCGTAATATCCTTTAGTCTGGGATGCATGTGTACCCATGACAGCAAAATTCCCGAATTAGGACATTTAGGTTGTAAACTACGATAGGCCGAAATGGCCATCCCGGCCAGTCTGCATGTGTATGCTATGGTAGCGGAAAGGATATGGGTTGTTCGTTCTATTTCTGACTCTTGCGTTGGTGGCTAATTAAGCGCTGCCGCCGTTCGTGTGTGGCTTTGGATTGTCTGGGCGTTACAGTATTTTATCAATGTCCCTTGCATTATGATGGCATGATCGACTAAATTATTGCCTGAGTACAGATTCAATATATTTAATCTTCCAGTGAAGATGATCTTGAAAATAGTATTGAAAAAAGTTTGGTAGTTTAACGAAGTTTGTACGAAATTTACGGAAATAAAGGTGGAACTTTGTGCGAATTTTAGTAAAGCAGCCCTTGGGCTCGACCTTGACACTGGAGACGAGTAGGTTTTGATTGATACTTTAATAGGCTATGAATTAAATGGAGACATTGGTAGACAAGTAGAGCAGGTCAGTACGAAAGCCCGGTGGTGACTTCAAAGTTCATACTTTACAGTTCTTTGAAGTCACCACCGGGTCTTTTTAGGTGAGTGCTGGTTGTTACTACCCCAGTATCACTGACTAGTCGATTATATGTATATTACGAAAAAACCCGCAAATAAGACGCCTTCTTGCTTTTATTGTTTTTCGATGGTCAATTTCTCAGTATGAATATACAAATACTAATACTAATACTAATAATATTACTAATACTAATAATAATACTAATACTAATAATAATACTTATACTACTACTACTAATACTAATAATGATAATAATAATAATAATAATAATAATAATAATAATAATAATAATAATAATAATAGTAATGATAATGATATTGATATTGATAATGATAATGATAATGATAATGATAATAATAATAATAATAATAATAATAATAATAATAATAATAATAATAAAGACTTCATCTATAGAGGGAACACACTTGACGTAATTGTCAATCTGCCGTAAGGCCCTCAACAGTAAAACATTGAAACAACAGAAACATGGCATCAATAAATCTAATGACTATGTACAAAATATCAGCCGGTTTTAAAACGTGGTAGTGACAGTTGTTTTAGTGAAATAATATCCATAACAACTACTATTTCAATAAAATATACCAACACAATTGTACATGTACATGAATTTATAGGTATCAAAAATGTTTTCCACATTTGAACTGATTGAGTGTAGCAGACTGCTGAATATCACTAGGTAAAGCAAGCGTTCCAAATATTCGAATGACTTACAGAAAAATTCAGTATTGTATTCGGGCGGGGAAACTAAATTTGAAGCCAGATGTCGACCTATATTATATATAATATGACTGAGTGCATTATTAACGCCTAGTGAAAATTTGATCGAACTTTGTTAATATTATGAATATTATGAATATGAATTTTAAACAAAATGAATACACTATGTTCCATCAATCAGTGAGTATTTTTGTAACTGATGGTGATTCGTCATGTAAATTTTGACAAAACGAATATAACTTGAACTCTTATTTTCTATCAATCATGAAGTACATCACTGTGTGTACCAGCGTGTAAGTATTTTTTTTTTAAATAATTCTAAGTGATAGAATTTACACTATTAACCAAAGAATACGCTAGATTCAAAAACAATTATTTTTATTATTGAAGAAACATTAAAAATATGTGTGAAAAATTTATTAAAAAATGTGCGTCGGCCGGGAATCGAACCCGGATCGACTGCTTGGAAGGCAACCATGCTAACCTTTACACCACCGACGCATATGTTTAAGTTGTAACTACGCAACCCTTTATACTAACAAATTAGAAATTCATTATTTTGAATAAAATACTTAAAATTTTTATTACAACTTTGTTGAGGATTACTTATGACCACGTGTCTTACTGACTCAGCATATAACTAAAAATAACGGAATTTTGTTTTACTAATTAGAATCTATATGCATTGTAACTCAGCCAGAGAAAATTGATTTTGAGAAGAAAACCTCTAATTAATGGTTAAATAATGGTTTTGTACTAAAATAAACTAACTGCGTGTATATCCAGTTATGATTAGTTTATTTATGCAACATATTGAACGTTATAGATTTATTACGTTCCCATATCATGTATACTCGTACATTATGTTAAAACATTTTATTTATAAATATCAAGGCGCCACGTCAGCTAGCGGTTTGATGCTTATAGCTCACTAAATGTGTTTGTCTGTTTAACAGGTGGTATTAAACCTGCTAAACTGTTCAAGGCGAGTCTATATTCCACAAGAAAACAGACTGATAGAGGTTTTAAAAAGTTTTTTTTTATAATGATTTTCTCCATCACCACTTTTTTCCCGCAAAGGATAATGAAACATTTTGATTACCTCTTCAACAATTTATGCAGCAACTATTATAATGTTTTACATGTATTATACTTTCAAGAACAGAACAGAACAGAACATATACTTTATTAACTTGTACAATTCTTTTCCGACTTGTTCAGTTTTGCATAGTTTACAAAGTTTAAGATGTTTTTGTTTTACATTTTTTACACTGCTTAATTTCTCTGAGCAAGTATAACCTACAATTCTCTACTCGACCAAGGTGTGAATATGTACCTCTCATGGCGGTATATGTGCATGTTCAATATTCCTGGGCGCCGTACCTCGATGTTGGCTGCTCACTCCGCCAGCTCTGAAGTAGTCGCCCCAGGGATACTCGAACGCAGGTTTCCAATGACCAAGGAAAGTTAAAATGTCAAAGGGTGGCTGAACGCCTGACTGCAAGCAAGCTGAAAGCAGCCCTCGAAAATTGGTAACTTAACTTTTATGTTCTTTTGACATAGAATGGTATCACAGACGTACAATCGCTACACAGAGATGATCGTTTATATTGCCGCTTCACTCGTCCATTGTCAATGGAGGTCTATGTTGGAGAAGGCCACAAAGCTAAAAAAATATACGATTTGCGAGAAAAACACTACGTCATACTGATGTGGGGTGATATATTTGACGGTATAATATTATGTTAATCATTTCAGTTTTTATCATTTTTGTAACCATATTATATTTAATAATTTGTATCATCATAAACGGTAAAGTTTAAAATGTACGGTGAATTTGTTGAGAAATGAAATAATATACAACATAATGACGTTAATATGTTCGTAACTAAATTATACTTAAGTCCATTGCATTATCAACAATAACCTACTAACGATTAATAGTCGAGTTTTTATTTCCGATTTCGAACTATTTTCGGTCTGTAACATGCGCACTAATACCTCACGAAAACCAGCGCACACATCGCCTTATGATGAGAACTATTTTATTTAGCAAGGAACTACTTTATACGTTAGTGATATGTGTGATAGGGAAAATAATTCCATCCATGTTCGTCTTATACAAGTTATCTATGTGTTTAAAACTCTGAATTAAATTTGATAGCATTTATAATTATTTTGTTGTATTTTCATCTTTAACGAACGATAATTCAGGAACAGACGTAATACGCCGTTACAAAGAGTTACCTCCCATTACGGACACAATGGTTGATCTACACATTCCAGCGATTGTAAGAGGAAGTGCTTTACCATTCACTATAAAGATGCACGGTAAAAACATTACACATAGTCTTTCGAACTTTAAAAACGTTTTGTGACTAAAATAGTTACGGTTTACTTTTTGTTATAGAAAATACCCTGAACAGCTTTGAAAGCGCACCACTAATGAAAATCAAGATAACATTTTATATATTAATATTTCTAAACAAAAGTTTGTGTGCGTGTTTTTGGCTACCCATGGATTGTTACTCGATGTCCTAACCATATAAATTCACTACAGTGGTGCTTTGGTCCATGAAACGGAAAAAACGAAAAATGTACCGGAGGAATTGATGGGTTGATGAATTATGTTGATGTATAGTCAATAAGAATATTCGATTCATCGAAAAATTCGAAAAAACATAAATTAAGACGGTTAACCTCTCAGCAACATAGTGGTACTTAAGTTTTATTTTTTTTAAATGCTTAGTAGCAGTGTTTTAGGGTTACCGAAAATTGCTTCTAATTTTACAGTCAAGGGGAAGTAATTCTGGATAGAGATTGAGTGGATAAAAATTGACGTTTCTAAATCTTAATTGAAATTAATATTTTTGTTTCTGTCTCCATGATAAGCACGGACACTTGTTCACGAACGTTATCTGAAAAATAAGTACACATCTGCATTAAAAATCTAAAAAAAACGCAGAAGGACCCACGGCACAAAATTTACTTTTGCTTACGTCATCATTTGTTTATGGTGGTTGTGAATGGTGTGATCAGATTGAAATGAAATCACTTTTGATTATCATTTCACAAACCTAAGCAACATATGTTGAACATTTTCAGCAAAACTAAACACGTATTGGCCTAGCTATGGGTAAATACATACATGCACACATAAGCTGTTTAATATTTTCTATATAATTATTTAACAGAAGAGCATACCGTAACTACACGAAGTGGCATCGAAAACGTCCAGAAAGTTTAGATTAAGTAGGACACAACAAAACTTTCTGAGCTTAAAATGAAATGAGCGCATCGCTTCTAAGATTATTGAGGATTAAGTCACGGTATAGATCTAACACATTTACCATATTATCTACAGGAACACTGATGTTACTAGCATGGATGTTGATGATTACAATATCTTTGTTGATTGCTCGACATTTTAAGGGAGCTTTCCTTACACGTAGTTGCGGTTACAATGCATGGCTGAAGGTAAATTTCATAGCTTTGTAGTATATGTTTAGGAAAATGCTATTTTCGAACTCTTGAAAAGTGCGACATATATTATGAATCACACTGTAAGTAAAGGTATGATTACACGGTATGTATCCCGATACACCGCTTCTTTGTTCCGTCAGAGAATAGTTCTGTTTCCATATGGCTCTGACGGAACTGAAAACTGATGTAACATGACATAAGAGTTCCAACCGAGCGTTATATCAGTTTTTCAGTTCCGTCAGAGCCAGAATGAAAACAGTTCAGTCAGAGAATTATTCTGTTTTCATTATGGCTCCGACGGAACTGAAAACCGATGCAACATAATATCTGAGTTCCGTCCAAGCGTTTTTTAAAAAGAAAAACTATCCATTTGGCGTTATCGTGAGTGGTTTAAATTGCTTTTATGCACCAAATGTTTCATAACGCAACCGCCGGTCGCTTTCTATTACATCAATACTTGATTAGGTTGGAAAATTACGATATACAAAAAATCAGCCCGATCTGTAAGGCAGCACCTTTAATATTTAACTCGATCTCTAACAATATAATTATACATTCGCATGCTGCATCAGAGCCACCAATCATGTTGTATTTGTTCATAACTAGGTGTCATGCACTGATTCAGAAGTTTTTCTCAAAGGGGTCGATCAGCATTTTTCTCTCAAAAAGGGTCCGACCACAGGTACTGTATCATTGATTAAGAGTAAAAAAAGATAATTTCTCAGGTCCATCCAACTTTTTTCAATGATTGTCCTGATTAGACTGGCAGCCTTGAAAAACCAGTGTAAATAAAAAAAATAACCACGATTTCGAATAGAATTCCAGGTGGAGTCCAGACCGCCGGTCCCCCCTGTACATTCGCGCGTGAGTGGTTTACTGAGAAAATAAACTATTTAGACTGTTCTACGAATAACTATGTGGCGAGACTAACAAAGATGTGTTTGAGTTCCAAAACTGTTCTACCTCGCTTCTGTTTATATTTCAGATTCACGCGGGACTGAATGTTGTTGCTTGGTTGACGACTGTTGCTAGCTTTGTACTGGTATTTATTGTTGTCGGTAAGATGACAGAGGTATGAATACCATAATAATTCAATTCAAAAGTATTTTTGTTTGTTTTCTTTTTCTTTTAAACTGTCAATTTTGTTTTGAATCATTGTCAAGATATATATCAGTTTGTGTGGATCCGTCACTAATATCAGTTCAAATTTACGTAAATTTTCGCTACGTAATACAACTGCTTTTCCGAAGAATCAATATTTTGTGGTCGAGTCGCTATTACGATGTTAAACCAAATTGACGTCTATAATTTCAATGCTTAACTAAAATACTATGGTCGAGTAGACTATTATGGTGTTAGACCAATTATGAACACCTAGCCAGGCGTCTATAATATCACTGCTAAAGTAAGATACAACATTTGTATCATTCGCTTCACCTGCTCATGCAATGGTTTTAAGCGATTGTGTACACATAAAATGAAACGTCACTGTCACATTATCCAAACTGCATAGTACGACTAAATCTGTGTTATTTGTTTGCGTTCGTCCCAGACAGTCGTAAGTGCATGGTCATTCATTTTCTTCACCTGCCAGATTGGCCAATGATCTTCGCCTTCGAGGGAGACTGAATCTTTGAGATTAGAACATTTTAATAGCTACATAAGTCGTAATGACAGTTATCACAAACAAGCAGTATAATGATTGGTTAGCTTACTCGGGTAATTAGTTTACCCGCGCCCTCGAGGCCATGAGTATTATTGGATGCATTAAGCGATTTGGCAATGGAGGAGCATGTGACCAAGTATATAAATGCCTGATTGGCTAATGTGTCGGTCTGGCTTACGAATTCAAGTTAAAGGAATGATTTTGTAAGAATGTCATGAACAACCTAATCCAATGTTCGACCAGACTATGTTGCACAGAGTCACGTGATCAGTTTGCTTTTATGAATGAACGGTGTTATCGCGTCTGCTTGGACTGTTACGAAAACTGGTATCGCTTATTCAGAATCCCGCTAAGGGGCCTGTTTCATAACAATTAATATAGAGTGTCTTATACCGATGTAAATAAACTGCTACATACAAGTTGATTAGTCGGTAAATTATCTGTGCGCGGAAAACAATCTGACTTGTGATGTTTATGAGAAGCAGAAGAGATACTGTGTATGTATATTACCATCTATAACGATATGTCTCCTTTTCAGCATGCAAAGATACACAGTTATATGGGCATAACTGTGATGTCAGCCTCAACCTTACAGCTGATAATGGGTATTTGTAGACCTGTGGAACATTCTACTAAACGTATTGTTTATACATGGGGCCATTGGTTCTTAGGAAAGTGTACACATATACTTGCTGGTACGGAACTTAAGATTCCATGTTGCGGCGATCTTAACGTTTGGCCGCCATCTGCTGGCCATCTCATATTTACAGCTCGCCATTATGCTTCCTATTTCACTGTGCGATAACCGGACAATATACAGGCTCTATGATATGCCTAACCTCAAGCCTTTTTAGACGGCTGGCATTGATGCCTGTCTGTTTCATTGTCTTGTCGCACCCTTAAATGTTTTGCTCTCTTGTTGCTCTGACTTCTGATAGGTTATTGAGTACTTTCTGTGCTACTCGATGGACGTTATTTATATAATGTGTCATGTTTTACATTCTTTTATTTCCTGTCACTGTGGCCTTTTTGTTAGAGGGCATTACATGGCGGGAAACGTTTATTTACACTGTAAAGTGCTATAAGGTTGTCTATTGGGTAAGTGTGAGGTTTGGTCCACTCTAAAACGTTTAAGACCCCAGTGACATTTGTCGCTGTCCGTACCAAGGCGGAAGCCCTTTGGTCAACCTTCCTCTATGTATGTATTGTCCACTTTATAGTAAAAATACAAAAATACAAAAATAGTTCGCCTTTGTGCCTTTTTGTTGAACTTTGTTCATTTTGTATGTGCCATTCTGCAATTTCGTTGTCCAACACAAGGCTGCTTCGTATCTTTCAAAATTGCATGTACACTATATATATGTTATAGATTGTCCTTGTGGTGTGTGGTGTCCGGTTGTTGTTTTCTCGTCCCATGGCTCTCGTTCAGTTTTGGTTTGACTGGCTTAGGCGGCAGACTTTCGGGACGGGATGCCGTGTTTTCAGTGCTTTGTGTGTTTTTAATGTTTTCTGTGCTAGGCTGATTAAGTTGAGTGCTGCCTTCCCTGTCTGACTTAATATAATCTTTTTGAATGTTTTGAGTAAAGGTTTAAAGGGGTGGGGTGAGAAAAAAAGTGGGAGGGTGTGGTAAACTCTAATTTCGAATTTTTGAGAACATTGAAGGGCTCAAGCAGACAGACTTGTATTGTATGTATACTATCACTGTAAAATAACACCAACAACTTGTTAAAAAAGGGCCATCCTTTTAAAATAGTTTGTTTCAAAGAATGTGTGTGCCTTTCAGTACTCGTTCCTAAACACACAAATTGGCAAATGCCACGAGCCAAAACTCATACCATGCTTACATTATAACTCCAGGGAACAAACTCTTATTTAGTTTTTGACTGAACAATGTATGCTTTAAAAGATATTCAAGAAACATTGCCATATTTCTACTTTCGGTTTGAAAGGTCATTGAAGTTTTGCATGATTCTTGTTTTATAATTATTTCTTTGTATGAGTTTGTTCCTTATACTATTGGCCATGTCGTCAAAAACAAACTTTGACTCTTATTGTTATGTTGACTTTGTTTGTGAACGAGTAAGATTTGCAATGAAAGTGCTGTCATGCTTCAATAAATTCACTTTACTGATATTTATTTTTGTTTAACTTGAAGGGTAAATATAGTGCATCATAATACTATGCTTACTGTAGCCAACACAAATCCATTTTAAAAATAAAATGCTTTTGAAACTAGTGAAAAACCCCTGCTCAATCTCACTGTAAATTATACTCTGACACCTTAACACTAACCTCTCTTTCTTTCAGGGGTCACGTTCTTGTTCGCTTTTCTATCTGATATTATACCACAGCCACAGAAACATTTTGCCTTTATTGTTCTTGGTGTATACACGGCAATACTTGTCATATTAGATGTGTACTTTGACGTCGCTAGAAAAGTCCGACTAAAAAAGTCTTCGGGTAATTATTTTATCGATTCAGTTTGTTCGTAATTATACATTTTTTATTTGTCATTTTTTACGTTTTTATTCAATGGATATGTTGTATGTATCTGACCGTACTATGTTCTCTTCTTTATTGTTACGGTTTCGGTGCCTAAAATATGGCATCTGTATCGAATATGACAGATCGAACTATTTCAATAATGGTTACCATGTCAATACACGTCTCGTGTCTGGCATAAAAGCATGGATATTATTGGAGATAAACGTGCTCATGAAGTAGCAGAGGGAGTAAACACGTGATATTTTATGAATAAAATGGTGACCGAGATACTAAATGTAACTGTCCATTTAGTCCGAGTGGTTTATTGCGTCCATTTTTGAATAACATGGCGACCGAATTGTTTATTACGTTTATTTAAGAACAAAATGGTGATCGAGTTGCTTATTGCGTCCATTTATGAACAAAATGGCGATCGAATTGTTTATTTCGTCCATTTATGAACAAAATGGAGATCGAGTTGTTTATTGCGCCCATGTATGACCAAAATGGCGACCGAATTGTTAATTGTGTTCATTTATCTACAAAATAGTGATCGAGTTGTTTATTGCGTTCATTTATAAACAGAATGGCGATCGAACTGCTTAATGGTTCAAAACCACTTTAATAATTTGTTCTTTAACTCAATGTAAAGCTACAATAGTAAGCCCCAGGTTGAAACATGTTAAAGTCTTTGGCCAACTGGCAAACATATATCATTGAAAAGAGGGGGTTTTCAGTTTTGAGAAATTACAAAAAAACAGAGGGTCACGTGTCATATAAGAAAACATTTTGCTTGTCAAACGCGGTGAACATATTGTGACAGACACGCAGACTGATTCAATCCGGGTTTTACCCTATCCTACGTTCACTAAAGGCTAAAATCTCAAAATGTTCTAGATAAAACAGCTAAATCACATACATGGTAACCATGCCTGTAAACTCAATTACGCAAATCCCCACTGTCAAGGCATACCATCATTTATGCACAACAACAGGTTTCTGTAAGGACTATTTGAGTGTATCCCATTTTGGTCCGCGTAGGTATTTAGTGGTTTACTACCTTTGACGTTCATTTATAAACAAAATGGCAAACGACTTTCTTCTTTCGTACATTTATTCACGTCAATACCATACTCGCCTTGTAACCAGGTATGAAACCGTCCGACAATGTAGGCGTCTCCGAAGGCAGATTTGCTGACTTTGCAAAAGGGATTGTCGCCATTATGAAAGTTTACAAACAATTTACTTCACTTGACAGTTCATTTTTTAATTATATAACGTCCATATGTCTTGTACTTCTGTCTTATTTTGCAGAGAAATATGACGTACAAGAAATGAAACACACGACCCAAACAGGTGGACTTTCTGGAAATAATACGTCAGATTCCAGCCCTGGTTCATTTCCATGTTTGATATTATACATAATATGTGTATTTGGTGTCACCAGCGCCGCCATTACATGTATACATCTATTTTAAATGAACATTGGGTTGATACTGCTCAGTTAGGATACTAATAGAGTGACACAGTAGTAGAGTCCAATATTACCATGTAAAAAGGGGTTCAATATCCAGACATTCATCCTCGATAGCCTATGGCTTTAGCGTTCGCTTCGAGTGCGGGAGGTCTCATGTTCGATACCTGACCGCGTCATACCAAAGACAAAATAAAAATGGTACCAGAAATTCCCTTGCTAGACGCTCAGCATAAAAGGGAAACTGGATTCTCTTCTTTCATACCCTCGTGGCGATGGATAACATCAGGAATGAGGAGTCGAGAGTGTTTAATATAAGTTGGGAAAACTTGTTTCACAATCGACTTCAATTAATTAGTATAAACTATAGACATTCATTCTTGCATTTTCAATGGTAACCTAAACTACGTATATACGTATTAGCTTTACATGTTCAGACAATGGCTATAATGTTTTGTGTACACACACATTAAAACTTCACCCTTACATTATCCTAACTACAAAGTACACATTTCATATACATTGTATGTTAAATAACACCATAATCATTTTAATTTTGTATATACTAACATGTATAATTATAATGTATAAATATATAAATAAAAAACGTATATAGACAAAAACAAAATATTGTTCTGTGGTTATGTAGATTGATATATAGCCCAGTGTAATTGCCAGTTAACCATGTTGTTTGAATGTAGTTGTATTTACGAAAATAACTTCAACACGAGATCTCTGCTTATCTACCCATACATTGAAGTAGGTAGATTTGTATTATGCCTTCACATATTATGTTATTATTATTAGTATTATTTATTACTGGTTTTACTACAAAGTAGCAACAACATACTAAGCAACACCACACACAACAAAATCAACAAAATTAGAAGTAGAAAATTAAAACAGTAACATAATAAACAATAGAACAAACAGTATCTGCAGCAGCAGCACCACCATCAAGTACAAACCGCCTCCTCGATAGCCTAGTGGTAGAGCGTCCGCTTCGAGTGCGGGAGGTCACGTGTTCGATCCCTGGCCGCGTCATACCAAAGACGAAATGAAAATGGTATATTCCCTTGCTTAACGCTAAGCATAAAAGGGAAACTGGCTTCTCTTCTCTCATACCCTCGTGGCGATGGATAACATCAGGAATGAGGTGTCGAGAGTGATTAATATAAGTTGGAACAACTTGTTTCACAATCGACATTAACTATATTAGTATAAACTATCAAGAACAAACAACAACAATGGCAAAAACAGTATCCGCCGCCACCACCACCATCAAGTACAAAGAACAACAATAGCAAAAACAGTATCCGCCGCCGCCACCTGGCACCACCATCAAGTACAAAGAACAACAATAGCAAAACCAGTATCCGCCGCCCCTGCCACCACCAACAACAAGAACAAACACAACCGGAGCAAGAGAAGTAATACATCGTTGAATCAAAGGCGGTCTTACAACAATAGAGTACCACCAGCAGTGTTGTGTATTATGGCTTACATCGAATATGGCTAAACGTATACACTCAATTTTACATATTAGCTCTATTCGTAGGGTGAAACAACAATTTCGCCGAATATGACTTATAGTGAGCCATATTTGTCGCTGTGCACAAAATATGACTTATGTTGAGCCATAATTGGAGACAATGTGCCGTTTCGTCGAATAAGTGGAGCTTTCATCATTTTTGTCGGATTGTCCAGATAAGTGATATAGATGTACACGTAGTTTTGATCCCATAACGCTTTCTATTTTCGTTTGATGATTGCTTTATAATTATATATACAGGTATATAAAGGTTTGAATTAAAATTGGTATTATTTCATTATCTTTAGCATTTAACAACATGTCGCCGGTTCGAAAGAAATATAACTTCTTATTTAAATTACAATCACATCCGTTTCCAGGGCCGGTATTTATATATTTAGCATCCTAGTTAAAAACTTAAAACCCTGGACCACAAGTCAATCGATTTAACCACTAGGATAGCTCGCTCTGTTGGAGGTCGATCACAAATATCTCGGTGGACTAAGGCAGTAGAATTAATAATAACTACAGAGCAAGCCACACGTACCGTAATTATACACTTAACATATCTTATTACTAGTAGTTTGCGTGTACATATTTACCCATAGTAAATACTCGGTAAATACGTGTTTGGTCTTGCTAAAAGTACCAGCATAATGTGGCTTTGTTATGTGGAATGACAACGCCATTGATTTTGTTACAACTTGATCGCAATTTTCAGAAACAGAATAAACAAATAATGAGATCAGCAAAAATTAAAGTTGCGCGTTTTTGTCATGTGGTCATCGGGCGTTTGTCAGGTTATTATGCAGCCGTGTGTCCGCTTTGCTGATAAGGTTCGTTTTCAAGTGTGTGCGCTTATCACGGAGACAGGAATAAAGAAAAAGGAAATAAATAAGAATATAGCCAAATTTAGTCGTACGTTTTATGTATTTTGATATTTCGTGGTTCAATAAACTGCTGTTAGTGTAGTTATTTTGATGATTTTTGTCAAAAGCATAATGCAGTATTATGTGCAAAAATAATAAAAAAACAAAAATTTATACGGTAAAAACACGTGCACACTTATAAGATTTCACAGGAAAAAAGTTGTCTTTAGCAAGAGACCTGTCGCTTGTTGTCATTTGCGATATATATATATATTGGAAAGCAGATTTGAAGTATAATAGAAATAACTAGGCCTAGAAATTAACCAAAATAAATTTGTCTTGAAGTATTGCAATCACAGATTTGAAAACAAAAATGTCTTCATATGGGTAATTTATAGTGCTAATGCAAATAAATACAAACTACGGCAAGAGTATACGAATCTCTGACAGACGCAGATGATGACTGCATGAAGCTGAAATTAGGGTCTAATAGAACATATTCACATCAATCTGCGACGAAAGGCTCGGCTTCCGAACTCGAGCCAAAAAGACCTGATCTCCGACAGTAACGTTACCACCAAAAGGATTGAAACCAAAAGAACAGTTTGACATAGCAAAGACAAGAGAACACACTACGAGACACAGATAGTCCAGAAAATCGCAGACCCTACAAAAGGAGTATGATTGATTACCAGGCAGCGAAAGCAGAAACATAATGATATGACTTCTCTATTCCAGATTACTCGCCATAGCAGGTCCAACATGCCTGTGAAAGACCGAAATGGAACCATCCTGTCCAAGCAGAAGACCAACTCGAAAGGTGAAACGACACTTTGGTGATCTTCTCAATGGGACACCAATCACACACCCATTTACTTAAGAAGAGGTTCCAGAATTGGCAATGGACACAGGAAATCACACAATCCATCAACTACATAAATAATGGGAAAGCTCCAGGACCTCACAAAAATCCTACAAGAGGCGATGAAGACATCAGCAGACGTCATTGCTGACATCATGTTTGACCTCAACCAACATATCTGGGACACAGACGGATTTCTTGTTGAGTAGCAGGCAGGGTACCTTGTAAACCTACCAAATCAAGGCAACATGAGCGACTGCAACAATTGGCGAGGCATCCAGCTACTATCCATGCCCAGCAATGTATTGTCAAGAATCATTCTACAGAGGATAAAAACTGAAGTCAACATACTCCATAGAGAAGAGCAAGCATGTTCTTAGCAGGAAGATCAAACCAGGACTTATGGGCGAGAACAAGGCAGCAACCAGTCACCGACTCCATACTACAGAAATAATCGAGATGGATCAAACACACACTGGGAAGAGTCGAGCTTAACATAGCAAGGCAAGCCCTGGATTGGAATCATCAAGACACTAGAAGAAGAGGAATGTCAATACATGTCTGGCGCAAAATACTGGACATAGAGCTTCGCAAGACAAGCATGTCCTGGTAAGAAGCAAAAGCCCGGGCCATGAACCGAACCAGATGTGCTGTGGTAACGGCACTATGCTCCGACCGGAGGGAAGATGACAAAGCAAGTACGATAAGACGTGTTAATATTAAGCCCTGTATGTGCGGAACAAAGTCAACACGCGTTTTCCATGGTAACCTCACAACGTACGGAAATATAAGACGCGATTTCCAATGAATTGAAATTAATTTAAAGTTTACTTTGAAACCGTCTTAACATGTTTGCCTTGTAAAGTATTTTTATTGTGTGGTTTCACCGTAACCTCATCATTTGTTTAAGACTATTGATTTCGGTAAGTCAACCAGCATTACACGTGTATACCGTTGCTATTTTCCCGACAATACCCCCAGGTAGTCATAACACGACAATATCAGTTTATAAATGTCATACAGGACTGGGCAATGACATAGAGCTCGGAATACTTTGAAGTTAAACATTAAAGCTAAACCATTTAATTTAGTACCAATCGTGTTCCAACTATGGCAAATATAATGGGCATCGTTGCTGTTGGGGTAACGGCCGGCGCACTTCTGTTTTCAATATTGGCATGCGCTTTGCCTAATTGGGTGAAGATTGAGAGTAACTCGGCTGAAATAAATATTGGATTATGGAAACTTTGTACCACGATAAATGATGTAACTGACTGCGAATCGATTGAAACGGATAACGGTAGGTGTTTATAATTATAACAATTATGCATATGTTTGAATGTTGTCGGGTTTGAATTATCTTGCGCTATCTATAAAAACATTCTTTAGATAATTACATCCTTGTATTCCTAATATTATATGTTGAGCAATCTAATGCACCTCATTGTTTTTCTTAATGGCAGCATACGTTACGAACTTGTGCATTACAACTTGTGCAAACTCAATCATTCACACTCGAATTTAAACGTTATTTGAGCAGTGTTTATAATACATGTATATTGTTCTGTAACATATGTTAATAAATACTAATATTATACCTCACCCTAATTTCATTCAACTGTTTCTTTGTTATTCCAATCAGTCAATATATCCAGCGATAGACTGACTGATACAGCAGCCGGTCAATATCATAAAAAATATGGACCGGCAAAATAATATGGATAGGCAGGTAACTATGGCAGTGACATAGAACGCTCTATTTTTAGAACATAATTTACGCTATTCCTAGTAACAAAAACTGCTGTAACTTGTTTATTATTGAACCGAAACATGCCATGTGGGTATTCATTTTCTTTGTTAGATCATTATGTACGTTTTGAATAAAAATTCCCCAAAAAAACATTTTTCACATTTCTAGGTTATTTTGTGAATAGGCCTACGCAGGAAGACCAAACATAGATGTTAGGTCTCCCCATAATGATCTGTAGTTTAAAAATTTAAAACCAAATGTATTTTCGCGAAAGATAAAGATTTCTAATATTGAAATTGAATGTTCGGTATAATATAAGAAATAGTTCTCATCACTTCGGGCCCAATGACATTATATGGACTGGCTAGTCAGCCCGCGTTGTGTATATGGACCTCAGCTTCGCTTCGGTCCACATACACAACTTGGGCTGACTAGCCAGTCCATATAATGCCATAGGGCCCTCAGTGATGTGAACTATTTCTTAAGTAGGTGATTTTATATTGGCGCTGTGATTTGTCCGAGGACCAATAACAGAGCTAATATCAAATCACCCATATATTGAAAATTTTATTAAATAATAACCAATTTGAAATATGTTAACATTCGCTCGTCGTCACTTTCTATGTAGCACCTATCAAGTATTCGCCCTACAACACCGCATTGACCTAGCCTAATAAAACAAATGCCTACACAATAACAGGGCCGAAATCTATATCAGTTATCAGACCCGTTATTGATATTGGCCCGCATTTTAAGCAATCTGATTCGCTAACAGTCAGGGCCAAATCGTGATATATAGATTCTCAGTTGAAATTACGGAGAGCGGATTCTCTTTCACTAAATTGTCTGTAACTTTTTTATTACTGAACGGAAACATGGCATGTGGATATTTATTTTCTTAGTTAGACCATTTGCTACAATTTTGTGTACGTTTTGGTGCAAGAATGTTGTTTCTTTCAGAAAATGTCTACTTTTATTTACATTAATTGAGTATAAACAAGTAATCGCTCACTGATTTATAATTTCCAAGTGCCCCTCGTAAAACTGAAAATATCAATAACAATATTTCATGTACTGTTTCCGGTTCTCTCAGTAAACGTCTGCTGAAAAGCTGATGGTGTCAGTGAATTGAGTCTAACATTAATCCAACGGAGGTAAACGGGTTAGTGGGTTCACACTATTAACTTTGTACCAGCGTTGGTCAGCGTTCAAAACAAATCGAAAACAAATGAGTCGAAACGTCGGTGAAAATACGTTCGCGGGGATGAATATTTTGCTTCACACTTTTATAGATAATTATTGTGTCTCTGACGCAAGCATGCTATTGCGGGCAATTCCTAGCGCGTGGCTGCGTTTGACAACCGGTGCTCGCGCTTGACTACGTTTGTCAGCGTAGTAGTTATTTTCTATTAGCGCAGGTTTTCGTATGTGCTGCGGTCCCTAACTTATTCCAACTACCTGTCCGACTTTATATTATCTTTTAGACTGACGAGTTCACTATTGCCAGGATCCGTTGTACAAAGTTGACCTTATTAATTTTTATGGGAACGTTGTGGAAAGTTCGCTTGCAATAACCCCTTGCGTTATTATGGCGTTTTTGCGTCTTCGACCCGTTGGCCTACGTTGGATAAGTGTTCAGTTATGCATTGGACAGTTCGCATACGCTAGCCCTTGCGTGTTTATTGCATCGTATACCGGCTGGCCTCCGCTAGTGTCTATTAGATAAACGTTTGGCTAAATTCACCGACACCAGTAGCGTTTCAGCAGGCGTTTGCCAACAGAATTTAACTTATTAAGCTATATTCAGCGTTCAGCAAGGTTTTCAAACGGAGTACAACTTAGACCAACGCTCATTTCCAAACGTCGACAACGTGTTTGCATGTAAAGCCGGGTTCAGGCTACGGCATTTGGACCGATGTTTACCGACGTTTTGGCAATGTTCATCTCCGCTAGTAAAAGTTGCATACACGATCGCTGGTGAACGCTGAAGAACGTTGTGTTTTAACATGCAAAAACTTCGTCGAAATTTGAAAATAAATGTCGGTATTTGCTGTGCTCCGTTTGTAAACGTCCATCGGAACGCTGAATTATGTTGATCAAAGTTTACTGAATGCAAACGTCTGCTGAAACGCTGGTGGTGTCGGTGAATCTAGTCAAACGTTTATCTAGCAGAGACCAACTGGTATCCGACTCAACGAACGCGATAGTAACGCAAGGGTTAGCGTAAGCGAACTTTCCACAGCGCAACTGAACGTTTGTCCAGCGCAGACCAACGGGTCTCAGACGCAAGGAACGCGATAGTAACGCAAGGAGTTAGTGGATTCGAACTTTCCACTACGTTCCCATAATATACGTTAACTTTGTTCAACAGATCCTGACGATAGTCAACTCGTTGGTCTAAGTCGGACTAAGTCGGACCGCTGTTCATACGCTAACATGCGTTGACAAAAGTTCAAATGCTCTAATAAATCTAAGCATTGAGAG
This sequence comes from Spisula solida, assembly GCA_947247005.1. NCBI lineage: Eukaryota > Metazoa > Mollusca > Bivalvia > Venerida > Mactridae > Spisula > Spisula solida. Next base: position 17,140,632 of record OX365952.1, on the reverse strand, counting down.
TGCTGATGGGAGGCGATCAGGTTGCTGCTAGTAAAGCTCAACCCGACTTTACACTTTTAATGTTCGTGTTTTACTGCATTTCTTGTCAAATGTCAAAATTGGCTTATGTGACTGTATAGGCATGTGGCGTATCTAAAAAATTGTGAAAAGGGGCATAGTATTTGGCATTTATGTATTGAATGTGTAACTCAAAAGTGGCACTAAAACAAGATACACAACGCTCGAAAGGTGGACCAAAGTATTCCTTCTCGCGAACGTAATTTTAAAGATGTTTGGAATCATTGTATCGACTTTTGAACGCTGACCAACTCTGGTACAAACGTTTATAGTGTGAACCCACCTTTAACCATTTTCAACGAATACGACGTTAGAATTTTCTAAAATTTTAGTAACCTTTACTAGCAGAGGAACTGTCGGTCCAAACGACGTAATGTGAACTCAGCTTTAGTGCACAACGAACATAGTGTGAACCGAAATGCCTCCTCCCGAACGTAATTTTACCGACGTTTGGTACATTTTTCGACTTTTGAAACGCTGACCAATGCTCGAACATAAGTTCATAGTGTTGACTCGCCTGTAGGGGATGCCATAAACAGTCTTACAATGATTAAGAACCATGCCTTCTATAAACATTTATGTGAAAGTAATAGTTATTGTTAATGTATGGTCAAAACACGTCATTACACATCAGGTAGTATTGTTAACCCTGGTCACAAACTTTCTCCCAAGCAAAGACCTGCGACTCGCCATTAAGAAGCTGTCAGAACATTGCACATTGACCGTAAACAGCTTTAATACTTGACTGGTCTATCGTCTATGGCTCGTTAGTGTATTGCCTTACGTTGTCGTCATAGCATATACCATACAAATTCCTCAGCGAATTATATATATAATACATCTATAATAATAAAATAATAATTTAAATTTGTGTATCGGTGCTATACACCGGGCACATTAAAGAACCGGACTGTCTATTCGAAATGAGAGCTAGGCGCACTTCTACATCGCTGGACAAGCCTGTATCTGATGTCTCCCTCTCCCTTCGGGGGGTTTTCTCTCGGTCAGATCATGCTGCATCGACACTGGTAGAGGATGCACCTTCGCCCTAGTGGCTGCAACACTCTATGTAAAGCGCCTGTTAACGTGTGTTTGCTTGAAAAGGGCGCTACATAAATCTGGTATATATATTTATATTTATTTTTCAGCGGGTGATGAGACTGTCGATGAGCTGACCATTGTGAAGGCCATGGTCCTTTTAGGTTTGATTCTGACCATACCAGCTCTAGTTGTAGGCATTCTGGTGCTGTTTGTGATGAAAGACATGAAGATATTATACTTTGTTGCTGGTGGTATCGATATACTAGCAGGTAGGAATCAAGACACTACAATTCGTCTATTTAAAAGCATATCACTTGAATCAATGTAATATCTAAACATAGCTTTTTTATTATTTTCAACGTTTAAATCAGATACAACGACAGATAAATTGTAATACCTTATCCAGTAAGCGGTATACTTATACATACATCGCTTGCTTAGAAATAGAATGTCGTAAGTACTACCTATAAGATTCGTGTATATTTGAATTCTGCATCTCAAGGCGCTTCTTACGATCCTATTTTCATGAAAATCGGAAGTGGTCATGTTGACCAAACTGAAGTTTAAAAAGGTTTTTTTTTTCATGAGTAAAGAATAGTTTTAGACATTTTTTTTTTGTTTTCTCAAAATACAGTAGAACTTCGATGCCTCGAACAGTACTTGCCTCGAACACCCTAGATGCCTCGAACTAGTTCTTCGGTCCCGTCAAAATTCCTTCTTTATTCATATGGTAAACAGTAGATGACTCGAACAGTATCTAGGTCGAACACTCGAACTGATTGGACGGTCCCTTGTATTGATTTTGCACTAACGACCTTCGAATTCTAAGCCAGCGAAATGATCTATGCACTAAAGGCGTTGATAAGAGAACTTGTAATGGTCATGTCATGGGGTTAGGTATACAGAAGACTGGCCTGAATAAACGAGTTACGGTAATATTTACATGTTGCTACCGTAGTTTACTTAGTACTAACTTCTTCATATGCTTGTACTTCGAGACATAAGACAGATGTCGGCTTTTTCAGTTGTTTGTCTATCCCCTGACATTCTTTTCCGCTTCATCCCAAGTCAGTCCCATCTCTATTAACCTCTCCCATATTACGTTTGGTCTCCCTCTCTTTCGTCTGTCGTCTGGAGGCAAACTCTTTTGGATTTATTCTTTTCAATCGCATAACATGACCAATCCATCTTCATCTTCGTTGTTCTATTTCAGTTTCTTCCATTATTATTGTTTGAGATCGTTTTGGGTCAGACTATATAGGAAGGTATTATGGAAGGCTTTCAGTTCTTTCTTATTTGTCAGAATGCGCCTCCAACTATTACTTTAATTTACACATTTAAGGAACATGGCGTTACTAGACTAATACCTAGGTCACGAATGCAACCAATTATCGGGCGGTGTACCTTGGTCTAATCGGGCCATAAAATGACATTGAATAAAACATTATTATAACAAACAATATGTTAAGCCTATGTCCCACTGAGAATTGTGAGCCTCAGCGATGTGCTCCCAATGGAAATTAATGAGCTATCAGGATACCGGGAACATGTGCCTCGTGTTCTAGGGAAAGCTTTGAGGAAGTCATGAGACAGTTTGTGATATTGGACGGAATTGTGATGAATCGGGTGGTATCGGAAGAAATCGGGAGAACATCGCCAAAGTGAAATTCCTCAGTGGGACCTAGGTTTTATCCTAAAATGTGACTGGTTTTTTTATTATATTTTTGTTATTTTATACTTCCAGGATTATTTCTAATGGTTGGGTTTGCGTATTTTGTGTCCGAAACTTACGAAAGCGAAACATCTGACCTGGGAGCTGCGTTTGCTCTGGATATCGTAGCCTGGTTATTTGCGTGGATAGGCGGTGCTTTGTTCTTCGTTGCCAAAATCATGGATAAAGAATAGCAAGATTTTTAACAACACAAACTTCATTATTATCTATAACTTATTTTTCTTGACATTGTATTTTTGGAAACAGTTATATATTTGATGTGTGCAGTGTATATATGTTATGTATGTCCACATGGGTCTGTCAGACCTTCTGGAAATTGAAATAAATTATCTTTCTATATTAACATAGTTTAGCTAAGCAGTGACTTTAGTATTTTTTGGTTGAAATGGGGCCTGTTACATAGCTGTTTGGTCTAATGTTAAACTAACTGAGGGGACGGTGTATGTGTCGCGTGGTGGTATAAAGGCACGCCCAGTTCACTATGGTAGATATAACACTCTTGGTTTAGGCTGTAACTATGATAAGAACGGCGCCCCACTTATATTTGAACAGAGATAAATATTCAATAGTTGATACTAACACTAACAATATCTTTCTAGAACCTTGTATAGTTTATGTGTCAGATAAAATTTACACTTACTGGTTCGTTTGCTTGAAATATGTTAAGAAACATGTTTAGGGGTAAACACTCCTATAGAGGCACACAGGAGGTAGAACGCTCCAAGTTTCCGCAGTTACTATGGTACAATCATGTGTAGTTACGTCGGATAAGAGTGCAATAACTGTATATAACAATATACTAGAAAAGCGTGAGGTAACTGTAATACATGTACTGCATTTGAAAAGCGTGCGATAACTGTATTACTGCACTGGGAAATAGTGCATTAACTGTATTACTGCACTGAAAAGCGTGCGATAACTATAACAAATATACTAGAAAAGCGTGCGCTAACTGTAATACTGCACTGGAAAGCGTGCGAAAACAGGAACAATGTACTAGAAAAGCGTGCGATAACTGTATTACTGCACTGGAAAGCGTGCGATAACTATAACAATATACTAGAAAAGCGTGCGATAACTGTAATAATGCACTGGAAAGCGTTCGATGACTGTAATATTGCACTGGAAACCGTGCGATGACTATAATAATGCACTGGAAAAGCGTGCGATGACTTTAATATTGCACTGGAAACCGTGCGATAACTGTAATAATGCACTGGAAAGCGTTTGATGACTATAATATTGCACTGGAAAGCGTTCGATGACTGTAATATTGCACTGGAAACCATGCGATGACTTTAATAGCGCGCGATAATTGCAACACTGCACTTGGTGTGGAAGGCCAACCACGACCTTAATTATAATACAATTGACACCTGAGTGGTTGCTATGTATTTAATTATTTATAGAATGGAACTATATGCCCTATTTTAAAGAAGAAATATACCTGCTACTGTCGATTCAAAGATATCTGTCAAAACCACCAGTATGTTCCATTTCTTAATAGGAAAATGCATGTATTGACCAATCAGCGCTCTTATTTTACTCACACCAAATTTGACCATAGCTGTATGTGTTAAAATAAGCGTAATATATTAGCGTTGTACGTTAAATGCATGACATCGGCATAAACGTTTGGTGAAAGCCAGGTAAAGGATCGGATCGTGTCTCATACGCTCTTTCTTTGTTATGCTTCTTATAATACTTTTTTCTGATGTTTTTATATCGACAAATTAATTGCATCATACTTTTCTTTTCGAAAAAAATAGCTGGCTTGATAAAGAGACGCTATGTTTTTTTAATATTTACTAGTACAATGTACATTGAATGCAAAAATTGCAGAACTTTCAAGTTTCGTGGGATGAATCAATCCTGGTATGCTGGAATACAAATGTAAATAGATCTAGTTCATTCATTGTATGTAAGTAAACACCGGAATGAGCGAAATCATTAACATACATAGTTTAAACAAAATGTAAAAAAACTAGGCATCGTTGGGATTTGAACTCGCGGTAAATTGTATACATTTTCAAAATAAGACTCACAAAACGATAGCTGTTAACCACTCGGCTATAGGGCAATTAAAGTATTGATCATTTAAATGTACTAATGATGTTAGGACTTAGTCCGGACACGCCTGTAATAGTCTATTGTGTTGAATGTTTGTTTACGCGGTTGTGACAGATAACTTTGATCCAATAATAGGTCTAACAATGGTGTTTACTTTTCTTTTAGTATCCCGTAGAGTGTTACACATAGTCGGCTCTTTCCTTTTTGTCACAGGTGAATCTATTCCCACAGTAGAAAAAAAGGAAAAAATCAATGAGGAACACAGTGTCTCCTATGGGCACGTATCAAACAAATAGTAACAAACAAATGTTATTGGTTACCAGTAAACATTGAAATACTTTGCCCTCATTTAATGTGTGTGAAGTTGGCAAAGCAATCGACAATCGCCAATCAACATTCAATGTCTAGCTAGACAATCGACATACATCTCAACATTGGAAATAAGGCCTGTATCGCCATCATTATAATGTATATTTCCAATGTCGAGCTGGACAATCGTCATTCATCTCGACATTCAAAAAACAGGCTGTACCACGCTTGCAGTTATGAAAAAATCCAATGTCGAGCTGGACAATCGACATCCATCTAGACATTCAAAAAACAGGCTGTACCACGCTTACAGTTATGAAAAAATCCAATGTCGAGCTGGACAATCGACGTTCATCTCGACATTCAAAAAACAGGCTGTACCACGCCTACACTTATGAAAAAATCCAATGTCGAGCTGGACAATCGACATCCATCTAGACATTCAAAAAACAGACTGTACCGTGCCCACTGTTATAGAAAATTCCAATGTCGAGCTGGACAATCGACGTTCATCTCGACATTCAAAAAACAGGCTGTACCAAGCTTACAGTTATGAAAAATGCAATGTCGAGCTGGACAATCGACATCCATCTAGACATTCAAAAAACAGGCTGTACCACGCTTACAGTTATGAAAAAATCCAATGTCGAGCTGGACAATCGACATCCATCTAGACATTCAAAAAACAGGCTGTACCACACTTACAGTTATGAAAAAATCCAATGTCGAGCTGGACAATCGACATCCATCTAGACATTCAAAAAACAGGCTGTACCACGCTTACAGTTATGAAAAAATCCAATGTCGAGCTGGACAATCGACATCCATCTAGACATTCAAAAAACAGGCTGTACCACGCTTACAGTTATGAAAAAATCCAATGTCGAGCTGGACAATCGACATCCATCTAGACATTCAAAAAACAGACTGTACCGTGCCCACTGTTATAGAAAATTCCAATGTCGAGCTGGACAATCGACGTTCATCTCGACATTCAAAAAACAGGCTGTACCAAGCTTACAGTTATGAAAAAATCCAATGTCGAGCTGGACAATCGACATCCATCTAGACATTCAAAAAACAGGCTGTACCACGCTTACAGTTATGAAAAAATCCAATGTCGAGCTGGACAATCGACATCCATCTAGACATTCAAAAAACAGGCTGTACCACGCTTACAGTTATGAAAAAATCCAATGTCGAGCTGGACAATCGACATCCATCTAGACATTCAAAAAACAGACTGTACCGTGCCCACTGTTATAGAAAATTCCAATGTCGAGCTGGACAATCGACGTTCATCTCGACATTCAAAAAACAGGCTGTACCACGCTTGCAGTTATGAAATAATCCAATGTCGAGCTGGACAATCGACATCCATCTAGACATTCAAAAAACAGACTGTACCGTGCCCACTGTTATAGAAAATTCCAATGTCGAGCTGGACAATCGACGTTCATCTCGACATTCAAAAAACAGGCTGTACCAAGCTTACAGTTATGAAAAAATCCAATGTCGAGCTGGACAATCGACATCCATCTAGACATTCAAAAAACAGGCTGTACCACGCTTACAGTTATGAAAAAATCCAATGTCGAGCTGGACAATCGACATCCATCTAGACATTCAAAAAACAGGCTGTACCACGCTTACAGTTATGAAAAAATCCAATGTCGAGCTGGACAATCGACATCCATCTAGACATTCAAAAAACAGACTGTACCGTGCCCACTGTTATAGAAAATTCCAATGTCGAGCTGGACAATCGACGTTCATCTCGACATTCAAAAAACAGGCTGTACCACGCTTGCAGTTATGAAATAATCCAATGTCGAGCTGGACAATCGACATCCATCTAGACATTCAAAAAACAGACTGTACCGTGCCCACTGTTATAGAAAATTCCAATGTCGAGCTGGACAATCGACGTTCATCTCGACATTCAAAAAACAGGCTGTACCAAGCTTAAAGTTATGAAAAAATCCAATGTCGAGCTGGACAATCGACATCCATCTAGACATTCAAAAAACAGGCTGTACCACGTTTACAGTTATGAAAAAATCCAATGTCGAGCTGGACAATCGACATCCATCTAGACATTCAAAAAACAGACTGTACCGTGCCCACTGTTATAGAAAATTCCAATGTCGAGCTGGACAATCGACGTTCATCTCGACATTCAAAAAACAGGCTGTACCACGCTTACAGTTATGAAAAAATCCAATGTCGAGCTGGACAATCGACATCCATCTAGACATTCAAAAAACAGACTGTACCGTGCCCACTGTTATAGAAAATTCCAATGTCGAGCTGGACAATCGACGTTCATCTCGACATTCAAAAAACAGGCTGTACCACGCTTACAGTTATGAAAAAATCCAATGTCGAGCTGGACAATCGACATCCATCTAGACATTCAAAAAACAGGCTGTACCAAGCTTACAGTTATGAAAAAATCCAATGTCGAGCTGGACAATCGACATCCATCTAGACATTCAAAAAACAGGCTGTACCAAGCTTACAGTTATGAAAAAATCCAATGTCGAGCTGGACAATCGACATCCATCTAGACATTCAAAAAACAGGCTGTACCACGCTTACAGTTATGAAAAAATCCAATGTCGAGCTGGACAATCGACATCCATCTAGACATTCAAAAAACAGACTGTACCGTGCCCACTGTTATAGAAAATTCCAATGTCGAGCTGGACAATCGACGTTCATTTCGACATTCAAAAAACAGGCTGTACCACGCTTACAGTTATGAAAAAATCCAATGTCGAGCTGGACAATCGACATCCATCTAGACATTCAAAAAACAGACTGTACCGCGCCCACTGTTATAGAAAATTCCAATGTCGAGCTGGACAATCGACGTTCATCTCGACATTCAAAAAACAGACAGTACTGTGCCCACTGTTATAGAAATTCCAATGTCGAGCTGGACAATCGACGTTCATCTCGACATTCAAAAAGCAGGCTGTACCACACTTACAGTTATGAAAAAATCCAATGTCGAGCTGGACAATCGACATCCATCTAGACATTCAAAAAACAGACTGTACCGTGCCCACTGTTATAGAAAATTCCAATGTCGAGCTGGACAATCGACGTTCATCTCGACATTCAAAAAACAGGCTGTACCAAGCTTACAGTTATGAAAAAATCCAATGTCGAGCTGGACAATCGACATCCATCTAGACATTCAAAAAACAGGCTGTACCACGCTTACAGTTATGAAAAAATCCAATGTCGAACTGGACAATCGACATCCATCTAGACATTCAAAAAACAGGCTGTACCACGCTTACAGTTATGAAAAAATCCAATGTCGAGCTGGACAATCGACATCCATCTAGACATTCAAAAAACAGACTGTACCGTGCCCACTGTTATAGAAAATTCCAATGTCGAGCTGGACAATCGACGTTCATCTCGACATTCAAAAAACAGGCTGTACCACGCTTACAGTTATGAAAAAATCCAATGTCGAGCTGGACAATCGACATCCATCTAGACATTCAAAAACAAGACTCAACCGCGCCCACTCTTATAGAAAATTCCAATGTCGAGCTGGACAATCGACGTTCATCTCGACATTCAAAATACAGACTATACCGCGCCCACCGTTGTAGAAAATTCAAATGTCGAGCTGAACAATCGACGTTCATCTCGACAATCAAAAAACAGACTGTACCACGCTTACAATCATGAAAAATTCCAATGTCGAGCTGGACAATCGACGTTCATCTCGACATTGAAAAAAACAGGCAGTACTGCGCCTACAGTTATGAAAAATTTCAATGTCGAGCTGGACAATCGACGTTCATCTCGACATTCAAAAAACAGGCTGTACCACGCTTACATTTATGAAAAAAATCCAATGTCGAGCTGGACAATCGACATCCATCTAGACATTCAAAAAAAACAGACTACCGCGCCCACTGTTATAGAAAATTCCAATGTCGAGCTGGACAATTGACATCCATCTATACATTCGATATAGATAATGTGTCGCCATTATAAGAATGAACATTTCACATGTCTAGCTAGACAATCGACGTTCATCTCGACATTGAAAAAAAGACTATGCCGCCTTCACAGTAATGCAAAATCCCAATGTCGATCTGGACAATCGACGTTCATCTCGACATTCAAAAAACAGACTGTACCGCGCCCACTGTTATAGAAAATTTGAGTGTCGAGCTGGACAATCGACGTTCATCTCAACATTCGTAAAAAAGACTGGGAGTGTACCGCGCCCACTGTTATAGAATATTCCAATGTCGAGCTGGACAATCGACGTTCATCTCGACATTCGAAAATCACACTGTAATGCGCTAACAGTTATGCAAAATTCTAATGTCGAGCTGGACAATCGACGTTCATCTCGACATTGAAAAAAACAAGCAGTACTGCGCCTACAGTTATGAACAATTTCAATGTCGAGCTGGACAATCGACGTTCATCTCGACATTCCAAGAAAAGACTGTACCACGCTTACAGTTATGGAAAATTCCAATGTCGAGCTGGACAATCGACGTTCATCTCGACATTCGTAAAAAAGACTGTACCGCGCCCACTGTTAAAGAAAATTCAAATGTCGAGCTGGACAATCGACGTTCATCTCGACATTCAAACAACAGCCAGTACCGCGCTTACAGATATATGCAATTGATATTATGTCTGTGTGTAACGGTCGTAAAATGTTTCACCGTATATCAAGTAAGTGTAAATCAACCGACTCAAAGTATTGTGTGGTGTAGTCACATTGATTCTGGTAATTGTGCATCATTTTTTCAGTCGTTCATGCGATAGCTTATTGGTCTAATAGATTGTACTCCGCAATGCTTTGCAATTATGCCGTGCAATATAGGTTCGAATCCCCACTGTATGTGTTAACTGTAGGTTTATTGCATTGTTAACGTACGTGATTTTTTATTTGGCAAATGTCGACGTTAATGTTTGTTTTCTGTTGGATAAGCTTACGATTGTAAAATATATTCTTCCACCATTGCCCACTTTCCTCGGTTGATGTAAACATTACCGCACCTTGCCAGTTTGTTTGTTTTGGGTCCAGGTCATAGCCAACACCCACCCCTTCCCCGACAAGCATGTAACCTGTACCGGTGACAAACCGGTATAACCCGGTGGTCAATGGAGTGATATATACTTCCAGCTATAGGTTGAGTAAAATCGGAGGATGTTAAGATTTATAACTAAATTATAAGTATGTTCGCGTTATACATTGAGCATCCCTCGTTCACCACATTTATTTTAAAAGTTGCGAACACTTTGAGATAGTATTAGCCACTCAGAAGGTGTGTATGAGGGAGTGGTAAGTGTATCAGATCGCTAGGTTATGCCCTGGTCACACTGTCAAGGATCGACTTTTTGGATTGCTACGGACTCGATCCGGTATTGTACGGAAAATCCGTAGTAATCTGCCGTAACCTGTAGTGGCATCTCTGTCTCAGTGGTGTCTTGGTCGTAGATCATTTTTTTTAACTATACGAGACTACAAACAAATAATGAGTTCGAACTACGTCTTTCACGGCGTTCGGTGTACTTCGGACAACTACATTCAACTTAGGTTTCCCTTCCTTCGGTTAACTACGAACTACTATGCATGTTGTGGAGCGCGGTCACATTTACGGATGAAGTTTGTTATGAACGCAGTTAACTACACGATGCTAGATATTACTAACTAGTTATAATTACTCCGTGATAATCCCTACCAACCCATATAAATCCGTTCTACACCCATTTATCAAGACATACAGTCCATTAACAGTATCAGTTGTCAACCTTAGCAACTTACGAATAGTAGACACAGGAACCAATTTGTGCAGGATGGTATTCCGCCACCGACAGACCAATACATTAATATTGGAAGTCGTTGAGAACTAATTTGAAACTAGGTGCAAGAGCCTTCATGTGCCAAGTATCCCGTCTGGAGTTTCGATGCCGCCCTGGTAAGACAGGGTTTCCCTGAATTTCAAGCTGGGACATAGAGAACAGGATTTAAAGTGACTTTCGAACTTATCCGGAATTCTCGTTATGTCGTAGTAATTGTCAAGGTCCCGAAAAATCCGAGATAACAAGAGTCGATTGTACTTTGTATGTATTTATTTAGCTGTACATCTTGGCTATACGTACCACCTTTTGAGATATTCGGCGGCTTCTGTTGGTTACACAATACCAATTATACTTTGTAACACGTATTAGCCTCAAATGTTCTTAAAATAAATGAGTGGAAAAACAATAGATTTGAGCTTCAAAACAATCAAATAACGTTACAAAAATATGTCATGTATTATCTAAATAAAATCTGACCATCAATTGATAACATAAAATTACTCAATTTCATGCTTTTTGAGATTCACATTCTTTTCACATTTTAAGCAAATGTGGGTTGAAGTGTATAAAAGGGAACATCTGATCAATAGAGTTACACTGCGTAAATCGGCTTCTTTTCGCTTGCGACGGGGCTCCAAAATTTCCCGCTGTATTTTGTTCTTAAAAAAGTAAAAAAACATTCAGTGTCGATCTTGATGTGTTATTTAAATACAAATGTACCATATGAAATTTCAATTAAATCACCCCCGGTTGTTTTTGAATGTCAAATGATTGACATCCACCCATTTTAGAACGACAATTTAAGTGATTGTGGGGTGAACTGAACACAAGGGAACTTCTGACCGAAATAGTTTCCCTGCGTATACCGGCTTCTTTTCGCTTATGAAAAGGTTTCAAAATTTCCCGCTGTATTTTTTCTTATAATGCTGTATTTTTCCACTGTCGATCTTGATGTTTTATTTAAGCTCCAATTTAAAATACATGTACTAATTCAATGACATCCGGTAGTTTTTGGATGTCAAATGATTGACATGCACACAGGTTTTAGATTCGACCATTTTAGCGAGTGTGGGGTGAACTGAACACAAGGGAACTTCTGATCGAAATGGATAAGCTGCGTAAACCGGCTTCTTTTCGCTTATGAGAGGGCTTCAAAAATTTCCGCTGCTTTTCTTTTCTTAAAAAGTAATGTTTCTCCGCATGTCGTTCTAGATGTTTGTAATACTAGTAACAATTTCGATGGCCGTACGGTGTCCGTGCGACATTAATTGATATTATTCAAGCGAATTTCTATTATCTATTTTAAGACTCTAGTCACATTGATCGTACGGGCTCCGTGCGAGTCGAATTTAAGCAAGTTCGTACGGAGGCCGTACGGAGGCCGTACGGAGATCGTAGACCCGTAAGAGCATCGTACGGATGTTTAACTCGTAGAGGACTCGGGAGCTCGGTGAAAATGTTTCAGAGTTGCCTACGAGCTCGTAGAGATTTTTGATGAAGAGAGCTCGCAAGGAAGCTGTCCTCGCCCATTTTTGTATTATTATACTATGTATTATCATCATCGTTCTATCGTATTATCATCATCGTTCTATCGTATTATCACTATCGTATTCCCGTATTATCATTGTCGTATTATCAGCATCGTAATATCCGACCAGCAACCTTTCTTCAAGTAGGTACGCACCAGACTTTGATCCATGGCATATTATCGCGACCGTGGCCGGTTGATTTAGGCGTCCGCATAGAGAGCGGGAGATCGAAAGTTCGAAGCCCGGAGGAAGTTAGGTTATAACTGATGCAGTCGTTTGGTGAGACACCAGCTAATTTACGAAGTGTTACAGTAGGCCCATCTCTGTCAGGCACCCGGCAATACATGTATGTCGGAGAATGGATTCGGGTTATTTTGCTAGGAAGGGGTTCCGACCAGCTATATTTTAGCCAAGTTGGTACCCACTAAACTCCCACACAAGACGTGCTCCTCTCATTGACGGTATAAGATGACCACAATTCCAGGGCCCAGGCCCACCCCATCTGGATCTACACACGCTCAGTGTATGATAATTTTGTTTTTCGTGAACTCGTACACAGAACTAATGAGTACTTAAACCAGTGTCTATACATCTACGTATGCATACCCTTGGATTTCTACTGCATTCATTAAAATACGTTTGGTGTGATACACATTAAACACATATACCCCTTGTACTATTCAAAACGTAATTGCCAAATTGGCTGAGCCTGTCAAGGGACATTTGTGCACTTTTCCTTGCATATATAAACATGACATGAAATATCAATCATTCTATAATCATGTTACATAATATAAAATAATACAAAAAATGGGCGATGACAGCTGCTCTCTACTTCAAAAGTCTCTACGAGCTCGTAGACAACATTTTCACCGAGTTTAAAAACATCCGTACGATGCGCTTACGAGTTAACGCTGTCCGTACAGACTCCGTGCGAACTTGCTAAAATTCGACTCGCACGGAGCTAGTACGATCAATGTGACCAGGGTCTTAAAATAGATAATTAAAATTCGCTGAATATATCAATTTCTGTCGCACGCACACCGTACGGTCATCTTGTGGTCACCGTGCGGCCAGCGTACGAGTTATCTGCGAGCTCTGATTGATCCTTGCGAGCCCCGTACGATGTCAGTATGGGTATTACGATGCCCGTACGGATATCGTACGATTGCATCTCTATAAATCGTACGTGGTCCGTACGAGCTGTGACCACACGTTACGAATGTACAATTACCGTTAGGATTTTAAATATTGTGGACTCGTACGAGTCGGTAAATTCGTACGGATATCGTACGAGCTTAGTGACCGACGCATAATCGAACGAGTTACCCTGCGTAAATCGACTTGTTTTTGTTAAATTCAAGGCTCCAATATTGTTGCATATTGTTTTAGATGTTTTTGTTTCTTAAAAAGGAAAGGTTTCTTCGATGACGAACGCATTTTGCTGTTACCGATTGGATCCTTGTGTAAAAATGGAATTGACAGAGCTGACTCTGAGAAAACATACAAAACATTCAACAAATTTGAATGTTCAATGTTGTTCCCCATAACGACATTCAAAACATTTGAATGTTCAATGTTGCTTTCCATAACAACATTCAAAATTTTGAATTTTCAATGTTGTTCCCCATAACAATATTCAAAAAATTTGACTGTTCAATGTTGCTTTCCATAACAACATTCAAAATTTTGAATTTTCAATGTTGTTCCCCATAACAATATTCAAAAAATTTGAATGTTCAATGTTGTTCCCCATAACAACATTCAAAAAATTTGAATGTTCAATGTTGTTCCCAATAACAACATTCAAAAAAATTGAATGTTCAGTGTTGCTTTTCACAACTTTGAATGTTAAATATTGTTCCCCATAACAACATTCAAAAAATTTGAATGTTCAATGTTGTTCCCCATAACGACATTCAAAACATTTGAATGTTCAATGTTGCTTTCCATAACAACATTCAAAATTTTGAATTTTCAATGTTGTTCCCCATAACAATATTCAAAAAATTTGACTGTTCAATGTTGCTTTCCATAACAACATTCAAAATTTTGAATTTTCAATGTTGTTCCCCATAACAATATTCAAAAAATTTGAATGTTCAATGTTGTTCCCCATAACAACATTCAAAAAATTTGAATGTTCAATGTTGTTCCCAATAACAACATTCAAAAAAATTGAATGTTCAGTGTTGCTTTTCACAACTTTGAATGTTAAATATTGTTCCCCATAACAACATTCAAAAAATTTGAATGTTCAATGTTGTTCCCCATAACAACATCAAAAAAAATTTGAATGTTCAATGCTACTTCTCATAACGTTCAATGTCGTATGTTGTGCCAACTTCACGCTGCTGCGGTACAGTCTGTTTTTTGAGTGCCATAATGAACGTCGATTGTCCAGCTCGACATTGGAATTTTCTATAAGAGTGGGCGCGGTAGAGTCCGGTTTTTGAATGTCTAGATGGATGTCGATTGTCCAGCTCGACATTGGAATTTTCTATAACAGTGGGCGCGGTTTAGTCGGTTTTTTGAATGTCTAGATGGATGTCGATTGTCCAGCTCGACATTGGATTTTTTCATAACTGTAAGCTTGGTGCAGCCTGTTTTTTGAATGTCGAGATGAACGACAATTGTCCAGCCGACATTGGAATTTTGCATAACTGTAAACGCATTACAGTGTATTTTTTCGAATGTCGAGATGAACGTCGATTGTCCAGCTGGACATTCAAATATTTCATAACTGTAGGAGCAGCGCAGCCTGTCTGTTTTTTGAATGTCGAGATGAACGTCGATTGTCGAGCTCGACATTGGAATTTTCTATAGGAGTGGGCGCGGTTGAGTCTTGTTTTTGAATGTCTAGATGGATGTCGATTGTCCAGCTCGACATTGGATTTTTTCATAACTGTAAGCGTGGTACAGCCTGTTTTTTGAATGTCGAGATGAACGTCGATTGTCTAGCTCGACATTGGAATTTCTATAACAGTGGGCACAGTACTGTCTGTTTTTTGAATGTCGAGATGAACGTCGATTGTCCAGCTCGACATTAGAATTTTCTATAACAGTGGGCGCGGTACAGTCTGTTTTTTGAATGTCTAGATGAACGTCGATTGTCCAGCTCGACATTGGATTTTTTCATAACTGTAAGCGTGGTACAGCCTGTTTTTTGAATGTCGAGATGAACGTCGATTGTCCAGCTCGACATTGGAATTTCTATAACAGTGGGCACAGTACTGTCTGTTTTTTGAATGTCGAGATGAACGTCGATTGTCCAGCTCGACATTGGAGTTTTCTATTACAGTGGGCGCATTACACTATGTATTTTGAATGTCGAGATGAACGTCGATTGTCCAGCTCGACATTGGAATTTCTATAACAGTGGGCACAGTACTGTCTGTTTTTTGAATGTCGAGATGAACGTCGATTGTCCAGCTCGACATTGGAGTTTTCTATTACAGTGGGCGCTTTACACTATGTTTTTTGAATGTCGAGATGAACGTCGATTGTCTAGCTCGACATTGGAATTTCTATAACAGTGGGCACAGTACTGTCTGTTTTTTGAATGTCGAGATGAACGTCGATTGTCCAGCTCGACATTGGATTTTTTCATAACTGTAAGTGTGGTACAGCCTGTTTTTTGAATGTCGAGATGAACGTCGATTGTCCAGCTCGACATTGGAATTTTCTATAACAGTGGGCGCGGTACAGTCTGTTTTTTGAATGTCTAGATGGATGTCGATTGTCCAGCTCGACATTGGATTTTTTCATAACTGTAAGTGTGGTACAGCCTGTTTTTTGAATGTCGAGATGAACGTCGATTGTCCAGCTCGACATTGGAATTTCTATAACAGTCGGCACAGTACTGTCTGTTTTTTGAATGTCGAGATGAACGTCGATTATCCAGCTCGACATTGGATTTTTCTATAACAGTGGGCACAGTACTGTCTGTTTTTTGAATGTCTAGATGGATGTCGATTGTCCAGCTCGACATTGGAATTTCTATAACAGTGGGCACAGTACTGTCTGTTTTTTGAATGACTAGATGGATGTCGATTGTCCAGCTAGACATTGGATTTTTTCATAACTGTAAGTTTGGTACAGCCTGTTATTTTAAATGTCGAGATGAACGTCGATTGTCCAGCTCGACATTGGAATTTTCTATAAGAGTGGGCGCGGTACAGTCTGTTTTTTGAATGTCTAGATGGATGTCGATTGTCCAGCTAGACATTGGATTTTTTCATAACTGTATGTGTGGTACAGCCTGTTTTTTGAATGTCGAGATGAACGTCGATTGTCCAGCTCGACATTGGAATTTTCTATAACAGTGGGCACAGTACTGTCTGTTTTTTGAATGTCTAGATGGATGTCGATTGTCCAGCTCGACATTGGATTTTTTCATAACTGTAAGCGTGGTACAGCCTGTTTTTTGAATGTCGAGATGAACGTCGATTGTCCAGCTCGACATTGGAATTTTCTATAACAGTGGGCGCGGTACAGTCTGTTTTTTGAATGTCTAGATGGATGTCGATTGCCCAGCTCGACATTGGATTTTTTCATAACTGTAAGTGTGGTACAGCCTGTTTATTGAATGTCGAGATGAACGTCGATTGTCCAGCTCGACATTGGAATTTTCTATAAGAGTGGGCACAGTACTGTCTGTTTTTTGAATGTCGAGATGAACGTCGATTGTCCAGCTAGACATTGGATTTTTCTATAACAGTGGGCACAGTACTGTCTGTTTTTTGAATGTCTAGATGGATGTCGATTGTCCAGCTCGACATTGGATTTTTTCATAACTGTAAGCGTGGTACAGCCTGTTTTTTGAATGTCGAGATGAACGTCGTTTGTCCAGCTCGACATTGGAATTTTCTATAAGAGTGGGCGCGGTACAGTCTGTTTTTTGAATGTCTAGATGGATGTCGATTGTCCAGCTAGACATTGGATTTTTTCATAACTGTAAGTTTGGTATAGCCTGTTTTTTGAATGTCGAGATGAACGTCGATTGTCCAGCTCGACATTGGAATTTTCTATAAGAGTGGGCGCGGTACAGTCTGTTTTTTGAATGTCTAGATGGATGTCGATTGTCCAGCTAGACATTGGATTTTTTCATAACTGTAAGTGTGGTACAGCCTGTTTTTTGAATGTCGAGATGAACGTCGATTGTCCAGCTCGACATTGGAATTTTCTATAACAGTGGGCACAGTACTGTCTGTTTTTTTAATGTCTAGATGGATGTCGATTGTCCAGCTAGACATTGGATTTTTTCATAACTGTAAGCGTGGTACAGCCTGTTTTTTGAATGTCGAGATGAACGTCGATTGTCCAGCTCGACATTGGAATTTTCTATAAGAGTGGGCGCGGTACAGTCTGTTTTTTGAATGTCTAGATGGATGTCGATTGTCCAGCTCGACATTGGATTTTTTCATAACTGTAAGTGTGGTACAGCCTGTTTTTTGAATGTCGAGATGAACGTCGATTGTCCAGCTCGACATTGGAATTTCTATAACAGTGGGCACAGTACTGTCTGTCTTTTGAATGTCTAGATGGATGTCGATTGTCCAGCTCGACATTGGATTTTTTCATAACTGTAAGCGTGGTACAGCCTGTTTTTTGAATGTCGAGATGAACGTCGATTGTCCAGCTCGACATTGGAATTTTCTATAACAGTGGGCGCGGTACAGTCTGTTTTTTGAATGTCTAGATGGATGTCGATTGTCCAGCTCGACATTGGATTTTTTCATAACTGTAAGCGTGGTACAGCCTGTTTTTGAATGTCGAGATGAACGTCGATTGTCCAGCTCGACATTGGAATTTTGCATAAATGTAAACGCATTTCAGTGTGTGTTTTCGAATGTCGAGATGAACGCCGATTGTCCAGCTGGACATTCAAATATTTCATAACTGTAGGAGCAGCACAGTCTGTTGTCCAGCTCGACATTGGAATTTTCCATAACTGTAAGCGTGGTACAGTCTTGTGTTCGAATGTCGAGATGAAAGTCGATTGTCCAGCTCGACATTGGAATTTTTCATAATGGTAAGCGTGGTACAGTATTTTTTCTAATGTCGAGATGAACGTCGATTGTCCAGCTCGACATTCAAATTTTTCATAACTCTATGCGCAGTACAGCCTGTTTTTTTGAATGTCGAGATGAACGTCGATTGTCCAGATCGACATTGGAATTTTGCATTACTGTGAGTGCGGTACAGTCTATTTTTCAATGTCGAGATGAACGTCGATTGTCTAGCTAGACGTTGGAAATTTACATTCTTATGATGGCGACACAGTACCTATATCGAATGTAGAGATGGATGTCGATTGTCCAGCTCGACATTGGAATTTTGCATATTTGTAAGCGGGGTACAGTGTGATTTTTGAATGTCGAGATGAATGACGATTGTCCAGCTCGACATTGGAAATATACATTATAATGATGGCGATACAGGCCTTATTTCCAATGTCGAGATGAATGTCGATTGTCTAGCTAGACATTGAATGTTGATTGGCGATTGTCGATTGCTTTGCCAACTTCATACACATCCTCATATTTACTATAATAAGTCACAAACATCAGACACACAATATTTGCAACCATTATCACATTAAAAAAAATGTGTTTTTGTATGTTTGTAGCCAAGTATCTTATCTCTGCTCTACAGTGTTTATTTTCCACCATTGAGCTGTCATGTTATGTAAACCGTGGTTACCGTAATTCATTTATTTAACAAGCTATATTGCATATTATCCTACTGTCTCCTTGGAAGCCTCGATGTTGAGCGACCACTTCGAGTACATGAGGTCTCGGGTTCGATAACAGGCCGCGACATTCCAAAGACGATAGTTATTCCCTTGCAAGGCGCTCAGCAAAAACGGGAAACTGGCTTCTCTACTCTTATACCCTGGTGGCGATGGACGCCGTCAAGAATGATGTGTCTAGAGTGATTAATATAAGTTAAAAAAAACTTGTTACACAATTGACCTAATGTATAGTAGTATAAATTATTCATCTGTATGCTGCTTTTTCGCGTTCATAAACCGGGTAAAGAACTTCTGATGATATTGCAACGAGATTTGTTTTAAACTATTGAAACTTGTTAGAAAAACGTCGTTCTGGTTTAAACACGCATGGAATCTTATATTTAATCGTAATTAGTCAAAATATGTCCAGTGAAGCCTAGGATTTTATTTTTATTTTGAAGCCTTGCGACTTTATTGAATAAATTTGTTGAGTTCATGGAGAGGTAACCCGTCATTACATATTTCGTAGGGCAATGAATAGTATAGGACTGTAGTTTCATCCACGAAATCCGCGAAATGAAATCCACCGCGAATATTTATGATATTACAGGTGTATGAAAATAGCTCCAATCGTGTACGAGACACCGACTGATAAGATACAATGACGTAACGAGACACCACTCCTCAATGTTACACAGTACACATATATACAAGCAATTTGTTCTAAATTGACATTATTTCGACAATTATTATGAACATATTGTGTGCTTTCATCATAGCGGCCTCGGCTGTAGCAGTGTCCCAGGTAAGCATGTTACTTCATGATACTGACATCAAACTTCCAAGGGATGAAATCACAGCCACACCGTCGGAATAATTGGCTCAATATCATCATATTGCTTCGTAATTTGTTAATTATCTCTGTTAAATACTATGCAAGGTTCCTGTTTTGAATATATAAATTTCCGCGAGCAAGTCGTGCAATATCAGTTTGCGTTGGTATTACACTAAAAGCGTCTTCAAGATACCTCCTGCTGATGAAAACATAAAACGGGATTATAAGTATAGACAATATATCAGCTGTAAAATTATGTTTTAAATAGAAGGTCGAGATTCGTGTCGAATTCTTCGTACAATAACGTGTTTAAAGACCACGTGTTTCTTCCTGACGATGATCTTTACATATATGTTTACGACACGTTTTCAGCACATACTTATGTAAGTGGGTTGTCCCAGAATACCGTAGCCGTATAAAACTTCATTTGAAATAAAATTATATCATTTTAACGGAAACACAAAAAGTATAGGAATCGTACTTCACGGGTGTACTTATAAATAGAGGATCTTGCATGAGTGCTCATTACATACGAGTTTTATTAAACGAGTCGACAAAATGATATGACACGAGGCGAGTGTCATATTGTTTTTGTCGACGAGTTTAATAAAACTCGTATGTAATGAGCACGAATGTAAGATTCTATTTATCACATAACCTTAGAAAACGCTCAATATTGTTCAGAAGGATGATGTGCACTGCATATGTTGCAGCCGACATTTAGCGGTACAATGAGCGCGACGTCATGGTGACGTTGATATTATCCTGACGTCAGTGACGGATCAATGCTTGGATTGGCTAACGTCACGTCAAGCTAATTTTTAATATTTATTGCACGGTCTAGGAGTGCCGAACGATATTTACGTCACGGCTTTACGGCACTCCTGGACCGCATGTTATGTGATAAAAATGAACATTTTATAAAAAAAAATATGAACGAGACGTGTAACGTCATGGCCTGTATCGCGCTAACGTCAGCAAGACGTCATAAACTTACAACTTCTCAAAGGTCAAGTGTTTTAATTGAGTATTACGTATCTGACTTCAGGCAGTGGTTTGTAAGCTGGACACGGACTGTGGAGGTGATGAATGTTGTTACATCATTACACCATTCATGGTGGTCAGTAAGAGGCGGCAGCTGATGCCCGTACCCACAGTCTCTGACACAGGTATTACTATACTGAGCAGTGTTCTGACTACAGTTCATCCTCTGTAGAGCAACACCCTTTGGAAACTGCACATATTGGCCGTCGTGTAGAAGTTATTGGTCTACAGAGTTTAATACGATACTTAGCAAATGTCCCAACTACACTTTAACCTCTGTAGAGCAGCACCCTTTGGAAGCTGCAAATATTGGCCGTTGCGTGGAAGTTGTTGATCTACAGAGTTTAATAAGATACTGAGCAAATGTCCCAACTACACTTCAACCTCTGTAGAGCAACACCCTTTTGAAACTGCAGATATTGGCCGTTGTGTAAAAGTTGTTGATCTACAGAGTTTAAATTTAGAGTAAATGTCACATAAAGGAAAATTTTAAGGTGTTATTATAGAGCGGTTGTTGCTCTACAGAGGGTTTCTCACAAGAGGTTGTTCATTCCTATACTGAGCAAATGTTATATCTACAGTCCAACACTTGTACAGCAACATCGTTTGTTAATTGGTCCTACAATATAGGTCGCTGTGTTGAAGTTGTTTCTCTACAGAGTTTGAAATTTATAGTAAATGCCATTTAAGGGAATTTTTTTGAAGACCCGTTTATTATAGAGATTGCTGCTCTATAGTGGGCCGCTTTGGAGAGCTTGTTCTGTAGACTGTGTTTAGATTAATTCAAATACATTGTATTTCATTTTTAAGTTTTTATCTGCAATAAGAATTACAATATTTTGTAAGATACAATGAAAGTATTTATCAAACGACAACTGTTTTTTACACTTTACAAATCCGTGCAATAAGATAAACATTGATTTCTTTCAAACTTTTAATGTATTTTCAGCTTTTGTTACCATCATCAAAAGATAATAAAAACATTATAGTAGGGGGTCTAGTTGGAGCATGTGTACTTGATAATGCGATTTGTATTGTGTTGTCCTCTATACAGTAACATACGGAAAATATATCTAGGAAAATACACCATGGCCTACTATAAACAAGTTTATTAATAAAATGTCTTCAAAGAATAAAAAATATTTATATAAATTTTTTTTTAAAGGAAGCCATTTCTATCAGAAACGATCAGTTGAACAACTAAAATGTCTTTCTTTTTAAAGTCTATATAAACACACACGGTATTTACTTGTATTTACCGACCACCATTTAATTTTGTTTGTTTCCATGTTATTTGTTTTGTATGTATATATTTACATGTATACTCGTATGAATGTTCTTACATGTATGAGAGTATGTATGTATTGAATGCCTTTGTGCTGTTTCGTGTATTATTACCAAAGGCGCGCATATGCCGAGTTTGTAAATAAAGATAATTTTATATTATGTATAATTATTAAAGATATTGTATAAAATGTTGCAATAGTACGTGCCTAAACTAGCAAAATACTGTGAATAGCAGTCCATTTTTTTTTTAATTTTAATATGTATGTCTTGTCACGTAACTTTGCGGGGTACAGATATTTTCAGTTGCAATTACATTACAACAGTTCTACCAAATCGGATCACAAAAAAAGCATTGAAACGATCTGAAAAAAATATATTAAAAAGTAATGTTCAGGGCTGGCTTTCATAAGCATCTTATTAGAAAACTGATATATTTTTACTTATTCTAGGGTCAAAAAGCTCGTACGATATCCGTACGAATTTATCAACTCGTACGAGTTGACAATTGTGGAAATCCTAACTGTGTTTGTATGCTCGTGGCGTCTGGTTACACCTCGTACGGACCACTAACGTTTATAGAGATACACTAGTACGATATCCTTACGATGCTCGTACGAGTTAAGAAAATCCCTACGATTCTCGTACGAGTCTTCGGTGTCCGTACGGCATGTCGTGCAAGTATGCCAAAATCAACTCGTAAGGAGCTCGTAAGGAGCTCGTAGGGCAAATGTGACCTAAGCATTTAGCTAAGAAAGTTGTGCTGTGCATACGTGGGTTATCATTATGCTTGAAACCATGTACATAAAAAATTAGCAATAATTATCATTACCTTGTTCAGATGATGCATTTTAAAGGGCCATGCCTTGGAACTGAAGTGTCTTGAATAGCAATTAAATTGGTATCGTTTTAATACCTAAGTCAAATAATGAAAACCTTGTAAAAAGTTACGAAATATCCCGCTAGTTTTTAAAAAAATAATATTTCAAGAATAACTAAATATTGTTGTCGTCAATAAAAGGCTGACAGCCTTTTATTCAAATCGATATACAAAATACCGAAGCGCGTTATAGAGTAATTTTTTAAGCCAAATTCATCTTTGACTTTTTCGGTAATAGTTGGTTGTACAAGTGATAAACGCAATTTTGTTGTATGCAAACCAAGACACTCCAGTTTCTTGGCATGTCCCTATAAGATTTTAAGAATTGTTTTTACTAAGGCGAATATCAGTGCAGATGCGCTTAGTCGATCATTAACATATCTACTATTATAATAAATTATATTTAACATTGCTAATCGTCTCATTACGTACCGGATTTATATCATTCAGTTCCGTATCGGTTACTTCCCTTGCTTCGTTAGATGCTGTAGGTCCTCTTATTAAAACATGTTCGTAGAGTCTACAAACGATTTCGTATGTGATGTTTGAATTTAAATTAGTTTTGTTCGGTTTAATCAATTGAATATCTTATTCCTCATCGGGTGTTAGAATGGAATGGTCACCCTTGACATGTAAATGTTAACCTCTGCTAAAGCCTAGAATGAGTACATCACTTGTATCGTGTGAACATTCTATTTTATCACTCTCTCTTGGATGTGATATCGTATATATAATATTGCAGTCCCAAGCTTAGTCGAACTTGTTTGGAATGAGGAACAAAATAACACAAAGTGTTGAATTTAATGAATTCAAAATGAGCATTTATTTGTAAAATGCCGTATAACCGTAAAAAACGAACTACAGGACTTTGTTTCTGTTCTAAAATGACATAACTGATCGGACAATTCTAGTTTACACGTCCATGGCGTTATTTATGGACTACAAACAGTATACGTATAGAATTATTTACCCCGACAACTTATCTAATTCCTGACTGTTTTGTAGGAGTATGCGAACGCTATCATATGACTGGCGAGAGATGTTATCCATTAGAAACTGCCAATGGACATTGTGGATGTGCGAGCGGTACTAGTTGCCAATGGGTGTCAGAGGCAACAACCGTCGGTCCAGGCGGCAAGAGAAGCATGGTGTACCACCCAGGACCAGGCTCATACAAATGTGCTGTCAAAGTTTAAATAGTAATCAGTATAAGGAAAATGTAATATTATACCAATAAAGAATGATATTTCCTTGGACAACCACATCGTGTTTCATCTACTCACATTATCTGTAGAAATGGTTTTAAACTAGGTATTTCAGCTTTACTGTTGAAACTATGTCATTAAGCTGGTACATTCAGCTTTTTGAATGCTGAAACTAGTTCATTCAGCTTTTTGACAGCTGGGACTTGGGCACTTCATTTTCTAGTTCGGTTATGTGGTGGGTATTGGGCCTTGTATGTTTTTATGTTTTCTGTGCGCGGCTGGTTAAGTTGAGTACTGCATTCATTCCTTCACCGACTTTATAGTATCTTTTAGCAATGCAACAGTCTGATTTTATAGTTTGTCCAAATTTTCGGAAATTGTTCAAAAGATTCTTGTCTTTATAACGCTGTACCGTCTTGATTTTCATAAATTTGTCACTGAGCCCGGTTTTTCTGGAGAACGGGTCATTTGGAGTTCACCGATTTTAATGAATATTACTAACAGGCGACCACTTTTTGCCAATGCCTTTGGTGGTGTCTTGATAAGGGGTCTACTGTATATACAAATCTCTTACTAGAAATATAAATTATATTATACCCTATTTCTTTTTTATAAATACTTGTAAACTTTGAGCAATTACTCGGGTGACTACGTTGTTCTAGTACTAGTATTACATTGGTGTATTATACTGTGCAGTTTCTGACCACCTCAACTATACGTAATGGCACAGTAGTTCAGCACTATAGATTCCCCAGAAAACGATAATATGTACTCGGACAGGGAAGACAGCACTCAAGTTACCCAGCCGAGCACTGACTGCTGATCCGAAGGTTGTGGGTTCGATCCCGCTACCAGCCGGATTTAAACATAAATGCGTTTCAGTGTTTCCCACCTAACATATAACGGGAACTAAAATCACTAAAGTCTTTTGGACGAGACTTTAAAAAACTGAGGTGCCATGTAAAAGAACCCCGGATGATTCTGAAACTGGGACATCTTCTGTGTCATGCACTATCTCCCATAAACTAAAATGACTTACCTCTTCTTGGGGCCTCGCCCATATGAATTTTCGGTGGCGAGGATAAACAATAGCATATAAATCATTTCACTACAATTTTGTACATGTACACTGTCAGCTGTATACCGGGTACCAACTGAATAATCTTTATTGGGTTGAATGGTGTGAGAAAACTTTCACTAAACAGATTACCCTTGTTATTTTCTTGATTAAAGCTTTTTAAGGATTATCGTTTTAAGAATGGATCAAGTATTACACGTTTGCAATCACTTATACTAAATCTAGACGACACAATATTAGAACCGTCATCAAATGCTAAGGTTCCACTAATGTTCATACAGTTGACCATTAGATTAATTCAAATGTATCACAGAATGCGTGGGGTTAGATGGGGTTGAAATTTATCAAAAATAGTTTCAAGTTTTCAAATGATCTGGCTACCTGTTGTCTTTCTGTTGGTATATACGTATACTTATTTCTCGCGGTTTTTTTCCTGAATGCACGACTGTGTGGGCTATAAGACCTAAAGGTAAGTTCGATAAAATTGCAAAAAGATAATAAAAATCGGACATGGGTGGCAGCCCTCAACTAAACCAGCCGAGCACAGAAAACATAAAAACACCACAAACCACAATTAAACGGCACAATGCCCAACACACAACTGAACTAAAAAATGAACTGAACCACTAAAAGCCCAAGTCTCAGCTGTCGAAACATCGAAAGCCCAAGCCCCAGCTGTCTGAATGACCTAGTTTCTGCTATATGAAAAAGCTGAATACCATAGTTTTGCAAGTTTTCATGTGCACAAGACTTAATTTTTTAAGTGGGGTCGTAAAAGCGTTGGGGAGTATTTCAGCGAAATGGTGCAAGTAAGTGCCTCACTGCAACAGCCTTCTGCATTAGTCAGACATACCTAGCCGGAATAAACTCTTACATGCCCAACTAATCACAAGGTGCATGCCACAAGGACAACGATCAAAAGAAACGGCACATTGACACACATTATCTTTTTAATTTTCTTTTTAAATAGGAATTTGACAAGAGATACATAAAAAATACATACATATAAAAATACATACATAAAAAGAATATAGTTCACCGGGGATAACCTAGCCTTATCAATAAACAAACAAAGCAAATTATAAACACTGCATGGTCGACAAGCCGCCAGTTATCAGCGTAGATTGAAATAGTGTATCATTAAAAGTGTATATGCACAAGATTGACCAAAAATGAATATCGAAAATATATTTTATTTTCCTTTTTATTTGTAAACAAAGGCTAGTGTTATCTTCGGCGAACTATACATGCATCAAAAGAATAATACATACAAATACTACATACTACAGGGTTTTGTAGATACAAACCCACACCTACCCACCCACCCACCCAGACGCTGCAGTAGGATTTGTGTATTTTGATTACACAAATTCGCATTTAACTACATTTTTATGACCACTGACGTCAAATGTATGGATTCCACAAATTGCGACAGGAACGAAACGAAAGGAGTGCTCCAAAACAAACAGACTTCCATAGCATTAATTAACGGCCTGGTTCGAATTGTAAACAGTTACATGTGCGTCAATTATTAGGTCAGATAAACCGAGCTTTGATTTCTCTTTATCAGGCAATCAATCTACAGTATTATTCTTGCACATTCTACAGCGCAAATGGCCGTAAAGTTTACTATATAACTTACGAAAGATCATGACTTAGTATTAGAAAACATAAAAAAAACACAGAACACAATCACATGACACAATGCCCAACACACAATTGAACGAGAAAGGGAACTTAACCCTTGAACGTCCAAGTTTTAGCTGTCAAAAGGTCGGAAGTCCAGGTACCAGATGTTTAAAGGCTGTATGACCTAGTTTCACCTAAAAAACTGAATGATTTAATCATAGAGCTTACTTTGTTATTGTCATTACTTGCTAAGTGTTAAACAACACGCATGTAGTCCATACAATGGGAACACACATTTAGAAATAACTAGTACATGGATTATCGTTTTAGACAAGGGTCAAGTATAACGCGTTATTATACACAATTAAGACATCAAAAGAGTATTAATCGTCAT
The DNA here is from genome assembly GCA_947247005.1 of Spisula solida. Taxonomy (NCBI): domain Eukaryota; kingdom Metazoa; phylum Mollusca; class Bivalvia; order Venerida; family Mactridae; genus Spisula; species Spisula solida. Next base: position 17,112,950 of record OX365952.1, on the reverse strand, counting down.
CAAGTATAAACCGTCTACGTTTTAAACCGTTGGCCGTTTGTTTAATCCAGGTTTATCTTAAAGCGATTAAAGTTAATTTTAATCAACAACATGCTGATGCAGTAATCTATGATATATAAAATGTAATGTTTCACGGATAGCTTTCCTGAGTTTTCTTGTAGCATATAATTTAAAACAATTGAGCAAGGTCGTTGAAGAACATTTTCTCAAAAAAAATTGAAAATTAATCCCCGATAAAACACTACTCGACACTGTCGCAATAGTCAGTCGAACAGAACCGGAGCAAAATGCAACAAGCAATAACGAACCCATAAGGACTACCACACATTTCTAGGACAATGGACCATCAAAGACAAGTCACATGACCACCAAAGACAAGTCACATTGACAAAATATGTTTTCGTAATTTTCCTTCTAACAACAAACTGACCAATATATAAATTAAAATGACATTTGACTGTAGGGTATTTGTGCGCACACAAATATTATATTCATACCACTTGGTAAGCTGGCTATTAACGTACTACTGCGGTAAAAGACAATAAGCGACAAGTCAGGTAATTCGAGCTACCTGTCCATTTCTTTCGTGGCTACACCAGTAAAACGACGAATATGCATGTGTGCAGTGGTTGGAGATGTTCCCCCCCCCCCCCTTGTTGTCATTTGTACCACACCCTAGTGGGAGTGACTAAGAGGCATGTGTATTTTGCTTACATTTTTAGTTAATAAAATAACGACAGTGACGATCTAAGTTATGTTTAAGTAAACAGAAACTTTTTGGCGTGGACGCACTCGTCGCACTCGACGCACTCGTCGCACTCGACGCACTCGTCGCACTCGACGCACTCGTCGCACTCGTCGCACTGCAGTATGATTTTTATTTTCACATTGTATGCATCCTTAATTAAGCAACAACACCATGTTATTATCAAATACTCGGTCATTTTAATATTCGACTAATTGGACAAATCTATAGAACTCCCTGGCATAGTAACATTTATTTATTTTTATTTTTTTTGTTACTCGGACATTTTTCAGAAAAAAATCTAAAAGAGGAGGGAATAAATAAAAATAAAAACTCCCAAAATATAGCTTCCACAAGCTGTTGGTGGTAGAATAGTCAATGACGGTCCAACACTCAACAACAGTGTTAGTTTTCAAGAAAACAGCCAATTTATCTTAAGACTAGTACACTACAGTGAAATACTAATACATGTATAATAAAACTTATTATTAACAAAATAATGAAATAATAATACAAGGCTGGTCCATTTATCATCAAAACATTATAAGCAATTTTTTTTCCAGTTTTTCAAAAAAAAAATTTGAAAATGCCACAAAATTGGACAGGAGGGGCCGAGTAACGAAAAATAAAAGAACTCTAGCCTTAGTGCACGTGTTGATTGATACATACGATACGTTTAGGCCCTATTATTAATAATATCCGTCAACATAATTCTTATCACCACTAGCGTCGATTGTGTGAGTTCCACAAATTGCAAAAATAACAATAGTGCACGAGAAAGTGAAGAAAAGAGTTCCCCAAAACAGACAGAAGTCCAAAGCATTAACGACCTGTGTCCAATTGTACTCCGGTTCTTGTAAGCCAATCAGATCACATGAACCGAGCTTTGCTTTCTCTTTATCATCCAACAAAGCTACGGTATTCTTCTTGCACGTTCTACAGCGCAAATAACCGTAAACTTTCATGAAACCTTTGAAAAATCCGTTTATTGGATGTCTTTCTGTAGTGCGGGTATCTAGTCTGATTTCGACAATCGACACGACAACAATAAAGGTGCTAAGACTACTCATGAGAGACAAGTAAACAGAAACCAGAGACACCTTGTCAGAGTTTTGTGGCATTTCTGATGCCACAATAGTCAGAAAAACAGCAAGCGACAGAAAGACGGTAATAGCGTAACTAGCTCTTTCCCCTGATAGGCATGGGAGACAAAATGAGAAACTATTCAATATGGACAATAGTATCACGGGCAATAATACGTTAATCATATAGAAACTAGGTTTCCGCTGGAGACGAACGACAAATATGGTGGCAGCGTCTCCGGTGTCAACGTCTTTGTACGTCGTTGAATGGAGTTTCCACGCTGCATTAGTGGAGTACCGGTTAAGTTGCATTCCGTTTGAACCAATTTCGATATTCACCTCTGAATTGACATAACTCCATGCTGTAAACTGCAGTTCACATTCCTGAAAGTATCAATTACTTGATGCAAAGGTGGAACGCTACTAGATCTACACAATTGTCAAATGTTTCTACTTTCGAAAATCTGGCGGGTCTTTCGTTGAATAATGGCTCCGTTGCGTCTACCGCGGCTTTGTGACACAGGAGACATGGGTAAATGGTGCCATTAAGTAGGAGTAGCATATCATGGTATTATTAGTCCAAATTAAAGGGAGCATTAAATAAACCTGCGCCACATCACCTTTGCGACAGCCGTTAACCTGCCTATACACATTATTACCGCCTCCTCGATAGCCTAGTGGTTGAGCGTTCGCTTCGAGTGCGCGAGGTCTCGGGTTCAATCCCTGGCCGCGGCATACCAAAGACGAAATAAAAATGGTACCAGAAATTCCCTTGCTAGACGCTCAGCATAAAAGGAAAACTGATTTCTCTTCTCTCATACCCTCGTGGCGATGGATAACATCAGGAATGAGGTGTCGAGAGTAATTAATATAAGTTGGAAAAACTTGTTTCACAATCGACCTTAAATCAATTAGTATAAACTACATTATGAAGTACAATTTGAGTCAATCGTCTTACGAAATACTATAACACCACGAGAGTAATGCAACATCGCAAATGTATTTCTCAACGCTTACGATTTGCCATATTTTGCACCTATCAATGGTTTCCCCCAGGGGGGGGGGGGGGAAGCGGCGGGCATACACGGGACTTTTGACGGAAGGCTGTTCCCGATAGGTGGGAATTTGACAGACGGAATGGTGCCGAGTCCCGGGAAATTTTGGCTTTGGCCGAAATTTTCATCCCGGGGGTATGTATAGCATCTCCAAGTGAGGGGATTTTGACAAATTGCCCTTGCTCTAGGGTGGGAATTTAGACTTTGAAAAAGTAAAAATGTCAAATTCCCCTGGGTCAGCCCACCGCTCCCCCCATGGGGTAAAACATTGATAGGGGCATTTGCATTTACTTTCTATGTTCAATCGTTATACGAGACAGATTCGTGTGGTTCTTGGGACATAGGGTATGTACACGACATTATAAAATAAAAAGCAGGAAACATGAGTTTTATTTCGATTTCCGTACTGAAATTTTACATTTTACATCGTAGAATCTACTATAAAACAAATTGCATTAAAAAGCATGTAAAATTACCTGGATATCAAATGGAAAGTAGGTTATATCTAGAGAACAGGTGGACTGGAGAATCTGAAATACAATACGAAGTAAAGTAATTTATTATTTACTTTCAATGGAGTATGGAGTTTTTTCAGTGAAAATAACAGTGAAATTAACACTTTGTTATTTTCACTGTTTTAGAAGCTGGTGGTATCATGCAGAAATAGAAACGTAACATCAACGTCTCCGGGCTTTAAAATGTGCGTTACGTCATATTGATGTCATAATTCTCACGCAGTGACGTTCTAATTTCGACGTGATTTTTCCAATTAAGGAGGTACGAGCTGCCTTGTGCGCATTCGCGAAATTTCAAAATCGTATTAGATAAGAACAAACATGAATTTTAGTTTCAATGATCGCATATGAATGTTGATTCATGATAATAAACATAATATTATTGCACAAATTAGATATTTTTAACTTTTTATTTTTTTGCATGTATGAAAAGTGGGTGGGGAACGGCAAAATTGTGAATAATATTGGTTCACCATAAATCCCTACAAATGTTCAAATGCATATGCTTATATATAATATGTAGTGCATGGTTTAGTTATAAGATGTAACCATACTTTGACATATTTTCAATAAAAATTTATTTCATTACAATATGCAAATTAGGTTAATTTTATGCAAATTTATTCATAATTAGTACTTTTTTATGCACAGCTCCCAAAAAAGGCTGGTGACCCCTATTTTTTATTTGACTAAACTGGTGTTCTATTTGATACTTAACTTAGGGCCAATTCTAAATCATTTTCGATCGTTAGGTATTTTTTGATGTTCATTTGAAATCATTTGAAAATCACACTTTTTTGCGAGTGGGTGGGGTAACTATTTATCATGTTCAAATACTGAATTTGTTCACCAGGCAGCCGGAATTGTGACTAATGTCAATAGGAATCACCATTGAACACACAAAATATCATGCATTGCTTAAAAGTGGTTTCATATAGTAATAATCTTAAAAAGAACATAATGGTGCCATAAATGCAGGAAATAGATAAAATGAACAAAATACAATGGTAGGTCATTAGAAAGCCATGTATGTCGAAAACGAGCCTGGTGACATATCATTTTTATGTTTTCAATGTTGTTCTAGAAGACTGTTCTGTCATTTTAAGATGTTTCAAGGAAAATTCGATCGTTAGATCAAAGGTGCGCGTACCTCCTTAAGCCAATTACGGCACATTTTTTAAGAGGAGTTGAGGCATATAATAAACAGAAAATTTGTTGATTTTTTGTGTAATTTAATATCCATTTTATTTCACTCATGATCACAGAAAATTAATTTTCTGTGATCACTCGGTGAAATAAAATTCGATCTTACACCTAAATCAACAAATATCCTCCATATACATTGAGTGCATCCTACGTACTCAAAATGACAATATAAGGCTGCAGTATTTTACTGCCAAAATAACCAAATTTGGATACGTCAATTAAATGGATCCACATGCACCCGACATGAAAGAATATCAAGTGATCAATGTCGTGAACGAGAATTCGACGCTGTTACCTCCTTGAAGAATCATACACCATCTTGTAGGAAATGGTCTAACTAAGAATATGAACCCCCACATGACATGTAACATCGTGTTAACGTTCAGTAATAAAACTGTTACGGACAGTTTTGTGTCGAGTGTTTCTAAAATTAAAGTAGTCCCTGCGGGCGGAGCTTGTATCAGTCACAGTATGAGTGATAACCAGTGATTGATATAGGTTTTTATTTCACTGATAGAACTCCATACCTCATCAGATAGCATTAAGTAAACGGCCATGTTAGTAATAACAGGCGCGTTACGTAATGAAGCATATTTTACAAATTCACAAATATCTAACAAAAAGTGTTTATAAATCCGTGTATATTGTATGACAAGCACGTGTTCATAAACATGTTTGCATAACTGATGACTGTCATCCATAGAAGGATTATAAAGCCCGTCATCTTTGTATTTCGCATAAAGACGGTCATTGTGACGACCCCTTAATCAGTCGTCAACAAAAACGTTACCCATACCTACCTGGAAAGGGTACCACTCTACGAGACCGCCATTAGAAACTTTAATATTTAGGTATTCCGAGCCAAGTCCAGTGAATGTTTTGAATGCATTGCTCAATGCCAAATCCGGCTTCCAAATATCATCCTGGGGCTGAAAATGAAATATTTGGTTTCATCAAGTCCAAATAATAATACATAATTTCATCTATACCGGCAAAAAGGAAACGACTAAAATATCGTTAAATGATAATATTCCACCAGCTAGTACTCAATAACTACACCATATTTGCAATCAATGTTTTGGTGATAAATAGAAACATCCTTTGTTACTAAGCATAACTTGACAGCAGGATTCATATGTGCTATTTTAATACAACTTCATCGTCAATTGTCAATTTGCATACAATATATTATATAAATATCGAGAATCTGGTATAAGCTGAGTATCGGTGCTATACACCGGGCACATTAAATAACCAGGCTGTCTATTCGAAATAAGAGCTAGGTGCACCTCTGCAGCACCGGACACGACAGGTATCTTATAATTGTCTCTCCCTGCCTTCAGGGGCTTACTCTCAGTCTGTCCCTCTGGTAAGATCACGCTGTATCTGCACTAGTAGAGAATGCACCTGTGCCCTTGTGGCTGCAACACTTTATTATGTAAAGGGCGTGAAAAGGGCGCTATAATATAAATCTGGTATATTTGTATTTTTATGTTCAGTACAAAACGCAACAAAACACAACACAATCACACGACTTTATGTACAAAATTATTGTGAACTGTGACTGGTACTTCAATAATATTCCCTAGTAAAGCATCTGAACATTTGTTTAAAATTGAAAGTCGGAGTCTATATACAAATTTGGTGTATCATTGTAAAATTGAAGTTATGTCCAATTTAAAACTGAACGGTAATCTTCCGTTTTTTAGATAATGACGTTGCTATGACGCCGTGAAGTTGCTATGTGACGGACGTTTTTACGTTAAGGCGCGACAAGTCTTACACGTAGTAAAACGCCTGTGAAATCGTAATTATAACATCAGTAATGTCAAACCTCTGGCATTCGACTCATGTATTGAATGCGCGTCCGTACATATATACATGTAATTATTACACATAAATTTCAAAACACGCCGACGAAATACTTAAAATGACGTCGTTGGCGTTTTTTGTTTTGCCAAAAATACGCACGTTTCTGCTATTTAAAAAATATCTGCCCGTCTAAAAATGATATTTTTGTAATATGTTAAAATAACATATGACCTGAAATATACATGTTCTACGGATTCTATAAAACATTTACAGAAATCACATACATTGGAATTAACAATTTCCCATGTATAAAGATGTTTATTTGTATGAATTGCTATTATATTTATCTAAAATTGCAAGTTCTGGCCAGTTATGTATTCTGTACATCTTGTAGGTATATTGTTTAGTTTATTAAAGTTCAGTTCAACATCATTTTGTAATTTTCTCTAATTTTCTTTACTTTATGGTTTTATTTCTTTATTTATTTGTAGTCAATCAAAATACTACCACAATAAATTAATTTAACCTACATCGTCTACCTGTCTTTAAACGACTTAACAGTGACGCCTTTTATCTCTTTGTGTTCGCTTTATAATTTTTGAGCTCTTTTGGTATACAGTGCACTATAGTGCAAATATACGTATATATACGTAAAACTAAAAAAAACTACATGTATTTAAAAAAGGACTATATATAATAAGCATCAATTGTAAATGATTGAAAAATCCATAGAAAGGTTAACTTTGTTTTGCATATATATATTATGGTCTAAGAATTTTAAAATTCATATCAAATTCCATTGTTTATTGAACCAAGTTTTAACTAATTTTAAAGTTTGAATGATTCCTCAAAGTGTCTTTGTTTCGTTGTTTCCTTTACTTTTTTTATATTAAGGACGTTTAGGACCTTTCTCCGACGTCATCGGTAAAAAATCGCTTTTTCGCCGAATCTAATAAAAATCTCCAGAAATATGCTTTAACCTACTCTCCGTATTATGACGTTTTTAATTTTTCAAAATATTGCTTCGTTTCCTAGCAACGTGACGCTATGTACAGAGGACGTGAAATTGACGTTTTGAGCGTATATTTCTGTTCTATTAAGATGTACAATAATTTTCAAAACTCTATTTGTTAGTCCTTCATCCTTTGAATACGTATATGTAAAATTTATAGCAGTTGCGACTAACAATTTCGCAACGAAAACGGTTTTATATCGAAAATTGACCTGTATTTTACTGCTTATTTGCGACACCCTACTCACTTCAGGGCGCAATTTGGTCAATAAAAAGTGATTCAATCAACTAATGAAACATACCGTGGTTTTGCGGTAATTCTACAGAATAAGCACAAACAATAAAAAAGGGGGGTGATCTCGCATTATTTTCGACAAAATTGAATTTTAATGAAAAACGGACATACGTTAAAGGCATAACGTCGTGCCGTCGCACGACGCTACGGGCTATTGTGGCTACGTCAGCGTCATGATCTTGTGGTGTATCCGGCGCATCGGCACATTGTTTCAATATATAAACAATATAAGAAAGCCTTATTGATGAGATCTTCAATATACCCCTAACATTGTATGAATATTAATAATTTCTAGTGACATACATGTACGTACATTTTCCCTATAAATAAAGAGATATGAACTTGCTACTAGCACACACTGTATAAAACACTAACCACCTCTCAGAAAGAATATTGTGCTTTAACATTTTGGCTTACGACCTATATATTGTGTATGCACAGTAGGGGGTTCGGGGCAAAGTGTTACAGTCCCTGTGGTAAAATGTTTATTGTAATAGATACCGACAAACATACTTTGGTATGTAGTTATATTTTCAATAAATGGTCAAAAGTTGTCCCAACACGTCTTCACAATGTGTTGCATTTACGGACCATTTTAAACAGTTGAACTTGTTAATGCATATTCAATGCAAATTGATTAATTAAAGAACTTGCATTGTAAAAATTAAGTATGGTTTGTGTATACATTACTACTAGGACTGTATAAGTGTACATGTATGCATTCAATAGGCAATGTAACAATTATACATAATATATTTTCCCCAACAACTCACTAAACAGCAACAACACAACAGCTCTACAGTAAATCCCAAAGGTGGCCGAACCAAGTATCTTATGAACCAGTCATGATAAAAACCCCGCAAATTCCCCTGTCCTATACCTCACGGGTATAGTCAGAGCTGCATTTCCCCGCTATTTTGTCGCGAATCAAAAGCGTACCACACATACATCAGTGCGGGGACATCGAAAACGTAAAAACACAAGACAGTTCCCACTATCACCTGTCTTTCCCCTGGATTGGGATAGTAGTTTCAATTGACTGGTACATTATTGTAACGTCATGTTTGATGTGTAGGCCTACTCCAACTAAGGCATATAAGCCAAAATGTCAACCTATACCGTGAGTTTCGAATTAAACAAATTTGAAAAATTGTGAAAACAGTACAACAATTCCAGAAAAAAGCGTTGTCAACAAAATGTGTGAAGTTAAACCGGCCGCGCATTAGCCGATCCAACAGCGGCTCAAAAGTGTTAACATTAACTTATAATATTAATATCTAATACACGCGTAAGACATCATACTTATATATATAACGCTATCTTTCAATTTGCTGGCTGTTCATCTACCGTCTGTATTATTTTTGTTTTTAATTAAATTTATTCACGGTTACTTTACAATCAAAATTTAGCAGACCGCTACATTATATCTATGTATGACTGTAAGAAAACGATGTATACATATTTTAGTTATTATTTTATTAAAGGGACGTAATTATTAGTTTGGAAGACTTCAGTTAGTTTGGAAGACTTGAGCTCATAATTCGGTACAATGCATTTAATGTCCGATCGAATATCCCGAGTAGATGTTTAGATAATTTAAATACATAACTCAGCCGATGTTCTCTTTTGTATCACTGTGTATTTATCATGATGCTGTGTTCAATAAAGACACATTTTGGAGAATAATAAAACCACAGTACTGATAGTATTGCAGGTATTGCGAGAGAAACTCAGTTTTGTCATTTTCACAAAAAGTACCACACTCAAATCGAAATGAATAATTGTTATGTAGTGACAAACTTTGCTTTGAACAAAGCTATTACATGTATATATGATTTGATAATTGAACAGATGCAGGTGAAATGCGTGCATTTTATTCTTAACATGTAATTGTTGTACTAGTAAATAGGACGCAAGTCCGTAAATAGAACGGACGTACATAGCGCGTTACGTTGGGCGACGTAACGTTTTTACGTAAGTCCGTTTTTTACTGAAATTCAATTTTGTCGAAAATAATGCGAGATCATCCCCCTTTTTTATTGTTTGTACTTATTCTGTAGAATTACCGCATCACCACGGTGTATTTAATTAGTTGATTGAATCACTTTTTGTTGACCAAATTGTGACTGTATGCCATGCATTAGATACATCATATTTAAAAATGACTTTGGAGTACAAATGTCTTTGGCGTCTTTATGATCAACTATTCACGCCGATTATTAAATGCTAACTGATGAGATATGGAGTTCTATCAGTGAAATAAAACCTTTATCAGTCACTGGTTATCACCTACAATGTGACTGATATAAGCTCCGCCCCTCACAGGGACTACTTTAATTTTACCCAAAACTCAACACTAAACTGTCCGTAACTTTTTTATTACTGAACGGAAACATGCCATGTGGGGGTTTATTCTTAGTTAGAACATTTGCTACAAGTTTGTGTATGATTTGATGCAAAATTCTAAAATAAATTGTTATTCACCTATTCACCATAATCCAAGATGGCGCCGATTTTGAATAGAAAAATATGAATGGAATAACATATTCATACGCAGCCTAACCACAGTGGTAATTTGGCATAAATAGTACCAGTTTTGACACCAGATAAGCATCAAATAAATAGAATATTAATGTTGTTTGTTTTGATTGAATATGGTTAATATCTCATCATGTAGTGATAAATGCTACGCGCTTTTGAAAATATTGAATTTTATCACTACACGATGACATATAAACCATATTCAATCAAAACAAACAAATATCCTCTATTGATCAAATGAAAGAATACCCTTGCCACAGCCTTCCATTGGCGGACTGAAGGAGGTATCCAAGCCATTTCACCCGCCAATGCTGCGTTTGGTGTATATCGTCCAACTCCCAAGAAATATCTCATGGCACGATTGTGTACATTATTTATACAGGAGAAAGATTTGGTCCCCCAAATTGCAGCCCCATAGCTAATGACGGGCCACACTAAAGAATCATTTAATTTAGTAAAAACGTCGTAAGGCATCCACCGACTAATTTACATTTTGCAATTAAAATCCCTAGGGCACGACTAGCACTCTGGGCTACAGCTTTGACAGTTATATTAAAATCCAGATGTTCATCTAGTACTAGACCTAAATAAGTATATTTGCTAACAATTGACAAAGAACTAGCACCACATGTTAAATTATAATCAATGCATTGTACAGAAGGTGGGCGAAAATGCATTACATTACTTTTTGTACCATTTACGGTCATATCATTATGACAACACCAATCATTTAAAGCATTCACCAATATTTGCAAGTCATGGGCATTTTCTGCTAACAAGACAATATCATCAGCATATAACAATATACATATTTTTTCATTATCCAAGTCAATACCAACATTCAAACTTTTGATATATTTAACTAAGTCGTTTATATAGAGATTAAACAATAATGGTGACAAAATACAACCCTGTCTTAAACCGGAGGTGACGTTAAACCATTCTGTCTTAAAGGAATTTATTTTTACACAGGAATTTACAGACGAGTATAATGATTTGATAGCATTTAACATATTTCCAGAAATTCCGGTTTTCAATTACCTCTCCCATAGCTTATCTCTATTAATAAAATTATAAGCCTTCTTGAAATCTATAAATGCAACAAAGGTGGACTGTTTCAGTTTTTCCTTGTGTCTATGAGATTGGTAAGTGTTGAAATTTGGTCAATTGTACTACGTTTCTTCCGGAAACCCACCTGTTCATCTTCCAGTTTATCATTACTTTCAACCCATTTACTTAATCTATCATTTAAAAGTGTACAATATATTTTATAGACAACCGAAGCCAATGCTAAACCTCTATATGAAAGCGGATCTCTTGGATCTAAAGATACGGACTTAGGTATAGGGTTAATAATACATTTTGACCAGATAGAAGGCACTGTTCCACTACTAAAGCAAACATAAAATAACGAATGAAGGAAAATTATTGAAGTGTCATTTTTTAACACTTCTGCGTGCATGGTATCTGCCCCTACTGCTTTACCACGTTTTGTTTTAAGCACAGCTTCGTTAACTTCCAAAATAGAAATATTCTCATTAAAAGGTAAGAGTACATCTTGAATGTCAGAATTATCGCCCGATAGCATATCAGGTGGATTATCCGAACTGATATGATTATTGAAAAGTGAACTAAAAGTATCTTTCCATTTCATTAGAACATCATTTATATCCGTTGATATCGATCCATTATCTAACATAACTTCCATTGGTATTTTCTTTACCCTGGTTTGATTAATACCAATTTTGCCAATGGATTTCCAAAAAGGATTGACTTGCCGTATTAGCAGTATCTAACAATTCCTTTTGTAGAAAATACCAGTAGTACCGCTAAGCCTTTTGAACTTCACGGTCAAATAATTTCCGCTTAATGATAAACAATTGCCTAAAGTGTCGTATGTATAAAAATGTCATTATGAGAAAACAAGGAAAAACTGTCTGAAAACTACTTTTACTTATGAAAAAGAAGCTTTTTAAAAATCAGTTTGGTCAAGATGACAACTTCCGGTTTTCATAAAGTAGGTTCATAAGATGCACATTATGATACAGTTTCGATTTTCTTGAAACTTGGTACAAGCAAACATTATTTAAAGACTCCTCTTCTTTTTTGGTGTATATATTTTGGTCATAAATGCGTTGATGCGTACGTCATAGCATCATCTAGCGGACACGCGCACATTGAGGCTACGTGCCTGATACCATTGTTTTTATGATTTTACGAGTGTTTAAATGAAAAAAACTTTCAAAACATTTTACTCGGATGATCAAATAACAAAAGGAGATGTTTTGAATTGAAAGAAATAGCAATATCTTTACTATTTTCAACAAAAACGTTGAAATGCTGTTATTTGCGATTTCAGAAAACGCTCACCCGCCAGCAAATTCATGGTCATATCTCGAAAACGAACCCGGATAGGGTATTTGTTATTCGATAATCAAAGACAGTTTAAAAAAACGAATAGAATGATGCCAAAAAATATGGTGGTTTAGGTGAGGTTTTCGCTAGAACAAGAAAATATTTCAGAAAAAAACCGAACCCGGATAGCTTCTGGACCAGAATGTGCAATACTCCAGAAGCTAGATTAAATAAGCGTGTAGCACTCTGGGCTAACAACAAAGCATGCCATGGTTGTAAAAATTGGATGTTTGCTGTAAAAAAATCATTTACATTCATGTCAACTTCCTGATAATACATCTTTAAACAATAATGTGTCAAAATATCGTATCTGTGATACCATTGTTGAATATTTAATGTCTGATTACATTGTTGATTGGAAAATATCATTATCAAGGGCTGATAGCAAATCTGGAAGAGGCCGTAATAAATAGAGGATATTTGTTTGTTTTGATTGAATATTGTTAATATCTCATCGTGTAGTGATAAAATTCAATATTTTCAAGAGCGCGTAGCGCGAGTGAAAATATTAAAATTTTATCACTACAAGATGAGATATTAACCATATTCAATCAAAACAAACAAATATTCTATTTATTTAATGCTTTTATGGTGTCAAAACTGGTACTATTTATGCCAAATTACCACTGTGGTTAGGCTACGTATGAATAATATTATGTTATTCCATTCATAGTTTTCACTTCAAAATCCGCCATCTTGGATTATGGTGAATAGGTGAAATTGACTTTTTTGAGAATTTTGCATTAAATCATACACCAACTTGTAGGAAATGGTCTAACTAAGAATAAAACCCCCCACATGACATGTTTCCGTTCAGTAATAAAAAAGTTACAGACATTTTAGTGTTGAGATTTTGGTAAATTAAAGTAGTCCCTGTGAGGGGGCGGAGCTTATATCAGTCACATTGTAGGTGATAACCAGTGACTGATATAGGTTTTATTTCACTGATAGAACTCCATATCTCATCAGTAAGCATTAAATAAACTACGGAACTATCGTACTTATAAATCAAGCTTTGAAGTCGAAACTTATTTTAGGGTTATACTTCCTCCGAGCCATAGATCGGCATTCAGTAAATTTAGATGTGGTGTTGCACCAATCCGAATTGAAACCGGAAGGTATGAAAATCTAAGTGTATCTGAACGTCAATGTCCCTTTTGTAATGAAGTTGAATCGGATATCCATGTATTGTTTAATTGTAATGTATATAATTGTGAACGCACTGGTCTAATGCAGAAAGCAGTGTCGATTAATTCCGATTTTAATTCATTTTCTGATATAGAAAAACTTAAGTTTGTTTTTACTGGGGGAACCCCAGTATTTGTATTACATACAATCCTGAAATCACTACGATTTTAACGATGTAATTTCTCCACGACCAATTCATCCGAGCAAGAAAGAAGTGCCTGCAAATCTCAACCAATATCGTAATTTTCGACCTTTTATGAGAACATTTGTTTTCAACAATTTAATATTTTTTTATTTGTGCGTATTGTGTGAACTTTTTGAAAGTTTATTTGGATGAGAAAAAGTATTTGTGCGAATAAATTCCTACGCGCTGTAAAATGACTAATGATTTTTGAGGGGCGATAAAAATGTCACTGTTAAAAGTAACCCGTTGAGCAGACGAACTTAACACAATTTGTGGTTTTAACATTCATACTATTAACTACATTTTGCATTTGTTGATAGTATTAATCCACGTTTCGTCCTTTAACTTACCAGAGATCTTCAGCTAAATAGTTTGGATGTACCGTTATAACAACCCTTTTCCCAGCGCTGTTACATAAATTTTCCCGCCGAAAGTCGAGACCATATGAGTTATTTATGTTCGTCCCCATCTTATTCGTTCGCGCTATTCGTACCATTTCCAGCTCGTACCCAGGTATAATTATTGAATAAGGACTCTGTGAACGCAGTTTTTAGTTTCTAGTTTTTTTTCTATTTTCTTGCGCCCGTGTTAATAGTATTGATCGACGTTTGGTCCATTGAATTGCAATAGATCATCAGCTAACTTGAATAGTTTGCGCCGTCTGTCGTTAGGCCAACCCATGTCCGTGCGCTGCTGTGTATACAATTTCCCGTCGAAAATCCAGACTATATCGTCTTTTTTGTTTCGACCCCTATCTTATTCGTTCTCGCGAATCGTACCCTATCCGGATGGTTTATAGTTTACATAATTATGCAGCTGAAGAGTTGTGTAATTATGACTTTGTGTAGTTTTTAGACGCTAGCTTATATTTTCTTGCACCCATTGATGCCCTATCTCATTTCTTGCATTCTTTTGGTTTACTACCATCAAAATAATTTGCACGGACACGTTTAATCAAATGTTTTTATTCTATTTATTACTCGAGTCTGACCTGCAAAAATATATATCAGGACTGGTACGTCTTGATGTCCGCAGGTACATTCGAACACACATTTTGACATATTACTTAGAACTACAGCAGGTGTATTGCCTTCATGAGTTCTAGCATTGTGATGGGTCCGTTGAGGTGTGATTTGAATGATTCAGCTGCTATCGCGTGTCAGAAACCTTGTCACAATATTAACATTGGTTTTGAAATTCAGTACCATTAAATGGGAAACCCTATAATGCCCAGAATTGCGATTTTCCCCAGAAATAGTACTTCAGTGCTTTGATTACTAATCAGGCAGTTACTAGAATTTGTGCCAAAACCTGTCATGATATTTTAAATAGCAGATATATTTACCTCTGTAAATAATGCCCATATTATTTATAATTAAATTGTGATATGTTTTATCTCCGTACAAGAAGCAGCTGTTAATCAGTTCATCTACGGTCTGACCGAGGTGATAATCGTTTTATTAGGTCATTTTTTAAATTGTGCATTAGTACTCATTTTCTATTTCAGTTTTTTATAATCTTCAATTTTATTACATTTTTACCATGAAGATTAACGACTGCTACTTGGTTTTATATGTGTAAATAAGTCATCGTTAATTGGGTATAACTTCTCTATTACAAGAAGAGTTATAGTATTATGGTTATATACAGTCTAGACTAAGTCTCTCTATACATGTGTAAATAACTGAATGGTAATTATACTTTTATAGTATACTTTTAAGTAAATGTATGTAGAGTAACAATTTTATATTACAACTGTAGTGTTAATGTGATATATAGTCTCTTATAATTCTTATTAGAATGACTTTGTGCAATGTTTTACTGTAATTTGATATGTATAATGTATGTATGTTGTACAAAGATGAGACCTAAATAAATAAATATACGACCTCATTCTTCTAAAAAGAGTATATTAAGTCAGACAGGGAAGGCAACACTCAACTTAACCAGCCGAGAACAGAAAACATTAAAACACACAAAGCACAATGCCCAACTAAACAAGCGCAGATCCGCCCAAGTCCAAGCTGTCGAAAAGTATAATAAATTATAACTAGCTGAATGACCCAGTAGAAAAGATACAGCAACCAAAAGGCGGAATGCCTACGCTGAATAACCTAGTAACAACGGTAAAACTGCTGAACTACATAGTTATAGCAGCCTTTAGTCTCAAAAGTTAAATAACAGTATTAAAACGTAGAAAGGCCCGTATAGTCGGATGACCTACTAACTAGCTGAATGACCCAGTTTCCACAGCAAAAGGACTATATTGCCCCGCTTTAGCTGTAAGAAATCTTAAAACGAAGAAGTGCCCAACACACTACCGACCAAGAAAATTAAACGCCCCTTGTCTCATTGTTTAAAAACTGAATAGAAAAGATTCAGCAAACAAAAGGCAGAAAGCCCACGCTGAATGACCTAGTAACAACAGTAAAACTGCTGAACTACATAGTTTTAGCAGCCTTCAATCTCAAAAGTTAAGTAACAGTATTAAAACGTTGAAAGGCCCGATTTCGGCAACAAAAAATCTGAAAACCTTAAAACGAGTGACCCAGTTTCATTAAGTAAAATGACGTAATTGAACAAATCGAGATATGACGTACTGAACAAGTCATTAAGAATTGCAAGTAATACAGCCAGCGAGTTATTGTCAATTTAACTTACCATAAATATATAATCAACCCCGTTAAAGTCCGAAGTGTTCCATTGTAGATATTCATCCGTCCACTGGCAGAATAAATATCCCGCTGTCTTCAAACTTTCTTCTTTCTCGTTAAAATCAACAATTGCTGAAAATATAGTATCAGTGAAATAGCAGATTGAACACAAGTTATCATAAACTAACATATCTCTTCTAGAAATCGGCAACATCAAGGCCGTTTTCAAAGACAAAAAAGAACAGAGGCAAACATTTTCTATGGTCTATTTGAGGCATTCGTTTCTTAAAAAAAATGCTTATTTTTGGTTATTTCTCAAATTTCCATACCTCGATGTACCTCATCATGCCTACGGACCTATTACATCCTAGCAAATTTCTATTTATCACATAACCTGCGGTCCAGGAGTGCCGTAAAGCCGTGCCGTAAATATCGTTCGGCACTCCCAAACTGTGTAATAAATATTTAAATTAGCTTGACGTGAAGTTAGCCAATCCATGCATTGATCCATCAATGACGTCAGGATAATATCAACGTCGCCATGACGTCACGCTCATTGTACCGCTGCATTTTGGCTGAAACATATGCAGCGTATATCATCCTTTTGAACGATAATGTGCATTTGTTAAGGTTATGTGATGAATAGAATCTTACATTCGTGCTCATTACATACGAAGTTTATCAAACTCGTCGACAAAAACAATATGACGCTCGATCGGCAAAGCCTCGTGTCACATCATTTTGTCCACTCGTTTAATAAAACTCGTATGTAATGAGCACTCGTGCAAGATCCTCTATAAACAAAACACTAGGAACACTCTGTCGTCTATGTTATAGTTAGAACATATTAAGTAAATCTTAATGATTAAAAAGGGCGGGGCGAGCGAAGCGAAGCGAGTCCTTTTTAGTCATTAAAATTTACTTAATATGTTCTAACTAACTTAGAATATAACATTCTGCATTCTGATTGGCCGATAGAAAGTAGCGCCAACGCATGATGTAAAGTCTGTGAAGAGAAAATTTTAATGATTAAATATTCAGTTAACCGCCAAAATGCGGCGTTTTCATTGGCTCATAATGTAGGTTATATTCTAAGTACAACAATATGTCTAATTATTTGAATATTTATGATACCCCTGACGACATGCTAACTAATCATAATACTTGTATGGCCCTCTGAACCAATTTTTAAATTTATCTAAATAAATACATGTATAATATGCGCATCGGAACATTTCCTTTTTAATTTAATTCGGTCTATTTGATAGTTTAACTGGCGATAATTTCACTCATTTTGTACTTTTGAAATCCCCGTGGAGCGCCCAAATTTTTGTTTTAGCCTATTGACGTCTAAACTCAAAGTAATACTGTCTGCCCGGAACTCTCAGTGGATAGCTTACAGAATCACGAATTTGGAGGCAATGCAGCCGAATAATAATGATGTAAATCTATTGCATCGGTAGTAATTTAAATATGCAGTAGATCTAAATATTTTACAAAATAAAAAAGTAGTTTTCTTCTATCAGAACTACACTTTATAATCAAAGTCAACGTATTTTCTTAAACTACAAATAAGTGAACCGAATAAGTGGAAATCACGTCGGAAATCGACTATTTTATGGTGATCTATTTGATCGTACGTCAGCGCGCGCTTTGAAAATGACGTCACGTCAGCATGTATTGAAATAACGCACTAAATAAATATAATATTTGTGTTTTTCGGTGCTGCTCACTCGGTGAAATAACATTTGATCTTACACCAACAAATACAAATATCCTCTATACCATGGCGTGAAACATGTGAAATAAAAAAATCAGGTTTTTAACAAATACAGAATTTTGGTAGTTTTGTCGGACAAGAGCTATTTTCAGCTGCAACTGTAAATTGTCAGAGCTAGGGGTTTCAAATTATGAGTGTTTTAGCCAAGGCGAAACCAAAAACGATGGAATGTGTTAGGTTGTTGTTTAAAATTGTCGAGATGGACATATTATACCTTTAAACCTTTTAGTGATCACGTTCGTTTAAACACTCGTAATAATCAAAGCACTGAGAGTACTTATGGGAGGCGATCTGGTTGCTGCTACTAAAGCTTAAACCGACTTTACACGTTTAATGTTCGTTTTCTTACTGCCGATCTTGTCTTGAATGTCAAAATAGGCATATGTGACTATATAGGCATGTTGGGTATCTAAATAATTGTTAAAAGGTGCATATTAATTTATATGTAATACGTGTATTAAATGCGTATATCAAAAGTGGCTTTAAAATAATACTACGCGCCTATTTATCAGATTATACAGTACCGTCTTGTAATCACTTCCCTCACAGCGTGAGACAGTCTATAGAAAGCGGCTAGCTAGTACAGCGACACCATATGATTGCTTTAAGTTTCTAAAAATAGCTTTACAGCCGGGACATTTGATGAACACGTCATTTTCGTACTGTGAAACAAGTTCGGTATCGGCCGGTGTAGTGATTTTTTTGCAAAAATATCGATTTAACGAACAGTTTCACAATAATTTTTGATCTCAGAATAAACAAATGTTGCTGATTGGCTTAAATCAGTTAAAACATTTGGAGAAACATATGTAGCAGTATTGGGAATGTTGACAGTTTCTGGAACTACTTGAATGCGGATTCACATAGCAGCCAAAAGGCGGTTAATTTTGTATTAAGAAATGGACAATGGTAGTAATGAGAGGCTTAAACGCCTCCCAAAAACCACTTCGATGAAAACCATTTTAAATCCCTGTCTTTACTTACAGCTCAGGTAAAAGTCCACGAAAACATTTACCACACCAGTCTGGTCAGTTAGAGGTCGAACTTTTTTGTTGTATCCGTCGGTAGTAAAGAGCTTGGTAATAACATTATTAATGTCATCCCCGCTAAAACACCACACACTGGTCCCCGTCAAACAAAACACCAGACATATTATTCCAAGTACATCCTTCATCGTAGACATATATACACTAGTAAATTATTCAGCTGATCCCAGAACCCACTGCGAGTTTAACTATGTACTATTACGACATACATATATACCTAATTGTACTAGACTAGCTAAATTGCATGACGGTCTTCGTGATCCACATTGAACAGACACTCGCTAGTGGCTTGAAATCAGTTAAATATGGTCAGATTATACAGCTTAATTTATATTTTGGCAACACGATGTAATTCCGTAATAAGAATAGTTATAAAGCAGTAGTTAGTCCGATGGATTAATCGGGTGCACTTTAGGTACTGACCAGGTAAATGTACTTGAATGTACTTAAATCGCCGTTTAATGAAAGCAAGATGATGTCTCCTTTGGCGTAAGGCCTCTCAAGGTTGGAATGAAGGGGGTTAAACGTCGTCCTGAAAGTAACTCAGTCACTTGCGGTCACATATATTATTCTAATAGTAATCTATGTTCTGAAACCACACTTGTTCTCGTTCAGTTTTAAGATTGGAGTGTGAGTTTAGTCGTTTTCTGAAGTATACTGATTTACCATTCACATATTGTATATTCATGCTACATATTTACTGCATGGTTACTTCTAAGTACTTTGCTTTAGTTGGACGTCCTTTCTCTAAACAGACTGGTGTCTGCTGTTGTTGTTTGACTGTCTTGAGATCAGTAGGTTGCTTATATGCACTCTCTCTCACACCTCTCTCACACACCTCTCTCATACCTCTCTCACACACCTCTCTTACACACCTCTCTCACACACCTCTCTCTCACATCTCTCTCACACACGTCTCTCACACATCTCTCTCACACCTCTCTCTCACACCTCTCTCTCACATCTCTCTCTCACACCTCTCTCTCACACCTCTCTCTCACATCTCTCTCACACACCTCTCTCTCACATCTCTCTCTCACACCTCTCTCACACACCTCTCTCACACACCTCTCTCACACACCTCTCTCTCACATCTCTCTCACACACCTCTCTCTCACACCTCTCTCTCACACCTCTCTCTCACACCTCTCTCACACACCTCTCTCTCTCACACCTCTCTCTCACACCTCTCTCTCACATCTCTCTCACACACCTCTCTCTCACATCTCTCTCTCACACCTCTCTCACACACCTCTCTCACACACCTCTCTCACACACCTCTCTCTCACACCTCTCTCTCACACCTCTCTCTCACACCTCTCTCTCTCACATCTCTCTCACACACCTCTCTCTCACATCTCTCTCTCACACCTCTCTCACACACCTCTCTCACACACCTCTCTCACACACCTCTCTCTCACACCTCTCTCACACACCTCTCTCTCACACACCTCTCTCACACACCTCTCTCTCACATCTCTCTCTCACACCTCTCTCACACACCTCTCTCACACACCCCTGCCACACACCTCTTTCACACACCTCTCTCTCACATCTCTCTCACACACCTCTCTCACACACCTCTCTCACACACCTCTCTCTCACACACCTCTCTCTCACACACCTCTCTCACACACCTCTCTCACACACCTCTCTCTCACACACCTCTCTCTCACACACCTCTCTCACACACCTCTCCCACACACCTCTCTCACACACCTCTCTCACACACCTCTCTCTCACACCTCTCTCACACACCTCTCTCTCACACACCTCTCTCACACACCTCTCTCACACACCTCTCTCTCACACACCTCTCTCATACACCTCTCTCTCACACACCTCTCTCTCACATCTCTCTCACACACCTCTCTCTCACACACCTCTCTCTCACATCTCTCTCACACACCTCTCTCACACACCTCTCTCTCACATCTCTCTCACACACCTCTCTCTCACACACCTCTCTCACACACCTCTCTCTCACACACCTCTCTCACACACCTCTCTCTCACATCTCTCTCACGCACCCCTCTCTCTCACATCTCTCTCTCACATCTCTCTCACACACCTCTCTCACACACCTCTCTCTCACATCTCTCTCACATCTCTCTCACACACCTCTCTCTCACACACCTCTCTCTCACATCGCTCTCACATCTCTCTCACACACCTCTCTCTCTCACATCTCTCTCTCACATCTCTCTCACACACCTCTCTCACACCCCTCTCTCTAACATCTCTCTCACATCTCTCTCACACACCTCTCTCTCTCACATCTCTCTCTCACATCTCTCTCACACACCTCTCTCACACACCTCTCTCTCTCACATCTCTCTCTCACACCTCTCTCACACACCTTTCTCTCACACCTCTCTCTCACACCTCTATCACACACCTCTCTCACACATCTCTCTAACACACCTCTCTCACACACCTCTCTCACACACCTCTCTCACACCTCTCTGTCACACCTCTCTCACACATCTCTCTCACACACCTCTCTCACACACCTCTCTCACACACCTCTCTCACACACCTCTCTCTCACATCTCTCTCACACCTCTCTCTCACATCTCTCTCACACCTCTCTCACACACCTCTCTCTCACATCTCTCTCACACACCTCTCTCTCACATCTCTCTCACACCTGTTTTTTCCAATAATGCGCTTGGATATGAGAAATCGGACCGATTTTACTATGATAGGTCTGCATGGAGCACTTTATTGATGATAAACCATCAGCATCTTTCACCAGCATGTGTACTAATCATTCCAGACGCAACTACATTTCTACGTAGCCTTGCATGCATCGTACGACGAAGAAAAGTATATGTAGCAATTGTGAGAGGGGTTTGTCAAATTGCCCTCCCATGTGCAGAGAGTCCTGTCTAATTCCTTGGGGTGTCTCTGGTCCATAAAATTCAGGTCAAGTCAAGTCGCTACATGTGACAAGGTTTATCTAATTCCCGTACATCCGGGAAGTTGCATGCCTTATTCCTCGTGCATCTCCGCCGCCTCCACTTCTGGGGGGAAACATTGATAAGTGCATTATGACTCCGTGTTATAAGGAGCTGTATTGGAACAAATGTGTCCGTTTGGATACTATGGGTGTAACGTTTGGACCGGAAGTGATAACACTGACTTCTTTTTGGTGTTGATGGAAGGGTGTAGCATCGTCAAGTTATCGAGACACAAGTTGGACAAGTTTAGATGGTTTTTGGATGACAATTCACGATATTCAGCGGCATGTTTGTGTGATATGCTGTCTTGCTGTTGACGAAACGTGTGACACATATTTTTGCGTCGCTTTTAAAATGCAACACGTGTTATATAGATTTCTTATAAAATACAACAATTTACACTGAAAAACATAAGAATGAAGCCCTGGCGGGATACAGAAAAGGAAGGGGGTGCATAGATCAAAGTATTCACCATCCGGAACATCATAGAGCAAAGTATTTAATGGAATACACCACTCTTCATAAACTACATGTATGTGGATTTAGGAAAGCATTCGACAGGGTGCATACGGAAACACTGTGTAAATTCTTACGATCCTATGTAATCCCAGTGAAGATATGCTCCCTTATACAAACCTTTTATGACAAGTTTGAGGTAGTGTAATCCTGAAAAACACCGTCCCAGAAGCCTTTGGTGTAAACTCTGGAGTTAGACAGGATGCATACTGTCTCCAATATTATTTTTCTGGTGGTTAATGATTGGAAAAAAAGAAAAGCAACAACAGATAAGAAAAGAGGTATTTAGTGGACCATGTTCAAACACTTATTCACGACATGCAGTAAATAATGTTCAAATATACTATCCATTGCCCGAAATTAAACAGTTTGTTATAGTATCGAACTATTTAACCTCACAGATCTAACGAAATATCATCTATTAACAATTTTGCCAAGTTGCAACTCTATCCGTGCTTTTAAATCGATGTTTGACCCTTCCAAATATCGAGACCCTGATATACGCAAAAATATTGACGTTTACGGCAGAGGAGAGTTTGTGTGGATGACGTTTACGACAGAGCATGAAAAATATGGATGACGTTTACGGCTGGGGAAACATTTAATAAAATTGCCATTTTGCGCATTTTCAATCGTTTTTTACCCGATAAAGCATATAAGTTTTGGAAGAGTTACCTTGTCAATGATTGCCTTACACGTATATTATTCATATACGTATGTTCTATAATAAACGTCATTCTAGTTACTGATGACACTCGGAGAATCTATGACATTTATCAAAGTAATTATTAAAAAATTAAGAAATAAAAATCTGTTCGCGTATTTAGTCGGTGAATAAAACACGGGCAGAAGTTCGGATGCGGAAAAAGTAAATAACGAGTGCGTACGAGTGTCCGTGTTTTCATTGCCACAATATCCTAAGTAACTGGGTACTGTTTTATCAAAGCACTTACGGAAGTCGTACACTTACGATCAAATTTAAATTCTTTATCATTTGTTTACAATAATAAAGTGTGGTAAAAGGAGTTGCAATACTAATAATGATTCAGTTACTGAACCCCTACAAACCATATATGTCACCAATTTGCAGTTGTTAAAGACTTATAAAGAATTTAAATTTGAACGTAACTTTAAGGTTTTCGTAAGTGCTTTGATAAAACAGTACGATACGTATTTAGTTATGGTATCTAGTTGGCAGTTACTCTTTCTTAGATTATAGCGATTACCTCCCTTTGTAAATATGCGCCATTTGTATATTGTAGCGATTACGCCCCTTTGTAAATATACTCCATTTGTATTTCATTACTCAAACTTCCGGGTTTATGACGATTTGCTAAAAAACATATATTATCCGGCTTAGATTATTTGCTTCCGTGTGTATGAAGTCAAATTGTGATTAAAGTCTCATCAACAGAAGATAAAAACAGCTGGATTGGGAAGACAAGGTTGGTGAATATTTTATTTGTTGACACTTTATTTTTTTATATTTGGCCAGTGTCTTACTATAGTGCACCCATGATAACATGAAAAGCGGAAACTTTTGGTATAATCCATTGAGGTGGATTAATCAGGTGTGAATGATGTATCCGTTATGTTTTTAGAACAAAACTGACCTTATCTGTTTTCTTTAGTAATGTGGAAAACCAACTTTCCAATAGTTAACAAAACCGATTCATCACGGTTTGTAAACATCACGTTATCCTGGGCGCACTATATCACTAGTTTAATATTAGTTATCAGGTTATTAAAATCCCTTCTACTATAGATACATATCTGTGTTGTTCATGTTTATCTTTTATCAGTAGAGTGTATATAGTAAATTCACCATTTTTACCTACTGGAGGTTAATATACACTTATAATCACAGTAGTTTGTAAGTTTGATGCATGACAAGCCTAAGTTCCCAGCAGGGGTTTGACTCTCAGGAAGGTAGATAGAAGATAGTAGAGCGAGGTAACTTATAGTAAAACAAATTAACTTGACGTGTACAGTCACAGTATCACACTGTCCGGGACTGGACTCACAGTCAGACTCAGAAATGATAAAGCAGCCACTTGGATAAAACAAGTTACTAGTTTGGACTTGTGTATGGTGCTGTATGAATGATATACCGCTGGCATAGGATGCTAGGTACGGCAGTCATCTACTGGTAGCTATTCCATATAGCATTATTATGCTATTGGTAAGGCACTCTGACTAACATATTGATATGTTCTTATACTTGGATTTATACAATGAACACAAGGTATGATTGTAACATATTTATTCTATTATGGTACATACCGGATATCCTATATCCATACCTATATATAAGTCTCACCAAACTATCATATGAGGTACTCAACAGGATATCACACATACTAACAAATATCGTACTCTACTGTTACGCCATTACTGGACGTAAACAACTTTCATTTTGTAACTGCTTGTGTATGTCTGTTGATGCCATTGTTTCATCAGTTTGAATGTTAACTAATAGTAATACCCATGCGATTAAAATGGTGAAGTCTACCACATACCAAAACATTTTAATTGATCAAGTTTTTACATAAGATCCAGGTTATAGCCTCCTTTTGAAGGTCACTATAAAGTACAGTATAAGCAACATAAGCATTCCCAGGTTTAATAGGCAACATTTGTATGTTTAAATACTTTAATATAAATGGAAAAATATCTTAAAAATTAAATCATACTAAATCATATATTTAAAATTGTTAATTAGCAAAAATATTTATCTCATTTTGAACAAAATCGTGCAATATACTTTATTTCAGGCAGCTGATATTTATGCTTAATCACTCTGTGGCTTCTAGTTTGTGATTGGTCAAAATGAGCCACCAGGATGATGAAGATAATTGGAAGGCAATGTACGAGGAATCTACATCAAAGCTCAAACACCTGGAGCAAATGTCGAAAGATGGTATGATCATTCGCAATGTATTTCAATACGGTCTTAAGCAATTTTACCTGTAATAATTTATATATCTTTTTCCATCCATGTTCATGGCACATTAGCATTATGATGTACATGTAGCATTATCAAATTTGCAAGGTGATTGTGAGGCTCATATAAGTGCAGAATTAAAATGGTAAAAACATCTCTTTGAAAATTACAGTTGTCTGAGTATGTCGGCCAACATTTTTATGGTATAAAAATTATGATGACAATGATGTTGTTGTAATGAGATTGGCTGTACGTAATTTTCTGAAAAGCAACATTTATAAGGAAGAATGGTATATCGAGTCTGATGGTGAGTCTCTGGTATAACAAGCTTGATGGTGAGTCTCTGGTATATCAAGCTTGATGGTGAGTCTCTGGTATAACAAGTCTGATGATGAGTCTCTGGTATATCAAGTCTGATGGTGAGTCTCTGGTATAACAAGCTTGATGGTGAGTCTCTGCTATATCAAGCTTGATGGTGAGTCTCTGGTATAACAAGTCTGATGGTGAGTCTCTGGTATAACAAGTCTGATGGTGAGTCTCTGGTATAACAAGCTTGATGGTGAGTCTCTGCTATATCAAGTCTGATGGTGAGTCTCTGGTATAACAAGTCTGATGGTGAGTCTCTGGTATAACAAGTCTGATGGTGAGTCTCTGGTATAACAAGTCTGATGGTAAGTCTCTGGTATAACAAGTCTAATGGTGAGTCTCTGGTATATCGAGTCTGATGGTGAGTCTCTGGTATAACAAGTCTAATGGTGAGTCTCTGGTATAACAAATCTGATGGTGAGTCTCTGGTATATCGAGTCTGATGGTGAGTCAAGTCTGATGGTGATTCTCTGGTAAAACAAGTCTGATGGTGAGTCTCTGGTATATTGAGTCTGATGGTGAGGCTATGGTATAACAAGTCTGATGGTGAGTCTCTGGTATATCGAGTCTGACGGTGAGGCTATGTCATAACAAGTCTGATGGTGAGTCTCTGGTATAACAAGTCTGATGGTGAGTCTCTGGTATAACAAGTCTAATGGTAAGTCTATGGTATAACAAGTCTGATGGTGAGTCTCTGGTATAACAAGTCTGATGGTGAGTCTCTGGTATAACAAGCTTGATGGTGAGTCTATGGTATATCGAGTCTGATGGTGAGTCTCTGGTATAACAAGTCTGATTGTGAGTCTGTGGTATAACAAGTCTGATGGTGAGTCTCTGGTATAACAAGTCTGATGGTGAGTCTCTTGTATAACAAGTCTAATGGTGAGTCTATGGTAAATCAAGTCGGACAGTGAGTCTCTGGTATAACAAGTCTGACGGTGAGTCTCTGGTACTGTATTCCTAGATACTTTCGCGGATACAATATTTCGCATTTTTCTTACCGTCGGCATATTCGTGGCTACAAATTTTCCGCGAATTCCGCGAAACTTAAGTCGCTACGGCATAAAGGTATGTTTGACACATCTCGCAATTTTTAGTGGACTGTTTGTCATCACCATCCGTGTATACACGATCAAATTCAATTGATTGGGACCTTAACTGACCTGATAACAATTATGATAATTAATTTATCTCTTCATAACAAAGGATTTCATAGTGTTTTCACTAGGTGTTATCAACAAAAACCAGTAAATAGTATTATTATAAATTAACCACCAAACATATGTTAAACAAATAAATGTGAAATGATTATTGTAAATACCTGTACAGAAATACATTGACTTTAATCATGACAAAAACAAACTTTCGTATGTAGAAGTAAACTGAATGTTAACACCCCACCCATGTACCTCCGTGCTTGTTTACCTTGAGCACATTACACGCTACGTCATCAGTGTTTATGTCTACACAGCCTAAAATATGCACGATTCTTACAGGATCGAAATTGATGTTTTAATTGAGATAATTAATACAATTAATTTTAGATTTTATTAAGATGGATTTATTGACAGAAGTTCCCACGTCATGTATGCGCAAGTACAATTATCCTTCGTCAAATGATTTTGCTATTTTAGTATGAAGAAGCTAGAAACGTTCGTGGATTTGTTGGAGGTAACATTTTCGCGGCTATTAAACTTCGCGAAATGATACCTCCCGCGAAAGTCCCTAACTTAAAATGCGCGAAACCATTTCTAGGAATACAGTATATCAAGTCTGACGGTGAGGCTATGGTATAACAAGTCTGATGGTGAGTCTCCGGTATAACAAGTCTGACAGTGAGGCTATGGTATAACAAGTCTGACAGTGAGGCTATGGTATAACAAGTCTGATGGTGAGTCTCTGGTATAACAAGCTTGATGGTGAGTCTCTTGATTTCAGTTGTGAAGGAGTATGATGAATTGATGAAGAAGAATAAAGATTTAGAAATACAGGTAATGTATAAATAATTCAAATAAATGCCCAAAATAATCCAACCAAAAGTGCTATGTGCTTAACTACTAGCTTGACACCAGTAACTTAAGTGTTAGCTGTGTTCAAATATATTACAGCTGAATTCCAAGATCAACGTATATTACAAGTTTCAAAATTGAGTGACTCCACTAAAATTTCATCTGCAGATAATAGATAGTTGTTACGATATGTCAGATAATTGTCATCCAAATTGGGTAGTTATTTTTTATCATAATGCATGATTGTTATGATACTGAAAAAATATTGAAATTTCCATGTGCAGCATCATGATGTCATTGGTATAATTTGAATGTTTATATAATTCAATTATGATGATCAAATAATTCAGCATGTTGCATGTTAATCAGAATTGAATTACTGAAATTTTGATACTGTTTTTATGAATCTACGCCCATAGACAAACACACCTGGGCTGGTATTCACAAAGCATCTTAAGTGAAAACTTAAATATTTTGACTTAAGTCAATAATTTATGCGGCTCATATATCTCGCAATTCGAAAAATAATCCCTGTTTTCTAAGTGATTATTGTAGCTGTTTACATAATGCTTCAAAACTATGTAAAATATTAATCATCTTGATTTTCTTGCTTAGCTGATACACTTGAGAAAATTTTAAGATTTTAAGAAATTTCTAAGTTTTCTGCTAAGATGCTTTGTGAATACCAGCCCAGGAGAGCAGTGACATAACTTTAGAATATACCCACATACATTGTGTCATTATCAGTCTGAACATATTTCAGAATGAAGATTTACACAAGAAAGTTCAAGATCAGAAGCAGCAGTTAAGTGAAGTCAAATCATGTATGTAATATTCTTCTTCCGTTAATGTTCTGGGCCCACTCTGGGCCATTGTAGAATTATACTATGTGACAAATAGTGTATGTACTTTTATACTGTGTGGTAATTTAAAGTGTGTAATATGACACCTTGTTGACAAGTTTGCATCTAAACATGCATTCACTTGTAGGCAATGATCATAGTAAGTAAATGAATATGCATATGACATGTGTCTATTCAATAACAAAAAAACAGATCTCGTTTGATGATGAAATCTAA
This sequence comes from Spisula solida, assembly GCA_947247005.1. Taxonomy (NCBI): domain Eukaryota; kingdom Metazoa; phylum Mollusca; class Bivalvia; order Venerida; family Mactridae; genus Spisula; species Spisula solida. The sequence continues at coordinate 17,083,543 of OX365952.1, read as the reverse complement.
GTAGTTCCCCCTGGGGTGGAGCTTATATCACTTACTCCAGGGAGTGATAACTAGTGAAGATAAATATAGGATTTATTTCACTGATAAAACTCCATATCTCAATAGTTCATAAAATAAATTGATTCATTGCTATAAGCATATGTATGTATGTTTTATACAATAAACATTTTGTATTGTATTGTATAAAGACCAGGAGTAAGGTCTAGACCTCCTGATTCATCTCAACCTAAGCTAAATCCCAGCTAATCATCTCAATCTCAGCTCAGATATTGTCTTATATTGTTATTTTAATTTACCCGAGAGACTAGACTCCAAATGGCATCACAAAACAGAAACATTATTCTGAGTTCAAAATAGTAAAATTTAAGAGCTCCAACGTCAGATTTGTCTGAAACCACACAGATCTGAGTAAGATCTCAATTTGAGCTGAGATTTGAGAGATAGGGACCAAGGGAGGTATTCAATATACATCTAAAGCTTAAACTATATCTTAAAATACCAATATATTCCTTATAATCTTTGAGAAATTTCTTTGATTTTCCTTAGATCAGGGGGATCAATATTTTAGCATTTCATCCCATGTTTATATTTTGAGATGAAACTACTCAATTGTTGATATGTTTTCAGTAATAGAGCCCGCTCTAGTGGAATATAATCAGTTAGAAAACAAGTATGAGATTGAGAAAGGTTGTCGACACAATGCTGAAACCTATGCCTCTCAGGTACGTCTCTTGTTAATTATGTTTATTCTAGGACCGGGATGATTTCAATATTTTGAAACAGGTTAATCGTTGATGTGACGAATCGAATCGGTTAATCGGCCACCATATTAAAAATGCTGTTTTCTGTCATGATGACCTTATCAAGGTACTTTCAGCAGCAGAATTCATGTGTTTTTATTTTATCCTTCGAGGTATAAAATAAGATTTGTTTGTTGAATATGACTGAGTTTATGGATTAATGTATCACTTGTTACTCAAAGACAACCAGCTAGTTTGCTTGTTTATGTGTCGATCAACACATTCAGGCATATTCTTGTCAAAGATTTAGTGGCATTGTAGGATGTGTATTGTTTTAGGATGGTTTCACCTTGCAATCGAATCGTATCCGATTAACCGAGTAATCGTCCCGGTCCTAGTTTATTCCGGTTCAACCCTGTTTCTTCTACAAGAAACCAGAAACGTCTTCCTTTGTGGATGAAAATCAACATAGATGTTAAAAATTCATGGAAGGGTATGACCTGCCACGACTGGGAATCACACCCAGATTGCCAGGTTACCAAACCAGCATACCACAACCACAGCTGTGTGATTATCATGTCACTCACTGTCTCATTAAGGTTATGTTTAGCCCCAGAGTCCCTATATAAAGACCTGGGAAAATAATGGAAAATTGTTTTTGTCTGGAAAAGTCACGGAAAACAGAATTTGCTGCTGATTTTGTCTTGGAAATCTCTTGGAATTTGATAACATGTATTTCAATTTAAGAAAATTAGATAAAAAGGTACGTACAGAAGGTTTTGAGTATGAAACAGGGTCTAGATAAATTGTCAAAAAATACTATATATATAAATCATTGAAAGTAAGTAGTAAGTAAGTAAGTAAGTAACGACTTTATTTATAGTAGATAACATATTTGGTGTTATACTTCTCAGAAAGCTCATATTTGTTTTGGAAATGTGTGACATTGAACTTTGTTAATTATGACCCTCATCAAATTTTGAGTTGTCAATAATCCATACTGTATATATGTTTGTATTGTTCACAGATTGTTCAACAGAATAAAAAGTTGAAACGACAAAGTATGGATCTGATTGGCATGATGAACAAATCACAAACACCTCTTGTACCTGCCCTTGCTGACATCAACATCGATGATGAAGAAGAAGATAAAAAAATTGAGAATGAATATCAGGACTCCTTGAATAACACTATCAGAGGTAAAGTACCTTTTACAGTACAACCTCTCCAGAGCGGCCCTCTGTAAGCAACACTCTCTGTAACAACATCTTCAAAATTTCTCTAATCTTGTATCTACTATAAATGTAACCTCTGAAGAGCAATACCCTCTCAACAATGACCAATATTCGCAGCTCCAAAGGGTGCTGCTCTACAGAGGCTGATTAAATGTACTAGAAATGGATGTTTCAGCAACAATGTGCAGTATTTTTACCTGTGATGATGTGATCTGCAGGGCACTGAAGTTAGACGTGAGTGTTGATCGATCATCAGTCATACATTCCAGCTTTGATAATAAAATAATTATAACAAATTTATTATGTATATTGCGTTTCCATGCACATGTCTGTCCGTCTGTTGGTTGGTCCGTTGGTAGATCAAATGGTTTCTGTTCAATAACTCAAGAAAGATTAATCGTAGAATCCTCAAACTTTACAAAGAGGTTGGTCATCAACAGTAGAGGATCCATTTTGATTTGGAGGTCAGTAGGTCAAAGGTCAAGGTCATTGTGACCTTTACTTTGTCTGACTATTGGGATGTCATGGGGCATACATGTTTTGCAAAAAGCTCTTGTTTATAGAGGCGATACAGTTGGGCATGCCCAGTATTCCGTCTGAGCCTCTCTTTTTTCCCTGTGAGCTATCTTTATTATGTAGATTATATTAAATTTATAGAAAACTCTTAAAACAATATTATGAAGGATGTTTCACTTCTTGTTTTCAGAATTAAAGAATGAAGTTGCTCAATTAAAAGCTAGTCTGTCTAAAAATATGGAAGATCTTCAAGCAGAACAGGATAATTATAAATGGGCATCATCAATGGTGAATATTGTATTGATTTTTGTAAATCACTCAACCAGTCATCTATGAATTTTAGATTTACGTGGGAAACATGGTGGTCAAGGGCTCGACTGTGGGGCTCCGGAATCTAATCTGGATGTGTAAAATGTTTTAAATTCCTCACTGTAAATACTTGTGCGCTGCTCACACAATTTTGTATATAAAATAGATATTGCCCCAGAGTGGGACCTGTACTAAATCGAAAGAGGAAGAAGTGTACGGTTTGAAATTTAATTTTAGTTGGAGAAATCCACAAAGTTTAGTACCCCATATTAAGTGTGGGTGTAAGTAAACATGCGCATATATTTTACATGAGTAATACATGTATAGAGTGCAAACAAAGTAGGATGGTGACGATTTCCAATTCTGAAACCGTTTGTTTGTATGAAATCTAATCTAGACAGTTAATCGGTCACCATATTAAGAAGTGTGTTTCCTTTCCTGAAGACTATACCGAGATACTTTCAGCATTCATTTCAGACTTAAAAAGCGGAGAGTATTACAAATTCGTTCAAGGTGTATCATACATACTAATCTAAATCACCGGCAAGTAAGACATGAATTTCCACATATATATTCTGCATAAGAAGCTTGTATATGTAATATATATTCATGCATGAAGATGGAGGACCAAGTGAATTTGTCAGGCTATTTTGTATATTTTAGTACAAGTCATCCAAAGAGCAATTACATCAAACTGAACAGTCTTTAAAACAACATAAAGAAGCAATGAAACAACTCTCCACTGGTAAGCTAATTGTAACTTTATTGTAACAACTCTCCACTGGTAAGCTAATTGTAACTTTATTGTAACAACTCTCCACTGGTAAGCTAATTGTAACTTTATTGTAACAACTCTCCACTGGTAAGCTAAATGTAACTTTATTGTAACAACTCTCCACTGGTAAGCTAAATGTAACTTTATGAAACAACTCTCCACAGGTAAGCTAAATGTAACTTTATGAAACAACTCTCCTCTGGTAAGCTAAATGTAACTTTATGAAACAACTCTCCACAGGTAAGCTAAATGTAACTTTATGAAACATCTCTCCACAGGTAAGCTAAATGTAACTTTATGAAACAACCCTACACATGTAAGCTAAATGTAACTATATTGTAGAATGTCCAAATCTATAATATGTCTTGCTTCTTTCAAGAAGCGTAACTGATTTTTCTCCTCAACCCTGAGTATGTTAGTTTTCTATAAGGGATAGCCTAATGTTTCTGGTACTAGAGAGATGTCCATTATGCATTTTGCTTCAGCAGTACCCCTGAATTCTTATCACCTATCATCATCAGTCTATTCACTCCGATCCCTATTTATTTGTACCATTTTACAATCTCCTACCTCTATCTCGCCTCTCAGTGTATATTATTGGTGTTTCAGTATATTGCCTCTCATTGTACATTATTGGTGTTTCAGTATCTTGCCTCTCAGTGTATATTATTGGTGTTTCAGTATCTTGCCTCTCAGTGTATATTATTGGTGTTTCAGTATCTTGCCTCTCAGTGTACATTATTGGTGTTTCAGTATCTTGCCTCTCAGTGTATATTATTGGTGTTTCAGTATCTTGCCTCTCAGTGTATATTATTGGTGTTTCAGTATCTCGCCTCTCAGTGTATATTATTGGTGTTTCAGTATCTCGCCTCTCAGTGTATATTATTGGTGTTTCAGTATCTTGCCTCTCAGTGTATATTATTGGTGTTTCAGTATCTTGCCTCTCAGTGTACATTATTGGTGTTTCAGTATCTCGCCTCTCAGTGTACATTATTGGTGTTTCAGTATCTTGCCTCTCAGCGTACATTATTGGTGTTTCAGTATCTTGCCTCTCAGTGTACATTATTGGTGTTTCAGTATCTCGCCTCTCAGTGTACAGTATTGGTGTTTCAGTATCTTGCCTCTCAGTGTACATTATTGGTGTTTCAGTATCGGAGGCAGCTTATAACGAGTATGAAAGTCTGCAGAATAAATATAAACTGGAAGTAAAGAGAAGAAGTATATTTGAAAAGAAGATAGAAGAGGTATGATTAGAGAACCAGTCTAAGATTTCTTGGCTCTGATTGGTTGATTATGAACTAAGTATAAATATTGACCAATCACAAGACTGTATTCTTAGACTGGTTTCTGAATTTAGTTTGATTGCCTTGAATACTAAGACCATGTTTAGGGTTTTTAGCTCACATGTCACCTTGTGATATTGTGCATTTTTGAACACATGAGAGATCACAATTTGGACCTTATCTTTATAAGCCTTAATTACAGCTCATCTCTTATGATTGAAATATCTAGATCAAGTTTGAGATCGGGTCAATTAGTTTAAAGTCAAATCATGGAAAAGCCTTGAGTATGCAATCAAGTGGACTTTAGAGGCTGCCATTTTCACTGTATGTCATGAGTCTTAGTCAGCATGTTTGTTTTGACGCAGTCTATATGTCAGGTTTGAATATGGGTCATCTGGGGTATTGCCCATAAATTTAAATTATTTATTATGAGGTATTGTACTTGTGACCTCGATGACATTTTAAATGTTCAGTCTTACAAACAAAATCTGCATACTCCCCAAAACAAGTGGCTTTAAAGTATTTTGTTCAATCTATAAAAGTTACCAAATTTATTTGAGTTTTTGTGATGTATTTGTCGGGACTCGAAGTATTGCTGCAGATGAGTTATCTAGTATTCACATGCAGTGTGATTATGTTTATTTTGACTAAAAACCTTCAAGATACAACAATGGGAATAATGGTTTAAAAACGTTTTTATGTGCAGTTTATATGCATTTGTTTCAAGGGTCTTACCAACTATTTTTCTGAGGAAAGGCTCAGACCTGGTATTTTGCTCAGAGGGTGTCCTCCAAGCTATTTTTCTTAAAGGGTTGCTGTGATCAGCCTGCAAAACCAGTTTAAATACCAGTATATGAAATAACAACATTTTTTGACACTATTCCAATGGGTGGGGTCTGGACTCACAGTTTGCTCTCTGGCTCCGTGCATGCAGTGTATTGAACTATTTCTAATTCTTACAGGTTGCTGTCCAAAACAACAAGATGAAACGTCAAAGTGAGGTACTGCTGATGAAGCTAACTCCTGGTGATCAACTACATAAAGCTTTAATGGAAATAGAAGATCTTACAGAAAAACTCAACGAACAAAGAAAGTTTTATGATGCTGAGGTATGCTGAGTGCTTTCATTGGTTGAAATATGAATTTGTGTTTGGAAACTGAAATCTGATTGGTTGATTCAGTCTTCCTGTACTGTATGTGGCAGTCTTTTTGGACACCCCTCATACATGTTGCAAATAATATTTTCTATCTGTCTGGGAAATTCATAAATATGGTATTACTGTACATCCAATATTTGTATTACCATCTATTTCTCAACCTTAGCTACAGTGACAGCATTTGTCTCAAAGCTTATTGATCATCCCACCAACACAAAAACTTTTTGATCATCCCACTTGCACCAAAATCTTTTGATCATCCCACTTACACCAAATGAAACTCGTTCAAGAAATACTAAGCTCATCAGAGGCTTGTTTAATCAAATTTCAGGAACGTTTAATATAAGTTTATATCAATTGACAGCTCGTGATAGATATTTAATATGTTGCTGATTTTGCCTGTAATTCAGATAGACAAGCTTCAATCACAGATAGGAACACAACCAGATAATGTTGATGCCGTGTCAGAGTCTGATGGGGAGAAAGTAGATGAACAAAGACAAGCGTTAGAAGCTGAGAAAGAGGAGTTACTGAAACAGATCAAAGAATACGAAGATAAATACGCTAAACTAGAGCTTGTATGTAAGTACAGGCATCATGTTCAGGAACATTTCATCACCCAAACTCGGATCCTGATTTTGTAATACAGTAAACTCTCTCAAAACCGGACTCCCTCAAAACCGGAATCCCAATAAAATCGGACGATTTCCTAGGTCCCGTATTTTCTTCTTATAAAGTTAACTTAAAAAGCTCCCGCAATACCGGACTCTCATAATTCCGGATTCCGGACGGCATTTTCGGTCCGCTGACAAGATTTTCAACGATAGTTACTTGCGGAATACCCGACCCGTTTATTTGTCTCACCTGACGGAAAACTTAATGCGTACATTTTTCTTGTCTAAAATGTCACTTTGTTAATTGTTAGTTAAAGAACGTGTCATAACAAAAGGTGCGATTAACAAGTCGTGTTTTTAATGTTTACTCTTAAACGGTCTCGCGTGTAATTTGCACAGGCGTGAAAAATACTTTGTGAAATTCGCCGCGATGAAATTAAATAATTGCCTAATTACGAACATAATAAGAAAACGGTCCTTCCATTTGATGTTTTGGTCTTGAGGTAGGTATTGCAACAAACATTTACTGGAACAAAGGATCGTTTAGCCCATCAAAATGTAATTACGACAAACACTGCACTTTATCGTATTTAATTAATATGTCTCCAATTTGCTCACACTTGCATTTCGGGATTTGTAAGATTGCACTGTCAAATGTATGTCTATGTCATTGGATAGTTTTGATGGCCAATGAACAAATGAGCAATTTGAGTACTCATCGATGTTAGAATTGAAATATTTGCAGCTCCCTTAATGGTGATGCTCTAAGTCTTCAAAGGTTGCACTGTACATGTAACGTAAACATGTTTCATGAAACACACAGTATATTCCCTATGATAACATATCAAATTGTACATGATACAGAACTCCCTTAAAACCGGACCTCCCACAAAACCGGACTTTCGAACCGGTCCGGACAGGGTCCGGTTTTGAGGGAGTTTACTGTAGCTGTATCAAATATTTCATCGAAAAAAAACTTTCCAAATAGTATTTGTCAGCCACTTTTCAGATTTGCTATTTATTATGAACATTTATTACTAGTCTTTGACGCGGGGTGTATTGCTTTGCACATGGTGGTCGGTTGGTTGGTCTGTTAGTAGACTGAATGGTTTCCGTTTAATAACCCAAGAATGCTTTGCCCTAAACTTAACATGGAGTTTGGTCATCAACAGAAGATGAGCCCTATTGACTTTGAGGTCAGTGGGTCAAGGTCTTTGTGACCTTTACAGGCCTAGACACTAACTATTTTGGCCACTGGTCCGACAGGGCAAAAGTGCCCAATTTGTAAATAGGACAGTTACTGGTCCTCCAGAATTTTCACTGGTCCTTCTGGATTTTCACTGGTCTCGGACCAGCGGACCAGTGTTAGTGTCGAGCCTTGCTTTACTATTTCTGACTATCTATCTTCCTGATAGCCAAACCCCTGCTGGGGACTTAGACTATTGGGCAGCCATGGGGGCATACATGTTTTACAAACATCTCTTGTCCTACACATGTGGTGAAGTTGCTGGTTCTTTGTACTTGTTAGAACGCAGTCCAGGAAAACTGGTTAGTTGAGTTAGCCACCGTTTATAACTGAAAAATTGTTGAGAAATGGTAACCCGAATAAACAATCAAACAAACAAACTTATGCATTTCAACTAATATGCGCCAGGTGTGTTAGTTATGTACTTAACCAGTTATATTACATTTATAAGTATTAAGATGGGGTACGCAATATAACATACATGGAATGTGGTAATTGATTGGATTTTAATAAAGGGTTTAGTAATACATGATATTTGTAGGTGATGATTTACGTAATACGATAGAGGAAGCAAAGAGGCCACCACCTCCTCCACCACCGCCACCACCGCCGGCAGTCCACACATCTAAAGGGTAGGTTGTAGGTTGCCTAATGTGGCTTTTCAAGGTCAGGAAAGTCAGGGATTTTTTAAATTTAAGACAGGTAAATTTGAAACTTGGCAAAAGTTAGGGAAGTACTGATACATGTAGTTCCGTGGTCAGGGAAGTTTGGAAAGTGGTAAAGGAAAAGCAGAAATTTACTCTCTATGCTTCAATAGTGGGAACAGTGAAATAGTGTAGAACTATTCTTCTGATGCCTATAAAGCTGTTATTGATTGGTTTGATTAATTAAGTTGGATCACAGGAACTTGCATTTATAATTTGAAAAAAAATGAAAAAAAAAATTTTTTCACTAGGCCTACTGTACTATTAAAATATATTTTAGTAGTAAAGTAGGCCTAGTGAAAAAAAATTGTTTTTCATTTTTTTTTTCATTTTTTTTCAAATTATAAATGCAAGTTCCTGTGGATGGATGTTGCTGTATTTTTACAAATATAAAAATCATGATTTGATCTTATAGCAATTACTAGACTAAGTATATATTCATAAGAAAAAAATTAAGAACCTTCCTTAAAAATGTACGGATCATTTATTCCAATTTTTTAGTTACTAGAATCTTCTGCATTTGTTTTATAAGAACATATTATTAAACTAGTTATTACAATGTAGTTTAATTTCAATTTTAAGACTTTTAAAACAAGATAACCCTGTGACAACAAATACAATTTTCATACATACAAACTGGCAGTCTGTAATTGTGAAACATTTGTTTTTCACTTTCAGAAATACTATTTTATTTGTTGGTTGCAATGAAAAAAGCGTTAAAAAATTCTAATTTCAGGTTTTTGTCAAAGATTCTCAAAAAGAAAAAAGTCGACAGAACAGCAGCATGTAAGTGATTTTGTCTGATTATTACATGGGACTATCAACAGAAGATGATTCCTGACTGGTGGTAATTAGACATGGCAAATGATTCCGAGTCCCAGTTCCGAGAAATAGACCTTGGCAGGAATTAAGATCCCGTTTAAAATTTGGGAATCAAGATGCGGCCAAAAAATTTGTCTTATTCCCTGGGTCTGTTCCATATATTGATAGTTGCAATAGGCTCAGTAAGGAAGGGAGAATCCAACTTTGGGTTACAATTCGAGGTTGATATTAGTGTGGGCAATACAGTAAGTCAGTAAGTAGGTTGATATTAGTGTGGGCAATACAGTAAGCAAGCAAGCAAGCAATCAAGCAAGCTCTATTTTAGTTTATTTATAGTGGATAACATATTTATACAGTATATGGTGGTCAAGTTTTCTGAAATAATAAAAACAATTACGATACTAATATACAAGTATTATGAGGGGCAACATAATTTGCAAATACTCTTTCTTGTAAACCTCTATATAAATGTTAAAAAAAAAAGAAACTCAGCTATTTTTACAGTTCTTCTATATGATTACAGTACAGAAAAGTGGGGCGCCAGTGAACACCGACTTCAACAAGGCGTTAGATGAAATGATGGAAAATATTAAACGTGGAAAGAGTCTTCGACCAACTCTTAAGCCTGTCAAAGCAGTAAGTGTAATAAATGTTTCTGTCTTAAAGGTATTTGTAAATGATAATAGTAATAAGGGCAATTGTTGTGATTTTATTGTAAAAATACAGTCTTATAGCAATGAAGGCATATTGAAGCATTCGTTTTTGTTAAAATTGACTCGATTCAAATTAAACAGTTTTTATCTCAACTGTCACAGTGACAAGATGAGCTTTTGTGATCACTATCCATCTGTCAACAACTTTCTTGTCTGCACAATAATGGTTTCATTTATTTTTTAATTTTCCTTCACCAAACTTAACATGCACAAAACTTGTATCACCATAAAAGCTCGGTTCCTTTGTTGAACTGGCTATACCATACTATTGGTTCCAGAGTTATTGCCTCTGATAGACTAGCAAATTGGCCGTTTTGACCTTGTCTGCATGATCTAAGTAACAGCTTTATTTATGATTCAATTTTACCAAATCTTGCAAAAAACTTATAAAAAGTATAAACTTGGTTCTAGAGTTATGGCCCCTTTAAAGGGCCAGAAATTGTCTGTTTTGGTCTGCAAGTCACATTTTTGTTCCTCTTCATGAAATTTGATCAGAATAATTGTGACAATAACACTGTGGCAATTTAGAACTGAGTTGTGTGACATCAAAAACTTCTAGTATGTTACAAGGTCAAATCAATGAAAATGCTTGTGAACCAGGCCTGTAGCCACGCTGAGGCGCCTCAGTCGAAATTTAAGAAATTCCCAAAACAAGCATGTTTTTTGAAGAAAAAATGCCTCAAATAGACCCTAGAAAAGAGTGTCCTTGGTTTATTTTTGTCTCTGGATATGGCTTTGTAAGCACTCAAGCTTCATATTAAATTGATATGGCAAAGCTATGAAAATTCAATTAAATTTATCACATATTGGCTTTTATATTATTTCATGCAGCCATATCTTATTGGCTATTTTAGGCCTTGTCTGCACAAAAGTGGCAGGTGAGCAACCCAGGCCCCCCAGGCTCCCCAGGCCCCCCAGGCCTGCGTGTTGAGATAACTGATAGACATTTACATGTTATATGTAGAAAATACAGCATTTGTTGTAAATTTAACTTATTGTGTGTTACCCTGAGATATGGCATCCTCAATGTTCAATTACTAACAGGAACTTTTCTGATTAATTAACTGATCTCTATCAACTTCCTTCTTTACAATAAATTAGTCTGAAATTGATAAATTAAATTTAGTTTGTTTAGGCTTACCGGTACTAATTAGGTATTCAGGTATTCTGATTAATCGTCAATTATAAGATAAAACAGGTTCATACAGAGATGGATGCATAGATTATGTTGTCCTCAAGGTTTAAATGTCTCTGTTGTATTATTACAGTAATTTATGCACAACTTAATATTTTTTTAAAAAATCTGATTAGAACTGGTAAACAATTTTGCTAACTGAGCATTCTATTGGTTAACCAGTAAACTGATTAACTGTTTACATCCAATTTATGTAAGAAAATGTGAGACTGTTTTATTAAAAAAAACAACTTAAAAATATATTGAAATGGTTTAGGTTATTTACTTAGCTTGAATTCAATAGATTCCAGTCTTAAAATGTTAGTCTGTGAATGGTCGATTTGAACATGGTTTTAAAATTGACCAATGGAAAGGCTGTTTTGTTAGACTGGTCTACAAACACTGTTTTATGATCTTGGCTGATGTTCTTTGGTCTGCTTCTCATATTTTTGTCACTGCTTTTTATGAATGTTTGGCTTATTGTAATGGCTGTAACTGCAACATATGTAAACAACATCGGTATATTTTCACTTTGTACATATTTGTCAGCTTTATTGCAGTGTGTTCTTTATTTCATTATTTTAGAACAATTTTATATGTCTCAAGTGAGTATATTAGACAGTCAGGTCTTGGTACGACAATGCTGTTTGTTTCAAAGCAAAATCCATCCACACATAATTGATGGTGTTAAATGAAAATGTCGGTATATGGGGGCGTGGTTGTAACGAGACCTGACTGTTCATCTGTAGTGGTTTTTGTTTGGTTGAAATGTTCGCATATATGAAATGCCTGTGTTATTCTTAATTCAATTATTTAAACAGTTAAAAAATGTTCAACTTTTACTGTATACAAGCATGTAGAGTTATAACTTAAAGTTTGGAGAAAAGTGTCTGAATGCAGTCTTGTCATTGGTTGAATTTAGAATGCAGTCTTGTCATTGGTTGTATTTAGAATGCAGTCTTGCCATTAGTTGTATTTGGAATGCAATCTTGTCACTGGTTGTATTTAAAATGCCGTCTTGTCACTGATTGTATTTAGAATGCAGTCTTGTCACTGATTGTATTTAGAATGCAGTCTTGTCATTGGTTGAATTTGGAATGCAGTCTTGTCATTGGTTGTATTTAGAATGCAGTCTTGTCATTGGTTGTATTCAGAATGCAGTCTTGTCACTGATTGTATTTAGAATGCAGTCCTGTCACTGATTGTATTTAGAATGCAGTCTTGTCATTGGTTGAATTTGGAATGCAGTCTTGTCATTGGTTGTATTTAGAATGCAGTCTTGTCATTGGTTGTATTTAGAATGCAGTCTTGTCATTGGTTGTATTTAGAATGCAGTCTTGTCATTGGTTGTATTTAAAATGCAGGCTTGTCATTGGTTGTATTTAGAATGCAGTCTTGTCATTGGTTGTATTTAAAATGCAGGCTTGTCATTGGTGGAATTCAAATATTAACCAACCAAACCAACCAATCAATAGCCTGAGTTTTGATACTGATCTCCATACTCCAAATCTTATTCATATAAATCTATGTTGTTGTTTTTGTTTGGAAATCTACGTTGTTGTCATTTTTAGGTTTGATCTTTAGTCTCACATTTTGTGTGTATTTCATGCTGCATATGTGTCTGGTTACTCCTTGGGCCCTATTCACCATCAATTTTCGACCAAAACTCAGATTTTGACTTATAATTAAATGTTAAATGTTTGTTTCACTTTCATGATGTTACATTATAAAAATGTACTGATTTTAATATGAAATAGCATGCACCTAGTGTATGTAACAACAGTCATACAGACAAAATGTCACTGATTCAGACACATCAGAAAAAAATCTAGACAATTTAAACTTTACAAATTTTAAGGCTGAGTTTCTGTCTTGGTGAATAAAGACCCAGAGGTGCTGCGATAGGCTTAGTTAAGTTTACAGAAGAATACACTGAACCTTAACTCTCTGAGCATGTTAAATTTAATCTTTATGTTATAACTCTCAGTACTATATGAATACCAGTCTCAAATCTCAATCGTTGATGGTTGTTTCTTACAATGAAATTGACCAATGGCACGATTGTATTCTCAGATATTTCTGCCGAGTCAGGCGTGTAACATTGAGGCCTTGAAAGAACACCGCACAATTTATACTTAGCATCAATTTCACGTCTCAAGAGCAACAACAGTCCAAAATAAAATAGCATGTTGCATTTTTCAATTACATATGGGTCCTATTAATCCAAAATAATCTAGGTCAAGATTTACAGTACTAGAAAGAATGAACTTTTTCTACAGAAAATAAATATTACTTGATGAAAAATTGAAAAGTATTGACTAAGTTTCATAAGCTGAAATTTATTTTAAGATTTGGTGTAGGAATGTCTGCTTAGATGGCACCAAGAACTGGCACCGATCTCCAGAAGCATCTCAGTATGAGAATAATCTCAGCTCAAATATTGTCACATGTTGTTTAGTGAATTGCCATGTGAGACTGGACTCGAAACTGGTATCACAAAACAGAAACATTATTTAGAGTTTCTTACAGCACAATGTCAAGAACTCCAACTTCAGATTTGTCTGTAACTCAGACTCTAATTTGAGCAAAATCTCAATTTGAGATGAGATTTCTACTTGAGATGCTTCGGGAGATTGGGGCCTGATTGTCATCTTAGGACGAGCCATAAAGCCTAAGCTAGCAGGACTATTGTCATCTTAGGACGAGCCATATATAAAGCCTTAGCTAGCAGGACAATTGTCATCTTAGGTCGAGCCATAAAGCCTTAGCTAGCAGGACTATTGTCATCTTAGGTCGAGCCATAAAGCCTCAGCTAGCAGGACTATTGTCATCTTACGTCGAGCCATAAAGCCTCAGCTAGCAGGACTATTGTCATCTTAGGACGAGCCATAAAGCCTTAGCTAGCAGGACTATTGTCATCTTAGGACGAGCCATAAAGCCTTAGCTAGCAGGACTATTGTCATCTTAGGTCGAGCCATAAAGCCTTAGCTAGCAGGACTATTGTCATCTTAGGTCGAGCCATAAAGCCTCAGCTAGCAGGACTATTGTCATCTTAGGTCGAGCCATAAAGCCTCAGCTAGCAGGACTATTGTCATCTTACGTCGAGCCATAAAGCCTCAGCTAGCAGGACTATTGTTGTGTTTAGATGATTTCTGCTTTAGCTATTATTTTACAAACCGTTTTTTGTTTCTAAGGGAAGTAACCCTGATGGTAGCAGTGATTTCCGAATGATTCTGAAATCTAAAAGTTTTGACGACTGTGGTCGATCACAGGTGATTTATTATCTCATAACGGTGCTTTACATAATCTGATTTCTGGCTTGCTTGGTGATTATTAACACTTCTCTTTGTATTGCACATTGCCGTGAATTTTAACCAAACCACTTTAGAGAATATATTCAAGGGAGGCAACTGACTTATTCTCTAATCTGGTGGACTTGATTGTGTATGCCAATTAGTACCTGTTGAAGTTTGATGTACCGATTTGAGTAGCTCTGTGTTTGTTTCAACCAGGCTTGTTTCAACCGGGCAAGTTGCGTGCACATTTTGTTTCACCATGCGGGATATACTGGTTCCCACAGTCTCACTATCAAAACAATAGGGGCCGCAAGAAGGGACAGTTGGTACCAGTTTAATAGGTACATCGGCTGAGCAATCTTGAAATTTGCTGTGTACCACATCACGTGATCAGCTGATTGGCCTAAACAACCATGCACACATATTCACTGTGTGGTAGCACTGTATGCTCAAAATGATATTGCTTGCTTGGTCATTAACTCTTCTTTGTGTATTGCCTATTGCTGTGAAGTAACAAAAACAAGCTGTATTAACAAAACCAACTTATCACTATTATTGTAAACTCTGTTATTGAAAATGCTGTTTTGTACATGTACATTGTCTAGACTATATAATTATGACTTACAGTCAACTCTCGTTATCTCGAATTTAACGGGACCGTGGAAATTACTTCGACATAACGAAAATTCGAGATAGAATTTTCGGCATCGAAGTTGCAAGTTTTCCAGTTTCTGTCATTTTACGCCGCCATATTGTTAGGGTCGTAAGAACGACATATTCGTGAGAATTGCTTGTTGTGATATTTATGTATTCCTCCTCGAGAAAATGCATTTTATTTTAATTATTATTTTTACAAACAATTGTTCGAGATGACATGTTTATTGATGTTAGTACGTAACACAAATTTAATGACATGTTTGCGCAAATTGTTGCAAACAAATATTTGTTCAACAATGGAAGGCGCGAAAATTACAGGTAAATCGAAGATTTCAGACTGGCGAAGTGTGAAAAACATTCGACGCTAGTTGAATACGATCAGACTTCGAGATGAACAATAGATTTAAAATGAAAATTGGTTAATCGGGACCAAAAAATAATTCGACATAACGAAAAATTCGAGCCGAAACTTCGAGATGGGTCTCGAGATTTCATATAGACAAAGAAGGAGAAAAATCGGGACTTGAAAAAAACTTCGACATAACGGAAAATTTGATATAAGCGAGTTCGAGATAACGAGAGTTGTCTGTATTTGCAAATTCATCAATTATCTTTGTGCATAAACTACTGAAAGAAGTCTCAAATAATTTGTCATTGCATGAAGACTCAAATTAGAATGCTTTATAAATAAAGTCGTTATAGACTCATAAAAAGAGTAATTTTACTGTTTTGGACTGACATTTGAGCCCTTGTCAGGGAAATGTACTTATACCAATTTACTTTCGCGAGTACTAACTTTCAAGTTTTGGTGATCGTCGGTATATTCGCGACTACAAAGTGTCGTGTTTTTAAGTTTCAGGCCATGTCCATAAATATATTTTTTAGTACTTTCGCGGCAACTTAATTTCGTGAAATTCTACCACTCGCAAACTCTTCGAAAGTAAATGGCGCTAAATAATATCTAGGTTTACAGTTATACTATTTCTGTTTATTATATATAAAGTCCCCTACCAGTTTTTGACCGGAGGGGACTATAGGTTTGCCCTCCGTCTGTCAGTCTGTCCGTCCGCACACACCCAGTAATACTTATGTGGCTACTTTTTATGGACAAACCAGTTGAAAATATTTAAAACGAAAGTAGAATTTTCTTTTACGTGGCTAAAATTCTCTTTTATGTGGCTAAAATTAGGCACATAACTATCTTCATTCCGTAAAGTAGCCACATAAATACCATCTTGTTAGGGTGTCCGTCAGTCCGTCCGTCCGTCAAAAAATCTTGATCCTGACATAACTCATACAATTTCCAAGATAGGGTTATGAAACTTGGTATGTGGATAGGGGGCAATAAGGGGATTATGCACGTCTAAACATATTTTGATTCTGACAAAAATTGTGGTTGCTATGGCAACAGAAACATTGAAAATGGCTTCAAACCGGTTGGAGACTTCTGTATTGCTTGCAATTCTTAATTTACTTATTAGTCCCCTACCGGTTTTTTTCTGGATCCTGACATAACTCAAACAGTTTCCAAGCTAAGTTTATGAAACTTGGTATGTGGATAGGGGGCAATAAGGGGATAATGCAAGTCCAACAATATTTTGATTTTGACAAAAATTGTGGTTGCTATGGCGACAGAAAGAGTGAAAATATGACAAAATCTGGATCCTGCCATAACTCAAACAGTTTCCAAGCTAGGTTTGTGAAACTTGATATGTGGATAGGGGGCAATAACGGGATTATGCACGTCTAAAGATATTTTGATTTTGACAAAAATTGTGGTTGCTATGGCAACATAAACATTGAAAATGGCTTCAAACCGGTAGGGGACTTCTGTATTGCTTGCAATTCTTAATTACTTGTTTTATAAACCTTTTGGTTGGTATGTTAAGAGTAGTTGCTATCCCACATTATCGGGACGACTGGGTATGTGGTGTCAATATGCTTGCCTATGTAGTTATATTTTGCATTTATATTATACTAGACTAGTTAAAGATTTATACTTTGTTATTATCTGAACAGATTAAACTGGTCCTTGCCCTTTATTCATGAATACATTACATTAGCTTCTTGTGTGAAATATATCCATGACGTACATTGCTATGAAATGTGTGCCACACATACCAAACATTCAGATGTTTAAACAATTTAGAGTACATATTGTACACATTTATAATGCACCCCGCTTATTAAAACTAAGACCGAAGATAATAATTGACAAGAAATCAATTGTTTAATTATGGCAATAGATTGTACCAGGACCGGGTTAATTTGTTCAAATAATACAGAGATTTTTTTATTTTTTTCCTTTCTTTCCTTTCTTTTTATCAATACACTGGTTACCTTTTAATTATTTCAGATTGGTCACATATATTGTTATATATTCATGTATACTTGTAATTCTTTTGTCCATTTTCTTTTGAAAATCCTTTATATTTATATTACCGGACCATTTACAATATGAAGACTACATTGACATATAAATATAAGGCTGCTTCTTATTTTATTCATTTCATTTTGAGCAAGACATTTCTGAATTACAATGTATCTGATAATTTCTAAAAAAATCAAAAGTGTTATAAATATCAGTGTTTTTTTCCGGCCTATTTTATAGCCATTTATAGGCTATATGCTCCCTATTGAAAATCATATATTTTTTCCCAATTTAAAGCAAAAAACTTCCATTTCAGAGTAAAATAAAGAAAATTCAACCCATTTTACTGTAAAAAAACAGCTAGTACATTGTCCGACTAAACTCGAGTATGAAAAACACTTTATTGAACATAAGACTTAGTTATTGTACTAATATTGGATTTAAGAAGTCTGGATATTAATTTGATACTTTTCCCAATTTTGACCAAAATGCTGCTAAAATTCCCAATCCCAATGCCATGGGCTGTGTTCCCAAAATACAAAAAAAATACTGATTATTAGACATACCAGAAATTGGCACACATGCTGTTAAATGTATAATGTTAGAATATGTTGGCCCACCTGGGTAATGCAGTCAGTAGAATGCTAGACTATCAACCTGGAAAATATGAACTTTAACAGGTTATCTTGTTATGTAGGGTAGTTGTCAGTTTGGCTAAGATACATGTAATGTCTTTCATATGCTGCTTGCAGAAGTGGAAGTCATGAGTTCTCATTGATAATTATTTTCAGGGAAAAAGGTTTTGTCAGCTGATGTAAAAATCACAGGCACACGGTTTCATCGATTGTACGACCTTAATACATGAATTTTTTCCGACTATCTACTATATAGTAAAAACGTTTCATAAGGTTGTTTAAATCTATGAAACCATTTTCCTGTGGTAAAAAATGTGTAAAAATACAAGACAAGACACAATGTCATTTGAAAATTTGAAAATGAACAGTTTCAAAAATAATAATTGATCAATGTGAATCTATAGATGATTAATTGATTGTTCTTTTGCTGTGAAGTTGCTTATTTGATGACCGTTAGTGTTGACTGTGTGTTTACTGTACAGGTCAGGGTCGTTACATTATGATTTCTGAGTATTATATTTTTTCAGAGTGTGTCAGATGCTACAGATTCACAAAATGGGGAGAGTGCTATGAACGAATTACAAAATATTATGGTAAGTAATACAGTAAAGTTTCGCTAATAAGACAACTTTGATTATTTTGAAATCATGCCGATTTTTGCCAGTTTAATTACAGTCAACTCTCGTTATCTCGAATTTCACGGGACCGTGGAAATTACTTCGACATAACGAAAATTCGAGATAGAATTTTCGGCATCGAAGTTGCAACTTTTCTAGTTTCTTTCATTTTACACCGCCATATTGTTACGGTCGTAAAAACGATATATTCGTAAGAATTGCCAGTTGTGATATTTATGTACATGTATTCCTCCTGGAGAAAATGCATTTTATTTTAATTATTATTTTTACAAACAATTGTTCGAGATGACATGTTTATTGATGTAAGTATGTAACTGAATCTTTATGACATGTTTGCGCAAATTGTTGCAAACAAATATTTGTTCAACAATGGAAGGCGCGAAAATTACAGGTAAATCGAAGATTTCAGACTGTCGAGGTGTGAAAACATTCGACGCTAGTCGAATACGATCAGCCTTCGACCCGACTTCAAGATGAACAATAGATTTAAAGTGCAAATTGGTTAATCGGGACCAAAAACTTATTCGACATAACGAAAAATTCGAGCCGAATTTGAGCCCAAACTTCGAGATAGGTCTTGAGATTGCATATAGTCTAAGACAAAGAAGGAGAAAAATCGGGACTTGAAAAAAACTTTGACATAATGGAAAATTCGATATAAGCGAGTTCGAGATAACGAGAGTTGACTGTAGGTCCCAAAGTATTAAATTTAGAACAAAAAAGGTCTGCTAATAAGACCGATCGCTATTAAGACCACCTTTTTGACTGGTCTTATTAGCGGAACTTCACGGTATCTAGATAAGCAGGTAAAATATGCAAAAAGACAATAGCAAATCGGATAGGAAAGGCAGCACTCAACTTATCCAGAAAACATAAAAACGTCACCTACCACAATCATCACCAACTACAATTACACAGCACAATGCCCACACATAACTGAATGATAAAATGAACTTAACCGCTGAATTAAAGCCCAAGTTTCAAATGTCAAAACATTGAGAGCCAGCTGTTTATTATTAAATATTACTGGCAACTGACTGTGATAAAATAAAAAAAATAATGTAAAGTGCCTTTGAACGTGCGTTCGCATGAAAAGGGCGCTATATAAATCTGGTATATTTATTTTTTTATTTATTTTTTATTTGATATACTTAGAGGAGACTGCATGGGGTCAAAATGTCATAGTTAATACATTTAAAATCTTAGGGACATTTAGAGGTTAATACACGACACAGCCGGGCAGGAAGGCGATTATCAACCCGGAAAATCAATAATCACCTCGAGGGCTTCAGCCTGAGGGTGATTATTCATACCGGGCGGATTATCAACTTCCGGCCAGGCTCTGAAGTGTATTAAAGTCTTTAATACAATTGTTCGATTTCAGAATATCTATGAAGAACAAATAACGTAAATATTACTGATGTAGATATACACTGATATTGTAACCAATAAAATGCACTTAGTGTGAATAAAATTGGCAAAGAAATCTGGCATATAAGCAACGTAACGTCATTTTGGCTCCAACGTGACGTCATGTTTACATGGATAACGTAACGTGCGCTCGTTCAACATGTCCGATTATGATTATGAGATTGCGGACCGGGCGGATAGCCGATAATCAATCACGTGATGGCCATAATCAGCCGCAAATAGGCTTATTTGTGTTACTATATATAGTAACAAGTGTATTAATAGACATTAGTTGACTTTGGGTGATGATATACTTTACCTTATCATTGAATGCTTTCAACATTTAATAATGCCCACTTCTTTGGGTTTTTAAACTGTAGCTCAAAGGTTAGCGCACTTGCTGTCTAATCTGGCGACCCAGGTCCAGATCCGGGTAAAAAAAGTAATTTAGTCATGTATGAAGACTACCCAGTCACATTATCCTGACATCTTGCAAATCAGCAGTTACCTGAAACTAACTCTGCAGAACATCAAGCAAGGTAGATATACCAGCACCATTTTATACAACCTCGGTATGTCATGGTGTGGGATTGAAATAGAGACCTCTTGCACTGGCAGTAAGACACTAGTCTATCAATTAAGGCATTTTTGTCAGCTGCTTAAACACAAAGGGATTCGATAGTATACATACCCATAGTATAGATGTGATAGATACCGGTATTATTATCGTGTTGAATCCCTTTGCTTAAACATTGGTACAGTCACCCTTATCCTTGATATATATTTTGCTTCAAGAAACTTTTGATCTTTTTTTTTCAGAGAAAAATGAAGAGAACAAATAGTGAGAGTGATCTATTGTCTCCAATAGAATCTAGTGAAGGTGACTCCGAGCTGGCGAAAGCTTTTAGACGGGTAAAAAAATCCCCATCTGTTGATTCTATCGGTAAGTTCTGTTTGTTGTTTGGACTTCAAATTTTGTTGTTGTCCCTAAATAAAATGTTCATGATTGTTCTCAGTTTGTGACAAGATAAGCTTTTGTGATCACTCTTCGTCTATCCACAATTGCTTGTATAGACACTACGTTCCTCTGGTGCAACAAGGTTGTATCTCTCTAGATGGCCTGATTATTATGAAAAATGGTCCCAGTGATCATCTCTGGTAAATCTTGGGCCAGTTTAACATTGGGTCATTGGGATCAAAAACTAGGCAATTGTGTCAAATCATAAAACACCTGTTTGTAACAGAGGTCACACTTTTGACCTAAGCTCTTTGAATCTTGAATCTTGGATACATTGATAATCTCTATAGAATATAGATCAAGCTAGACCACTAGGCCAAATCATAGAAAACACATTCAATTTGGTTGTATGCATAAAATTCGTGTACATTGGACAGAATGTTAGTTACATTTTGTTGAAATCTAGGTAAAGAATGAGTTACCCTTGTCATCATCTAGCAATGCGATATTATATGAAGTATGACTGCTCTATTATTGTCATTACAGATAGCAGATCTGTAACAAGCTATCTCTGGTAGATATTGTATGAAGTATGACCGCTCTATTATTGTCATTATAGATAGTGATGTTCAGATCTGTAACAAGTTATCTCTGGTAGATATTGTATGAAGTATGACCGCTCTATTATTGTCATTACAGATAGTGATGTTCAGATCCGTAACAAGTTATCTCTGGTAGAGGAGGAGAGAGAATCTGAAGTGATGTAAGTTGTTATACTTTATACTATATCTTTGTGCTTGCTTCATACTGTCAAAATCATAATATTTGTGACTTTAATAGTGTATGGTTTTTTTTGCAAATTAACTTGAACACATAATAACATTCTGATTAATAGATGAATGAAACATATTTGATACATGCAGCTTGCTAATAATAATGGTTTATTATGCCTTCCCCATCTTTTATAAGGGGGTATATTGCTTTGCACATGTTGGTTGGCCTGGCCCCAATTCCACGAAAAAACTTAAGTTATTGCTCAGCTGAGACTGCTATTTTAAAAACATATTTTGTAGGTAAAATGACTTTAATGTATACTTGTATATACTGTTTCGTCACAGTTAGATGCCTATTTAATAGAGTAATACAAAATAAGTCCAATTTTTACAGAACATAGTGTTTTAAAGTTATAAACAACTAAAGCAAAAACTTAAGTCTGCTATAACAGGCTCAAGTATGACGTTCTTTATTATTCATTACTGTCGGATTTCCATGAGCATTACATACAAAAATCACCTACTATATCATTATTTAGCAATAAATACACAGTTTCTGGTAGCAATCCACACCACAAGACTATACTTGTAGTCATATAATCAATTCAAAATAACAGTCTCAGCTGAGCAATAACTTAAGTTTTTTCGTGGAATTGGGGCCTGGATCTTAAAACTTTACATGTATGTTGGTCAACAACAGTAACTGATCAATGTTACTGTGACCTATAACATTTCTGACTTTTGGTCTGCCTTAGGGGGCATGTATGTTTTACAAACAACTCTTGTATTACACTGATGTAGCCACAAAGAAATACGATATTTTAGTGGTCTGAAATATTTTGCAACCTTTCAAAATTAAATTCCATTAACATTACTAGATGTGCAAAACTGCAAAACTGCAAAACTTTGTGTGTAGCTTTGTTTATAATCAGAGAAAAAGTAACACTTTGCCAATACTTATTTGCTTGAATCCTAAACTTGTTGCTAGCTACTTGCTATCTTCTTTCTTCATCATTACATTCGAATATAGGTCATTTGGCGTCAAAAACATGGTCACAAGTTCAAATAATATGTACACCTTCTACATAGTTATGTGATATTTCACCACTAATGGAGCAAAACTGTGTCATCCCACTACTAACAAAAAAAAGTGACATTACACAAAAATAAATGACGAAATCGGATAAGGGAGACAAATCATGAAATATACTTGAAGGTAAACAACAAAGGAAAAACACATATTACGAGTACAAGTCACAGACTTAAACAACAAAATAAACCAGAACACATGAAACTTAACAGCTACAAAAACATGACACCCTACTTTTGACAGCCTGTCACCTCCGTCCAGCATAATTGTAATAAGACTCAGCAAACAACAACAATTCACAAGGACCACTACACACTACAAGGACTATCCCCAGAGTAGCACCAATTGAAACAGTGCACATGCCATTTTAAAATTTACACCACAATGGCTTAAAGAAAACATACATGCTATTCCGTCAATAACAGATAACGAAACATGTCACTACGTGAATATTGTAAAAAACAAATTGGACAGGCAAGGAAGCATTCAACAACAACAACAACAACAACAAAGTATGAAAGGCACAAAAAGGAACAACACAAAAAGAAAAATCACAAACCAGGGGTACAAATCATTGTAACTATACAGTGATCAATAATTTATAGGGGTACATGGGTGAGACCTATCCCATGGGCCCTCACTTATTATGCTACCAAATACAAAACTTCGAGTGACACTCGGCGATGTTCTCCCGATTTCTTCCGATACCACCGATTCATCACAATTCCTTCTGTTATCACAAACTGCCTCATGACTTCACCGAAGCTTCCCCTAGACAATGAGGAATATGTTCCCAATGACCTGATAGCTCATAAATTTCCATTTGGGAGTACATCGCCGAGGCAAAAAGTGCTCAGTGGGACCTAGGCTTGACAAGTAAACTTTGGGAAACGTGAATAATTTCTTTTTTCTTCACAATGTTTTTTGAGTTCACCAAAGGAAGACAATTTTTTTTATGCCAAAACTTCTGCATCTTTGTTTATTGTTAACTTGGCAGAATTTATTATCTGTCAAAATGTATTTTAATTCTGACCATCACGCCATATTTGGTGAACTCAGTTTGCTTTTTCTAATCTAAGTGTATTAATCTTTTCTATCTGCTTGTGTTTAACAGTTTAAGACGTTCCGCACAGACCTCATAAGGTAATATCTATAGTAACGTATATGGTGTTTCGGTTTATAACTCCTAATAAAATGCTCATTATACCCTACAAAAGAAGTTGTTCTGAATATAGGATATATTGTAGAAGTGAGCCTTTTGAATGGTCAGTGTTTCTGTAAGATAACTTTAGTTAGGACTGAGATATTTTGATGGATCTTGCTTCATATGTAGCTTGTGTGAATATGCTGCTTGGAATTGAAATTTTGGCTGATGGGATAAAAATAGAAAATCTGTTTCCAGGACAACAACTTTTGTTAGGAATGAGATAATATGATGAACATTCTGTATATCAATGTAGATTGTATTGGGGCTGGTCACCAAATATGAAGACTAAGGTCCACATGGAAGATCGGGAAACCGAATGTGTCAGCCTTGTTAAATAAAGACGTTACTTACTTACTTACTAAGGTCATGATCACTGTTACGAAAAGTAGAAAATCCGTTTCTGCTTAACAACTTTAGTTATGAATGAGATATTGTGATGAAGCATTCTGTATAAGCTTGTGTTAAAAAGCTGATTGGGATTGAAAAATTGACCAGTGGGGCCAACGTCACTGCTAGTGTGAAGACTAAACACGTAAACTCATCATATATCCAGTTGTCCATGATAGTTTAGTCGACATGAGAACCTGGCCCCGATCTCCCGAAGCATCTCAATCTGAGTTGAGACAAATCTCAAATACTGTCATGTGTCTTTGAGATAATTTCCATGGGAGACAAGACTCTGAAAATTGGCACCACAAAACAGATACATTGTTCTGCGTTTATTACAGTAAATATTTTGAGCATAAAACTCTTGACTTGAGCAAAATCTCAATTTGAGTTGAGATTTCTACTTGAGATGCTTCGGGAGATTGGGGCCTGGTGTCTGTGATAAGACGGTATTATCGGGGGTATTATTCGGGACAATGAGATCATTCTTGTTTTAAACTTATACTCGTTTTGTGTGTCCCCCACCTCTAGCCAGGTACCATATTCTCTTAGAAATACTGCTAAAAAGCACCTGTTCAGAGAGACATAGCTAACGAATGTTAGCTACTATAAAGTATAATGATCTGCAAATCCTATTATTACTGACAATTTGACAAAACTAGCTAAATCTGTATACAAGTGGTATTGAAGGTGTGTCATTGAATAATAAGATAGATTTTCAGTTGCAATTTTATCTCAATGCTTCTGATTACCGAAGTTTTAGACAATGTGATGATCACAAAAAGGGATTAAATAAATTTTAAATAAAAGATTAAAGTTCAGATGGGCACAGTGTTTATTTATGGACATACAATGTGTATTGAAGGATCACATTAAGAGTTTTATCTTTGGTATCTTGTTTAATTGCATTATGTTGACCTTTTCATTCTTTCTACGATATCTACATTGTGCAAGTTTACCAAACTTTACGTTTTTAATCATATATTTCTGTTTTACTTAATTTTAAATGTAAGCTATACGTGACTCTGGTCTGAAGTTTCTAAAAATAGCTATACAGCCGGGACATTTGATGAACACGTCATTTTCATATTATGAAACAAGTCCGATATTGACCCGGCGGAGTGATTATCTGCAAAAATATCGATTTAACGAACAGTTTCACAATAATTGTTGATCTTAGAATAAACAGATGTTGCTGATTGAATTAAATCAGTTTAAAAATTTGGAGAAACATAATAATTATGTAGCAGTATTGGGAATGTTGACAGTTTCTGGAGCTACTTGAATGCGGATTCACATAGCAGCCTAAAGGCGGTTCAGGTTGCATTAAGAAATGGACAATGGTAGTAATGAGAGGCTGTCGCCTCCCAAAAACTGCAAGTTTTGTAAATTGTCTTTTGTTGCTAATATTTCACTTCATGTTGGTATTTATTAACGAATTAAACTTGTCTGTCTCTTATGTTGGTGGCTAGACAATGCTGCTGATTCTGTATGACTTTGAATTGTATGTGTATAACAATGTCTAAAATTATTTAAGGACAAGTAATGTTAGCATCTATCGTAATTGCGTGTTTGTTTGATTGACTTATTTTGATTTAAGAGTTTGTGTTTGTAAACAAATGGACCCCTCTTATTGACACTGTGTGATAATATTTGATATTTATGAATATTTTATGTGTATTTACAGGGATGATGTGTTCAAAACTAAATGATATTTGAGTCCATGGTTTGTAACATGTGACAAGTCTTCCACGAAGGTTGATATTAAACTTGGAGCAATTTACTTGATACTACATAGAAGGTTAAAAACCAGTCTCAGAATTGAAGATTCTGATTGGTAGGTTCTCAAAACAGTTTGAAATTTGACCAATACCAAATCAGTGGCATTTGACTGGTCTCCAAACTCATTGTTTTTATGAACTCTAGCACATAACAAGAAAGATGAAAGCAAAATCAGTTTATTCTGCCACTTTCTGGATATGTATTCTGAAAGGGGTTCCCTTCATGATAGTATAACAGGTTGGGGATTTGTGCAGATTGTATTCAAATGTTAACTGCCAAATTACATTTTCCTTAATTTCAACAAAGGGAATTAAGTAACTCTTACATACATTTATAATTTAGTTAGTCCATTTATACACAAATTTTACATAGTATTAAACTGGAAAAATATGCTTCTGCTTACTCTGAAAAGCTTAACAGAACTAGTCATAATATCGAAAAACATGTATGTGTTTATAACATTTGTTTCATCTTGTAGAAACATTCTTTAAATTGTGTCATCTTTGAGTTATTCAGTGTACATCACCAGTATAAATTTCTGTTGTGGTTGTATTACATTGTTATTCCTTTATGTTATAAATATTTTCTGTAACTTTCTCAATTTATTCCATTTAACAAGACACAAAAATATTTTGTTTTCTAAAGTAACTCCTTGGTATTAATAATTATGATTTGCTGAATGTTTGCATATCAATATCTATGCTATTTCAAATGTCTCATGTACATTGTGAAGTCAGATTTGTTCATAACAAATTGTGTCAGTAGTTCAATTTGGTTTTATTTTGTGCTAAAAATGATCCACAAATGTGCTCAAAAAGTGTACCATAATAATTATGATTTTCTGAATGTTTGCATATCAATATCTATGCTAATTCAAATGTCTCATGTACATTGTGAAGTCAGATTTGTTCATGACAAATTGTGTCAGTAATTCAATTTGGTTTTATTTTGTGCTAAAAATGAACCACAAATGTGCTCAAAAAGTGTACCATAATTAGATGTCAATTGTAAAAGATATAAACAAAAGCCTACACGAAAAGGTTGCCTTGTCACTTTTACAAAATTCCATTCCAGCACAAAAATAATTCACAGTAAGTCACTTGGAAGTTCTAGCTATGTCATAAAACATTTTCACTTACTAGTATTATGCGAAAAGAAATTTGACAAAAAATCATATCGTTATTATTGAATTTGTAAAAAAATCATCTCACGAAAAATAAGTGTGTTGCTTAATATGGAATTAGTTATCATGACTAAAAATTACGCAAAATTAGTGATACGGTAAATATTGGTAAATAATGAACCCGTAAAACAATGATCTCATGTAATCAAAGTGATTCATGTTGTGTAAAACAACAGGTTATATCTGATATAAGAATACTCGGATTATCTATAATTATGTACTCTTGCATTTCTCATCCTCGAATCATCTTTCATGTGAACTTTCATTCTAGTTTGAAGAAACGTTTATAGGATACATTTCTTTTATAATAATAGGTGCTTGACTAATAGTTGCTGCTTGATTCTGTTGAATGCCGCCTTTTATGTCAGATTTGTTATTATCTTTGTGCTCAGTTACTGCCCCCTTCATCACTTTCCTAAAGAAAAATAAACATTGTGTACTTACGAGGGTCGTTCATTTAATACCCGGACGATCGATATGGCTGGAAAACTAGTGGACCGATATTGATGAAAACGAACAGCAACATATTTACATCATTCCTTAATTCGTATACGAAATTTCAACTTGTTGCGACGAAGGGTTTACATAATATTAGTGTTTTAATAAGTACATGTAACGCGAGTCGGCCCAAGTCGACGTCAAAATAGTGTGACGTTACGCAATTTTCGCTCCTAAAACGTGACACTTTTTCTCTATTTGATCATCGTTTTCGAGCCATAAAGTCGCGCGAGCACACAGTTTTACTATTTGAAGATGTTCGGTAGGGATGTTAAATGCCGTATCCACGATAATTTCGCATGGTTCCGTAATTACTATAGTAGTATTCTTCAAGTAGTGTTTACCTCTCCACAGGTGTTTAACCGACGACACTTTCCTGTTTCTGACGTTAGATTGGCCCGTCCTCGGATAATCGCGAGGTGACCCTTGTCATCAAAGAACCGTTTATAAGCAAAATTCCATCGATACGAATATTACCGAAAGGCTTCTCTAAAATAGATGCTTTAGTTTTATAGGTGTATGACTAATACTTTTACGAAATGGTATCATAACCGTTTCTTTCCCTAACTAATTCGATTTCATTGCGATATTAACGGAAATACGGCCGTTGTCACTAAACAGCGCTTCACACACAGTGACAGTACAGAAATGGCATCAAAGGTTATATAACGTAGATGTAGACATGACGTTATATGATGTTTTCCGTTGAAAATGGGCGACTATACGACACAGCCGGTCATATTAACACTGTACATTTCACTGAAAACTTGGGTTGGGCCGGGTAGCCCTTAGTTGGGTTACTATAGTAACCACAGTTTGTGTTCGGTTGGGTAAAATTATACCAGGTTTTGTCAAATTATCAAGTTGGTGAGTACGTCTTATAAAGCGAAAATTCATTACAATTGCATGCTTCAATCAAGCGCTATGGCGATCGTCCTGGTATTAAATGAACGACCCTCGTATTTGTATGTGCGGAAGCCAATCTACGGGTCTTTCCCCTTGTTCTTATAGTACATTCCCTTTCTGTGTTGGAGTAACTAACATTCCTCTGACTTGCTGTCCACTGACATTTTCTCATTTACTTACTTACTTTCCTGAACTTACCACAATTTAACAACTTACTTCCCTTTCCCTAATTTTCCATGAGTAACTTTAATGACAACCCCCACGGATATACACAGACGAAGAGTTGCTTTAAATGAAAACAAATATCTCATTGACAAATCAGGCTGAATTGGTGAAATAATCCAAGATGGCGGCGGCTAGCGAGAAAAATAGCGCCAACTTGAGAATCTCGTGAAGTCTCGCTAAGTCTCGTACAAGTAAGCCGATCGCGATATTTCATTCCAATATGGCAGCCTATATAGGAAATATAGTGGGAGTTGAATGAGTTGCTTTTCCGTCTAATGTATTTCCGTGCAACCCCCTTGGACAAAATAACTTCCTTTTATCTGGCCTTCCTTCCTTAGAATTTCTCCTTAACAGTTGGACATCGAAACCCTTTTAAATGTTCGTTTACATGTTAGTGGTAGATATAATATTTAGCGTAATTGATAGTAAATTGTAATAGTTGTCAATATTATAAATTTAATAGATTTTAGTATGTTTAGATCTTTATTTACAAATCTTTATTAGGTTGGTTTTCAGGTTGAATATAAATAGCTTTATTTATATATGAGTGGTTATTATTTTGTAATTTTATGATTTACATAAATGTATTTTGTTTTATTATGTATACATATTTAGATAGTACATTATTTACGATGTAATACAAATTAGCCAACAAAGTGTTATAATTATTTGTCAAATATTCCTTTGCTGCATTGTTGTGTTGTAGGATTAACGCATACTGTTTTGTGTTATAACATCTGCATTTCCTTTATAGCTTGATATCAAATTGGCGTAAATTGATTACCTTATCACCCACTTTGGCTTACATGACGGGGTCATTTTTAGCTCACCTGCCACAAAGTGGCAAGGTGAGCTTTTGTGATTGTTTTTTGTCCGTCGTCCGTCTGTCAGTCCGTTAAACTTTTCACCGTTAACACTTTCAATTTTGCTTTGATCTTCATCAAACTTGGTCAGTAGTTGTACCTCAATGAAATCTAGGTCAAGTTTGAAGTTGGGTCATGTGGGGTCAAAAACCAGGTCAATAGGTCTAATAATAGGAAAACCTTGTTAACACTCTGGAGGTCACATTTTTGCTTTGATCTTCACCAAATTTGGTCAGTAGTTATATACCTCAATGAAATCAAGTGTGAAGTTGGGTCATGTGGGGTCAAAAACTAGGTCAAAAGGTCAAATAATAGGAAAACCTTGTTAGCACTCTGGTGGCCAAATGTTTGCTTTAATCTTCATGAAGTTTGGTCAAAATGTTTGTCTTGATTAAGGTCACATTCGAAAATAGGTAATGTTGTGTCAAAACTAGGTCAATTTGTCAAATCTTGATGACCTTAAGGTCAAGTTCAAAGTTTGACCATGTTTAGCAGGTGAGCGCCACAGGATCTATGATCCTCCTGTTTTGTTTTGTATTTGTTGACGTATGAAATACATCTTTGTAGTCTTTGACATTCAATATGAACTCTACATCCCATACTGTTCCATTTTTATGGATGTCCCTAGATGTACATGTACCAAGTCAGAAGAGCATGTAAATTATTTTGCTAGGTTGTTCTTTGGATACACTTATTTGTCTCAGCAATTTTAAATGTAGCTAATGATATTGTTTAATGTCATTCTTAACACAAACGTAGCAACAGGATCGTTGGCGTTCTTGTGCAACTAGGAAATACATTCCACTTGGTTTTGGAGCATAATTTTAAGTCGTATACAAGTTAAACGGTTATGCTATTCTTTTTAGATGAACAAATTATGTACTTACTTTTTTTCAAATAATATTTAATAATATAAATAATATATTTATATATGACACAAATTGTATGATATCTGTGATAAAAGAGCATTTAATCATTCCACCTTATATCTATATATCAGTGAACGATATCAAACACGGTGCAACTTCTCCTTTGTTGAGCATATACGAGGGTCGTCCATAAATTTCTAGGACAAGTATCGTTATTTTAAAACAAAACCATGAAATGTTAAATCGGAAATTCGTTTAAATATATTGCACGACCAAATATTGTTTTAGGACCCCTTTGGGTAACCCCATTTATATCTATATTATTATATGTACATGGCATTGCACAAGTATAATACAAATACTCGTAATGTGAAAAATCATAAGTTGTAATAAAATCCAAATAACCAAAATAATACAAAAATATGAAAAATAACAACCTCACATTAGATTGCAATAATGTATAATTACAGTTATAATGTCAATTAATTTTGATTTAAGATTGTTATTTGTTCATAGTTTTGCACTAGTTATGTTTCGTTTGTGTATCGCTAATAGATATAACTATTTGGGAAAAGTTGTGTTTATGATTTGCTTTAACAAATATGTTCATAACGACACGATTATCCTCTAACTTTGTGGATGACCCTTTGATAAGGCAGTATGATTGTAAATATAACTGTATTCATATTGTGTAATACTTTGTGTGTTCTTTAAACATTATTTTGATTCAATTGTATTGTTTTGCAAAAGATATCTAAAGTTAAATAAAAGTGAATATTTTACATTTGTATGTTTACAATATGCATGCAATTTACTTACACATTAGCTGTATATTGCTAAATTATATTAATATGTGAAACATGTTTGTTTTTGTTGTATTTGTTTTGACTATAGATTAGAATTTGTTGCTTACATTGCTTGCCTAGTTTTGCAAATTCCACGTTATTAAAAATAAATGTAATGATATAAGAATAAATGAGTTGTCCTAATTACCTCACCTGAGCAAAAAAGATAACAAATTGGTCAGAGAAGCCAGCACTCAACAGAAACAGCAAGGCACGAAAGTTACTGCTGTCGTTTTGGATCGTTAATCAGACCCAGGACCGTTTTCAAGTACTGTATATCAAAATACATACTAGGGGCAACACCATACAACTACAGCATGGCATGTAAGGTACAAACAATAATACACAGATAGCAGATATTACAAGTAAAGACCACAAGGACATCTCGAAAAAAATGATGAATAAAACGCAACTGAACAGATACAAAGCCAGATCATCCCACTCGGACAGCCTTCTGCTTCAAGTCAGTCATACACTAGTAACCGTAGCAAAGGCGAGTAGATTGGAAGGAATAACAAGGACGCCCACACATCACAAGGATAACCGTAACAGAAACAGTATACATGCCCTTCTGAACTATTAAGTGACAATACATACATGTAGTTACATAAATGAAGGTTGACTAGAGGGCTTCCATCTAGGAATGATATACGAGAATCAAATGACGCACTTCTTCTCCAAAATATCGGGATGACATGCAGGAATGATAAATGGGTTGTCCCAATTGTTCAAATAGTTCCGGACGGTTCATTATACGAGGGTTGTTCAAATTGGAATGCAACTGTTGCTTTATCTTTCTTGTATCAATGATTTTTTAAAAAAAGTTGGCTGTAAATCAAAGATCATTGTATTAGCTTTAAATTGATACCTCAAATTTTAATATCCTTTCAGTGTAGATGTAACAATACGTCATTTAACACTGTCTACTCGTGTATACTAATGCTTAAATGGTTGGGAAAATATTGCTTTGTTGTGACCAAATTCGGGCCCATGTAAGAATCGTTGTTTTTTAATGTGGGAGCAAATACAATATTTATAATAACTTGTATGGTGAAATGGTGGCATGCCATATCTTATTCATCCACTATTTGATAGTTTAAGAAATTTAAAAGTGGTGTAATTTTATTTGGAAATGAACCCCATGGACGCCATCCAAATACCTCAACATACAGTTACTAGAAAAGGGTTGAGAAAATCAAATATTTTTTGGAAACTGGTGGAGTATTTTCAATTAGGCAAGTATAGCTCAATGTGTTGGCACATCATTAGGAGCTATTCATACAATTACGAAGCATATTACAAAAATTAGGACGATAAATATGGTTTGGGTACCCCTATCTGCCGTGAGACGCCAGTACATATGCCCTTGTAAACTGTCCAAAAAATAATTAAAACAAGTTTCTAGATAAAAAAAGTTGACCGTTTGCAGATGTAAGGACCACAAACGAGAGTCGGGCTCATTTTGTCTTCCATGCGACAGATCCATAAACAAATATGGGCCAGCAAAGACAGAAAACAAGTATGCACTGCAAAACGCACCATGGGTGCCAGTAGAAATGTACACATATTTCCATATAAATCAAGTTTCTACCATTAGATTTGATGTATAAAATGGACAATGGGTAAATGCCAAGTTTAAAAAAGGTAAATTCCTTGAGAAATTGAAGAAATCATTCGAAAATCGCTACCAAGCAAAATATTTGAAGGATGACATGCTATCGCAGAGCAATGGGCCTCCACCTGCAGCAGCCACTAACGCGACTTTCTGAGAAGCGTGAAGGTTCTTGAGCTTTCCGACCATCCTTATTTGTCAAGCATTATCCCCTGTGATATTTATTTGTTTCAAACGACTCTTAAATTACATTGTCGGAAAAAATATCAGTTATGTTAAGATCTTGGTTTGGCTCATGTCCAGTATATGCACAGTGTACACCGGAATGATAACAAAATCGCATTTTAAAAAAGGAATAACTGAATAAAACTTTGCATATATATCGGAGATGAATACGGCAATGGGATCAAACGTTTGGTTCATTAAAATCTATCATGGATAACTTTTTATGGGCTTAGTTGCATTCCAATTTGAACAACCCTCGTATAACTAGGTCTCATGAGCTAAACTAGATTGTAAAAGTGAAAACTACTAAAAAGTGCCGAGTACTAACATGATGGAAATCGAAACAGAATTGTAAATACGTACAGCATGAATGATAATGATGGTAAAGTCATAAAGATTGAAAACGTGGAACCTGAGAAAGGCTTTTTGATTGCTGGAACTAGTTCATTCAGCTTTTTGACACCTGGGACTTGGGAAGGAAGGAATCGTGATGAATCGGGTGGAATCTAAAGATATCGGGAAAACATCGCCGATGATGAATTCCTCAGTGTGACCTAGGCTTAAGTAAAACTACATTAACTGTTTCACTAGATCCTTTGTGAATACCAGCCCTGGTTTAAATAAAATACCAAACGCATGTACATGTGTTTTATGAGGGCTATCCAGTGATTTTGATCAATATAAATTAATTACATGTACATTACGGAACCTCTTTACTATCTTGAAGGTCCAAACATGATCTTATCTTACCAACAAGGTCCGATTGAAGCCGAGATAACATGATATCAATCAACAGCGTATCAAGATCGATAAATTAGTAAACAACAAACTTACTGAAACACTTGACTTATAATTTTATTTCAAGAGCTTTTGAAGTGATAAAATCTTATCAATCAACGTTCGTACTCGCCACAGGTCAGTAAAACTTTCTTGATTTGTTTGTAGCGGATGTTGTGATCAATAACCTAAGTTCAATTAACTTATTAACATTTACTTGAGACTAAATTTATTAATAGATCGATCGACGTCTAGATTTCTCTCTATTATATCTTTGGTTCTTTGGCCTGATATAGTATCTTTGTTTTTAGCTCACCTGAGCACGAAATGCTCAAGGTGAGCTATTGTGATCACCCTATGTCCGCCGTCCGTCGTCCACCGTCCGCCGTCAACAATTGGACTGTTAACACTCTAGAGTAGAGGTCACAGTTTTCACTTAATCTTTATGAAACTTGGTCACAATGTTTTTCTCTATGAAATCTAGGTTAAGTTCGTAACTGTGTTATCTAGGTCCAAAAACTAGGACACTATGTGGAATCAAAGAAAAACCTTGTTAACACTCTAGAGGTCACATTTTTTTACCTCATCTTTATAAAACCTTGTCATAAAGTGTGTATTTGTAAAATCTACATCAAATATTAATGTCATATCATAACAAATACTGATTCTGTCTTAACTGCTAGTCATCAGGTGAGCGCTTTAGGGCCACATGGCCCTCTTGTTTTGACAGGGTTTGGATCCCGACGCGCGTGTCTCGCCTCTTTTCCTTTCTTCTTTTGGAGGTACATGTACATGCATTGAGTAGACATTTACTTTCGTTCCGTCCCAAAACACTTTTCTTTTCATTTTCATATTCTTGTGTTTTGTTTTTTTCTAAATATTAAACGATATGCTCTTATATTTGTGTAGGAAGCCGTTTAGATTTGTTCGCCATTGTTGTTAGACTATGTCTTCCGTACAAACTCGAGTATCTAAAATAGACATGGACTTTTATCAAGTTCTTTCTCCGTGCTCTCTTCTGGTTGATGAAAATCAATCTCGCACGCCATGCATACGTGTTACACGTGTACGAGATTCACTCGTAAAATCCGTGGACAAGTATCGTAATGAACATATCTGTTAAAACAAGTACATTGAGGATGATTGCCTCGAGATAAAGTAACTAATTATCGTTGAAAATTGTTAAGTGGACCGACACCTGTGCTCGAATTAGACCGGATGCTCGTAATATATTTACTCGAATAAGAGGGATAAACAAGTGTACACTATAGAGCAAATTCGTCGGGACTTTGAAATGTGCTCGAATTAGGCCGGTTGCTCGAATAAACCCTGCTTGTATTACCGAGGTTTTACTGTATATAACTTTTCCTATTCATGTTACCGAAGCGAACTTCGGTGCAAAAGTAGGGATCTATTTAGGTCAAATACCATCTTTTGAATATATTCGTTCTTTAAATCAATGTAAAGTGACAATTATTCGCTGGCTTAGACTGTGAAGGTCTTAGGTACAAAAACGCTTCTTTGAGAAAACAAGAAAAAACTGTCTGAAACCATTCTTTACTATGGCAAAACAAGCCTTTTCAGTTTGGTCAACATGGTCTGTTCTGATTTTCATGAAAATAGGCTCATAAGAAGCGCCTTGTGATGCCGATTTCAAATATGTATGGGTCTTATATGGTCGTTTGTATCACTTACGACCTTCTCATTCTAAACCAGCGAATTATCAGCCCCAGATTGTAACATGTATCCTAGTATGGCAGTTGAATAAAGTTGAATAACAACAGTTATTAACAGTGGTTGTTATTTTATTGATAAATGTAGCGAAAAAAGGCAAAGAAAAGTACACAGATAAAGAGAAAATGTATGAACGTGTAAATCATTAAAGATGTTGAACTTCAGTCACTGATATGTCACGTTACTCTAGTTCTCTGAATGGAAGGGACTCCTCTTCATCAAGTCTCGACATCATTTCATCTTCACGCATGGGAATGGTGAAGCAACCGAATTTCCAGTTGAAATGGAATTTCTTGATCTACAATAAACAAGAAAAGAAACCAACGATAAATGAACAACTCATATAAATGAACAACTCATTTTATATTTGCATTCAAAACATACGGAGACACTATTTATTTATTTTGTTTGTTAAACTATCATCCGAATGCTATCAAATTTGGTTGAAATAAATTCCTACCATCACAATCTATTTGAATGGCAATCAGAAGAAAAGAAAATACTAGTTTGATAATCGAAAAACCAAACCAACATATTAATGAGTTAATACGATATGCTTGAATATGTTATATAGATTAAGATACGTACAATGAGATTCATTGTTCCTGTCAACTTTACACACATCCGTTTGGCTGCTACATCTATACCAGATAACTCCACGCAGACTTTTCCAATTTTCACATCTTCGCACATACGAAAATGGTCTTTCACTGGCAGAAAAAAATAACAAAGTTAATGTTAATGAGAAGTATCGAGAAAGTCTCTTCATAATTACTAGTAAAATATACCAGATTTATATGCGAACGCACGTTCAAAGGCACTTTGCATTATTTTTTGTGCAGCCACAAGGGCGCAGGTGCATTCTCTACCAGTGCAGATACAGCATGATCTTACCAGAGGGACATACTGAGAGAAAGCCCCTGAAGGGAGAGAGAGACATTAGATACAGGCATGTCCGGCGCTGCAGAAGTGCGCCTAGCTCTTATTTCGAATAGACAGCCTGGTTCTTTAATGTGCAGAACCGATACACAGCTTCCTGGAACTTGCAGACCACACGGCCAGATATAGCGGGAAATATTATAAATATTTCAGAATATGTCAAGTGCCGATGCCAGGGATTGAACCCACGACCTCTGGATTGACAGCCCAGTGCGTTACCACTGAGCTAATTCCGCTTATCTTAGTTGTGCTAAGATAAAGGTGACATTCAGAAAACGAGACGTTAAAATGAGAAAACATTTGATTCTACGCCATGTACAAAGAAAGCCGGTGTTACGTAGGTTTATACAAGGACAGCACCCGAAGTGAATATTCTTAATAGTATTTTGATTTTGAATATGCCGGTTTTCGTTGCTTAACAATTCACATTGTCGTCAATATATTGAACATCTTTAAACTTTAAAGCATGTCTATTTTAACATAATTTTAAGTTATTTGTATTTATACACAAAAATATCCTTACTAAATAACAAAGCCGCAAATACTTGCTTTTCAAAAAAATCTTCGGGGAGCATAAAAATGAGTTTCGAAAAACAAGAACATAATTAGAAAGAACATATTTTAGATACATTTTGGATTTACATTGTAATAGATATATTTCTTAATATCACGCACGTTAATTAATTAATTTATGACCAAGTTCCGATAACAAAGGTAACAAAAATCCTCGCATGTAACCAATATAATGATCTGGGTAAGTATTCACAAAGCATCTTAAGATATTCCTTAAATCTTAAAATATCCTTTATTAAGTGTATCAGCTCAACAAAATACTCAGATTATTTTTTACATAATTTGATAGATCTATAATCACTTAGAAAACATGGACTGTTCTCAAGTTTGTGAGAAATACACGTGTCAATCACACACATTTTCAGTCACAATATTACGGGTTTCTACCATGATGCTCTGTGAATACCAGCCTTGGATTACTTACGAGCAATTTTCTTGCCAACAATCTTTTTGGGGTGTTTGTTAAGGCCCATCTTCAACTCGATGTAAAAGTCGTTCGCATGGGTATGCTTTATTTCAAAGCAAACTGCAATGTTATAAATAATATAATCTGTTATATCAAACAAATAAATAAATAAATTAATTAATCTATTTATTTTTTCATTAATTTTTTTATTAATAAATCAATCAATCAATAAATAAATCAATCAATCAATCAATCAATCAATCAATAAATAACCGACCGACCGAATGCTCATTCCTAGTGTTATCAAGCGTCACGAGGGTCTGAGAGTAGAGAAGCCAGTTTCCAGTTTATGCTGAGCGTCTAGCAAGGGAATTACTGGTACCATTTTTATTTCGTATTTGATATGAGGCGGCTTAGAACCTCAGCACTCGAAGCGGACGTTCTACCACCAGGCTGTCGAGGAGGAGGCTAAACGCATTAGAACAGAAATTCTAACCGATTTAAATTTAAATTTTTTAGTCTACGTCTCAATCTCAATCCTGAAATCCTGAAATCCTGACGTGTTTGTGAGTAAAGAACCTGGTACATACCCGTCGGATGGAATGACTTTTTCCAACCTATTTTGACTTTGTGTGATGCACAACATTTACAGCTGCCACCATGACACGTACAAGTTCTCCCTTTCTGAAGATCGTTGCCATGGATTTGGCCCCATGCGTCTTCAAATGACTCTGAAACCCCGTTCAAAATTTGTACAAAAAGCTTTTTGAAGTTAATTAGATCGATTCGAGGAGGTTGCGGTTTTACATTTAAAGATTTCAACAAACTGAGTTTATAAATAGATTTATAGAATAATATAGAATTGTCATTGGTAAACTCAAAGAAATACAAAATTACGCTCATTTATACATTTGGTGCACTTGCACCAAGATGATTAGAATTATGTTAAAATTACACTATTGTTTGATGGTTTATACTAGTTATTACATTTTTTATCATTTTTTAACAACGGTTGTTCAACTTATAGCGATCACTCTCGAAACATCACTCCTGTTGCGAAATTAGTCCCCCTTTGCAATGCTGAGCGCCACGCAAAGGAACTAAAGGTGCCATTTTTATTTCGTCTTTGATATAAAGCGGCTATGGACGAACCCCACGCCTTCTGTACACAGAACGGACGTTCTATGACTAACAAAAAATATGTAAAACAATAATACGACTAAGCTATAGAGGTGGTTGCATGGGTTGATGTTTAAAAACTGAAAAAATGTACTAGCATAACAACGAGTCATTTTATGCAAAACAAGGGGGGGTATTCATAAAGCAACTTGTGGGAATGCATTGAGAATTTTCTTAAAATCTTAACATTTAAAAAAGTGTACCAGGTGAACATGAAAATCAAGGTTATCATTTGTTTATACATGTATTGTATAGAAGCATTATGTAAAGAACTACAATCATAGGTTAATCTTAGTTTCTTTGGAAATATGTGCAAATAAAAAAAAATAACCTAAGTAAAAATATTTAAGTTTCGCCTAAAGATGCTTTGGGAAAACTAGCCCTGGAATATAATACTAATAGTATTACCAATCTCATATTGTGTCGGGAAGTCGTCGGTCGCATAGTTGGCTTGTACACACGTATAAACAAGCAACAAACAGCATAATGCTACAAGCGTCGTCATTGTTCTGTGAACCTTAAATTCAGTAGTTAAAATGTTATAACGCAAACAGTAATAGTTAAATACAAATGTAATTAAGACATGACAATATAATTCAATAATAAAGCTAAAATTAATAAAAATGATAATTTACGAGTATTTCTTACATAACAATAAATTCTAAGCAAAAAGATATAAATATAAATAGATTTAGAAAATTAAAAAATAATTTAAATAAAATAAAAGATTACCTGCTTAATTGATTCTCGGATGTGATCAAAATAAAATAGCGCGCTTAAAGACCTTTCTGACAGGTTTTATAGCCTTCCCAATGACAATTTTGTAAATATGGAAAATTACGATAGGCAAGTGGACGGAAACTTCATCTTCAGACCGTCCAAGTATATTGAACTTTTGAAAAGAAACAGGTCAATGAATAAAGTACTATTGATCCTTTAAAGTATACGTGTCCATGTATTATAAATTATGAATTAAAATGTAATGTAAAGAACATTTTTACAAACAAAGTACGAGTTCATAATTTTTGAAATCCTAACGGTTTTTTAATGTTCGTAGCGTCTGGTCACAACTCGTACGGACCACGAACGATCTATAGAGATGCACTCAAAAGATATCCGTACGATGCTCGTACGAGTTAAGAAAATCCGTGCAATGCTCGTACGAGTCGTCGGTGTCCGTACGGGCTCCGTACGGACGCCGTGCGAGTTTACCAAAACCAACTCGTACGGAGCTCGTAAGGGGCTCGTAGGGCAAATGTGACCTTAGCATTAGCGAAGCAGTAACTTACTTTTTTCGTGGCATTAATTGGGACCTGAAGCTCGATACGGGTAATGTTTCACATTTCAACTCTCATCGGTGGGAAATCGACGGACGTCGGCGGGCATGGGATCAGTTGTATGCAAACAATTAACATTCCCGACGTCTAAATTGATTTTAACTCCAATTTAAAAATGAACCAAGAGTCTGCCCTATGGCTCAAAATTACCTGGCAGCTGGCAGGTGACCAAAAGGTACCGACACAGAACAGCAACAGAATAGTTTTGGCGCGTATTTGGTAAAGCAAAAACAGATACAAGTACACGTACATAGTAGGCCTATATCTACGTATTGAACTTTGTCTTTTTTGTATTATTTAGTGACGGCGGAAATTAAATGTTTAGGCTCAAGACAATTGATTAGCCGCCTCAAAATAAAATCACCTACCATGAAGTGATAGCTGTCAATATTGAAACGACTGCAGCTAAAACCGTCTATAGATCGAGGCACCGTAGGCAGCATTGACCCTGACCCCATCCATACCGACAACGTCCCGTACTCAATACCTCAACCTATGGCCGTTTGTCGATTTCCGGACGGACACCGATAATACGATCGGACCGGGGTAGAACCCTGACAGTTTCCAGTCAGTGCCACCCCAGTCCCAACATGTGTGTTGACATATAGTGGACTTAAAATCCGGTAGAGGTGTCCGGTGACCTATTGGACACTGATGGGTTATCGGTCAAGACAATACCATTCAGATACCAGGCAGTCGATCTGTAGGTACCGATGTAATTCAAAGGTACATATTAATATTTAAGTGATCAGAGCGTAATTGTAAAAGACGCATTATATAAGTGATCAGAGCGTAATTGTAAAAGACGCATTATATTAGTCAAATACCGACATACCAATCTGTCGTAACTATCTGAAGTTGAAGCGCAAGGCATGAGCCTTCAGTTTAATATATTTGCGCTTCATATGTCGACATGATATCCGAAAGTCGGAAATTACGATTTAACCTGGCTGATAACAACCCTTGTATGTTTATGTATAACTTAATGTGTATTAATTTATACTTCCTTTGGTAAATGGAGTCTTTATAAAATTACATTATTATTAGTTGTGGACCTAACCGGTTATCGTCCGGTCACGACCCACTACACTACAACGCTTAGAACTCATTTCCGTCGCAGGTTTGTACAGGAGTCATATTCATATATTGCTATTAAGGTGTACGGACGCGCATTCATCACACGAATCGAATACCATAAGTCTGATACTTATGCTGTTGTTGTTGCAACTAACTTCCACAGTCGGTTTATTACGTGTTAGACTTGACGCAACGTAAATACGTGCGTTACATAGCAACTTCACGACGTCATAGCAACGTCATTATCTAATAAAAGGAAGTTTAACGTTCAGTTTTAAATTGGAAATATCAATTTCAAAATGGTACCAAATTTGTATATAGATTCCGTCATGTTTTAATCCACTGGTTCCACCTTAATGTCTTGAAAATGAAAATGGAAGGTACATGTATAATAA
Source organism: Spisula solida (assembly GCA_947247005.1). Lineage (NCBI taxonomy): Eukaryota > Metazoa > Mollusca > Bivalvia > Venerida > Mactridae > Spisula > Spisula solida. Next base: position 17,041,408 of record OX365952.1, on the reverse strand, counting down.
TGTAGATAGGGCTGACACTCGTAGTATCAGTAAAGTTTGTACCCAAAACGTTTTCAAGTCAGAATACCACTTTTTATTATGGTGTTCTTTATAAAGACTTAATTGTGATCTCAGTACTAAATTAAAGTTTGCAAAAAGTGTTTCTTCTAAAAACACGAGAGTACTTGTTATTACAGGGACTTTTATGTTTCGTTTTATGAAACTGAGACAGGAAAGACTGTTAATGATCGCTGCTTCGTAAGATCTAATACTGTTATTTACAATTTTAAGTTGGCTTGTATACATGTGTTTACCTAGGCCACATTTGTTCTGATTTATGTAAATGGCTCAAGGTTTATTCATGTGCCGATTTGCTTTATGGCTATAACGTTAATGAAAACTAGCATAATGCTTGGATAGAACAGAGATATCGTGTATCAACAGGTCCGTCCGAGCATTACACTGGATTTCAGTTCCCAGACTGTACAAACCTCCGACGGTGTATCGGGATTCCGACGGAACTGAGAAGCTGTATGTCGGAATTCTGGCGGAACTGAGTGCGTTGTGTCGGGATGCGACGGAACTAAGAAGCGGTGTATCGGGATTCCGACGGAACTTAGAAGCGTAGTGTTGGTATTCCGACGGAACTCCGTGCGGTGTATCGGGAGTCCGACGGAACTGAGAAGCGGTGTCTCGGGATGACTAACTTGCACTAGAAGCTGAACACATCTACACATACATGTTTATGAGGGGACATACGGATGAAATGTCTTTGATCGTTAAATATTATTTTGACATTCCGTGAAAAATCACACGTCTTTCAAAACATTGCATTGGGGTGGTTTAAAAATGTGCAAATACTGAACTTTTGTGCTCCTGAAAACCGGAGTTGTTGCTTATGGAAATATTCTTATAACGTAAACATGGTAACTTACAGATAGATTAACATACTATTGTGTATTAAAAATTCGAACCATTTTTAAATTTCGCTGAACGTCGCATTTTGTCGTAATTCTATGAAAGCAAAATTTCACATTATACAAAGAACGCATGTATTGGCAAGTTCACGTCATTTATGAATGATGTTTACGTCATACAAGATGTACCATTGAATTGAAGTTGACGTCGGTACCAAATAGTATAACGAAGTATTAGTTGTACCCTTCCACCTTTAGTAACCAGAACATGTTTGGGTATTCGTCGACCAAGATTTTGAGTCGTGATTGATATAAATTATGTTAGCAAAATTGATATTCCCAAAAAGGGTTGGTACAAAATGTATATGATTGTTGTACAAGTTCAATAATCCCTTCTAGGACAAATTATTATGGGTTCCGGGGAAACGCGCTATACTGGTATAACGGATACAATAAATACATTTCTTTTTTATATTAATTATTCAACAATGACCATGTAAATATGTATTTACTTATGCAAAACTATCATGAAACCCCCACGAATTTATGAGACAACCCTCGAAGTTCATATTATGCCCACAACGGTCAGATGACGATCAGAATCGTTTGGCAGTTATTGAGCTTCCCGTATTTAATTGTTTGATGAAACTAAATCATTGAATTAATTAAATCCTAAACAATCTGGAAGATTTGGTTTTGTTCAAATGTTAATATTGGCAGAAATTATTTCCGCCAATATTTTCAAATTATTATATTTAACATTTCGATCATGTCACCAAGTTAATTGGGCCAGTGACCTTGTTTCCGGTGGCATTCAATATTCCCTCCTATTTGTTTCATTTCGCTTAATTTTATAACGTTCTCATTTATAGTCAAATAGTCTGGTTCATGTCCCTAATCTTAAACACTCCTATCAGGACGGAGATTTTAACATGATCCTCGGCATTCTATTACCATAAATTAACAGCTGATACAGTGTCCTTATTTATTACCCCGGTTTTATGTTTTCAATGAGCAGACCACAGATAACTGTATCATAAATAAAGAGTACACAAAAACATTTTTTTATAAATTTTATAATATCTTAGAAAGGTTTATAACATGGGAAATTGACCAAACAGTCACTGGTGTGCAGTTTGTTTTTAATAAACATTTCATTAATACTGGTGTTATGTTAAATATTATTACATAATAAGAAACAAGAGAGCTTCGTCTTTAATTTGATATAAATATTATAAACATCTGACCATAAATACGAAAATAAACTCATAGGGCGTGGAATCCCTTTCTTTTTTCTTGTTTAGAATAGCATTGTCGTTTCTATTGAATGCACCTCATAGTTTTTGTGTGTTTACTCTTTATTAATGATACAGTTACCTGTGAAGCAGACAGCATCACGTAGACACTCGAGGTGTAATACAAGCACATATTCAGGACAGATATTGCACATTTTGCTTGCTGAAATTGGTCCATTCATCCTTGTAGTATATTCACGCAAAAAGTTTAGGATCACGTAAATATCTACGTACTATACTGAAATATGTTTGATTAACAACTAAACAGCTTGATCTCAATCGTGAAACATCGGACATTTCCGTTTTCCCCGGTAAATACTAATGCCAAGTTGATCATATTAATGCGCTGGGTTGGCATGTATCAAGGCATGTCTATATAAAGCATTTCGCTATCAAACTTCGAAGTAGAAGGAATTCACGAGTCATTGTATTTTCGGAGCAAAAAAGCACATTTTTGTTTTTGTTCGTCTTCGTCCTGATATTGCAGTTTACTCACAATCATGGCTAGCGTAAAAGGAAACAGTTTGTGTCTTTACAAGATAGTGTTCGCTATCTCAATTAGTTTGATTTGTAGTTGCACTGGGAGGACAACAGTTTATAAGTGGATAAACGATAAAACGTTTGATGGACATTTACCGACACTATTCGTCGAAGGAACGAAACAAGTTACGTCACTAACAGAGTGCACGTCATTATGTGAACAATTCGGCCCGTGTGTCAACGTCTTTTTCACTGGCAAAACGAAGACGTGTACTATGGTGTCTTACCAGGTTGCTTTAAACAGCGACATTCACCATCCTCCGAGTCCGTCAACAAGATTTTATCGTCGTTTAAATAACTAAATTACAAGACTTGTTTGGACTTATTTGCATCGACGACTATTTAAATGAGTCGGGAAAATTATCGATATGGATTCTGACCTGTTGGTGTTAATTAAATCTAGTATAAATGTTTAAAGCAATCACTGGCCAGAATGCGAGCGTTACAACCATCCACAAAAACTATTATATAAACAACTTGGACTTGGTTTAGAATATTGCTATTGTTACCAAAGAACATGACGATGTCATTGTAAAGCGGCAATACAAGTATTTGAAATGTTCGTATAAGTATCGTTACAAAAGAAGAGTTTCATTTTGTTTGAATATATATATCCTTTTGCAGAAATTTACGATTATTTTATCTAACACTATTTTACCAAAGAGCAAATCTTGTGAACATTTTTGAATTGCTGATAACAAAAAATAATTGTTCTTAATAAAAATCGTCTCTCCAGCTACTGTACAACATACTTTAGATTAAGAAACTCATATTATGCCACAACATACTTCTAAATATCCCCTCTATATCGTCTTATCGGTCGCTCTTCATTGGACCCAAAGTTGGGCATGTATATATAAAGGCTAGTATCTGTTTTATCATTTGGTAATTATAAATGTATGTAACTGTAACTTTATATTAATTCGAAGGCAAGTAAATAAGAAGTAAAACTACAATAACAATTCGGACAGGGAAGTTAGCATTTAACAGAAACAAGAATATGAAGGCACAAAAAGAAAACACAGAAAACACGTCACAAACGTAAAAATGACTAATAACTAAACTTTATTATTCCATTCTATTGTCGTGTCTTGTTTCTGGCTTTTTATTAATTCAGTTTTTTTTCAGTTTATTTTATTAGCATAAGAACATTATTTATGTTCGTCGCCTTAAACAATAGGCGACAGGTACATTTACAGAAGAGCATGTACAAAATACAATAAACAAGGTAAACAAAATACATGTATCATTACGCAAAAACCCACTATGTACACAGAATGTAACTACTCGTGTATACATATATCAGTTAAAGAATACATTACTACCGATCATCTATATACGATTTACGCTTATCAAAAGCTAAATGAACATATTTGGCTAATTTACATATTATCATTTTTTGTGATGATATCTTACACGACAATGTATTACAAAAATGTAATAGCTTAATTATAGATGAAATACCCAATATGCCAATGTTTTCTATTTTGCATGCAATGTTTATATTTTTTATTACGTACGACTATGAGCTAAGTATGCTTTGTTCGAAATAAACTTCTATACTGTTCTGGTCATTTTTGTTTGTTTTGAACCATATTTATTTTCAATCATGAGTGAATGTACAAACCATGATTGTAATGAGTCTGCCACAATATTTCACTTCCGAAACAATCCAACATATTTTATTGTAAATCAAATCAACTGTGATATTTTCACAATGTATAGTTTGGAATCTTTGGACAGCTTGCAGACACCAATCCAGTCATTAGTCATTCCAGTATAAAAGGCTAACCGCCCAAATATCGCCGAGGTAATACAGACCCTTCTCTGAACAGACAATCTGCATCGTACGTACATTGTGTAACATGCAAACAAGAGTCAATGCATATTTATATTTATGGAGGATTATCTTGATCTTTGACATCTTTTGACATTTTATTTTGAAGTTGAATGCTCATGCCATTATATAGGTATCTGCAGCGATTGGTTTGCTTGATTTGTGGAAAGGTACCGATATCGGACTGATTTGGGAATTTTTTAATAGATTGAGAATTCTAAAAAAACAAATGCATGTACACTGTATCTTGATTTTGACAGAAATTAACCGAAATGACTTTTGGGTGGTATTTTACTTTTTCCGGCATCATATACAATACACACTTTCAACTTGAAGCATAAATCACGCGTCTAGCTGGTTGGATGCATCATTGTACAAGGCTGGAAGTTTTGTCCGTTGAGATTGGAAAATGGATACGTTTCCAGATTGGGAAGGTAAACTTTTATTACGGCTACGAAAAAAACGAAATTTAATGACTAGTGTCATATCATAGTCAGGTTACTCGCATTGCAATCTATGTAGGGAAGATCACCTTTTCATATGTCCACCGGTTGTCTATAGGTTGAGTAAACAAAGAAAATCTGCCATTCACTATTAGCTAGCTGTTGGGCACATTTACATAATTATGAATAGATCTATACGAATATACGATATATCCTATTGTCAACCCATAGCCAATACATTTGCATGGATACTGTCAGATTATTGCCAGGGTACTCGCATGGCTACGGTGATATTTAAGTCAAGGTATTTGAATGGCTGCTGTCATATTATAGCGTGGTTGGGATGGTGTACACAAAAGGGTAAAATCTCGCACCAGTTGTGCCCACTAAAGCACACATACATGTAAATGTGCTAATTGACAATTTGAGCAAATGACTACAATAAATGAAATGAAAAAAAACACCACATAATAAACGCTAGAAAATATTTGCCTAGGTGTTTTTTGTTTTTACATATTTGCCTCGGTCTAGTCCGGCAGAACTTACAATGGACCGTGCAATGTCTTCTATACAAAATGTTTTTGCATTTTCATGTTCTCCTGACAATACCATTACATAATCTGGATGATGCCACCTTGTCATCATTGAGCAATTCTCGCAATGAGGCCCCGAAGGGGTACATGAATTTTCATGAATTAAACTGTATTAGTACATTATCGTTTAGTAGAAGGTAAAGCAAAACACCTTAAATGTTATTTACATAGTGTTAGATAATGTGTAGCATCACTATATACAACATTTGTAATATTAACATGTGCAAATGAGGCCCTGTTGGCGTTTTACGTCTTGTATGAGGCCCGTTTTTAGACAAACATATGAATAAAATTAGTAAATGATACATTGTACCATGTTTTTCATTATATTGATACTTAACATTGCATTCAGTGTCACTGGCAATCATGCACAACCTAAATTGCATAGCTAAATATTTTATTTCATTAAATTCAGATCCTATCAATGGTAAATCCAAATGTAGAAAACTTAGTGAAATTCTCCAAGATCGTTGTCAAGAAATGTTTTATCCTCTTATACATTAAGGAATGCAATTTTAACCGAAACGTTTATTGTTATTAACATGTGATCTAAATATTCGTGTTGGACTCTTTGAAAAAGTAAAATATGGAAATGAGGCCATACATGCGTGTTAAACTAGAAATAAGACAAGAATGGTAAATAGTCCCTGTTCAATTAAACATTTCAACATATCAAACATTAGATTTTACTGATTTATTAAATTAGAGTATTGTTAAGTATACAACACTTAATAAAATATAGAAATACAATAATCAACTGAGGCCCGTATGGGTTTATAGACTCCGGTATTCTGTTTTATCATAGCACTTACGGATATATTAAACTTACGCTCAAATTTAAATTTCTTATAATGATTTTACTACTACAAATAGGGGACATATTTGGTTTGTAGGAGTTTATTAACGAATAATCGTTAAATTTACAGATAGTTCATTTTACCCCACTGTGTCAGAGATAATATGCGTTACCCGGTATGTAATCCTTACCACACCAGAGTACAGCCATTTTATGTCTAATGGTCTTCACCGCTATTAACTGCAGACATTGCAAGCCATATCGGATTACACACGATCACGAAGTACAGCAAGCCCTATAGTGAGGAACTCATTATATCAGAGTGCAACCACACAAGGCCCAGTGTTTACTCTATAGTCACTGTCGTCGTTTACTGTAAGTGAATATTGATACCAGATTATATAGTGTCCGTTTCATGCGAAACACGTTCAAATGCGCTTTACATAGTGTTGTAGTCACAAGGGCACATGTGCATCCTCTACCAGTGCATATACAGCATTATCAGAACTTACCAGAGGGACAGAGACGTTAGATACAGGCAGGGCCAGCGCTGCATGAGTGCGTCTAGCTCTTTTTTCGAATAGACAGCCCGGTCCTTTAATGTGTCCGGTGTATAGCACCGATACACACCTTCCTGACACTCTTAACAAGATAATTTACAATCCATTTGGTCATATACTAGTATAGCGGGAAATACTACGAATAGATTTTCAGAAATGTCCAGTTCCCATGCCGGGAATGGAACCCACGACCTCTGTATTGACATCCCATTGTATTACCAGTGAGCTATTGTCGATATTACTCGAAGCTCTACTGGATACATAACCCTCTAAGGTCCACCATCAGCGAAATATGCCATGTCAGCCATATTTATGGCGAACTCACTAACTTACCAATTTAATCTATTCCAATCCCATACGATACATTACATAAATATTCCACCCCCGATTGAATCCAAGCACTACTGACTGCAATAGTTGTATTGTAAACTGCCACACAATTATCATTAGTTAATATAGTTGATGTTACTGTTGAGTACTACCTTCCCTGTCAGATTTGTTATTGCCTTTTGGGGTCCCAACATACCCATGGTGGTTGTGTCGGTCAGTGTTTAATAATGTTTAAACGTCCCATGCATCTGTAGCTTGCAGTGATATGGAGAGCCAGGAATGTACATAGCCGGCAGTGGCAATTCCCTTTAAATATAAGATTTGACTGAACTAATGGTGGATGCTGTACAAGACTGAATATATTGTAAAGCTTGATACTGTGTTGTGTACCCCATCTATGTATGAATGGCTGCACTTGGCGGTGGTGAATTATCCGTTGCCATGGAATTGCAGTACATGTGAAAAGGCATACTTGGTGGTCGCGTAGAGTTTGAAATGGCGGTACTGTACATGGCAATCGGAATGGGTCGTCATGTGAATCTGATATAGCTTGGAATTACTTAAATGCAGGGGTGTTTTGTAGCTTATTAGTATTTAATGCCTTTTGTTTCTAATGGGTGCTGGCTTCCCTGTCCGACTAGTATTATTATTTTTGAATATTATAAAGGTACTCGCATAACAGTATTCGGTGATGTTGAGGACCACCTTCAGTATATAGAGACTGTACTGGTAAGAAGATACGAGTCACAGGCATTGATATCTCACATTACCTTTATTTATCAAGCCGTAATTGAATTATTATTAGAAATTTTAAAAGCTTGATAACAAGGAAATGATTTGTTTTTTTGTAGTTAAAATCACTAGTAGAGACAGACGTCCATGTTGTGTTATTTCATAATAATAATAACATATTCATTACTAGAAAGTTTTGATACATTGATGATTGTAACATTTAAATTTACACTTATAAACTTCATGAAATAAAATATTAAGCCATGCAATTAAGGTTGTTTAGACTTATATATTTCACGTTCGTTCTTATAGGCCTGTTACGACACATAGACACTTCATATGTGATTGTCAAATTACAAGTATTATGAAATAAAAACAATTCATTTTGAAAAAAGGGTAATTTATAGTTCAACACACAAGCAGGGCCTCATTTCCCTATTGCACTTATTCAGAATGTGGTACTTCTATAACTTAATTACACTTATATAACTTCCAGTTATGGTTAACGTTTCTTTTCTGAAATATAAAAGAAATAGAACAATTTTTGAAAGATTGCATCCTTTTTCATACAATAACCCTTACCAGGGCCTCGATTTTCATGAACAAAACATTAAGCAATATATTGCGAGTACCTAACACTTGTCAATGTCATTAAATATATTATTTATTAGCCATATAAAGAGAAATTTACTCTACAAGTATTCATTTATTTATTTGATTAATATTTTTGTGTAATACCGGGCCTTATGCTGTGTTTAAACCACAAATGGGGCCTCATTTCCACAATTTATTAGTATAAAAGTTGTTTATATTGATGGAACGCAATACAATCGCATTTAAGGTGTTTCGATTCACATTTGATAAAATAGTGATGTATATATACCGATTAATTCGAGAAAAAACATAGACCCCTTTGGGGCCTCATTGTGAGAATTGCTCAATGATGACAAGGTGGCATCATCCGGATTCTGTTATAGTATTGTCCAAAGAACAAGAAAATGCAAAAACATTTTGTATAGAAGACATTGCACGGTTACCCTAAAAATTGCCGTTTATCTGCCGGACTAGTCCTGCAACTTTCTGATTTAACCAATAAACATTACATGTAGGGACTGCTGGTTTGGTTCCCAAGATTAGTATCAAAGACCTAAACACATGTATTTTAGATATTTGCAAGTATTTAATTGTATATGCTAGCCAACAGATACCACTGAACAAGCAAGAGTTTCATAGAATTACAGGTAAGTTATACTGAGCTTGTGTTACAATGTTTGTTAACCGACTTTAAATTAAATTTACTTGATTTGGCTTGACTTGAGGTGGACGCAATCCCCACTGTTTGTTTTGTAATGATTGCTATGTGCATTAAGGGAGGTAATTGGACAATCATTCACAAATTGTACATGTAAACCTTGCAGTTTGTCCTTAGAGTAGAATAATATAAGTCCAACTAATCACCCTTGGTTGTGAGCTAGCATTTCACTGACGGGATTTGTTGGTGTATGTCCGTTCGGCACGATACAGTTTTACCAGGTGGACGAACTTCCCGCCATTTACTTGTCTTGGCAACTTGGACAACATGGGACAAAATTCCCTAATTTTTTAAGGCGGACAAATTCCGATCGTGCCTGTCAGTGTCTGAGTCTGATAGGACTCCTGTTCTTTATTCGAAGAAAAAGAAGACAAGGCAAACATAAACATATAAGACTAATATGTGTCAGACAGTATATATGCTAGTCAAATTCATAACTTTCAACAGCTATATTATTAAAATTAATAGAATTTAGATCTCGATATTTCTTTGTTGCTTCGCTCGCCTTGATCTAGATCTAGTTCTAATATTAGATCTAATTTAACTTTAAATGCATACCGATCTATCTAGAGTTTTCTTCTTTATAAATACTTTTTCATTTATTCGGTGGCATAGAGGGGACACATAAAAAAAATTCATTTCGCGCACACGATTTATTATGTACTTTTATCTAATGCGAGAGCGCCGACTGTGAGGCTGTGTGGTTTGTGATATCCAAAGGCAAACTGAACTATAGCTTCAAACCCGTCATCACTTGATCTTTCCTCTCGTATTAACAAAAACCTTGGAGAGGAATTAATATAAGTTTTAAAAAACTTGTTTACCAATCCATTAATTATTCCATGTTTGTATTATTATATATATGTACTTATATTGAAATAAATACAGTTTAAACCAAAATAATTTATTCATCACGTGCGCACGTCACGGTTAGGCCTACTACCACGCGAGCACATACCAGTTATCACGTGCCGCCGCGTACGTATTAGCTATCACACGAGCACGTGTAACTTCAAGCAGGGGCGTAGCCAGCGATACGCACTTACGCACGTGCGTAACATTAATTTAAAAAGTAAAAATAGATCTATAAATATGGCTATTCAATGTCATTAAAGTCCCGAATTTCCACAATCATGAGGACCCCCCTAACCACCAAGTTCAAAGCTCGCGTGCGTAACATCAATTTAAGCCTGACTACGCACCTTGTAAGTAGCACGTGTGCATGTATTATTTAGCTAGATTCTATCGAGTGAGCACGTGTTAGTAGAAATCTATCACGCTCGTGATAATTGACCGATGAAACTACTCGAAATATCGGTCAGTTGTAAAAACATGATACTAACACGTGATAGCTAACACGCGTACACGCGATGGCTAATATGTGCTCCCTAGTAACACGTGCGCATGTGAATAAAATAGTTCCTGTGTCACCCCTATGCCACCGTACTACTAAGACTATGTATGTGGTGTGAAGGCGGTGCTAATGAGGGCTGTGTCCCCGGCTACTACGACCATGTCGAGCGTAATTTTTAATCAAAATTCTCAATTGAATCACGCGCGCTTTTCCAATCTGGCCGTTTAAACATCAAGAAAAATAACATAAAATGACTTATCTAAAGAAAACCTTTGAAGTACTGTAGATTACAAAGATTTTGGAACATTGATCACTAATTTGACACACATTTAAATATCACCATAGGCCTATAACTTTTATATTTATGGCATGCCATTTATGACGTAAGCGACAACAATGGCGCAGCTAGAAAAACGAGATGTTTACATATTTTTCGGTCCGGATTTCGCGGTAAATCGTTTTTGTCATTCGATAAATTCGCACACATAGTCTGATATGGGTCATGACAACTATTAATAGTTTGGTATTTATTCCAATGAATTCCGCAAACGTGACTTATTTCGCAAAATTTTGAATTGTAATATGTTTTCGCGATGTTGTAAATCTCGCACTTCTACTTCGTTTCTCGTCAAAATCAGCTTAGCAGACATAATAACACTTTTTCGACTACAGGCATGTCTTTCACCAACAAACATATGTGTTCTGTAATTCAACAGTGTTCAATGTAAAGTGAAAATTGTCTAACTGTAAGGTGTATTAGTTCACAGACACTTGGGGTCTGGACCCCACCACCCCCAGCTACGCACCTGGGTATATTTTTATCATCAACATTGTATACCCAGACCGATACATTAATCACACAAACATTATTAAACGTATCCGGACAAATAAAAAATATTCGTAAATGCCAGTCTAGCTTTAATAAGGCCAAAAAAAAATTGTGTGTTTCGGGTAACCCGACCCTACCTAGCCGAAAGGCGCCGACCCTAACGATTTTTTAACGTTCCCACAACGATAATTTTATGCTTTGGTCCAGCAAAATTTGACTGAATGTCGGACCGTTGGTCCGACGGAGATTTTAAGTCTGGACGGCGATATTCCCACATCGTAGTTGAAGATTATTGTAAAGAATGTAACACGAATGTATTTTCGTAAATCCTTGTCGAGATTCAATAAGATATCCCTCCGAAATTGTCAAAAATGTAAAATAATTCAGCGAAATGAAGGTCGCGAAAACTGATTATTTTTTGGATGCGGATAAAACCCGTAATAGAGCAAGTGAGGCTAATACCGACCCCCGTCTATTATCGACCCTCCCTATAAAGTTTTCTTTAAACAATAAATACATAGACAATTGATAGGTGACGTCATAGCCTATAATGCTTACGTCACAAATTTTGCGCCCTAGTTGTTTTAAATTATAAACAGAGGGTGGGCGAGTTTGAAGAATTTTTATGGTCGATTTTTACGTCATCCGTTAAGAAGGTGACTATTTAAAATACAAGGTTTTACTACTTAAGAGCATGCAGCCCATGCATGCAACGCAAATTTCTACAGTATAGGGGAACAGCATTCATCTGACAGCCTTTTTATAGTTCCAGGCATTCATTGTCAAGGTCAAATGGGGGGTCGATAATTCCAGAATACATTTTGCGTGTTCTGTTATTATCGACCCCCTCTAAAATAAAAACCAACGACTAGTTAAACTTGTTAAAACGATATCGTTGTCATCTGAGCATTAGTTGTCTCCAACAAATTATGAACGACTAATAAAACAATAATAGTGTTGTCATCTCAAACCCAAAAATACAAATATTTTGGGATGATCTTGCATATAAGAGTTATGATTATGGTCAATTGTGATTGGTCAGCATTAGATTAATCTAAATGGCCCTGTGATTCTTAGTTAAGCTTATGTGACGTAAAGTATGTTGATTTGAAAGGGGGCACACGTCTACATTTTAATAAAGCTAGTAGAATTGATTTAATTTGCACTTCTCAAAAGGTTTAAGAGCTCGTGATTTTACTTCATTTCTGATGAAACACACAACACAAAGGCTACGTTTGTGTTCGTGTCGTATATGCTAGTGCTCGGGTGATTTTTCTTTTTTTGGTTGTTGGAAATGGGAATTTTACCGTTGATGGATATCCACTGATCTTGTATTACAGTAATCATGTTGTTTATGACTGCTTATGTCAATTGAATTATGTAAATATAAAATAAGGTAAATTTGTGAGGTCAATAAATTTCCAATTTAGAGTATTGTGATACATTGAATGCATGGAACTTGTACTGTTGTTTACAAATTAACTACACATTATACTTATTGAACAATTTTTACTTCTGAACAATAAGCTTACGAAATACATACAACAAGCAAACTGTTTCTGTCTGCTGCACAATTTATTTTTAAAAAAGAAAACAGGGGGTCGATAATTGACGCCAAGGGTCGATATTAGCAGACGTACTGCTTCCATTTAAACGTAATACACAGCCCTAGCAGAACATGTTACAATCGTTTTCATTAGTCTAAAATAACCAATTCACGTTAACATTATGAAATAAATTTAACTTTTGTCTATAAAGTAAACATAAAATGTTCTTTTTATAAAAACCGCGTTAAGGGGTCGATAACTGCCTCACTTGCTCTACACGGTACGGATTCCGGAATGTTCGCAATTTTTTTTCTGAATTTATTTTGACGATTTCCGAGGGGGCTTTTTAACACGAAAAAACGTGATTTAGTTTAAAGATGTTTGATATTAAATGGTAAAAGGAGAATAACATTTTTCTTGACAGAAAGTCCTGTCTGATATATGCTCATTGAATGGGCTGAATGAGCCCGTTTTGAAAAGGCAAACTATCTAATTAGGCCTATTTGAAAACACTTGTACACTGTGTGTTAAAGCTAACAATGCATTTCTAAATAATTTACCACTGAATAATTTAAGAAGAACATGCATTATCTATACATCTCTTCATTTTTTCGGACTGACAAATGTTCGTTCGGACTGACAATTTTTTTGTTTCTGTCAGTCCGAATGACTGACAGGTTTTTAAAGTTTTTGCGAAGCCTGATATGGTCCAATAAGGATACCGCATTGAAAATCGGGTAGGCTTCGTATGGAACATGGCGTCTATTGTGCAGATCATTCGTCCCAAATGCCAACATGCGGCCGCATTACGAACCTTCCGCGTTCTATCGGATGAAGTCACTTTTTCTAAAGTCGCTTCTAAAGTCGCTTTAAGTTTCTTCATTCTGAAGATTTTCATTCATAAACTCTATCCAACATAAATGTTTGTGTCAAAAAATGTTTTCAGATGTTTCTAATACTATAAAGTACATTACTTTTGTCATCTGCAATTTGCGTCAACTTTCTTTAGGATCATACATGTATATGTTTTTGTTTGTCAACCCTTATGTTTTCTTGTCTGGTTGGAGCAAAATCATGAGAGTAGCATGTAACCATTTTTATAGATACTTTTAGATTATTTGCATCATATTTACAGTAGAACCTCATTTGTTCAAACTCTTCAGTACTAAAAATGATTTGTAGATAAGAAAGTACATATGAGCCTGGTCACAAGAAAGTGTATTCTGACCTCCCTTTCCGTGCCAATGAAGGCCTAACAGTAAAATTAAGACATAGCTATAATACTGAAATGAAATAGCTCTTTCGTTGCTATGAAGTAAATAGTTTGGACCCTGGTCTGGCTATGTGAAACTCATGTTGGTCGACTGGACCCATACTGGTTGCATAATACTGAAGATGTCATAAAGGCATATTTTCTTCTGACATGACATAGCTCATATATATTTTCATTTGTTGATATAAACTAGACTAGTGATAAAAATACTTTGTAAAAGACAGAAAGTCTGTACAAGTCTGACAAGACTGTTATAAAATGCAAAACCAGCATTAAATACTGAACATATTTAGTATATTCATGTTTGTGTTTCTTTAATAAGCTCTAATCTGAGCACAGTGTGCTGTTGCGTTTTTTGACAGCATCCTGTCCGTCAATATTATGTCAACTAAACAGACCTGCAGTACTAAATTTCCAGAACAAATTCGAACAAAACCCTTGTACAGTTGAATGTATTTGTAAGTCAAAATATCAAATGTGCTTTCAGTCAGAATAAGTTAACAGTCATCTAGAATGATCTGAAATCAAATATGAAGCTAGATATACATATAATTTACACAGATATATCATCTTATGCCACCACAAATTCATGACTGGTTTCCCGGCAGACAAAAAAAAAAACAAAAAAAAAAACCAAAGCCTACCCTACCTAACTTTTTTCAGACCGTTACCCTAAACACACAATTTTTTTTTTTTGGCCTTTAAACACAAAGATAGAAATGTTTCGCTGAACTTTCTCGCACACCTTTCTCGAATATCGGGTCGTGTTTAACTCACTGTGCACTTTTTCTGCCAATATTTGGTGTCCTTTGGTCAAGTACACATTGCTCTTCACGATGATGATAGAGACTTAAAATGATCACCGCCCCTGCCTCCACAATTTGCGAGAAAGTTGGCAATTTTCAACTCAAAACACGACTCGCACATAATCTTTCGACGCTGGTTTCCCGTCTGATCAATACGAAAGTATGGCGCCGCGCGTTAAACGTTGGAACCAGATATGTAAATAAACCATTCGGAATACCTCGTTTGGGTCCAACATTT
The DNA here is from genome assembly GCA_947247005.1 of Spisula solida. Lineage (NCBI taxonomy): Eukaryota > Metazoa > Mollusca > Bivalvia > Venerida > Mactridae > Spisula > Spisula solida. The sequence goes on along the minus strand of OX365952.1, from coordinate 17,026,027 downwards.
AACGCGCGACACAGTTCTTATGTATCAGGCTGGGAACCACCGTTCAAATTGTCGAAAGATTATGTGCGCGTCGGAAAATGAGTTGACAATTGCAAACTTTCTCGTATATTTTGTCGACAAGAGCGCTGATCGAGTATTGTCAGTATAGTTTTCGTAAAGATTAATTTGTTATTGACCGAAAGACATCAGAAATATACGGGTAAGTTGCAAAACAAGTTTTACACATCAATTTTTCCAGGTCGGTGTGCGAGAAAGTTCAGCGTAACATTTCTATCTTTATGTTATTTAAGCAGTAGAGGAATTACGTAGATTTGTGTATTAATATCAAATACATCCAACAAATGTTTGTGTGATTACTGAATGGGTCTGGATATATAAGAAATATTTAACAAATATTTCCAGGCGCGTAGCGGGAGGGAGCGTGGTCCAGACCCCAAGTATCTGTGTATTAGTTGACCTGGCATCGGTCCATGGAAATCCACTTGGTGTTTTAAAAAGTATACGTTTTCCCTTATTTTTGAAAAAAAATCCTCTCTAAAAATAATAGTGTTGATCACAGCCATCACAGGTCTTACATGAACAGTGGTTCTGTGTGGCAATGCTACCTTTAACTGTTTAAGACATGAGACAATGCATGTGTATTTCAATCATTAACTTTTTAGCTTATCATTTTATGGAAAACATTGCTTTAATTGCAACACAATTTTTTCTCTATTTTAGTGGTTACGGCACAATTTACCATCCAAAGTTTTCCCATTGTGCAAGTTTGATTACTTGAGTACTTTCATGGGACTGTTTTCAGGGCAAGCACATGTTTTACAAGAGGGAATTGACCAACAGCCACGTCTGTGTTAGACCTTCTTGTATATATCAGAAGAATCCTACCTATGGATTTCGTGATGTCTGTTTCCAGATTGTGTCATTGTTGAAAGAGGTATGGTAATACTAATTAACTTAAGAAGGACCCAAAAGAAAACATCAGACTGCATCTATAATATGAGCATGGTTTTCATATCCAGCTGTTTTTGGTTACATCTGACCAAAACTGAGTTAAACTGATTCTTCTAGCATTTGCGAGTCTCCTGAAATATATATTTTGAAAGTCCTGTAGCAAAGAGTAAATAAAACAACAAATTGGGGACAAAATGGTTGACCGTCTGAATAGGCTTTTTGGAAATTGCATTAAGATAGTGCAGTGCTCAGTAAGTATGGGGTTAGTGCGGTGCTCAATAAGTAAAATGTTTTCTGATCAACAATCGTGTTTATTGTTACATACATGTAAATAGAATTTCAATAAATATAGATATGTAACCCAAATTCATCTAGCTGCTTGGTGAGCTCTTAACTTGCCTGTCACTTACCTTAGTATCATAAAGTGATAAGATAAGCTTTTGTGGTCGCTCTTCATCCATCCATCCTATAACAATTCATTCCAACAACTTAGGCTCCTTAAGCATTTAGCCAATTTCAACTAAACACAGGAAGGTCCAGTTTGAATAGATCATTTTGTGTAGGTGAGCGATATCATACATCTTGCATATTGTTATAGTCTGCTACAGCTGTAAGTACATGGTCATCTGTTTTTTCCTACAAGATTGGCCAATGACCTCCTGCTTCAAGGGAAGAGACAATTCAGTGATACAAGTAATCCGGGTGCGATCTTTTTGAATAGACTCATTAGTTCTGTAACATTACCAGTGTACTGCTCAAAACTGCATCTGCCAAGGATATACCAACTAGTTCATCTGTTGTTGGTTGGGAAACACTGAAAAGCGTTTCACCAATGACTTAGCATCTCAGTTCCCAGGCTGAGAATCAAACCAGGGACCTCTCGATCCACTCAATCATTGAGCCATATACACGTATTATTATCTGATTGAAAGGATGTGTGTTGATGATTGTCTATCTTGCTATTATTTTGTCTTCTACATATACGGTAGTCATGGGGGAGAAGTAGTGAGATTGTGCGGGAGATCTGAATAGATGCCAAAAAGTTTGTCTTCCCTTGTTTTCCTTAACCACTGCCCTGTTTCAATGAATGGTTGTTACCAAGCCTAGTTGTACATGTTCATTGTTATCAGAAATGTTTTGCTGGATTTATATTGCTAGGGTTATGGCCCATTGTTGAAGACATACATTTTTGTGTCAAAAAAAACCTAGTATTTATTTGTTGTTTCCATGTACATTGTCTAGGGTTGGAAGGTTGCAATAGTGGATAAAAATGAATGTAAGAAAACTCGGATGTCGTATGTGAAGTTACTGCAGAAAAAGGTATGTACATAGTTTATTCATATGTGTTAGTTGATTATAGTTTGTCTTTTTAGCTCCGTAGAATAAGGGGAGCTATTGCAGTCACCCGAGCGTCGGTGTCGGCGTAACACTTTTGTTAAAGTTTAAGTACAGGTTTTTTAACCTTTAATATTCTCTAAGTTCTTTGAGATATTGCTTTCATACTTTGCATACTTGTTTGCCATCATGTCCCCAACCCATATGCAGGAGTAGGTAAGTCTTTCATACTTAGTGCAAATAGTGCAAATGTTAAAGTTTAGGTACAGGTTTTTTAACCTCTTATATTTTCATAGTGCACTGACATATTGCTTTAATACTTTGCATACCTGTTCACCATCATGACCCCAACCCATACACAGGGGTAGGTAACTCTATTAGGCATTTTGGTGGAATTATGCCCCCTTTTTTCAACTTAGTGTAAATGTTAAAGTTCAGGTACAGGTTTTTTCACCTCAAATATTTTCAAAGTGTATTCACATATTGCTTTGCATACTTGTTCTCCATCATGACCCCAACCCCTAAACAGGGGTAGGTAACTCTATCAAGCATTTTGTTGAAATTATGCCCCCTTTTGGACTTGGAAATGCAAATGTTAAAGTTTAGGTACAGGTTTTTTAACCTCTAATATCTTCAAAGTGCATTGATATATTGCTTTAATACTTTGTATACTTGTTCACCATCATGACCCCAACCCATACACAGTGGTAGGTAACTCTATTAAGCATTTTGGTGAAATTATGTCCCCTTTTTCAACTTAGTGCAAATGTGAAAGTTAAGGTAAAGGTTTTTTCACCTCAAATATTTTCAAAGTGCATTTATATGTTGCTTTGCATACTTGTTCTCCATCATGACCCCTGCACGCCTACACAGGGGTATGTAACTCTATCAAGCATTTTGTAGAAATTATGCCCCCTGTTTGACTTGAAAATGCAAATGTTAAAGTTTAGGTACAGGTTTTTTAACCTCTAATATCTTCAAAGTGCATTGATATATTGCTTTGATACTTTGTATACTTGTTCACCATCATGACCCCGATCCATTCACAGGGGTAGGTAACTCTATTAAGCATTTTGGTGAAATTATGTCCCCTTTTTCAACTTAGTGCAAATGTTAAAGTTTAGGTAAAGGTTTTTTCACCTCTAATACTTTCCAAGTGCATTCATATATTGCTTTGCATACTTGTTCTCCATCATGACCCCTGCACGCCTACACAGGGGTAGGTAACTCAATCAAGCATTTTGTTGAAATTATGCCCCCTGTTTGACTTGGAAATGCAAATGTTAAAGTTTAGGTACAGGTTTTTTACCTCTAATATGTTTAAAGTGCATTGACATATTGCTTTGATACATTGCATACTTAGAAGCCCCAACCTCTACACAGTTATCAAGGGTAATGCTGCTGTTATGAAGCATTTTGTTTTGAATATATGATGATTGTACTATCCTAGCATGGCGCCGCGAGTAGTGGAGCGCGCTGTTCGTGGACAGCTCTTGTTTAGCTCACCTGTCACAAAGTGACAGAGTGAGCTTTTGTGATCACTCTTCGTCCGTCATCCATCCATCAACAATTGGGTTGTGTCCTCTCTACAGGTCACAATTTTGGCCTAATCTTTATGAAACTTGGTCACAATGATCATCTCAACAAAATCTAGGCCAAGTTCGATGTTGGGTCATCTGAGGTCAAAAACTAGGTCACTAGGTCAAATAATAGAAAAACCTTGTGTCCTCTCTAGAGGTCACAATTTTGGCCTAATCTTTATGAAACTTGGTCACAATGATCATCTCAACATCTAGGTCAAGTTCGATATTGGGTCATCTGAGGTCAAAAACAAGGTCACTAGGTCAAATTATAGAAAAACCTTGTGAAGTCACTAGAGGTCACAATTTTTGCCTAATATTTATGAAACTTAATCACAATGATCATCTCAACAAAATCTAGGTCAAGTTCGATATTGGGTCATCTAGGGTAAAAAACTAGGTCACAAGGTCAAATCATAGAAAAATCTTGTGTAGTCACTAAGGTCACAATTTTGGTCTAATCTTTATGAAACTTAGTCACAGTGATAACCTCAACAAAATCTAGGCCAAGTTCGATATTGGGTCATCTTGGGTCAAAAACTAGGTCACTAGATCAAATCATAGGAAATCTTTGTATAGTCACAAGAGGTCACCATTTTAGCCTAATCTTTATGAAACTTGGTTACAATGATCATCTCAACAAAGTCTAGGTCAAGTGCGAGGTCACTAGGTCAAATTACAGGACTCGCATGCACTACTACGACAGGTGAGCGACCTAGGGCCCTTTGGGCCCTTTTGTTTACCAACACCTTAAAAAATTTCCTAAGCCAATAATTGCTATAAATTTAACCTCTGTAGAGCAACAACCTTTAAACAAAGACCAATATTCGCACCTCCAAAAGGGCGGTGCTCTACAGAGGTTGTACTGTATTGTCAATTTCAAGTTGTTGAGTTGAACTGAAGCCTTGTAAATGTACCACCAGTTGTTGAACATTTTGAAATTTATAAAAGTTGTGATAGATGAAAAAAAATGTATGTTTCTAAATATTCAAACATGATGTTCATACATGTATATACTGTAATAATGTTTGTTTGTTTGTGTTCAACTGAGACTATAGTTAATGTGCCGGTGTACATAAGTGATATATATGTAACTTACTCAGGGTTTCTAAATAATTCATCTCTTTTTGGTTGGGAAGTAAATTGAAGCAAAGCGTTTTAGAAATGACCAAGTGCTCTGACCGTGATTCGAACCAGGTACATCATGTTCCATTGTCAAGCACATTACCCACTTGACCACGCTGCCACCCTATATATACATTACAACCTCTGTTGAGCAACACTCTTTTCGAGCTGCATATATGGGCTGTTGTGTATAGGCTGTTTCCCTACAAAAGTTAAATTTAGAGTTAATATCCCCTAAGGGAAATTTTGAAGGTGTTGTTGTAGAGAGGTTTTTGCTTTTCAGAGGGCTGCTATGGAGAGGTTGTACTGTACTGCATGATCAATATCATTTATGACAGAAATATTTATTAAACATTTTAAATTCCAGTGTGGTGAGATAACATTTGGTGCTATCAGCATACTACCTAAGTATGGATGTGATCAGCTGTTTTGGACTAGAGAATTACGATTGGCCGAAGAATCCTGTAAATATTTGGATAATCCAGTTTCAAACATACCTGTATGTGACTCGCAGATACAGAAATGGTTCATGGGGGAATCTAACATGGATGTATCTTATCAACCAGGCATAGGTAATTGTTTAAAAACTTTAAATCACTATTTTGATGCACTTGAGGAATGGCAGTATGTCTGTGTTTGTGTTAACATTGTTTGATAATGATATGATTTACAAAGTGAAAAAAGTACCAAATCAGAGTCTACTTTCAGGCTTGATACTGTCAGTTCTGCCGCTAGTCAGCTTTTACACCCTGTACTGGTGGCAGCCACAGCAAAAGTTGGCTTTTTGACCCTCTCAGGTATCCATTCCCTTGGTAAAGTGAGCATTGTAGGTTATTCTTACTCAGTGTAATTAAGCAGTTTCACAGAAGGGAATAAAACTCCTTAAGCATGTGCCCTACCACTAGGACACCACTTCCCACCTGATATTAGTTGTTTACTTAAGATAAGGTCAAAGTCTGGTAGGCCAAGTCTAATCAAAACAATTAGTGGTCAAAGAATTTTAATTTCACTTCCATCTTCTAGATTTTGTTGAGCGGATCATTGTGATCAAAAAGATGATTAAAAAATTGGGCACGAAAGGCAGTACTCAACTGAAACAGCCGAGCACAGAAAACATAAATAACCTAGACCTCAATCACACGGCACAATGCCAAACACACAACACAATGCCAAACACAGGGCACAATGCCAAACACACGGCACAATGCTAAACACAGGGCACAATGCCAAACACACGTTACAATGCCAAACACACTTCACAATGCCAAACACACGGTACAATGCCAAACACACGGTACAATGCCAAACACACGGCACAATGCCAAACACACGTTACAATGCCAAACACACGGTACAATGCCAAACACACGTTACAATGCCAAACACACGGTACAATGCCAAACACAGGGCACAATGCCAAACACAGGGCACAATGCTAAACACAGGGCACAATGCCAAACACACGTTACAATGCCAAACACACGTCACAATGCCAAACACACGGTACAATGCCAAACACACTGCACAATGCCAAACACACGGTACAATGCCAAACACACGACACAATGCCAAACACACTGCACAATGCCAAACACACGGCACAATGCCAAACACACGTTACAATGCCAAACACACGGTACAATGCCAAACACACGTTACAATGCCAAACACACGGTACAATGCCAAACACAGGGCACAATGCCAAACACAGGGCACAATGCTAAACACAGGGCACAATGCCAAACACACGTTACAATGCCAAACACACGTCACAATGCCAAACACACGGTACAATGCCAAACACACTGCACAATGCCAAACACACGGTACAATGCCAAACACACGACACAATGCCAAACACACTGCACAATGCCAAACACACGGCACAATGCCAAACACACGGTACAATGCCAAACAAGACACAATGCCAAACACACTGCACAATGCCAAACACACATCACAATGCCAAACACACGTCACAATGCCAAACACACGTCACAATGCCAAACATTAATCTGACTCAATCTTTAGTATTGTAAATAGGTACAGTACTTTCATATTCTAGCTATTAGCCCGGCAATACTTATGTGTTGAACTTAAACCTTGTTAAGCTATTATATAATAAATGAATTTCTCCTTTTATTTTTTGTTAGTTATAAATTATTACAAATATTTGGGTTTCAGTGGAGAAGTTGAGTGAAAATGAAGGATTCAAAGTCGAGGAGAAGGTTGTTGGAGTGTGTACTAGATCTGTGTATAAGGTAAATCTTGTATATATACTGTAAAAACTCACCTTAATTGAACAATTGTCATTGAAGGCAGCATTCAACAGAAATTGCAGAGAACTTGATATGAGTGCATCTCACAAGTTATTGTCAAGTAACCTAGGGTTGAAACAAATGATATTGGTTGCAACCATTTCTACTTTCAGTTTGAGGTTCCAGCATTATTTATACAGTGGGAGTTGTTGTGTAAACATACAAACTTACCTGGACTGATAAAAGTTTGTCAGCTATGGGCAGATACCAACTCTTCTGGTAGAATTATCGTCATATGCGATGGTTATCAAATATTTACTGGTAAGGTTCATTTTCTTGTATAACTTCCTTGCAAGTATCCAATTTCAACATGTCAAACGCTCACTCCTTTTGTGTATAGGGTGAACATGGTATTTTAGAAATTCTTTATGGTATATGATCAGAAGAATGGAGACCTTAAATCACCCCAACTTCACTTCCGTTAACAAGAATAGAAACCGGCCTTATAGCCAATGCAAAACTACTACAACAACAACAATCATATGTTTTTTCGCATGTAGTCGTTCTTAATTCCCCGGGTAAAGATTTACTAGTATTGAATACACTGAAAAATGATCTGGGTTAGTTTTACAGATGGACGGCTGCAGTAGCACTGTGAAAAGGTCTGCTATATATGCGAGCGCTCGCTGAATGCCAGTAAATTGATTTTTCGCTTCGTCTGTTTTGTGGTGCTTTTTGGAAACAAACAGTTTGTGGTCATTCCGTTTTTTCCCTGATAGTTTATCCAATGACCTCAATGGAAATCCCCATTTTAGGCAGTGCATTTGTTCATATTGTCAAATTTTGAAACTGTGTGATTGAAAAGATAAACATGCCACTCCCATATCTTATCCAGCACGTTTGATCTTTACAGGCGAAAGTAAAAGAAACCAGGAAGTGAAGTCAATTGATGAAACCATCAAAGTGTTGCTCAATAAGGTATGTATGGTTTCTTTAAGTTAAAACACAATTCTAAAATGCTATTCTAATTTGAAAGTTTATGATAAGAATTTATCAAATTTCTGGATTGATGAAATACTTGTCTCAGTGAAAAAATACCTTATTTTTGTGTTTTTTTTAACTTTACGACTTATCTAAAATTCCAATTGACCAAACATGAAAATAATTTGCATTTACTCCAGGACCTCAATTTCTCTTACGACTTGTTTACTTTTTTGTTTCATGGTTCAATGAACTGTTGTATTTAATTTTGGAGTAAAAACTCCCTAGTAGTCAAAAGCAATTACACACAAAAATTTAAGCAGAAACATTAATGCATAAAAAAGTAATATAGGTGGAACATGTGCACGCTTACAAGTTATAGGATTTGTTAATTGTATATTCTTCCTTTTAACCACCAAAATTTAAACCATTTTTGAAACATTTCTTCATTTATAAGAAGGTATAGAACTTTTAGAACTTATAGTATTATAGTGTAATTGGTTGTGATATGAATCAGATGTGTAGAACTGTTTGTACTGACATTATATCTTATTCTTTCTTAGGCTTCTTCGTCCCCGGTGGGACATATTAGGCTGCAATGATCTCTCTCCATTTGTACCTGTCCTTGGCTATATTATCAGCTAGTTCTGGTACCTGCAATGTTCTTCGCAAGGCTATCTTTGGCCTACCTGGTTTTCTTTTCCCAGGTGGTGTTCTTTGAAGAGCAACCTTTGGCAGACAGAACTGGTCCATAAACTCACATGTATCCAATGCAGAATGTGTGTATTTTTGGTCAGTGGCCTTATATTAATTACAATGGACTTGAGTTGAGTAGATAAACGGACATTATACCTTGTTATTACAGTTCACTAGTATGCCTGTATATGTGTTCCATGTTTGTGAGCCAAAAATTGCTGGATCCTACATTATTCCACCAAAACCTGGTATTCTAGCCTTTCTGCAACAAAGGCACTGCCTTAACTTGCACTCCAAGGTAAATAGGTATTGAAGACAGGGCCTAAAATAAAATATTGTTTGTTTACCCTTCCACTACCTACTTGGACAAAAACGGCCCTACCTAAAATATTTTATTGCCCAAATTGAAATGTTATTTTTTATGAAAAATTGGGGATGAAAATGTTATTTTTTGTTTGAAGGCTTGTTTCTTGCTAGTATGTCATATTCAATTTAAAAAAGTTTAACCTACCTACCTATCCATTATAAATCTGCTTTGGTCAGGAAGGGGAAACAAAGAAATTTTAAGTTCGGCCCAGTCAAACATGTAAGTTATGAACACCTCTGGTACTCTTTTATCAAAGCCCTTCCAACATTCTTAATCTTGTGCTCAAATTTAAATTCCTTATTTTGTTTTCAGAACTGCAAATTTGGGATAGGTATCTTTTTGTAGGTATTCAATGACTGAATCATTGTTAATAATGCTATTCGTTTACCACAATTTTGCATATTTATTTTTTGAAGAATTATAAGGAATTTAAGTTTGGACGTAAGTTTAAGGTTTCCGTAAATGCTTTGATAAAACAGTACACTGGGTCTGCAAACATGGTGTTTCCACTGTGATAGGTGGTTTCTCTTAACAGGTAAAATGTTGTTGAAAATGGTCTGACTTTGGAAGTGGTATTTGTACACAGATGGTCTTACACACAAAAGTCATTTTTACCTGTAATTATATAGAACTTCAGTGTTGATATACAGACATTTGTTCATCAAACCCATAGATGCATGCACAAAATTACTGTATTCAAAGTCATGCAAAATTTCCAATATTCGTAACTACTGAATTTTTATTCCAAACTGTACTATGATTGCAATATTAATTGCCCTAAATTTGACTACTGACGAAGAAAAAAATGTAGATGTCCAAATGAAGGGTTTAAGTGTGTTATATTAGGAATTGAAAAGGAAATTGTCTGTCTTTTATAATTATACATGTATGCGTATTGTACTGTGCTTTATTTTACATAGAAACAATTGTACATGTCTGTTTTTCAGAGAACATTATATGTGTATGATTCTACAGTTCATATGAAAATGGCAGAAGCAGCCAGCGTAAGGCATGTAAAGGGATCTCGACTGATAGACCATCCTGAGTTGGTATGTCATGCAAAGGCTTGTGTTTGCTATATTGCTATATAGTGAGGCTGTATTTTTCACTGGATCTTCCAGAAAGTTGGTCAAAATGTTTGTCTAGATGGGATCTAGATCAAGTTGCTATATGTGTCAATTCTGATGTATAAATAACAAATTAAAGGGATAAGACAATGCGCAATCCTGATATTTGCAATAGAGGCTGCATTTCTGGAATCTTTGTCAGAAATTGTAAATAATTGCTTAGGTAATCATAGGGGCCTGCATGCACTACTACGTAACGTCAGGCGAGCGACCTAGGTCCAAGGGCCCCTCTAGTTTCATTTGAGGCCCCTTTCTTGTAACACTGTTTATTTTCATGATACATTTACAAACAAAATAGATAACATAGTCAAATAAATGTTAACATTATTATGTTATTTTGCTAATAAATAGGCAGTTATATATAAAAGGGGTGTCAATAGAGCCAAATTAAAAATCCTGAAAATCATATGCGGCCGACTACTTTTGCCAAGCAAGAGGCATTCACGTCACTTCAACCACATTGTTTCTAATGGCATATTTATCTCAGTTTGTATTCAATAAAATCCTTGACTGCATATTATATTGATATATTGACCATAACTTTGCCATTTCTTGACGAATTTTCATCAAATAACTTTCATTTTAGTCAGAAATCATAGCTCATTCAGGATTAATAAATCCGGAATTACGGATTAATCAGGAATATTGACACCCCTGATATAACAATATTTAACACAGCATTTTACTTAACCTAGGTAATATTCAAAATTTCATTTGTTTAGGTGATGGGTGGTAGCGCAATAGGCAGACCTGCTGTACAGGAAATGTTACAAACTATGAGACTACTATCACAGACGTCAGACAATGATGAAGCAACTATACCATTATACACTAGCGGTACATCGTCTGAAAGTAGATTACAGCAACACTTTGCTCATGGTAGATCAGAATATTTGTACTCACATGATCAACGTACCTTAGATAGGTGAGTGTTGACAGACTGTGGGGCCGCTGTAAAAAGTCTCCCTTTACTTGCAATCAATATTGTTATTTTCCATCGTACAGAGTTCTTAAGCAAGATCATGTTTTTGCTTCAGGAGTAAGCATTTACTCTAAACTTCTCCACTCCAAGCAACAACCTCTGTACAACAACCAAATATTGTGTTTACAAGCTGGTGTTACTCTAAAGAGGTTGTACTTTCAATACAAACTCAGTTAGGACACCTAAGTTAAGCAGCCAATATTAGACTCTGTATTAACATCACAGTTGTCCATGTCTATAGCAACTGCATGAATACTTGAATTAAGCAAGCCTTGTCTTGTAGTATCCTCCTTTGACTACAAGCACATCCTCCAACAATAGCAAGGTTGTAGATGAATAAATAATTTCATGGTACGCGTAAATCCAATAGTGAATATATACACTTCAACACAATACTTAACTATTAATGCATGATTTTTAAGACATCAACACAGATATAGTATTTTATGGTACACATAAATCCAACAATGAATTTATAACAATATTAACTATTTACGACATCAGCATAGATTATTATGCCTCCCTTAATTAGTCAAAAGTAGGATAAGGACCTCAATGAAGCACTGTGGCGCCCCAACAGTTCTTACCTTTTCTGAAAATTCATCTTACTTAGAATTATGTATGTGGCCAAAATAATATAAATTACGGTTCTGATAATGCTACCTATCCCATTTTTGCCACTACCCTGAATAAATTTATTAATGGCATTTAGCTGAGAGACACTGCGGATTGTTGATTTTCACGTACATGAAACAAGTAAAATGATTTAAAAAATTTAAAAATGGTCTTACCTACCTAGCCTTTACTTTTAGGATATTACCAGAACCACAACATTAATTTGTTTTAAAGTTTCATGAATTTCTATCTTTTATTTTTAATAGATATAACAGCTTATATAAGGAGCTTGCTACTAAGGTTGGTGACCCCGGATCTAAATTCTCACCAAAGAAACACGTTCAATCATCATCAACTTCATGCGGAGGTTCTGGAAGTGTTTCTGTCAATGTTCCCAGTAAGTCCTCTGCTGAACCTGGTTCCCGAGATCTACCTAAATGGATGCTGAAACGAGACAGCAAGAAAGCACCGCCTTCCTTAGAGAAATCTGCTTCCTCGGATGCATCAGTCGGATTGCAAATAAGGTTTGTTTGAAGTATTGTTTAAAATGTGTCATTTTCTATGGTCTAATGTGTTCTTAAGTCATATTGTTAGGTGATGTCTCCGTATGGTACATGTTCAAATCTCACTATAGGTGCAAACTTATTGTTCTTCACATAATTTGTGCCTTTGAATCTGTTTACTACTTATAAAACTTATTCCACTTCATTCCAATCAGCAAAGTTTTGAATTGGTTTATAAGGCTATTATAGGTTAAATGCAAGATTATCATCCAAAGTTTCTTCAAATGGGTAAGAGCTAGTGTCAGGTTTTATATTCCAAAAAGTATTTCTATAGTTAATCAGGGCAGATTTTCTTTCTCATCATAGTATTGAAACATTTGATCTTTCTACCAATTTCATCCCTTTAGCACAATAAGGTTGTATCTTACTATATACTATGTAGTGAGATACAAGCTTGTTGCGCCTAAGGAATGAAATTTTGTTTTGAAGAAAATTATGTTATGTCTTGCATGAAATGACTTGATCCAACCTTTGGTTATTTTCTGTTCAAGTTCTGGTCAGTCAGGAACGATTTGTCAATAATCAATTAAATACTAGTTGCAGAATTTTTGTGTTCAGTTGAATTTCGCTATTTTCGCGAAATAGAAGTTTGCAAAAATTTGTGTTTGTGAACTAAAACTATGGCAGTAAAACATAGAAAGCAGTACTTTTCTGAATTTAAATATTTGATGAATATTTAACCTTATATACTACTTCAGAATAACAATTTGGCAAACTTTTGACCTTGCCAAAATTTCTGATTTGACAGTAGATAGTCACTGTCTCTGTAATTTATGCAAGTCAACTATACTGGTGAAATATTTTAGTGACAAACTTTTAATTGTTTTCTTGTAGGAAGACGGTTTATGTTATGACTGACAAGGAATTGTTAGAGGTTGCTTGTGAAGTGCTTAAACAGGTAACTTATACTGCTTGACAGGTGGCACCTGTATCTGTAACAGGATATAAAGACGATGCTACAAAATTATTTTACGACTGTTTCCTGCTTTTCTGGGTTGTCTGTGACATATCCATAATAGATTTCAGAACTTGGAGCTGAGGACATGTCATGAAAAACTCAAACATATCAGGGGTAGTATTCAATATTGATTTTATTTAATTGGAGAATAAGGATAGCCAATCATATCGCCTGTTACTGACCAATGGTTTAATATGGTGTGATCTGAGTGATTGTCCTTATCCTTAAGTCAAGTAAGATCAATATTGAATACCACCCCAGTACAATATGAGTGGACAAATTTGACTTATTGCCCTTCCAACACTTTCATTTTTAGCTCATCTGTCACATAGTGATCACTCTTCGTTCGTCCATCCGCAATTGCTTGTGAACACACTAGAGGCAACAGTTATGGCCAAATCTTCATGAAACTTGGTTAGAATGTGTTTCTCTATTAAATCCAGGTCAAGTTCGAAACTGGGTCATGTGAGGTTAAAAACTAGTTCACAAGGTCGAATCTTAGAAAAGGCTTGTGATCCATTAGAGGACACAATTATGACCCAATCTTCATGAAACATGGTCAGAATCTTTGTCTTTATGCAATCTAGGTCGAGTTTGAAACTGGGCCCATTCTTGTGATTTATTCATGAAATAAATTCTATTTTGTGCCGAAAAGATCATTGTTTCTAGTGTTGCAAATCCAGGTTTGTGGAATTTCTTACTTGTAGGACCCCTGCAGTAAGAATGATAGCTTTAAATGTTTCTGTCTTTTAATGAACATATCTACACATTTAAATATAACTTAGCTAATTACTTGTTATCAAATTTTACAGGGAGGGAAGACAAATGTGGTCGAAAAGTTCTTACAAACGGAAGATAAAGAAACTGACTGTAAGAATAAATCAGAAATACACACAGAGAAAACATCGCACAAAAAAAATGTGAGAAATGCTAAAAGAACACATGGAAACAAAAAAGCAAACCTGTGCCCAAAAATAGAACGAGCTTCTGATAGTGATATTAAATCAGAAATCAAGGGAGGGAACTCCGCAAGTGATATTATTCCATCTGTGGTGAGGGGAAGGAACTCTGCAAGTGATAATATTCCATCTGTGAGCAGGGGAAGGAACTCTGCAAGTGATAATGTTCCATCTGTAATGAAGGGAGAGAACTCTTCAAGTGATATAAACAGTATACATGACGATGATAGTAAAATGAAGGTTGACGAGTTAATTGATGTAGAAAACATTGTTGCTGATGTTTTGGATGAGTTCTCAGCCTCCAAAGTCACACCAAAACGATCTCCAAGAAAAAGAGCGAGGTTTGTACATTTACTTGTCTTAACTACTCCTCTATTCAAGAAAGGTGATAATAGTGACCCTGCTAATTATCTACCTATATCACTCACTTGCATTCTGTGTAAACTCCTTGAACACATAATTGCATCCAGCCTATCCACTCACTTCACCAAACACAACATTCTCTATGAGCTTCAACACGGGTTCCGTGAAAAACGGTTCTGTGAGACCCAGCTCATAGAGTTAGTTGATGATCTAGCTAAGGATCTCTCCTCAGGTAAACAATCTGACCTTATCTTATTAGACTTTAGCAAAGCATTTGATAAGGTCAACCACAAGAAACTACTATACAAACTCCGAGAACACGGTGTCCCCAGTCAAATTCTATCCTGGATCGAGTCATTTTAAGTAAGCCGATCACAATCAGTAGTGGTAAATGGTCACACTTCTGAGCAGGTTCCTGTAACTTCCGGTGTCCCACAGGGGTCCGTACTGGGACCATTGCTCTTCCTGCTTTATATAAATGACCTTCCTGACAAACTCACTTCCCAGGTACGGCTGTTTGCTGATGACACAGCTGCTTACCTTGTAGTCACCTCCCTCTCAGATTGCCATGCGTTACAAAATGACTTGCTAAAACTTGGAAACTGGGAAAGTCAATGGGATATGGAATTTAACCCCAGTAAGTGTCAGGTTCTCCATATCTCAAGGAGCAGAAACCCAATCAAATTTCCGTACATGCTCCATGGTCAAACTCTTTCCTCAGTCACAGATGCAAAATACCTTGACGTCGACGTCAGTGATGACCTCAGATGGAACACCCACATAAACAGAATAACAACACAAGCAAACAAAACACTTGGCTTCCTGAAACGTAACATCAGAACAAAACATGAAAACATAAAATCTCTAGCATACAAAACACTAGTTAGACCACAACTAGAATATGCATCACCCGTTTGGTCACCGCATACACAGGTCAACATTAACAAGCTGGAAATGATACAAAGACGTGCTATTAGATGGGTAAAAAATGACTACTCCCGATATACCAGCGTATCGGACTTACGGAATATGGAGCTCCCTTGAGAACAGACGCCTTGCTTCCAAGCTAGTCTCATTCTACAAGATTTATAATAATCTTGTATGTACATCTCTCCCGGCCTATTTAGAAGTCCCCACCAGGTCAACAAGGCACATGCACCTCAATAGTCTCCGCCCCATTCATGCCAACTCGGACTTCTCCAAGTTTTCCTTCTTCCCCCATACCACAATCCTGTGGAATAGGTTACCTTCCCACATCACGACCCTGACTGATCTTGAATTATTTAAGCAGTCAGTGGCCAGGATTTATCAGTGATACCCGGCAGTTGTTTTTATCTCATCTTTTACCTTTTACTATTTTTAACATTTTAACCATGTCTAGCTGGAAGCTTTCGCTTCCAGTTTTTATCTTCACTCTTTTTACTTTTAACTATCTGACGTGCACCCTGCCAATAATACTCAGAAGAGGCGTTAGGCAGTACAGAAAGATAGATAGATACTCTAAAACATCGTTATCATCATTATTTGAAGCACTTGATTAATGAATTTTTAAGTGTTAAAACACCTGCTTATTCACTGGTATTTTGTTCAATCCATAATATTCTTGTATTACGTGGCAATTTGATTCAATCTTAACGTTCATTTCATGTTGCAGCCATTTAGTAAAAAGTGCACTGGATTTGTAACTTGGATTCGATTTTGCAGGGTCTGGTTCCCTGTCGCAGCAATACCTTTATTTCAATCCTGTGTGTCAATACAAAACAAAAATCATTTAAAACTCTCCAGGTACTATCAAAGTGTGATACGCATGTTTCATACTAAGTTGGTATGTCCATCAGACAGTAGACCGATTATTTTCTATTAGTCATGCTGGAGATATGGGGATTTTTTTACTGGCCACATCAATTCAAACAAAAAACTTATGGTACCAGTGTCCATGGTACATGTACCAGTGTTTCCCTTTCTGGGTGTTCTTGTTGCTCAGAGGGAAACTGGTTTCTCTTCTCTCATAACCTCGTGCTGACGACTATATGATATTGCATGATTTGCTTGCGAAAATTTATATGTTCGACGCAAGAACTATGATATATATTCATGCATAAAGGTCAGGATCAGGTCAAATTCTCTGTACTTATACCGTCATGAATAAAGTCTTGATGATGAATGATAAAATTTGAATTTGTTTTACAATTAACTTCAATATAGCTATAATAATATGATCTGTTTTTTCCATTTATTTGATTGATACACTTTGTTTCAGGGTAAATGACAAAGGGATTCACCAACAGTCACCATGCAAACGAAAAACTCTTCATACAAAGAAGGAGACCAGGGAGGACCACTCTCTGTCATCCGATAGCGATGAAAGTCAACATAAGACTGTGTACAGAACAGACCATAAGAAGCCAAGAAGACGTCAGTATGAAAGTTCCCCTGACATGTCTCATTTAGAAGACATTTTCTGATACATATTTGTGTGGTAGAATATGACATTGTGTGCAATAAATTTACTGTGATTTAATGTGACAAATTATCATCATGTCCTCAAATTTAAACAAATTCACTACGCAATCCCATATACTCAATGTTATCATTTCACAAAGTTTGCTTGTTAGTCCCCTACCGTTTTCAACCTGAGGGGACTATTGGTTTGCCCTCCGGCCGTCAAAAATTCTGGATCCTGACATAACTCAAACAGTTTCAAAGCTAGGTTTATGAAACTTGGTATGTGGATAGGGAGCAATAAGGGGGGTTATGTAAGTCTAAAAATATTTTGATTCTGACAAAAATTGTGGTTGCTATGGAGACATAGTGAACAAATGTCCAAAATCAGGATCCTGCCATAACTCAAACAGTTTCTATGCTATGTTTATGAAACTTGGTATGTGGGTAGGTGCCAATAAGGTGATTATGTCCATCTAAATATTTGTTTATTCTGTGGTTGCTATGGCAACAGAAACATTGAAAATAATTTAAAGGTCATGGCTTCAAACCTGTTGGGGACTTCTGTATTGCTTGCAATTCTCAGTGACTTGTTAATCCCCCGCCACAAAGTGGGAGGGGATTATAGGAATGGTCTCCGTCCGTAACAAAATCTTGTCCGCTCTCTAACTTTTAATGCCTTGGACGAATTGCATGAAACTCATAACAAATAAAGACGACGTGCAGAACCCACATTCCAACCATGCCAGTTCAATGTCAAGGTCACAATTCAAGGTAAAACGTTTGAATCTTACATTTCGTGTTCGTTCAATAATTTTTTAATGCCTGGGCCAAATTGCATGAAACTGATACCAAATGTGTAACTAATAAGGATGACATACAGAACCCACATTCAAGGGCAAGGTCACGGGTTTGAACCTTACATTTCCTATCCGCTCCTTAATTTTTACAACTGGGCCAAATTGCATGAACTCACCGCAAATGTGTAACTTAACTTATTGGACAATTTCAATGTTCATTAATGCGGCGGGGATTATAGCAGTCTTTTAAACTGCCTTGTTTAATGCAGTTTCTGAACGATTTTACCAATTTCTGAACTGTATATTTTAAACAGTACTGAACTAACTTATACGTCCTTCAGGAACCAGCAACCGGAAAATGTGGAGGAAAATTCGATTCCCACGACTAGGAATCAAACATGGATTTCCAGACCACAATTGCTGCTCCCTAAGTATAGTATGGAGAATTTGACGTGACTCTCAATCTTCTATTACCAGCTAGTAGAATGAAGGTTGAGAGTCACGTAATAGCATAATTTAACAGCTGATATAGTGTCTATATCTATAATCCCAGATGTTTGTTTTCTTAAGTGGGAAGTAACATGAAGACACTCAAGATTGTAATACCAACACAAATCAGAAGGACTTCCTCGCAGAAATTTATATATTCATTGCTAGAACCTTGCAATATTTTCATTCATGAAGGTCAGATTCTCTGTGCTATACTGATCATAGATATCATCTTTTCACTTGAAAATATTCATTTAGTATGCAACAGTGGGATGGCTTTTAGTCAAGCATATTTAAAACACCATGAAATATATTGCCAGCTGTTAATTTTAAGGTTGATTGTGATACAAGTTTTTCCAACTTATATTAATCACTCTCGACACCTCACTCCAGATGTTATCCATTGCGACAAGTGTATGAAAGAGAAGCCAGTTTCTTGTATATTATGCTGAGCATCTAGCAAGGGAATTCCTGGTCCAATTTTTATTTCGTCTGATATGATGTGGCCAGGGATCGAACCCGGGACCTCCCTCACTTGAAGAAGATGCTCTGCCACTAGGCTATTAAGGAGGTGGTCTATAGGTGGCCAAATGAAACAAAGAAAATAACAACACAATTTATTCCAAGATTTTATCAAAAGATCAACAAGTTAACATGAAGAACGTATACAAACATAATAAGTATAGATTTGAAAAATATATACTTTTTAAATCGATTATGTTTTATTGGTTTTATTTATTGTCAGAAATGATTTACAGTGTTTTCCATCCAACTAGAGACAAACTGGTATGCAACCCAGAACTAGTCTCGCTTGTATCTGTGCTACAGCAGGCACACTTAAGATCCAAGGAGTCTATTTTGAAAGAGCAAGGGCAGCGCGCCAAATCCTTGTATCACACAAACTTCTGTCTTTTCCCTCAAAGATGGAGGTCATTGGCCAATTAGGCAGGGATAAAACCAAATCGCTACACACAACAACTGTTTCGGTTGAGCGCTAAAAAGAATTGTTTGATTGAGTCATTGACGCATGTCTGTTAATACAAATATTATTATTAAATAACAATGTTTTTCTTCCTCATAACTGACATGCTAACATTGCAAAATGAGTCCAGAAACTGAAGTTTTCTTATAAAAAAAAATCATTAATTTATTCACTATTATATGGTGCAAATATAAGGCTGCAGAAAGTGCTTTGTATTACAGTATGATATGTAACAGTTTTAGATAACATGTAAATAATATTGCAATACATTAGCAACAACATATGAGCAGCGTTAACAGGGCTCTACACTAACACTGGTCCGCTGGTCAGAGACCAGTGAAAATCCAGAAGGACCAGTGAAAATTCTGGAGGACCAGTAACTGTCCTATCTACAAATTTAGCGATTTTGCCTTGTCGGACCAGTGGCCAAAATAGTTAGTGTCTAGGCCTGGTTAAACCAGGTCCTCCAGTTCATAAAAACCAAAATGATATATATACATTGAACTCTCCTCCAATTATGCATGCACTACATATAAACCATAACAATGACACATACATAGAATTATCCATCAATTATGTATGTACTCAAAAGTGCATTAATGACATCCAAGGAATTGAGATTTATCATTTTGTCTTTGACATTACTCGTTCCTTAGCTAATTTGACATAAATGATCAGTCTGTGAATTTAGGATTTAAAACTTTTTGTCTGAGTCAGCAAAGTGAGTGATAATGTTTTATATTCTCTATACAAAATTCCTGCAGAATATACTCGTCTGAAACAGGAACTACTTGTCCTAGGCAATTGGACAAGTGCTTATTGCGCTGACTACATAATGTTATTCAGCAATAATCAAGCAGATCCTTTATAAAGTTAAAGAGCAAGTGAAGTGATATATGTCCGCAAGTCTCATTAACACTGGTCCCCGAATACCCTTCTAAGAGACACTTGGGTCAGTCAGTGTACCGAAGACTAGAAATATTCAAGTTGATCTTCTTCCTTTTTGCCAGCTTGAACACTATCCAACTTAACAGGGTTCCTGTAATGATAAAAAGGCAATATATTATAATCATTCTAGGCATGCATCTGTTAAGTGTGATGTTTTCATTAACAATATGGCCAAAAAGTCAACAGACTGGGCCCGAGTGGTATTCATTATTGATCTTATTTAATTGGACAATGAGGATAGCCAATCATATCGCCTGTTAGTGACCAAGAGTTTAATATGGCGTGATCTGATTGATTGTCCTTATCCTTAAGTAAAGTAAGTCAAGATCAATATTGAATAACACCCGGACACTTTCTTTAATATTGTCAATAAAGAACCTTTTTTTTCAAAAACAAATAATCAGCTATAAATCGGATAACAAGGAACCACAAACAATGGACTAAACCATGTTAATAATAGAAACCCTGTAAGTATGGAGCAGATTTTTCACCTGTCAAAACAAACCTAATTACATAGTAGTTGGTGCACACTATAGATTAATTAGTAGTCCTCATCTGGAGATCACTTATCTTTAGTCTTCACAAACCATGTAAATATGTTTATTTTGATGGGTAAAAAGACTGCACTATTGTATTCATATGCAGAATGATCATAATACATCTAGAATCATTTTTTTAAAAACAAGACTGGAGTTAAAATTGATTCTTTTCCACAAATTAAGCATTCACAATGAAATTAATGCAATTAGTCAAATTAGATAAATATAACAACGAGACCAAGCATAAATTCTGCTGTGCTTGGTAATGATATTTATGAGTGATGAGAAATTTCTTTGAAATCAGACAAATGGTTAATGAAAAATAGTTGGATAAAAAATGAATAAAATTTCGAAGCACAATAACTTAGTCCAAAACATATTTATTAATGTGGTTAACTTATGGTAACAAGCTGGAAAAAATTGGCTTAATATAGTTTGATGCCAAGTTGTGAAGTTTTGTTGAAATCTGAACACTTGTTAGTCCCCTACCAGTTTTTGACCGGAGGGGACTATAGGTTTGCCCTCTGTACGTCAGTCTGTCAAAAAATCTGGATCCTGACATAACTCAAACAGTTTCCAAGCTAGGTTTATGAAACTTGGTATGTGGATAGGGGGTAATAATGACATTATGTACGTCTATAAATATTTTGATTCTGACAAATTTTGGTTGCTATGGCAACAGAAACATTGATAATGGCCTAAAACCGGTAGGGGACTTCTGTATTGCTTGCAATTCTTAATTACTTGTTTTCCACACTATAGTTTTAAATTAGCTGATAAGTACATGTATACATACCCTGTATGTGGTAATGGACGGAAAATTCTTGCATGAACACAATCACCACCATCGCTAACTTTAATCTGTAAATGGTAAAGACTATATAAAATATCATGTAAGCATAAGGGCCATCACTCTTCATTAGCCCTTAATCACATTTAACTATCATTGAAAAAAAATTTTTTTTGTAAAATTTACACATCTAATAGAAACTACAACTGTAAAATTTCTGTAAAACAAAAATTAGTTCTTCATCAACGATACATTTACCTGTGCCCATAATCACTTGTCTGAGTACAAGGAAATTTTGATAATTATTTCACCATGATTTTATGGCAATGCAAGTTGGCTGGTGGGCAGCTATGATAGAATTGCAGTCCAACCTCTGAAGAGAAAGTTCTGAGAAACACCCTTTTGGAGCTGCAAATATTGATTGGTGTTTTGAGTTTTTGCTCTATCAATTTCTCCTTAAACAATTTGTAGTATTGTCTGGTCTTTTGGTCACTCACTAATATATTTCAGACATTTCAAACTGTCTACCTTGCCACTTGTTATCTAAGAAAGTCTTGAAAGTAAACACATTTTTCGCCGACACAAGTTAAATTTATATTAGGCCTTAAATATCAGTTTAGGAAAATTTTGGAAGATGTTGCTGCAGAGAGGTTACAAGTTGCTCTATGGAGGACTGTAAGTACTGTATACACTATAGAATAAAATGTTCTACCGTCAACATATTATAATAGGATGGCCAAATCCAACCCGATGCAACCCCCATCTGAAATCATGCCCCCAGACTACCCATTCCAGATGATCTGTGCAGACTATTTCACATATAACAGCAAGGACTATGTTGTGATCGTGGACAGATATTCCAACTGGCCCATGGTGTATAGGTCAGAGTCAGGCGCAGAAGGGCTAGTTAAACGTCTTCGCGAGACATTCGTGACATTCGGGATTCCGGAGCAGCTGACGTCTGATGGCGGTCCGCAATTCACGGCCGGACAAACTCAACAGTTTCTAAAGACCTGGGGAGTCAAACACAGACTTACATCTGTTGCTAACCCTCATGCCAATTGTAGGGCAGAACTCGCTGTGAAGACTGTGAAGCGCATGCTGGTAGACAACACTACAGCTACAGGGTCTCTTGACACGGACAAGTTTCAACGGGCTCTGTTAATATATAGGAACTCAGTGGACCCAGAAACAAAGGCTTCCCCTGCGTTGATTTTGTTCGGACGTCCCATTTGGGATGCCATCCCAATCCTGATGGGTCGATATCACCCACATGAAACATGGACTGAGTTACTGTCACATCGCGAGATGGCACTAGCGAAGCGACATGCTAGGGAGCATGAAAAGTGGACCGAGCACACTCATCAGTTACCGCCACTGCAGGTCGGAGATCGCGTGTTCATTCAGAACCTGACTGGCAATCACCCGCGACGTTGGGAACGTACTGGCACCATCGTTGAGGTTCGCCAGTATCACCAGTATGTGGTACGGGTAGATGGAACAGGCAGGGTCACTCTGCGCAACCACCAGCACTTACGCAAATTCACCCCATTCCAGAGGAAGCCCATCAGGGACAGTTTTGCTCTGCCTTCACCGGTAGTTCCTACACCTGTGGCTGCTAAATCGGTACCATCACAATCCGCAATCCTGCCCTCCAATCCTGAGCCTCCTGTACCCATGACTACCTCGAATCCAACCGGTATGGAGACTGTGTGCCCCTCCCCTGCAGTGTCGCTGCAGCCATTGACACCACCACGTTTGGATATGGAACCTCCTGTACATCCATCCCTGGATATGGCTCCACCGGCAGACCTGTCGAGCGACATGATGCTTCCGGATAAGCCTGCCATGCAGCAACCTGTCCCCTCAAATGATGGACGTGCTTTGGTTAAAGTCCCACGCGCACTCAGCCGCCTCAAGTCACACAACACTGCTGGTTCACAGGAACTGTTACCACCACGTAGAGCTGGTCGTGGTTGCAATCAGAAATGACTTGATTCATAGACTTTTGGCCTCACTTGAACATATGTTTTTGTTTTCTTCAAGTGTGCTTCATTTCAGACTAATGCTAAGACTGTTGTGCTATGTGTGGACACTAGCTTATTGCTTCTCAATGTTATTTGTTTGATTTCTAATAAGTTTTTCACGTACCCTTAAAAACTTGTCCCTAGGGAGGGAGATAACTAATAATTAATCCTATGATACTTTCAGATAGCAGTCATCCTTTTCCACACACATTCAAATCATGCATGACTATCATACCTCCAACTTGGGGGGGAAGGGTTATTGATTACTTGTTAACATTTTGGATGATTGTTTTTCATGCTATTGTTTCTATTATTATCATGCTTATTATTTGTTGTCGTGATGGAGAAGTATTTCATCCTTTAGAAGCTCAATAAACACTAGAACTAGAAGGAAGATATTATTATTTATTTAACTACATTGACATGAGCGTGGGGCTTCCTGAAATGAAGAGGGTATCCTCGTCTTGACTTATAGGACTACCCAAGATAAAACCCTAGAGTAATGGAAGTACGTTGAAAGTAATTAATGGGAGTACTATTAACTTAACAGACATTTGTTTGTTTTAATTGGGACAACTGAACTTATAATTCGGACAACTCTATTTTGCCATGGTCAGTAGTCCTGGACAACTCTATTTTGAAAAAATTTGTAGAGCCCTGAGAAACTTCAACATTAATAAGCGTTTACTCTGGTAATACAGTGAGCACAGTTCGGGTGACTGTTGACCGATATCTCTGTTCAACAGTCTTGACGTGGTAGTGTTTTCAAGGATTAAAATACAGACAAATTGTACAAAAGAAATAAATATATTTTAGAAATATATATAAAATAGACATGCACGCGAATGTTTTATTTAGCAAATTAAAAAAATATTCAAAATGGGTGGGATTAGAACCAAGCAAAAAATATATTTAGTTTTATAAGCAGTAGCATAGCCTACTGCGCCATGGAGGACGATGTAAGCTACAATTTCAAATAATATATTTCTTTTCCGAATACACCCCTTTTACCTGGATTATTTCATTATTAAAAGTACAGTAACGCCCAAACGATTGTGGTTTATCTATAAGTAAGTACATGTTGGCCAACAACAAAAGCAGTTAGCCAGTCCGAATGTCTAACTCATAAACAAAACTGAAATGCATAAAATGTGACAAATAATGAAATAATACAAACCTTCACGAAAAAGTTTACGCCAGCCACAACTTGCGAGGTGTAGCTTATAGCAGTGAATGGCGCTACCTCACCTACTGCTTTTCCCAATTTTTCACATAGTGCTTCTTTTACCTTAAATGAGAAAAATGAAATATTAAGTAGACACAATAATAATTAGGGACTAAATATAAATTTATACACAAACAGACATACTAGTCAGATTTTTTTTAGTCACATACATTCTATATATAGATAACAGAGATTGGCTAGCTGGCAACTAGACTAAGAACTGAAATAGCATGCATGTGCTAACCACAGGCCCTCGATGTGATTTTATGGTCCGGAAAAAACCACTTTAGAGTAATATTTTTTCCGGACCATAAATTTGATAAAATTGCATCGAGGGCCTGTGGTGCTAACTTGCAACAATTAAAACTCGATAAGTATTGGCCAGATGTACTGGTCAGAACTCAGACAGACTTAAATTATAACTTTTTGGAATCTAGCGCACACAGTAAGACTCACAGCAGTGGTTACTGGTTAAAATTCTCGATATCGACATTTCAGGAAAAAATCCGTTACTCCGGATTCGAAATTTCACGGTCAGGGGGTAGCCATTCGGAGCACCTTGTACATTTCTGTAGAATGATCACTGCTGCTTCCGTAGCTCGATACCGATGACGAGAAAATATACGCATTTTTCAAGTTAAACTTATTATTTAGGCAAAAATATTGTCAGCGAGATAGTCAACTGTCAAATAGTGTTATCATTGTGTTCAAGTAAGATTTTTAAAAAATTCTTATCATTTGGCTAAAATAATCGCAATTTATGTATCTGGTTGCTCTATACGCTATATGCTTTTATCACCCTGATGTATATTCGGAATATCTCGCACATAGCCGCTCAATTAATTCTGTAATCTCGGAAAACGGGGTTTAACCAGTAATGTCGATATGGTGAATAGAAATTAAAAAGCAACTATTCCACACAAAATGGACAACAGGCTTCATCTATTTAAAGGCTTTTTTAACAACTTATATGATTTTTTCCCTTCGACGGACTACTAAAACACCTGAAGGGGCAATTCATGCAGCTGCAATTTTCTCAAGCAACTGTCACTGTAGACTAGTATCTATTTTTACTTGTACCCAGCCAGGCTATTTCATATTTATAAGTTGTTAAAATCAATGAAACACCATTGTTTGAACCGGAAGAACAATAATGAATATTGACTTGTAAAGAATTTAAGTGCAGAAGTCATAACATAGGTAGAAGCACAGGTATTCGGCATGTTGGCTGTGACCCCCACCCCTAGACAGATAAGCTGTCTGCAAGTGGCTGCTTTAAATTCTGACGGTCCAGCCACTACAGCTTATACGGGCATCCCTGTATAGATTGCGTCGAAATGGTTTGACTACCCCCACCCCCTGCCAGTGAACCACTCTACAACTCACTGGCAGGGTGTGGGGGGTCACAGCCAACATGCCGAATACCTGCGGGTAGAAGCAACTTACAGCATCACAGTGACCCTGAACCTCATCATCAGCCGGCTTGACATCGCTAACACCACCACACTTCATTCTCAATGCTAGTAATATTCACTTAGCTGACTCTGAAAGTAGGAAGTTAATTTGAAGTATTCACAAGTGACTCACAATCACAAGAAGGGCGTACTTACAACAAGGAAATAAAAGCGATCATGGTCATTCAGACGCTTGCAGTTTTCGTTATGTTTACATTATAATTTGGAGTCTACACGAATATTGTACCAAGCGTCACGCTGATAAACTGGTCGAATATTTTGAGTATTATGAACAACATTAGTTTCACGATAGTCTGCTAAAAGTATAAGTTATCAAATTATAATACAGTAAAAATAAACATTAAATACGTTTCGTCGTTTGTATGTATATTTTCAATTTTTGCGTCGGCGTCATTAGAAGCTTTCTTTTTCCACAAAACGGTGTCAAGATACAATTTTGTCCGTGAAATTATTCTTCATACACTGTGGTCTCCCCTAACTTTGAAGAGCCTCTTGATAACTGTGGTACCTAAATACAGAAAATTTGAAGAAGAACTTTTTGAATTGCTTTTGTTATCACAGATGCTTGAATGCAGCACGAACATTTTAGTGAGGTTGGGCTTATCAGCACTTTGGCATTTAATTTTTAATCAATACTCAAATTTTTTACATGTTTACTGTACTGTATATGATCTTTAGTTTGCACATGTATAATGAAGCTGTTTGCGGTGTGTTGTTGATGTCTATGTGGTGGTGCGTAATGTAAGCCACGCTCACCGGATGCTGCTGCTGCTGACGTTGGTATAAGTTTCCAAACGTTGATGTTGGTAGATATAAGTGTCCAACCGTTGATGTAAAACTAACTTTGTCAGGTTTAGATATATTTAATTTAGTTCAACAAATGTATATTTCACAAAGTTTATAATAATGCATAGTGTCACAAAGTTTAGTTCTCACAAAGTTATTAATCAATTGGTAATCCAATAATCATATTTTAACTTGAACTCAAGTCACTATTTAATATGGTACTCCATATTTAGTCCTACTTATGTGCTAGTTAGGAACTCCTAACTAACACAACCTAACGCCTAAAAATTACTAGTTATCCTAAATAAGATTTCCTTTACTTATATACAAGTTTACAGTCATTGACACATAGAGCAATTGTTCTCAAAGGACGTGGCTTTCAACACTTAATGATAAAAAAGTCAAACATAATTATTTTAAGACTTCAACCTATGACAATTAAACAATAGGTGTAAAATGAATAAAAGAAAGTTTGCAACATGGTTTGAAAGATATGGCTTGATAGGAATTGATAACATCTCAGGAAACAAGGTATTATTCTTAAGATCTCAAAATTGACATGTGTTCAGAGATTGAGCAATATTATTTGAAAGTTGATTTTTAAACAATAAAAACAGTGATAGGTTATGCAACAATAATTATGAAAAATGAATACCAAATGTTACATCATAAAACATGCACGTTGATTAAAACTTCGAGGTTTACAATATAGCAGATGTAGCGATATGTAACTTAATGCAAAGATCTAAAATACCCTAGGAAGGGTAAAAAAGGCTGAGACGGAGATGCTTCTGTCTCAGTTTACGGACATTTACACGGTAGGGTTTACCCTTGAAGTTGTCACGGGCTGAGCTCCTCTTTAGGCATTAATTAAAGGGAATATTTTATTTAACTTTGAGTGGGATTCTAAATAAGCAAAAACCAAATTACTCTTTACTAGACTGTTCTGAGATTATAAATCTATTTATTACATTGGATAACTATTAAACACATTAAATCATTGAATCCTTACTTGCGACAGTGTAAAAAAATGATTTTAACCTCATTAATCTGCCAAGCCTTCTCAACAGCAAAAAGAGATCTGATAACTTAAGTTAATATTTATGAAATTGATATTTTATGTTTATCTGAAAAATGGGAAAATGAAAATGAAAGACTAAAACATTCAAAAATTGGAGGACTCTATCAAGGAGAAGAAAATCTGACAACCATGGAGGTGTAGCGATAATTGCTAAACAATCCGAAAACTGCATTATTGAAAGAAAAATAGAATATGAGCTAGATAATATTGAAGTAATTGTTGCAGAAATCAAACTGTTTAAGGGTGAAAATGTCATTCTTGTTACTGGATATGTGCCTCCTGCAGACCATGAAGCAATGAAATGTTTTGTTAAACAAATACATAAAATTAGTGATTTACATAGAAATGTACTTGTTACTGGAGACTTCAATGCCAAAAGTAAACTTTGGGGAAATACAGTTGAAAATTATGCTGGTGATATTTTAGAAGAAAGCTTACGAAATAATAGATACTGTGTATTGAATGATGGACTCCCCACAAGAAGAAATTCAGACAGTGTAATAGACCTAGTGCTTGTCACGTCACCCATTGTGAAAGATATATCTTGTTGCCAGACACTTACTCATGAAAATGTTCGCTCTGATCATATACCAATTCTTATTGATTTTAGTGATGAAATTCTGAAACAAGACCAAGAAGAAGTTAAAAGAAAGAATTTCAAGGAAGTAGAATGGAATGAGTGGGTTAGAGTGACAAAAGACAAATTCAGTTCTTGGAATGGGAGAATTCATAGAATTCATAATGAAGATATTGACTTTGTATATGATTCTTCCTTGAAAACGCTGAAGTAGTGTGTGGATGAGTGTGTTCCTGAACTGTGCATTTCAAATAACAACAGAATAAAACACCCACCATGGTGGAATGAAAACACTAAATCCGCCAAACATGATTTAAATGTTGTCAAAAAACACTTTCGAAGAAGAAGAACACCAGAATTGTTAGAAATTGTGAAGCACAAGGAAGAGGTCTATGAAAGTGTCTGTGAGGAAGCCAAGAGTAGCTGGGTTAATGACACATGTGAAATCATAAATAGAACCAAAAATCCAAAGGAAAAATGGTTAAATTACCATAAAATAACATCATACAAAGTCAACAATGGATGTGAGGTGCTACCGCTGTTGGACAAAGATAGCAACCCACACTTTGAAAGAAAAAATAAATGCGGTATCCTCTGTGAAACATTTTTTGGTGGAGAACATATCAAAAATGAAATATTTGATGATAATTTCAAAATTGAAATGGAAAGAAGGCACACCACTCTGATAACTACAACTGAAAACACCAGGGACAACTCTTTTTTGAACGATCCCATATCAAAAGCGGAAGTAGAGGCAGCCCTACAAAAACTAGAAATCGGAAAAGCTCCTGGTCCTGATGAGGTATATGCAGACCTGAAGAAAAACTATAATGATGAACTGTTAGGTGCAGTTACAACAGTCTTTCAAAAATCCCTCCAAAGTGGACGGTTACCTAAATTGTGGAAAAGTGCAAATATTAAATTCCTTCAGAAACCAGGAAAAGATTCATACCATAAGGCAAGCTCCTACCGACCAATCAGCTTGACAAGCATCTTAGGTAAATGCATGGAACGCATAATAAACAAGCACCTTTACTCGTTTTCCGAACACAACAACTTACTAGACAAAGAACAGGAAGGTTTCAGAGAAAGAAGAGGGACTACACAAGCCTTACTTAGACTGGTCCAAGACATAACAACAGGTTTTCACCATGAAGAATGTACTGCTGTTATATATATAGACATGGAAAAAGCATTTGATTCTGTTTGGAGAGAGGGCCTTCTTGTAAAGTTACATGATATAGGTATAACTGGTGGAATTTGGCTATGGTTAAACAACTTTATGACATTAAGAGAGGCAGTTGGTTGCATAAAGGAATTCAAGGAAGTAAGTATCCAGACACATATGGGGCTTCCACAGGGATCAGTGCTGTCACCCTTACTGTTTAACCTTTTCTTGCACGACATTTATATATGTACAGAATGAGAAAGTTAAATTTGCAGATGATGGCACAATTTGGAAGACAGGAGATACTCTTCATGCCATAGAAAGGTCATTGCAAAAAGATCTAGATTCTGTTAACAGTTGGACTTACAAGTGGAGAAAGAAGCTTAATGCCGCCAAGACAGAATACTGCATATTTAACAGAAAAAAGGATAATGTTCCAAACATTTCACTAAACATAAAAGGAAATTCACTACAGAGAGCAACACAAGCCAACATTTGGGCGTCATACTAGATGAGAAACTGACATTCAAGGAGCATATCAAATATGTTGAATCAAAAGCATTTAGAGCATTGGGTTCCTTAGTCACCTTGGCAAAGTCTGAAAAAATTCTTCCTTCCAATATGGTCAAGCTATACAAAAACATAGTTTTACCTCACCTCGAATATGCAACACCTGTTTGGCAACATAATAGAAATGTACATATGTTAGACTCTGTACAAAGAAGAGGACTGGGACTCTGTCTTGGCGGACTGTACACAAATAGTTGCGATGCCCTTGAAGTTCAAGCGAATGTTCTACCATTGGAATTGAGAAGGGAGGAAATCAGCATAAGGGAGTGCACCAAAATTATGGCAAAAGATGATCAATGTTTGATCAAAGCGAGCTTAAACAACTGCAGAAATGACCCGGAGTTCTCCCAACATTCAGACTCGCCATTCCATAGAATGATACAACAGGTGGCTGACATGGAAGCAATCACAGAAATTGACACAAAATGTATAGAGCCAGAAGAGTCTTATGTTGAATGCTTGCAGCCATGCAGAAGGAAGCCAACATACTGGAACAACCTGGTGGGATCTTCTAAATCTAGAACCAAAGAACAGGCACAAGCTGCAGTGACACATATCGAGGAAATACTGCAAAGTGAAGATCCAAACACCATCATAGCTTTCACTGATGGATCGTGCAAAGGCAACCCTGGTGCTTGTGGAGCTGGAGCTTGTGTCTTTCTCCCTAACCAAGAAAGAGTGGACCTGAAACAACCTGTCTCAAAACTGGCGTCAATCCTGGTTGGTGAGTTGGTAGCTATAAAAATCACAATAGAATTCATCATCCAAGAAATGCAAAAGAGACCAATACTTAAATTGAAAATTCTTTCTGACAGCCAATCAGCTATAGGAGTACTTACACTTGGATGGAACTGCACATTACATACCCAACTCGTTTCAGACATCAAACAACTTTGGCATACGGCAGAGGCAAAAGGAGTTAATTTGACTACAGAATGGACACCAGGTCATGCCAGTATACTAGGTAATGAGAAAGCGGATAACCTGGCGAAAGAAGCGGCCCAAATGGCATATGAAATGGATGGCACAGAGTCAACACTCCCAATTACACAGACAGACGTCAAGACAGCAGCACTAAACGCTATGAAGGTGAAATGGCAAAGAAGGTGGGGCATTTCAGAAAAAAGTAGGGCACTATACACATACAAGAAGATGGTTGACGTCAAAGAAGTGGACTTCGATGGTTCTACTGTCCAAAGGATATTGCTGCAACTGCAATCTGGACACTGCAAGCTGAAGGAACACCTATACAGGGTTGGGATAGAAGACAGTCCAGCGTGTGATTGCAGTGAACCCGAAACAGTAGACCATTATATGATGAGTTGTCCTCGCTATAGCACTCATATGGAAGAGATGTACCTACAGCTATTCAATGAAATAGGAGTGAGACACACACAGATCTCCCCAGCCAAGGAAGCACCATGGATTAAATTCAAGACAACCATAAATAATCATTTGTGTGCTTTTATTGTTAAAACTAAAAGATTCTAGAAACAAAGTTTACTATTTAGTTATTTTTTATTTTCATTATTTATTTATTATTAATATTTATATTTTCAAATACCGAACTTCACTTTAAAATGTATTGAAACAATACCTGTGTGCCATTATGAGAAACCGTTTACCAGCGTAGACCGTACTAGCGACGGATATTCGGGCTCTATAGCCGTCAACAACAACAACAACGACATAAGCTTTGAACTTAAACAAGAAGCTGCTATCTCTGATTAAAAATCAACCTGAAGAAAACTGTAGCAACGACATCAACCAAAAGAACAAAAATCATATCATTTGAATGGAACTCACCTTAAGAAGACGGACAGCTTTTTGCTATCTTGGTAGCACACTAAGTGAAAATGGTGATATAGAAACAGAGGTTAAGATCAGGATAGGAAAAGCAGCAACATCATTTAATAAACTTGACAACATCTGGAAAGCCATTGTCTGGAAAGCTAGAAAGATATTATTAGAGACTATTTAAAGTGAATATACACAGAAGCAACACTAGCACAGTTTTATTATATGGTAGTAAAACATGGAAAACAAACAATAATTTGAATAAAAACTACGATAATATGAAGGAAAATGTCTCAGAAAGGTCTTGAGAATACATTCGCCCCAAGTTATATCTAACAAGGAAGTAACAGAAAGAACTGGAATTGGGTATATTAACACAGAAATAAGACACAGGCGATGGAGGTGGATAGGACATGTCATGAGAATGGACAATACAAAAACAGCTATCAGATGGACACCACAAGTGCAGAGAAAAAGAGGGAGACCGAAAGGAACATGTGGAGTCAGAGATGAAAGTAATGGGAACAACCTGGATCACAACAGAGAACAAGGCCTAAAATACATGTAGGTGGAGACCAGCCATGGAAGCCTTATGCACTACTGAGTGCGGAGGGAACTAAATTAGTAAGTACATTACATATCTAGGTGTATTAGATACTCACGGCCTGGTAAAAAGTATTTGCTTACCAACATTGACCCCAAATATCAAACAATTTTAATAAAATTTCGATTATATTCTCCTAATCTCGAGCTCAATATAGAAACTGGTCGATACGTACAATAACGTAGACAGACAAAACAGTCTTTGCCAACAGTGTAATATGAAGTAATACGAAGTAGAAAACCAGTACTATTTTTATCAGTCTGCCCTAAACATAGGCATCTGAGATGTCAATATTTAAAACCATATTTTTGCAATTGGTCCACTATTACAAACTTTTAAAAAGTTATGTCCTCAAACTCTCAAAAGGTATTAACCAATGTCGCAAAAGTTTTATTTTTGGCTTTCAGAGACAGAAATTAGAAACACTGATTACTTTAATCTGCTATATCGTGTGATCTTGTTTGAACAAAATGTCGTTTGCCAATAAACTATATGTTATGTTATGTACTGTATACCCATTGAATTGTCGACAAAATGCACCGAATTAGCACTTGAAACGGATAAAATTACTGTTAATATTTTATATAAGCCTTTCCTTCAATGCTATTTGAATTCGAAAAGTATCAGCCTGCTGATGAATTTATGACAGTCTTGAACATATTTATGGTGCATATGTGGTTTCGGATGCTCTAAATCTTGTCGCAATCATTACAATATGTCTCAATAACTGTCTAACAAAAATAGGAAATATAATAATTTGCATTTTTTTGGTGTAAGCACATTAGTATGATACAATGTTTGAAAATGTACATCAATGTTTTATTCAGAATTGTTCCGAGAAAAAAGATTACCTACTATTTACTGGTTGCTTAGTTTTGGTGCATGTCGACCATTTTGAAATGGTTACTGCGGGTCCCATGAAAACATTTTTTTAAATGGTTCAAGGAATGATTGTACCAAGTTTGGTGATTTCCTAAAAAAAAATGTTTTATTTACATTATTGCTTGACTAAAAAGTCTTGATATATCGTTACAGTAGCAAACAGTTCCGATCTGATTTGAAAAGTTTGTGTTTACATAAACAAGTAAATGTATGTGTTCGAAAAGACAACGTAACACTGCATAACTGCGAAGACTTTGTTGTAAATGGATTTGTAAATGGATTTCGCAGTCAGATGTTTACACCATTCTTGACACGTGGAATTAGAACTTGTAAGAAAGTTACAAAACATTTTAGCTACTGTGTATTTTTGTGAACCTGTTTTCATTTTGCAAATGTATGGTCCAGTATATTGCTGCTTCATTTCTTTCAAACGAGACGCATTTTTACAATTGAGTATATTCATATATATATCTATCGCTTGAAAAGATGGTCTATTCCAATAGTGTCTTGTTTTGAATGTTTCAGTGGGGTCTAGAGTTGTTTGTGTTAGCAAGTGGCCACGGCCAAAGATTTGTCTGTGGTTTATAACATTACATACGCATACATGTAGACTATCTTTAAAACATACTTCACACATTCGTTATTGACACATCTTGTAGAAATCAAATACGAGGAAATGTACTTTAATTTTGCCGCAGGTGAACCATTTCATTTAAATGATAAACCCCTAAAACCAATCGAATCACTTGAATTGTGGTCTCACTCACTTCAAACCATTGGTACTGACGGGCAGTGTCGAGCTGAAATTTATGTTAAATTCATACCAACATGAATTACGGCACTGGTCTGTGTGTGTTTTTCTTCTCCCTTCCACTTGTTTCTTTGCATTCTTCCTCACGGAGCTGTTCGTATAGACAACATGGGCGATATGTCAAAATACCGGATTTAAAATCGCTTTTGACTTTGGATGAATTCGACGAATTTGTGAGTAGCTACATGTTTATATAATAATAATAACGACTTTATTTATAGTGGATGACATATTTGGTTCTAGACCAATTTTCAATAAGGTCTACATCAACATGGGATATATACAATCATTTACAGGAATACATGATAATTATGAGCAAAAGAAAAACATAACAGAAAAACTCATGGAGTCAATAATAAAGATGCAAAACAAAACAAAAACACAACAGCACGATGTTAAGGTAATGGTAAATAATTATGATATACAAAATTCAACAATGTAATTTACCCAGCAAAAAATGACTAACTATAAATAGGTTTAATTTAGTTTATTTATTTATGTTTGGCATGAAATTTTTGTCATGGCTGGATATATAATATTACTGAGTACATAAAGTTATTGTTTATCTTGCCCCGTCAACGGTCGCAAGTTTGAAATGATACATATATGTCGCCTGAACTGGGTTCTGCTCTGTCAACAGTAACAGATAAAGTTTATGTGTTCTTCTTTAAGACGAAAACTTGAGTCGTCAATTGTAGATATAAACACTGATTGTTAAGACATTGTCCAGCCACGACGATCCTGAAATTATACAAAGCACGAGAAAAAGGGAAAGGGTGGGAGGGTTATTCTATGATTTTGTTTACTTAAGCCTAGGTTAAAAGTAGAATACATCATGTACATGTACCTATCTCCGCTGGAATCACAGTCGAAAAGAATTTAAATTCCGGGGACGGTAGTTTATATAGGTGCTGGTCACGTGTTCAATGTGAAATGGGCGGAGCGTCATTTTTGATGGGTAAAAAGTTTAACCTTTATACGGTTAAACTGAATATTACCCAGCAAAAAATGACTAACTATAAATAGGTTTAATTTAGTTTATTTATTTATGTTTGGCATGAAATTTTTGTCATGGCTGGATATATAATATTACTGAGTACATAAAGTTATTGTTTATCTTGCCCCGTCAACGGTCGCAAGTTTGAAATGATACATATGCCAAAAGGTGAGTGAAACGAGCCTTCCGCCAATTAAAGCGGAGTATCATGAAAAACACTATTTAAGGACCAGTTTCACTCAAACATTTAAATCTTTGAATGTTAAAAACATAAAGATATTAATAAATGGGATATGGAAAGATATATATGTTTGCTATTTATTCGAATTTGAAAAAACTATCCGTTTTAAAACAGTAGATTAAATCGGAGAGTGCAACTGAGACTTAAAAGTTCCAAAACAGCCATGACAAAAGTGCCAACAACATAAAAAGCTGAGTTAAATGCACCAAATAGTGGGACTGAGGTAATATAAAAAGGCAAATCGACATCTGCTGCAAAATAAAACTGCAAAGGTATAACAACAAGCCATCTACTGCAAAATAGACTGAAAATGTTACAAGCTATCTGTAGCAATATAAGACTGAAATTATGTAATAACAACAGGCCATCTGCTGCATTAAAGACTGCAAATACTATGTATGTAAACAACAAGCCATCTGCTTCAAAATAGACTGCAAATATGTAACAACAAGCCATCTGCTGCACAATAGACTGCAATTTTGTAACAACTAGCCATCTGCCTCAATATATGACTGAAATTAGTAACAAGCAATCTGCTGCAAAATAGACTGAAATTATGTTACAACAAGCCATCTACTGCATATTAGACTGAAAATATGTTACAACAAGCCATCTACTGCATATTAGACTGAAAATATGTTACAACAAGCCATCTACTGCATATTAGACTGAAAATATGTTACAACAAGCCATCTACTGCATATTAGGCTCAAAATATGTTACAACAAGCCATCTGCTGCACATTATACTGAAAATATGTTACAACAAACTATTTGCTGCAAATTATACTCAAAATATGTTACAAAAAGCCATCTGCTGCACATTATACTGTAAACATGTAACAACAAGCCATCCACTGCAATATATGACTTAAAATATGTAACAAACCATCTGCTGTTAATTAGACTGAAAATATGTAACAACAAGCCATCAACTGCAAATTAGAACTGAACATATGTAAAAGCAAGCCATCTGCTGCAATATAAGACTGAAAATATGTAACAAGCCATCTGCTGCAAAATATACTGAAAGTATATAACAAGCCATCTGCTGCAAAATATAGTTACAAATATGTAACAACAAGCCATCTGCTGCAATATAAGACTTAAATATGTAACAACAAGCAATCTGCTGCAAAATATACTGGAATTATATAACAAGCCATCCGTTGCATAATATACTTAACATAAGTAACAACAATCTTTCTTATGTTACAACAAGCCATCTGCTGCAATAATAAAAACAAAAAACTAAAATTATGTTACAAACAAGACATTTGCTGCAAAATAGACTGAAAGTATGTTACGACAAGCAATATAATACTGAAAACAATAAAACAACAAGCCATCTGCTGCAAAATGGACTGACAATATCTTACAAGACATATGTTGCAGAATCGACAGACATGTGTTACAAAGACACTTTGGCTGCTAAATAGACTGAACACATGTAACAAACACGCCATACAACAGGAATATGTTACAGCATACTTGTTGCATATAAAAACAATAACCGTGAGCTGAAATCATTTGGTGCAAAATAACTAACAAATCTTCTTTATATTATATATACCAGTGTGCATGGGTAAACTCAATCTCTTCAGAACACATTTGCATCAGTCACCTGTCAGGTATCCATCTCCAGACTCCTATGGTCTAGTAGGCATAAACTAAACATAGACTCAATAAATTTAAGGTTCTCATTTTCCTATTAGTATGTGAAGTCTTTCAGAATCGATTTATCCGAGATAATTGACAATCCAATGATACACTACGTGGAAGCGTTAATGTTCATTTTTTGGGCGACTTACGGTTCGTTTCTTGACATTATTTAATCCGTCAACGGTATTAAATAAATTTAATATCTTAAAGCCAAAGGTTGTCGCCGGCATTCACATTACAGCATATGGCAACTGATAACATCATATAATTTTGGGTGTGACAAAACTCTAAACTTAATAAAAGCGGACTGCCTGCCTCCAGCTTAAGCTCAGCAATCCTATATTAAATATGAAAATGATTTTGATAAAACTAGAGTTGTCACGTGATAAATTCATAGTCTGTATAATTGACTTCTGGATTATTTTTATATAGTAAATGATATAATTACTTAATATATATAAATAAACTTATCAACTTAAAATTTGGCAAATCCTTCAATATGCTCAGATTGCCCCATTTAAATATAAAAGTATTAACTTCAACTTTGGCAAATCCTTCAATATGCTCAGATTGCCTTATTTAAATATAAAAATATCAACTTCACTTTTGGCAAATCCTTCAAAATTACCTGGACCGTCACCGGATCCTTTATCTTATATAAGACTTATACATATAGCAACACATCAAATTACCTGGACCGTCATCGGATCCTGCTCAGATTGCCTTAAATAAATATAAAAGTATCAACTTCACTTTTGGCAAATCATTCAAAATTACCTGGACCGTCACCGGATCCTTTATCTTATATAAGACTTATACATATAGCAACACATCAAATTACCTGGACCGTCATCGGATCCTGCTCAGATTGCCTTATTTAAATATAAAAGTATTAACTTCAACTTTGGCAAATCCTTCAATATGCTCAGATTGCCTTATTTATATATAAAAGTATCAACTTCAACTTTGGCAAATCCTTCAATATGCTCAGATTGCCTTATTTAAATATATAATATACATATATGTATTACAACCAGGCATATCACAATGCTCTGATACATATTTAACTTCTGACACACAGTCAAATAGCATTTACAATTTATCTAAACGAACCTGCACCCTATTGAAACTTCCAATACTATGTTTTGTATCACAAACAAAAAACTCTTATTAATCATCAAAACTCATATAGCCTCAAATGTCCAATTACATATCCAACCAAATTTGGCATATCCTTTAATTGCTCGGAAAGCCACAAAATGTCTTTAATAACTCAATAGGCAAGTAACATAATTGAATTATTGGGCCACAGCATGATATCTATTCAATATTTAACTAATAATTATGCTATTATTTGCAACAATGAAGCCAAATAGTTCTTAGATATTCCAAACTTATGTTAGTTTGTTTCTAACATTTCTCATCCATAAATCCTTATTGATTCATGCATCATAAATTCGCACAATAAGTATGATCATTACAATAACCACTGCAATGATTTCATCAACAATGTTTTCTTCACAATAATAGAAGTCATAAAGTAAACCGACTTTACTATATATCTATATATAGTCTTAGTGACTTCATACCAACTGTACACGTCAGGTGATTTTTTCTCATCTTCTACTTTATTTCAATATCATCAATTACCATGATAATCATCATCATAATTGTTATGATTGTTTTTGCATTATCATATTAGTGACTAGAAAGAAAGTCGGTATCAGCATATTCCTCACAATAAATATGACTATAATATTAAATGCATCGTGCTCCTCCTTACAACAATACCAATATCAATATGATAATCACATCATTAATCAAATCACCAAAAGGCATTAATCAGTAACACTATAAACAGTACAACTTTCACATATGTATCATTAAAAGGCTAAAATAATCACAAGTGTAATTATTATTCAATAATAACTTTCCTATAAATGCATATATATAAGCATCACCTCAATATCACCTATAACTGTATACTTCTAACAACATAAAAAGAACAGTTTTGTTCTTCAAAATGCAAGATTAGTTTAATTTTAATTTAAAATATCGGTATAATTAAAATGTATAGAGGGCTAGACCTTCCAAATGAAATCCTATTATTTATGAAAACATGCATCCAATGTCAATGTCTTTCTAGGCCAATTATGAGTCAATGACCTGTTTACGGCCATTTAAATTACAAGTGCAAGTATTCATAACTGTGCAATTTCTGAATAATTAAAATGAACAAATTGCATCTAGCATGTCCTGTCCTCCACATCATGTCGTGATTGTACATAAATAATTCACAAAAGGCATACTACTAAATTGAATCAAGCTTAAATAAAGTGTGCCTTTTTTATCAAGTAATACATATTGCCAATGTATAGTTT
Source organism: Spisula solida (assembly GCA_947247005.1). Classification (NCBI taxonomy): domain Eukaryota; kingdom Metazoa; phylum Mollusca; class Bivalvia; order Venerida; family Mactridae; genus Spisula; species Spisula solida. The sequence goes on along the minus strand of OX365952.1, from coordinate 16,985,894 downwards.
ACAATTCTAAAATTTCACACTTTGATCATTATTATAGGTGCATCCTGACACAAAGCATAAGTACAATCCACGCGCCTAGTTCACACCAAGCCCAATTGTTAAGCCACCTTCAGTGAAGGCTGGGATCCAAAACTAGATTCGAATGGCATCTAAATTCTTAAATTGTATAGTCATAAACCTATAATGTAAACCCTTTTCCGTTCATAATTCATGATTAAGAAGTTTATTATACCTGACAACTCCCCTATCTGACACCACATGTTCGTATGATCCCCACTCTTCAAATTCTTCTTTTGATGAGACTCGTGCCATTGGTGGATGTGACTCGCGTCATCGGGTTCACTGTGTCTTGTTCTCATAGTCATAACAATGAAATAAATTAATATAATTGTTATAGATAAAACTAAATACTCGATTAAATAACATAATTAATCTACGCATAGCAGGCCCTAAACTCATGTATTCAAAAATTAATCTCATAAATAATTATTGTTATCATGTTATTGCATCCTCATAACTTGTTCAAAACTTGTTGTTCATCCTCATAATTGATATTTAATTAGTTATGACGTCACGCGCGCGCGCCTCGTGACGTATAGTATACGTAAAGTAATTGATCGATCAATATTTACATGTAAACATTTAAGCCACAAAATTATAGTTATAAAGTAAAACGTAAGAATACTCTAAACTACACTGTCTTCACTATACGCAGACTAAAGCATGGAGTAAATAGACTCGTTCATTTATACATTAGATTTGAATGATTTAAAATATATCTAGATCTAGATTGAAACTCGTGACAATCAAAACATCTTTATAATTTCAAGTTAATAAATATTCTACCTGAAACAATATCCACATTGTTAGACCGACACATAATCTGTAACCTTTGGAGACATGGTCTTCCAGATCCACTCCACTGCAGGCGATGGTTCTCTTATTATTGGTCATCTGGACTGGATTTATCAGGTTTAAATCTCTGCACCTTGCAGACAACGATGTCATAAACAAGAAATAAAAAAATTGTGTGAGATAAACATTGGTAATCTACATAGACAGTAGATGTAAATAGATGATGGGAAAGACAATCTAGGTTTACAAACAACTGCAAATTCCATATCGAGAATACCAGCTTATTAAGTTGCATATAATATAGTGATCTACCAGCTATCTTATTAAACATATATGTATCGTGTTTATCTGATCTTAAATTAAATCACAATGACATCATGAATATTATAAAATGGATACGTCAAATCAAATATTGACGCATGAGGTGGGTCGGCCATGCGCCCTCGAGCTATGAACTAGATCTATCAATAATAGACTAAAGCTGATTTAAATTAATTCAACCGAATTGAAAACTAAATCAAATTAGATTATATGTAGGCATACATTCTAAAAAACTTTGCATATTGTATAAAATCTACACTTTCTATGATTTTGTTTACTTAAGCCTAGGTTAAAAGTAGAATACATCATGTACATGTACCTATCTCCGCTGGAATCACAGTCGAAAAGCATATGCAATAACTGATTATGCCATATGGTAATTTGTATTTCAAAAATGCATGGCGACTGTTTAAACAAACTGTATAACAACCATACCGGTAACAGCAGATTTCGTCTTGTCACCTACACATGCTGCTGGTGGTATCCGTCCCATATACTAGTATGTCGTTAGAACCGTTAACACGTGTAACTGTTTTGATTGCACATCCGCGCTTTTGGTGTCGTGTGGCGGCTATAAAAACTCCCCCTGTATATAATCAATGCTGTTATCAATATTAACCGATTACTGGTATAGTTTGATGTACATGTAGTCTGATTAATACTGATCAGTATCAATATGTTTATTAATTATTTGCTTTCGTAAGGCGATTGCACTGTTCAGTATATTATATTCGAGCCTACTATCGGTGTAAGCTATTATTATAACATTCTCTTTGACCTGGTGTATAAGCTCAAGTCTTCGAATTCCGATTCGCCAAACCAACATTCGACGGCCTGATTCAATTTTATACCATAGTGCCCAACCTTTGACTCATCATTCAATGCCATAAGCAGTCTCATAAACATGAGATAATTATGAAAAGCAATACATTTACAAGTTTACGCAAAAAACACGTAACATGGAAAACTAATGAGTGATGCCGACCGTGAAATAATTGCGAAAGTCCGTTACTTGAAGAGAAATAATGAGCATTATATAGAATATATATGTACTTAACAGTAACACCTTGCATATGTTTATATTTTAAGCCCCTCGGCTGTCTATGTTGACTGTTGACTGACCCCCTGTCCGATTTGTTAAACGTGCAATATATCATGTATTTGATGATTATGTATATCATTATATTTCATTAAGTGAAGTAAAGATTTTCTTGAATAAGCTAAAGCCATCTCTTACATCGTTCACACTGCATCTTGTGTACCATAATGATTCTCTTTTATCTGCGTGTAGTAGTATAATTCGATTATTTAGGTCAGTCATTGCAATTTTTCATATTTTGTAACTTAACAGATACTATAGTATGTATGAGCATGCAGTTTAGTGGAAAATAAGTTTACACTGCCTTTATATTCTATTAAAATGTTAAAAACAATCAAAATACAAGTTTTTGATATTTCGTCGTTTTTATACAAGTGACAGCTAGGCCTAAAATTTAAAATAATCGGACTGTATACATATAGGGTATGTTCGGAACGTCTGTTCCGCACACTGTGCGGGATGTTCTACTCCGAACAACTTACGAACAAAACGGAACAGAAAGTAAAATGTTAAAAGATTATCAAAATTGTAGTTGCAGCCGTAATATTTGAAGAAGAAATATGCATGTGGATATATTTAAGTGCGACTGTTTGCCCGCAATGGTCCATAATTGGAAAATAAATTTATTATATTCTATTTTATGACACAAGCGGCCATTGTTCTTGCTGTAATCACGTGATTGTTCTGGCTGCACCACCTCTGTGGCGGGCACAGAAAGAACATGTCCCGAACAGTGTTCCGGTTTGTTCGTAAGTGTGTTCCACTGTCCTGGATGTGCGGAACAGCGTTCCGAACGTGCCCATAGCTAAACACATTTAACATGGAAATCTTGAAAATCCGTGCTTATCCGTTGTCATGTTATTTGTGCTTAGCTATTCATCTCATTTGATTGTTTATTTTTATATTTAGGTGGTTGATACACTGCTGTTAGAACTGACCATAGGAACACCGAACCCAGTACCATTTGTGTTGTTCAGAAACTTCAACATGATCCATGGAAAAACAGCGGAAGGGCAGTATACGCGATATGCTACAGGAAAGTGCGTATGCTTTCAAATATGATTGCTTTCATTCGTAATTCATTAGGACAAAATAATTTCACCAATACTGTCGTTTTAGTAACCAGATCGACCTAATGTTTGCCATTTCTCTAAATATGTATTGTCAGTTTGCTGCATGCAATCTCTGACTCTTGATTTTCCAGTGCATAAAATCAATAAAATAATTTTAAAACAGAGAATGTTTTACCTACCTATTTACCCTACTTATGTTCAGCATGTTAACAGCCAAGATCATCAACTTCATGCAGCGATATGCATACGAAAAACTATCCAAATGTTTGCAATAGTATTGATTTGGTGCATTTTTTGTGCTTGTTGAACTATTTTAAAACATATTTTAATTAACATAAATCCCGTTGTATAGCTCTGAAGAGACCAACTAAATGCTGACCAATACGTACACGTGTTTATACATGTACATATTAGTAGTGTCTCGCAAAATGTATTAAGTAAGGTACATGTCGCTGGCTAAGAATGTGAAGGTCGTTAGTACAAATTCGATATTTTGAGAAAACAGAAATAACTGTCTGAAATCTGCTCTTTACTTCTGGAAAAAAACAAGCTTTTTAACGTCTGTTTGGTCATCATGATCAGCGATAAATGTATGGTATTGGTGAACATGGTCTTTTCACTAGTCTACTTGATTTTATTCAGTAATGAATGAAACGCTAAAAATCGTCAATAATAAATACATTGTACATTGAACTTTTGGCGAATTACAACCATTAGATTGGAAGTTATGTGATTTGTATAGTGTTATCTTACTCGCTTATAATAAAACACGGACGATTTCTCATAATAACACTAAATGTTTTAATATGTGTGAATAAGTAACAGCTTTAAACATCGGCCATATGTGTACATACATGAATGTATATGCGTACACGTAAGTAATTTAATGCCCCGGAGCTTTCATTTAAGGCAGTCATTTCCGTTTGTGAATTGACTAACCAACATATTGCATCATGATGGTCTGACTAAATTTTAGCTGACATGTGGTACATGTATTTAAATGAATTTAGTGCTAAAAGGTGTTTACTAAGTACTTATAAGTGTTGGTCAGTAATCTCACACGACCACTGGTACAGCTGCTGTTTCGGGAGTTGTATAACTTGTTCCCGATCCTCTGTTATTTTGTTAAACAAGGCAATAAAAAGGGCTGAGAATTAAATTGATAAAGTATAGCCCTACTAAAATATGGCATCATATAACAGGAAATATAGTCATTTAACGGGTTGTTATCGATGGTTCTCTGGCATGGCATGATGTCATCTTATGAGGTAGTTAGCCCAAATCATATAACAGGGAATATAGTCATTTAGTTGGTCGTAAACGATGTTTTTCTGGCATGGTATCTAATTATGTTGTTTTTTCAATGATATCTGTAGATTCCCCATTTTTCGAACATGTCCAATTAAATTGAACTACCAAAAAGCTTGCTGTTTGTTTAAAAATGCCGATTTATGACCAACATTGCAATAATAATAATAAAGAAAGAAATAATTTATTTATAGAGGCAAAGTTCTGACTTACTTAGTCCTCATTGTCACAGTGTTGCAGCTCTGCCTTCAGTGTCCTCCTCGAGATTGTCCCTGTGGATTCTTATCCATACCATGTCCTGTAATGTTTGAGTGATTTATCCACAGAATGTGGCTAATCCATCTCAAATTGTCTTTGATAGTTTAGAAGATTGGTTCCTGTTTGGTCTTCCTCCACAACTCGTGGTTGCTAATTTTGTCTGGCCATCGTATCTGAAGTATACTCCTGAGGCACTTGTTTGTGATCTAGCATCTTAAAGGGTGTTTACATTATGCTCAATTGTTGCTTGTAATTGTTGTCGTCAACAATTTGCCTAATGTATTTACTCCGGCAACAGCTGCACAAGTGTTATACTAGTACAACAATTTGACCAAATAGAACTTGTTCTATTTTCCGGCAACAATTTTCCCATAAATTTACTGATAAGGGGGTAAGAAAGCTGTCAGGTATCCATTTTCATCCTGATAAGCACAACTCTGGATAATTATCAAGTATTGTATACGAATGAGAGGTAAAAACGTATCTAGACAGATGACTTTATTGAAACTTGATCAATATAAAAAAAATGAACAATTATCAAAAAATTAGCTATCTCAGATTATTTTTAAAAGGATATTTGTAAAAAATGTAGCACAATTTAATTTATAAATCTGGCTTGGGGAAACCTTGTTCTAAACGCCCATTGGTTTATGTGCCGAGAGTGTTGTTTTGGAGAGGTGAACTATTTTGTAAACCTCGGGAATAAAATGATCATGTTTCTCAATACAGGTTGTTACTCAAAGAAGGGTTGGTCAAAGAATGGTTGCTCTCGAGAGGTGGCACTGTATACTGGGTTTACATAATACAATTATGTATAACAAAAATGATTTAATACTTCAAGAGGCTATAGTAAACATGTATACCAATTTGCTGTGTGTATATTGAACTACATGCAATTGTTTGGCAACACTTGGGCAATATTTGGGCAACAATTGGGCAACAATTGAGCTAGTCTTTAAACTGAGTGTATACAGAACGAAAACAATTACAGGCAATCGTTGGGCAACAATTTGCGTAGTCTAAATAGAGCTTTAGTGTGCTTCCAGGTTTCAGAGAGTAGTACCGCCTTGAAATTTGAGTTGAAGAGTCTTAGTTTGGTGTTAAGTCGTATGTTGGTGTTATTCCATATATCCAGAACCTCGGGGAATGATCGGGGATGCTTCCGCGATAAAACTAATTCTTCGAGGCATCCCAGAGGTTACCCGACACATCGGCGATGTTTCGCATTGTTTTAAAAACTGCTGTCCATGCAACATGCGGTTGTTGTTGGTAGATGAATTAGGCATTTCGCACACCCTGTGTCAATGGCATACATGTTTTGGTTGAACACAGACCTGCATTAAATGTTAGCCCCGACAAACGCATCATTTTCAAAAATTGTCTGCTATACATCCAAACAAATCTACAGATACGGTCAGTTTTGTACTAAAACATAACTGATAAATTTGTTTTACTGATTCAAAACATAGAAATTTCTGTACCGGTCTTTAAATGTTGTTGCGGGGTTACCAAGGAAACCAACTGCCAGACTATAGCCATACCCCCTGTAGACTAGTATCAGTTAACCATGTGGTTTTTATAGCTCAAACGTAGACTTTGCTTTGTCCAACTTCATAATGTCATCATTTGCTAACATAACCTTATTATGATATTAATAAAACGTCAGATACATTCAATCTACTTTGGTGGTTATATATTACTGGTATATTTATTATGACATAAATGAACTTCATTGCAAAAGGAACTCCAACTTGTGATTGCACTTCATAAGTTCCAAGGTATCACAAACATAAATTATATTATAATTGACCTGGATTGTCCGGAAATCACCTACGTGACGATACATTAAACAAATTGAATATAAAGCTTAAACAGTGAAATAGAAGTTCTTGCTACCATATCAGCAAAATAGCTTGTGAAATTCAAACAATACAATGATGTGCATTATTCCTACATGGTCGTGAAGTTGGCAGGCTAGCGGCCTAGCTCTGTTAATACTCCAGTTCTCATAAACCTTACAATCAAAATTTCGATTTATGCAAGAAAATGTGATGTTTTCACCATTTTCGTTTCCATAGCAACCGGGATTGTTGTCATAATATAAATATGAAATGTTATTCACTATCTCATCACAAGCCCCTTATAGGCCCCTCTCCACATACTAAGTTTAATAACGACACCATGAAAATTATTTTACTTAATCATATAATAAAGATTTCTTCACGGATGAGCATGACTGACCGACGCACTTACAGACAAACAGATGGACACACGTATGTAGGTCAAATTAAGATCCTGATGCATGTTTATCAGTTGATGACTTATAAAACACTCTCATTTAGATATGTTTACCCAAAATAAAGAAATTTATTCATGTTTTATGGTACAAAAATAATTATCATATTTTCTGAAAAGTGGGTGGGGTAAATCTACCCCTTCATTTTCACATTATTTGCTTAAAAAATTGAAATAAATGGTTTATTGAAAATATTTTGCTTGTAAATTCCTTTTATCAACAACATGGTTTGATATTTTAACCTGCGTGTGTGTATAACATTAAACTACTGATAAACTGTTATACCCAAATTTTCATGGAATAAAATTATGAAAAGTATAGTGACCTTCTTAAAATCGCTTTTTAAGGTACTTCCGCAACTTTCTGAACAGGGGATTTTTTCCTGGTAGTAGTTTAGACATTAAAAAACTTAAAAATACTCAAAACAAAACTTTTGCAATTTTGTCTAGGTTAAGGCCATTTTTGGGCTAGAATGACTGGCCTAATACTAGTCTTAGGGAAGAGAAGACAAACGTCGCTGTACCAGACCTGACTGTTACATTTTCATCAGCCCCACCATTCCTACTCACTGTGCTTCCAAGATACGTGAAGCTATCAACATCATCTGTATCGTGTCCTTCCAGTCTGATAGGAACATCTTTGAGAACATTTACTCGCATGCTTTTGTCTTCTTGATCTTGATCTCCAGACCTGTTGCCATTGCTATGTTTTGAAGGGCTTGAGTCTTTTTTCTGGATGTGTGCATATGAGTGGGAAAGGAGTCCGATGTCATCTGCAAAATTATAGTTAAAATGAGACGACTACAGAACAGACGAATGTCTGAACGTGTCATGCCAAAGTTTAGAAAAGAAATCCAGACAGTCTGTCAATATGAGACGGAAGTCTGATCGTATCATATCAAAGATAATAAAATACATCTCTTTGTCGTTTATGCAATCATCATATGCATGTAAGTGTACTTCGGCACTTATGTCATGATGTCATTTATGTCTTAACAATTAGACAAACATGTTATTTCTAGAATCAACATTTTAGTTGACCATTATTCTTGAAATTCGCAGTGTCCTTTGCTCAACCACGAACGTAAAAATAACACCAATCTGGTAATTACATTTTACTGATATGTGTCATAATGAAGCTAATTTCAAGGAAGTTGGCTATATTTCCAGATACAATTTGTATAGAGCTTACGAAGCCAATCGGATTTAAAGCATTCAATACTTATATTTGTTTTAATTATAAGTTGTTTGCTGCAAATTTATATTTTATCCTTAAACTTTAAACTGTATAATATACATTTGTTGTTATACATATATATATTTCAAATTGTTATAACAATGTCTTAAATGTGATTGTACAGCACTTTTGAACGTGTAATTACATGATAAAAGTGCTATATAAATATGAAAATGATAATAAAAAACAGTGTACATGTATATTGAACGTCCATCGTATGCACTCATTTCTTCATTCACAGCCCAGTCACAAACGAAACAACATGTGTTGAAGATGAAAGAGAACTCCATCCAGCAAACGAGCATTGTGACAAAGCCGCATTCTACAACGAGACCTCTCGTACGTATAGCACAGATAATTTGACATGATCCTGACCTTTATGCATGAATATATTACAAGGTTCTTGCGTTATATAAATTTCCGCGAGCAAATCGTACAGTATCGGTTCTTTAGGTTTGTGTTGGTATTACACCTCGAGCGTCTTCGTGATACTCTCCGCTTATGAAAACATACGACCGGGGTTATAAATATAGACAATAAATATTATATCAACTGTTAAATTATTCTAATTGAAGGTCGAGAGTCGTGTCAAATTCTCTGGACTATACATAGATCAAAATAATGTTTCAAAATCAGTCTCATTGGCTACCCACAATATTCTGGTTCTATTAATTTTAAGTAATGTCTAAAAAATATATTTGTAATTTTAACTGAATTTCCCATTTTCTAATAGTAAAAAGTCATTAATAGCAAAATTCGCATACGTGTAACTAGTATCATAGAAACAAAAGTAACGATGAACGAGGTGCGCATAGCGGTTTCAGTATTTGGAATTTGTGTCTTTCTTCTATTTGCAATTGTGAAAGCTCGGCCATTTCCGTTTATCTCCGGTAAATAACCTCGTGTCTAAGTGTAGTTATACACCAATATGATTCGCCTGCGTTATAAGTCCCAGCTACGTACGCTTAAATGAAACAAATTATGTATCCGTCAATAAGATGGTTATTTTATCTTTCCCTAACAGTTTTCTTATATTTATGAGCATACGAAGACATATCATAAAAGAAATACCTCGTATCTTTAAATAGTATGCATCATTTATATTTCCCACGCACGTGTTGAAAACATCAACAAACATGACCCATATTTGAATTTCGGGAAAGCGGATTTGTTTACAAAATATACTACTTGACTTTCGGTTCATATCAAGTTAAAATAGCGCCTGCACACATGTGATTGATTGTTGCGTGGAATTTTATAGCGTGTATTTACTGGTATAACATATCTATATCGATCTATATATGTGTGTGAACATGTATTGGCATAATGTGTATTGATGACTGGGGGCTGCCATTTTCTAATCATGTGACTGGAAATAGTTCAATATGGCGCCTTGTTATGTCAGAGGTCTATTGCAATGCATAAAGGCCGAGGTGATCAGAATGCTTCTATTTGGTATTGTTTTCTTTTGTTTCTCTTTTAGAGAGATACGTGGTGTTCCGGTCATCGTGTCCATCTGAGTATATTTTAAGGTTTGAATGCTCTCCCGTCAACTTTGGCGAGTTTAGGAAATGTTCTCTGGACGAAACGTACGTTCCTAAATCTTACCTTGCACAATTTGTAAACCCCGTGGTTATCATTTTGCGAATTCTAAACAATGATATCACCCATCGAGCGTAATCGGGTAACATAATCGTTTACGTTTTACAAATTCATTTTAGTTCAAGCAAACCAGTTACATTACAAAATATAGTTACGTACATATACGAGTACTGATATTTATGTTTGACTCTACTTGACCGTGAGCCAGAGGGGGTTTTGCTCCCCCCCCAGGGGGAATTTCGTGGACCATATTTTTTTGAAACCCCAAGGTGTGGCGAACATTTTGGCATAAAGTTTGCAACTGGCGGGTGGGGCTTTTCTCCGTTACCACGCTTTAAAATACGTTACCCCTAAAATATAGAAAACAAAATTAATTTTTAAAGATAAATTGTACCATTATGCTATTAAATAATTCCAAGTTTGCATATGTTATTCAAGAGAGTAAACTAGTAGCTGCAAACTGATAGAATTGCAATGCCAAAATGCAATGTTAAAGAAGATAAATATGGGAAAACATACGTTACCCTAAAAAAACAAAAGGTTTTTGGCATAAAGTTTTTTATTTCATATTTAGATGACCAGGCAATCAAATTATGAAGTTACCATTACAAAGTTCAACACTCAACCTAAAAAATGATGTATAGATTGCCAGTATAGGTTGAGAGATAGATGTTTGGTAGCGATTCTTAAAATGTCACCCATTCTCCAAAACATGTGCGTTTTTCAGTCCTTCAATAATTTCAAGTATTCAAATTGTCTCATACACTTTTCAGTTACATATAATACCATTTTATATATTTATAATGGTTTATATTATATATATTAACAAGAATCTTACTTGTAAGATATGTTAAGGCAATACTACATTGCACTTTACGTTACCAAACATACAAATTAAAGTTCATGTCGTCAGTGTCTTAAAAACGTACTTAAAACAATAAAAAATAAAAATTTAATCCTACTCAAAAACTATTATAGGTTTGCAGTTCAAACTGTATATTTAACTAAACAACTTGTAAATTATAATGTACATGTATTCAAATATCAAACAAAAATACAATTTACTAGCCTTGTATTCTTGACTTTAGATAAACTTTACCACTAAAAAATAATTGATTTTCAAATCAAAATATCTTTTATCGCAGTTTGCATTTGAACTTTCAACACATGTATTTTAACAATAGAATTTATGTTTCAATTTACGTTACCTTACTTACAAACTTTACAATATCATATATGCTGTAATTTTAACCCAATGTTGACTTATCTTTGTAAAATCTCAAACGTACAAGTATTTTTATATGCTTTATACAGTATGTATTTAACTTAATACACACACATTTAATAATCAAACTATGAAACTGGGACACAGATTGCCCCTCGATTTAATATCTTCATGAGAACACTATGCACACACATGACTTTTAAACATTTACTATTTACATCTTTACAATCGTATGTCAGTTATTTAATCACACTACATACAAATTCAAAACCACAGTGTATATTTGAAAATAAGTTCGAAACATTCTCTAGGGTGCACCAGGAATTAGACCCCAAAAGTAAATTGTCCAATTCCTCTTGGTCTGTCCACCACTCCCCCACAGGAGGAAACGATTGATAGGTGCATAATTACGGCGACTACCTGAATTGTTGTGCAATACTGACCAGTGAGAGGTCAAGATCATTTAAGGTAAAATACTCTTAAAATAGTGAAGACTGTGTTACCGTTCATTGTTCGAAGCCTCTGCTTATATTTACATATTTTATAGAGCCAGTATTGCATGTGTTTCATACGACATGTAGTCAGGAATTGCTGCATCATATGACATTGTATGGCTTTATAAGTGGGGAAGTTACACAATATGGCCTAGGATGGCTGAAATCGGTATTGGTGAGTTCCCAATATGGCATAGGATGGCTGAAATCTGTGTTGGTGGGTTCCCAATATGGCCTAGGATGGCTGAAATTTGTATTGGTGGGTTCCCAATATGGCATAGGATGGCTGAAATCTGTGTTGGTGGGTTCCAATACGGCAAAGCATGGCTGCAATATGTGTAGTAGTGTTCCCAATATGGCCTAGGAGGTCTTAAATCTATGTTGGTGTGTTCCAAATATGGCATAGGATGGCTGACATCTGTGTTGGTTGGTTCCCAATATCGTCTAGGAGGGCTGAAATCTATGTTGGTTGGGTCCCAATGAGGCCTGGGATGACTTAATCTGTGATTTTGAGTACCGAAAATGGCTTTGGTGGGTACCCAATAGGGCCTGAGATGACCGTACTCTGAGGTTGTGGGTACCAAATGGAACCTGGGATGGCTGTTCTTTCTGGTGATGGGCATCCAATACAGCTCGGGATGTCCGTACTCAGAGGTGGTGGGTACCCAACAGGGCCTGAGATTACTGTACTCAAAAGAGGTTGGTACCAAATGGGGCCTGAGCTGGTTGTTCTCAGTGGTATAGGGTAGTCAATAGGACCTGTGATGGCTGTTCTCTGTATAGGTGGGTACCCAATCGGTACCTGGGATGGTTGATCTTGTGGAGGTGAGTTCATAAGCTAGCATGGGACGGCTGTACTAGGCAGTGTTAAGTACCAAATAGGGCATTGAATGACTTTCCTCAGTGACTATGAGTATCTCTCAGGCATAGTATGGCCGTACACATTAGTTGAGAGTAGGGCATATGGCCTAAGAAGGCTGGTTGGTGGTGGAGAATAACCCAATAGAGCCAATGATGGCTATATTGCACCTGCTATGGCAGTATTCAGTTGGTCCGATAACCCCTTAGGACATAGTATAGTTGATACACAGTCAGGTGTGACCGTACTCAATGGTTATGTGGACCACTTAGTGCAAAATATAAACTGTAATTGGTGGTGATTGGGCCTCGGATGTCGGTACTATGTTGTTGTGACTCCTTTGTACCCTGTACAACTTGGTGAGACTGTAAGTCATTTGGTTATGAGCACCCATATGGGGTATGAAATCAGTAATTATTTGGGATGAGTGCCCTTTTGGGCCTTATATGACTGTAGTTTTGTACTAGAGAGTAACCCATATGGCCTTGTAAAGCTGTGCTCAGTAATAGTGAGTACCATATAGAAACTTACATGTATATGACTTTACTCAGTTGTTGTGAGTATCTCTTATGGCATACTATGGCTATAATTAAGGGTGGCGAGTACCCAATATGTTCTTGGTTGGCTGTCCTCTTGGTTTTAGGTATCCCATAGGGCCTCAGATATAGCTGGCGCCATTAAGAATTCAATAGGAATGGTTGTATTGGGCAATTGTAAGTACTCAATTGGTTATGGAATGTATGTATAGACAGTGTTATTAGTCCCCCATAAGGCCTGGGTTGACTATTCAGTGTTTTAAGAACCCCGCCTAAGGGCATGATATGGGTGTACTCGGTGTTGGTTACACCCCATTCAGGCCTAATATATGATGGTGATGAGTACCCAGGCATGCCTGATAATGGTGTAATTGGTAGTGGTAAGCATAACAAAGGGTTTGGTACCCCTTATGGCCTAGTATGGCCATAAGAAGTGGTAGTGACTACCCCATACGGCATTGTATGGCTGTACTCTGTGCTAGTGAGTACCGAATGTGACATTGGGTGGTTGTATTGACAAGTGTTATGTACCCCATTATGATCTTGGGATGCCTGTACTTTGCAATGTTGCATATCCCATGGGGAATATGTTTCGTAACTTGACCTTGAAATGACCTTGACCTTGACTTCAAAGTGGTCAGTCTTGTTTGTCCATATGATGCACATTATCAAATGAATAATATCTAAGCAAATATTTGTGACTATATACATAAATAAATAAAAATGCATGAGAAAATAGAATTTTAAGTGTATTTGTAAATTATGGCGGCCATCTTTATGTGTTTTACCGAAATTTTAACTGAAATGTTGTTGAAAAAAAACCATTTTTTTTATAGGTAACGTAATTTACATGGCATTTCATTTCAATTAACTATTTGTGTAGTTGTACTATAGCTTTATACGTTATTGAGTTGCATACTAATCAGTATCATCATTTCTTAACTTAAAAACGACATGTACGTTGACTGTTTTTTTTAATATTCTAGTAACTTCATGCAAAGTAACGTAAATTACGTATGTTATATCACATTTTTTGCCTATAATAATTGGTACAACTGATAGTTTCAATTTTAAATACATTTAACATACATAAATGTCTTATTCACATGATTTATTGAACAATTGGTATGTTTATAATATCATATAAGCAAAATTAGTGATTCCTGTAGAATATCGCATAGTCACGTATTTGAAATCTCCGTAACTCGTTAAAGCCCTAACAGAAACTTGCAAACTTTTGTCTGTGAATGCCACCTACCATAAGGTTTAAGAAAATCATAGTGTTGAAAATTCCCCCTGGGGGGGAGCAGGGTCAATTGTCAGCTCAAGGTCTATACTGTTTTCTTGCTGTGTTCTTACTATACAGCTGTCCTCATACCTGCCTTACCTGGCCCAGATCAGTCTCCAGATGATATACCATGGTCCAAAATAACAGAAGACGTGCACAAGGCAACCGGTATAAAGGTCGGATCAAAGAGTTTACCGTGGTTTCACACGTTCGGCTTGACAAGTAAGTCAGCACACACAGTAACTTGCATGTTTGATAATGTTCAACATTTAATTGTCGTTGAATTACTTATGTGATTTGGTTCAATGATATAGACAATTCCATTTATAGGATAATGGTCAAATCAGAGACATTTAAAGTAGAACACAGTTCAGATTTTAGCTGTCTCCATCAAAAGAGACACTGTGAGGTTTACGCATGTTTTACATAGCATCACAGTATTTCATGAAGGCTAACAACTATCTAGATATAAAGAAATTACAAGTTACATAACTGTGACATAACATTTACTCCTAAGCGAAGCACAGGGCCAGTGTAACAAACTATACAACGAACTATAACTTATTGTATAGGTTTATCTTGTTTTGTTGCTTTTACATACAAGGAAACAAATATACATGTACATGCAGAAGTATAATCACATGTAAAGGTTAGCGAAGTTTCAAAGTGTATTACACAACTGTTTCTTTGATTACACGTGTTCTAAAGTGCTTTATATTCGATCTACTAAGGTTAGGTAACCTTGTACAGAACGTTTCCACTGTAACCTGATTACTTATTACATGCAACCAAATAAAATAATAACTAAAACCATGTTTTCTCGCAATAACTACGTGTCTTGATCCATGTTGATAAATATGTGTCGAGTGCTATCCATATCGATATAAAATATGAATGCATGTTTTCTATTTCAGAAAATTGTTGAGGTTGAAAGTAGACTTTATCTTGAATTTGTTCGCACATTGGAAACTATACGACCACATTTTCTTCAACTTTTTTTGGTTTCTTCAACTATTTTGTACATTTCGGTAGAATTCACGTAAAAACAAACTGATGGAGCTTCCATAGTGTTTATCAACTCATTAATATTTATATTTTGGAGCAAATTTAAATAAAAAGAACAAACTGTTGTGAGACTTTGTTTCAATTTACCAATTCAATATGCGAGACGAGTGATTGTACTATAAATGTTTACCTAGTCAGCCATCCAGCCAGCAAGCCGACGACGGCACGTCACAAGGGCACATACGAAATGAATACAGTTGATCAAAAAGGCACACTGACAAAAGTCTTGTTGTAATTTTACTTATTCTGTTTAAACTACAAATTGAACACTACATGCTTAAAAGAAGATGTACTGTAGGGCTTCCGCCTATATACGGACAGTAACAAAACAAATGTCACTGGGGCGTAACTAGGTGTAGTGTTCATCACAAGAAGATACTAGAGTATCAGACAGGGCGGACAGCATTCAACCTTAACAATCGAGCACTGAAAACATAAAAACAACACATATTATTATATATTATATCATATTTATATAGCACTTTTATCATGTAATTACACGTTCAAAAGTGCTGTACAATCACATTTAAGACATGGTTAAAACAATTTTACATAGATATATGCATGCAAACATAACAACGAATGTATATATATATATATATATATATATATATATATATAATATATATATATACACATGTATATTAAAGTTTAAGGATAAAATATGGATTTTCAACAGACAACTTATAATTAAAACACAGTTATACTTTTATTA
Source organism: Spisula solida (assembly GCA_947247005.1). NCBI lineage: Eukaryota > Metazoa > Mollusca > Bivalvia > Venerida > Mactridae > Spisula > Spisula solida. Next base: position 16,969,664 of record OX365952.1, on the reverse strand, counting down.
TTTCATATAAATATAAATGTGCAACAATATATCCAGAGAATGTATATATATATATATACACATACATGTAAACATAATACAAATAACACGAAGAAAACCCTCCATCAATTACCCCCCCCACCTAAAAATGGGTGTTTCAAGAGCAGCGTCACATACCACTGCCACGAGAAACTACGCGCCACAGCCACATGGCACTATTAATGCCCTACACACAATAAAAGCGAAAATGAACTTCGCCACCGAAAGCCAAAGTCCCAGCTGTCTAAAGGCTGAAAGACCTATTTTCAGTTACAAAAAAACTCACATCCTCCTGACAATATTTCAAAACAAGAGTGTGTAAATAAAGGTTTCCCGCCATGTAATACCCCTCACTACATTTTGTTAAACATGGATTTACATCATTGCAGTATGTATCTTTATAGGAAATGCAAACTACTAGTTCACCAGATTACCACATGTTATCCCCGATAAGTTTAGCTAAATTACTTTGCCTCGCAGACAGACACGCGACGTGTCTTTATAAAAGCCTGGCACAGTAGCTGTTCATTAAATGATTAAAAGTCGTTAATGAACCCTCGCTCGGTGAGTGGGAGTGAACCCGGGAGAGGGTTCATGTACGACTTTTAACTACATGTTATGTTTCCTTTTTACATACTAGCTTGTTGCAATAAGTCCAGGAGAGAAATCAGTGTGTCTGACGTTAGGTCACCTTGTATTTAAATTAATTACAACCAAGATGTTGAGCGATGAAAGCATTCAACAATACTGCACGACGAATGAAATTTACAGAAATAGTAAACATGAACGCGATGTGCATGGCAGAGGATTCGGTCGTCTGCGATACTCTGGTCGTCGACACTAGCTTAGTAATACAATGGGCTCGTTGATGAGGTCCTCATATTTAATTGTCACTGGACTGGAAGGGGTGTATACGATCAGGGGAAGTCCAAAATGTGTGTTATGTGTGTTGTGAACTGTTTAATAACCACATAACTTTGGGGAGGTCACACTTAAGGTCAATGGATGATTCAGAATCCGTACAACAGTTAACTCGTGACTAGGCTTCACCGAATTTATTGGCTGTCCATTGTAATTTTTGAGACATTGAGGAAGCGACGAAGGACTATGCCAACGGTAGGCTTACTTATCTCGATACACCGCTTCTCAGTTCCTTCAGAGAATTGTACTGTTTTCATATGGCCCTGACGGAACTGAAATCCAATGTAACGCTCTGACGGAACTCAGGATACATGACATCTGAGTTCCTTCCGAGCGTGTCACCTGTTCTTAATTCCGTCAGAGCCATACGAAAACAGCACAATTATTTATACTGCCGACAATCGATTTCTGATTATTATTGGCAGGGCGATATCTGTACAGTTGAAAACAAGAGACATAAAATTATAGAGTGTACATATCTAGCCCACATACAAATGTCCGTGAGGTGAGGTCTGGTCTGTACATGCTTGGGCCAGTTATCTGATTTGTTGGATGTTTGTAACGTTTCATTTAATGAAGCAGATTGTGTTACTGACCTTGGATGTTATGTGTTGTATGTGGTTTGTCCATGTCAAGTTTCTATTCAGGGTAACACCAAGCTGTTTTGAGTTTACAGTCGCTAGGTATTATGTAGCGTGTATAGAAGGATGATAGGGTTACGTTGGCGGTGGATTCTTAATACTACGCATTTATCAGGTTAAATTCCATTCCCTTTCCCAAATTTTATTAACAGCAGGGTTCCTTTTGTAAATTTTCTGCAGAAGATATTGATTCTATAGCTAAATAAACGATGGTATCGTCGGCAAACAAACGGACTCGACTCTTGATACAGTCAGGCAGGTCTTTTATATAAGCAAGAAAAAGACATAGACCGAGAACTGATCCTAGTGGGACTCCCTAGAGGAATGGTAACCGACCCGAGGTTTTACCCTCGCCAAGGACTTGCTGTGACCTGTTTGTGGGGAATGACTTAAACCACTGGTTGGCTTTACAGTCGATACCCATATTAATGAGCTTATGGACAAGTTTGTGGTGATTGACTTTGTCAAAGGCTTTTCTAAGGTCAATTATTATGACATCAGTCCAATCTGACAAAAGTACTTGATGTTCATTACGGCATGTATATATCGTATTCATGCGTAGCGGGTTTGAGGATATGATTTTAATCAGATTTGACATCAGTTTGTTGACCTTGTTTTAGCTGATCTGCTATTTCTTAGGTGAATCCTGGCAGTTGGGTTTCGCAACTGTGTTCTGACTTGAAACCGTGCTGTTGTGTGCTAAGGATGTTGATGTTATCCAAATATGACATTAAGTTTGAGAGCAATATGTAATCACGTACTGTAAGTTGGAAACTCGGCAGGTATAGGAGATGGGTCTGTAATAACATGCAATGACCGCATGTCTCTAGTCATCTAGGACAGTACCAGTTAACTTTGAACTTCTGGAGATGTTTAGGATCGTTCAGGGTTGATTTCCTTATTAAAAATTTTAGAATAAAGCTTTTCCCTTTTCCTTTTTGGTTTGACATTACCATGAGAGATCCATTGGAGATCAGCCCGTGCCTTATATGACCTGCACATTCAGGCTGTTTCCTTAAACATTTGGGTCAGTTTTATTTGAGTTTGCGAGTTTTTCAGCAAAACCTTCATGTTTGAAACTAGGCTTCAGGAGCTCATCTGCTTGTTTGTCTGGATCGGACGACCCCTGTTTATGTTCATGGAATTTTATGTCTAGTTTGAGGACCAGAGGCTCGGGAGTGATTGGACGTTGTGGACAAGTGCAGTATCGTTTGTCAGGTAAAGGTCAAGAGTGTTTTGTTCGACCAGTTGCCTTATATTAAAGTAGACAAGATTTTCAGTGGGTTTTTCGTAAATGTCCTTTTATTTGCAGGGTTGGGTTGGTAATCTGTTTGTCCAAACAGTGTCGGGAAGGTTGAAGTTTTCAAGAATCCAAACATTGCTAGGGACTGATGTCCGTAGTTCTTGCAAAATGGATGAAATGTATATGTCTTGTGACCTGTAATAGATCATATTGTCCAGATTATGCTACAATCCCTCTTAAGATGAACCTGTCCTGTCTGCTATGTTAAAAAACGGGGTTGTCACGCGAGCGAATTTTGGCTTACCATAGACCGAGGGGTGCGCCGAAATTAGTGCATCGTACCAAAATGGTTGACGAGGCAAACAATGAAATGAGAATAGTAAAACCCGTGAGTCCGTACATGTTTCGAATTTAGAACAGAAAAAGCGGGGTTTTACACGTTCTGTTTGTACCAAACAGTGCGTTTAACGAATTATTGAAACAACATAATTACATGTATATCTTGATTGTTTTACGTACACATTTGTAGGTTTCCCTAAAAGCACGACTGTACGTGGCTGCATCCATTTGTCGCTTACAGCAATGAGGACGTCTCCTCCCTGTCCAGTCCAGTCATCTCGGTCAAAAAGATAATATTAAGTCAGTCATAGAAGGCGCAGCACAGAAAACATTAAAAACATACAAGGCACAATGCCCAACTGAACCAACCGAGCACAGAAAACATAAATAAAACACATACAAGGCACAATGCACATCTAAACAAGTAAAAGATCCGCCCAAGTCCAAGCTGTCGAAAAGTAGAATCAGTTAGTTTATGCAATCAAAAAGCTGAATGCCCAAGCTGAATGACCAAGTTCCAACAGTATTAAAACGTCTTCAATACCTAGTTTTAGCTGTCAGAAATCCTAAACAGTAGAACATTAACAATATTACAAAGCTGAAAGGCAAGGTTACAGCTGAATGACCTAGTTTTAGCAACAACAAAGGCTGAACACCCGAGCCGGATGACTCAGTTTCATCAAGTTTAATGCCTTAGCTAGATGGCCCACCTGAACAAGTTGAGCGCAGCAGTAGGACGACCAAGCTACAATTAGGTGAATACCCCAATCCGATGGCCTATTTTAAACAATAAGTATACTAGTATCAGGTTGAATAATGTGAACAAACCGAGCGCGATAGTAGAACGACCCAGTTCCAATAAGCTGGATGCCCCCGCCGATGACCAACTTGGTATTATAGGTTAAGGGAAATACTTCAGTCGTGTTAATGTCATGTCGGGCTTTAACACCATGTTTCTGTGTAGCGTATAATGCCAGGTTAGTTTGATTAATGACCAGGTCCCGATCTCCCGAAACATCTCATTTTGAGACAATCTCAGCTCAAATTTTGTCGATTGTCTTTTGAGTAACTTTCCATGCCAGATCAGACTCAAATTTGGTACCACCAAAATGAAAACATTGTTTAGAGCATTATATCAGCATATTTCAAGTGCTCAAATTTGAGATTTGTCTTAAACTCAGATTCTGATTTGAGTAAAATCTCAATTAGAGCTGAGATATCTTCTTGAAATGCTTCGGGAGATCGGGGCCTGGTGTAGTTCAGGGATATTTTTGATAGATCTGCGGTTAGATTACAACATAATTAATTATTTCCTTTTTATCGGGGTTTTCCTTATTGAGTGTTTTGGGTGTTGATGTGGCTTTAGAGGAACTGGGTTGGAAGGATGTATTATGGGGTACGTGCTTGGTGTAATTTATTTCATCTGAGTCTGACATTTTAAGTGGGTAAATGTTGAGGTAATAATTAGCCTGTTCGGACGAGGAATATTTTGGATTACCCCATGTGGTACCAGGTATCACAAGAGTCACAAAGTATACCTTGGTCGATTCATGTTACCTCCTGATCGCATGTTCCGTATGGATAAGATGGTTAAAGAATAAGTTCTATATCAGACATTTGCGTTTCTAGAAGGCCGTGGATCAATGTTACACATCATTTATCGTTTATGGTATTTTGTAACGGGTCATAACGCATTTTCTTTGATGATATAAAATGAAGTTACAAGTAACGTTACACACATTGTTATAACCATAGTAACGTGGCTTCTGTAATACCGTCTCTCCCACAATAACGAGGCTGTAGGGATAACGAGGCTTCTGTAATTTCGTGTGTTCCATGATAACGATGCTTCTGTATTAACGCGGCGTCTGTAATTCCGTGTGTTTCATGATAACGATACTTCTGTATTAACGCGGCGTCTGTAGTTCCCTTTGTTGCATGCTAACAATACTTCTGTATTAACGCGGCGCCTGTAATTCCGTGCGTTGCATGCTAACGATGCCTCTGTAGTAACGCGGCGTATGTAATTCCGTGTGTTTCATGATAACGATACTTCTGTATTAACGCGGCGTCTGTAATTCCCTTTGTTGCATGCTAACAATACTTCTGTATTAACGCGGCGCCTGTAATTCCGTGCGTTGCATGCTAACGATGCCTCTGTAGTAACGCGGCGTATGTAATTCCGTTTGTTGCATGCTAACGAAATTGGATGCTTCTGTATTAACGCGGCGTCTGTAATTCCGTGTGTTCCGTGATAACGATGCTTCTGTATTAACGCGGCGTTCTATTGAACATGGTAATGCCTGCATACAGAAATGTTATTATTTTTCTTAGAAAGGGGTCAGACCAGCAACTTTGCTCAGCGGGTTCAAGAACATATTGTTCTTATAGAAGGTTGTACTAATCATACTCTAAACCCGGTTGAACTGGTGTACATATATAATTTGACATTTAAAATTCCGAGGGATGCTGGGACCCACCTCGGTATTCGTGCATTTCAGCATGTTTAATGTAGTTTTACACTCTCCAACTTTCAATAGATATAGATCTAGACAATATGAGTAATATTTACCAAATAACACTGATTATACCTCGCATTTACTCAATTTTCTACCAGCTTTCGTAACGTCATATCTGTTGCGGCTAAATGTAGCCGCTGCACTTCCTACTCTATATATATGATACACTCAGATAATATGAAATCATGCGTCTATAGGCAAAATCTGATTATTGGACGTTTGTATTTTGCATGATGTAAGCAGTGAACCGTGAACTATGAACATTCAGAAAAATGCATGTGCAAAACAATGTTTATTGCATAAAGTCTTGAAATGTTGACCACACTTTGCCCATCAATACAAACACCCCAACATCACAAAATGACCTTGACCATTGACACATTGACCTACAAGTTTGTTAGTCCACTGATGTTGCTTAGCAACCTCTGTAACGTTGAACAATCGTATGACCAAACGTTCTTACGTTGTGGATCAGAAAGCGTTGTGCGTTCGAAGGTCACTGTGAGTTTGCCCCTTGAACCTAGCAAAAGCAATGGGGGTCATTTACGGATGATGATCAATCTCACTTAAAGTTTGTGGATTTTAGCTAAAGGCTGATTCGTTTCTTTCAAAAAGTATACCGTTTCTTGCTGTTTTAATTTCGTGGGGTGGTATTCAGTATTGATCTTATTTACTGGAGAATAAGGATAGCCAATCATATCGCCTGTTACTGACCAATAGTTTAATATGGTGTGATCTGATTGGTTGTCCTTATCCTTAAGTCAAGTAAGATCAATATTAAATACCATCCCTGGTGTTGCTTTTTTGGTTTTATCAGAACAGGACAGATATTTATTCAGAGTTGTACATAGTACATCATCTGAACACATAACATATATACATATATACATACGTAAAGTTATCACATGCTTATTTTCAGGGTGACGAATCACGTGACTTTTTGGGGTTTACCGGTGCAAATTCATAGATGTCATCAAGCTCAGTAAGTGGCGTTTTTTTGCAACTAAACCTTCTAAATGATCTTGTTTTTATTAATTATTTCCTAAAACTCTATTTAATAAACCCGCTATCCTTGGCCAAAATATGACATGTTGAGAATTCGCCGTAGACTGTATGTTGCACACAATGTGCATTTATGATTTTTAAACATTTGACCGCAACTGAGTTGATTTTGTAAGCAGAATGTGAATTCCAAAGTATATATTGTATGCCAAAAGTGTTTGAATAACACTAAATCCATGTATGTTGTAAAACGGAAACTTTGTGAACATTTCAAGTATTGCTGTCGTAAACCTGATTAAGTAAGATGCTGTTTGCAACGTGTAAACCATTACGGTTCAAATAATTATTCTGTTTGCAGTTATTAAGCCAATGTAACATATCCTGTATGTGTGTTCAAGCCAATTCATATACAATGTATTAATGAATTTCCCGGAAGAAAGTCGTAATTTCAAGATAAAACAGTTCCATGATTTCCATGAGATATTTTTCAGTTCCTGTAATTTGTCTGTACTCTTAACTAAAACAGTTTTCATCTGATCGTCTTCAAACTTGGTGACAATGCTTATGGGCATAACATCTAGGTCAATTTCAATTCTAGGCCAAATCGGCTTGGTAATGGTCTTTCAATTACTAAATAAATGTGAAATTGGCCTTTTCTGTACTCCAGTTCAAACAGTTTTCATGTGATCGTCTTGTTGACATTGTTTATGTGCATAATATCTAGGCCAAGTGCAATTATAGGGCGGATTAACCAATGCCTTCTTGGTTTATTGTCCTATAATTACCAAAAATTGACATTGTTATCTAGTTCAAAGAGTTTTCATCTGCTTATCTTCAAAATTGGTGACACTGTATATGGCCAAGTTCAATTGTAGGTCGAATCAGCCCATGCCTTCTTGGGTTACGGTCCTTTAATTACCACAAATGTGAAAATTCCCTTCTCATTAAAATATTTTTCATCTGGTCATCTTCAAACGTGTTGATATTGTTGGGCATAATATCTAGACCAAGTTCAAGTATAGGCCGAATCATCCGAGGCCTTCTTGTGTTATGGCCATTTACAATCGTGAAAGCTCGGCCATTTCCGTTTATCTCCGGTAAATAACCTCGTGTCTAACTGTAGTAATACACCAAAGCCAACAGGCCGTGAGTTAAAAGTCGCTACCTACGCGTAAAAGTAACAAATTATGTATCCGTCAATAAGATGGTTATTTTATCTTTCCCGAACAGTTTTCTTATTTTAATGATCATACAAAGACATATCATAAAAGAGATAACCTATATCTTTAAATATTATTCATAATTTATATTTCCCAAGCACGTGTCGAAAACATCAACAAACATGACCCATATTTAAGCGGGTTTGTTTACAAAATATACTACTTGACTTTCGGATCATTTCGAGTTAACTTACCGCCTGGCACACATGTGATTAATCGTTCCGTGGAATTTTGTTGTGCGTATTTACTGGTATAATATATCTATATAGATCTATAAATTTGTGTGAACATGTATTGACATAATGTGTACTGAAGACTGGGGGCTGCCATTTTCTAATCATGTGACTGAAAATTGCTTCAATATGGCGCCTTGTTATGTCAGAGGTCTATTGCAATGCATAAAGGCCGAGGTGATCAGAATGTGGCCATTTAATTACCAAAACAATGTGAAATAGGCCAAGTTGGATTGTTTTATTTTCAGTCACTATGCCACCAGGCGTGCGTATTTTATGACATTTTGTATCTTGTTTATTTATAAAATGACGGTTTTGAGCTGTCTTTTTGAGATTTTTTGAGGGATAGGGCACATGACATAATCACTCATTAGCAATAAATGTAAATTCCAAATAATCAAAACTACTAACCATTCACCATGTTGCTACATCTTGATCATTAGATCATGATATATGGACAGGCATATTTTATAATATATATTATTATTACAGATTCTGTTGTAAAGACCATTCCTAGCAGGCAATGTTACTGAAAATGGATGCTACCATTCGGCTACTATTCTAGCTGGCTGGACAGTAACATGCTTATCAATTGATGAAGCTGCGACTAAGCATTACAAGCACTGGACTTACGTGATAGGTTAAAGGAGCAGGTACGATAAGGGGCGTTTTGCCCCCATACCCGACTGTTTGAATTGTTTTAGATGAAAGATATAAGACCACCTTTAAACGATTTTGATCATTTTAACTATTTTTTGTCACCGTTTGTTGCCATAGCAACCGTTTTTTTTCTAATCACTAAAATATGCAACAATCTGTGTTTTTCTTACAATTACATAATTAATACATCACTGTGCTGCATGAACGTTTATCTGAAGAAATATAAAAAAACAGTTGTAAAATCCAATCAACAGAAATATTATGGCCCAGAGGGAATTTCTTGAAATTGATATCTTTGAAAGTTTACCACATGTGCCCTTGACATTCTGTTGTATTCCAACAGCTTTTGAAACAGTCTAGCCAATGGGCATACACCACTGCTGAAGGAGACAGCTCACAAATAGCATTTGTGATTATAAAGCTCTATGGCGAAAAAACATTAACTTTATTGCTATTATTTTTATTTATTACATGTATCTCAAATACGGATCATGTATATGCAACTCTTACTGTATAAATAATATGTTTGTCAATAAAAGCTTATTCAAATACATTAACAAGACTTTAGTGTCATATTTATATATCTCATAAATAAAAACATGAACAGTAAATTTCACTTGAAAGCCATCTCAAAACCTAGACCATAATTTTATAGGTTACTTTCCACGATTTCACAGTTGTGTACTTTTAATATTAAGACCAAATCTATAATAAGTGTATTTTCAACGTTCCAATGGCGGTCTTATTAGTGAGGTTTTACTGTGACACTTGGCATATACAGAACAGCAGTCTGTTATCTATTAGCTGCTGCAGTGGTTATAGTAGTGCGCTGGATTTGTATCCCGGCAATACGGCTGTGAACCGACTTCTAAAGGTCAATCTCATTGTTACCCTTTCTTTTGCACGTTATAACATCATTGTCATCCGCTTAATTTATCACCATCTGCAAAAGTTAGCCTCACATGCCAGTACATCTCCATGAATTCCCATCTGGTTTTCAACTGTCTCAATGAAGTGTGCAACTGCCATAGGAACTGACATCGATTCAAGTATAGTCTCTATCATAACACAAGACACATTTGTCATGTTTGATTTGCTAGTTGTTTCCAAGCTTCATTGTGCTTTCCTTCTATTCCTTTTTTGCACACATTTCTTATTGTTCTAGTCAATAAATGAGAAGAATCAGCATAGAAAACTCACATCTTTTGCACCAGAGAGATGACTGAAACAACTATCGACAGTATCATGTTGATTGTAGCTGTCTAAGATTTGTTCAATTCTATATTGAATATTTTCATAACCACCTTCTGTTTCTGCGTGTTCACTCTCTTTCTGCAATTTAATTAAGTGACATAACTCAGCACTGGTGGATATATTAAAGTATGTTTTATTGGTGATTGAGAAACCGTCATAACGGGTGTAGATTATTACTTCCATTTCAACGGTTCATGACTTCGTCTATAGTGTCAACCGTACGTTCTTAATTAGAAATAGGGACGTGACTGTAAACATCCTCAAGATCTGACACAAAGACAAACATGTGTCTTCGTCGCTTTTCCATGACATGCTATCTGCAAAACAATAGATATGTTAGAAAGTAAATTCATTATTATGGATTACTTACTAGTATAAAGCTCGGGTTAACCTTTTGTGTTTTGAAAGTATCCCGAGAAAAATTGTCAGGTTTACAACAGCAATTTCTTAATTCAAGTTTACAACAGCATTTTTCCAAATGTCACTTTAATCATGCAGAAACATCAATTTATGATCGATAAAGATAGTCATATAATACATGTACGTATTCGAAAGGTTTGACACACAGTTACACACCTACTAAATACAACATTTTACAGTAAAATGAAATGGAAAATGCAATTTCACGTCGCATGCAGCACGATTGTTTACATCTGTTTCTTTACTCGTCAATTTTGGCCAACGATTACGTCAAAATTAGGAAGAGAATCCTTTAAGTTTGAACATGGTTAGAAATAGAAATCTTATCTGTCTTTTATGCACTGACAAATTTTAAGAATCGTGTACGAACAAGTAAATATATTGGCATAAAACAGCTCTTACCGAGGACTTGGCTCCCTTCAGTATCCGTGCGTAAACCCTGTTGATTCGACACCCTGTTTTGTTAGTAAGTAGATTTAAAGATTATCCTTGTGATGTGCCGTCGTCCTAGGGCCAAAAGTAGTTTATTGTTTGCTTCATCTTCGATACCTACCCGAGCAAATAATTCCCTTCCCCAAAAATATTTGACCCCCCTGAAAAAAAAGTTTTGTTTTATTAAAAAGTCGGGTATGAAACTATGAATTACAAATAGTCCCAATTATTTTCAAAATTAATATCAATCAAAACAGTAGAACTAGTAAAGTACATATTAGTCAAAACAAACATGATTGACAATAAAATGTTAAATTTTTACCTACCTACCTACTCAATCATAATTGATCAGGGTCAGGAAGGGAAAAAACAACATTTTATTTTTGACGTTATGCCTGCCTCTTACTCCGGTTATGTTCAGCTGACTGACGCTGTACATAATTATAGTGTGACTGCGCAATTACAGAAAAATTGGATCGTTCTATGTTAAAGATCCATAATCTCCCCTGAAACTTTTTTTCCGATCATCCAGTCAATAGACTAAAGGCAAGGCATTAGGATGTTTTTCACAAATCTAGAAAATTGGTAACTTAACTTAACAAATGACCAATAATTGACGACATCATCTTAAATATATCTGTCGAAATAGTATTCAAGAAATCACATTTAGTAAAATGTACGAGGATAAAATATTAATTTTGCAAGAGTTGCTTCCCTTACACTATAAAGTGTGCATTTATTGTTTACATTTCGTTAATTTGTTTACAAACCAACTGGAGGCTGTATTTCGTTTTCTTCCAATTTTTGGTGTTTTCCACTTTAGGAACTAACATAAGTGCTCAAAGTGCATCATTCTGCAGATAGGTTTCCAAGTTTTTGCTTTTAGCCCTTAAAGGCTTAATGGGACGCATACCGTCTGGAATATTGAATTTGTGAACTAAATCAAAGCCTCACAACAGTTTGGATTTATTTTAATAGAGTATGCTCCAAAATATATCATACACAAGTTCATAAAAAGCACTTTCACTCCCAATTTTTCGTGTGAATTATACCAAAATATTAAATAAAGTTGTAAAGTTGATGAAAATAGAGTCTTTTAATCTGGAATATCCGTTACAAATTCGTGAAGTAGTCTTCTTTTATTCAGGTGGACAATTTACTGAAATAGAAAATGAATAATTGCCTTCATAATATATATCAATGTTTAAAGCAATCGATACACAATATCAATGAATTAATTAAGACATGTAAATCGGGAGCATTCTAATAAAAACAATGTAGTTCAGTTGCATGAAACAGACAGAAGGCTAGAGGACTTTGTTATCATGAATTTTGACTGGTAACGAAACTTGTCAAAATTGTTGGCTCCTGTTGTGTCGACATTCGGTTATCTCGACATACTTTCATGTGACGGTCCCAAAAATGTCGACATAACGAGTTTCGACTGTAGTTAAGAAGAAAAGCCTGGTTCAATGTTGCCTAATCTTAGTTTACTAGTATCAGATGTACAGGGTGTTAAAAAAGTTTGTTCTCAAAATTTAAATTCATACCAAAATTCATCTGAGCTTTGTACGCAGTGTCTAATTTTATTTTCTTACTCTATAAGCTTCAATCATTACTAGATACATTAGAACAATGATAGAACCTCTGGAATTTTACCTGAAAAGTTTACATTTTTATGACACCAGAATAATAAACTAATGAAACTTAAGCTTTGAGAACGAACTTGTTTAACACCCTGTATAGCGCTTATGTGTATGTGAAACGTTATTATTAGCATGTGCTGGTATTCACAAAGTATCTGTATCAACAAGTTGAACTTAAATAATATGGCTTAAGTTAAAAAATCGAGCTGTATCCCTTATTTTTCACAAGGAACGAAGGAACGAAGAATAACCCATGTTTTTAGTGATTCTTGTAGCTCTTTACATAATGCTTCTATACAACGTAAAATGATCATCAGATCTTAATTTTCCTGTTTATCTGATACTCTAAAGAAGTGCTTTTTTGACAAAAAGAGATTTTTATATCACTGAAATCGTCTTGTCGACATCTACAATAATATCTTATCTAATAATAAATCCGCCCAACACAAACGAAGATACCCAGTAATGATTTGCTCTATCTCCACAAAATAAATCAACTATTGACTCTTATACTGTTTCAACTCCAGGAGTTGGAGTAATTTACCTTTGAACATAAATCTAGCCAATCAAATGAAGAAAATAAACAATAGATATCTAACTTGGTATCTAAGATATTCTAAGACTATTCTTAATGCTGAATATTCGCGTATAATATTGTCCACATATCTTGAACAATAACAGAAATATCCTTTAATGAATCTTTAAACTCAATTTCTCGAAATATTGAAAATGGTAGATAGAACAACGTTCCACTCAGGCGAAGAATTGTTAAGAACATTTTAAGGTTTCCCTTAAGCTGCTTTGTGAATACCAACCCTGGTAATTTACTTCTTTGTATATCAATACAGTTGTAAGCGTGTTGCAACGCAAAACATGCACGAACATCTGACGCCTACCTAGGTCAATTTGAATCGTTACCGAATAAAGCGGAATGGACAACACTAATGCTAAACTCACAAAAGCGATTTAAATAGTGGCAATTAAATGTTTCACATTGCTAAACATATAATTTGTGTTTGTGTTTGCTTACGTGTAGGGCCAAACGAGTAAAACCATCGGAAACTCTCCGATCCGAGCTTCACACCTGTGGCTCTCTTCATGTCTTGTACCATTTTTGCCCATGGTATATCATCTGGGGACTGTTGTCCTTCGGTTGTAGGTATCATGATAGCTGTATAGTGTGGACACAAAAAGAACAAATAAACGATATTATATAAGTGTTCATACATAATTATGATAAATATACCAAATTCTATAAGTGTTCACACTTGATAATGACAAAAATACACCAAATTCTATATGTGATCATTGTTCATACTTGATTATGACAAATACACCAAATTCTATCAGTGTTCATACTTGATGATGACAAATATACCAAATTCTATATGTGTTCATACATGATTATGGCAAATATAGCAAATTCTATAAGTATGCATACTTGATTATGACAAATATAAATGGTTTGATGGAACTGAGATCTTAAATAATGGCATTAGTTTAAAATCACAAGAAGATGTTTCAATGATTGCATAACACACCATTGTGGACATACCAGGTGGTTTGTGATGTAATTTTGCTAATACGATATGTCGCTGTTTCCATATGCATACAATGTTTTATGTATGTAATATGTAAGAATATAAACGTTGTATACTTTGTCTTTAATTAACATTTGTTCTGTTCTATTTACATAACGGAAGTTGGAACAGTTGCATTAGTCTGGCTTACCTCCCCTAGATCACTATGTTACTAGTTATAAAACACATAGTACGCCGGGAACCAGACTACGGTTGCTTCAGCCAATGTGATCTCAGAAAAGGATGAAATACTTAAATTATAAATTGTTTAGATGGACGTAGTATTACTTACCAAGGAACGTTTTGTCCAGAGCACATTTCTTGAACTCACCAAAGGTGACAGGGGTGCACTCAAGCTTCATAATATATGAAGATGGACACATTGACCAAAACACTTTGTATGTCTCTAAATAAGAAATAGAAGAAATCAGCCACGATGAAACAGCATGTGAGTAAAATCAAATACATGTACAGTACCAACTTTAGCTTTGCGGTTTCAATTTTTTTGTTTTATTTTTTTGTAAATATAGGACTTGTGTATCAATGTGCATCAACACAAATGGCAATGCTACGTCGCCAATGTGCTCTCCGGGTAATGGTCTTGGTAGTGTCATTGGTATTGATGTTTCGACAGCTACAATAATCAGATTTGTTAAGAGCATTGGATGTTCAATATAAGTTGGGCACCTCTCGTATAAGATGTCGAACAGAATATGCTGACTAACCCGTGTAACTGATTTTGGAATGTGCTTTGGGTGTGTAGATACTTACGAGTCGCCATGTCGTAGAATGCAGCTTTGTTGCATTGCTCGTATGCCGTACGGAGTTCTATGGTTTCAGGCAAACATGTGGCTTCGTCTGGGCTGGGAAGAAAAAGTAGCATACGAAGGGCGTTCAATATTATCATGAATGTATTTTGGTCAAAGCATTTGTTTTTTTAAAATTCATTGATTTCTGACTATGCTCATACCACAGGTAATTGTACTTTCAAGAGCAAGTAACTGATACAGCGAATTTGGAAAATTAATAGCCCACCAACAATTCGATACGAGAAATAATAATTACTGCAGATAACACTTAACACTTAAACGGAGCCATAGACCAGTATATACGTGTATATTCAAAAAGACTATAATAATAATAATAATAACAAGAAATGTCACTGCATGTGATGAATACCCCCAGAAACTGCTTGACACAGTCACTTAAATGTGCTCTGACAAACAACTAGACTTAGTAATGATCATTCATGCAAACGTTCATTGACATCAAACCAATGGTAACAAAGAAAAAATTCATAAGTGTAACAAAACAAAGGGCCATAACTCCCTTAAAATTAATCCTATTAATGATAGTCGAGGATATGCACAACTAGACTTAGTACTGACCATTCATGCAAAGTTTCGTTGAAATCCGACCATTAATAACAGAGAAATAGCGCAGACAAAATTTAAAAGTGTAAATGTGCTCTGACAAACAACTAGACTTAGTAATGATCATTCATGCAAACGTTCATTGAAATCAAACCAATGGTAACAAAGAAAAAATTCACAAGTGTAACAAAACAAAGGGCCATAACTCCCACAAAATTTATCCGACCAATGTGTGCCGAGGATATGCACAACTAGACTTGGTACTGCAGAGCACGAAATACAGAACAGCTACATAGAGGATATTTGTTTGTTTTGATTGAATATGGTTAAAATCTCATCGTGTATTGATAACATTCAATATTTTCAAGAGCGCGTAGCGCGAGTGAAAATATTAAAATTTGATCACTACAAGATGAGATATTAACCATATTCAATCAAAACAAACAAATATTCTATTTATTTAATGCTTTTTTGGTGTCAAAACTGGTACTATTTAAGCAAAATTACCACTGTGGTTAGGCTACGTATGAATATGTTATTCCATTCATATTTTTCACTTCAAAATCCGCCATCATGGATTATGATGAATAGGTGAAAACGACTTTTTTGAGAATTTTGCATTAAATCATACACCAACTTGTAGGAAATGGTCTAACAAGGAATAAAAACCCCCACATGACATGTTTCCGTTCAGTAATAAAAAGTTTTAGTGTTGAGATTTTGGTAAATTAAAGTAGTCCCTGTGAGGGGGCGGAGCTTATATCAGTCACATTGTAGGTGATAACCAGTGACTGATATAGGTTTTATTTCACTGATAGAACTCCATATCTCATCAGTTAGCATTAAATAAATAATTATATCTACATTGTACATTGAACGCCCCTCATACGTGTAAATGAGATATAAACATCAAAGTCGACTAATTATGGGAGATCATATCCATATGCACAATGCCCTACGACAGCCTATCAGATGGATACACACAATACAAAACCAGATATCTCCTGCACGAGCACTTTGAATAGTTTAAGACAACAACGAATCCTGTTTAGTTGCTCACAGACTGTGCTTTGATCATACGTTATGGCCCTCAAGTGGTTGCGGTTTGACCATCGAGTGTGTGAGTAGCTTGTTTGACAAAGTTGACTAAAACAAACACATGGCCGTTGTTAATGGGCTTTTACTAAAGCCCTAAAGCATTTGCATTTTTGATCGAGCAATATAAACGAACTCAATAATATTGTAAATGCTTAAATACTGTAAAATCACACATTTTCGTGGGTATTAAATTTCGTTGATTTTGATAAAAATGTATTTTCGTGGGGCAAAAAAACAATGGATTACAAAGCATGGAAGGGTAAAACGATGTTCTTTATTTGGAGGGTCGATTAATGGTGGTCATGAAATTTCGTGGTCACGTTTAACAACGAAATCAACGAAAATTCAACCCCCCTCGAACAATAATGTCTATTATTGGCAATAATGTTGATTGTGTGAAAGTCTTATCGAAGTGATGTCAATATTCAACCATTTGGATAGTGCCCAGAAAGCTGCCCATATGCGATTACATGTAGTTGGCCGTTAAGAAAATATTCATAGAAAGAACATACTTTCCAGTACTGTCTCGACTATAATGTCCTTCGGCCACTTTATGAAAAAACATGTTGAAGTGTCTGAACGGTTGAAATGGTGCTGGGTTTGGTGTTGCTATGTATAGTTCTGACATCTGCTCTGGACCTACAACCTAAATATAAAACAAATCATAAATCCTACATGTGTATAAAGCATAATAATAGTTTATGGTATCAAATATACAGTGTTCCATTAGCTTATTCCATACAGGTACTATTAGTGTATACAATTACAGTGCCCACCAAAAATAAGTATACAGATGTTATTTCCCCATTTACTTGTCTGTAATAACACTATTTATAAAACAGTGAAACAACACTTTTTTTAAGAAAAGGGAATATTTTTGTTTATTATATGTAAAGACCATACATTAATTGGTACCCTAGGTGCAAAATATACGTTTCTTTGTCCGATTGAATGGTAACTTAGTCATAAAAAGATGGGAAATTCAGCATTTTAGATCACATGGGTATTTAAATCCAGAACATATTCATCTTTATTTCTATCTCCGTTTTTACTATTTGGTAACTGTATTATCAGAAACAAGTACAGTTGTGACTGTCTGATAAAAGGATATTGAATGATTTAACCAAGTTAAATTTAGCAACACTTATTTACTGTATACTTATTTTGGTGGGCACTGTATATTGTATCACGTTACAATCTAAAGATACAGTGTGAATGGCTGGTCAAAGAGCCAAACGTTACCCATCACCACTTAATAATCATTGCAACACAAACAGACAAATAAGAATGTTCGAATGTCTAGCATGACGTCATATCACTTTCACATTCCTTTACAAAACTAGCGTGACGTCATATCACTTTCACATTACTTTACAAAACTAGCGTGACGTCATATCACTTCTACATTACTTTACAAAACTAGCGTGACGTCATATCACTTTCACATTACTTTACAAAACTAGCGTGACGTCATATCACTTCCATATTACTTTACAAAAGCCAAAACAAACATATCTATGTGTTTAACTCATTTGAAGGCTCGCATGTAGTTTCCTCATTTTCTCTTATTTCCCCCCGTCTCTTATATTCCCTTTCGGAAGAATTAAGTCCCTTTTTGGGTGGAACGATGCCCTCTCGACTACAAGTCTGGAGGTCCCTGGTTCGAATTTCGGCCGGAGCAATAGAAATTTAAGAAAACGCTTTTCAGTGTTTTCAATTCAATTAGGAATAAACTGGTTAGAAACCCAGGGGTAGTCTCGCGTATATCGGTGCTATACACCGGGCACGTTAAAGACACATTGAGTCTTTTCGGAAAGAACTACGGCAGCGCCCCCGGATTTCTTGTATCGTCGAAGCTGGTGGTGATTGGCCATTTAGGAAGGGATAAAACCGAAATGGCCACGCTCTACGACTGACCTAGTCGAACACATAAAGCTCTTTAAAGTCACTTAGTACATATACAAAGTCCAAAAAGATATTTAAAACTCGGACAGGGAGTTTGACCTCGTATGAGACGCAAATTTGACGTTTATAGACATATTGCACGCGTATCCACCCGTTTAGTTCGTGATCAATACTTATGCATGCTTTATTTGGAAGTTGCTCAGGTGTACGATTTGGCTAGCTAGACTGTTTGAATGCATTTCTCATAATTATGCGGAATAGTCCCGGATGTGTCAAGTTAAACGTTACTCGTGAAGTTCTTTATTCCGTCATTGGTCAATAAAAAATATGCATATCAATGGGGCATTCCCTCCTGGAACATAAGTGTCTCGAAAAGCAATCAAACTGTAATCATTTTAATACCTAAGTCAAATAATGAAAACCCTGTAAAAACTACGAAATATCCCGCTAGATTTTAAAAAAGAAATATTTCAAGAATAACTAAATATCGTTGTTTCAAGTCAAATTTTTCTTTGACTTTTCGGTAATAGTTGGTTTTACAAGTAGTGAAAAACGCAATTTTGGTGTATGCAAACCAAGGCACTCCAGTTTCTGGACATGCCTCTTTAAAATGATAATAACAAATCGGTCAGTGAAAGCAGTACCCAATAGGACAGAATCCAAAAGGAACAAACACAACACACGAAAAAGAAAAATCACAGATTACAAGTACATTATCACAAATACAACAAAAACCATGTCGGAAGAAAAGAGACCCTACAAATCCTCGACAATCTATTTCGGACAGTCTGTCATCTACGTCAGTCAAGCATATACGGAGCAAGAACCAGCAGACAAGAACGACCGATAATCACAAGCACAACCCGCGTAAAGCAATACACAGCAAGAACAAATATGTACATGCATTTTTGAAAGAAACGCAACAGCATTACAAGTATGCTGGTCCTGTCCTCACAAAGAATTAGTTTTCAGGCTCAAGCTCAAAAAATGTTCTTACTAGGACAGGAACTATTTTTAAAGAAATATTTAAACAGAAGCACCAAAATTGAGAGTTGATATTAAGGTATTCTGCAAATGCTAAAGAAAATAGAATTGCATAGCTTGACAAATACACAAAACCAGAATTGAGCCGGATCCTGAATTATACTAAATATAATTCCTGGTGAGTATGGGCCCAGGAATACAAAGATACACCACAATATGGGATAATCAGTAAATGTACGAAATAATATACTCACATGCTGGTCAAACTCATCCAAAGTCAAAAGCGCATTTTTGTCCGGTATTTTTACGTATTGTCCACGGTGCCTAGACGAACACCTTTCTGCAGAAGAATGCGTAGAAACATGACGAATATATAAGATCAACACACACAGACATGCACCGAAATTCATGTTGGTGCAAATTACAACTTGATTTTCTGATCGACACTGCCTGTCGCTGCCACTGGTTCGAAGTGAGTGGTAAGCGCATTGATTGAATGATTGGATATTTTAATTCAGGGGTTTACAATCTAAATGACACGGTACACCTGCGGCAAAATGAAATTTCCGATTATTTGCGCATGTATAAATGTACTTACCACGTGACTATATGTTAACTATAAGTAAATAACAACCGTTAGTATTTTATTCTTTGTCCGAGAATTAGTACTTTCCATGCACCTTAATGAGTTTCGACCGAAAGTCACAGTTTTTGCCCCAAACCGACTCAACGGCATGGATATCAGTGAGTCGGTTTCGGGCAAAACCTTAGACCTGATGCACAAACAAATTAAGTTGCATGGGTACTACTCATTCTCGGCATGAGCATTGGGGTTGTCTCGTTAAAATTGGTCAAAGACTAAATTTATAACTTTTTGTTGACAGATTTTTACTTGCGTCCTTAGGCAAGGTTTTCGTCACATATCACGTGGTATGTCAATACTGTATGTACAAGCAAGTTTAAAAAGTTTTTTTTTTATTATGTGTTTATTGTTTTTTGTACGAGGATTGTCGATACTGAATGATACTAGCATACAGTACGTTTTAAAGATATACACAAATGTACACGTACATGTTCATGTGATGTCACAAACCACTAAAACCTCTATTTCCGTCGCCGTCAGCTAACATAGACAACTCTATACTTTAATGAAACATTCAAAACAAGACCGATCCTAGTTTTCATCTATCAACCTGAACTTATTGAATCGTCAAAAGTGCGTCCCTCTGGTGTTTCTGTTGCCTTTCAGCCCAGCTTGCTCCAACAAGATTAAAACAAGTCCAAACTGGGAAATAAAGTAGGAAATGTTATTTAACCCTTAAATAGGACATCAAAATGACTAAAAGAAAAACAGTCACCAAACACAATACACACTACAATGTACATAACACTATCTTTGAGTCAATCACAAAATATCACAGAATGTCCGGGCTGCTACCACATGCCCAAACTGTCGCATCCCAAACAACCAGTCTACACGTACATTACACTCACATACATTCCAGCAGATTCATTAAAAAACAGACTAAATATTATACAACAATTTCTCATCTCCATCAAAACACGTGTCCATTTGAATGACTCTTCTTCTGATATCATTGACATGCCCGCGTCGGAGCTCCGGCTTGCTGATAGTCGGATTGGACACGCCTCTGCAGCATAACATTGACAGTTGCACATGACAAAATACAGTTGAAAGAAGGCAAACTAACACTCTAGAGGGTTACAATGGCCAAACCAACACCATTTCCTTTTTTTATATTCATGGCAATTTGTGTCTGGTTCGTTTTCCCATGGGGTCTCTGCTATGCATTGTCTCCTGTGGAGAGATACGGATGATCTGACGTAGGCAGGACTGGTGTTCACGAAAACTTTCAGCTTTTCGTCCAGCATTTTGGGTGTCTCTGAACCAAATAGCCTTTAGTTTACATTATACATAATGTATAACCCAAAGATGAAAGGATAACATAAACACAATATAACAAACAAAATGGAACGAAAGGGTCTACCAACAAGTTCTCCCAATTTAGCAAGAACAATTCCTGTCCCTCTTCTTAAGTACATAATTTATAATGCGTTCAATTCAGTCAGGACTTCTTTTTCATAACTTAATTTAACAGCAGCACCAAATACATGAGTTCAGTCACGTAATACGATGTAAAATCACGTTTTCTGATAGTTTATCACTTTTACTGATTGGTTTCTCTTCTCAAATAAACATTTAACTGCAAAATCAATAAATCGACTATAAAATGAATGTACATTGTATATGTTTTGATGTAAGAACGCTACGAACTTCATTTTGATTTGTGAACAGTTGCCTGAAGCTTAACAGTGTTAGTCATTGTGAATAACAACCATCGTGTCATCTTGATATATGTATTTGTACGCTACTTCCTCCGATGTTTCGAAAATGAGGAGTTTTCCATGTAAACTTGTAAAAAGTATAAAATTATATTTTCCGGAAAAGATCCAAAAGTAGAATTGGGGACAATTTGTGTCTGCAATATCCATGGCACAATATGCATGTCTCTTCTTTATCGGGGTTCTACTAACAAATCTCTGAAATGGAAATACAATTTGACATTTTTAGACACGGACGAATCGTCGCATCATGGGGACGCACCGACAAACGTATTCACTGACATGGGAACACAATACGCCAGTTCATCATTAGCGGGACATATAAAACTTGTACATAGGTCATGTTTAATGCATGATATTTCCATGTTTGAACTGTTCTAGTAATTTCACAATTTATAACTTATAATTTTATACTTTTGTTATTTATAAGTACAAAATCAATATTTTAAGAAAACAAGAAAACACTGTCTGAAAACTACTCTTTACTTACGGAAAAACAAGCTTTTGAAACTTCAGTTGGGTCAACATGACAACTTCAGATTTTCATTGAAAATAGGCTCATTAGAAGCGCCTTGAGATGCAGATTTCAAATATGCACGAGTACTTACGACCTTCTAATTCTAAGCCATCGGCATGTACTTATATATAATCTATAATTATTTATTGAATAGGTTGAATAAATAAAAAATATCATAACACAATGTGCTAACTCACGTGTTTCACCGTATGTAAAAAACCACCGGAAACTCTCAGATCCAAATTTAATGCCTGTTGCTCGGCATATGTCTTGTACTATAGCAGCCATCGGTGTATCAGTTGGCGTACCAGGAATAAGGACAGCTTCATAGTGGGCGCACAAAAAGATAAAGGAAGAATAAAACATTGCCCATGTATATTAATTATTCAGCTATGTCAGCGGGGTCTTGCACCCTGGCACCACCACGGAAGGTGGTGGCGGAAGGTGGATTGGACTTGCCCTGATTGCCGAAAGTAACCGAGCACAACTTTTTCTGTTAGGCCTAAATCATAAGTTTCTGTTTTTCCTATATTTTCTTCGCTTGACTTTTTCTTGCACATCATTATACAATTGTCAATTTATGGCAGCAATAAAGCATGTAAATAAAAGATACCATTGTATGAAGTGGATCAAATATGTGTGTTTATACTTTATAGTATATTCAATTGCCTTCATACGTTTAGTTTTAAATGGTTAGTTTATTTTACATGTACCAATTTTACAAACAGTTTGTTCAACATTTATCGAGCCGGAGGCCTTTTAATACTTGTATTTAATACTTTATTTGTGACTTAAAGTATTGACATGTGAAAGACTACGAACAGTTTAGCTACATCTACGTGAATTGTAAAACGTAAACATTTAATTGACAATTAGCGATCGATTGCTAACTAACTTAACCACAACATTTTGACTGTGAAGCTAGCTTCAATATTAGATACATGTTTATAGTGTAGTTATATGATAGCCTTTTACACAACCGTAATAAGTAATTCTTTTTAATTAATAGTTAATATCTGCAGTTTCTTGTGAAAGATGGTGCACAATTTCTAAATACTTTGTTCAAACTTTGCATATACAATAATTTTGACATTCGATTTTTCAATTACATGTAGTAAGGAAGGGAGGTAACTGTTGTTGCCTCGTGCTTTGCCTTATCGCTTTGAACAAGCAAAAGTTGATACATAGTTATCTGTCTCACAACCGCGTAAACAAATATTTAACACGGTCGACTATTACATGCGTGTCAGGAGAAAGTGTGCGTCCAGGACAGGAGGGCAACATATAATCCCCAGATTCATAATTGTCTGCCTAACATAGTCTCGTAATTGGTAATTCGTATTTTATTCTTGGTGAAAAAGTATAAAATGTGCATTGTCGTGCTCGCTTCGATCGTAACTAACTTTAATCTATGATTATATGTTATCACGTAACTGTTAAAAGAGCTATGCACTTGAGAAAGTCATTATAAGATCATATTATTAAGCTCCTATATTGCTTTTAGACTTTGCCAATTCTTTGTTAAATAGCCTTTACTTAACCCCTTCCAATTAAGGTTAACTCTCAACCGAGCACATCAAACATACAAGAAACAATGCCGAACATATAACCGAACGAGAAAAGTAACTGCTCAAGTCCCAGCTGTCATAAAGATGAATGAACTAGTTCCAGCAATCATAAAGCTGAATGACCTAGCTTTGAACAACAGTAAAACGGCCGACATACATAGTATAACTGTCTGAAGTCCTTAAAAGTTACAGAATAACAGTCACAAAAAGCTGAATGTCATTGTTTCAGCTGAATGATCTAGTTTCAACAATGCAGTTGACATTATAAAAATACAGAACAGAAATAAAAAAGTAAAATTCAATACATGTATAGAAGGAAATGCTTACCGATATTAGTGTGTGCCACGGAACATCTCTTGAAGTCTCCAAACACCAACTTACATCGAAACATTAAAATGTACAAGGATGGACACGTTGACCAAAACGATGTGTATAAGTCTAAGCGAGAAATAAAAACATGTTAGTAAAACCAGCTTTTCTTGGCTGACATTCAAATTTAATTTGAGACTTATAAGACATCCACCACTAATGTAATCGTAATTTGCCGTTAACTCATTGAAGTCCTCCATTACCCATTAATACCTACCATTACTCAATGAAAAAAGCCGTTTCCTCATTGGAAACAGCCATTTACGCATTGAAAACAGCCATTAACTCATTGAAAATAGCCATTTACTCATTCGAAACAGCCATTTACTCATTAAAAACCACCAACACCCACTGCAAACAACCGTTATGCATTGCAAATTGAGGTTGATAACGTTTTTATCCGAACATTTTAGTGTCGTAAATGTACACGGCGGAATACATTTCCTGGAATAAACTATCAACCGGTACTACACGGTTACGCACGGCTTACTCTTTGGTAACCAACGACAAACCTATCCGCAAGCGGCGCGGACTGCAATAGGTCAATTCAAAAGAACACAGAGTATACACATGTTCTAATACATGCAGCATTATATCACTGTGCAATCTAAAACATTTGACGTAACTTAAAATCAATATAACATGAATGCATATTAATAAGTTGACAAGTTAATAAATTGTTTGTTGGCTACTTATGTGATAATACAGCTTGCAAAACAAAACGTGTAGGTTTGTAATGACGATTTCTTCATGAGTCAACCAGCACCACAATATATCTGCATTCCCATTCTTACGCACATATATGTGACGAGGTACACAGTCTGAATTCGAATGCTACCCGCTTTCAACTTTTAGAAACTACACAAATATGAAAGACGAAATGCTCAAAAAGTATCTTGGTCGTGTTCGTTACGCCACCTACACGTTTTGTTTCGGAACCACTTCATTTGCTAGTGCTATAAATACTCACGCGTGTTATCGTCGTAGAATGAAGCTTTATTTACGCCCACTTTGACATGAAATTGTGTGTCACCTCTGACGCATGTTGAATCGTTACCTGGTGTCCTGTGAATCAAAGACTACAGTTCTACAATATGAACCGGCTTACTGCAAATCATTTTAATGTTCTAATTTCAGTTTACTAACGTGACAATATTTTGGTCAAAGATTACTTCGGTATTTGAAGGCGTCTTGTTGCTGGTATTTTCATTTCCTTGCGCCCTATCGTCCAATGTGGTCATGTAGCATGATTGTTTACTTGGGCATACTAATTGTTTAAAGTAGGTCATTCGGCTTGGGGCGTTCAGCTTATTGGAACTAAGGTTGTTCTTGGTTACGCTCGACTTGTTGAGGCTGGGTTTTTCAACTAGGACACTTTACTTATTGAAACTATGTCATGCGGATGGGGCGTCCACTGTGGTCATGTAGTGTGGTTGTTCACTTCTGAAGCATATATCGACTTGTTGATGCTGGGTCATTTAACTAAGATATTTTACTTATTGAAACTAGGTCATCCGGTTGGGGCTTTCAGCTTTTTTTATTGCTGAAACTAGGTGATTCAGATGAAACCCTACCATTCAGCATTGTAATACTGTTATTTAAGTTTTTAGGACTTACGACAGCTAAACCTATGTATTTCAGCAGTTGTACTGTTGTAACTATGTCATCCAGCGTGGGCATTCCGCCTTTTGATTGCCGAAACTATTTCATTCAGCTTTTTAACAGCTGGGACAAGGGAAGATCATTTTCTCGTTCGGCTGTGTGTTAGGCATTATAGTTATGTTTTATAGGTCATTCTACATGGGCATTCAGCTTTTGATTGCTGAAACTAGTTAATTCAGCCTTTTGACAGCTGGGACTTGGGCCTTGTATGTGTTCATGTTTTCTGTGCTGGACTTGTTGAGTGCTGCCTTCCCTGTCCGACTTAATTTTTTTCATTGAAGCTGCACATTGATGGAAGGAATCGTAAAGTAACTCTGTCGTTTATGCACTATATAAGAGACGTTTGCAAAAGCTGAAAATATTAATACAAATATCTAAGCACCTTGCAAAGACCTATGTAAACCCAGTTGACTCGCCACAATGATAAGGCATGCCCCTCGTTCTATTATTAAGTATGTGTATTGTGATTTCTGGAGCGTTTGTTTATTATACCACCAGATACAAAGTATATGGAGGCTATATTAGAGTAATGCTTGAAATTGGTCAGTCGGTTGATCGGTTTGTTGGTTTGTTGGTTGGTCTGAGCTAATTGTCTCAACGCTATTTCTCGTTAACCATTGGTCCGATTTCAACATATCTTTTTATGCGTTATCAGTACCAAGTCTGGTTGTGCATGTTATTGCACTTTGGTCGAAGCAATTTAAAGGGAGTTATTGCTCTTTGTTTTTTAAACTTATAAATTTTGTCCGTGCTATTGCTCTGTAATCATTGGTCGGATTACAACGAATGACTTATAAGTACCAAGTAGAGTTGTAAATATCGTCGGAGCACTTTTGTTTGATCAATTTTTAGGGAGTTATTGACCTTTGTTTTTTACAATTTAAATTAATTTGTTAGCGTTATTTCTCTGTAACCATTTGTCGATACTTTGCATGACTTATCAGTACCAAGCCCAAATTTTTATTACACAATGGTCTAATAATTTTCAGGGAACTATTGCCCATTGTATTTTGTTTCCACTTTTCAATTTTATCTGCACACTCCCAAAGACCATTATATCTCAACGAAACTTTGCATGAGTTCACTACTAAGCCTAGTAATTCACCTTTTAGTCCCTACTACGTGGGTTGATCAAAAAGAAATGAGACAAACGCTGTAAAATGACAATGAATACTGATATAAATACGAAAAGCTGTATGCCTATTACAAAATATATCCTCTCTCCGTCTGCTGAGATTCATAAATATTCATATATTACTTGTAGAGATATTAGTGAGTTCGCAACCTTGGGTGTGTACAGCGACTCGCCGCACACAATTGAAGTCAATCGTCATCTACTTAAACGGTTAACTATTCGAACGTCACATTGCTCCAATAAATCGCTCATGTCTCTATACATATGGAATAAAATTAATTTACTATTTATTCCGTATTTAGCAAGAAAGAGTGTTCATTTGTATAACCACATTTCTGTCGTAATAAAATATCAGTAATGTTAAATAATTCTTTGTTAAAACCATTCGTAGAATTTCAATGTTCAAGTTTCGCATGGCTCTGAAAAATCAGTGCCAAGTAATACGATATATTCATCAATGAATCATCATCATAAGTGATAGCTCTTGTTTATTTAAAACATCTTACAAATGCCTTCATATTTAAAATTGAAAGTAACTGCTATTTGCTTTCGGATCATTTTGTATTCATGAATGCTTATGATCATATGTACTTTGTAAACATTGTCTTAAATAAAATATATTAGAACTAGGAAAGTAAATACCAGATTGTGCAATGTATGTTGACATTGGGTATACAGACTAATATTGCCAGTAAGAAAAACTGAATGATGAACTATATACAACTCAGGCTTTGTCAAGAGTCAACAACCTGTTACGTTCCTAAGCACAACCGATGAAGAAAACAGTATGAAAAAAAATATTATCAAGGTTTAGATCGAAAAACCATGTGACGCATTTTGCATGCATTGGCGCACTATCGTCGTTTCCCACATAACTGATACGCATACCAGCTCCGGCTCCATTAGCGAAAAATATCATGTATTATTTCGTCTCATTTCATACATCGGAATAAGGAAGGGCATATCAGTTGTGTGTGTGGTATACGTACATGATAAACATGCGAACGATTGTTAAATAGAGGATCTTGCATGAGTGCTCATTACATACGAGTTATATTAAACGAAATGATATATTGTTTTTGTCGACGAGTTTAATAAAACTCGTATGTAATGAGCACGAATGTAAAATTCTATTTATGACATAACCTTAGAAAACGCTCATTATTCTTCAAAAGGATGATGTACGCTGCATATGTTTCAGCCAAAATTCATTGAGCGCGACGTCATGGCGACGTTGATTATCCTGACGTCATTGACGGATCAATACATGGATTGGCTAACGTCACGTCAAGCTAATTTACATATCTATTGCACAGTCTGTGAGTGCCGAACGGTATTTACGACACGGCTTTATGGCACTCCTGGATCGCAGGTTATGTGATAAATACAATTACGTTAACATGGTATGTAGCCTAGGTATTCTGTCAATGAGAGCATGGTGAACAAGTAATTAAGAATTGCAAGCAATACAAAAGTCCCCTACCGGTTTGAAGCCATTTTCAATGTTTCTGTTGCCATAGCAACCACAATTTTGGTCAGAATCAAAATGTTTTGGACGTGCATTATCCCCTTATTGCCTCCTATCCACATACCAAGTTTCATAAACCTAGCTTGGAAACTGATTGAGTTATATCAGGATCCAGATTTTTGACGGAATGACTGACGGGCGGACGGACGGACGGAATGACTGATGGAGAGCAAACATATAATCTTATGCGGTCAATAACCGGTAGGGGACTAATAAAAGTGGCTTAAATGCGTGTCACGTGTTACACATTTGGTACATTATCATATTGCATACTTTCTTGCCATATATCACCATGCTATTTATTGAATTGCATTATTGTTGCTTTGTAAAAAGTCATTTTCAGGACTAAATATGCAAATAAACTATATTATTATTCTCAGAATAAAGTCCAATTTAGGGACAAATATTTTCGCAAAATAACGCAGTTCAATATTACACTCGTTAACTACGAGTTTAATATTGAACTATATATTATTATTATTATTACATATAATATAACCTACTCTCCGAACGTCTTCTCCATATAGAGTTCTTCACCTTCTTTCACGAACGTGATAAAATAGTTAATGTACGGTTCATATGGTGCTGGATTCGGCATTGCGTAGTAAAACTCTCCCAATGTGTGGTTGACCACCTAAAACAGAACATATACCAACGCATTACATGTCAACACATTAATTTAAACAATACAAATATTAGAAATATACGTTATAGGCTGATTTCAGTGTGAGCTCGAATTTTATTTCACTGAAATATTTTTGCAAGCAATATGTTAAATTATTTTTAGCAGTTTGATTGACAGAGAGTACACCATGGGCTAAGTGACACATCGAATGTGACCCTCATTATTATTCATGAGCAATTCAGACGTTTCGATTGGCTGAGAGTACACCATGTGTTATGTGACACTCTGAATGTAACCCTAATTAGTATTCATAAGCAATTCAGACGTTTTGATTGGCTGAGAGTACACCATGTGTTATCTGACACACTGAATGTAACCCTAATTATTATTCATGAGCAATTCTGACGTTTTAATTGGCTAAGAGTACACCATGTGTTATGTGACAGACTGAATTGAAGGTTGAGCATATAGTCACCGCTTTGCCCGTTCTTCCGTTCGTCTGTCCGTCCGTCACACTTTTGTCCGGATCATAACTTGAACAGTATTAGAGATATCAATTTGAAACTTCGTGGTGAATATACCTCATTGAGGGGAAGTGCAGTGCACAAGAACCATAACTGTTGATTGCATTCTTTTTAAGTTATTCCCCTTTGTAATTTTTCATACTTAATTATGGCCCGGGCCATAACTCATACAGTATTAGAGATATCAATTTGAAACTTCATAGGTGAATAGATCTCATTGAGGAGAAGTGCAGTGCCACAAAAACATAATTCTATCTTACTTTTTTGTTAATTATCTCCCTTTTTTCATACAAATTAATGCTTGGCCGGTCCCTAACTTGAACTTGAAGAGCACCATTGTTCAATGCATACAGAATAATGCAGACCTTCTTCTACATTGTGTAGATGACGTAGTTCTAATCTAGATTAAGTTTAAATTGTGTTTTAATTTAAGTTGGAAAAACTCACGACCGACCTAAAATAATTCAGTATAAACTAACAGAAATTTAGAAGCATTGAGAACTCCGATGGCCCTTCGGGTTATATTTTATATCGACATGCTGTGCTACAGTACAACACTAGATTAACATTACATTATTCGGATGAGTTGTCGATATGTGTTTTTTATTTTGTTTATGCAATATTTTGATAACATTCTAACTCTCCCTCGCTACACTGACATTTGGTAAATGAATGCCCCTATCGTTGTAAAGAACGATCAACGCAATCAAAGCACTGAACGTGGCATTAATTATTATGAAATTGTGAGTTGATTAAGCCGTGATGGTGTAAATCTGCACTACCCTAATTGGTCCCAGGTTAAAATGCCACTGGTAATGACCCTGGTATCATGGGGTCCGATCTCTATCTGACGAGTAGGGTGCAACTGTCGAGTGTCTATGGACCAAGAAAAGGATACATAGTGAGCCAAAGTGTGGTAACAGATTGACAATTCGGACTGAAATGGGACACTGTGGGAAAAAATACATGTATTATCTTCAATAGAATTATGATAATAGCATAAACCTGCTTTGATCGTGTAGCTACATTTACACTTCGGTGTTTTAGTTGAATGATTATATGAGGGATGTTCAAATTGGAATGCAATTAAGTCCATAAAAATGTGCCCTTAATAGATTTTAATGAAAAAATCGTTTGATCCCCTTGAAGTATTCAAATATCCAATGGAAGTACCATTCGGACAATCCATTTATAAAATATGAGTTTATTATCATTCCTAGGCACAGGTAACTGTATCATTAATTAAGAGTAAAAACAAATTAAAAACATGTTTTTGGTCAAATTTATTTATTCATAACAAGGTTGATTACGTAGGCATTGAGCCCAAAAGTCAATGGGGTGCATTTTGGTTTTCATAATTTACAGTATTAATTATCTTTATTAGGATGTATGTGAACAAAAACACGTATGTGCATTGAAAGCATTTGAAAACAAGCTTAAATTACCTTCATACGATATAACTCAAAGTTTAAACTTACCTTTGTCAAACTTGGCGTTTAACCATTGTTAATTGTATACATCGAATTGAATGGTAGGAACTTAATTTATAAAGAACATGGCATAAATTTGGTCTGGCGCCCAAGATGCGTTTTGCCATGTAAACTTTTGTTCAGCCTTTGGTAGTTTTATAATTTAATGACGCATCGGTTTCAAAATGAACCCCAGGTCTCGTTGATGACCATTGTATTAATTTGCAAACTATCGACTTTTGTATTTAAAAAATAGTTTCAAATACTTTTTTAGACATCTGTATTGGCGTCTTAAAGCTGATAGGGGTATCACAACTGCATTTATCTTTCTCATTTTTGTAATTACCTTGATAAGTGTAAGAACAGCTTTTAGTTATAGGTAACAAACCACCAATCAAACTCAAGAAGTCCTGTAAAAAAACTTTGATTTGGCTGAAAATGGTGGGGTGTCGTGACAAATCAGCATTAGAATCATGTTATTGGGTTTAAATGCTTTGTACACATACATGTGATGTAGTGAAACTGTTTTATTTAGAATATGTTGATATTCTGGCTTAAATATGAAAGTGAAAGTAGGGCTGTGGCTAACGGATTTCGAATCAGTCCGCGCGGGTGAGAAAATATGTTCACCGCGTTTGACGAACCAAAGTTTTCTTATATGATACGCAACCCCCTGATTATTTTTCATTTTCTTGAGGCTATATGCTATTGCTATTGATTGGTGGATTTTGAGAGGTCCCCATGGACAAAAGTGTGACATTTTTTGGGTCAGCAATTTGTCACTTTACATTGAGTTAAAGACCAAATTTATTTGGTGGTTTGTTACCTATATGCCAACGCCTAATTGTAACTCGTCTACCAGTACCCGTTTGCAAATGTGTTTGAGAATGTTGCGGTATTTGGACAGGCGTGCATGGGGTTCATTTCCAAATTAAATTACTCCACTTTTAAATTTCTTAAACGATCAAGTAGTTGATGAATAACATATTACATTACCCCATTAAACCATACATTTGTCAAGTGAAATTAAATAAAATATTCCCTCCTGCACTAAACATACAATGATTCTTTAATATCACCGTATTTGTTCAGATAAAAGAAATTGTCCCAGTCTATACACGAATAGACAGTGTTAATCGACCCATTGTTACAGTTAGACTAAACAGATTTTAAAATGTGAGGCATCAATTTGAAGCTAAAACAAGCATCTTTAAATGAAACTTTAACCCCCAAATAAAACAAAAGGCATTCTTTGAATAAAACCTTATATATCAGACTTAAGCATACTTACATAAGCATCAAAGTCATCTAAAGACAACAGAATGTTTAAATGCGGCATTTTAACATCTGGCCCAACATGATAACCCAAACAAGTTGAGGCAGACACGATTGCAAAATTTACGAGGAACACAAACAACGACGCACAGTAATCCATATTCAACTTCAGACTGATAATGATATTTACTTTACATGTCCATATATGTTTTACTAGTTAGTAACTTCAAACTATGTTTATGAATATTCGTTTAACTTCTGCTATTACGTTGTATTATATGACGTATGTATGCTCTTATCTAGTTTATATTTAGCGAATCTACTTTGCTGTATAAATAAGTCACTAGTGATTTGAATACTATAGGTATATACATACTAAATTTATTTCACGGACTAATGATGCGGAATATATTAGTAATAAACTGTTAAAGAATAAAGATCTACAATTGATTATTTGTATTTAAATAAACGATCCAACTGGTGCATTATTGACATTATCAATATTACGTATCAAGGTCATGGTTTACTTTCAAAATCCAGAAGGTCCTTGTTATACATGTACTTGTTCTTGCGCAAGTGTCTTGGAATTTATAAGCCCGATATCTGAGAACGTTTGTCGGATAGGTTTTATCAAGGGTTATATCACATAGAAATGGCATACGTTCTGTTCTGTTCTGTTCTGTTCTGTTCTGTACCGTTTAGTTATGTTCTGTTATTTTCAACGTAATTTTGTGAGCACATTTGACGTACCCAATGTAAAAGAACATCGTACTCGATGATTTGGGGTATCAGTCGATCTTTCGAAATTCCGTAAAATCTCGACTTTCTGAGTATAAGTCTCTACAAGGTAAAATGATGATGTATCACATACCCTCGACGTCGTGTTGATTGACACCATCAGCAATGAGGTCTCAAAAGTGATTATTCTAAGTTGTAAGAACTTGTTTCATGCTCAATCGATCTGAAAGTAGCTAGTAGAATTCTAAATAAACCAGAACATAAATATGACGTTTTGACAGGACTTGTGATGAAAAGAGATTTTGGGCGTGTTTTTATTACAATTTCTTACATTATTCAAACTAAGAACATTTCTGTTGACGGCGATATTTTGCGTAATAAAGCGCGAGATTTTGCCACTGAACTCGGCATAAGTTCGTCCGAGTTTGAATGCTCTTAAAGGTGGTTGGGGAGATTCAAATCCTGTCACGGGACTACATGTAAGAAGATCAGCGGGGAGTCTAATTCCGTTGATCTAAATGATGAGAAAATGATTGACTGGAAAAGAAAGCTGTCTCTGATTACCAGCCAGATGACATCTACAATGCTGATGAGACGGCGATATTCTATCGGGCTTTGCCTGATAAAACGCTTGAATTCAAGTCAGTGAAATGTCATGGCGGTAAGGCGAGTAAAGAACGCCTAACCGTATTAGTCTGCGCCAATATGAGTGGAACCGATAAACTACAACACCTAGTAATTGGCAAGTCTGTGAAACTCAGGTGTTTTAAGAACGTAAAATCTTTACCTACAGATTATTCGGCTAACAAAAAAGCCTGGATGACCTCTGCGTTCTTCACAGAATGGTTAAGAAAGTTGGACCAAAAATTGACCAAGAAAGGTCGTAAGATCATGATGATAGTCGACAATTGTCCAGCTCACCCTAACGTGAAATGTCTCAAGACTATCAAACTGGTTTTTCTCCCAACAAATACAACCAGTCTGACACAGCCCATGGGTCAGGGTGTAATAAAAAATCTTAAGATTCATTATAGAAAACTGCTCATTAGCCGAAAGATACGGGCTATTGACGCTGGTGTAGAATTTGTATAAAAAAATTATGTATATTCTATAGCGAAGATTACATGCCCAACATTTTAATTCTATATCAATAAACGTGTAAATATTTACACAAGCAAACTGAAATAATACATTTGTAAAATGAAAACGCACGAACGTTTTATGAACTAGAAAAATAAATGTTTATCATTTATTCTATCACACATTCCCTGAACGTGCTTGTCAGCTGACGGGCAACAAAAACATGTAAATTTGACCTAGCATATTAAAACGATCGTGCTTATAATAATAATTATAACACAGCCAGTAGTTTCAGCTATATATACATAGAGGAAACCAAGCTGTGCTAAAATAACAATTAAACAGAGCTATGGCTGAATAACTTCTAATTGCAAATAAGCTTCCGAGACAGATAGTACTGATTCATAATAGTGCTGTGGTTACTATGTCATGAGGTGTTGTCAAATGCGGAATATTGGCTATGCTAGAATCGAAATAATGAATATGTACGTGCCTGTGTTTTATCTATAATAAAGCATAGTTACTTGTTCGGTTGCGTACATTAAATCACTCGTGCTACGTATTCATGATTTAATTACTAAGCAGCCGAACTCGAGACTGTGATTTATTCTACGATAAAACACAGGTACATATTAATTATTTCTTTATTATGACCAATGCATGATGATATAAATTAATGTGGAATAGACTCTCGAAATAAGCTGTGTGAAGTTGGCTCAACATACGACATTCAAAAGATCGAATATCGTCCAGCTCGACATACGACATTGGACGACATTCAAAAACCGAATGTCGTGCAGTAATGTCGTATGTCGAGCTGGACGACATTCGATTTTTTACAATTTTTTGAATGTCGTCCAATGTAGTATGTCGAGCTGGACGACATTCGATTTTTGATGACTTTTTGAATGTCGTCCAATGTCGTATGTCGAGCTGGACGACATTCGATTTCTGTTGGTTTTTTGAATGTCGTCCAATGTCGTATGTCGAGCTGGACGACATTCAATTTCTGATGATTTTTTTAATGTCGTCCAATGTCGTATGTCGAGCTGGACGACATTCGATTTTTTGAATGTCGTATGTTGTATGTCGAGCCAACTTCACACAGCTCTCGAAATAGACAAACAAGTCGCGTCATAGATGTACGAGTGTATGATGGCTGACTTTAGCTGACTGCGTTCTATATAGACTAATAGGTATGAGGGCGTTCTGTCATGGTGTCATGGACGTTCGACCGTTGGGCGTTCTGTTCTGTTTCACCTTAATTTTCTAAAATTCAATTTGTCACTGACCATTATCAAGAATTCCCTGAACATTTACTGACCTTGAAAAAATATTTCCTCGGACGTTACAAGGTCGCTGTAAACCTATATGTGGCCTTGTGATTTGTGCACGTAATTATATTGTGTGTTCTTTTTGTGTCATTCATGTTTTGTTGTTTCTGTTGAATGCTGCCTTCCCCGACGGAAATGTCGTTGTCACTTTGGCAAACACGAAATGTTACAGCCATGTGATGAAAGCTGTATCATATCAATTTGATTCCATTGAAAAGACAATGCCATGCATTATTATCCATCCCATAGCGAACGGAAGGAACACTCTGCTAACATACACATTGGATTTCCACGGAAAATTACAGCAAACTCACCAACGGTTAGGTATATACATGTATTTGTTAATATAAAAAGACGTAAACAATTGATTTATATTCACAGTAACTGTTTGAAACGGTTTTTAAACCCAACAGTCATCACATGATGCGTAATGGTGTAAATCCCCGAGGAGCAGTAGAAAGTGTAGCAATACCACGTGACTTTGACACCATCAAATGCTACAAATCCAAGACGAAATGTGCTTTGCTTCCAAAACAAAAACTTTCTTGTTGTATTTCTTCGTCGATTTCTGTGAAAAATACTCCCGTCTAAGGAGAAATGTATGCTTTCCATGGTTCTTTAAGCAGCTAGGCCGTTTTCCCGGCCTGATTCAAACAGTCGTCTTTTCCAAGTTTAAACTGGATGCTAGTAAAAACGGCCCAGCTGCTAATAGGGATGCTATATTTCATGGAAAGCTCGCATTTTCCCCTAAGACTGACGTATGCTTCATAGGAATCGGTAGAGAAATATAATATTTACGTCTATTTTGGTTTTCCAATGTTGACAAATTTCGTCATGGATTTGTAGCCTTTAGTGAAGTCAAAGTCAGGCGGTATTGCTACACTGTAATCATAATATCATAATGTCTTGGTCTAAGTTATTGGTCCTGTAAAACAGCTCTATAATGTATCCCATCAATCGTGTTAACTCACACCAGATACAACAATAATATATACACAGTCAGTAAAATCACAGGCCTAAGAAATTATATCACACAATACAGAGTTTTGAAATTCCCCATCTTCCCGTCATTACTATATATAATAGTCCCTAAGAAATTATATCACAAAATACAGAGTTTTGAAATTCCCCATCTTCCCGTCATTACTATATAATATGAACTAAGGCATGGCCTTTAACGGAGATTTTTTCTTTCTTAATTAATAAAGTATTGTAGATTGTATGTATCTATGTATGTACAGTTTACATAAAGAAACATGTATACATTTTAACTACAGTCATGTACTTAAGGGTAAACAGGAATCAAAGAGCTGATAGACCTGAGGTTGTTCAAATGTATGTCATTCTGATCACCCCGGCTTTATGCATTGCAATATTTAGTAGACAAACTGAGCTGGCCGTACTTTCACGATTAGAATTAATGCATGCAGGGAAAGTACAAATCAAATAGTTTTCTGCAGCCAGAAAATTTACTGGTATTGCTTAGGATGCAGTTAGGATGCTGATCAAAAAGATAACATTAAGTCGGACAGGGATGGCTACACTCTACTTAACCAGTCGAGCACAGAAAACAAAAAAATATACAAGGCACAATGCCCAACACCCATCCGAGCGAGAAAAATGATCCGCCCAAATCACAGCTGTCATAAATCTGAATAAAACAGTTTCAGCAATCAAAAGGCTGAATGCCCACTCAGAATGACCTAGTTTCAAATGTAAAACGGCGGAAAGATACAATAATAAATAAACACCTAAAGCCAGGCCGGATGACTTAGTTTCAACAAGCAACAAGCCTTAGTCGAGTGTCACCAAGAATGACCTAGCTCCAATAAGCTGAACACCCCAAGCTGAATGACCCAATTTAAACAACCTAATTTAAACAATTAGTATGCCAAAGTGAGCAACCACGCTACATGACCTTTCCGGTGTATGTTTAAATTTATTAGTCAGAATGATAAGCCAAATAATCAGAAATGTGTAATATCGAATACTACGACAGGGGCGTAGCCAGACTTGAATTGACTCATAAGGCTTGAAGTTGGTGGTTATGGTTGGGGGTCCTCAAGATTCGTGAAAATTTGAGACTTATATTTATATTTAATGTTACGCACGTGTGACATCAGTATCGCTGGCTACACACCTGACTGATTAATCTAACATAACTGACTATATATAACAGTTTATACAGAATAGTACATGGTATCATCTACGGGAACGTTAATAATGTAACAAGGTTAGCAAAGTATGTAGCCGGACCAGGGCTCAAACCTGGAACCATTTGCTATATATTAAGAAGGTTCAATGCTCTACCGAGTGAGCTAAGTGGATTCCTACAAAGTTCTCTTCCTTATCAGTAATTAAATCCTATACTAGCTCCAGGTATCCTACAGACAGACACTATTAGCATATTTTTCAGGGAAATTCTTAACTCTCATTTGAATGAAGCTTGTAACAAATAATTTTTTCCAAACATTTTAAAATCAAAGTTAAACCCCTTTCACAATTGTCGTATGACGAGTCTTCGATGAAAATTTGACTAATATCCTGTGTCCGTCGTACAACAAACTTAAGAAATTTTGTCGCGTTTGACACCATCGGACCACAAAATGCATTTTTATAATTAAATTGACATGTATTTCAGTTTAATACTAGCATTTAGCAAGTTCCTATTTGCAAATATTTATTATTATTTGAAAATAAAGTTTGGTTGGATGTTTTGATTAATTATACCCAGCTGCTGAAACTTATTTTTTAAACCAGCTAATAGTTTGACAATGCTTTTATCGTACGACGGACGTGCTACAACTGTTCACCTTAAGGCTTTCGCGCGTCTATTGTTATGACCTGCGACCATCGCATGACCATCATACGTCTGTCTGTCGTGTGGCGGACGCACGATAGTTCCAAAAATGCATCGTTGAGCTGTCGCACCCTTTCCAGGCGCATATTGGTACATTTCCATGTAGACCCACTATAAGCCTCGTGCGACGAAAACATTCCTACGACAATTGTGAAAGGGGTTTTAGTCATGGCTCCTATATATTTTGAAATTACGCATGTTTATCCGGTAATGTCGATAAGGTGAATATGAATTGGAATAAGTAGATCATAACTTTGCCGATGCAGTCTTCAAATTTCACTTTTCATGGCAGACATTTTGGTGAAACAGTTGTCGAGTGATAAGCGCTCTCAACTTAGTACCGATCCAGAGGTCCCTGGTTTGAATCTCTGCCGGGGCACGGGAAATTCCTACCAAACTAAATCGGCACTGATGACGAAGCACGACTCACCAACCTCCACTTCTGAAAACCACGCACAAAACAATTGTGGTTTTAACAATGTTATTGTGAAGGCATACACACATCATGTTGGTTAGACTATAGGCAAGATGCTAACAGAGCGAACACTTTACCAACTGAGCTATCCAGGCATTAGTCAAACGTATTGGACGCGTACAGTATACACTGTAGCGGCTCAGTTGAAAAATTGAAAACTGGTCAAGCTGGCCAAATACATTTCTCCCCTATCAGTAATTTAATCCTGTACACAGTACTACAATTATCTCATAAACATTGCTATC
The DNA here is from genome assembly GCA_947247005.1 of Spisula solida. Taxonomy (NCBI): domain Eukaryota; kingdom Metazoa; phylum Mollusca; class Bivalvia; order Venerida; family Mactridae; genus Spisula; species Spisula solida. The sequence continues at coordinate 16,930,408 of OX365952.1, read as the reverse complement.
CAAAGCACAATACACATGATACAGACGGAACATTGTCAAAGAGTCATTTTACATTTTGTTTTGGTACAAACTAATGAAACTTGGACGAATAATTTCGGTCGTAGGTACGAATAGGAACGGGTACGACAGGAATTTGTAGAAAGTTGTACTTACCAAACCTTTAATAACAACATACGTCATCGGATGTTGATTTTATTGTATAAGTATGCTAATTGCGAGTATTAAAGACGATTTTCCTTGCTTAACAAGTACTTACATCGTGTAATCGATGGTCGGCGTCTCAGACGAATGCAATCACGTAGAATGTTGAGTTACTTCCCCTGTTACCTGGCTATCGCTCCGGACCCTAGTCTGGATTACCTCCCCTATCACTACGTAGTCTGGTTCCCTGTCGTTCTATAGTTGTTTAGTACGTCAGGCTGACGTCATCAATGGACGCGCTCTGTGTTCGATTTACTACCGTAAACAACCATTGGAGTAAGTATCAATTTCTATAGTATTGTGAGCAAGCGACTGAAACTTGGTAAATCGGCGTAAAATAACACTCTTATTACGATGGTGAATTTGATTTTTTGTGATCACAATGTTATTGTTCAGAAAATGAAACACTGAAAGTGAACGTATTTCGGACGTTGACGAGTTTCATTCATATTTCGGATACGTTGTTCGTTACAACAGACGTGCCACAAATGAATTGGGTGTGTTTTGATGGTATTAAACGTTAATTCTGATATATGTTTAAACATATTTTACCTGATTTATATTAAAACATGTCTCAAATAAATATTTATAGATTATATGTTGAAAAATGTTGCTGTCTGTCAGACTAATCAATGTGTACAGTGGTCTGAGTGGAGCCTTAGAGGATCAACATCCATGGCTCAAATGCTACGTTACAGGTAATACACTGGTCAGACTCCTGAGAATTAACTTGTTACAAATTGCCAGTAGGCAAAATTGTTTCACTTTGATTAGAACATGTTAAACCTTGTTCTTTTCAGAATTATGGATCATATCTATAACAAAAAAGTCAAGGAAAGAGTCCCATCCATGTTTGGAATTTCTGAGCATGGATATTGTACACCATTGGCTGAAACTCCCTACAGGACTCCAACCAAAAGTAGGCCTTCAAAAAGGGACAGAAGCTCACCTACGGGAAAAACTCCAAAACAGCCAGAAAAGATATTGATAATGCAAGTAAGTGTTGTAATAATACAATCAAATTTTGTTGAATGTAGAACTATATTGTTTTACCTTATGTTGATTTTTTTATCAATCACTCTACCACATTGACACCTTAAACCTGGTATTCATCAATATGATTATGAGTCATAAAAAGAGACTACATATATGCTTTATCCCTATGAGTAAGAAAATATAAAGAGTAAACATCATTTACTGACATTAATTTTTTTACCAAAAAGAAACAGAATAAAAAAATCGTTCTGCAAATTGATGATTTAAAAAGACAGTTACATTAACTTTAGTCTGAACACAGAAGTAAAATATATTCTTTTAGATCTTTAAAATAAGCTTATTTAACTCAGATATACACCCTGTTCGTATAATGTGTAACACAATTATATAACATGACTTTGGTTGTCTGTCGGTTAGTATAACGAGTATGTGTATGTTCATATGACATCACTGCATCTCCCAAATGACATCATTGACAATATTGTATGGCATAGTTGATATAGGAGTATTTTTTCCAACAGAAAGGTGTGTTTTTTCATGTTATTAGAGTCATATGATATAAAGAATGTTTGTAATACATGTTATCAATTGATATATACTTATATTAAACTTGTCAAAACTTCTAAAACTAATTCAAGTTTATATCAATTTATATCAATTGACAACTGTGATAGATCCTCTATATCTTATTATCTGTGTTGAAAACTGCAGTTTGTATCTGATAACGTCACAGTGATTTAACACATGTGTCTGTTTTCTGGACCTAAACCACTATGAAAGCAGGTAAGGTCATTTACACAAACATCTACTTTAGTCAATTGTGATAGCTCAATGGTATGAACAGATCTGTGTCATGGAACTTTGAATTTTTGTATAAATCATTTCCGGATGTCTTGTTAAAATCGTTTTAAGAATGAAATACAATGTACTTAGGGTTGTTTATACCCTTTTTTGACAGATTTCTACTTGCGTTCTTAGCCAAATGATATGTCAAATATTTAGTGGTAGGTCCACACTGATAAATGTGACACAATTTTTTGTGCCATTATAATTTGTTGCCTGAAACCATTGGTAGATTTCTGAAGGTGAAAACAAATTGTTTGTTTTTCTCTTCTGAATTATACATCTTAATCTATTTAACCTAGAAAAACATTAGGTAACTCACCAACGTCGGGTCCCAAGTCCCGAGTGAAAAAGCATGAGGGCCTAATGTTTTCTCCTTAATGATCAATTAAATGACTGATTACACGATGAAAGTACTTGTTTAACAAGGAAATCCTTCTTTTATCATGTAATATTTCATTTAACTTGTATTATTTGCGTTGCAATTTGGAGCCCATTAAAATCAGACATAAATATCTTCACTATATTCACCTAAACAAGAACAAAATTTATGTCATTACAAATCCAAATGGTCTAATGAATGACAGTTGGCATTTACAATGCTAGTTAGCCTGGGTTCAAGTCCCAGTTTGGATAATGGCTGTATCATTGTTCAGTAACTAAGCTAAGTTCAAAATAGATTTTTGGTCTTTAAGGGAAATGCTGGATGACATCATTGCGTAAATTAGCTAGACTAATAGAAATCTTAGAATATGAGAGCTATTACAGTCACTTGGTGTTGTATATGGTTAAAGTATAAATCGTTAACATTGCTTCTATTTTAATAACCATAATTTATATTATCAATGATATTGTTATATAACCAAGTTATACAACTTAAAGCCTGCTATGAACTTAGATTTATTAAGCAAATGTCTGCAATAAGTCGCGCAAGCTATGTTATGTCCAGCTCTTGTTGTGTATGTTATATAAATTTAAAAAAAACTTGCTGTTTGAGTTGAAATGATTATTGTTTAGTAGTGATTCAATAATTTGCATGCACGTTTTGAATGATTTCTCTCTTTGATTTATTACTTCTCAGGAGTTGCTGTCTAGAACTGCTGTGTTTAGTTGATTAACAGGAACTTACATTTATAAATTTTAAAAAAATTCTCTAGGCCTACTGTACAGCCTGTAGTAAAAATATTTTAATACAGGTTTTGCAGTAGGCGTAGTTAAAAAAGTTTTTCAATTTTTTTTAAAAAAAAATTTAAATTGTAAATGCAAGTTTGTGGGGTTGATTCAAATACTTTTCTGTTTTCCTGCAATTTAATCATAAACCTTCGAATGTAAATCTTTTTTTTAATTCTAGGATCGGAAAATGAACACACCTTGGACAGCTTCTGAGAAAGACTATGTCAGCAAATATGTTGAAGATATTGCCCAAGGTGACGATACCCTGATGGTATATTGGAGAAAGTGTGCAGAGGCAGTGAATGCACAATTCCAATCACACAGTCGTAATGGTATTACAATTTATTCTAAATCAAGATAATAATTTATAATTATTCATTTAATATTTGTTACATAATCATTGCCATGTTTTTATGCCCCCCTATCGATAGATGGGGAGGCATATACTGATTCACCTGTTCGTCCGTCCGTTCGTCCGTCCGTCCTGGTTAACCCAAATTGACAGAAACATGACCTGGTTACAGTTGTATTTGAACATTATCCACACACCTATATCACCTAACCTCATTTTGACCATCACATTGACCTTATTTTGGACTTAGACTTATTAAGCGTCTAATTCTTGGTTAACCCAAATTGACAGTTTCGTTTTACATCATGTCCATCATGGCGTTGCCTTAAAACTTGGCATACTTGTTTACTTTCATAAGCCCCTTACATTATCAAAGCCATGTAACACTATCCAACATTATTACAGAATTATGGCCCCTGCTTGACTTAGCTTTTTATGGGCAAGGCTTCCATGGGGGCATAAGCGTTTATTGAACACAGACTTGTTTTTATAGGGAATCGTCTTGAAACTTGGTTGCAATGAATGATCATCTCATTAATATTTAGGCATAGTTCAATATTGGGTACTCAGAAATAAAAAAAAGGGCCATTAAACAGTTGAGAAAAGTGAAGCATTCAATGGTTTATTCTTGCTCCAGGAAATTTAAAGCAGTGGGACAGTGGGTCAAAACCAGGACCTCTGAATCCAGAAGTGCGCATCCTACCTGTAGGCTGCCATTCGCCTATCGTACCAGGTGCACCCAAGGCTTACAGACTCAATGCCAATTACAAATTGACTTGATCAAACTTGTTTTTTAGGTATAGCGTGTAAAAGTCTGGCCCAGAGACTTTTTATAAGTCCTTCTAGAAAAAAAACAGAAGTTAATGATGGAGTTCGACTCAAAACAGACGCAGGAACACAAACTGACTTGATACTGCCAATATCAACTAGTGGGTGAGTTTACTTATTTTTGGTACCATGTAGTACTAAAATTCTGCAAAAACAGAAATGTCCAAGGGAGGTAATCCAATTATCTTTAAGAACAAACTGGTCAGAGTTGTCTGCCTTCACAACTTAAAGTACACCACATTATGTAATGTTCAATGTGTCTGCAATATTCAATGCAATATAAAACCACATTATAACATCGTTATTACTTGAATTTTTCAAATCAGTAGTAAAACTTGCATCATTACAGGGGCAATGTACCTACCACTATGTATAAATGAGTCAACTTTCGGTTATTGCAATAAGGAGTACATGTTGAATTGTATAGTATTGCAATAAGTTGTGCAGTGATCGGAAATGACCGATGTTTTAATCACAAAAAGTCATACAGGTTGAACTGTAAAGTATCCCACTAATTCATACAGTGATTTTGTTTATATGCGGTGCCTACATTAACATTTATCTATTTTACATTGTACTTTCATCCATCATGTCGTATGAACATAAATCTTATCTTAACTTTGTAAGTATTATAAGACTATGTTTGTATGTTAATGTTTTGTTACAGAGGTACTCATAGAGAAGGTGAATGGCTGCATATGGAGCCCATTAAAGACATTCAGGTACTGCTAATTCTAAAATACTAGATATGCCTAGTAGACTTTCGAATAAGTACCAGTCAGTATTTTTTCTCATGACCATTGACAGCATGTTGGTTCTGAAGACCAATGCTCTCTACCTGCTAAATGTGAGATATTTGATTTCCCTTTTCATCACTGTATGAAGAGTATGCAACCGGTATGAACTGGAAATAGGGCATTATGAGATCAAGTGTGGAATTTCGTATAATGCTATAATGCTGTAATTGTTGATTCTGCTGACGTTATCATCATGAAGAATTAAAACTTTCAGCTCGAAGAATAAGTAGAGTTGTTGTAATACAAGCATCAGATTTTGTAGCTTATATGCTATTGAATGTACATCAACGCTATGTACAACTGATCCTAAAAGGTACCTTTAGACATAAAGTGTGGCTGATGAGGTCAATGTCACTTTTACAGCAAAATGAAATGCATTGTGTATATAATATTACATAATATTCCTTTCTCCTCTCATTAAATTGTTTTGGCAAGTTTCTATTTCTGATACACCATTTGAGATATATCTGTCAGTGACACTTGGTATTTTACACTATACTACACTATTGTTATAAAACTAAAAATGAAGTCACTTCTCATAAAGGATGTCATTTTATCCCATAGATGATGTAATTTGGCAACGTTTATACTACAGAGTCTAGGTTAATTATTTTTGTTGAGCCCGTTGTGGTGAGCGAGACATAGTCTGCATACGTGTGTATTTACAATTTTGTTTGAACCATAACTTTGCCATACATTAACCTATCTTGCTTATATTTGACATGAATGTTAACCTCACTGAGAAGGATTGTCATGTTCAGACTCCATGTTCCTATCTTAATGGTCAATGTCACAGTTGTATGTCAAAGGTCAAGTTGGTGAGGTTTATCACTTTAATACTATGAATTTCATAGACATGTTTTTTTCAGTCAGATGCCAGTATTGGGGCCCAAAGTTTACATGCCACTGCACGAAGACGGTTTCGGAAGTATCCTGAATTGACCAATACAGAAAAAGCACTATATGTGGATTTACTAAGTTAGTCAAACTTTAAAATTTAAATTTAATGAGCTTATGCTGTAAATAATGCCTTGGGTCCTTTTTAGTACCAAACTTCAAAAATAAAACAGAGGGAGATGTATCATATTTATTTGACCATTTACTGCATATCCATCTGTGCTGTATAGGCATATTATTTGGATATGTTGTCCTTTATAATTGAACTTACTTAATTCTTGTCCTAGCTAAATTCATGCAGTATTTGATAATTATATCAACTTCAACTTTTACGGTTGAATTATGAATAGGTCTTATTAAGGTAAAGCTAGGTGCTGTCCCTCATAACTCATCTCCTCACAAAGCCCAGTTTGGGTAGCATCTTCTGCTACCACACGATTCTTGTTTTTTAAATGATTCCAACATCCAATAATAAGGCTACTCATTTTCAGGCACCTGTTCTACACCTCAACTGGCAAGAGCTCTTCTATCATCCACTTTGGGGAACGTTATGACAACCATGTTAGTTAATGATATAGAGCTAGATGCCTGTGACGCTTCATCAAGAGGCAGCATACTATGCCAGAAACAGTATGGGGATCTGAAAGAACTTAAGTGGTGTAACATTATTGATGAACTTGTTTCGAAACAGTCCATTCTCGCTGAAGTGTTGTTGGCTATAACCCTTCCAAGTCGGAAAGTAGGTAACACTGAATCTACTGAAGCCCTGTGTCCGGTCATCGGCAATGTATATGGAATACTGATGAAGCAAAGATTCCAAGAATTAAGTGCTGTACAGAAACTTGTTAGTGCATCTTTAGCTAATGAACAAGTCCACCAAAAGGTACATTTTCATGCAATATTTCATGCATTCCCTTGATTGTTTGTTTAATGTTACCAGTTTCCCTTTGTGTCACATTATTAAATAATAGTTACCAGCAGATATGATGATACATGTATATTGAGGTAACAATGAAACCCAAAGATACACAGTATTTTGCAGATGCATTTGAGTAATGGCCGAGGTTAATCCGTTTGATTTTTGTCTGGGCTATGCTGTAGTCAGAATTTATCATTTTTAGCTCACCTGTCACAAAGTGACAGAGTGAGCTTTTGTGATCACACTTCGTCCGTCGTCCGTCCGTCCGTCTGTCCGTCCGTCAACAATTGGGTTGTGTCCACTCTAGAGGTCACAATTTTGGCCTAATCTTTATGAAACTTGGTCACAATGATCATCTCAACAAAATCTAGGTCAAGTTCGATATTGGGTCATCCGAGGTCAAAATATTTTGTTTAAATTATAGGTCAAATCATAGAAAAACCTTGTGTAGTCACCAGAGGTTACAATTTCAACTTAATCTTTATGAAACTTTGTCACAATGATCATGTCAACAAAATCTAGGCCAAATTCGATTTTGGGTCATCTGGGGTCAAAAACAAGGTCACATGGTCAAATCATTAAAAAATTTGCAATAGATGCTGAATTTCCTTAAATTTTATTCAGAAAATGTGTAGGGTCACCATAGGTGTGTGCATGCACTAGTACGACAGGTGAGCGACCTAGGGCCCTTTGGGCCCTCTTGTTACATATTGCGGAGAAAATATATCAGATAAATTTTCAAAAAGTTATTGCCCTTTGATTTTTTAGCTCCATTATTCGTAGAATAAGGTGAGCTATTGCAGTCACCCGAGCGTCGGCATAATGCTAACGTTAAAGTTTAGGATACATGTTTTTTAACCTCTTATACTTTGCATACTTGCTCACCATCATGACTCCAATTCCTATACAGGAGTATGTAACTCTATCAAGCCTTTTGTTGAAATTATGCCCTCTTTTGGACTTAGACATGCGTCCGTCCGTCAGTCAGTCAGTCCGTCCGTCCGTCAAACAATCTGGATCCTGACATTACTCAAACAGTTTCCAAGCTAGGTTTATGAAACTTGGTATGTGGATAGGGGGCAATAAGGGGATTATTTTGATTCTGACAAAAAATGTGGTTGCTATGGCAAGAGAGAGTGAAAATATGCCAAAATCTGGATCGAGCCATAACTTAAGAAGTTTCCAAGCTAGGTTTATGAAACTTGATATGTGCATAGGGGGCAATAAGGGGATTATGCACGTCTAAAAATATTTTGATTCTGACAAAAATTACTTGTTTAACCTGTAATATCTTCAAAGTGCATTGTCATATTCCTATGATACTTTGTTTACTTGTTTACCATCATGACCCCAAAGACTTACACATGAGTAGGTAACTCTGTCAAGCATTTTGTTCAAATTATCTCTCTTATTTTACTTAGAAGCCCCAACCTATACACAGTGGAGGGTAATGTTGCTGCCTAATTAAAACTGTGTCATATGTGGTAAAAAACTGGGTCACTAGGTAGAATCTTAGTAAAATCTTGTGATCCATTAGAGGACACAATTATGACCCAATCTTCATGAAACATGGTCAGAATCTTTGTCTTTATGCATTCTAGAACAAGTTTGAAACTGGGTCATATGGTGTCAAAAACTAGGTCACTAGGTCAAATATTGCAAAATTCTAGAATAAAACAGCAATAGTGGCTGAATTTTCCCGATTCTTATTCATAGAATATAAATGATTATATGTACATGTGACCATAAGGGCTTTAATGTTCTTCTATGACCGGTGATTGACCCATGGCCAAAAGGGCCCTCTTGTTTTAAATATAGTTTTACTGATAATTCTATCATGGCATGGCACTGTGAATAGTGGAGTGTGCTGTTCTTGGACTGCTCTTGTTATACTCTCATTGAAAACGAGACATATAAATCAATCTGGCTTGAGACAATATTTCCCTGTTTTTATACCCCCTGATACATAGTAATTGGGGGCTATATTGGGGTCATGCTTGAGGTTGGTTGGTCTTTGCTAATTTTTTCCGCGCTATTTTTCTCTAAACATTGGTCCGATTTCACCCAAATTTTGCATGTTTGATCAGTAGCAAGTCAAGTTGTGCTTATCGTCCACACACGCCGGTCGGATTAATTTTAAGGGAGTTACGGCCCTTTATTGTTTTGCACTTGTTAAATGTTGTCTGCACTATGTCTCTGTTACCAATGGTTGGATTTTAACAAAACTTTTCATGAATGATAAGTACAAAGTCTAGTTGTGCTTATCCTCGACACACATTTGTAGGATTAATTTTAAGTGAGGTATGACCATTTGTTTTTTTCACTAAAATTTCTGCTTATTTCTGTCTGAGCTTTTCCATTGTTACTATTGGTTGGATTTCAATGAACGATTGCATGAATGATCAGTACTAAGTCTAGTAGTTTTTCAGGACATCTTTAAGTGATTGTGTTAAGCGGTATATGGGGGTATTAATGACATTTAATGATAGTTCTAGTTCTTCTTTATTTCAGTCATGCTGTTATTGTTCAATGTTATTACATACAGGATGATCCATTAATTCTGCACATTAGTAAATGCTTATAACCTAAACATCTTTAAATCTATTATTTGAAAGAAAACAGGTAATTGCAGAGTATTATGTGTAAATGTTGTCCTGATCTTATGATTTCTGAGTTAAGGCCATCTTGGAAATACTGAAATTATATGATATCACAATGACGTCATAACATCATTTCTACAGCAAAATGTGAAATACTTTTTAATTTCAATTTTTTTTTGGATTATTTACCTTTCAGACTATTCCAAATTTATATAAGTAAGTAAAGAAACAGTGAAGTTATAGGCATGTACTAATCAATTAATGGATCACCCTGTACATGTATTTCTTGTTAAAGTTTTAGATGTTGTTTTACAGTTTGTGCTAATCGCCTGTTCTTCAAATTGAGAGGTAAAGTATTTTTCAAACTTTATTAAGTTTGCAATTGTTACAGTCCATTGTACAATTACAAAAAATATCATTCACTGCATATTCATGTATTATCTACTTAGATGTAATTGGTTGGAAAAGAAACCTAGTTTCATGATCTATAGAACTATGTGGTGTATTTGATAAGTATCAAAACTTCATAGTTGATTGTAACTGTTGCTTAGGTGTGTACACATAATGTTAGATAGTGGAGTTCATGTACGCTGTTTGAAGAATGAGTTGCAATAATTGTTCAGTCTGCTTTTAATATAAGATGGCAAGCTTTTTAGCTTAATATAAGATGGCAAGCTTTTAAGCTTAATAAAACAACCGTTGACGTCAACATCACACAAACTCGATGTCATATTGAAAATATGACACAAAGTACAATTCTGTCTGTAGACTAAAATATACATGCAAGTATCTATTAACTTGTAACAAATAAAACTTTAGAATATATGTATTTTGGATGTGCAAACTATTTATGGTTATACTCATATATCTAAACAGTTTCATTTGAAAATTGTGACTTGATTTATGAATCACCCTGTACCAAACCTATGCAAAGGTGTGTTCATCATCATAATTGGGAATTCAATTGCTTACATTACAGTGATTACTGTGCCAATCAGTGTCTGTGAGGAATTTTAATGTATACATTTCTTGTAAAATATTTTATAATCTAAGTAGCATTAGCTTCTTTTGAAACATGGAAAACTATGCATTGTGAACCATATTTGAAATATTTATTTACAGGTTTATGATCAGCTGCAACGGATTGGTGTATCACTGAGCCACAGTTCTATATTAGATTTGATGACAGTCATTTCTGGATCATTTAATTCAGAACTTATAGACAGTGTAAAATGTAACAAAAAATTTAGAATTATTGGGGACAATGTTAATTTTCATGTTGGTGTTGCTCAGGTGAGACAGAATATTGGCAAGGTTGACCGTATGGAGCACTGGTTTGGCTCAGCAGCCATAATTCAGAATATTGACTTTTCCTATTTGCCAGATACAAGCCCACAACAGGACATAAGACAATTGTCTTGTGATCAATTTATTATTTCTGACACAGAATTGAACGAAATTGTAAGTGATTTATCTTTATTGTTTGGAAGAATAATAGTTGAGCACTTCCCATGGCTGAAATTTGCTAAATCTGCAGTTAACGAACAAACTTATGAAATGCCTGATGGGATGGCAGATAAGAATAAGGTCATACCATTACCAATATTACACAAAAATGAACAAAAGTATGCAGATGTGGTTGACATTCTCGATTCATATCAGGAATTATGTGAGCAAACTTTTGCAACTGCACAGAAACCTCTGCATACAGTTCATGTAGGGGGTGACCAACTGACACGAGAAAGATTCTCTGGGGCTAAAGCTCTCAGAGCTGCTGCCCTGACACCATCAGAGAGATTGGAAAGCTTGAACCCTGTTACATTTGAGTTATTCCATCTTCAGATGACTGTGTTATCTGCATTTTACCAGATTCTATATGATACACAGACAACTGAGCCATTTTCTTTGTACTGCCAAAAGGTTATACTATTAAGGAAAGACGCTGACGGTAATGATGTAAAAAACCATTACGACAGCTGCAAAGATCTCGCAGAATCATTTATTAAAGCATTTGTGGCTGAGGCTTTTTGTGAGTACATTGGATTACCAGACACTGATCTAGTACCCGACAACATTCCAGACTATGTTAATATGTCATCGGATGAAATAAGAAGCTGGCTAGCTGAACAGATTTCTCCGATAGTAAACAGTGTCATGACTGCGACGAGAAACTTTTTGTCAGGTATAGAAACTTCACAAAATGACACCATAAACAGTTATGGGAAAATTGTAGTTGAGATTGGACTGATATACCTTCATTTGAATGACATTGTTAGACGACCAAATAGAGAGCGTTTACTACGGTTAATGAAGTACTTATTGTTGATGCTAAAAGGGCACAACAATAGATCTAAGTATGCTTTGGAAATTTTAAGGTTGCTTTCACAACAATACGCACTTCTAAGTGAGCGATGTGCGAATGAAGCCATTTATGGTATGTTCGTGAACACTGGAAAGTCAATTATTCCAGCAGACCTCCAAATGGAATATTTGGTTAAAGTCACCAAAGGTCATTTGCGCTCAATGTGCTCAAATGTTACAGACGCATCCTTAAAGAAGCGTAGCAGCTCCTTTTATGGCATTAAGGAGATTGCAGGACATTTTGATAATGAGACATCAACAGTTACTCGAGCAAAGAAACACAAGAAATTATCAGCTGTAGAAGATGAAAAAAAAATCATAGACTGTCTTCGAACGATAAGGCCATTTTTGGAAGTTCCAGGCCGCAAAGTTAACTCAATAAAAAAGAGTCCAAAAAACCCTATCACAAAACTTGTCATGAATGATTTATTACAGTGGATGGAGTATCACAAAGTGAGCTTGCATTATCAAGCATAATAGAGTCTGTTAGCGATAAGGCTTGTCCCCATAAACCTTAATAATAATTGCTTTTAAAGATATTTAAGGTTTATGGGGTTAAATCTGATCGCTAACAGGCTAAAAATAAAACTGCTACTGTATACATCCAAATAGAAACAATTAGAATCGCTTTGGCATTAATACTATTCAAAAGCTGATAATATCTTGTGTTTCAGTTCACCTATCAAGTGAGCTTTCCATTGTCTGATTGTCACCTGGCCCCAATTCCACGAAAACCTTAAGTTATTGCTCAGCTGAGTCTGCTATTTTATATTCATCTTACGACAACAATTATAGTCTTTTGATGTTGATTGGTACATTGTACCAAAAACTGTGTATTTATTGCTAAATCATATTGTAGTTGGTGGTTTTTGTTTGAATAACAATAATGAACCTTGTACTTGAGCTTGTTATAACAGACTTAAGTTTTAACATCACATGTTTATAACTTTAAAGCACTAGTTTCTCCATAACTCAGTGTTTGTATGTATTGCTCTATTAAAATGGCATCCCACTGAGAGTAAACAATATACAGAGGCATACATTTGAGTCATTTAACCAACAACAAAAGCTTTTGCAATAGCAGACTCAGTTGAGAAATAACTTATTAATAAGTCTTTTCGTAGAATTAGGGCCAGTACATAAAGCCATTGTCTGTCTGTGTGTCAGTTGGTCATCTTTTACATTTGATACTCTTGCTATTTATGTATATACAGTGCCCACCAAAAATTAGTATACATAGCTTATTTCCCCCATTTACTCATCTGTTATAACAATATTTGCAGAACATGGAAGCAACAATATTTTTGAAGACTAGAAACATTTTAGTTTTTAAGTGTAAATACTACATATATACATAGATTGGTACCCTGGGTCCAAAATAATGTTTCTTTGTCTGGCTTGAAAGGTAACTTTATCATATAAAGATGAGGCATCAGAAACAGGCGATGCTCCCCATGGGAGGTTAAATGTCCCAGGCGCAATCACTTAACACCGTATTTAGATGGTTTGCGCAAAACAATTTAGAACAGTTTACGCCTTTGTTATAACCGAGCAGAAATTGCCCACAAATTACTTCATCAGGACCTAGAAATCCTCACATTATAACCATTTTCAATATATCTGTTTTTCTTATCAGCGATAAGCTAGTACATTGAAATAAAGAAGGATGCAGTTGAGGTTTTTTTTCTTTGGCTATTACCAAGTTTTCTTTATAAGCGTGTTCGTTATAAGTGAGTTGCACTGTATAAAACATATTTAAGAATTAATGAATATGTACATGTGTTTTATCTGAAACTACAAGTTGTGCCAGAATGGTCCATATTACTATGGTAATCAGTTGAATAGACTTAGTAAGGTTTGCTTTGTATCGAAGATGATTGAGTTTGTGGGAGATATGTTTTTGTGCTAAAATTTGTTCTAGATTTGTATTTTGTGTAGATTGTAATTGTATGTTTTTAGCTATTATTGTTTCTACTTTTGCATCAAATGCATTACTTGACCATTCACTCCTTAGGTGGAGTATTGGTATTGAATGTAAGTTATATAACCATGAGTAGAGAAGTAGTGATTTTGATAATGATGTTCAGTACAAATATTATGTTAACTATATTCATGTTGATTTCATGCATATTGAAGAACATTTATGTTATGTGAATCAGACTAATTCAAAACTTGAGTGTGGTTTTGCACTCAAAGTGATATTGATAATATCAAAGACCTAAATACACACAGATTGGACACTTAATTGAAAACAGGGCAAAAATGCAAAATGGCATGCAGCAGATGGTGATATTTTGCATGTATGCTTTTGTTTGTCATCCTTTTTTAATGACCAAACTCTCATTTTGAAGAGCTAGGTTTCTTCTTAATTTATTCTATCTCTTATTAAATTCAGAAAATTATTGTTTGAATGAGGCAAATTGGGTATTTTCTGATAATATTGGAATTTCCATTAAAATGAGAGTAGGTCTGGCTCTTTGAGTTATAATGTTATCTTTCTTGGCTGATTTCAATAAATTATGTATCATTCTTAAGCAGAATAATAAATCTAATGCATAAACGTATTAGTGTTTTTCTATGTACACGAAAACGGGAGATATAAGGAATTAAATACAAAGGAGATTTCGCGAGATTTCAGAAGACTGCCGCGACATATTGCGAGATTTGTTAGATTTTTCCAATCTTTTTATATTTAGGTCTTTGATGATTTGTATAGTGATCGTTGTGAAATTTTACAACTTAATATGTCAGATAATTTACCATGTATAGAAATTAAACGTAAAGTATGTAACAAACACCGTCGTCCAGGTAAGCCTTGGTGGTCTGATGGATTATCATTATTATAGAATGACGTGTGTAAGTCCGAAAAGTCCTGGCTGCCTGATAGAAGTAGATGTCATAAAGCGGTACTTAATGCTACCTATGTGAGTACCAGGATATTTATTAACTATGAGGTTCAGAGAGTTAAACTTAAACTGATAATATTTACAAACTCAGTTATGAAATGAATGTGATTCTGATCCGTACACATTCCGGATGTCAATCATTAAGATAGGTGTAAATTGTAATAAAAAGACTTCTATTCTCATGGAAGTTGCTTTAGAGGATGGCACCGTTTTGAATGGTATTGACTGTGTATTAGCAAAATGAAAACTACAATTGCTTACATATGCTGTTGGTTTATATTCACTGTGATAGTTATGTAGTAACTGTGTTGAGTAATTATGACAAACAAATTACATTCCTAGGCTACTGTGCAAAAGGGGGGGGGGTAAAATTTGGTTAACATTTATCATTGACAATTTTGAACACTATTGCTCTAAATGTTATCCATAATTTCGTATACATGTATGAAAATAAAAGTCGTCCAAATTGATATTTTGTGTTGATTTTCATTTATAGGACATTTTGTGGACGTTTATATGCAAGAATACATATGTCGATACAGAACTAATATCACATTAGTTGTATTCCTTTGAACATTTTTGTTCATTAGAAATATAACAATTTAATAAAAATCAAATGTTATATGTGTTACGAACTGAAATGTTCTATGAAGTAACTGCTAATTTAGCAAAGTTATATAAATGAGCCAGTCTCCAGGAAAACCTGTTATATTGACATTATGTAACTATTACATGTAACAGGGTTTTAAAAATCTTTAAAATAAGAAAAATGACATATCTATTTGTTTGTCAAAATAGCAGGTTTTCCTGGAGACTGGCTCAAATGAAAACATTTAAAATGATCTACGGTTCCTGGTCCCCCTGAATACATTGACGGAAGTGTTAACTGATGTACTTGTCATATGTACCAGTATTAACTGCAAGTTTGCATGGGTATCATTGGTTGCCAACCAACTCCTTGTAGCCAGGTTTAAGATCTTTTCTGTTGAAATCAGGTTTAAAATCTTACATAATACATTGTTGTTGAAATTTTTGATGAAGATCAATATCTGGACTACAAATGTCGCAGCATGCAGGTATCTTGTCTGTATTGAATCCAAAGTACTTGTTAATAAGTTCTCTTCTGCACTGCGTTCTGTTGTTGCAATAGTCTTTCATGTCATTACGTACTGTCTTTGATCCTAAATCTCCATTATTATAAAATAAAATCGCCTGTGATGCATTCCCAGCTCTTCCAGCTCGTCCTGTCTCCTGAACATAGGCTGAATTAAAACAAATAATCATTAATGTAAGGGCTTCTAATATTGATGATGTAAAGTATTTTAGTGGGAATTGATAAAAAAATACACTCAATGTGTAATACCAACTGAGATCTAAAGAATGTTACAATGCACAACATATGAATATAATTACAGTGTAAATATTGCAAAATTGGGAAAACTTGTCACATGACTGCTTCAATAGCTTTCAATCTCATACAGCAAAAATCTTTGAAAATTTAACACACATCCTCACTTCACACATTAGTAGACAAATGGACAGACAACAGACTAACAGTGATCAAAAAAGCTCACCCTGTCACTTTGTGACAGATAAAAGTGACTGGTGAGCAAAAGTTCTGGTAAGTACGCTAATGCAAGTTATTTGCATACCGGTAATCAGATGCTTCATTGGGTTTTAAAAAGACAGGTCACATGACCATTTCACATAACATATTTAAATCAGCTGATTTATAACTCAAGCATGACTTTCTCACCTTCTAATGAAGTAGGAGGGCCTGCATGAATAACTCGCTTAACATGCCTCAGATCTGCTCCCATACCTAATGCAACAGTTGACAGTATAAGGCGTATGTTGCAGTCATCATCTGGCATTTGCAAGTTTGTTAGAATCATGCTTTTCAACTGTAATAACCAATTGACATTGACCATATAGAATTGTACACAACCCTCTTATATATGCAAAATGTAGTTAAAATACGTTAGTATGCAAATCATCAATAAAGTTCCTGCAACATAAGGAGATCATCAAGCACTATAATCATATCTTCACAGAACATATCAGACAAATTAGGCATTCTGAATAACATGCACGGAGGTTTACAATCAAACTAAAATCATGGTTTAACAATTCTAGGGCATGGGATTCTGGTTCGCAGTGTTGCCACATAAGTACTAGATAAAAATGGTTTTATTTGATTGAATCGTGCCATGAAAGAGAAATGTGGTTTCTCTTCTTACATTCACATTTAACAACAGATACCATCAGGTGTAGAGGGAGATGAAATACAGTATAACTTGTATGACAATCTACCTAAAATGAACAAGATTTAAACAAAATAAACATACATGTATAAAATGTAACCTACTAATTTGACTGTTGTACGATTGCATATGTTTACAGTCAATTCAACTGCGTAATTATTAAAAATGAAACATGACACACATCATATGATGCAAAAACTTTTCGTACAGATATTTCCGGTATGAACAGATATTTTATAAAACATGTATTCTTCATGGCAGCCAAAACAGGAACCTGAAGTCGAACACATATGGAATATCACAGCAGTGTGTTGATGCGTTGTGCCCTATTGACTCGAGTTGCTTGTGTTATGCCGTATTTAGCATCGATACCTATTGATCTCATAATCGATAGGAGTTTTGTATTGATTTTGACCAACTTATACGATATTAAATATTCCAAGCCTAAATAATAATTGAGTGAAAAATTAACAAGTCTCATCATTCAAGTTTAAGTTAATGAAAACTAAGACCAAATAACTGCATAATTAATATTACTCATCTACTGATGATAACAAATCTCACAAGTTCAACTTGGCCTATCAGATCGTTCTTGATTGGTAATCATTTGGTCTACCGTTCGACAACCACACAATTACACCATCTTTACACTGATAGGCACAATATTGAAGACCTCAATAACCTAGTGGTAGAACGTGCGCTTCGAGTGCGTGAGGTCCCGGGTTTGATCCGAGGCAACGTGATACAAAAGACGAAATAAAAATGGTACCATATATTCCCATGCTTGACGCTCAGCATAAAAGGGAAACTGGCTTCTCTTATTTCATACCCTTGTGGCAATGATTGAAATAGGGAATGAGGTGTCGAGAGTGATTAATTAAGTTGGAAAAACTTGTTTCACAATCAATCTTAAATACATGGGTAAAGACTAGGCTTAGAATGCATCAAATTTTCAGTTTTATTCTGTTTGCCCAACTTACCTTTCCAGTGTCCTTTTCCATTGAAGAATGGTACATTACCACTCGAGCATTCTCAGGCCGGGCTTCACCACAATAAAACCTTTCTTCGAGTTTCTGACGAGCTAGCTGATAGCCATAACCAATCCACTGCAAAGCTTTGCAATATATAATTGTAATAGGAAATTGGTCTAATTGGTTATACAGAGCAGACAAAATTGGCATGAAGATGTAATCATATGGCGAACTGGCGGTATTGCCCTTTGCATTCGGACTGGGTCTGCTGTACACCATTAGAGAGATGTTTTCCTTTGCAGGACTGGAGCACACAGTTATGCAGTCGTTCATCAGCAGATACTGCATGATAAGCTTTCGCCCAGCTTCAGTCACTGTGGCAGAAAGTGCAAGCACATGGCATTTCATAACAGACCTAAGTTGTGACAGTTGCTTGAATTGAGGTCTGAAATCCACACCCCAATCCAGAATGCAGTGGGCCTCATCAACCACCAGAAAAACCTGAGTACATGTCCGTCTGAATGCCTCAGAGGAGAAATAACTGTTGAAGTCCTTGTTATTAAGGATGTCCTCTGGATGTGCAAAAATGAATTTGACATTGCCAAATTTCGTAGACTCGGATGCATGATCATACCTCTTCAAACACATGGCAATATCGCCCAACTTCTTCATTTGCTGCTGAATTATAGCATTTAGTGGAGCTATAACGACTACCAGACACTGAGTTACTATGAATGGTAGAAGTTCATATATCAAAGATTTACCGTACCCTGTTGGTAGGCAGCAAACACAATCCTTCTCACTCAACAGGGCATCTATGGCTGTAAGTTGAAGCTCCTTCAATCCCTCAATCTTCATCCCCAGCTTGCTGTTGTAGGAAGCTAATGCATCGGACATCTGTCAATAAAGAAAGTGCAGTGGTTTAACCGTTAGTGCTGCTTGGGTGTATTTCTATCTTAATTCTCAGAAAACCAACAACAGACCATGATAGCTTGCTTTATCAACAGAGGATCATTTCCCTTAATGTACAGAATAAGATATGTATGTCTAGTGTAGGACATGGCAAACATTAACACTGGGTAGACTGTACAATATATAATAATTATGTTTGTCGGCAGTCTTGAACTTTCTTTTAATGATGTATTGGCTTTGTTTTTAGCTCACCTGACCATGAAGTGCTCATGGTAGGCTATTGTGATCACTCACCCTCCATTGTCTGTCCGTCCATACATATACGTACATTTGTCCTCACTTTCAAATGACATCTCCTCTGATGCTCAATTTCGTGCCACTGTGAGCTATAAATGTAATGTATGATGGAAGCCAATACATGACAAGAAATCTCACTTAATGTGATGAATAACCCTGGATACTGATTGACACAGTTACGCTTGTTAGTCATGATAAGTGATGCGAAGTTTCGTTGAATTCTGAATAATGATTACAGAGAAATATCATAGACAAATATGCTAGGACCAGGCCAAAAATGAATAGAATTAGGCAAAAGAAAATACAATACCATCTCATCTCTACATTTAATGTCCACAGCAGGAGGGCACTCAACCACGTCATTGTCACTGACCACTGACTCAGCATCCGGAATTTCGAGTTGAGCTGAAATATATATCTAATTTGTGTAGGCCAGATGAGTGAGGCAGTAGGGTGCACGCTTCGGGATCGAGAGGTCCCGGGTTGGATCCCCGTCTGTACCAATGCTTTATTTCTCTGAGCAAGAATTACCCACATGCTCCACTCGACCAAGGTGTGAACGTGTACCTGTGAAAAAGGTGTCTTTACATGTTCGATATTCTTGTGATGCCCATATCTATGGTGGCTGCACAACCACCAGGAGAGAAACAGTCTCCACTAAACTGCCCAATGACCAGAGGAAGTTAAATTTTCAAAGGGTGGCTGAATGGCTGAAATGCTTAAAGAAGCCTTCAATAATTAGTAACTTTACTATTTTCTTAACTTAAGTTGAATTGAAAGCATATAATAACCACGACCAAAGATATAAACATATTTCTTGACTGATTTCAATAAATGAGGTATCCTAGTATAAAGCTGAATAATTTATCTATTGCATAGAACATATACTATAAGTTCTAAGTGCCAGTGTTCGTTTAAAAAAATGTCTTTTTAGATCTTTGCCATGATGATATAATTGAATCGCTTTGGGGACGAATTGGTAAGAAAACTATGTCAGGGCTTTCGCTACACTTTTATTAAATGAACAAAAAGCCAATTTCAAGCTACAACAACAGGTATAGCAATGGCTGAACAGCATTTACAAAGCCTCTCATTTATTGATTTTTGGAGGGGATTTTTTTGAGAAAATAGTGGGAAAATGTATATTCATTTAGGGGGGAATGGGGCCGATATTCGGCCCCAAAATGGTCAAATGAGAGCCCTATATGTTATGATGTACTTTTATCCAGTCAACTATTTGTCGACAGATTTCCTCACAAATGAAATTTTGCAAATGTAGATGAAAATGTTTACCATTCTGTTGCTCACAATCCTTCCTATCACTATCACAAAGTCCTTCCATTGTAGCCTTTACAGATACAGTAACACCTTGTTCCTAAAAGTTTCAAGTGTAGCAAATTAAGTGTTTAAATAGCATAATTATATCATTCAGACAACTGAAATATGTTTTTATGTAGATCTTTGGAATTTGAAATATATACAGTCGAAACACCAGTTTATTAGGGTAGGGATATAACAGGTGATAAATGATCAATTCCACATCAATTTGAGATTATAATGTGATCAAAATGAAGACAAACTATTACGAAAACCGTTATAAGCAGTTTCAAGAACAATTTTTCAACCAATAATTTTAATTATTGAATATTTATTTGAGACATGTTTTAATATAAACCAGTTTCAGCATGGTTTCAGATCAGGTCACAGCTGTGAGACCCAACTAATTAACTTT
Source organism: Spisula solida (assembly GCA_947247005.1). NCBI lineage: Eukaryota > Metazoa > Mollusca > Bivalvia > Venerida > Mactridae > Spisula > Spisula solida. Next base: position 16,909,359 of record OX365952.1, on the reverse strand, counting down.
ACTAAGGACTTGTTCAATAACACCGAACAGGGCAAACAGACAGATGTTGCCGTCATGGACTTCTCCAAGGCATTCGATAAAGTCGATCACAGTAAACTAATACACAAACTGGAATGCCTTGGAGTTAACCCCCAAATCACCGGCTGGGTCAAATCCTTTCTGTCAAATAGATCCCAGAAAGTTGCCGTCGACGGTCAACTTTCCAGCGAGCTCCCGGTACTATCCGGAGTACCGCAGGGATCCGTCCTGGGACCTTGCCTATTCTTGGCCTACATTAATGACCTGCCCGACTCTGTCAAGTCCAATGCAAGAATGTTTGCAGACGACACTATTATATATCTCACAATAAACTCCATGTCAGACAGCCTATCCCTTCAGCAAGACCTTGCCAGCCTTGAAGCCTGGGAAAAAACCTGGTCCATGGAGTTTAACCCGGACAAATGTGAGATACTACGCATCTCCAGAAAGAAACATCCGACGACTTTCCCTTACAAACTCCACAACACTGAACTAAAAACTTGTGACGAAGCAAAATATTTAGGTGTAACAATATCAAAAGATTTAAATTGGTCTAAACACATTAATAATGTAACATCTAAAGCAACCTCCTCTCTCCGCTTCATACAACGCAACGTAAAAACTGCCAACCAAAAAGTAAAAATTGCTGCTTACAACACATATGTCCGACCACAACTTGAATACTGTTCTAGTATCTGGCATCCCTGGCAAAAAAATCTTTCTAACAAAATCGAAAAAGTCCAAAGGTCCGCAGCCAGGTATGTTATGAATGACTACCACTACACCAGCAGTGTAACACAGATGTTAAATTCCCTTGAATGGAAAACCCTCCAACATAGACGATCCATCAACTCTCTCCTAATGTTTTATAAAATAAGGGCCCAAACAGTTGCAGTCGATTCATCTCATCTTATTCCAACCAGAAATCTCAATTACCTAATCCCTCAATCTCACACCCAATACTTCTCTAACTCCTTCTTCCCTAGGACTATCCGACTTTGGAACTCCCTCCCAACCTTGGTCAAATCCAGCCCCAGCCTAGATGTCTTTAGAGACCGGCTGGCGGCTGTAGAACTGTAAATGAACTGTCTATTTTAACTGTAACATACTGTCTTTTATCTTTTACACTTTTAACACTTGTAACATACATATTTCTTTAATAACTGTTTTTCTCTGACAGCGCCACCCTGTAATAGTCGGTAATCGACGGTTGGGTGTATGATGTAGATGTAGATGTAGATGTAGATGAACCAGGTAAAATATGTTTAAACATATATCAGAATTAACGTTTAATACCATCAAAACACACACAATTCATTTGTGGCACGTCTGTTGTAACGAACAACGTATCCGAAATATGAATGAAACTCGTCAACGTCCGAAATACGTTCACTTTCAGTGTTTCATTTTCTGAACAATAACATTGTGATCACAAAAAATCAAATTCACCATCGTAATAAGAGTGTTATTTTACGCCGATTTACCAAGTTTCAGTCGCTTGCTCACAATACTATAGAAATTGATACTTACTCCAATGGTTGTTTACGGTAGTAAATCGAACACAGAGCGCGTCCATTGATGACGTCAGCCGGACCTATTACGTAGTGATAGGGGAGGTAATCCAGTACTAAACAACTATAGAACGACAGGGAACCAGACTATCCGGACCCGGGATTGTTTATTTATTTTGTAAAGCGTAATTTGAAATCTGCAGCTGTTCAGAAAACCAAAAAAATATAGAAGTTCAGCTACGAATTGTCAGTTTTCAACTAATTTGAGATTACAATAATGGTTGAATCCTCGTACCAAGCATAACTACTCTCGTACGTCACTGCGGATCTTCGATGAGACCGGAAGACTGTCTTGAGTCCCGTCGTACTATAGCGTTCTATAGAAGCGTATGGGAACCAACCCAAAAACCGGAAATCCATACCTTTTCAGCTATTAGTGGGGCGAAACTTCGGCTATAATATATAGTAATGACGGGAAGATGGGGAATTTCAAAACTCTGTATTTTGTGATATAATTTCTTAGGCCTGTGGTAAAATCGGCCTGCAACGTCCGTTCATCTGGGTTGTTTTTCACAAAGCATTTTTAGGCAAAACTTACATATTTTAACTTAAGTTTAAAAATTGAGCTGCACATGTTTCCCAAGAAATAATGCATACTCATGATACTGCTTCTAAACTATGTAAACATTGATCATCTTGATTTCCTCTTTAGCTGATACACTTAAGGAAATCTTAAGATTTTAAGAAAATGCTAAGTTTTTCCTTAAGATGCTTTGTGAATAATACCACTGTTCCTGAGTGATTGTACAATGTACCAATTGATACATATTGTCTTGGTGTTTGCAAGATGGTCACGACGCATATGATTAGGCTCACAACAATATTTAAGTACAAAATTTCAATTGTCACTACGCGAGATTTCAACTACTAGTAAATAATGCACTGTACGCACGTGGTCCCCAGCTTACAGGTTCCTCAATTATTCGATAAGTAACTACAAGTACAGACTTCATACACTGTGACCTTTTCTCGAAATCAACCCATATTATACTTTGGTCTCTTCGTCCGTATTGTCGACACGTTCAGCATCATTCAGTTTCTCTGTAACAGCAATTTCATTGTCCGTATCGAGAGCCCAATGTTGAACCTCACCGGAACCAAATACGATATAAAACAAAGCTCCGACCGTGTATATAGCTGCTGCTATGTAAAATACCGTCTGCCATTGCTCACGTGTCTTCTGCAAATAACAAACAGTCATGCCAAATGAATATCTCAGTGTTCAACATATTTCATTGGCGAACGTTTAAAATTCTGAAAAACCTGAAGTCCTCAACAATCAACAATTTGTATAGAAAAAACAGGACTTTTTGGTGTTCTAAAAAACCTGAAGTTCATGCAGGCGCCAGAAAACTTTCGCACATGCATCTTTGTTCGAGTCTCGCTTTTTGGTTGTTGGGTCAATCCTAGCCATCATATGACCCACGGGTACATTCTTTGCAGGCAGGGCCACTTTTTGACGTTTCTTTTTATAGTGTGTGTCATTCTACTGACTAGTGTAAGAGCAACCTAACGAAAATATATTTCTCATGACGTGTCTACTTCCACCTAAATGGTGAATCCATGCTATACCAACACCATTTGGATGTTTTGGGAGAGTTTGGCATTCAAAGATGTCAAACAACAAACCCTTCACAAAAGTGTTGATTTTGGTTTGAATCATATTGCAAGCAAATGTTTAATAAGAATTATGTTATCTGCCATATTACTATACCCGGTTAAAAAGAGATATCTCGTTTGGAATATAAATTATATCGTGTTAGCATGAACATATCGAATGTTCGACACATGTTAGCATGAAAATATCGAACGTTCGACACTGTTCAAATACTGTACAAGTAGGACACCTTTCGTATCTATAGAATAAAATGCATTTTAAACCAACAGGAATCAAATTGTGTGACAACAATCAAGAAGGGGATGTTTAGGTACATGTAGTTGACTTACATCGCTCGTAATGAATCCAATAGCGATCGGTGCTAAAAAGCCACCAAGAGTTCCAGTGGTATTGGAGATGCCAAATATAATTCCAGCATATCTGGGGGCTATGTCGACAGGGTTCACAATGAATCCACTACCGTACTGGCAACCAGACATGGCGACACCAATAGTTAACATAGCAACAGCAAATCCTGGGTTCCCGTCAATGTGACCGGTGATGATGACAAATAATGCCGGGACCAATGTTCCTAGTAAAACAAAGTGACATTGGTAAAAAGTGGAAAACGTGTGTTGTTGTCGTCGTATCACCACCACCACCATATCATTAGTATTGTTGACCCGTCGGGCCGTATTAGAGACCGCTAGGTCGAGCGAGATGTGGTATGGCGCAAGCAACGAGAGGTAATACGGCTTAATGGATCAACACAACAGTTTACTGCAGTAATATTCCTTTTATAATACGTCATGACGCCATTGGCATATGTTTGCCATATAACACATCAGACATACATGATACGGATTCGGAAAACCATACATGTATAATACTGAAAAAGCAATATGTCGCGTTGTATTCCATTGTGTGATTTGGCCTGTATTTGCGACATTACATTGCTAGGAATATAATAAAGGGTTAGAGCGTCACCCAGCATACCCAGGTTCTTTCATTAATTAGATTACGTTCCTCCATGACATTGTCTACTGTCCCCTCATATGGTATATATCAATGTTAGAATAAGCTACTGCTGGGTGATATTATTTCTAGTTACCATCATAAACTGATTGCCGTTGTACAGGATTGAATGTTGTTATTTCTAACAATACGCAGTGGGAGAAAATACATTGAAAATAATACACGTATGCAGTGTATGTAGTAGATAAAATAACAAACTGCGAAATGTCATTATCTTTAATGTAATGAAAACCAAAACCTAATGCGCACTATAGTTAATTGGAGAATACCGAACTTCTGTAAAAACAACACAAGTCGTATGGTCCGAATGCTGTTCGGTTTTCTCAGTTTACACTGCTCATGCGTGTGCCACTGTATAACCATAAAACACAAAGGTAACGTTAATGCTATTTGCGGTTTGAACCTGTCCCGCAGAAATAAATTCCGCACATTTAAACTATTTTCTCTAGCCCTGTATCTCTCGCGTTTGTTGTCTACTGTTATGTCACAGTATTCATGGTATCAAACTGTGTAATAAATTAAAAACGATAGTTACCCAGGCTGTTGAATAATTTACGCGCTGATGTTGTTGACATGTAACCCTTCTTACGGAACAAGTCAGCCAGGTGCCCAGAAACATTCGTCATTGCCCAAAATCCGATGTACGGAAGAGCTGATAGAAACCCTGTCTGAAAACCGAAAGAACGATAAAGCAAGCCATACACAATGTTCGAAAAACGACGTCTTTTTTGTTCATAGTTATGCTGGCCTACATGCCAGAAGGCATAAAGGGCAGTAAGTAAGAAGAAAAAAGCCAAGCATAGCCTTTATTTGCCAGTCAGCTTTCAGCTAAAATAGAGCAGACATATGAGTGCCTCTTCCCGTATTTGAACCCGGTCGTCAGATTAGATAACAAGCGCCCTAACAATTTTTATACGTATGCATCTCTTGTTAATTGAAAGTCCTACCAACAGTATCATATTGAGTCACAGGCGGCTGTATTATGTAATTACTATATGTAACAAGATTTTGATAAAGCTCTAATATAAGGAAACATACATATCTATTGATTCTATTTGAAGTAATTGACCCATATAGTACTATACCTTAGCTTTAAATTGTCCTATAAATTATGTCGAAAACACATACTTCGTTGCTATGGTGACCAATTTCAAAAAAGTACTTCGATTGAGAAAAACGAGGATTTAGTTGTTTAAAACAGAAGTAGCCTTTCTCTGAATGCAAACAATTTCGATTTTGATATATATTTTGAAAAGTGAAACATAATTATAGAATTTGATACTATTTTGAACAGTTTTGTCAAAAATTGATCAAATGGTGTAATAATGAAATACTTATTTCAGTTACGTCGAATAACGTTTGAATGACGTTTGCGACGTCACACAAAAAGCTATGAATAGGGACTCTACAAAAACAGCTGTAGCTTCCTTAAAACTCAAGATATTAACATCATTTCTTTTGCAATTGGCTTATTTAACATTATCCTGTATACTATGGAAAATCTTAAAGTCAATAGTTTTGTCAAAATAGCAGGTTTTCCTGGAGACTGACTCATAAATATTAGTACCATCGGTCGGTCATTTAGTTACCAATTTATGCCGATACTATGCAATAACTAGACGCCAAATGTTTACATATGTACACCAATAGTTGAATTGATAAATGAAATGACTTAAATTTTGTTGAAACTAACATTGTAAATATTACACATGTTTGCATCGCTTAATAACCTTCGACAAACAAGTGGGCGGGGCATTCTCTAGTTTGGCGTCTGGTCAATTTCTACAGTTTTTCGAGACAAACGGCACATACACAGTTAAGTGTAAATAGTATTTTATAAAATGTTTACTTGTACCTTCTTAATGTCGAATTTAAGAACATCTTTCATGTAGCTCGGAATATTTGTCATAAATGTGTAAGTTCCCCAATTTGCGCATGCGTGAGTAACAATAATAGCCCAAACAGGAAGTGACGTAAATATCTTTTTCCAAGGAGTGTTTATAGTCTGAAAATACAAATACGTAAAGTTGTTGTTAAGTGACTAGTTCAGTACAGTACTCAAAAAACGTTATTTAAGCACCGGTTTAGGAAAATGCATTTAACGTATCAAGATAAAAAATAATTATTAATTCCCATTTTCAAATCACGGAAATACATTAGAGTGTATATCCGTGTTTCAAATACAGCCTTTACGTTGTAGCTACATGATTTTATTCATTTGTACGTAGACTGGTACGACTTGTATCATTTTCCGACACCGTCTATAAATGTAGGCATATATTTCGTAGTAGTACCGTGGAACCAGTTCAGTTCGACCTCATAATGATTAATGATTGTAACGTTTAGCTTAAAAATAATTTTGAATAAAACTTTGGTCGTATTCACTCAACAACAGAATGTTTCATATCAGGATGGACACAGGCTTAATTGTCGGCTGCATATCATCGCTATAACGGTGGAATAAACCAAGGAGTACAATTAGTAGTCAAGTTCATGTGTTATAGATATTGTATTAGTGTAATGTACAGACAAAGTCATTCAGAAGCAGAGACATACTCTAGCCACCCACGCAACAGAGACAGACACATATAGTACACTCCGTATATACACCCATAAAGGATACTTCAAGCAAGTCTATAAAGCATGTCATATTACTAGTCTTAGCACATTATTAGCAACGAGGGGGTGGGGATAAGTTCAGGTGATAGCAATGCAGTGAAGTACGGGGATACTTCTTACAGCTGCCATATGGCGCTAACACCTGTTGTAACGGTATAGATGTGCGTAACGCGTCCCTTGCATGAATATGAAGATGTTATAAGTGCATTCGGTCTAAGAGGTCTTATTCTGAATGATGATATTATAATTGGCTTTTGAGCTTTCTTTGCAAAACTAATTTGATAAATGGAGATTCCTCGAATAGATTGATCGCTCCTCGTATGAATACTGTAAATACCTTTTTAGTGACGTCTATGTCGGTTTTCAGAGAGCTAACGATGTAGGTCTTTTCTTTCTCATTGATTCGTGGATGATTGAGTGGTGAGTCGTACACCAGAACCGTCCATACAACGAACCATAACACACCTAGTCCACCTAACATAATATGCATTGAGTCAAAATTACAAAACGACAGCAATATAAACAAGAGGACCCAGAGGGCCCTGGACCGCTCACCTGAGGTCATTGACACTTATAAAACCTAGTTTTTGGACTATATTTAAGGGTCATATGTAACCAAATCCATTACTATGCTGATTTATCAGGCTCTTTAATCGCCGGCTACAACATGTCCCAACTTGAAAACAAACACTTTGCAACCCTCGAAACAGTCGACTGATACGACGATGTTATCTGCATTTAATTTCCCATATTGATAAACAAACATCTTCCTGGCCATATCCATAAATACTTTCAGTACTTTGATTAACCCGTGCAGTGGACCGCAGACCCGGAACTGTTGATACTATCGATTGACGTTTTAAAAGAACCACGTTAAAAATCAGTCCTGTACAAATTGGTCAAAGAACACGATAGATGTGTGTATGATCTTTGAAATTGGTCAAAATCCATTTAATTTATTTCATACACTGAAAATACTAATACATGTAGAAGGAACATTTCTTTTACGTAGAGGAAACAATGTTGATATCCCCTTAATTTAGCTTTCAAAGACAAATTCACAAGTTTTAATACATTGTTAAAGAAATAGTGTGCTTAATAAATTGAAACTGGGTTTTCGAGCTTGATTCTGAATGTCTGAAATCATTTTCAGTTTCATCCTTTTCTAATAAGAAAATAAATTGTTTTCAAGGTTGGTAATCTGTCATCTCGAAGAATTTTAGAAAGTCTGTAAATGCTCAGGAAAATTGATTTCATAACTTTATAAATACTTTCTTAAATAGTAACAACAGAATTGAGCTTAAGCCTAATCCTGAAAACCAATTATTTGAGATAATTTGACTTACCAAGAAGATAGAAGATACTGGGCCAGCCGCCACTGAAACCATACTCACACAATAATCCCGATAGTGGAAACGTTACCAATATTCCAATTTGACATCCTGATACAAATAACAATATTTTAGTAAAGGTATCTACAGATCTAACTTAATTTGCTAGAAAAAGGTTTGAGCAATGATTACATGTACAACATTCTCGTTCAGTATTCTTCACCAGTGATATCACGTCTGGGAACTTGACTAACCACTGATGTTTGAGGATGTGATTACAATGGCCTTTTTCCAAATATTATCATGGGTAAAAGTTTGAAATTCTGAAAAAACCTGAAATCCTGAAAAATTGACAATTTATTGAGGGAAAATAAAGAAAAACAGGCTTTTTGGCACTCTCAAAAAACCTGAAGTTCAGGCATGTACCTGAAAACTATCGCTCATGTATTATACATGTATTAATGATGAGTCAGTCGCAGGGAATACTAGGAACACATGTCGCTGGTTTAGAACGAGAAGGTCGTAAGTATACAAAATCGCTATTTTGGGAAAAACAAGGAAAAACTGTCTATATTTACCGTTCTTTAGGGCTTCTTATGGAAAAACAAGCATTTTCAAATTCAGTTTGGTCAACATGACCTGTTCCGATTTTCATGAAAATAGGCTCCTAAGAAGCGACTTGTTGTGCAGATTTCAAATATGTATTTGTCTTATAAGGTCGTAAGTAGCACCGTAGCACACATGCACTTACGACCTTCTCATTCTAAGCCGGCGATGTGTTAGTGACAGTTGTTAGGTTTTTAAATATTTTCAAGATTCCAAGAATGGGTGTTGGTTGGAAACAACTCAAAACTAATAATGATAAGTAATTTTTTTCGAAGGTTATTAAACGATAAGTGGTAACCTCGTAACTTTGGAAGACCATTGATTTAGCGCTTCGAAGAGCTTTCCATGGGAGGTAATTCATACTTTATATATTTAATTGAAGAGGAGTTAGTTTAAACAATATTATTTCCATAGATATGCATTATCATGCGTTACATAGACAAGATTCTTGAAGAAAAGAGGTACAAGAAATGTACATAATTACACAAGCATTAGTAAGAAGTAGTTATAGTCTATATGGTAACTATAATTTAAATTTAGATTTCCGGCAAATGGGTGTTAACTGAATAAATGCGCTCGGTAACACTTTGCTTAGGCAACCGTGACCCCTGGTATTTAAAATATTTTATTTCTATAATCACCTGCATAAACGAATCCACTAAGTCGACTTCTTTCCATGGGCGGGGCCCAGTACGAGAACAACATTTGCATACACGGCCAAACCACGCCCTACATGATAGATGAGAATAATACACAAGTATCTATAACCAAGCATTACATTATTTAAAAGTACCCATAAAGCTTTTAAAAATGTCGCCGCAAACTTATAATTATATAAGTCACGTAAAACAGTATTATTTACAACCTATTGTTATATTATGTTGTGTGCATGTCTTCTTTTTCAATGCAGTTCAGTTATAAGACATAGAATATAAACAAATTATCGTGATATTAATTTTGCTATGAAAGTTGTTTGTTTTATGGTTTTCTACCGGAATCACAATTCGAACAAGATTTTCCCGAAAAGTTACCGTAAAAATAACCGTAAACTAAACTAAACTAAACTAAATATATCTGTGATATAGCATACATTATCATTATGTATTACCATGTGCCGTAACAGTATAAGTGTAAATATTTATTTTTTACTCACTTGACACAGTCCAGCCACGACACGTACAATCATCAACAATGTGACACTGGTTTGTGCCGCTAATGGTGTCAGAAGAGTTGCTAAAGCACACACAAACATACTCCAACCAAACACGTGTTTCCCGCCATATTTTCCCGCCAACCATCCTCCGGGAATTTGCGTCACGATGTAGCCCCAGAAAAATGATCCTAGTATAAGTCCTTGAGTTTTCTTGTCCCAGTCAAATGTGTATTCCTAAAATAGGATGTAAGCATACTCATAAAAAAGTGTTACGGTCATCTAATAAACTACAGTACATGTATTATAATCATACAAGTTTGCCTTTGAACAGAGTTTATTTTGACCACCAGCATCTGAGTCCAGCTGGGACCGAGATTACAACCAATATCCTACTTACACTCAGCACTCAACACTCAAATATTGAAATTCGCTTTTTTGAGGTTAATAACGACAATTTTAGAGCGCCAATAAGTTGTAATATAATGTTAAATTGGTACTAGATCTAAATATTATTTGTGGTGTATTTTCTTGTGATTTTTTTGTATTTGTAAGCTATAGTTGTAATAAACCGGTCTGAGTGTTGACTGTGACAGTGTACTCAGGTTCAATAATTACTGATATACCTCATAAAAATTATACAATGGCAAATAAAATGTTCCAAATTATATTTTCAGCACTCATTTAACATTTTTTATACATTTTCTATGTCTATATTTGCAATCTTGGACAAATAACAGCTCAGTATACCACATTTTCACTATTTGAGCGCTGAGTGCTGAGTGTAAGTATTGGTTGTAATTCCGGGCCCTGGTACCTACACTTCCCTCATATACGTGGGTGGCAATATCTCCGTTACAGGTCAGCGCATTGTTATGAAATTTGCAACTGTTAATGAATTACATAGGGTCTTAATTTGAGCTTAACTTTAAGATTATCGTAGGTGATTTGATTAAACCCGGACACAGTGTACATGAGCATGTCTATACTACATGTTCTTACAAAGGGTCAATTCACTATCTATTAACTGAATTATCATTGCCAGCCCTATAGTGCAGTAAAATCGGGGTACAATTATTACCTTTGAGATGTATTAATGACGTAATGTACACAGTATTAGCATGGAAAGATTTTCTGCTACCATGAAATTTATAGTTTTGCAAACTTATTTTACAGTCGATTGCTTTGTCGATAAACTTTCGCCGGGACTCTATTGGATTACGCTGAACTGTTACTAAGTCATGTCTAACGTGTCCTTGTATTTTATACACTTGGTATGTAGGTGATGGTCTTATTACACAATAAGTAAAATATTCCTTGTTCTGTTCCCATGATAAAACAGGCCCCGATCTCCAAAAGCATCTCAGGTAGAAATCTCAACTCAAATTGAGATTTTCGGATAATTTCAAAGTCTGAATTTGAGATAAATATAAATCTAGAACTCTCATAATTTTGCTGTAATAAACTCAGAATAATGTTTCTGTTTTGTTATACCAATTAAGAGTACAATTGTTACTTGGAAACATCCTCAAACGATAGATGACGAAATTTGAGTTGAGATTGAGCTCAGATTGAGTTGTTTCTGGAGATCGGGGCCAGATTGGTCCTTTCAAATATAACACCGAACTATTTTCTACATATCGTAAAATATTTATATGTCAGTATGCATTCAAAGTAAATACAAATAAATAATAATAAAATACAAACTTACATCAAACTGTCTTCCACATGCCGAGGGAACGTCCGGCTGGCTGAGATCTCGTGTAACATTGGCATCATTTTTACTGGAACCTGTGATGTTGCAAGATGTGTTGGAATTCAGACTCGGACTCATTGTACCCTGTCCAGTCATACATACAATAGCTACACTCATGTCCACACGTAGAGCATAGAGGTTTATGAAACCGAAGAATCCGACAATAGTCAGTGCAAGTCGACTGGATCCCCATAATGTTGCTGAAATGAACGTCGAACGTTGCTAAATATTACAATCTGCGTTTCTAGCCGAGCTCCTTAAGCATTCTGGTAACCTCGGTCTTTAAGCATAGCAAAATTATATTTATCGGAGACGGGCGGAAATGACAGAGCTATCACGATTGCTCTTTAAGTTGACAGCTATTATTTCTCATTCTCCTCAGTATGCGCGTCGCTGCTGCTCTGCGAACTGGGAAGACGTACGTACTTGTAGCCGTTTTGTGAAGGGACTCGTCTTGGGGGTAGAGTCGAGGGTTCGTAGCCCGGTAGCGATGCGTTGTAAAATGGCAAGTAGGTGAACTATCATTTTCATACAGCGGCAAGTTATTATTAACAATGGTTATCGTTTGCCAACCTGACTGGTGTCTGACATTAAATGGTAGAATTTTGGGAGGTACGTGATTGTGGGCAGAAAAAATATCGCTAGCTTAGAATGAGACTGATGTCGTAAGTGCTACTTACGACCTTAAAATACCCATACATGTTTGAAATATGCTTCTTAAGACTATTTACGTGACAATCGGATCAGGTCATAAGTAAAGAGTAGTTTTCAGACAGTTTTTTTTTGTTTCCTCAAACTGGAGTTTTGTACTTACTCTTACTCTCGTGAACATTGCTTGTCAAAACAAGAATGAATTAGGCCTATATTGCGTCTGCAATTCTTAGCCACGTGCATTTGTACAATGCATTACATGTGCGCAGTGTAAGTCACAGGTAATTGTATCACCGATAAAAAATAAAATAAAAAAATAAAAATTCATAAAATTTTATAACTTAAGATAACGTAAATTTTACAAAAATAAAACATGTGGTAACCTGTGGTATAAGTGTTCAGTTTGGAAAATGCAAGAATACGGTAATACAAGAAAGTTGGAAACAAATAACAAATCCTAATGTATGTATCCGAAACAAAAGTGTTAAAACACAAAGTCATTTGTATTTCAACCATAGGCTATCCGTGCGATTTTAGGTTCAACAAAAATTATATTCTAAATCGTGACTACGGTCCCTGAAATCAAACCGAGAGCCTGTGATTTCAACAACAACAAACAACGGATCGTAACATCATTATATTCGTAGTCATGAATTCATTACGATAAAGCTAGAATAACATTAAAAACATGTACATTTTGTAGGTCTGCTTTTTATTCGAATCTGTAAAAAGACAAAAAACTTACATTTTTCAGTTTTCAGCGAAGCCATCTTGACTTGATCAAAGCCAACCCCCTTAATCAAACTAACGTAAACGGTGAAGCAAAATGAACTACGAATTACCGGGAATAATAAAGATAACCCAGTAACAGGTTTCTGTAGGCCAAATCTCACAGTGTCTCAGATTACAGCGTATGCGGTGTTTATAGACTGGCTGAGTGGCTTCATTTGTTACGATGTACAGGGTGTTAAAAAGTTCGTTCTCAATATCTAAATTTCAATTTTTTATTTTTCTGACGTAAGAAGAATTAAATTTTCAGGCTAAATTCCAGAGGATTCTACCATTGTTTTTATCGTTTGAGCATTAAATGAAGCTATAAGAGTAAGAAATTGAAATTGTACATTGCACACATAGCTCAGATAAAATTTAGTATGAATTCAAGTTTTGAGAACAAACTTTTTTTAAACACCTTTCTATTCCAAATCTTCTCCACAGTACCGAGTAAACGAAACGATGCGCATGCCGCCAGGAAGATCGTGTACTTCAGTGTACGTTCGTGCACATCGTTTATTTTCGTGCACTTCCGTATACTTCAGTCTGATTCAGCGTTCGTAGAGTAGAGATCTGTGACGTCCTGTTGATTAATATTATGCACCTATCAATGTTTGGAAGTTTTGACTTTGGCCGAAATTTTGATCCCGGGGGGTATTAAAGCATCGCCCAGTGAGGGGATTTTGACAAATTGCCCTTGCTCTAGGGTGGGAATTTAGACTTTGAAAAAGTGAAAATGTCAAATTCCCCTGAGGGAATCGAGAAGCTACTGCGTAACACCAACCCAAGGAGGGCTACTGGACCAGATGCGATACCAGGCTGTATCCTACAGGAGTGTGCCGTAGAGATTGCCCCAATCTTGACCATGATCTACAATACCTCACTGCGAGATGGGACTGTCCCTGATGACTGGAAGCATGCCAACGTAACAGCCATCTACAAAAAAGGTGCCAGACAAGATGCTGCTAACTACAGACCGGTATCCTTAACATGTCTCGCCTGCAAGATCTTGGAGCATGTAATAGTAAGCAACACCCTGAGACATCTGGATGATTACCAAGTCCTCCACGATTGCCAGCATGGCTTCCGAGCCCGCAGAAGCTGTGAGACGCAACTACTTACATTGCACCACGAGCTGGCAGAATCATTAGAGCGAGCTGTGCCGACGGGATCTAGAATCCTGGTAGCGCTACGAAAGCCGGATTGGTCGCACCAACCCTCTGACGAGTGCAGTAGTTGATCCTATTTATACTTCTTTCTTTTCTTTTTTGCATTACCATTCATTTTACTGGACCGCTTCTATCTTACACTTTCATGTTTTTTTGTTTCTGTTTTCTTGCGCACCGTTGTATAGTGGGCAAGTCTGACAGCACAACGTAAAATGTAGATGTAGATACACTAGAAGGATCGGCATTTATCGCTACTGACGTACGCCGATCGCCTTATTTCTTTCCAATATGGCGGCCCATATTATAGGAGATATAATGGGAGTAGAATGAAGTTACATTTCCATCTTAGTTCTATCGTATTCTTTGCCATACTCTACTGTCTCCGGTAATGTCATGTTTTTGCTTGATCCTCCTCAAACAGTTACGCCTACTCAGTTACAGGGCTACGAACATCTAACCTTAAATTTTAGAGTCTGTATCATCAAAGTTATGTGTTCTTTTGTATCATCGGACGGAGCTTGTTATGCAACTGAATTATTACTTTTCTATATAATACAGACACGTCAGTAGCGGGGTATTTGGTAATAACGGGGTCTTGGATAGTGTTTTGGGGATACACTTTTGATAGGTTTCTGTGCTTATCAAAAATAAATATATAGATCTATTATATCTATGGATGTCAAAATTGTAACGGGTAGAATTGTCCTTAAATACAGATAAAAATGATGTATAATTTAATCATCTGTGTTGGTTTTCGAGACATAAGTCCATACGCAGACGATACTGGGATAACAATGCACAAAGAATGACACGACGTGATTGTGACGTCATGACGTGAGAAGATAATTAGCACGCGAAATTTTCAAGTAAACGCCAATCAAAATAGATTTTTCATAGAAGTTGTATCATAAAATGTCTAGAAATTTAGTACCTAGGTATTTTGGTGAAAAAATAAATGTTTTTGAAATAGTGGTAATTATTCTACATTGTACCAATCAATCTCAAAATTTCATTCAAAACAAGTGCGTTATTAATGACTTCTTGTTGGCACCAAATCGCGAAGCTGGGAATGTAACAAAATTCTTAATGTGGTAAGGGAGATAACTATTGGTCATGTACAGTTGAACGGAACAAGGCGAACTTTTCCCAGTACCCTCACTGGCAAATTATTTCAGAGCGTGATGTTGAAATTGCTAGTACATTTATACACTGATACATATTATTAAAGTCACTACAATGAATTATTTACCAGGAACTGCTAGTTTAATAGAAGAAATTGACAGTAAGTTATTTGCTAATTGTGTGAACGTTGCGGTAATGAAGTGTCAATGTTTCGGATAAACACTTATTCGGATATGAATTGCCAACATAATAGCTTGCATTCATTTGGTTTATAACTGTTTGTCAATCTACATTAGAATGTTTATTGCGTAAATTGCACGTAAACGGGCCCGTAAGAATAACCACTGCCTTCAGATAAACCTTGTAATTACGTTTATTCAGATAGTACACTCCAATGCATGTTGCAATCAGGTCTAGATTTTAAAACTCAGTAAATGCCATTATCAACTACACTGGGTAGCCATAGTATGGTACCTAGCAGTTGAATGTGAACTGTTGATTAGATTTTTCACAGAATCGAAATTACATTGATTCATTTAAAATAAGGAATGTCCCTTAATACGCATGAATTGCCATCATAGTGTTTTTGTGTAAGATCCTCTCTTTTTAGTTATTTGTATTCTTGTCTATTTTGTAAATAAATTATTATATTATATTAACAGAAAAGTTGTTAGTGGTACTGAGAGATGGGAGAACATTGATAGGCATTTTACGAAGCATCGACCAGTTCGGTTGGTACTTTATTTACTCATTTGATACACCAATCTAGTAATTAGGCCTAAATTAAAGTATTGTTTGTTTGACCTTTACCTGCCTTCCAAATAAAATTGCCCCTATTCAAACAATTATATTGTGGGGAGTGGTTGCCTAGAGGTATCAAGCCCGCTTAGGCCTTTGGGACGGAGAGGTCGTAGGTTTGATCCCTGTCAGTGCCATTGCTTAATTTCTATGAGCAAGAATAACCCACAATGCTCCACTCGACCAAGGTATGAATTCAATTGGTACCTGTGAGGGCGGTGTCTGTACTGCGTGTACATGATCGATATTCCTGGGTGCCGTCTCTCGATGTTGGCTGCACACAAACCAGGAGAGAATGCAGGTTTACTTAAGTTGCCTAATCACCAGGGGAAAGAGTGGCTGAATAACTGAATTGCTGAAAACGGGCCACAAAAACTAGTAACATTTAAAAAATATTAGACAGCATAAAGTAAACACTGAAGATTCCTTAAATTTGATTGATTTGTTTAAATATTTTGTTTCAGCCAATTTGGTATTACATAGAACAATAGAAAGAATACATGTAGGAAAGAAGTACGGAGATATTCCTCGAGGCATTTTTATTGTCCGAGGTGAAAATGTGGTTCTTCTGGGGGAAGTGGTAAGTACCGAGTTATTGATGATTTTCTAGGTGACATCTGACTTGGAGGGAAGAGACCGTTGTGTGATACAATCATACAAGGCTAATTCCAAATAGACCCGTGGTTCTTAACGTTCCCGGTGTATAGCACCAATATGTGTGAGAATACCTCTGGGTTACCAAGCAGTGAATGTCTAGTTGGTTGGGAAATAGTTATACTATAAGCATTTCAGTTATGATCAAGTACACCTGCCAAGTTGAAGATCAAACCAGGGACCTCTCAAGCTGTAGTCAAGAGCATTACCCACCTGACCACCATGCAACTCAACCACTTCTACATAGTTCCTCTAATTATGTATACCATTGGTTGGATTTCAATGAAACTTCACATGAATACTAGTTGTGCATATTGTCAAGAATTTTAGGTCATTGTGCATATTGTCAGGAATTTTAGGTAGGTGATCTTTGGTGGAGTTATTAGGCCCTTTATTTGAGACATGTTTTTGTGTCAAAAGTTTCATCCTGTGCTCAATGCTTGGTTAACTTTTTATACAGATATTCGGATATCCATTCAGATAGCGATGCGGCTATCCGGATACCTATTTTGGTATCCGTTGCCATCCTTACTCAAAACCCATCTAGTTTACACCAAAGATCTAAATATAATACATGTATATTTAGGTCTTTGTTTACACCTTACATTTTAGGATCTCGAGCATGAAGGTGGTATCCCGTTGGAAGAAGTTCCAATTGATGAAATACTAGAAATGCAGAGAGAGGAACAAATACAGAAACAAGCAGAGGAAGACAGAAAAAAGAAAGCATTATTGGACCGAGGAATGCAGCCAATATCAGAGTATAATGATGATATGTACTGATTTATGCTCAAGATGTCTGGTCAGGACTAGGGGCAGATTCTAAAGGGTCATTTCATTAATTTTAATTTCATTATTTTTCCATTTTAAAGAAGAACAAAATGACTATATAGATCAATTAAAGAAAATATGACCCTTAGTTGAAATCCAACGGGTTAAAATTTTTCTTACCAAAAATGTCTGTAATTGAGGGTCAAATGGAACCTCTGTTTATGTCACAGGTATCCATATATTTTACACGGTAACTTGGTGGATTGGCTGGTTCATATTGACATGATATTTATTGGTTGACAAAATTAATACACGCGAGTAAAATCGAAGACGTCAGTACATGTATTATCCTCTGCTTGTGGTAAATTACTAATGATATACTGTGTTCATGTCACAGTTTATCCTTATAGTGAGCTACTGTTGCTGTATGTAGATGTAAAATGTACTGTTTCATATATTGTAATTCATGAATGTTTTCATGGTTTCAATGCTGATTGTTAATTTTGTTACAAGCATATTTCTGACATATGTTTAGGATAATATTCCACATTACTATTCAGCCATCCTTACATTAATCTATAACCTCAATAATTCTAGTGAGACCTGTCACCATCTTGGTACCCCTTTGAAAATTGGATTTTAATTATATTAAGAATGGTTTTAAGAGAGGTTTCACTGTAGTTGGCGTTCTGTTCACTGTGGTGTGAACATAGTCATTTCACTGATATATACTTGTAAGTGCTTTATGGATCTATTATTTGGTTGATCATTGTCATGTTTGGTTGGTCATAGAAAACATATTATGTTTATGCCTCAGCATCTACTGATGAGGGAGGCATATAGTGATTGTGCTGTCTGTTTGTCTGTCTATTATGTCATTGATTTTAAACTTGGCATTCTTGCTTGCCATCATAAACACCTTACATTGTCAATGCCATGTAACACTATCCAACATTTCAACAGAATTACGGCCCATGGTTGACTTAGCTACCGCTAGTCATTATGGACAAGGCTTCCACCGGGACATAAGCATTTATTGAACACAGTGTTATCTTATTAGCTCTGGTTGTTTTGTGCTATTCTATAATGTTGGTTGTTATGGATCAGTTAAATGTGCTGTATGATTAGTGTGAGTGCTATGCTGTAATGTTTCATCACATACATGCCGTATGTTTAGATGGTCAATATGAGAGATTTGCCTCCTCAAAGCTTTTTGGGGAACTTAGTTGAAAATAGGGGAGATTTCAATTCATGCGCTAAATAGTAGTTTTGAAGTCGTTATTTTACCTAAATCTCCAAGTAACAACTTAGATGGTTAATCAGGGAGATTAGCCTGTGCACAGCTTTTTTGGGGGAAGTGGGTAAAAAATAAGGGAGATTTCAATTCATGTGCTAAATAGTGGTTTTGAAATCATTATTTTACCTAAATCATTATCTTTAAGTTGCAACTCACATGGTCAATAAAAGAAATTTGCTTGTGCACAGCTTTTTGGTGAATTTGGGCAAAATAAGGGAGATTTCAATTCATGCGCTAAATAGTAGTTTTGAACTCATTATTTTGCTTAAATCACTAAGTTGCAACTCAGACGGTCAATAAGGGAGAATTTCCTTGGTACAGATTTTTGGCGGAAGTGGGTAAAAATAAGGGAGATTTCAATTAATGCGCTAAATAGTAGTTTTTGAGCTCATTATTTTACCTAAATCACCAAGTTGCTACTAGCATGGTCAGTGAAAGGAAATTTTCCTGTGCTGCACAGTGCACATCTTTTTGGGTGAATTTGGGCAAAAATAAGGGAGATTTCAATTCATGCGCTAAATAGTAGTTTTGAACTCATTATTTTGCCTAAATTACCAAGTTACATTCAGATGGTTAATATGGGACATTTACCTCTGCCTATCTCTTTTTAGGAATTTTGGTGAAAATAAGGGATATTTCAATTCATGCGCTAAATAGTAGTTTTGAACTCATCATTTTACCTAAATCTCCAAGTTACATTCAGATGGTTAATATGGGACATTTACCTCTGCCTTTCCCTTTTTGGGAATTTTGGTGAAATAAGGGGGATTTCAATTCAAGCGCTAAATAGTAGTTTTGAACTCATCATTTTACCTAAATCTCCAAGTTACATTCAGATGGTTAATATGGGACATTTACCTCTGCCTTTCCCTTTTTAGCTCACCTGTCACAAAGTGACAGAGTGAGCTTTGTGATCACTCTTCGTCCGTCCGTCGTCCGTCCGTCCGTCCGTCCGTCCGTCAACAATTGGCTTGTGTAGACACTAGAGGTCACAATTTTAGCCTAATCTTTATGAAACTTGGTCACAATGATCATCTCAACAAAATCTAGGCCAAGTTCGATATTGGGTCATCCGGGGTCAAAAACTAGGTCACTAGGTCAAATCATAGAAAAACCTTGTGTAGTCACTAGAGGTCACAATTTTGACTTAATCTTTATGAAACTTGGTCACAATGATCATCTCAATAAAATCTAGGTCAAGTTCGATATTGGGTCATCTGGGGTCAAAAACTAGGTCACAAGGTCAAATCATAGAAAAACCTTGTGTAGTCACTAGAGGTCACAATGTCGACCTTATCTTTATGAAACTTGGTCACAATGATCATCTCAACAAAATCTAGGCCAAGTTTGATATTGGTTTATCTGGGGTCAAAAACTAGGTCATTAATTCCAATCATATAAAAACCTTGTGTAGTCACTAGGGGTCACAATATTGGCCAACTTGGTCACAATGATCATCTCTACAAAATCTAGGTCAAGTTCGACAGGTGAGCGACCTAGGGCCCTTTGGGCCCTCTTGTTGGGAATTTTGGTGAAATAAGGGGGATTTCAATTCAAGCGCTAAATAGTAGTTTTGAACTCATCATTTTACCTAAATCTCCAAGTTACATTCAGATGGTTAATATGGGACATTTACCTCTGCCTTTCCCTTTTTGGGAATTTTGGTGAAATAAGGGGGATTTCAATTCAAGCGCTATATAGTAGTTTTGAACTCATTATTTTACCTTAATCACCAAGTAGCGACTGGCATGGTCAATATAGGATTTTCCTTGGCCTAGCTTTTGTTGGGAATTTTGTGAAAATAAGGAAGATTTTCCATGGCAGATTTTTAGGGGAATTTGGGTAAAAATAAGGGAGATTTCAATTCATGCGCTATATAGTAGTTTTAAACTCATTATTTTACTTACAACTGTAGAAGATCATCAGACAACATTTCAATGAAATCAGAGTGTAGAATAATTTCATTTAGGCATCCTTTCAGTGCTTCGATTTTACCTAATTTTGTTGATTTTAAAGAATGGATAAAGGGAGATAATCTGATCTACTGGCAGGCGACCAGGGGAAGTGAACATGACATCATGATCATATTGCAATTTGTTTTCTTTCTTGGTTTTTGGTTGTATAATGACATGTATTTAGCACCAAGAAGATAACACATGTCTGTTTCATATTTTCCATGTTTTCATGCAAGTTTTTCTACTTTGTGATGTCTTCTAATGGGCATCAAAGTTTATTAAGTCTGGTAACTTTGTATTGATGATATTTCGTATAAAATGTTGTTCTTAAATCATGTCTTTTCAATTTCATGAAATAAAACAACAAATACCTGAGTTTTGCTTATTCTATAGTTTTGTTTATACTTATACAGTAGAAACTACCCCTATGCGAAACTTTTTTATACCCCGCACAACACAATGAGTTGTAAGGGGGTTATACTGGATTCAGCTTGTCTGTCCGTCAGTCAGTCTGTCTGTCCGTAGACGCATTCTTGTGGACGCAACACCTCCTACAGTTTTGGCAGGATTTCGTTCAAACTTTCACAGATGAACAACCTCAACATATAGAATTTGTGCTGCGATGAATTTTGGCAGAATTATGGCCCTTTGACGGCGGGGGTATATTAGTCTGCTGAATGGTGACAGCTCTAGTTTAATCTGAAAATATCACTTAATCCTATTTTTCTTCCTTCTATCTATATTATTGTTATACCCCAAATTTAGTTACAACTGAATGTATTTTGACCAAATGAATGATTCTTAGGTAGTCCTCTTCAGACGATAGTACCAACAGTTCTGATCTACTGCATTATTATGTAAACCAATGGGTAAAAAATGATGTCTCCAGAACCACTGAATATATTTTGACCAAACAGCACAGGAATGAAGGGTGTGCGTGTTCTCTTTCAAAGTTGTAACAAGCAGGTGTATGGTCTATGTACTTGGTGAGTTATATAGGATCACAGGAACTTGCATAACTTAAAAAAAAAATTTCACCAGGCCTTCTGTAGAGCCAGTATCAAAAAAATATATCTATATTTTAATAGATCTACAGATTTTTGTAAAAAATTATGCAAGTTCCTGTGATAGGACCATGTGTGCCCTCTTGTATTTACTTCCATTAATACAATGATCACCAAGCCATGAAACCACCCTCTGTCGCAACCATACCATTTGAGCAAACACTCCAAGGGGTCAATCAACAAGTTTGTATTTCAACAAGTAACTAGAACTGTCCCATTCGGCAGACTAATTTACCCCCGCGTGGCAAAAATCATTGAATGAACTGTTCACTTTATATTGTATCGTCCATAAAAGTACAAAAGGCCGTAATTCTGTCAAAAAAGCACAAATTCTTTCCTTAATGAACATCTACATGAGGGTTGCCCCCCCCCCTCCCCCATGAATCCTGAATACTTCTTATTTTTTCAGTGAGTCCTGAAAACCACCTTATTTTTTCGCTGAATCCCGAATACTTTTAGCCAGATTTGAATCACAAAAAGCTTTTTAAAAAACACCTATCACCGTCCACAACGAAGACGAAGAATGTTGTAAATGCAAAAATGCTATTTTGACAAAAGAAAAACTGTCTGAAAACTACTCTTAACTATTGGAAAAGCAAGCCTTTACCATTTCAGTATGTTTAATATGACATGTTCCGATTGATTAGGTGTTAGGATGTAGAAAATATTGACATGCACACACCTTTTCATTGAAAATAACAATGAATCCATCCGAGGACAGGTTTTGTGATATAATCATCCAAAACATCCATAAATCTACTAATTGACTTAAGGCTAATCTAAATTATAGTATCATACAAATTAAAAGCATGTTTCAAATACAAGACCCAATGTAGCATGGGCGTTGTATGAAATCGTGATTGTCATAATTATGAGCAGTATACTACGTAAACTCGTTCTCAATTTGATAATATTCACTGATAAAGTAATTGTGCGAGCGAATCGAGCATGAAAATTGCATTGCTTACCTGAGAGGTATGCTACACAAACTCATTCTCTACTTGATAATACTTACCAATAAAGAGTTAGCGAAGCATACCAGAAAAAGTACATTGTTCATCTGAGCGGCATCATCATGATAGTAACTAGGATTTTTCAAGTAAGTGCAAAATTGAGTCTTGAAGTGGTAACTTTCCGATGACGATTAGAGAAGGGAGTGTGCCCCTTCTTATCCTGTGGTTAGGGTTTATTGCCCTGATATTTTTCTAGTGGAAAAGCGTTGCTTATCCGAGGATCATATCACATAAAACTGTTTAAAACGATTATTGTCTGAGCTATAAAGATTGCGTTGTGTGAGCGAAGCGAGTCTAAATATGCATTGTTCATCTGAGCGGCATCATGGTAGTAACTAGAATTTTCTCAAAAGTGGGTGCGAAATTGAGTCTTGAGGAAGTGACGGCCGGGACGATTAGAGAAGGAGATGTGTTCCCTTCCGATGAAGGTTAATTGGGACTTTTTATGTCCCCCCCCCATCTTTGATAAGGGGGTATATTGTTTTGCACATGTCGGTCGGTCTGTTGGTCAGTCGGCAGACCAAATGGTTACCGTTTAATAACTCAAGAACACTAGGATCCTCAAACTTTACATGGAGGTTGGTCATCCACAGCAGATGACCCCTATTGATTATGAGGTCAGTAGGTCAAATGTCTTTGTGTCATGGGGGTATACGTGTTTTACATTCATCTCTTCATGTAACAAAAAACTATATACCGATTTTTGTGCGAGCTATAAAAGAATGCATTTCTATCTGAGCAGCCTATCGCACAAATTTGTTGTCTACTTATTTATGATACACTGATAAATTAAGGTAAAATGCGTTGATTTTCTTAGCTGTACGCCGCACAAAATCATTCGCTACTTTATATGAGCGAGCGAAGCGAGTTAGAACAAATGCTTCGTTTTTGCTTCAAGCAATGTAGGCCTACCACACATACACATTCTCTACTTGATAATGTTCAATGATAAAGTTTTTGTGCGAGCTAAGCGTGCTAGAAAAATGCATTGCTGTTTGCACAGCATGCCGAAGACTCGTTCTATGTTTGATTATGTAACTGACAAAGTTACTACTCAGTAAGCAAAATGCAAAGCTTATGTAAGCTAGGCAAAGTGTTGACATATCCTGTATCTGAGCTGTATGACACACAAACACGTTCTCTACTTGATACTATTACTTGATACTATTACTTGATACCTGCATTGTGCGAGTGATGCAAGCTAGAAAAAAAAGCGTTTATCTGAGCAGCACAAAAAAGTGCATTGTATATCTTAGCAGCATGCATTCCAATTTGATAAGATTCACTGACAAAGTTAGTGTGCGAGGGAGTCGATCTAGAAAAATGTATCCCACACATACTAGCTCTCTTCTTGATAATATTCACTAGTAAAGTTAAAAATACTTGAAGTAACTTAGTAATTAGCGTTATTGAACACTATCTTAGGTCCGTAAACAGTATGTACATCAACATTTTTAGTTCAACACACATGAAATCGCATTTGAAGCGTAATTCATTGCTTTGTTGTCTCTAAATTGGTTAAAAAGCTTAAATGGTTGTTCAAGAAAACAGTTTATTTTGGAAATATTGTGTACTGAATACCAATAGGCATTTTAATTGCGTACCGCGTATGACGCTCTTGCGTCCCGAATACCACCTAAAAAGGCCATGAATCCCACGTACCGAAAAGGGGGGTTTCACCCTCCTACATGTTGAGGTTGTTCATCTGTTAAAGTTTGAAGGAAATGCTGCAAAAACTGTAGGAGAAGTTGCGTCCACAAGAAGTGTCTACAGACAGACAGACGGACAAGCTGAATCCAGTATACCCTCCCTTACAACTCATTGTGCGGGGGGTATAATTAAGTTGAAACCTTTCTCTCCGGCCAACTAAACAAGAGCCGTCAGATGGGTTATGCTCCCCGTGGGGCGTTTGTCACAGAAAAAATGCTAAAACAAGACTGCGTTCAATAAACGCTTATGCCCCCTGTGGAAGCCTTGTCCATAAATAAGTCTAAGTCCAAAATTAGGTCAAGGTGAAGGTCAAAATAGGGTTAGGTGGTACTGGTGTGTGGAGAGTGTTCATACACAACACCCATGTAAGTATGAAAGCTTTGTAGCAAGCCATATTAATGCTAGAAGAAACGGTCAATTTGGGTTAACCAGGACGGACGGACGGACGGACGGACGGACGGACAGGTGAATCACTATATGCCTCCCGATCTATCGATACGGGGGCATAAAAATGTTATTCTTTGCCACTGCACCGTAATAATAAGATTTATTTATCTATGAATTTTCAAATTTATATATCCAAAACTGTTTGAGTTATGGCCTGAACAAGAATTAAGTATGAAAAAATACAAAGGGGAGCAACTCTAAAATAGGAATAAAGAGTTATGGTTCTTGGGCACTGCACATCCTCTCAATGAGATCTATTCAGCTATGAAGTTTACAATTGATATCTCTTATACTGTTCAAGTTATGGCCCGGACAAGAATTTAGTATAAAAAATTACAAAGGGGAATAACTAAAAAAACATGCAATCAAGAGTTATGGTTCTTCTGCACTGTACTTCCCCTCAATGAGGTCTATTCACCAATGAAGTTTCAAATTGATATCTCAAATACTGTTCAAGTTATGGCTCGGACAAGAATTAAGTATAAAAAATTACAAAGGGGAATAACTAAAAAAATATGCAATCAAGAGTTATGGTTCTTGTGCACTGCACTTCCTCTCAATGAGGTCTATTCACCTATGAAGTTTCAAAATGATATCTCTAATACTGTTCAAGTTATGGCCCGGACAAGAATTAAGTATGAAAAAATACAAAGGGGAATACCTAAAAAAATATACAATCAGGAGTTATGGTTTTTGTGCACTGCACTTCCAATCAATGAGGTCTATTCACCTATGAAGTTTCATATTGATATCTCTAATACCCGGACAAAAGTGTGACGGACGGACGTTCTAACGAAACGGTATTTATGTGGCTACAATACGGAATGAAGGGTAGCATGTGTCTAATTGTAGCCACATAAAAGAAAATTTTAGCCACGTAAGAGACAATTCTACTTTCGTTTTCACTACTTTCAACTGGTTTGTCCATAGAAAATAGCCACTTAAGTACCCTTTTGTGGGCGCGGAAGGACGGACAAAGCGGCGACTATATGCTCACCCTTCGGGGAGGATAATAAATAACTGTAACATGAACACTGTTTACAGAATGCCGATGCTTTATTTCTGTCTTTGTATGATAACATATATTGCACAGAGATTCACATCAATAAAATAAAACAAGCATACATTTCAATGTACAGTAAACTCCGAAAGTTTCACAAGGGATTAATTTTCGCTTTACAGTTCAACCTCTCCAGAGCGGCCCTCTGTAGAGCAACAACCTCTCCAACCCCTATTACAACACCTTCAGAATCTCTCAATGCTGATATTTACTCTATATTGATCCTCTGTAGAACAACCTCTATACAATGGCCAATATTTGCAGGTCCCAAAGGGTGTTGCTCTACAGAGGTTGTACTGTATTTGCAAAATAGAAGTTTGCAAAGATTTATGTTCGTTATCTTAAACAACGGCAGTAGAACAGAAAGCATTATTCTGTATTTAAAATTGGCGAACATTGAATTTCACAAACTACATCAGACTAAAAAATTGCGAAATTTCGACCTTGCGATAACTTCTGATTTTACAGTAAAATTAGATGTATATAGGCCAAAATAAAGTTGTTCAAAACTTGCTCTAGATAATACAATAATTAGTACTAATTATAAAAGAGTGTGTTTCCTAATTGGTTCAGTAATATAGTATCAAATCACAATACATTTTGTACATACATGATATTCTTGCCATACCATGTGACCAATATTGACAACAGCAGAATATTGACATAATAAGAGCTGCCCGTCAAAACAGTTTCAGTAATAAGTATAATACATGGCCGTTAGTATAAGTGCAGCATCTCCAGATTTCCAGATTATTCTGGAATTGTAGGACCCCTGAATATGTATGTAAGAAGTCATTAGGAATTGCAAGCAATAAAGAAGTCCCCTACCAGTTTTAAGCCATTTTCAATGATTCTTTTGCCATGGCAACCACAATTTTTGTCGGAATCAAAATATTTTTGGACGTGCATTATCCCCTTATTGTACCCTATCCACATACCAAGTTTCATAAACCTAGTTTTAGAACTGTTTGAGTTATGTCGGGGTCCAGATTTTCTGACGGACGGCAAACCTATAGTCCCCTGCGGTTTAAAACCAGTAGGGGACTAAAAGGATACAGGATGCAGACCAAGGCATCAACATCAACTAGAGAAAGAACCAAAGAGGAGACTTGAGACTATTCATTGGCCCTATTCTCCATGAGAAGCAAAAGAATTAACAATATGTAAGAAGATGGGTCCAAGATTAAGCAATGTAAGTTTTATAAAATACAACAACATAGAAACTTAAATGTATCGTAAATTATGTATATCAAATTATCAATACCGAAAAAGCAAAATGTTCAAGCATCTTAATGGGCTATGTGGTATGCATAGCAATTAGCATAATGTGATTTTCACATCAATATTTATAACTTGCATGCATACATGTACATTAACATTTGGAAATGATTTAAACTTAAAGCTTTTATGATTATTACTCAAACAAATTAACCTGGTTGTCCTCCTTTCAGCATGAATATATTATCTTGCTCTGAATATATTAATTTGCATGAGAAAGTCCAGCATTACTGGTCATTAAGATAAGTGTTTATAGTATACCTCATACGAATTCGTAACTCGAACTTGTGAAATCACAGGCCTGAGTCAGATATAAGAACTTCAGTCCAGTTAGGATATTGTGAGAGTGATGTAGCTGTTTATGTGTACACAAAAGATTACAACGATTGTCAGAACAGGTAGAGCGAATATAGTAAGTTAGTTTAGCATTGGAACTATAGCTGCCTGTATAAGCCTTATAATTGGTTTTACACCATAATAGTGGACTCGACCGCTGTGTCACTCTATTCTTACCCTGACTGGACTATAATTCAACTGTTAAAATTATGATAAAAGAAGGTAAGAGGCCCAGGTTAATTTGTTTGAGTAATACTGTTAATATCACACGTGTTTATATTGGAAACTACAGGTATCCTGCACAGCCGAAGTACAACCATTATTGATATTAAGGTAATGGTTATAATTGTGTGGAGTTTTCTTACCTGTCAAAAACTACTTAACTTCACAGTATGTGCAGAATACAGATAATTCATCTCCAAAAAGGTGAGGATTATCTATAGTGAGCAGCTACCATGTAATTATGTTCATTTCGACAAGTCAAAAGAACTCCACAATAAAATAGATTTAAATTTTAATATCGTATTTCATATACACTAGTTTTGTGCAACTGAAAAATGCAGATATTATTAGTATTAACTTATAAAAGGCAATCACATAATTATGTTAATGAATTTTTACTTATCAAAGGCAAGACAATAATTCTGCCTATTCCCTATTTCAAAGTAAATAGACATTACTTCAAGGAGTTGATGTGCAATTCACTTTATCTGCAAAAATAATTTTATCAATATGGAAGGACATTAACAAGAAATCTTCTACACAAAAAGGACTTCAACAGAAACTTGATCCAAGCACAAGTAAAACCTCAAGTGGTCAACTGTACTTGCTGATAAATTATGATAAACATTTAAGGTGCATAATCATAGCTAATTTTTGTCTGAGATATATTACCCACAAAATTTTTCGAAACATTTCTTTGAAAACCGAATTAAAAGTTTACAAACATTTTGATATTTCAATTATCATGACAACGTTAATGTAAAGAGTAAAAGACACAGTGAAAACAGTTAATGTCAACCATCAATAAATTGTAATAAAAATACCTGGTCTGCCAGTATTGCTTTATATAATTTATAGAAAGCTACAAATGATTCAATATATTTTGATTTTTATTGACAATATTGGTGCAACAAGGTTGTATCTCACTATACAGTGCATAGGAAGATACAACTTTGTTACACTAAAGGGACAGATTGTTTGCACGGGTACATCTATATCAGCAACAGTAGTTGAACTGTTTAAAAATAAGACAATTTTAACACAAAATTCCCATTATAGCTTTTCCAAGGAATATTCCTTGGCTATTCTTTTTTTGGAAATTTCATGACCCGAAAGGTCAAATAGACTGGAGGGTCAATGAAAAAACCTTCAATCAGCGTTATGAACATTTTTTAACGATTCTTTGGTCCCAATGTAATACAGTAATTTATTTTGGGTGTTGAATTGATGACACAGCAGTTCAAAAGGTGAAATATTAAATTATAGTAATATATAACAAAATGTTTTTTAATTAGCAATATTATAAAGTCTACAGTACTGTGATTCAGTAATTAATACTCATAAATTTTTTAATGAAAACAGTACTTACAAAATGCAACAACATAATTATATTGACTGTTAGTGATGATACATGTAATAAGTTCAATTACTCATAACAAAATTGTAAATAAGCATGATAAAAAAAAATTGTATCATAGTTACGACAGAAAAGAGTGCAATAACTGCAAATAGGCACTGGAAGAGTGCATTAACTGCAATACAGCACTGGATGTGCCTTTTTTACCACCACACCCTACTCAATTGAACTAAGATAAAAAATAGATAGAGAACAAACACTAGGATATCTTATTTAATCTCAGACCACGCCCTTGAATAAAGAAGATAACCTTACGTTTCAGTTATCTGTAACTTGTACCAAATCATGTACGTGTACAACTAGACAGTTAAACATAGTTACATCATAGCTACATGTTCCTTACAACAATTAACATAACATATAATCAGTAGCTGTAACTGACAGTGTAGTTCAAACAAGTAAACCTGGCCCCAATCTCCCGAAGCATCTCAGGTAGAAATCTCAACTCAAATTGAGATTTTGCTCAAGTCAAGAGTATAAATTTGAGATCATTCTTAAGTTCGTGCTCAAAAGGTTTTACTGTAATAAACTCAGAACAGTGTATTTGTTTTATGGTGCCAACTTTGAGTCTGGCTTCCCATGGAAATTATCTCAAAGACACATGGCAGTTTGTGAGATTTGTCTCAGCTCAGATTGAGATGCTTTGGGAGATCAGGGCCTTGTCCTCAACCTTTATGCATCAATATAATGTATGCTTCTTATGCAGAATATAGCTATCAATATAATTTCTGTGAAAAAGTCTTGCCATGGAAATTATTAGCTTTAGTACATATACGTAACTGAAAAACATAAAAGTAAATCTAATGACTGTCTCTATGAATGAGTTACGTCCCCTTTTCATAATCATCAGAGCTACAGATAAGCTGCGTATTGGGGTAATTACACAATTAATTTTCTTAAAAACCCAATAGATTTTGAGAGGAGGGAGTACGAAAAAGCAAAGACAATCTGAAATACCCAAATAGAAAAGGATGTAACAGTGAAAAAACAGTACAAAAAATATCATTTACCCTATGAGTTTTATTAAATACCCAATTAAAATTTGTCAAAACCCAATCAAAATTGAAACTTAGGGGTAAAATACCCAATGGACTAAAACCTTATCTGTAGCCCTGATCATGTTTTCTTCTATATGAATTAAAAATATATGGGCAAACTCCTTGGTATTGTATATGTCACTATAGTTTAGTGATGTTTACTAGTATTTAGGATTGTGGCCTATGATATTTGAAAATCAACTTTATTTGATTTGACTCCACATTTATGAAAACAAAGACCGAAATCAGCAGTTTAATTATGCAAAAAATTTAATAGAAGATAAAAGAACAAGGTTAATTAGTTTGAATCATACAATGTATGCAAATTTCAAGGCTTATTTAATATAAGTTTCATAAAAACAACGATAACAAATGTAACGATACAAGCTTAAAAAAGAATACAAAGAACTCTTCATTTCTTTACTTCAAGCAAAAATGTTATCTATATAAAATACAGTCAATGAGCAAGGTAGAACATTTTTCAATTCATTCAAAAACATGATTACACACACACAAGCACATAAAGATGGAATGGTTAGTTGCTTAATAGTAGTATGTAACAGTTGAGTAAATGTACATGTATGTAACTTGTCCATTAATCACCAATATTCAGATAGAACATGGATATCAAGTCTTTGAGCCTATGATGAAACTGATCAATTGTTCGGATTGATTTACAATAAATCCTCAACGCATCAAATTATATGCCACTGATATAGACATCTCATAATCATAATCTAAACATGATGAAACTATTACAGTCTGTACAATATAGTCAAAACAAGTTACGAAATTGCTCTTTCAGGAATGATAAATCCGTAATTCCAGATAAATCAGGAAAATTGACACCACTGAATTTTGTAACTTAGCACACGTATGAGCTAAACAATAAAAACATCGCAGTCAAAAAATACAGTTGACAATAATCCCTACACTGATCAGCCTGAATTTGGTAAAATAATTATTTTTTGTGGGGATAAAGTTTTCGATGATTTCGTGGTTCAACGACCATAAAATCTAATCCCCAAGATTAATCGGCCTTCCCAATACAGAGCAAAGTTTTACCCTTCTATGTTTTGTAGTTAGGGGATATATGAATTGGTAAAATGGTAATTTGGTGGTTTCTTGATTTCATGGATTTAAAATATTTAAAAATAAAGGAAGATCCCTTATAATGTATTTGTGAGGTAATTTATTGGAAGGGATTTAATTTTGCACTATAACGCGAAATGAACGTAAATTAATCCACCGCGAATATTAATGATTTTACAGTAGTTTCCCCTTTCCTTAGCCTCAATAATTATTAAGACCAACTCAAAAAGAAATAAGGAGACAAGATTTCGGGATATCGAGGGCTTAAAATTATATGTAGTTACAACTGTTTTGCACTGAGCTTTCATTATGTTACTGTTCTGATTACGATAAAACAAGTCATGCTGCATACAAAACAAAATGTTCAAAGCATGGTTATGAACATGAACAATAATTTACGTACACAGAATAATTTTGCAGTGAAATATAGGGAACAAAAAAAGATCACATGGTTCTAGGTAGGACTCTATTTTCAGCTGATTTCTTCAGTATCAGATGGAGTCACAATTACTTGAATCACATTGCCTTTTGGAATTTTTACATCTTCAATCTTAAGTTTATCGTTAAGCATCTTTCCTGCATAGAAAAACCGCTGCCTAGATGGCTCGACTTTTTCCGCTTCAAATAGTTTTTTCTTTATTTTAAGCATAGAATCTGTAGTCCGTACTTTCAATTTCAAGTCTTTGTTTGTCGATGATAGCCGGAATTTTATCACAGTTTCAATACCAGGCAGATTATTTAAATCCGCTTCTTGTCCAGCTTCACTTTCACTTGTTTCTTCTATAAGATTAGTAGGTGAACCCAATACATACACGGGTAATTGGTAACGGTTTCCTAACTCGTCGTAACAATCCATCAGTGTTCCTGTAAAAATAATTGATATCATACTTATAATACAGTATTAATACAACTAGAGCTGTCATCGATAGAAGCAATATACTAGTACGTCAATGTATCGACAATGTTTTTTAGCCATTTGATTAGCAATTCACATTCTGAAATATCGATACTGACACCAAAATCAATCTATAGGGGTCATCAAATTGTTTGTTGATATAACCACCTCCATGTGAAGTTTGAAGATCCTTGGCCCAACAGTCCTTAAGTTATTGATCTCAAACCATTTAGTCTACTAACTGTGCAAAACGATATATACCCATCATCAAAGATGGGGAACATAATCAGATTTGTATATATTCAATTCAAGTATTTAATGTACTAAAGGCCTTCAGACCATACAAAGTATATATAATATGTATCAACAAACTAATGAAACATATATTCATTAACAAATATCTTTTGTCTTTCATTTATTATAAATATTTCCTACCATGAGGCAATGTAATGTTAGCGCCATCTATAATGGCCTGAGCAAGTGCGTGGTCCCCGGTTTCAAGAGCATAAGCAGCAGCTTTCAGTGCATCCCAAATTTCTTTTCTACCCTCAAAAGCCGGGGCAGTATCCCAAAATTCATCACGTTTACTTCGCAATTGTCCCTCTGTTAATGGAACGTCACTTTTCCATTTTGGTTTTTCTGGACGTAAAGGTTGGTTCCTTCCAATGGAGACTGGAAAAAAATGTTTACATTTTGTAATTTTCACATTGTTTCAAATACAGCTGAGAAATATTTACTTCTATTTCTTTTAATGCAATGGGATGGCACAAGTGACTCTTCACATGTCATTATCTGGACATATCAATTAATACTTGTGGGATTTTACACGCTTTAATAACAGATCAATTTGCAGAAACTACTGGCACTCGCTATGCATGGAAATCATACCAATTACAGCACAGTGTTGTTCAAATTATGGTAGGTTTAAATAAGAGGGTGAAAATGCTCATCTGACCTTTGTCCAAGTTAAAAGGAAGTATTGTCGAAACCTTAGTTATTTTATATAATTTATAAACACATTACACTTAACTATTATTCAATTAAGCCTCATACAATCCAAAAAAGGTCATAATTCTTGCAAAAATCAGGATGATGTGATGTCTCTAAATTCTTGCTTGACAGCATTATTGACATATTAATGATGAAAAAGTGTAGCAAACTTGTTTCAAATACTTAAAGCAATAATTGAGGCTGAACTTCATATGTCAACATTAATACGAACACACACCAAAATTCCCAATTAAAATCCAATTAGTGAAAACGTATATCCAAAATAATAAAAGAAAGGTTATAATTGAATGTCGTGATGATCCATTTGAGATCAGATAGTGCAGATTAAAAAGTTTGCCTCGCGTCCACATTAATCATCAGTTATTTCATTCATACTGTACTGTGGTGAATGCATATTATATGAGATATTAGTTTATAGTCCCATCTACCATAGAATCTGTATATATAACTGAGGGTGCTGAAATTGTTTATAAATTGAATAGGATCGTACCGTATGTGGATTTTTTAGTCATATATGTACCGTAACTTCCGTAAGTGAATTGTTTTATTCATATGATATGACATGGGATCAAATGATTGCAAAATAAGTTATTAATACATGCTTTCCAACTTGTTTCATGAGCCATCAGGGAGATTTACGATTTTTGTCCGTGATATTTTAACTTTCATCAGTGAGATTTTAGATGTGCAAAGGGAGGTAAACCCTATTAAGACTCATGAACGTATTTTCGGTCCGGATATGGACTTTAACCATTCCTTAAAATAATGGCTGCCGATTTGCGCGAAATTTGCAATCTGTTTTACCTGAAATTAATGATAAGTCATGCAATATTGCTTCAGTTAATGTCACACCTGTAAAGAAACATGCTGGCATGACCAATTGATGACCTTATTCCTTCGCTTGATATAGCAGTAAATAGCCAAACTTAATAAATTCCCACGCCATTGCCTGATGTTGAACTGACCTGCTGCGCTTGATTGGTATCAATTACTGATACGGATCATTAATACATGCCTTGTATATTTGGAAACAGCTGGGCATCGGCTGTTTTCTGAATGATTTAACATGATAAACAATTTACAAATGCAGACTTATGCCAGTCCAGGTTTTTCATGAAATGTCCGGGGCTCGCGGGTTTGACACTCGATTCCGGGACTTTCACGGACAATCCGTGAAAGTTGGTAACCATGTTAATAGAACATTTTAACAGGCTGATTAATTTATTTGTAACAAAGATCTAAACTCATTTTATGAATTAATTTGTAACAAAGATCTAAACTCATTGTATTTTTAGATGTTTGTTTTTAACTTGAACTTTATGATGAATATCTGTGAATGTGATTGAATATTTTTTGATACTATGTCATTTACATGCAATCTGGCTTTGTAAAACTACACAAAATAACAGGAGATGTGTGAGAGAGAGCGAGTTATGTTCACAAGCATTCAGGACTTAGTATAGACAGATAAGCTGTCTGCAAGTGGCTGCTTAAAATTCTGACGGTCCAGCCACTACACGGGCATCCCTGTATAGATTGCGTCGAAATGGTTTGACTAACATGTGTTATGACTGACAGGCATTGAGGGGGTTCTCACAAAGAGAAACAGGACCCCATGATGCCCATCATGAAATCTTGTTTACAAACACAGACAGTGGTCAGCGGATAAATATGAAAATGAGGGTATATTATTTGTGTGTGCATACTTCCTGCTACATCTGATGATTCCCTAGATGAATGATCCCGGCGTCTTCTTCCTAAACACCCTCCCATGATACCTAGAGGGGTTAGGACAACTACAAAATTATTCTGACAGTTCTCTCTTCTTCCTAGGCTTTCCAACGTGACGTCATTTCAGCTTGGATCGTCTACCAATGTTACAGGCCATTGGATAAAAATATTTATTGAAAATAAAATAAATATTTTGGCGATATAAAATATAAGTAGGATAAGTTTAATGCAGATAGACCAATTGTGCACCATAATTTAATACTCAGAAATTTGATATTTATTTATTCGCTGCATTAAGGTATTGTATAAATTCCAGTATCCGGTCCAAGGCAATCGGAACGGTCCGTACGGCATTTATCGCTTCCTGACGTCGCCAGATAAAATACATATATTCTACAGCAGAATTGTACGAGGTGCTCCGAATGGGTCCAAGGTAAACAAAATGGCTGCGCCCTGTGACAGTCTTATCGCAAGTTACATGCAAGGCGATGACGCTTCTGTCGCAAAGAAATTATCTGAAGGTAACCATAATTTATATGCAGATAGAAATCATTATTCAAAAACATATCACACTAACTTTGCCATGTGTCAATTTGTGATGTAACGTCGGTTTATTTTCCTTCCTGTGCAAGTTGTGGAATCTGGTCTATTCGTACCCTACTTAGTTGTACCCAAATATTTGCCCCCTGAGTTGTTTTCGTTTTCATCATATCGACATTACAGGATAAATTAATTAAGCGACAATGTGCGAGATGTACCGAATATACGACAGGGTGCATACACCGGATAGAGCAACCAGGTACAAAAATGGCGATTATTTTTGCCAAAAGATAAGAATTTGTAAAAATACTTAATTGAACACAATGACAACCAGAGGCGAAGCCAGACCAGAAGCCATGTTACGCACGGATGGGGAGGGTGCAGGAGGGGGTATACACTACCTCGATACCACTTGATCAGTAGTCTAACGTTTTACCGCTACGCTATAATTATCATTAAAAGTAGTAGTTACAATATTATGTTTAAAGTATGCATATGCCACTCGAACAATGATAAGACAATCTAGTATTACAAAAAAGCACTTATCAACAATAAATGTTGCATTAAGATTTTGAAGTGTAATCTAAATGCAATAATAAACATGCAAAAAGTATGGTCCGCAATTCCAAGTAGATTCTAATCTATGTGCGTAAATAATATCAAGAATCTAAATCTATCTGCTTGGAAATCCATACTCATGTACAGCATCGCACTTTGATGTTAAAAGTGTTTTCTTCGTCGAATCAGTAAGCGGTTGAGCTTCATCGGCAAACACGTCTGGATACGGTGGACCTTGGAGAATGTTTTGTGAGGTTGACACCATTTTAAATTTTACCGCTCATAAACTTTTCAGGAAGGACAACTCTAGCATGTTCGATTAAATTTTGTACATATTACCTTTCTTGGTTTAAAATGTAATAGATCTTTAAGATGTACAAAATGCCGATTATGCCGTTACGGTACATTTACACATTTATACATAGGTTACGATCTAGTGGATCTATTCTACATAATTATAAGTTTCTAAACAAATCATAGGATCATTTACGACTTTAAGATATTGACAATCATGGTCATTGATGGGTACACCCCCCTTAGCCTTCGACTTTGATGCCATTTTTAGCCCTATTAATTTTTTCACTTTTCAAATTGATCTTACGCATGTGTGTAAGTGAGTATCGCTGGCTACGCCCCTGACAACACTATTTTACGACTTAGCTGACAATGTTTTCGCCTAAATAATATGTTTAACTTGAAAAATGCGTATATTTTCTCGCCATCGTTATCTAGTTACGGAAGCAGCATAGTAAATAAAATGCAATATTTCAAATATAAAACCATTTTTAGGATAATCTCTGCTAAAGTTTAGAAACAAAGATGTTTAATGATAATGTGCAATATTTATTTTATAGGTTTTTCATGTTTAAACGCTGAAAAAAGAATAATTATAACACTCCCGCTATACGGCCTATTAGCCGTTGCCCCCACAGTCCACACTGTCAAATTCCGGATTCCAGAAAACGGGTTTTATCATGTAATGTCGATATCGAGAATTGTGTATCATACGAAAAGCTGCATACAGGTCACCAGTCAGTCAGTGCTGTGTGCAGAATCTACATAAGGTAAGGATAACCATATAATTATAAATCATTATTAAATGCTCAGGTTTATATCAGATCCAATAAAAATCTCTTATACATATTTCAGCATTGACAGATGGTAAATTATCGCTCACAGACATCATAGAAAATCTTGGGTAAGTTCTTAGTACGGACATGTATTCTATTTGCAATCATAATTATATAGAATGGAAAAAGTTCATATAAAACAAAATTTTAAATGATTTTTTTTCAAGAAAAAAGTATAGCTAGTTTCAGTATCATTGTCTCTAGCTGTTGTCTATGTTTAGTCATTTAGCCGGTAATTTCTTTTAAGACAACATTTCTCTAGATCAACTGATCAATAAATTGGTAATCCATAACAGCAACGCTCATAGAAAAAGATATATAAAGTCAGACAGGGAACGTAGCACTCAACTTTACCAGCCGATCACAGAAAACATAAAAACATCACATATATACAACAATTACATGGCACAATGCCAAACACATAACCGAATGAGAAAATAACGAGCGTAAAGTGCTATGTAGCTAAATAAGATATATATGTATATAAGTATCTGTATAGGCAATATACAGTATAGGTAGTAGATGCTGTGATTGTCACTTGACCTCTCTGAATGGTGGTCTGAATGTTTGTCTGGATGAAAATATAGGTTAAGGCAAAAACTGAAGTATTTGTAATAATAGAAGCTGCATGTTTCATTGAAATTTCATGTCGCAGTGTCTGTCAGAATGATTACTCAGTTTATCAAGGGATCCTCTTTTACATTCTCATGTAAAGGGAATACTTAACTATTCTCATTCATGTGTGCAATTAATCAGGTGAGTGTTTCAGGGCAATCTATGTTCTCTTGGTAAAAATTTTCTAGCAGGATTGTTCTTCATGTACACTTGTAATAATAAATGGATTAATTCCATTCTAGGGGTTATATGACCAATACAGATGTTTCAGTCAGAAAGAAAGCTACACAAATGATTGGGGATGTTCTACATGAGTTACCTGTCACTTTCCTCAGTCATAAGCAAGGTATTGTTTTATTAGCTCACCTGTCACAAAGTGACAGAGTGAGCTTTTGTGATCACTCTTCGTCCGTCCGTCCGTCCGTCAACAATTGGCTTGTGTAGACACTAGAGGTCACAATTTTAGCCTAATCCTTATGAAACTTGGTCACAATGATCATCCTAACAAAATCTAGGTCAAGTTCGATATTGGGTCATCCTGGGTCAAAAACTAGGTCACAAGGTTAAATCATAGAAAAACCTTGTGTAGTCACTAGAGGTCAAAATTTTGAATTAATCTTTATGAAACTTGGTCACAATGATCATCTCAACAAAATCTAGGTCAAGTTCGATATTGGGTCATCTGGGGTAAAAAACTAGGTCACAAGCCTTGAAGGTCAAATCATAGAAAAACCTTATGTAGTCACTAGAGGTCACAATTTTGGCCTAATCTTTATGAAACTTGGTCACAATGATCATCTCAACAAAATCTAGGTCAAGTTTGATATTGGGTCATCCGGGGTCAAAAACTAGGTAACAAGGTCAAATCATAGAAAAACCTTGTGTAGTAACTAGAGGTTACAGTTTTAGCATAATCTTTACGAAACTTGGTCACAATGATCAACACAACAAAATGTAGGTCAAGTTCGATATTGGGTCATCTGGGGTAAAAAACTAGGTCACAAGGTCAAATCATAGAAAAACCTTGTGTAGTCACTAGAGGTCACAATTTTGACCTGATCGTTATGAAACTTGTTTACAATGATCATAACAACAAAATCTAGGTCAAGTTCGATATTGGGTCATCTTGGGTCAAAAACTAGGTCACATTGTCAAATAAAAAACCTTGCATAGTCACTAGAGGTCACAATTTTGGTCTAATCTTTATGAAACTCGGTCACAATGATCATCTCAACAAAATCTAGATCAAGTTTGATATTGGGTGATCCGGGGTTAAAAAACTAGGTCACAAGGTCAAATAATAGAAAAACCTTGTGTAGTCACTAGAGGTCACAGTTTTGGCTTGATCTTTAAGAAACTTGGTCACAATGATCATCTCAACAAAATCTAGGTCAAGTTCGATATTGGGTCATCCGGGGTAAAAAACTAGGTCATTAGGTCAATCATATAAAAGCCTTGTGTAGTCACAAGAGGTCACAATATTGGCCTAATCTGTATAAAACTTGGTCACAATGACCATCCTAACAAAATCTAGGTCAAGTTCGACAGGTGAGCGACCCTCTTGTTTATTATGCTCTCTTCAAAAACGTATGTTATATATATATTGCTTTTATGGGTGTAATGATACGCTCACCTCATTATACAATATGTACCGTCCATTTTTCTTATGGCTCGGTATATTTTGGTTCCGTATGATATTCTCTAATAGCTGCTTTAAATACTTCAATTTTTATGAAACGAGAGTTGGTAGGCATCTAGACAATGACTTTGTTGCTATTAATACAGCAAGTATTTCATACCATAATGATTCTGTCAACTGTTGTAAATGAATTTTGACAATATGAAGTACATGTATATTTTAAGCCAATCAAAATCACTGATACATAATAATTATACACAATCCGTTGGCTTCAGCATGTTTTCATTGTCAGAATATTATTTAGGTAATAAATAAATCTTGTACCAAACAGTATCGAAATTTAGTTGTTTTGTACCGTAAACTATGTGGAGCTAGTTTTAGTTTAGTTGTAGTTTTAACTAAGGATGGCAACGAGTACCCGAATACTCGAGTACTCGTTCAAAGGTCCGATTATCGAATATCAAATCAGTATTCGAGTACTCGGTAAAAAATAAAAATAATAATTGTTAATCCTGTATTGTACAGAACGTGTCCAAGTAATATCTTGACTACTAACATTACAATTAACAACGTGTCATCAATCCTAATCGCCGCTACGAGGTCGCTAATTGCAAGCAAAACACATGCAGACCTGTCAATCATCGTCTGTTAGTTTGTTTATGACACATAGCTTGGGGTTCTTTTATTGACATCAATCCGAGAGATTGTTTTCGATCTTTAATTGGCAGTTATTGTTTATTGGGTGTGACAATTGATTATGAAATTAATAAAATATTACTTTAAATTATAATTGTTCTCACGCATTTACACTGTACACATTGTTGTTCTTTTGTTAATTTTTTTGTTTCAACATTCTTCTACCTATATAGATTAGACCATAAACTGAACAGAATGGACAGGCATACACGATGTTCTATTTGAAGTTGAACACGTATGTTTGCAGTACAACATTTCTGTGTCCCAAATATCATTCACAAAAATTTATAATTTTCCGAGTACCCGAGTACTCGATCGGAAGAATGACCGAGTACCCGAGTACCGATTTTAGTATTCGTTGCCATCCCTAGTTTTCACCCATTCCTTGGAACTTCGCTCTGTAAAGACACATGATAATATGCAAATGAACAGATTTAACAATGCAGCATGGATGAACAAATTGAGATGTACTGTGGTACCATGGCCTGGCTAGATCCCTGATTACAGTCATCATTAATTGATCATTGATAATTTTGTTATGAAAGATTGGTAGTGAATGCATGTTATCTATTTACAGTAAGTCTGTTGTCTACATATTTATGCGAGAAGCTCAAAGATCATGCCTTTGTACAGCCACCAGCTCTGTATGGACTTGATGCATTGGTAAGTTTTTCACACCTGTCTTTTTTCTGACCATGTCTTCACAAATCGCTGGCTTAGAATTAGAAGGTCGTACCTTATAGGACTCATGTATATTTGAAATCTGCATCTCAAGGCGCTTCTTATGTGCTTATATTCATATTAATGTTGACCAAACTGAAGTTTGAAAAGCTTGTTTTTCCATAAGTAAAGAGTAGTTTTCTGACATTTTTCTCTTGTTTTCTCAAAATATTGATTTTGTAAGCCAGCGAAATGTCATTCCACCTTTGAAATATCTTTCTGTATATGCCCAGACCACGATGAAAACTAATGTACTTAGTGAATCTTTTTACAGCATTATTATATATTTGATATAATAGCTGCTGCCAGCACCGTTTACTTTCTAGCAGTAATGAGAATGAAAGATCAGATTTAACAGACTACTTAAATGTTTTCTTTTAGAGCCAGTGTGAAGAGCTACCAGGGGAGATAATTGAAACTATTTGTCGTACAATATTCAAGGAAGTTCATACTCAATCGTTAGCGCAGTCTAGTCGACGATCAGTGTACAGGATATTGCTGCACTTTCTAACAAAACACCTCAAATGTAAGTCATTCATTGTACACAATTTTGATCATACTATTTTTGGTGAATTTGATATGTACTGATTAAAACACAGTTTGTTTCTAGTGATACATGATGGAAGTTTTTCTGGAATTGATACTATACTGTGAACCTAGAAATTATTTCATGTGATTTCATTTCGTGGAGTTCGTGAGTGGTAGAATTTTGCTAAAATTAAGTTGCTGCGAAAGTGCTTTTAACATTAATATGGACATTGCGGGAGACTTTAAAAAAAGGAAAAAAAATTGTTGCGAATATGCGGACGATCATCAGAATGCAGAAATTTGTATTCGCAAAAGTAAATTGGTTTACAGTACTGTTCACAACTAATGTTTGCTCCTCATTTAGAGCCAATGTCACGGATGAACTTAACCTGGCCTAAGGATTATAAATCTCTTTTAATGCTCAACTCAACTTGAGTATGAAATTGGATTAGCTCCTAGAAAGTCCAAAAACATTTTGCTGTTTTGAAGTTTGAGCACAAAATTGAGTTGAGCATTAAAAAAGCTTTACAATCATGGTGCCTGGTCATCTGGGAATATGAATTCCCAGATTTACCGGTAGCTCAGTGGTAATGCACTGGACTGTCAATCCAGAGGTTGTGTGCTCACTCCCTGGCATCGGAACTTAACATTTCTGAAATATTTTTAATATTTCCCGCTATATCTGACCGTGTGGTCTGCAAAGTATCTGGAAGTGCCAGGAAGCTGTGTATCGGTGCTATACACTGTCAATCCAGAGGTTGTGTGCTCACTCCCTGGCATCGGAACTTGACATTTCTGAAATATTTTTAATATTTCCCGCTATATCTGACCGTGTGGTCTGCAAAGTATCTGGAAGTGCCA
Organism: Spisula solida; assembly: GCA_947247005.1. Taxonomy (NCBI): domain Eukaryota; kingdom Metazoa; phylum Mollusca; class Bivalvia; order Venerida; family Mactridae; genus Spisula; species Spisula solida. Next base: position 16,866,888 of record OX365952.1, on the reverse strand, counting down.
GGAAGCTGTGTATCGGTGCTATATACACCGGGCACATTGAAGAACCAGGCTGTCTATTCGAAATAAGAGCTAGGCGCACTTCTGCAGCGCCGGACATGCCTGTATCGTATGTCTCTCCCTTCAGGGGCTTTCTCTCAGTCTGTCTCTCTGGTCAGATCATGCTGTATCTGCACTGGTAGAGGGTGCACCTGCGCCCTTGTGGCTGCAATACAGTAATGTCAAGTGCCTATGGATGTGCGTTTAAAATCTGGTATATTTATTTATTTTATTCTAATCTGTGAGGTGAATGTCTAGTGCAGTAACTTGTTGGTCTTGATCGAAATACTCACTGTTAGACCAATTTCGTCGGCAAAAGTTGCCTATGTCAATTGATTATATTTCAGGGTTTCAAGATTTTAATATTTTTTACTTTTACCCATACAATTTGATGATGAGACTGTTATTGTATGTATATTTACAGATGTAGAAGTTATTGGTACCGACTTTGTGTATGGTTTTATCCAGTGTATGGACTCAGAACAAGATCCCAGGAACCTTATCCTGGCATTTACATGTTCGCAGATTATTATACAGTACTTTTCTCTCGGTGTCTTCTCAGAAGAAATGTTCGAAGTTGTGTCCTGTTATTTTCCTATTGATTTTACACCAGTAAGTGTCAGTCTAGTAATATATGTATGTAGTGTAGATTTTTACTTGTCAAAATAAACGTAATTACACAGTAGGTGAAATCCTTAGATAAATCAACTCCTGAAGGGTGCTAATTACGGCACTAATCTATAGTGTGCAGCTACCATGTAATTCAGTTTATTATGCCCCCCTATCTTTAATGAGGGGGATATTGCTTTGCGCATGTCTGTCGGGCGGTAGACCAAATGATGTCTGTTCAATAACTCAAGAACGCTTTGCCCTTGGATCTTCAAACTTAACATGGTGGTTGACCATCAAGAGTAGATGACCCCTATCGATTTTGAGGTCAAAGGTAAAGGTCAAAGTGACACATTTCTTACTGTTGGCTGCCATAGGGGCATTCGTGTTTTACAAACATTTCTTGTTTTGACAGGATAAAACTTTGCACAATAATATTAAGAATTTCATTTTAATTGTGCTTTAAAGATGTTTGCTGCAGTTTCTTGTTTGAGAGATGGAGCAAATATTTTCGAATATAAAAAATCATTCAAAATTTGTATATATGAACACCCTTATAGTATTGTGTTAGAAATTGAAAAAAAAATTATTTTTGTCTCTGTGCTTGTTTACTCTGTATCTTACATAATGATGTTCTATTGTAGCCATCCAATGATCCAAGTGGCATTACACAAGATGATTTAATTCGAGGTTTACGAAAATGTCTTTCTGCTTCACCCAAGTTTGCGGAATATTGTCTCCCTTTGTTGATGGAAAAACTCACCTCCGACTTGAAGAGTGCTAAAATTGATGCTTTACTTACATTGGTAAACATGTAATTCTTATTGGATTTTATTGATGCAGAAAAATGTGTACATGTAAAATGTATTTACTTTTTATCTAAATATGCAAATATAACTTAAATAAATTACTTACATTGATAATGTATCAGTAGTTGACACAAGGTAATATACCTGTACTTTATAGCTAGGCCTTGAAAAAACCCAGTTGTTATTAAGTGGTCTGTTTTGGTGGAAGGGTGCCGGAGTGGTTAGTGCTCTCGACGACCAATCCGGAGGTAACTGTGTGAATCTTGGCCGGAACACTGAAAATTTCAGAAATGCTTTATAGTGTTTTTCACTCAACTAGAGATGAACTGGTGGGAAACCCAGAGGTGTGTATACATGCTTTACATTGGGTATGTTAAAGTCTGTTCGGAAAGAGCTAGTGCAGCATTCTCGGATTGCTTGTATCACTCAAACGTTCTGTCTCTTCCCTTGAACCTGGAGGTCATTGACCAATTTGACAGAGATAAAACAAATGACCATGCACTATGACTGTTCCATTCATATGGTCTGTCTCAGGATCCTACAAATCTTCAAAAATCTTTAAATCTGGATCTGCTGCACTAAAATATAAATTGTTTTAAATTATTTGATGAAAAGATTAAAAAAAATTGACAAGTTATGAGTATTCGAAATTTATATGCTGAATTGTAGCAAACGCTGCATTAGAAAACTACTTGAGACATTGTTTGGGTGTAGGGATGTGTGTTAGTAGCACAATGGTATAATTGGTATACTTCATAATAATGAATAATTTGCTGGCTTAGAATTAGAAGGTCATAAGTACAAAATCAATATTTTGAGAAAGCAAGAAAAAACTGTCAGAAAACTACTCTTTACTTATGAAAAAACAAGCTTTTTAAACTTCAGTGTGGTCAACATGACAACCACTTTCGATTTTCATGAAAATAGGCTCATAAGAAACGCCTTGAGATGCAGATTTAAATATGCATGAGTCTTAAAAGGTTGTTAATAGTACTTATGACCTTCTAATTCTAAGCCAGCGAATTATGGCAAGGGAGATAATGTATTTGTAACTGAGTGAAAATAGGCTCGTAAGAAACGCCTTGAGATGCAGATTTGAATATGCATGAGTCTTAAAAGGTCGTAAATAGTACTTGTGACCTTCTAATTCTAAGCCAGCGAATTATGGCAAGGCAGATAATGTATTTGTAACTGAGTGATGTTTTCCATAACCTTTTGTTACATTGCAGGCTTCCTGTGCAGAAGTTTATGGTGCAGAGAAAATTTACGAGTTTCAATCTTCATTCTTCAAGTGTATCAAGAAAGAGGTGAGTTTGAACGTGACTCTAAGGCCTAAAACATTATTGTTTGTTTTCCCTTTCCTACCTACCCAAGGAAAAACTCCCCTACTTTTTTTTACCCTTAGGAAAAAAATATTTTATTTTATAAGAAAAAGTCAGGTACAAGAGTATGGAAAAAAAACTATTGACAAAAAAAATTTGAAAAAAAAATGAAAAAAATAAAAAAAATTTACCTATCTACCTACCCAACCCTAATAAGCCTGGGTCTAGAAGGCAAAAACAACCCTATTTTATGGTAACTTAGTGTTCGCTGTTACACCTGATGGAGTATGTCCACATGTTCTTTACATAAGCCTTCATTACTACAAGTACATGATGATACATAGGCCTACAGCAGTTCCAATGTTACATGTTTTACAGGTATTCCTCTCAGGTGACTCCATCATCGAGGAAGCAGCTCTATCAGCCGTCACTGCCCTGGTGAAGACTGTATCAACTGGACTCACACAGGTTTGCTTTAATATGAATATGATGTGGTTTTCTGTAAAATCATAACTTTTGCAGTTTTAAATCTTGCAGTAATGGTAAAGTGGTAATTTGGTTTCCTGGTTCTGAAAGAACTCTTTTTATGTATTTTTGAGGTCAATTATTTGAAGGCATCTAATTTCATGATTTTGTTCATCCGCAAAATTATCGAAAGTTTAGTCCCCAGCTACTATTTATAATTTTTTACAGTAGTTTACTTTATGCATGATAAACAGACTGTTTGGTTGCATAATAATTTTCACCATGTTATGGCTTTTGTCATGTTGGGTACTCATGGTCTGTCGTCAATGTGTTATCTCACTTGAGCTCACTTCAGTTCCAATGAAGTATTCTAGTTCATTCACATAGTATTACATGCCATGTCTTGCAGACCCCTTTGCGCGAGATTGGTGATTGAAATGCTGGAAATTTCATTAAAATGAGGGACATTTTACTTACTCAAACTTTAGACTTAAATTAATGAAAAAAGATAATATTAAGTCAGACAGGGAAGGCAGCACTCAGCTCAACCAGCCGAGCACAGAAAACATAAACAACACACAAGGCACAATGCCCACCTAAACCAGCCGAGCACAGCAAACATAAACACATACAAGGCACAATGCCCAACTCAATAAGCTATGATCCTCCCATGTCCAAGCTGTCAAAATTCTAAATGAGGCGATTTAAACTAATAGTTGTGATCATTTTCATAATGTAAACCAAAAATGTTAGGTTTCAGTATGTCCAAAAAATATGTGAGATTTGATAATATTGCCCCCTATCATGCGTGAGTAGATTCTCAAATGTGTGAGACTGAGGCATGATGCAGATCTGGCATGTATGAATTCAACTTACTGGTATGCTCCTGAGTTCAGGTTTAGCATTTTTATCACATTGATTTCTAGAATACAAGTAACAAGTTTAGTTTGACCCTTTTATTCACTCAGTGAGTAGGCTTTTATAACTTACATTGTCTCACTACTCTCTGATCGACCCTCATATATTGATAAAAGGGGGTTATCACTAATTGCCTATGATATGTAAACAATGCTATTTGCTATCTCTTTATTTGTATTCCACTTTTCAGAGTGACAGGAAGAAAAGCCTTGACGGTTTTGTAGAGGAAATTCTAAATGGTGTGTTGTGATTTTATGACATATATTCAGTTTTATACGTACGCAATATGATTGTTTGTTTGCCATTATTCAGTCTATACTGCTTTTAGACAGCCAGTCAAGTAATACATTAAATGTGACTTTTGGATGTAAAATACTGATGTATTCATCTCTCCCTCATATACACTGCCCACCAAAAATAAGTATACAGGTGTTATTTGCCCACTTATTTGCCTGTAATAATACTATTTGCAGAACAGTGAAGCAACTATAAATTTGAATAAAGGGAATCTTTTTGTTTATTAAATGGAAAGGCCATACATTAATTGGTTCACTAGGTGCAAAATCGAAAGTTTCTTTGTCCGTCTTTAATGGTAACTTTGCCACAAAACGATTGAAAATTCAGCCTCTTTGATCACTTGGTTAGTTTAGTTCCGAACATCTTCATCTTTATTTCTATCTCTATTTTGACTCATTTATTAACTGTAGTTTCTGAAACTAATACTTATACATTTAAATGTGACCGTCTGATAAACAGATAATGAATAATTTAACCAAGTTTAATTTTTGCATCAATTATTTACTGTATACTTATTTTTGGTGGGCACTGTCGTGGGGGAAGTCATATTGATTTTGTGCCGGACATCTGTCCACACTTGGTCCTTTACCATGGTTACCATTGGTCGGATTTTCGATGAAACTTCACATGAACAGTTGGTACCAATCTTAGTTGTGCCTATTGTCAAGAATTGTGGCATTTACAGGGGTGTCAATATTCCTGATAAATCTGGAATTCCGGATTTGTCTATTCTAAAAGAGCCAAGATTTCTGACAAAAATAAAAGTTATTTGATGAAAATATCTCAAGAAATGGTAAATTTATTCTTCTCTGAAGGATTTTCTTAATACAAACTGAGTTAATTATGGAAACAATGTCATTGAAGGCCTCATGTTTGGCAAAAATGGTTAGCCCATTGGCAAATGATTTTCCTGATTTTTAAATTGACTTTGTTGACACCCCTGCATTTACAAGTTGATCTGTGTTGAATTCTTGAACTTTGCTGTGTTAAAATGACCTCTAACTGTAAACCAAGAAATTATTTTGCGTGGTTTAATTTCGTGGAGTTCGCGGGTGATAGAATTTCACGAAACTAAGTTGCCGGGAAAGTGCTAAAAACATTAATATGGACATTGTTGGAAACTTAAAAACACGAAAATTTGTAGTTCCGCAACGAATATACCGACGAAAGTTAGTATTCGCGAAAGTAAATTGGTTTACAGAAAACGGTTCTTGTATATTTACAGAATGTAAGTCCCACCTGTTACAGCCAGAGTTAATGTTGATGCTATTTACTGGACGATTGTTACAGGCCGTTGCTATAGGCTCAGATGATGCGTGTTCTCAGGTTGCCAAAGTTACCATACCATTGTTGATAGAATCTCACAATACACAAACACAGGTAAATCTTATTGAACTGATAAAGAAAAACCTCAGTTTTGAAGTGTCAGTACTGTAAACCTAGAAATTATTTCGCTCAATTTAGTTTCGCGGAGTTCGCGAGTGGTATAATTTTGCCAAATTAAGTCGCTGCAAAAGTGCTTAAAACATTAATATGGAAATTGCAGGAAACTTAAAAACGCGAAAGTTTGTAGTTCTGAATATGCCGACGATCAGCAAAACACAAAAGTTAGTATTCGCGAAAGTAAATAGGTTTACAGTAAATTATAAATAGTACATCATACATGAAATTGCATTTATTCATCCAATACTGTCATTCAGATGGGTAAATTAAATTTCATTACAAAAATATGTAAACTTATAGTAACTGTAAAGTCAACTAAACTTGTAATCATAAGATATTTTTTTGTTGATCAAATCATCACAAGTAATTAACCACATTTAAAATATTTTAATCCGTGAATTTGGGACTCAACGAAAATGCATTTCTCAAAATTTACACAAATTGAAATATCCATGAAAATGCATAATTTTACAAGTATACATGTATATAATGCCTAGATTTATGTATTTTCAGCCAACACCTAAGTATAATGTGATCATTGTACTGAACAGAATATTAGAAACAGTCGGCAAGTTCCAGTTTGGAAACCAAAGTACGATGATTATATTCAACTTACTAAAAAAAAAAACTAAACATTATGGCTTTCCTGAAAAGATTGGGGGGGGGGGGGCTTATTTCTGTATAGTCACTATACCCACTTTTAGTTGATGGAGTCCAAGGTGTTAGTTAAAGAGTTTGAGGGTTGGCTGGTAACATATGTTTGAAATATTGGTTGTGATACACCTAAGACAAAAGTGAACTCCTAACCTCACTCATTTTTGCCGTGGCAAAGCCCTTATAGTATTACTGATCTTTAATTCATTAAAATAGAATATCCTCTTTAGCGTGCTTGAAAAACAGTATTCAAGCTCTAAACTTGCATTAAGCATGTTTGATTCCAGGCCGCGACATACTGTCAATATAAGAGTTAGTCATAGCTAGTGTACAATGTCCGACAATAAATAAAGTTTGTATTTGTATTTAAAATCATTAAAAATGGTTCTGGTATACTTACCTTACTTTATGTTCAGCATGTTTAGTTTCAGGTATATTTAACTGCTCAATGCCCAGTGTCAGGGTAATATGACTGGGTTGTCACCATATTACTGAAATACTGTTGACCTGTTGAGCTTTAAACAAAATAATTTAAAAATAAGATAATAATTGATCATTGAACCTTGTGTGGCTCAATCTAAAGCCTAGGTCCCACTGAGGAATTCCACATTGACGATGTTTTCCCGATTTCTTTCTATACCAACCGATTCATCACAATTCCTTCCGATATCATAAACTGTATCATGACTTCCCCGAAGCTTCCCCTAGACCACGAGGAACCTGTACCCGATGTCCTGATAGGAGTACATCGCCGAGGCAAAAAAGCTCTGTGGGACCTAGGCTTACAGCTTTAATCACAAATCCAATGTGGCTAATATTCACAGTTTTTATGTCTATCTCATTTTTTAGTGGGGGAGACATACTGATTTTGTTCTTGACGTCGAGGCTTGCTCTACATAACCACTAGTACGATTTCAATGAACTTCACATGTCATTTGAATATTTGGTACCAAGCCTAGTTGTGCTGGTCATGAATATTAGGTCGGATGGCTTTTGACAGAGTTATGGTCCTTTTATGGTCAAACATAAGTTTGTCCACGCTTGGATTTCAATGAAACTTAACATGAATAGTTAGTACCTAGCCTAGATATGCATATTGTCAGGAATTTTAGGTGTCAAATATTATCCGAGTTAAGCCCTTTGAGGGAGACCTATTTTTGTGTCAAAAACCCTTCTGGTTCATGTACAATATAATGGTTTAAATTGGTTCCCTGTTGTTTTACAGATCCCATACTGTCAATGAAGGAACAGATATTGATAATTTATACCCAAGCCTTAGACAGTGATGTAACGTCTATACAGTTAGTTGGTATTAAAGGATTTGAACGTCTTGTATCGTTACACAGTGAGTGTTTGTCAGACTTGGACAGATCAAACGTTGCTGACAGACTGGTGAAGAAAGTAACATCCAACGACTGTGATACTGATACCAGGTACTGTAAAATTATTTAATTTAAATGGAACAAAATTTCATGGTTTTGGTGAAAAAGACGTAATTTCAAGGATTTTGGATTACATGAAAAATGGCAAGGTCAAAATTCAAACAAATTATCAGAGATTATTAAAAATCAAACAGATTTATTATTATAATTTTTATGCCCCACTATCGATAGATGGGGAGGCATATAGTGATTCACCTGTCCGTCAGTCCGTCCGTTCGTCCGTCCGTCCGTCCGTCCGTTCGTCCGTCCGTCCGTCCTGGTTAACCCAAATTGACCGTTTCTTCTAGCATAAATATGGCTTGCTACAAAGCTTTCATACGGATGTTGTGTATGAACACTCTCCACACGCCTGTATCACCTAACCCCATTTTGACCTTCACCTTGACCTAATTTTGGACTTAGACTTATTTATGGACAAGGCTGCCACAGGGGGCATAAGCGTTTATTGAACGCAGTCTTGTTTTAGCTCACCTTGAGCACTTCGAGCTCAGGTGATCACCCTTTTGTCTGTCGTCCGTCGTTCGCCGTCAACAATTGGACTGTTAACACTCTAGAGGTTATAATTTTCACTTAATCTTAATGAAACTTGGTCACAATGTATGTCTCTATGAAATCTAGGTCAAGTTCGTAATTGGGTCATCTGGGGTCAAAAACTAGGTCACCAGGTCACATTGAAAAAAAACCTTGTTAACACTCTAGAGGTCACATTTTTGACATAATCTTAATGAAACTTGGTCACAATGTATGTCTATAGGAAATCTAGGTCAAGTTCATAATTGGGTCATTTGGGGTCAAAAACTAGGTTACATCACAGAAAAACTTTGTTAACACTCTAGAGGTCACATTTTTAACATAATCTTAATGAAACTTGGTCGCAATGTATGTCTCTATGAAATCTAGGTCAAGTTCGTAATTGGGTCATCTGGGGTCAAAAACTAGGTCACCAGGTCACATTGAAAAAAAACCTTTTTAACTCTCTAGATGTCACATTTTTGTCATAATCTTAATGAAACTTGGTCACAATGTATGTCTCTATGAAATCTAGGTCAAGTTTATAATTGGGTCATCTGGGGTAAAAAACTAGGTCACCAGGTCACATTGAAGAAAAACCTTGTTAACACTCTAGAGGTCACATTTTTTACATAATCTTAATGAAACTTGGTCACAATGTATGTCTCTATTAAATCTAGGTCAAGTTTATAATTGGGTCATTTGGGGTCAAAAACTAGGTCACTAGGTTATATCACAGAAAAACATTGTTAACACTCTAGAGGTCACATTTTCACCTCATCTATATTAAACCTGGTCAGTGTAAAATCGAAATCAAATATTAAGGTAATATCATAAAAATATTGATTCTGCCTAAACTGCTAGTCATCAGGTGAGCGCTTTAGGGCCAATGGCCCTCTTGTTTTTTTAAAATGCCGAGCATAGCCTTTATTTGTCAGTCAGCTTTCAGCTGAAATATATCAGGCATATATGTGTGCCTCTACCCGGATTTGAACCTGTGTCGCCAGATTAGACGACAAGCACTCTTACCATTGAGCTACGGAGGCCACATTATTTATTATTTTTTTATTGCATGTTAATGTATGCAAGTAAACTTCCCCTAAACTCTTGAAAGCCAGTATGGCAGCTCCTGTAAACTATTTATTGGTATTATTATTCATTGGGGATTTAATTTCGTGGTTGAAGTCGTCCACCAAATTCACAAAATTAAATCCACCACAAATATTAATGTTTTTACAGTATGCAAAGTAAAACCTCGCTTATAAACCACTTTAATTAAGCTACAATCATGAAATTAAGAAGAACTACAATTTCAAGTCCATTGACATTTTCATCCTAGATATTAAAGGCTTTAGGATAGCTGTGGCCATGGTTCAGTGAATAGCATGCAGGATTTGTTACCTGGCAATCCAGATGTGATTCTTAGTCTCGCCAGATCATAACCTACCATGAAATTTTGACAACTAATGTTTATTTTTCTTCACCTGTGGAAAACTTGCTAGTTCCTTGTTGAAGCGTAAGTTTAATTTAGTTAGTACTGGTTAGGATATAGTCCAGGAAAACTGGTTAGGTGAATCAGCAACCGTATACTAGGGAAAAATTGTTGAGAAATGGCATTAAACCCACGTAAACAAACAATGGTTGCAGGTTTCATTCTGCTTCATGCCAGTCTTACAAATGTTTTTATGCCCGGCATCTACTGATATTTTTGAAGTCCATCAAGTCATTGCTTTCAAACTTGTTAACCATCATAAACACATTGCATTGTCAAAGCCATGTAACACTATCCAGCATTTCAACAGAATTATGGCCATTGAACAACTTCGCTGGTTTTAATGGACAAGGCTTCCTTCTGGTCATATTAAAGTGTTTATTAAATGATGTCTTGTTTATTTAAGAAATAATGAAAATGTACCTGCTCAAGTTCGGGTGCGTAGGAATTAAATCATAAGTGCATAGTATGAGTGATTTAATGTACCCATCCGAACAAGTGACTTTGCTTTATCATAAAGATAAAACGCATGTACATATTCATTATTTCAATTCTAACATAGCCATATTCTACATTCGACAACTCAGCAAGACATGGTAGCCATTGTACTACTGTTTTCCTGGGAACGCTATTTTGTTATTTGCCCTAGCTGTGCTTTAACGGTAATTCATGCACACCTTTGTTTCCACTATGTAGGTAAAGCTGCTGGTTGTGTGAGGATACAATTTAACTTTCATTACGTATCTTGCATGTTGTAATGGATATTGCACGGAGAATTTGACATGATCCTGACGTTTATGCACGAATATACAGGCCTAGTCACTAACTATTTTGGCTACTGGTCCGACAGGGCAAAAGCGCCCAATTTGTAAATAGGACAGTTACTGGTCCTCCAGAATTTTTACTGGTCCTTCTGGATTTTCACTGGTCTCGGACCAGCGGACCAGTGTTAGTGTTGAGCCCTGATATATTACAAGGTTCTTGTGTTGAATATATAAATTTCCCACTTAACACACAACCAGGGTTGTGAATATAGACACTGTATCAACTGTGAAATTATGCTAATACAAGTTGTGTCAAATTCTCCAGACTATACATGTATTTGTTTATTACAGACATGAATGTAACACAGTGTTGTCATACCTACTGTCCACATTTCCTGATACCATACAGTCTATTGTATACCCTGTACTGTTTGATAAACTACAGCATGGTAAGTCTTACCATAACATGATGATTCTCCATCCAAAATGAAGGTCATTCACCAATTAGGCAGGGATAAAACATAATAGTCACACACTACGACTGCCTCAGCCGAAAGCCAAAAAAAACCAACATGATTAACAACACATTAAAATAATGACCAAGTCTATTAGCACGAGATGGTAAACGAAGCGTCAACCTTGACACTGGTTATAAGATAAAACAAGTGCGATGAAGATATGACTAAAACACAAGCAATATTGTTAGTGATGGAACCAGTGCTCGGACCTCAGGGGTCTATATTATAACTCATAAATATAATTTTGTAATAATCAATGGGAATTTTGTTTAACATATCAACTGATAAGTTGTCACATCACATAAAAACAGAAATAAATGCTGATGATTTGGGCCAATTTTACCAAATGATTGTTTAACTACCACTCACCTTTCACGTCTTGTTGAATGACTACGTAATTATGAGTAGTGTGTGAGGCTATCAATTACATCAGTGATTATACTAGTAATTTATTATTATATAAAACTGTTCTAACTTTCCCCCAGAACAGAACATACAAACAAATGGAAAAAGTGTGAACAAAGTGTGTCTTTCATTGTGAGGAGCAGTTTATAGGTTTACTTGATATATCCTTCCGGGATTCGGATTGTGTGTTCTGTGTCTGTCTCTTGACTGTATGGATGGCTAGGCTCTGCAACCGCTTCTGTATGGCTTTGAATTATATGTGCATAACCGTTATTCATTGATATGTTTCCTGTAGTATCGATGGATGTTGATGGACTGACTACCTGTGATAGGACGACCATACTGAATGTGATAGCTGAGATAACATCCGGGGCCGACAATGTTAGACTGGTCACTGATCTTCTCTATAAACTTCTCATGGATAAAGGTATAACAACATACTTCTAGTTTGTTATAATTATGTAATTATGCCCCCCATCTTTGGTTAGTCTGTTGGTCAGTCGGTAGATTGGTTAGTTGGTAGACCAAATGGTTTCCATTCAATAACTCAAAAACTCTTTGCCCTAGGATGCTCACATGGAGGTAGATGACCCCTATCAATTATGAGGTCAGTAGGTCAAAGGTCAAGGTCTTTGTGACTTTTACCATTTCTGCCTACTGGGCTGCCATGGGGGCATATGTGTGTTACAAACATCTTGTTATAGTGAAATTTCTTTCATTTATTCACCCGTCTTTTTTTTTATATCGAGCTATTTCCATCTTTATGTCTGGTACAAATTTACCTTTGTTAAGACAGTATTACAGTTGTTACTGGAAGTTTTGCCTCATACTTTGGACATAATATTATATGAAATTCATGATTAAGGGTGCAGGTTATAATCGGTGACCTAAAAAGTAAATGTTAAGTTCACATTAAAAGAAACAAAAATGTTGTTTTTTAATGAAACATAAAGCCCCATTAAGCCCTTAAGGGCTATTTCCAAAAAGCAATAACTTGGTAACCTTCATGCAAAATGATGCATTTTGAGCACTAGTTGAGTTCCAAATGGTGAAAACACCAGAAGACTCCAGTTGGTTTGTTAACAAAATAAAGAATTGTAAGCAATAAATGCATGATTTATAGTCTAAGGGAAGCAACTTTTGCAAATTGAGTATTTTGTCCTCCATACATTTTACTTAAATGTGATTTTTGGCATACTGTTTCGACAGATAAAGTTAACATTCTGTCATCAATTATTGGTCATTTGCGAAAAACATCCCCATTCTTTGTATTTACTGGATGATCAGAAAACCGTTTTGGGAGAGATAATGGGGCTTTATAATGAATAGAATTGTGTTACCAGCCCACTGTATGGAATGTTATGGATCTTTGCTGGTATTTATAAGGCATCTTAGTGGAAAACTATAAAATTTTAACTTAAGTCAAAAATTTTCGATGTACATATTTCCTGCAAATTGAGGAATAGCCTATACTTCCTTTGTGATTATCTTAGCTCTCTACAAATTGCATAAAATCTTTGTAAAGAATTAATAATCTGGCTTTTATTATTTATTTGTAAAGAATTAATAATCTGGCTTTTATTATTTAGTTTATACACTAAAAGAAATTTTTCGATTTCAAGAAAATTCTTAATTTTCTTCTAAGATGCTTTATAAATACAGGCAACACCTAGGTCCCACTGAGGAATTCCACATCGGCGCTGTTCTCCCGATTTCTTCCGATACCACCCGATTCATCACAATTCCTTTCAATATCCCAAACTGTCTTATGACTTCACCGAAGCTTCCCCTAGACCACCAGGTACCTGGTCCTGATAGCTCATTAATTTCAATCTGGAGTACATCACCAAGGCAAAAAATGCTCAGTGGGACCTAGGCTTAATGTAATAAATGTTTTATCTCTGTTACAGATTATATTGAGTTGTATTTGCCGTTAACAAATTGTTTGTCATCAATATCATCACGGACAACCGACGAGGACTCTGTGTTGATATTGTGTGAAGGAGTTAAACTAGTACATAAAGTTATCACCACAAAATGTCGATGTTCACTATGGTACAGTGTGTTAACAACTGATACAGTGCTACGAAACTTGTCATCATTTCTACGACATGTTGCTACGCATTGGAGTCAAAAGTTAGTGCAGTTAGTGCTGTATTATTATCATTATACAGATATGTTATATTGTATCTAGAGTGTTGCAGCAGTTACACTTGTTGCCTATTCACAAGACTTAAAGTATGGCTACTTCTGTGAAATAGGACTGGGTACTGCCAAGAAAAAGATACCAGGGTATGCCGCGGTTTCCCCCCAAATACCACAGTATATCCACGGTATACCATCAACTTTACTACAGATATGATATAGTGGTCAGAATATAATGGAAAACTCACAGCCAGGCTATTTTTAAGAACTACAACAAAGACTTGTTACTAGACTAGAATTAGAGAAATAATTTGACTGTGTAAAATAGTATCTTGAGTAACACATGACATAGGCGGATCCAAGGGGGGGGGGGGGGGGGGGGGGGGGGGGGGGGGGGGTGGGGGGGGTCCCGGCGTACGCCCCCCCTAAAATCGCCAAAGTAAAGTAAATTTATTTGTTGTATCACACTAAATCACATATTTAAAGTCATTTTTGTTCTGCAATTAACATTTTCCACTAACCACAGACACTTCGAAAGACTATGCACTTTTGGGCATTATAAGAAGGTACTTTGATGCAAGCACATAAGGCGCGACATACTCGAGGAGTGCTTGTCTAAGCATTAAAAACCACTTAAATCGAGGAGCTACCAGGGTGATTCGCCCCCCTGGACCCCCTAGCAGGGCTTTGCCCTGCACCCATCAGGGGCCCTTGCAGCCCCCTGGACCCAGCTCATTTTTCATTTCACGCCCCCCCTAACACTAAACCCGCCCCTGCATGATGCTGGACTGCACAGCAAGCAATTACGAGAAAGTAATGATAGTAGCAATGAGGAAAGCATGTATGGTATAGTTTGCTGTTAAGACAGGTAACTTTAAAATAATTAGAAGCAGGGATATAGTTGATAAAATACCGATATTTCGGATGGTACCGCGGTATCGTACCACAGGAAAATGATACTACTGTTACCTGTATTCTGGTAATACCGCACACCTCTACTGTAAAAAAATTTAATTTCGCGGTTATGAAATTTCATGGATTGTTATTTGGTGGTATCTTAAATTTATTGATTTAAAATAGTGAAAGAAAAGTCTCTTACTACATATTTTGAGGTAAATTATTCGAGGGTTTTGAATTTCACGATCAAGTTCATCTGCAAAATTAACAAAAACTATTCTGTCATGAATATTGGTAATTTTACAGTATCACTGTATGAGAACTTGATCAGGGGCCTGTAAATCCTGAATAATCCAGAAATCTCAATTGGCTACACTAGGAAGAATAAATTTTTCTGCACAAAATAAGTTACTTAATGAAAACAATAGTACAATGTTTGAAACGGAGTTCGGTATTATAATAGGAATCTGGTGCTTACGGAAAATGAAGCAGATTTGTATCATATTTTCATTATGCCTTTGTAGGACCCCTGAATTAATATTCCTCACCGACTTGTCTATATTGTGCAGACACCGGGAAGTTATGTATTTATTGTCAAGTCAATTAAATTGCACTATATATCTTGTTGTTTAAGAAAAAATGAATATGTACCCGTGTTCTATCGTAGAATAAAGCACAGTCACAAGTTCGGATGCGAGTACGTAGCACGAGGGATTTAATGTATGCATCTGAAAAACTGACTGTGCAGCTGCTTTATTATAGATAAAGCACATGTACATATTCATTATTTCGATTCTAAAATCAGGCCTATAGACACTAACTATTTTGGCCACTGGTCCGACAGGGCAAAAGCGCACAATTTGTAAATAGGACAGTTACTGGTCCTCTAGAATTTTCACTGGTCCTTCTGGATTTTCACTGGTTTCGGACCAGTGGACCAGTGTTAGTGTCGAGCCCTGAATATAGCCAATATTCCGCATTTGACAACAGATCAATACATTATCCGGGGCACTATTTTCTTCCTCGGAAGCTTATTTGCAGTTTGAAGTTATTCAGCTGTAGCTGTGTTTTATCGGCAGTATGTGCACACCGTGATTTCCTATTACGTGTATATAGCTGAAACTGCTGTTTTTTTTAGAATTAAGATATTTAATCGTACTGTTTCTTTTATTGTTTGACAGCGTTGCCATGGAAATACAAAAGTTATATACAGACTCATTTCTGGGGGCGGTACCGTGTACCACGTGTGATTGTTGTTCTGATGAAGTACTCACCAAATTCAAAACCTGTGCAGAGGGGTTCATGCCTCTCAAAGTAAGTTATTACTAATTTGATTAGGTCGATTGTGAACAAGTTTATCCAACTTTTATAAATCACTGAATATACTTCATTCCTGATGTTATCCAACGCCACTAGGGTATGAGAATACATAACTTAACATGCCCCTAACATTATGTTAGACAATTATTGTCAGAATTATGGCCCTTAGAATGTCCAAACTAAGGTGTGTGAGATATGCTTTCTTGTGAAAACACCCATTTTAGTTAAGTTTGTGTTTCATGCATGTATTTACAGTCTGTTTATTCAGGTCTGTCACTTGTATAGGTAAATATCTAGGTTATGCATGTTTATGTACTTTTATCAGTAGACTTTATAAAGTAAATACCCTCCCCCATTTGGCCTACCCAAGTGAAATATTTTCCTATAAAAGAAATTTCAATGTTTATGAACTCAATATTATGTAAAGAATGACTGACCTGAATTGTCGATTTATACTTATATTTATTTACAGCCTGGCTGTGATAGCGTCTTTGTTTGCCTTCTCTCTTCTGTCATTTGTTGTGGACCAGCAAAGGTATGCTGTGTTTTTAATATACTATATAAATATTAAAATTATTCAGGGGTTGTACGAGAGGTGCCCCACTTATATTTGAACACCGTTGGATATCCGATATTTTCATGTTAACCCAATATAAATGAAATAACTCTTTTGAACCGCGTAGAGTAATGTGTCAGGTAACATGTGCCATCATTGTTTGGTTTGTTTGCAATATGATTCGAGCCGAAATCAGCCATTTTGTAGAGGGTGTCGCGTTTCCCTTTTTGAAGGCCAAAGGCTCCTTAAAAAGCACCAGAAATGTGTTATAGATCATGGATTTACCATTTCTTTGAAGACTATCAGTAATTGTTTTCCTAGAAGGGTGCTTTAGGTTCTGTTGCTCTAATATGTGAAATGACGTAAAATATTAAAAAATGCCAAAAAGTGACGATTCCTTCAAAAATCGTACCCATTGGTTATATGATAACTAGGATAAATTCAATTACCAAAATGGTGATTGCAATTAAGGTAGGAGTATCCTTCGAAACTATTAATCAAGTCATTTAAAAAATAGCGAATGCCAAGCTCTGAAAAACGGTCGGTGTTCACCAGCGATTTTTCCAAAAAATTCCAAGGGAGACAATCGTCTTTAACCCTCGTACATGCTACAACGGAACGGAAATTTCGATAACTTTACGGTAACACAACAGATTGCTATTTGACAAATGTCTACGAGACTATCAAAAAGTTAACATTCGTTAAGCAGCGTGAGTTCCCACCCGGTTGCATGACTTGTGCTATTGTTTGTTAAATCTAATAAGATAGAACTCATATTTATTCTACAAAGGGAATAATAAGCGAACAGTACTATGCTGCTATCGTTTAAAATAGTTTTTGGACAAAATGTTTGCCGCATCTCGTTCCTGACGACCATGCCTGGAACATGGTGTTTTGGTCAAGACTCAGCTTCATACTCCACCACAATCACGCTATTCGAGACCTTAAGAACACGAATTCCAAGTATATTACACCAGAATAGTGAATGCCGAAGTCTTACAATTCTGTATTCACAAACTTTGGAATCTTAGCTATAAAGCAGCATTGATTACACTCAATCAATGTTTACACCATCAATTGGGATTTTCTGTCTTAAAAAAGCTCAATGCGATGCCCCTACAAATTTGTTGATTTAGGATCTAACTAAACTGCAAAACTAAAAAAACAGTGAGTGCATATGTTAGTCGACACATTAATATACATGGCTGTATAGAGACATTTCGATTATAGCGTGCCAGCATGAACATATCGGATGTTCAATGGTGTTCAAATATAAGTGGGGCACCTCTCGTATAAATCTGGATTAGTCCGGAAATCCAGTTATTTGATGAAAAAGTACCAAGAATTGACTACCGGGTAAGTTATGGTCATTTGAAATATCATATGCTAAATTTTGACTATAGAATAATGTTTGAAACAAGAGTTTTGATGTAGGGATGTGAGCTTATCGCATCCGAAACAGACTAGCATCTTATTTGCAGGATTGGGCAGTATGCCTTTGTAGAACCCCTGAATTATTGTTGCTGTAATTTCTTCTTTATGCTCCAGCATCTATTGATGCAGGAGACATATTCGTGATTGTTATGTCCATCCATGCATCCATTCGTCCGATTGAAAATGTTAACCAAAACTTTAAAGTTGTTAAAACTCAATTATTTTCAAAGTCCATCAAGGCTTTGCTTTTAAACTTGGCATACTTGTTTGTCATTAAAAACACCTTATATTGCCAATGCCATGATACACTTTCCAACATTTCAACAGAATTATAGCCCCTGATGGACTTAGCTAGTTATTATGGACAACATTTCCACCGGGGCATACTGTAAAATCATTAATATTCATGGGGGATTTAATTTCGTGGATGACCTCAACCACAAAATTAAATACCCAATGAATAATTGTACCAATAAATATGTCAAGTTTACATTGGCTGCCATACTTAATTTCAAGTTCAGTCAGGTATAAGACTTGGGTTTTGGAAAGTTTACTTGCATATATCAACAGGTTATAAAACAAGTCTTATATATATTGGATTTTTGAATGATTTCTGGTTATTTGTCTAAATTTTGATTTTGCCATTTTTCATGAAATTAAGAATCCTTGAAATTAAGTCCCCTCGAAATGGTGTCCGTTTCCTAAGCAAAGCGCTACCAAGCGCCTTCATTCAGTTACCTCCTGTTCAATTAAATATAAGAGGCATGGATTACCTATGTAGCGCTTTGCTTAGGAAACAGACACTTGGTCTTTTGCACCAAATCCACGAAACTTTGTCCCATTGAAATTAAATAGAGGATCTTGCTTGAGTGCTCATTACATACAAGTTTTATTAAACGAGTGGACAAAATGATATGGCACTAGGCTTTGCCGAATGTCATATTGTTTTTGTGCACGAATGTAAGATTCTATTTATCACATAACCTTAGAAAACGCTCATTATTGTTCAAAAAGATGATGTACGCTGCATATGTTTCAGCCAAAATTCAGCGGTACGGCTTTATGGCACTCCTGGACCGCAAGTTATGTGATAAATGATTTTACAGTATGTGATTATTGAACAGTGTTTTGTCATCTATATTGCAGCTAATGAAGGATATTCCCAATGTGTATGTGGTACAGAATAGTGTGTGTGACTTATTGTTTCAAACATTAGATGATACAGCATACACACACGTGTGTAAATGTTTGGCTGGATTATTGAATAAACAAGAACAAAGTAAGTGTTCTATTTTTAGCTTGACTATTCGAAGAATATGAAAGCTATGAGTTATGCCTCTTCTTAACATAGGATTTTCTTGGTTAAAGTTGGCAAGGTGAGCTTTTGTGATTGTTTTTTGTCCGTCGTCCGTCCGTTAGACATATCACCGTTAACACTCTAGCACTTTCAATTTTGCTTTGATCTTCATCAAACTTGGTCAGTAGTTGTATCTCAATGAAATCTAGGTCAAGTTGGAAGTTGGGTCAAAAACTATATGTCAAAAGGTCAAATAATAGGAAAACCTTGTTAACACTCTGGCGGCCAAATTTTTTAATCTTCATGAAGTTTGGTCAAAATGTTTATCTTGGTGACCCTAAGGTCAAGTACGAAGTTGGTTCATGTGGGGTCAAAAACTAGGTCAATAGGTCAAATAATAGAAAAACCTTGTTAACACTCTGGAGGCCATAATTTTGCTTTAACCTTCATCAAGTTTAGTCAAATTGTTTATCTTGATGACCTTAATGTCAAGTTCAAAATTTGACCATGTTTAGCAGGTGAGCGCCCCAGGATCTATGGTCCTCTTGTTGAAAGTTTTATTGAGACCATATCTTAGCTTCTATATATGATATTGCATTGATACTTACAACACTTGTTTATCATCATTAGTCAATGGTACTAGTCAAGTGCAACAACCCTGTTTTGATTTAATTTGAGTTATTCCCCTTTTCAACTTAACTTTTATTGGTTAATGTTTTACGTTGAGTGTTTGTCGGTTTGTCTGTCGGTAGACCAAATGGTTTCTGTAAATAACTCAAGAAAGCTTTGCCCTGGGATATTCAAACTATGGAGGTTGGCCAGCAACAGTAAATGACCTCCATTGATTTTGAAGTCAGTAGGTCAAAGGTCAAGGTCACTGAGACCTTTACCATTTCTGGCAATTCAAATGGTTTCTGTTCAATAACTCAAGAACACTTTGCTCCAGGATCTTCAAACTTTATATGGAGGTTGGAGTAGATGACCCCTATTGGTTCTGAGGTCGATAGGTCAAAGGTCAAGGTCTCTTTGACCTTTACTATTTCTGACTATTGGGCTGCCATGGGGGCATACGTGTTTTACAAACATCTCTTGTTTATTATTTCAGGTGAATCTCTTAATACTGTACTGTCAACTCTATACGACAGACTTTCTGGTACACTTAGTCCTGATAGTAACGGTTGCCATGGAAACCAAGAAAATACTAACTGTGTTACTGCTTTAGCTTGGATAACAAAAGCCTTAATTATGAGGGGTCACAAGCAGGCACAGTGCTATACAGATAAGGTAAGCTTTGATATACACATCATTGATGTCACATACTGTATAAGGAGAAGGCTGATATAGGCTAAGCCTGTTGCCAAATCCAAAGACCTAAACACATTTTTAGATCTTTGCCAAATCCTATTTTGTTAGAAATAAGATATTTGTCAAACTCCATAATTATACTGTGTTATTAAATTATTGTATCAGATATTTATTCCATGTTTTATAGGTACATCATCGTCCATCTGACTGTCAGTTGTAAAATGTTCTGTCATTGGTAACTTGAAAAGTAATTTGGCTACACTTAATAAACTTTATCTAAATAGTAGTCCCTATGTGTATGTGTGCATCTAGGTATTTGATTCTCTTTCATTCAGTTTTAAAGCTCAAACAAATTAAGCTGGTCCTCTTGCCTTATTAGTCCCCTACCAGTTTTCAACCGGAGGGGACTATAGGTTTGCCCTCTGTCAGTCTGTATTGTCTGTCTGTCCGTCAAAACATTTATCCTAACCTAACTCAAACAGTTTCCAAGCTAAGTTTATAAAACTTGGTATGTGGATAGGGGGCAATAAGAGGTTATGCACGTCTAAATATATTTTGATTCTAACAAAATTTATGGTTGCTTTGGATATGAAAATAGTGAACATTCTTCAAAATCTGGATCCTGTCATAACTGTAACGGTTTCCCAGCTAGGTTTATGAAACTTTGTTTGTGGGTTACATGGTGCCAATAAGGAGATTATGCACATCTAGATTTTTTTTATTCGGACAAAAATTGTGGTTGCCATGGCAAAAGAAACATTGACAATTATTTAAAGTGTTCTGGCTTCAAACCGGTAGGGGACTTCTGTATTGCTTGCAATTCTTAATGACATGTATTAGTATAATTTGACAGTTGATTTATTGTCTGTATTTTTCTTATAAGCTTTATATTAAAAACTATGTGCTCGTTAAACTGACCCGCATACTAGCAAAGTCATGCGATAACATAAATTTTTACATACACTCAGTCGCAAAAAAAAGTATACATTGTTTATAATTGAAATAATTTCGTCTGAGGTTAAAAGAAACAAACAAAAGGTTAATATTTACTAAATGGTATGTTTATATGAGATTTTTTAAGATCAATAAATAACATGTCAATTAATGCAATACTACTTAAATACAGTAAACAACTTTGACACCTGAATAATCTTAATTCTCAAAACTGTTCAAATCTTATACGTGGTTACCTCCCCTTGACCATAATAGTATTTCTCGTACATTTACAGTTTTGGTTTTTCATGACTTAATGAACCCCTGTCTAAGTATTGAAGAAAAAACTTTATTAATAAACCCTTGTAGTAGTCAACAGCGTGTTCACAAAGTTTCATGCAGAAATATAAATAAATTAAGGATTTTTAATTATTTGGACGATTTAACATTTGTGTTAATTTTATTTTTCAAGTACCAAGGCTGTTGACTATATGGGTGCGGAAGTGCATTTATTGATATGTTATTGTTAGGTCATAAAATATCAGATAAACATACAATTCGGTAAATATATAAACTTTTTGTTTGTTTGTTTTAATCCTCGATAGCCTAGTGGTTGAGCTTTCGCTTTGAGTGCGGGAGGTCATGGGTTCGATCCATGGCCGCGTCATACCAAAGACAAAATAAAAATGGTACCAGAAATTTCCTTGCTAGATGCTCAGCATAAAAGGGAAACTTGCTTCCCTTTCTCATACCCTCGTGGCAATGGATAACATCAGGAATGAGGTGTCGAGAGTGATTAATAGAAGTATGAAAAACTTGTTTCAAAATCGACCTAAAATAAATTAGTATAAACTAAAACTAATTATTTGTTATAAGCTTTGTTCTCTAGTCTTGTTTAAGAAATATTGATTTCCAAAGACAATTCATGACGGTTCCCGTATTTCTGTGTATTACAGCTTACCAGTCTACTGTCTCATCGTGTGTATGGACAACGAGCAGCTCATGGATTCTCCGTCATACTAACAGACCATGAGGACATACTGAACAAATCTATGCAAGCCAATATACGTATGATGTATAAACAGAGGTTCTTCATAGAAAACATCAACAATATCATACAGAATTACCAACTAGCAGAGTCTGGTAAGAATGATTATATTAGGACTGGTGTAACTTTAAAAAATTTGGTCCCCTACCGGTTTTCATCCGGAGGGGACTATAGGTTTGCCATCCGTCTATCCGTCCGTCAAAAATCTGGATCCTGACATAACTCAAACAGTTTCAAAGCTAGGTTTATGAAATTTGGTATGTGGATAGGGGCAATAAGGGTTTATGCATGTCTAACAATTTTTTATTCTGACACAATTGTGGTTGCCATGGTAACAGAAACATTGAAAATGGCTTAAAACCGGTTGGAGATTTCTGTATTGCTTGCAATTTTTAGTGACTTGTTCTCCCTGAGTCTCCCGTACAAGGGACATTCACAAATAAACAGGACTGTGGCCCTCACGGGTACAATTTTTATTATTATACAAATGGTATTACCGGTTCATGATATTGAATCGGAATTCAAATGTGAAAATTCCATATCTGATATATGGAGTAACACTATCACGTCTGTTCATAAACATTCAAATTGAAACCATGGTAACACGCTCCTGGCACACAGCCTATCAATAACCATTAATGTCGTAATCGTGATGAGGAGTATATTTAATACTATTCGATCGTTAATTTACAGACATTGCTAAAACATAACATGTTGGACTTTGTCTGCAAAAATAAGGGCATTTGAACATTGGGTACTGAAATGAACAGAAGTTCAACTCCAATAATGGCAACTTCGTGACACAAAAGTGGTATGAGCGAGTGAGTCTGGATCCCTGTCTGGGCTGTATCTCCCTCATATTTTTTTCACTATATACGAGGGGCCTATATAAGGCCCCTTCACAATTTCCTATTGGCCCTTAAAGGCCCCTTCACAATTAGAATTGGCGACTTGGTTTTTGTAAAATCTACTTCACCACAAAGCACGAAACGATCCAAACATAAACAACAATGATATATTCCTGTACTGGACTTGATATGAAGTATTGTATCATAGATACATGCATGTTTGGGACAAGTGGTAAAAAAATTAACTTAACATATGAAAAATTTTATTTCACAATTTGGTCATTTATCTCGCTTAGTTTTTCACAATTTCGAGAATTTTCGCGCTAAATTTTCACAAATCAAAAGGGCTTGGGCCTCTTCACAATTCAGCGAAAAAAAGTTAAAATCTATAAAAAACCTCTGGCAACTGATTGGAACAAATCAACCACTCTTACATATTAGTTTTGCAAACCCTCTGTCGTGCTCCTGTCAAACCCTACACTTGCTGAAATAGTAAAGTGATTCAGGACTGGTTTTGTAGTGGCCACTACATACTGTTTGTGGACCTTATAACATTTGTTAGAAATAATTGAAAGAGCTAACGAAATATTCATTTTATTTGATAAAGCATGGATGAAAATTAAAATAAGTGAAGTCAATTGTGTAAAAGTGATCTAACCACATAGTCAGTGAATGATCAATCATGTCCTATAAAACTAACCTGTTGTAAACCATACATAATACTAGTATATAAAACCATACATAATACTAGTATATAAAACCATACATAATACTAGTATATAAAACCATACATAAAACTAGTATATAAAACCATACATAATACTAGTATATAAAACCATACATAATACTACAGGTAGTATACAAATTTAACGAAACTTTATTTATTTCATGTCTTGACGTAAAAACCACATAGCGATCATATAATTATACACCATACACCTAGAGGCGTCAATAAAACATATACATTCAATTTGCGATTTCCTGTTTTATGTTTGAGATTGACGCCCATACTGGAAGTGTCTTTTCATTTTGGTTTTAATGGAATGTTGATTTATTCACAGTTATTGACAGTTCAGCCCTAAAGCTACATCAACACAGTCAAGCTGTTTGTTTGCCTGAACTTAAGGCTCTGTTACCAGAAAATATCACAACTTTAACTATATTTACGTGACTTTCACGTTGTCTCGCCTGGTGGTAGTCTCGCCTGGTTGTAGTCTCGCCTGGTTGTAGTCTCAACTGGTTGTAGTCTGGCCTGGTTGTAGTCTCGTCTGGTTGTAGTCTGGCCTGGTTGTAGTCTCACCTGGTTGTAGTCTCACCTGGTTGTAGTCTGGCCTGGTTGTAGTCTGGCCTGGTTGTAGTCTGGCCTGGTTGTAGTCTCACCTGGTTGTAGTCTCACCTGGTTGTAGTCTGGCCTGGTTGTAGTCTGGCCTGGTTGTAGTCTCACCTGGTTGTAGTCTGGCCTGGTTGTAGTCTCACCTGGTGGTAGTCTCGCCTGGTGGTAGTCTCGCCTGGTTGTAGTCTGGTCTGGTTGTAGTCTCACCTGGTGGTAGTCTCACCTGGTTGTAGTCTGGCCTGGTTGTAGTCTGGCCTGGTTGTAGTCTCACCTGGTGGTAGTCTCGCCTGGTGGTAGTCTCGCCTGGTTGTAGTCTGATCTGGTTGTAGTCTCACCTGGTGGTAGTCTCACCTGGTTGTAGTCTCGCTTGGTTGTAGTCTGGCCTGTTTGTAGTCTGGCCTGGTTGTAGTCTGGCCTGGTTGTAGTCTGGTCTGGTTGTAGTCTGGCCTGGTGGTAGTCTCGCTTGGTTGTAATCTCACCTGGTTGTAGTCTCGTCTGGTTGTAGTCTGGCCTGGTTGTAGTCTGGTCTGGTTGTAGTCTCGCCTAGTGGTAGTCTCGCCTGGTGGTAGTCTGGCCTGGTTGTAGTCTGGCCTGGTGGTAGTCTCGCTTGGTTGTAGTCTCGTCTGGTTGTAGTCTTGCCTGGTGGTAGTCTCGCTTGGTGGTAGTCTCGCTTGGTTGTAATCTCACCTGGTTGTAGTCTCGTCTGGTTGTAGTCTGGCCTGGTTGTAGTCTGGTCTGGTTGTAGTCTCGCCTGGTGGTAGTCTCGTCTGGTTGTAGTCTGGCCTGGTTGTAGTCTGGTCTGGTTGTAGTCTCGCCTAGTGGTAGTCTCGCCTGGTGGTAGTCTGGCCTGGTTGTAGTCTGGCCTGGTGGTAGTCTCGCTTGGTTGTAGTCTCGTCTGGTTGTAGTCTTGCCTGGTGGTAGTCTCGCTTGGTGGTAGTCTCGCTTGGTTGTAATCTCACCTGGTTGTAGTCTCGTCTGGTTGTAGTCTCACCTGGTTGTAGTCTCACCTGGTTGTAGTCTGGCCTGGTTGTAATCTGGCCTGGTTGTAGTCTCACCTGGTTGTAGTCTGGCCTGGTTGTAGTCTCACCTGGTGGTAGTCTCGCCTGTTGGTAGTCTCGCCTGGTTGTAGTCTGGTCTGGTTGTAGTCTCACCTGGTGGTAGTCTCACCTGGTTGTAGTCTGGCCTGGTTGTAGTCTGGCCTGGTTGTAGTCTGGCCTGGTGGTAGTCTTGCTTGGTTGTAATTTCACCTGGTTGTAGTCTCGTCTGGTTGTAATCTCACCTGGTTGTAGTCTCGTCTGGTTGTAGTCTGGCCTGGTTGTAGTCTGGTCTGGTTGTAGTCTCGCCTAGTGGTAGTCTCGCCTGGTGGTAGTCTGGCCTGGTGGTAGTCTTGCCTGGTGGTAGTCTCGCTTGGTGGTAGTCTCGCTTGGTTGTAATCTCACCTGGTTGTAGTCTCGTCTGGTTGTAGTCTGGCCTGGTTGTAGTCTGGTCTGGTTGTAGTCTCGCCTGGTGGTAGTCTCGCCTGGTGGTAGTCTGGCCTGGTGGTAGTCTCGCTTTGTTGTAATCTCACCTGGTTGTAGTCTCGTCTTGTTGTAGTCTGGCCTGGTTGTAGTCTGGTCTGGTTGTAGTCTCGCCTAGTGGTAGTCTGGCCTGGTTGTAGTCTGGCCTGGTTGTAGTCTGGCCTGGTTGTAGTCTCACCTGGTGGTAGTCTCGCCTGGTTGTAGTCTGGCCTGGTTGTAGTCCCACCTGGTTGTAGTCTGGCCTGGTTGTAGTCTGGCCTGGTTGTAGTCTGGCCTGGTTGTAGTCTCGCCTGGTGGTAGTCTCGCCTGGTGATGGTCTCGCCTGGTGGTATTCTCGCCTGGTTGTAGTCTCGCCTGGTTGTAGTCTGGCCTGGTTGTAGTCTGGCCTGGTTGTAGTCTCACCTGGTTGTAGTCTGGCCTGGTTTTAGTCTCACCTGGTGGTAGTCTCGCCTGTTGGTAGTCTCGCCTGGTTGTAGTCTGGTCTGGTTGTAGTCTCACCTGGTGGTAGTCTCACCTGGTTGTAGTCTGGCCTGGTTGTAGTCTGGCCTGGTTGTAGTCTGGCCTGGTGGTAGTCTTGCTTGGTTGTAATTTCACCTGGTTGTAGTCTCGTCTGGTTGTAGTCTCGCCTGGTGGTAGTCTGGTCTGGTTGTAGTCTCACCTGGTTGTAGTCTGGCCTGGTTGTAGTCTCACCTGGTGGTAGTCTCGCCTGGTGGTAGTCTCGCCTGGTTGTAGTCTGGTCTGGTTGTAGTCTCACCTTGTGGTAGTCTCACCTGGTTGTTGTCTGGCCTGGTTGTAGTCTGGCCTGGTGGTAGTCTTGCTTGGTTGTAATCTCACCTGGTTGTAGTCTGGTCTGGTTGTAGTCTCGCTTGGTGGTAGTCTGGTCTGGTTGTAGTCTCGCCTAGTGGTAGTCTGGCCTGGTGGTAGTCTGGCCTGGTTGTAGTCTGGCCTGGTTGTAGTCTGGCCTGGTTGTAGTCTCGCCTGGTTTTAGTCTGGCCTGGTTGTAGTCTGGCCTGGTTGTAGTCTCGCCTGGTTGTAGTCTCGCCTGCTTAGTCTTGCCTTTGTCAGTCCAAACACTACGTATTATGGTATAAGTAAGGTTAAGAAGCGTGCTACCTATTGTGTAATTATGGAATAACATATATCAATAACATGTGCCACCTGATCTGTAAGCAAGGTTCCATCTAAATATCAGAATACAGTACCACTTTTGACCAATCAGACGTTCAGTTTAAATCAGGTGTGTCAATTTTCCTGATTATCCGAAATTCCGGATTTCTCATTCCTGAAAGAGCAATGTCTTCTGACCAAAATAAAAGTTATTTGATGAAAATATCTCAAGAAATGGCAAAGTTATGGTAAATTTACTCTGCTCAGATTTGGTGTTACTTACGGATTTAATGTCATTAAAGGACTCTTAGTTGACATAAATGATCAGTTGCATACAATATTCCTGATTTTGAAATTTGCCCTCTTGACACCCCTGTTAAATATGGTTCTACTTGATCAATGTGCAAAGGTTAGCCACCTAGAGCCCTTTGGGCCCTCTTGTTAAGCTCCCCAGTAACAAAGTGACAGGGTGAGCTTTTGTGATCACTTGTCATCCGTTCACAATTTCTTGTGAACACACTAGAGGCCACACTTATAGCCCAATCTTTATGAAACGTAATCAGAATGTTTGTCTCTATGAAATCTAAGTCAAGTTCAAAACTGGGTGATGTGGGGTCAAAAACTAGGTCACTAAGTCAAATCTTAGAAAATGCTCGTGAACACATTAGATGACTCAATTATGGCCCAATCTTCATGAAACCTAATCATAATGTTTGTCTGTGTGAAATCTAGTTGAAGTTAGAAACTAGGTCATGTGGGGTCAAACACTAGGTCACTTTGTCAAATCTTAGAAAAAGCTTGTGAACCTATTAAGAGGACACAATTATGGCCCAATCTTCATGAAAGATGTCTTGATCAGAATGTTTACCTCTATGATATCTAGGTCGGGTTTTAAACTTGGTCATGTGTGGTGAAAAACTAGGTCTTTATGTCAAATCTTAGAAAAAGCTTGAGAGCACATTAGAGGACACAATTATGGCCCAATCTTTATGAAACATATTCAGAATGTTTGCCTCTATGAAATGTAGGTCGAGTTTTAAACTGGGTCATGTGGGGTCAAAAGCTAGGTCACTAGCCAAATCTTAGAAAATGCTTGTAAACACATTAGAGGACACAATTGTGGTCCAATTTTCATGAAACATAGTCACAATGTTTGTCTCTATGAGATCTAAGTTAAATTTGAAACTGGGTCATATGGGATTAAAAATTAGGTCACAATGTCACATCTTATTTGAGTGATATGGAACAGTCTTGGTCTATTTGCTGCATTTGGTATGTAGCAAAAGCAATGTTTCTCAAGTGAGTGATATAGGACCACCATGGTCCTCTTGTCTCTATTTCGATGTACCGTATTCCCTCGAATAAACTACCCGGAGTCGATGCTATTTGCAAAAGGGACAGTCACCTTTTTTGAAATGTTTGCATATGATTATCCATAGATTAAACCACCAATCAGTATATAGTTGAATTTTTTTTCTTTAAAAATAATAGGGGGGGGGGGGGGCGTTTGTTAAAGGGGAGAGCGTTTATTCGAGGGAATAGGGTATTCATCATTTAAGTAGACTGGATAAACTAATCTATATTTCATTATTATTGCAGACGTTCGTATGAACTATCTCTCTGCGTTGTCTCATCTCTTGAAAAATGTGAACAAGTCTGTCATTCTACCAGAAATATCAAAGGTAAGCCAGGGCTCGTTTCATACACATATTGTAGCTATGATTCGAATTTTTTGGTATGCCCAGTATTTAGATCAAACTAAGACAGCTAATATATTTGAGTAAAGTTATGTAAACTGGAATTATCGAAATTTATAATTATTTCAATTTTAAGAAAATGCATGGGTTTACTTAGTATGCTCTAAATAATCTAGGGATTAGTCTGATTTTAGCTAAGATAATGTCTATGAAACGTGGCTCAGGACTCTTCAGTTGGTTTCCATTGTTCCTGTCTGTGCTTACATCAAAGGACAGGCATTTATATAATACAGCTGTAATGTCTATAGCACAGTTGATAGTTTAGTGGTAGAGCAGTTGCCCGTAGAGTTAAACAAAAAATATTAATGGTTCAGGTAACAATGGTGAAAAAATAGGATAGGTAGGTAGGCATATTTTTATGCCCCCGTATTGATAGATCGGGAGGCATATAGTGATTCACCTGTCCGTTCGTTCGTTCGTTCGTCCGTCCGTCCGTCCTGGTTAACCCAAATTGACCGTTTCTTCTAGCATTAATATGGCTGGCTACAAAGCTTTCATACTTGCATGGATGTTGTATATGAACACTCTCCACACGCCTGTATCACCTGACCCCATTTTTACCTTCACCTTGACCTAATTTTGGACTTCGACTTATTTATGGACAAGGCTTCCACAGGGGGCATAAGCGTTTATTGAACGCAGTCTTGTTTTTAGATGCAAGTGTAATTAACATACATCAGTGGTCACAGTTTAGGAAATTTATGCAACTATAAGCATCTCTACCATATGTATAGGAGATACAACGTGTCAAAATAGAAACTGAATTTTTTTTGTACCATGCTTTTTCATACCTGCTCAAAATCAATAATGTTAGGGTCGGAGCTAAATTTAGGGTAGGTAGTGTTACCAGAGCCACACATATATTTTTATGCTCCCAAAAAATTCGGGGGAGCATATAGTTGTCGTTCTGTCGTTCCGTCCGATATATTTTTTCCGGAGCCTAACTCAAAAAGTATATGAGGTATCATCATGAAACTTCATAGGTGGATAGATCTCAATGAGTAGAAGTGCAGTGCGCAAGAACCACAACTCTACATAACCTATTTTTGGAGTTAGCGCCCTTTGTTATTTATCATACTTTATTCATACTTACTTCTTGTCCAGGCCATAACTCAAACAGTAATTGAGATATCAATTTGAAACTTTATAGGTGAATATATCTCATTGAAGTGCAGTGCAGTGCACAAGAACCATGACTCTTTGTTGCATATTTTTGGAGTTATTCACCTTAGAAATTGTTCATACCTAATTCCTGTCTATGCCATAACTTAAACATGATTTGATATATAAATTTGAAACTTCATAGTTAATAGATCTTATTGAGGAAAAGTGCAGTGCCTAAGAACCATAACTCTTCATAGCATATTTTTAAAGTTATGGCCCTTTGTAATTGTTCATACTTAATTCTTGTCCAGGTCATAACTCGTACTGTACGAGAGATGTCAATTTGAAAGTTAATAGTTGAATAAATCTCATCAAGTTATAGTGCAGTGCCAAAGAATGATAACACTCTTTTGCATATTTCTGGAGTATTTTTTCTGTGACAAACACCCCACAGGGAGCATCACCCGTCGCTGACTGCTCTTGTTTTGCTTAAGTATGGAAGATTGGGGTTGCTGTGTGGTTCAGCCATACCAAAGACAAATGGCTTCTCTGCTGCCAATCCCTTGTGCAGATGAGTTACATCAGCTTTGAGATTTTGTTGTGCTGATGCTTCGTTATTAATCACCCAGCCTACAGTATTTGAGGTTAATTTAAAAGTATCCAAACTACAAACCATTATTTAATGTTGTCGATTAATACTAATACCATTAAAAATACAGCTAAATTTACCTATAATGCATTGTTAAGACGCTCTGTAGCCATTGATGCAGTTGCTTCGAAATTTTTTATTTATTTCTGTAAAATACTATGTCATGTGTTTGTATATTATTCATATGTACCTGTGTATATATGTTGTTAATTGGCCAAACACATATAATTTGCCGATTTTGCTAATAAAACTTGAAACTTGTTTAACACCTGTATACCATACTTTTTTATTACCATACTTTTGAGATCACTCTTCGTCCGTCGTCCGTCAACAATTTGCTTGTTTAGACACTAGAGGTCACAATTTTGGCCTAATCTTTATGAAACTTGGTCACAATGATCATCTCAACAAAATCTAGGTCAAGTTTGATATTGGGTAATCTGGGGTAAAAAACTAGGTCACAAGGTCAAATCGTATAAAAACCTTGTGTAGACACTAGAGGTAATATTTTTGGCCTAATCTTTATGAAACTTGGTCACAATGATCATGCTAACAAAATCTAGGTCAAGTTCAATATTGGGTAATCCGGGGTCAAAAACTAGGTCACAAGGTCAAATCACGTGAAAACATTGTTTAAGCATTAGAGGTAATATTTTTCACATGATCTTTATGAAACTTGGTCACAATGGTCATCTCAACAAAACCTAAGTCAAGTTCGATATTGGGTTATCTGGGGTCAAAAACTAGGTCACGAGGTCAAATCATATAAAAAATCTTGTGTAGACACTAGAGGTAATATTTTTGACCTAATCTTTATGAAACTTGGTCACAATGATCATCTCAACAAAATCTAGGTTGAGTTCGATATTGGGTCATCCGGAGTCAAAAACTAGGTCACAAGGTCAAATCATATTAAAACCTTGTGTTGACACTAGGGGTCATATTTTTGACCTAATCATTATGACATTTAGTCACAATAATCATCCCAATAAAATCTAGGTCAAGTTCGAAATTGGGTCATCCGTGGTAAAAAACTAGGCCACAAGTTTAAATCATATTAAAACCTTGTGTTGACACTAGAGGTCATATTTTTTAAATAATCTTTATGAAACTTGGTCACAATGATCATCTCAACAAAATCTAGGTCAAGTTTGATATTGGGTCATCTGGGGTCAAAAACTAGGTCACAAGGTCAAATCACGTGAAAACATTGTTTAAGCATTAGAGGTAATATTTTTCACATTATCTTTATGAAACTTGGTCACAATGATCATCTCAATAAAATTTATGTCCAGTTTGATATTTGGTCATACAGGGTCAAAATCTAGGTCACAAGGTCAAATCATAGAAAAACCTGGTATAGTCACTAGAGCTTACAATTTTGGCCTAATATTTTTGTTACTTTGTCACAATGAATATCTTAACAAAATCTAGGCCAAGGTTGAATTTGGTTCATCTGGGGTCAAAACTAGGTCACTAGGTCAAATCATAGGAAATCCTTGTTTAGTCACAAGATGTCACCATTTTAGCCTAATCTTTATGAAACTTGGTCACAATGATCATCTCAATAAAATCTAGGTCAAATGCGATATTGGATCAAGAACTAGGTCACTAGGTCAAATCACAGGGCTTGCTTGCAATACTACGACAGGTGAGCGACCAAGGGCCCTTTGGGCCCTCTTGTATTCTTAATTATAGAATAATATGTTCAAATGGGTTGGAAAATTTAATATTATGATATTTTTCAGCTATATCCACTATTGATTCAATCGCTGCTTAGCAACGATCTTGACCTACAGTTGGTTACTATGGATACGATGTCAGAACTCATAAATAATGCTTCAGATGTGATTGAAAAACAGATTGACTCGTTAATTCCGCAATTGATGAAAATGTGTGGATATAAACCTTCAATGGTAAGCGTACTTGGATTGCCTGGACTCATGTTTATAGAACTGTTTTCATTTGTGTTCGGACTTTGTATAAAGTTTAAATTGACACTGAAAAATTATTTACAAAAAATGAGTCTTACAAGTTCTCTGCAACTGCTTGAAGGACATTTTTAAGTCTGGCATAATTATGTGAGGGTCCCAGAGCCCATATTATATGATGAATTCAGTTGATAATCTGTTTTATGATACGACAGCCATTCACTTAAACCCCTTTCACAATTGTCGTACGACGGGCGTGCGACGGGTCTACGATGCAAAGTTGGGGCCTATCGTGCGTCCGTTGCACGACAGACTTAAGAAATTTCTGGATCGTGCGGCAGTCGTGCGACGGAAAACATAATCGTGGACCCTCGTCGTAGAGTTTTGGACATGTTCAAAATTTTCTACGGCGGTTGACTGTCGTAGGTCCGTCGTGTGATGCCCTACGTCGTCGCAAGACGGATGTGCGATGGACGCACGACGGACGCACGATTTGTTTGTGATGATAAGGTCAAACTAGGCACTTAGAATCCCACCACTATCGTGCGATGGACGTACGATGGACATGCGATGGTCGCACGACAGTCTTGTGTATATTCACTATTCTACGACAGCCGTGAGTCAATCTCACGACCGTCATACGACAATCGCACGACCGTCATACGACGCTCGTAAACAAATACGTCTTTTTTCAAAATTCATACCCTATAGTGCAAATCTAAGATAAAATCATATTCTTAGAGAAATATGTGTACTTTGGAAACAATAAAACCTCTCTATAGCGACACACATTGTGAGAAACATAACATTACAGAGGTTGTTGCTCTGGAGAGGTAAATGTGTATACATACGTGGGACGTTCAAAAATAAACAGGACTATTGTCACAAAACCTGCATGGTTAAACGAAATAAATCAAATTATATACCATCAGAAATCGGAATCCTTTTTCTACATACTGTAAAGATATGAACTAAAACAAATACGCGGTCCAATAGATACAGGTGACTAAACAAGGTCACTAACGTTGACCCGACCCACAAAATGACGTCGCGCTATTTTTCACGGCGTTAGTGCTTCGCATAGGGCTATGAAATACGAAGTTATAGTGATAAGGGTGAACCATACATTCCAGTACCACACTGAGCAACACAAGTAATGCGTTGGTGAGAATCGCATGTATTTTTCCGGATCTTACATCTTATATCTAGGCGAGAATCCGTACCATGAAACGTTGGTATTTTTAAAAAGTCTCGTTAACGGACGTCACAAACGTTCTTATGATTTCCTATTACTTCCCTGTCTTTCAAAGCTGAACAATTAACATTAAAGTAGTTATGCCATTCTACAACTGATAAACGACTTGCAGAACTGATTCCAAAACGTAGTTACGATAATTTCATACGACTCAAAGGACATATCATCTTACTGTTGACAGAACTTTGTGTTTGTCCGTTTTTCCTCACGTTCTGGTGACGTCACTTTTGCGTCACAAATTTGCCACCTTTGGAGTTCATCTTCTGTTTATTTCAGTACCTAATGTCTGAATGTCGTGATTGTTGCAGACATTGTCCAGCACGTAACATGTAATGATACGACGAAGTTTGAAAACAAACGATTTGATAGTATTAAAGATACACCCCATTACGTAGACACCATTAATGGTAATTGTTGGGCTGCGCCGGGTGTGTGTTACCATGGTTTCAAACTGGACTATTATGAGAGGACGTGATAGTGTTACTCGATAAATCAGATATCGAATTTTCGCCATTGAATTACGATTGCATATTATGTAATAATATTTGTATAATATTGAAAACTATAGCCGTGACGGCCCCAGTCCCATTAATTTTTGAAAGTCCCACGTATTAAAATGTTTCTTCTCGAACAACATGTTAATGTTGCTTAAAAGAGGTTGTTGCTCAGTGGGGGCTGCTTTTGAGAAGTTGCATTGTACATACATATGATAGATGCATTCAGCTTTAAACTAAGATCTCGAAGTTGCCTGAATGTTCTCATACATGCATATCAACAACATACTTAGCAGGTTATAAAAATATCAACAATCATGTATGTTTTTATTCCATAATTTGTTACATTTAAATGTATATTAGTAACAATATACCAGTATATCTAAAGTCTATAAACGCGATTTATTAATTATAAATTATTCCAACATTTTATGCGCAAGAAAGCCATGATTTGAATTAGGAATCAACTCTTCTCTCTTTTATAACAAGTGAACATCCAAAATATCTCGAAACAAACACCGCCTAAAATGTGCCGCGTTTGACACCATTGGACCACAAAATGCATTCTTATTATTATATTGATTATTCATATATGTAGTTTAATACTAGTATTAAGCAAATTCATATTGGCAAAAAAATATTATTTTTCGAAAATTAAGAGTTTGGTTCGACGTTTTGATTAAATATATCCAGCTGCTGAAACTTTTTTTAAACCAGCTAATAGTTCGACAATGCTATTGTTGTACGAAGGACGTACGTCGATCGTACGACGGACGTAAGTTTGACGTTTGACGGACGTGCGACAACTGTTTATTGTAAGGCTGTCGTGCGTCAATTGTTAATGTCGTGCGACCATCGCACGACCGTCGTATGTCTGTCGTGCGACGGACGCACGATAGTTCCCTAATACGCATCGTAGAGCCGTCACACGTCCGTCGTGCGACAATTGTGACCGCTCCACGAAATTACCCTTTCCAGACGCAAGTCGGTACATTTCGACGTAGATTAGCAAGCGTCGTGCGACGAAGAAATTCCTATGACAATTGTGAAAGGGGTTTTAGTTACAAGTACATTTCCTTTGTATCAGGTGTTTTAGTAGCTGAATTTTAATTTGGTGGGAAAGGTGGGCCAGTTGTAGGATGCTTGCTTTAGGATCTTAAAGTCCCTGGTTCAAATCCCACTCGGACCCAAAGGGGTTCGACACATAAACCTACAATCTAAAAAAAAGTTTCCTTCTACCATACCAGTATAAAATATAGTAGAAGGAAATTTTTTTTTAAAACAGTTTTTAATCATTGTATAGGTTTATGTGTCGAACCTCTTTGGATAACACACGTCTTAGTGATCAGGGGTAACTATTGAAAGTCTGCTAAATATTCATATAAATATCTGACCATTGACCTGTTCTTTACTGTTATAACCAAATCTGGTAACCAAATCTTATATACCGCATGTGTTTTGTTTTACAGAAAGTTCGTATCTCAGCATTGAGATGTTTATCACAGTTGACTAGTCTACCTCTACACATATTATTGCCGTATAGGAACAAAGTAGTTCGATGTTTACTATCAGTACTCGATGATAAGAAAAGATTGGTGAGAAATGAAGCTGTAAAAGCAAGGCAGGAATGGTATGTATAACCTCCCGAAACGGCACCTCTGAGAAGCGGCAACCTCCGAGAAGCGGCACTTTTATTTCCCCCGTTCGTTTTCACTCTTATTTTAACCTCCGTAGAACGACACCTCCACAGAGCGGCAAACGGCCGTTAAAATTGTTTACCTTTTGTATTGTTTACTCTGAGAAGCGACAGGTGTGTTTTTACAACTGCACACGTGTTTACATAACTCCATACCATGCACTTGCTGAGATGCATTAAACTCGATTTTTTTAAATCAAAGTCGTTATTCATAATTTTAAATGAATTATCAATAGGCGCTTATCAATCAGTATAAGAAAGGCAATTCATGTACACGCCGTGTTAATAGTTAATCACGTCGTCTAAAACTGTCGATTTCAGCATAATTTTTATGCACTGACCAAGTTACACGTGAGAGGTAATTGGTTTATCTGGGGTCAAAAACTAGGTCATTAGGTCAAATCATATAAAAACCTTGTGTAGTCACTAGAGGTCACAATATTGGCGTAATCTGTATAAAACTTGGTCACAATGATAATCTCAACAAAATCTAGGTCAAGTTCGACAGGTGAGCGACCTATGGCCCTTTGGGCCCTCTTGTCTATTTATATTCATCACTTTCGACGCCTCATTCCTGTTGAAATCCATCACCATGAAGGTACTAGAGAAGAAAAGCTAGTTTCCCGTTTTTTCTGAGCATCTGGCAAGCGATCTGCTGGTACCATTTTTATTTTGTCTTTGGTATGATGCGGCCTTGGATCGAACACGAGACCTCCCGCTCTCGGAGCCAATACTCAACCACTAGGCCTTGAGCTGTGATTGCACGGTTGAGTATATTATATAAGATCAGATATTTTTTCCCCTCCTGCAACTGATTGTATGTATGGTTTTGGTAGGTAGGTATAGTATGGAGAATTTAATGAGATCCTTGACCTTCTATTATAATGATTTAACAGCTGGTATCTTACTTATATTTTTAACCCCAGTTGTATGTTTGCATAACTTATGATTAGCGGGGAGTACATGAAGATGTTAGAGGTGTAATGCAAACATAAATTTAAAGGACCGTCATTGCACGTTCACCTCGCAGAAATTGATATACTAGTATTCAACGCAAGAACCTTGTAATGTATTTAAGGACTCGCTACATGTATTTTATAAAAGGATAAGTTAGCACTGGTTAAGATGCAGGAAAACTGGTTAGGTGAATGGGCTGTCATATATAACAGAAAAAATGTTGAGAAATGGCGTTATTATTAATTTATTATATCCCAAACATTATCAGCCTATTGCAAATACTCAATAAGTTATGAAAGGGTAAGTTAGAACTGGTTTGAATTCAGGAAAACTGGTATGGTTAATGGGCTGTCAATTGTATAAGTGAAAAATTGTTGAGAAAGAATATTAAACCCCAAAAATTATAAAAACTATCAGCCGTTTGCAAGTACTCAATATTTTTTGAAGGGTAAGTTACAATTAAAGTTCTGGTTAGGATTTCGGAAAACTGGTTAGGTTAATGGGCCATCCATTATATAACAAACGGCATTATACACCAAAAATTATCAGCCTTTTTCACGTACTCTATATTTTATGAAAGGGTAAGTGAGAACTGGCTAGGATTCAGGAAAATAAGTTATGTGAATGGGCCAGTATATATGACACACGGCATTATACATTATACTTCCCCCCCCAACAAACATTAACATTGATATTTTCTATAATGTTACATTTTCAGGATACTAATGGACATGGAGGTGGAGAAGTGATGACTGTGTTAGTTGTATACCCCCGATATCATATTCATGAATGTTATTTGACCCTTCGAAATGTTGATAATAAAAACTGAGTACATTTATAAAGGAATACAGGGTTACAGTCATGTTAGCCTACAGCTTTCTTTGAAGGACACACAGAACAATAGTTGGTGTTGTGATTGTTAACACATTAAATGTGTTTTGGTAGTCTGTTTCAAAACTTAACATTTTCTGCCAAGAAATCTAGGAAAAAATTGCTGAATTTCCCAGAACATTCTATTTTAAGAAGTTAGAACTAAAGCAGAGATACCTGGGAACAAGTAGACACAAACTGATATACAGTGCCCACCAAATATAAGTATGCAGTAAATAATTGTTGCAAAATTAAACTTTGTTAAATTATTTAATATCAGTTTGTTAGACGGTCACAACTATACTAGTTTCTAAAACTACAGTTACTAAATGAGTCAAAATAAAGAAAGAAAGAAATAAAGATGAAGATGTTCGGAACTAAAAGGCTGTATTTTCCATCTTTTTGTGACAAAGTTACCGATCAACAGAGACAAAGACACTTTAGATTTTGCACCTAGGGTTCAATTAATGTATGGCCTTTCCATTTAATAAACAAAAATACTCCTTTTCTTTATATATAATGTTGCTTCAATGTTCTGCAATTAGTATTATTACAGGCATGTAAGTTGGCAAATAACACCTGTATACTTATTTTTGATGGGCTGTGTATGTAGTACAGGAAGAAAATGGCAGACTGGCCAAAATGACTGATTTAACATGTAACCCTATGTGAATGTGTTTATTGACACTAGCATGTAGAATAGCTGGATTTTTTGGGATAACCTTTGATATACGAGGGTCAGTCAAAAAAAACTGAGAGTTGGTAATTTAAGCCTTCAAAATATGTTTGCAGTTGTACTTTCTATTATTCATTATCAAATATTATCCCCTGTGGATCTTCTGATGAATTCCGTCATCAGATATAGGCTCATACATCACAAGGAGTCCAGTAACCGTAATAGGTGGGGTAAAATTGTGGTTTTAATACCATAAAATAAAATGACAATTTACATTTTCGTAAAGTATATTTTCTATATTGGTGGAATAAATCAACTAGGATTAAGTTTATTTGATAGATTAGTGTATTACCAAATAAATAATATGTTTGAAAATGTCAGATATATCTTTATGTTTCCATAGCAACACACACTTTTGTTCTACTAACAGCGTGAACGCTTGACCTTGAGTTGTCTTCTTTGGTTGCCTGGAAATAAGAATCAAATTGTCATAGACTAGAGTGGTATTCGTCATAACATCAGTGAGATACCATATTTCACGATAACGTATAGAAAATATACAAACTTTTATTGCTCTAAGAATAATTTAGCAACTCTCAGTTTTTCTTGACTGACCCTCGTATGAAGCCATATGTGATTGTATTTAACCCACAAATCTTATATTGATATTGTATACTGTTAACAAACTTAATTTCGCATAATTATGCAAACATAATTATGCAAACTTCGCCTTTTTCCGATTGCTGGCATATTTGCGGCTACAAATATTCATGATTGTAATCTACCATAAACAAGTAATTGAGAATTGCAAGCAATACAGAAGTCCCCTACCGGTTTTAAGCCATTTTCAATGTTTCTTTTGCCATAGCAACCACAATTTTTGTCAGAATCAAAATAATTTTAGACGTGCATAATGCCCTTATTGCCCCCTATCCACATACCAAGTTTCATAAACCTAGCATGGAAACTGTTTGAGTTATGTCAGGATCCAGATTTTTTGACGAACGGACTAACTGACGGACGGAGGGCAAACCTATAGTCCCCTCCGGTCAAAAACCGGTAGGGGACTAACTAAACATTTTGGTGTTTTTCATGTATGGAACATCTTAAGTTAATGGATATTCAATTTCGCGATTTCATACCACTCGCTAATTCTACAAACTTAAATCGCATGAAATCATTTGTTGGTTCACAGAACATTGGATAAAATAAACCCGTAACTGCTGCTGAAAGTACCATGATATGGCCCTCAGTAAAGGAAACACTATTTTCAATGTGGCAACCGATTAACCTCAGTTACCTGTTTGATTCGATTTCATGCAAACGATTTTAAACCGTCTTCTGAATATTGAAATTGTCCCTGTCCTACTAGCGACCAAAATTTAATTCCAGATGATTTAGAGTATTTGGATGGAGGGATGTCAAATTAACATTGAAGGTCTAACCG
Source organism: Spisula solida (assembly GCA_947247005.1). Classification (NCBI taxonomy): domain Eukaryota; kingdom Metazoa; phylum Mollusca; class Bivalvia; order Venerida; family Mactridae; genus Spisula; species Spisula solida. The sequence continues at coordinate 16,826,628 of OX365952.1, read as the reverse complement.
TTAGAATTATTGATGTACATGTATGTGTTCAAGTCTGTGTGTTAGCCAGCTGTGCATATTGCATACTGGTGCTAGTCTTTTAATATGTATGCATTTGATACGCATTACTGTGTGAATATTAAACTGATATATATATACCTTATGTTGTACTTCTTTATTCGGTTGTGTATACAAAAAAGTAACATATTAAATAAAAGGAGTGTTCCTAAAGCTGTGTTGCAAGTAATAAAAATAGTAATAATAAAGACTTTATTTAATGAGGAAACTCATTTGACAAAGTAGCTGATGATAGGTGCACATGTTTCCTGTCTCTCAGGAAAACACAATATCAAATTGAAGTTAAACTTTGTGACAGAAGTTTGTATCTCAAAAATCAAGCACGCTATTCACCTACAGTTTGAGCTGACTAAGCATACATGTACACTGAAAATCAATTTCATGTTTGTATATGGTCTGACCACAGTAAAACTTTCGACTTGTATACTGTTTACAAATAAGTCATATAATTACACTATAGTTGGACAAACATAAATCTACTGTAGCTTAACTGTAACTCAACTATAGCCCATCAGTAGGTCAACTGTAGCTCTACTGTAACTCTACTGTAGCTCTTCTATAGCTCAACTGTAACTCAACTATAACTCAACTGCAGCTCAACTGTAACTCAACTGTAGCTCTACTATATCTCTACTTTAAATCAACTGTATCTCTACTTTAAATCAACTGAAGCTCTACTGTAGTTCAACTACAGTATAACCTGGTTTATCCGGCATCCCATCGGACCGGACAAGCATGCCGGATAAAGCAGTGTGCCGGTAAAACCAGGTTGAATAGAAATCCATGTACTTGTATAAAAGACAAAGTTATAACAAATGAACAAATAAAGGTACCAAATGGCGTTTGTATTTACATGTCATTGTACTAATGGTGTTAGTTAGTCATAAAATAGTTGTTAATTGTTGTTTGTTCGGTTTTCTTAAAGATTCTGTGCTAAAAACATTTGGCAATGATACACATCTTCTTTGTATTATATATAATGCCGGTTAATTAAGTGCTAAAACACACTATTTATCAATTGTCGGGACTGACAAACAATGCCGGATAACGGATAAAGCATGTTCCGTTAAAAAGAGGGTCCATCTAATAGAAATATAGTGGAGTTCTGCCCGGACCGACAAACCATGCCGGTTAAGACAGGTTGCGGGTAAAAACAGGTTCCGGATAAACCAGGTTATACTGTATAGCCGATCAGAAGCTCAACTGTAACTCAACTGTAGCTCAACTATTGCCCATCAGTAGCTCCACTGTAGCTCAACTATAGCTCAACTATAGCCCATCAGTAGCTCAACTGTAGCTAAACTATAGCCTATCAGTAGCTCAGCTGAAGCTCAACTATAGCACATCAGTAGCTCAACTGTAGCACAACTGTAACCCAACTGTAGCTCTACTGTAGCTCAACTGCAGCCCATCAGTAGCTCAACTGTAGCTCTACTGTAGCTCAACTGTAGCTCTATTATAGCTCAACTATAGCCCATCAGTAGCTCAACTGCAGCTCTATTATAGCTCAACCATAGCCCATCAGTAGCTCAACTGAAGCTCTATTATAGCTCAACTATAGCCCATCAGTAGCTCAACTGAAGCTCTATTATAGCTCAACTATAGCCCATCAGTAGCTCAACTGTAGCTCAACTGGAGCTCTATTATAGCTCAACTATAGCCCATCAGTAGCTCAACTGAAGCTCTATTATAGCTCAACTATAGCCCATCAGTAGCACAACTGTAGCTCAACTGTAGCCCAACTGTAGCTCTACTGTAACTCAACTGTAGCTCTACTGTAGCCCATCTGTAGCTTTACTGTAACTCAACTGTAGCTCTACTGTATCTCTACTGTAGCTCAACTGTAGCTCTACTATAGCTCAATTGTCCCTCAACTGTAACTACTGCAGCTCAACTGTAGCCCATCTGTAGCTTTACTGTAGCTCAACTGTCTCTCTACTGTAGCTCAACTGTAGCTCTACTGTAGCTCAACTGTCACTCAACTGTAGCTATATTGTAGCTCAACTGAAGCTCTACTGTAGCTCTACTGTAGCTCTACTGTAGCTCAACTGTAGCTCTACTGCAGCTGAACTGTAGCTCAACTGTCACTCAACTGTAGCTCTATTGTAGCTCAACTGTTGCTCAACTGTAGCTCTACTGTAGCTCAACTGTCACTCAACTGCAGCCCAACTGTCACTCAACTGTAGCTCTATTGTAGCTCAACTGTTACTCTACTGTAGCTCAACTGTAGCTCAACTTTAGCTCTACTGTAGCTCAACTCTAGCTCAACTGCAGCCCAACTGTAGCTCTACTGTAGCTCAACTGTAATGCGACTAAAATAATGAGTAAGAGATTGATGCTCAAATAAAAAGTTGAGCGACAGACTGTTGCTCAATGAAATATTGAAATGTTTTAATGCTAGAGAGTTCAATCTCATTAAAATCGGACCCTTATTACTACTTTAAGCTGATATAGGATCTGACGACACCCTCTATGGGGTCATATCATTGTGAACTTTACGTCATTCAATCAAATCGCTTCTTTCACAAATTTGAAAGTGCGGTGAGTCTGCTGAGGCTATGTGACGTCATTGTGTGTCAGAGAGGTCATTTGAACATGACCTCTTACGGAGTGTAGTCAGATCTCTTACAGCGTAAACGAATGGAGCAAATGTTAGGGTCTGATTTTAATGAGATTGCTCAGAGAGTTTTATGTAATTTCTATGCTCAACTGCTAATAAGCCCTCAACTTTTCAGGTTATTATAGCTTGCTCCCAACTGTCTGACACCTAGCCCTCAACTGATTTTGGTGTATGGGTTATAATTAGTGCTTAAAAACTAAATATTATGCCACTTTCTGAAATTGTTCAATAAGGCATTTGGAGATGACAATTTATATATGGTTGGAAGCTCGTTATTTGGAAAGTGTTATTCTGGCCCTGTTCTCCCCAAGCATCTGAAGTAGAAATCTCAGCTCAAACTTAGAATTTGCTTAAGTCAGAGTCAGTCTGAATTTATGATAAATCTTGAGTTCGAGCTCTTAAAATTTTACTGTATTCAATCAAGGATAATGTTTCTCTTTTTAGCTAGCTAGATGACGAATTTTAGCCCTGCTGTCCAAAAGACACAATATTTGAAATGAGATTAAAGCCTTGGTCCCAATGAGCATTTTTTTGCCTCGTCGTTGTACTTCCGACTTACCATATTTGAAATGAGATTTTAGCATAGGTCCCACTGAGCATTTTCTACCTCAGCGTTGTTCTTCCAATTAAAATTAATGAGCTATCAGGACTTCAGGAACAGGTTCTTCGTGATCTAGGGGAAGTCATGAGATATTGGAAGGAATTGTGATGAATCCGGAGGTATCGGAAGAAATCTTGAGAACATTGCTGATGTGGAATTCCTCAGTTGGACCTAGGCTTTAACTCATTTGAAGATGTTTCAGGTGATTAAGGCCTATGTGCAAGTGATAAGACACGAGTACTTTCTCAATTCATTATAAATGTATAAATTTAAATTAGTTGTAACGACTAAAATCACATTCATACAAAGATCTATATACTTCAAGTATAAACATGTTTATATCAATGCCCCGGAGCTGATATGTTAGGTTGGGTTGAATTTAACAGATCATTTCCGTTTGTGAATGAATTCACTTGTGGCTATATTATAAAACATCGTATTGATTATCAGCCAATAAAAATTATGTTAGTTGGTATGTGATACATGTATTTAAATGAAATTAAAACTTAAAACAAAATGTTTAGTAAGTGTTGGTGAGTAATAACCGGTTCAACCTGGATCTCTGACTGTTGTTTCAGGAGAGAATAAATCTCATAAAAAACAACAAGAGAGAATAAATCTCATAAAAAACAAGCGAGTATAAATCTCATAAAAAACAACAGAGTATAAATCTCATAAAAAACAACAGAGTATAAATCTCATAATACAACAAACACAGAATGAAATGTGTTTTTTCGACAACGGTCATCTACTTCAGATTACATACACAGTACGACCTCTGTAGAACAATACCCTGTGAATAAGCTTTGAATATTGGTCTTTATTTAGAGGTTGTGCTCTACAGAGGTTAAATTAAAAGTGAATACAGTCAGAACTTGATATAACGACATCCGATATACTGACAAATTCATTATACTGACATCATATTTGGGGACAAAAGTATTAAAACGCTCTTTGTATCAATTCATTATACTGACATATTCGTTACAACGACATTTTTCTTGGAAACGAACAGCGTCGTTGTATCGAGTTCTGACTGTATTGGTTTAGGGAAATTTTAAAGGTGTTGTTTAAGAGCGGTTTGTCCACTGCAACCGCTTTGGAGAGGTTTTGTTTGCGGTGTTTCAGGAGAGAGAATATACTATTACTTTTGGTGACTTGTTTGTCAAACCTGTGTAGTATGAATATTAATTATGCGTATGGAAGCAGCTACAAAGTTGATGAGGAAAGTATATTTAATCTAATTTAGAATTAACAAGAGCCAAAATGTCACAAATACGCCTGTCTCGGGGCATGGTGAATGAAAAAAAAACAATCCAACTTGGCTTTTTATAACATTTTTATGGTACTTGAAGGACCATAACCCAAGAAGGCCTAAGTCGATTTGGCCTATAATTGAACTTGGTGTAGATATTATGCCCATAAACAATGTCAACACTGAAAATGATGAGATGAAAAAACTGTTTGAACTAGAGAAAAGACAAGGTTAATTTCACAGTTTTAGCTCCACTAATCGTAGAATAAGAGGAGCTATTGCAGTCACCAGAACATTGGCGTGAGCTAGCGTAATGCTTATGTTAAAGTAGGGGTAGGTAACTCTATCAAGCATTTTGTTGAAATTATGCCCCCTTTTGGACTTGAAAATGCAAATGTTGAAGTTTAGGTACAGGTTTTTTAACCTCTTAATATCTTCAAAGTGCATTGATATATCGCTTTGATACTTCGCAAACTTGTTCACCAGCATGACCCCAGGCTAACCCCTACACTGGAGAAGATAACTATTTAGCATTTTGTTGAAATTATGCCCCGTTTTGGACTAAGAAAGGCTTATTTATTTGCCATCATGACCTAGAGGACCTACACATGAGTAGGTAACAGTCCTGCATAATTTGTCCAAATTATCCCCCTTTTTCGACTTAGAAGCCCCAACCTCTACACAGCTGAGGGTAACGCAGCTGTTATGAAGCATTTTGTTTAGAATATATAATGATTGTACTATCCTAGCATGGCGCTGCGAATAGTGGAGCGCGCTGTTCGTGGACAGCTCTTGTTTATCCTCTTATATCTTGAAAAATTGACAAATAGCTTTGTTTCTTTGCAATTTAATGTTCACCATCATGACACCTACCCCTGTATACTCCATCAAGAATTTTGTTGAAATTATGCCCCCTTTTGGACTTGGAAATGCAAATGTTAAAGTTTAGGTACAGATTTTTAATCTCTAATAGCATCAAAGTGCATTGTGATATTGCTTTGATACTTGTTGACCATCATGACCCAAACCCCTACACAGGGGGGGGGGGGGGGGTTAACTCTGTTAAGCATTTTGTTGAAGTTATATTTCCCCTATTGGAGTCCCAACCTCTACACAGAAGTGGGTAATGCTGCAGCTATGAAGCATTTTGTTTTGGATATACATGTATAATGATTGTACTATCCAAGCATGGCACTGCGAATAGTGGAGCACCCTGTTCATGGACAGCTCTTGTTTGGTAATTGTCCAGGAAGGCCAGGACTGATTTGGCCTATGATTTAAGTTGGCCTAGATAGTATCCCCATACGCATTGTCACCAAGTTTGAAGACCATCGGATGAAAACTGTTTGACAAGGCTAATTTCCATTCATAGCTCCACTATTCGTAGAATAAGGGAAGCTATTGCAGTCAACCTAGCTTCGGCGTTGGCGTCGGCGTAATGCTTATGTTAAAGTTAAGGTACAGGTTTTTTGACCTCTAATATCTTCAAAGTGCAATGATATATTGCTTTGATACTTTGCAGACTTGTTTGCCATCATGACCCGCAACCCATACACAGGGGTAGGTAACTTTATCATGCATTTTGGTGAAATTATGCCCCCTTTTTTCAACTTAGTGCAAATGTTAAAGTTTTGGTACAGGTTTTTTCACCTGTAATGTTTTCAAATGCATTCACATATTGCTGTGCATACTTGTACTCCATCATGACCCCAACCCCTACACAGGGGTAGGTAACTCTATCAAGCATTTTGTTGAAATTATGCCCCCTTTGGACTTGGAAATGCAAATGTTAAAGTTTAGGTACAGGTTTTTTATCCTCTAATATCTTCAATTGCATAGACACATTGCTTTGATACTTTGCATACTTGTTCATCATGATGACCCCAACCCATACTCAGGGGTAGGTAGCTCTATCAAGCATTTTGTTGAAATTATGCCCCCTTTGGGCTTGGATATGCAAATGTTAAAGTTTAGGTACAGAATTTTTATACGCCCGTTGAAAATGGGACGTATTATGTGAACACCCTTGGCGGGCGGCGGTGTCCAGTAATTTGTCTGTACTCTAACGCAAACAGTTTTCATCTGATCATCTTCAAACTTTGTGACAATGCTTATGGGCATAATATCTAGGCCAAGTTTGATTATCGGCCTAGGCCTTATTTGGTTATGGTCCTACAATTACCAAAATAAATGTGAAATTGACCTTGTCTGTTCTTTAGTGCAAACAGTTTTCATCCGATCATCTTCAAACTTTGTTACAATGCTTATGGGCATAATATCTAGGCCAAGTTTGATTATCGGCCTAGGCCATATTTGGTTATGGTCCTACAATTACCAAAATAGATGTGAAATTGACCTTGTCTGTTCTTTAGTGCAAACAGTTTTCATCCGATCATCTTCAAACTTTGTTACAATGCTTATGGGCATAATATCTAGGCCAAGTTTGATTATCGGCCTAGGCCATATTTGGTTATGGTCCTACAATTACCAAAATAAATGTGAAATTGACCTTGTCTGTTCTTTAGTGCAAACAGTTTTCATCCGATCATCTTCAAACTTTGTTACAATGCTTATGGGCATAATATCTAGGCCAAGTTTGATTATCTGCCTAGGCCTTATTTGGTTATGGTCCTACAATTACCAAAATAAATGTGAAGTTGACCTTGTCTGTTCTCTAGTGCAGAGAGTTTTCGTCTGAGTATCTTCAAACTTTGTGACAATGCTTATGGGCATAATATCTAGGCCAAGTTCGATTATAGGCCAAATCGGCCAAGGCCTTATTTGGTTTTGGTCCTACAATTACCAAAATAAATGTGAAATTCACCTTGTCTGTTCTTGTGTGCAATTAGTTTTCATCCGATCATCTTTAAACTTTGTGACAATGCTTATAGGCATAATATCTAGGCCAAGTTTGATTATCGGCCTTAGCCTTATTTGGTATGGTCCTATAATTACCAAAATAAATGTATAATTGACCTTGTCTGTTCTCTAGTGCAAAGAGTTTTCGTCTGAGTATCTTCAAACTTGGTGACAATGTTCATGGGTATACTATCTAAGACAAGTTTAATTGTAGGCCAAATCAGCCTAGGCCTTCTTGGGTTATGGTCCTTTAATTAAAAAAAAATGTTGGATTGTTTTGTTTTTTTCATTCACCTTGCCCTGAGACTCGCCATGCCCCAAGACGGGCGTATTTTGTGACATTTTGGCACTCTTGTTAACCTCTATTATCTTCAAAGTTCATTGATATATTGCTTTGATACTTTGCATACTCGTTCATCAGCATAACCCGAACACATACTCAGGGGTAGGTAACTCTATCCAGCATTTTGTTGAAATTTTGCCCCCTTTGGGCTTGGAAATGCAAATGTTAAAGTTGAGGTACAGAATTTTTAACCTCTATTATCTTCAAAGTTCATTGATTTATTGTTTTGATACTTTGCATACTTGTTCACTATCATGACCCCAACCCATACACAGGTCTAGGTAACTATATCAAGCATTTTGTTGAAATTATTCCCCCTTTTGGACTTGGAAATGCAAATGTTAAAGTTTAGGTACAGGTTTTTTATCCTCTTATATCTTCAAAGTGTATGGATATATTGCTTTGATACTTTGCATACTTGTTCATCATCATGACCCCAGCCCCTACAAAGGAGAAGATAACTATGTAGCATGGTGTTAAAATGATGTTCCCTTTTGGACTTAGAAATGCTTATTTGTTAACCTTCATGATCAAGAGGACCTACATATGAGTATGTAACGGTCCTGCATTTTGTCCATATTATCTCCCTATTTTGACTTAGAAGCCCCAACCTCTACACAGCAGAGGGTAATGCTGCTGTTATGAAGCGTTTGTTTTGAATATATAATGATTGTACTGTCCTAGCATAATGCACTGCGAATAGTGGAGCGCGTTGTTCATGGACAGCTCTTGTTTTAGTATTCATAGGACCATTACCCAAAAAGGCCAGGGTCAATGTGGCCTATAATTGAACTTCGCCTAGATATTATGCCCATAAGCATTGTCACCAAGTTTGAAGAAGATCGGATAAAACTGTCAATTGACAATTTCACATATTTTTGGTAATTGAAGGACCATAATTATTCAAATAAGTCCTAGAAAATTTGGCTGTTATTTGAACTTTGCCTAGATATTATGCCCATAAGTATTGTCACTAAGTTTGAAGACATTCAGATGAAAACTGTTAGCGTTAGAGTACAGACAAATTACTGGACACAGCCGCCTCCTGCACGCCCATCAGCCCGGCAAGGGTGTTCGCATAGTATGTCACATTTTCAACAGGCGTATAAAAACTATGCGGCATCATTAAACAGGAAATGCAATACAACCTCTCCAGAGCGACCCCGAGTCTGTAGACGCAACAACCTCTCTATAACCACATCTTCAAAGTTTCCCTAAGCTAGGCTTTACTATCCAATAATACACTTGTTACTATAAATAGTAACAAAAATGAGCCTATTTGCGGCTGATTATAGCTATCACGTGATTGATTATCGCCTATCCGCCCGGTCCGCAAACTCATAATCATAATCGGACCGGTTGAACAGGCGCACGTGACGTTATCCGTGTAAACATGACGTCACGTTGGAGCCAAAATGACGTTACGTTGCTCATAAGTAAGATTTCTTTGCCAATTTTATTTAGTCTTGGTGCATTTTATTGGTTACCACCTTAGTGTATATCTACATCAGTAATATTTACGTTATTTGTTATTTGTAAATCCAACAATTGTATTAAAGACTTTAATACACTTCAGAGCCTGGCCGGAAGTTGATGATCCGCCCGGAATGAATAATCACCCTCGGGCTGAAGCCCTCGAGGTGTTTATTAATTTTCCGGGAGGATTATCAACACCCTGCCCGGCTGTGTCGTGTATTAACCTCTAAATAAACACCTGTAGAGAAACCACCTCTAAACAGTATGGTTAATCGAAGGGTGTTGCAGGTGTTGCTTAACAGAGGTTGTAATGTTTATGTAATCTGACGGAGACAGCCATTGTTGAAAAAGCAGCCAATATTTGCATCTTCCAAAGTGTGTTGCTCTACAGAGGTTGTACTGTATAGCCATTTAGTGGGTCCTTTGAAAAGCTTCTGTTGTCTGATATCTTCTTTGGTTTGGTATCTTAAATGTTTTTATCTTAAACGTTTTTTGTCAACATTTTGCATGTGAGTAAAGACTATTAGTTGAACCCTCCTTCAGTTGCCTTCTTGTCCTATGGGATATGTTTTCCAATGGTAATCCTATGAGATATTTTTGAACCCTTCTTCAGTTGCCTTCTTATTAAAATGTTTTCCAACAGCAATCATACGGAATAATTTTATGTTTTCCAATGGCAATTATACTGACTATGTTTTCTAATTGCAATTCTTAAGAATACTTTTTCTAATGGCAATCAAATAGAATATGTTTTCCAATTGAAATCCTAGGTTATTATTTTGATAAATTGTTTACAGTTTACACTGTTATAGATAGATAGTTTATTTCAAATTTCAGTAAGCCATAGGCCCATGTGAACATACAAATAACACAATACAATTTTCATATGACAGTAACAAGTGGCAAAGGTAGTTATGCAATCGGTTTAAATAATGATGGATGTATCATAAACAAGAAAAACAAGAAAAACCAGTGTTAACATAGAAAAAGTGGACAGGACAGTTTCTGGCGGAGAAGGTGTATATTATATTGATAGTACTACATACATCATGAAAACAAAACTTATCACTTTTCAATCATTTTAAGCTGAACAGTAAACGAACAGAGAATATACAAACAACAAAAAGCAACAAAAACATATATTTATACTTATAAATCAAGTTATACACCACGTATACAAATTTAAATTAAATCTCACTATTATTTTAGAAATGGATGTTATTTTTGTATTTAATCCAGATTTTAAAAAAGGGATAGTTTAGCAATATTGTGCTGAAATGTGTATGTATGTTATCTCATGAAAAGTTGACAAGTCCTATATTATAATATAGCTATATCGTTTTCTGTTTTACAAACAACATTTTAACAAATCCCTTCCAGCGATTCAGAATGATGGATGGTTTAAAATGAAACAACCACAGAACATACGGAAGTCAAATGTGTATAAAAGAAGCCCCGACAGTCTTGATCATCCTCTTTGCCTCTACGTGTGGATCATAGAAGTATACTTTGGCACTTGCATTGCCTTACTGTTCGCTGGAAAAGTTCAACTTCAAAAATGATGAAAGAAATTATTATTGCAGTAGGTCTTTATCAGTCTTAAATACTTTACTCTTTAGCTTATTAGGTGAATTTGTATGAGACGTAGTTGTTATTGAATTAAACGCTGCTGTATATTTAGTTTCTGGCATATGAACGTGATTAGTCTGTCTGTGTCATAATAATAAATTAACGTTTTCAATATTTAAATGGAATTCTTCATATGTTTCAATTCATTATCCTATAAGTTAAAATGACTTCTTTGAGAATTTCATGCACACTAAATTTTACAATTATTTAATTAATTAATATCATATAATAAGACATATTCTATCATTTTAATCATATGGCTTAAGTTGTATTTGATTAAAATAAATAGTTCTAATTATATAATACTAGAAATTGATCATCGTTCTTCTTTGTAAATAAAAAAAGGACTTGATCATTAATTCTAATTTAATAATACACATACATGTACTAGAAATATCATTCAATCTAAATATTAAATGTTTGCATGACTGTTAATTTACATTAATTTGTATGAAATTACATTTCACAAAACAATTAAACTGAATTTACATTCATTATGAATGCAGGGGTTTTAATAAAAATTATGTCCCAATATTAGAGACACACATTTATTCTGACTAATCAAAATGTATCATATAAACATATGTGAAAAATGAGTTTAGATTTAAATCATAAAGTAGAATGAAAAAGTTGCAAACTTTAACTGGAAAAACGAAATAAAACATCCCTGCTGGGAAAAATCTGGGAATTATAAAATTGGGCAAAAACAGGAAATTATCAGGGAATTTTACAAGAAATGGAAGAAAAAAATGTGTCTGTTGTTTGGTCTCAGAGTTAATGACTTCATCAAATAGATGTATATTTTTCAAACGGACGTGTTAGTAGCATGTATTTATTATATGGTGGGTATACATAATAAAATATTGTTATTATTATTATTTTGATTGTATATATTATGTATTTATAAACTTTTGATTGTATTGTATATGACGCGTCTTGACCGTCATTTTTTTGTATTGTAAATGGTCAAAGACATTGATTATGTCGATTTACCAAATAAATGTATGGTCAAAGACATTGATTATGTCGATTTACCAAATAAATGTATGTATGTATGGGTAAAAAGATTTTTTTTTCATTAGGCCTACTGTACTATTAAAATATATATTTTAATAGTACAGTAGGCCTAGTGAAAAAAAATATTTTTCAATTTTTTTTTTCATTTTTTTTTCAAATTATAAATGCAAGTTCTTGTGCTGTTTTTGAGTTTTGAACACTTCAAACAATCGTGTAAAATCACCTTTCAGTCAGGCAATTTTCTGTTTTTCTTTCTGTTAAAAAACAGAATCTGTCATAAAAACAATGCCAAAATAAATTCTTTTCATGATAAAATGATATCGTTTAGGAGATAAAGTGTCGTCATAAGTGTATTCATAATAAGAATATAAAAAATCACCAAAAATCAATAAATGTTCTATGTATTATAATTATGCTTCAATTTCTGGTAGAATGGTACAGTAATTGGATTAATTAGAAAATCAAGTTGAAATTAGAACGTCACTTTGCACACAATAATGAATTGACGCATAAATGCATAAAAGCCTGGCACGATCAATGTTACCTTTCTTTATCTGTATTTTAATGGGACCAGCTTCTAAAACAGTGAAAATAACATATTAATTACACTGTTATATATAACAGTGACTTACCGGTTTATTTTTCACAGATGAATCTCTATAATGCGTCGATAAGCATGTAATAAAATAATATGTATGTGATCAAATAATTTATCAAATAGTTTTATAAATCCAACTCTGAACATAATAAATCTCTAATTTCCATAATAAAAAATCCAGATAAATCACAAGTTTTTAAAATAAATTGCATTATTTTGACTTGATTTATATTACATAAAAGCAAAATAATAATAACATGTCAATATAACTTATTGAATCAATGCATGTATCCTGTGATAAAACTATTAACACAATTCTGTGCTTGTTTATTACCAAGTTTTTCAAAACTAGGGGAAGTAACTCAAACAACTTTACTGAATATGTCAACCAGGAGTACTGCCCCTTGGATTACTTTTCTAAACCAACATTATACATTTTATATACATTTGTATGACTGTCTTCATCACGATAATTAACAAGGCTATTTAAATATGAACAATTATGATATAATATATCAACAGCAATAACATGTACGCATTCTACCAATTCACGAGGTATCTGTACATTATGTAAAATGTCTGAGTAAAATATCATTTCATTACTTTTTATTGTTAGGCCAAATAAAAAAACATTGCCCAAAAAAACATTGCCCAAAAACGTAGGGGGTAGGCATTTTTTATGGTTTTTTTTATAAACCCTTCGACTTCAATGTAGTACTATTCAACGCCAATAGGGAATTTACTGAAGAGTGTAACCGTTAACATACAGTTTCCATGTGTGATGCATAAGCCATAACAATAGTTATCAGACATCATTTTGTATGTAGCTTGCTTATTATACACCATTTGCCTTATAATTACCCTATGTACTATGCTAACCTTCACATTGAGCTCACAAATGACACACATCCAGGTACCATCTCTTCAATGGTTTCAAATAGACACTCGCGTTATCGAAGGTCTTTCGTACCAATTTCCCGTATCACAAAAACAATGATTCCCAAAAATCAATAAAAAAAGTTAGGATCCCAAGGAAAAAATAGGGAGGGTCGGGTTCCCTGAACCAGGTCCCAATTCCACGAAAATACTTAAGTTATTGCTCAGCTGAGACTGCTATTTTAAAAACATATTTTGTTGGGGAAATGACTTTCATGTATACTTGTATAATTATATTGTTTCATCACAGTTAGATGCCAATTTAAAAGAGCAATATATGATAAGTCCGGTTTTTTCGTGGAATTGGGGCCAGACATATTTTTTTATTTGGCTTTACACGATATTGTTATACATTTTAGTATATTTGAGTCATTTATAATTCCAGGTTATGATGATCGATTTTATTACATTGACCAACGCGGAGGATGGTGACGTGGACTGTTCTGGTCCGGACGATGTTAGTATATTACACATACATTTTGCTTATTTGTCTTGTGCTGAAATGTACGTTGACCTAATATGATAATTGCCCAGACAACGTCATATATAATAACAACCAACGACTGTGAGGATTATCTAGGCTTCAGCTGCAGTATCCTACCTTTTTTCAGACAATCTTAATATAAGTAGGTGGTTACACATGTATCCGGTTATTTCCTGCGAAATTGGTCATCCAGGAGAGAGTAACAATAAGCCAGAGTGAGACAACCTTGCTCGTTTCGAGTACCTACATGTACAGTACCGTAGTAAGGTGAAAAATACTAAAAATATGATAAATTAAGTCTTGATCATGCAATCGTCTAGAGCATTACACATGCTGTCCTGTTGAAACTAACCAGGCGTCTTGGTTCAGCAGTGCGTTGATCATTGGAGTTATTTTTTATCGACACCCGAGATTGTGACGTCACTAACGTCATTATCGTTGTCCCGGGTCCGTGGTGGTGACTGTTTTAAGGACCTATAATATAAATTATGGCATGCTTGTTTAATACGGACAATACCTAAATTTGGTGTATTGATCTCAGAAAGGTTCCGAATTATTATTTTCGTACTATTACAAATGCGAACTCCAGAGCAAAAGTCTGTGCTATGTTTTAACATTTATGGCCCTACCTGTATTTAAAGCCATAACCGTGTGTACTTTTTTCATGAATAAAGGTCAGGATCCTGTCACTATATCCGTACTATAATATAACTTCTTTTATTTTGAACAGCACTTATATCCTTGTGCTCCTCGTAGTATATGTGTATGGACAAGAGAAAAGTGTAGATGTATAGTACCTGACAACCGACATTGCAAACTGATGTGCACCAGCGACACCACAAAATGGTGTCACGGGCTGTCAGGCGATGATGTACGTATAGAAAACCTGATATTTTGGCAAAATTTGGATTTTGAGATTTTCCACAATTTTAATGGATAATGATGTAACAGTGACCCTTGCGTGAATATTTTTTTCAGTTTAGCTAGGTAGGCCTGGGTCCATTTAGGGCATTGATCCGGACCCCTTTGTCTAGCCTTATATTCCTTCTATAGAAAAACTATAGATAAAAACTTGTTGGCGCTAAATGTTAATGCAATTCCACAGGGATTCGTACAGCAATGTCTAGCATAAATATAACCAGTAATTTCGGTTTTGGAAAACCTTCGTTCAAATCCAACTTTAAAGCGGGTTCGTAATATCTTTTAAGTCTGTGATGCATGTGTGCCCATGACAACAAAATTCCCGAATTTGTGCATTTAGGTAGTAAACTACGGAAGGCCGAAATGGCCATCCCGGCCAGTCTGCATTAGTACGGTATGGTAGCGGAATGAATATGGGTATATTACTTAAAAAGAATAATAAGATATTTATTGTTTCTTATTTTAGAGTTTGTTCAAAACCTTGTTACATATAGGTATTACATAATGTCAAAATAGCAGGTTTTCCTGGAGACTGGCTCATTTACTAGTATAATTAAATTCGAACTTCATCGTTTACTACTGTTATTAAAGTCACTGAGTAATCAGCCTTGCGACATCCGTACATCTTTTGAGACACATTTTTGGGAAATCGCTGGTGTTTCGTGCGTAATTTTCAGTAAAATACATCGCAATTTTGCCGTATTTAGTTCCACTTGCGACAAGTATATATATCTTGCACTTCCTAATTGAATTTTATTTCTATATTATGCCATAATGTATGCATGTAAATATGTCGAAATACATGCATGTATTAATATGTACTGTTCTTTTTTATAGATATGTGGACCCGACAAGAATCCGAATTGGCGGTGTAGAAAATACGGAAAAAAATTGATGTGTTTATTTAGTCCTTTTTAATAGCGTAAGAGCTTGGTTTTCCCTATCTTTTTATCCTATTAAACTGTTGATAAAACATAAGTTGTGTTATGATATTACCACCCGCCTTATAACCACTCCATCTTTCTCTCTTGTTTATTATTACTCTGTTGTCACATCTTTGTGCGTGTACACGCACCCACTCTTTTGAATATACATTGTACTAGCGACCACGCGTATTAAGCGACCTTTGTCTTAAACGACCAGTTTCAAATCCTCCCGACCATATTTGCTCTATATGTCTATTGTATTAAGCGACTTTTGTCTTACTCGACCAGCGACCACTGTTTAAGCACTATAATTCATAGGTAAAATTGCATTAAGCGACCCAAAAATTGTAAATCACTGGTCGTTTGTAGTGACAGGTTGTTAATCTATACCTGATACCTCGTCATAAATCATTGTTTGTTCACACTTCAGAGAATGTCTTTTGTTAATTGGGCCCCAATTAACACCATTGATAATCACAATTATGTCCGATGGGCATGTCATTCAGATGCTTTTAATCCGATTACACACATTATTACGGATTAATTGTTGTATCTTTTGCTGCAATTAGCTTGCAGTCTCCGTTCATTTAGATCGGGCTAATCCCCGGCCTATTCCGGTTTTTTTCTTCGAGTGCAAGCAAAACTGACTTGCATTAATTGCATTGCGTAATATATCAGTAAGATTATTAAAATGATAAATTGAAATGCTTATGAAGACCATGCATACAAGTAAGAGTCATCATAAAATTTATTTACACACTAATGTTTATCAATTGAAGTTCAAAGGTAATCAGGCAGCCTAAAATCGGAAATTCGTTAATTACACTCAATGTTTCTTACATTTGTGTTAAACGACCGTTCCGTTAAGCGACCGTTTTCAGACCTTCCCCAGAGTGGTCGCTTAATACAAGTTAGACTGTATGTTGCTAAATAGTGTAATTTTTTTGTGACATTGTGTAAACCAATGTAACGCTCTGACGGAACTCAGGATAGGCCTACATATCACCAGTTTTAGTTCTGTCAGTACTGTCTCTGGTCAGGGCCTATTAAAAACAGAACTATTCTCAGACCGAAACTGAGAAGCGGTGAATCGGGATTCCTACCGTATAAAAGCTTGATGAGAGACAAACAGGCATGAAGGTAAACAACAACTCGTGTATGATCACAACAGACAAACAGAAGGGATACTTTAGTCTGAATTACTTCCCTTATCCCTACGTTAAAGGGTCAGCGTAGCTGTAAGAGAAAGCACTCTGTAGTAATCTGGGTCAGGCGAAACTGATTAAAGGCACCTACAAGTGAATAAATATATCGACAGGACTGTTGAGCTTGCAATGAATATGCCGACAGAACAGGATCATTCTAGTGAACTAGCGGGATCTGCAAGTAACCACACAGGAACAGACACTTGGAGTCTGGACCACGCCCCCTCCCGCTACGCGCCTGGAAATATTTATTATATATCCAGACCCATTCACTAATCACACAAACATTTGGTGGATGTATTTGATATTAATAAAACAATTACGTAATTCCTCTATAGTTTAAATAACACAGTGTTATTTAAGCTAGAGAGGCATTTACGAATATTTTTATTTGTCTCGGATACGTTTAATAATGTTTGTGTGATTAGCACGAGAATAGGTCTGGGTATACAATGTTGATGATACAAATATATCCAGGTGCGTAGCTGTGGGGGGGGGTCCAGACCCCTAGTGTCTGTGGAAGTAACTAGGGACTATTGTCATGAAAGTTCTATCATAAAAACAGGTGGATCAAATCAAAACAGCAAACAGAGCTATCACAACACATGGCCATAAAATTATATTATATAGGCCTAACAATTAACGGAAAGTTCACAATAATTATCTACAACAGTGCCGATCAAAAGACAGATTTTGAGGCAGCGAACACAACACAGCCGAAATATTGGGTAGGCGGTTGCCCCTCCCATTACCTTCGCCCTGCCTTGTGTCACAATGCGTGATGCAATTCAAGGGAGATAAATATCACACATTTATGTACAGACGGTGTGTGAGTGCTTTCCCTTGGTTAGATTAAAATATTTATTTCCTAATATAAAACAGTACACATACTATTTACTATACATGTAAAATAACAGCAGTACATGGAAAAGGATTAGACGAAAGAAACTTGGTCTTATTAACTTCTTTTCCTTGGATGGACTTCCAGTTTATCAAAAACAAAAATATCAACAATTTAGCTATTAGAACACGTTGCATAGATTTGGGTCACTGGCACCAGAACACCAACTGTGGTTCAAATTATATGTCAAAATAAGTTTTAAGCCAACACAATCCAAACACAAACTCAAAAACGCAAATTTATTGACAAGGCCCGTTCATAATTGTCTATATATTACACGTGTAATATATAGACAAACAACGAACGAGCCATGTCAATAAATCAGTGTTTTTTATGGCTTTTTTGGTTTAGAACTTATTTTTGACATAATTTAAACAACAAGTTGGTGTTCTGGTGCCAGTGATTTGCGTGTAAATCAAACAGAGTTAAAGAAATTGTAAACGAAATGTAATATAGTCCAGAGAATTTAACACGATCCTGGACCTTCTATTAGCATAATTTAACAGCTGATATCTTGTCTATATTCATAACCTCAGCTTTCTGTTTTAATAAGCGGGGAGTATCACAGAGACACTCGAAATATCGATATCAGTGTAGCAATACCACGTGACTTTTGGCTACAGTTACAAGAAGAAATGTGTAAACATTTGAAAATAAAAAAAGCCATAAGTATTTTAATTATTTGCTCTCCGTGAAATATAAGATCTTTTCCAGAGGTTTACCGATTTTTCCATTACTGTGTGAAACCTACACGTTTTACGGTTACAAAGGGTAATGGACAAAACGGCACAGCTGCTGAAAAAGACTTTACGCAGTATATTTCATGTAAAGCAAATAATTTTCCCCTTAGCGTGGCGTATATTTTATAGCAATCGAGGAAGAAGTAAAATACTTATGGCTATTTTATTTTCCAATGTTTACAAATTTCTTCTTGTAACTGTAGCCAAAAGTCACCTGGTATTGCTACACTGGATATTGCACGATTTGCTTGTGGAAAATTATATATTTGAAACAAGAACCTTTAAGTGATCCAGTGCTGAGAGCTACTGATTGCTGATCCGAAGGTTGTTGGTTCCATTCCGCCTTCCACCTCACTGTGTCCCACCTATATTCTATTTTCTGTTTTCATGAAATCCCTCGTTAATTTTACGAAATATTTCATGAAAATTACTATTTATGTGGTGGCAGTTATATGGCTCCATAAAAAACATTATGAATGCAAGATAAATATCTTAACGCGAAAAACTGCCAGTTACTGCTTTGATCTGCCACAACATTCCTGTTATCTTTTTTTTTGAAACGAACTAACTTTTCACGAAAGTGTATTATTTTTCACGAAGCCATTTTTACGTTTCGCGAAACTTTTCACGAAAGTCGATTATTTTCAACAAAACATCTTTACGTTTTGAGAAAGTTTTTATGCTTTCATGAAAAACTTATTTAGTTTCGTGAAAGCATCATCTTTATGTGTTGTCAGTTCAGAGCACTAACAAGCAGAAATTCGTGTTAAGTTGATTTATCTGTCTTCATGATATTTATATTTTTTTCATGAAATATCCCATAATGTTTACGAAAGTTTTCATAAAATCTTGAAGTTAAGTGGTGGCAGTTATATGGCTCCATAGTTTTTAACTTTGTGTTAACAGATTTTTACTTGCGTTTTTAGCAAAAACCTACGTCACATACCACGTGGTTTGTCCACACTGCAATCGGTACAATGAATAGCTAACAGCTAATGTATAGGGAAAACCCGTCTTTATCCGTCACGGTGTTCGTCGGGTGAAAATTCCCCATATAAAATGATCTACAATGTACATGTACCTGAATTTGTTCAATCGTCAAAAATGCGCCTTTACGGACAACACAGCTATCTAGCTAGTCTGGTTACCGGCGTACATATGATTATAGTACTATCAAGTAGTTTAAAGGGCAGGTAACCCAGGCTACTATCTAGCTTGCCTATTCGTTTGTCTTTTATTCGAGCAAACACCTATACGTCACATCGGTCTTTGACCTGAGTTTACTCCAACAAGCTTGAAACCAGCTTTAATTTGGCAATGGGAAACAGAAATGTGAATTCAGCCCATCAAAATGCCAGGTCATGTCAATCACTAAAAAGAAAAACAGCGAATTTATATTCGTAATGGTAGTAGTGATTTTTTTTGCATTCACACTCATCCGGCATGATATGGTTAGTGCATATTTACTTCCCATGAGCTCCACAGGTAACTGTATCATTGATCAAGAGTAAAAATAAATTAAAAAAAAATTGTGAATTTTCTATTTTCTATTCATAACTATAAATTTTACAAATTTTTTTAAATTTTAATTTTTGTTTGCTCTAAATAAATGATACAGTTACCTGTGATGAGCACATGGTGTTTCATCCATGCACAACACACGCGTACAGATGTTTACAGAAGACATGGCCTGAAAATAAAAGCAAATGATAGAAAGAACAGGGGTGGTATTCAATATGCATTTTATTTACATGTAATTGGAGAATAGGGATAGCCAATCATATCGCATGTTACTGACCAAGAGTTTAATATGGTGTGATCTGATTGGTTGTCCTTATCATTAAGTCAAGTAAGATCAATATTGAATACCATCCCTGAACTTTTATCCTTTTTGACATGTACGTGCACGTATATAATTATAAGACACATTATTGTTTGTGATCTATGGAGCCATATAACTGCCACCACATAAATATTAATTTTCATGAAATAGTTCGTGAAATTAACGAGGGATTTCATGAAAACAGAACAATATTATGAATGCAAGATAAGTATCTTAACGTGAAAAATTGCCAGTTATTGCTTTGATCTGCCACAACATTCCTATTATTTTTTTAAGAAACCAACTGACTTTTCACGAAGATATTTATTTCGTGAGGTCATCATCTTTATGTGGTGTCAGTTCAGAGCACTAACAAGCAGACTTTCGTGTTAAGATAATTTATCTGTCTTCATGATAATTATATTTTTCATGAAATATCCCATAATTTTTGTGAAAGTTTTCATGAAATCTTAAAGTTAAGTGGTGGCAGTAATATGGCTCCGTAGTGATCATTTTTATAAAACCCTTCGAAATTAGAATCGTTTTTTTATGACAATGCAACAGAACATATCTATGTTGTATTATAGTAACAAGATGAAACCTTAAAACAATGCAAACGTTTTGGCACGTTATAATGTAACAGCGAATCATTGTCAGATGTACGTATTTTGCCTACAATGATTCCAAGTGTGGATATTTTAGCCAATGTAATAATAAAGGATACAATAAATTTAAAATAAAAATGCTCAGATGCGCATATAGTATATACATGTATTCATACGTGTCACTGGTCAGACTATATAGCCATGCCATATCGTCACATCGTCTCATTTATAACTTCGTAATGGGTTACACCCATACACCGTCCTAAATGAACAACCAAACACAAGTGCACGGTTCAAATTGTGATAGAAACGTCGTTATGTCTCCGGTCCCAATTTATTAGATTTTAAACACCCCTTATAGCGATAAAACACATTTGCATAAAAGATAGTGCGAAATTCGTCACGAACGCTATAGAAAAGGATCAAAATCGCATAAAACCCTTCTTCTGGCCATTTTCGATAAAATGGGACCAAGTTCGTAACACAGATAACACGCTAGTATCATCACGCGCAATAACAAGTTAATATGTAGTGAATGAAATGTTATGAGTTTTGGACCATTTGGCATTAAGTTGGATCTTCTGAACGCGTCGCGGATCACTCCGCGTGATGAAACTACGTGTTTTCCAAGTCGAAACTCAATTAGACACAATCCTCTGCAAATTGCTCATACATAAATTTTCTCTTATCACACATACGTGGCCATCATTTTAAGACGTGGATAATGACCGTGCCTCCTATCAATATTATTCAAATATTGGGCCTACAAAATAGCATGGAATTTGAATAACGAACCCATAATTATATTGTAGAATTCACCAGAATGATTTGTTCATTTCGTTCCATTTGGAGACGTTTGGCGAATTTCTGAGCAAAGGGATACGTGTTTGCATCACGAAAAAATAAAACGGTTATAGAGTTAGATCATATAAAATTCACGCATACATTGACATAGACTGATTTCAAGACATGTCCTCCAATCAAAATACATCAAAATGTCGGAAAATGTGGCAAGTGGCATCAGTCTAACATTGATATTACCCATTGTAATACCTCGCACCAGTCTTATTCTAACAGTGTCTCGAGTGTACGTCATCGCACTACTTTCAAGATGGAGACGGCCATGACAGGGACGTCTATCAAATTTATTTCCCAAGTTACCGAGGAGTTCCGAATGTGACAGCACGTCTGTGATAGACTGGTATTTCGGTCCGATGTTTACTATTCGAACGGGTACCAGTCTGCGCCTGTGATGGTTCAAAGTCTTGGTGTTTGTTTTTGTTTGTTTGCTTTCAATGTATAATGCGTTCAAAGTCAAACGAGAATCGTTATACACATCAACTCGTCCGACAGGTAAAATTTAAATTGGTTCGATATCAAATAGTGTCCAAAGCTAATTCCTTTTATCAAAGACGCTGTAGTGTAGTGGATACGCACACTTCCTACAAGTATTAATTTTAATCTGAGTTGTAGGTTCGAACCCCACTGTTTATTGCTTTTATTACGTGCATCCATGTAATACAGTATTATATTATACTTCTGCTTAATGAATCGATACTTCAAATGATCAAATTATTATGTTGCAGTGAATATATATACAATTGTATGATTATTGTACTGTAAATAAAAATAAAATAATTGAAAAGTTACAACTGGAAAGATAAAGAATGAAAACAGTACACACAAACACACCTTACTTTATGTATTTTTATATTGGTTACAAATAAAAAAACTTGTAAAAGATAAGAACTTAAAACTTTATGTAACTTGGATGTGAGTCGAACCAGTGGCGAGAAAGAACCAATTCTCAACAAAATTACTGGTATAATAGCGGCATGCTTATCCACTCGACTAAAGAGACGATGTAAAAACTGCTTTTCAAGTATTATACTGTTGATTGAAGAGATCTCTCTTATTATATGAAACATAAGCCCCCCTATATTTTTGAATGGGACAGTTCCCTCATTAGTATTACGTATTGAACCGACAGTAGACAGTCGTAATTACCTGATCTCCTGTTATGTATTTTGAGGTCAACTATACGAGCAATCGGGACACCTCGGACAATCTCTACGAATCATCTCTCGGGTGTAAATAGAACGTCGTCATTTTTTAACGTCTTTCGCCATGACGTCATCATGACAGATTTAAACAGTACTTCAATGGAATACACACCCATCAAGCAAGCGCTGCGTAGCTGCGTGTTATGCTCAAAGAGTGTAGCGAAATAGTATTGTTTAATCAATAAAACATCTTTTGAAATTTCCGCTGCTGATAAGTTACGGTCTATTTTCTTCGGCCCATTTTCTTCTGCGTAGGATTTAAGAAAGAAAGCTTCTGGATTCATACGCTTGATATATCCGAGGTATTTTATCCCGTAAAAATGCCGTACGGACCGTTCCGATTGCTATACGAGGAGATTTAACGTCGCGATCTACTTTATCCGCACAATTAATGCAAATTAATCTACCGCGAATATTAATAATTTTACACTATTTTAAACTCAGTTATACCCCCTGCTCAACCAGTGGTAATGGTGGGGTTAACTGGATTCAGCATGACAGGCCAATTTATACAGCATGAATGAGAGGAACCTGTACGTCAATTGCCTACAGAAGAGCAACATGTACATAATGCTCGCGGAATTAGTAAAATCCCTGCTCAATGCTCGGAAGAAAAGTAACTGAGTTTTTAATTCAGAAAAAATAAACAAAACTGGTTTTGTCCAGAAAATTCAAAAACTGGAAACTAGATCTAAAGGCTTTTTGACAGCTGAAACTTAGAATTTCAGCTTTTTGACATTTGACTTTCAGCGGTTTAGTTTCATTTTCTCATTCAGTTGTGACTTGGCCGTTGGTCAAACGAGATTTCGTGAGATTTCAGAAAACTGCCGCGAGATATTGTGAGATTTGGTAGATTTTTCCAATCTTTGTATATTTAGGTCTTTGTGCCGTGTGATTGTGGTATGTGCTCTTTCTGTGCTCGGCTGTTTCAGTTGCACGGGCCTGGTATTTTTCAGGCATGTGTCTGATTTCAGGTTTTGAATCCTGAAACTTACTTCTTTGTTTATATTGAAAAATAGAGTTTCAGACTTTGAAATAGCGATTTTTTCAGGCTTGAGAATGATCACGAAATACCAGGCCTGAGTTGAGTGTTGCCTTTTCAGTCCAATTATCCATCATTTTTTGTCAATTCGCTGTCATGTATAACTGAACAATTTGTTGACAAACTATGTTTACCCCTATGGAAGAACTTACCATCATTTTAGGCATGGAGTTGTTCACTTTGTGTCGTTACACGGGAAAATGTATCATTGATAAAGAGTGTCTTTTTTACAGAAATTTATAAATACTTTAGGAGGTATATTTTAAGAAAAGTGGACGAATTTTCAAAACCTCAAAACCACGTGTTTGCTTAAAGGTGCTGCCTCACAGATTGGGCTAAAAGTTTTGTATATCGTGATTTTCCAACCTAACCAAGTATTGATGCAATAGAAAGCCACTGACGGTTGCTTTATGAAAGATTTGGTGAAAATATGCAATTTTAACCACTCTCGATATATCCAACTGAGTATTTTTTTCTTGAAAAAAAGCGCTAAGTTTCCTTCCAACATGCTTTGTGAATTATGTAATTCAAACATGATCGAACTGAAACATCAATAAACTACTTGGTTCGTTTTTCGATACGTTTTCATCCAATGCGAGCAAATTACAGGCAATTTAAGTAATAGTAGTGTTAATTCTATAGGGTATTAATACCCTATATAATTTTTTATGTAAAACTACTAGATAACTACAAAATGCCGAAGTTTCTCAAGTTAGTTTAGATGTCAGTGTGGTTGTTTATGCGATATACAGGCAACTATACCAAAATTACGCGAATATTTGACAATTTTATTTTATTTTTGCAATACACCAATATGTGAGGCAGTCCCTTTAAGATATCTTCCTAAAAGATGCTTAAATTTTATTCATTAAATTTTATTCATTATTACTAGTATTTCAAATTGCAAACACAATTTTGAATAGCTTTGGATATTGCCAATAGGTTAAATTGATATTTGGAATGGAAAATTAAAGTACTTATTTGTAAGATGTTCTGTCACGTGTGTGTATTAGATATTACCCAATGAATTGCTACATGTATTTTTTCTAATCATTTCGCGAATAACCTTTGTCACTTAGTTGCCAACGTTCAAATATGTTGTCCATCTGTATGGGAAAAACACCAAAACTTTTCTTCTTTCGTTTTTTTCTGACAATCATATTCCCATCCATCATTCGGCGAAATTTCCTCCTTTACTTTGATGAGGAAGCTAATCCTACGAGACCTTTCTTCCCATTATTTACTTGATGTCAAACCCGAACAAATATAGAATATTTTATATGCAACGGAAAACTCGATTCATTGGACGGAATCATTTCAGAACTGTTCTCGCTTAATCGAGTATTGATAGCTTGATTGACGCGCGGATGTATCAAAATTAACAATATCGTTTTGTGGCTTCCAGTTTATTTGAGTGTAAATAAGAGCCATAATTTTTCAATCTTTCAGCGGAAGAGTGACTAATTCTTCGATTATCTTGATCCTACGTTTGTCCCGTTTTGACATTTGATATGACCGTGTATTTAAATACTGTAAGAGATCCGCTCGTCCAGTTATGATATCTCAATATAGCCAACATCAAACATAATTTGGCATTCGTATAATTAGCTTTATGAATATCGTAAAGCTTACGAAGGATTATTCGGCTACGTAGATGTGTTTTTCGTATAATGAGGTTAGCCGGCGACTGTACGGAAATGTACGTACAGAACGGAATTTATCATGCTCAGTAAGTATAATTCCTGTTGGGTTGCTTGTTTTCGCCATGTTTGATGCTGATTCCAAAATATTTTCAGTCAATAACGGCGACCAACACCACCAGACTGTCCATGTCGTGTAATCCCAAGAGGCGAGAATGAGAGGAAGACCCAACAACAGATTGGGTCGATACCTTGACGCAGACATAAAAACAGATTGGGTCGATACCTTGACGTAGACATAAAAACAGATTGGGTCGATACCTTGACGCAGACATAAAAAGAACAGGCCACTCCTGGACACATACTGTTGGAGAGGCTTTGAGAAAACTTGTGAGCGGGCTAAAGTAGGTATAAGCAAATATGAGGCGACCAATGAACATCACTGAGCAGTTTCGTTGGAAACTCAGTCACTTCTCCGCATGTGGAGGCAACTCAGTCACCTCTCTGCATGTTGAGGCAACTCAGTCACTTCTCCGTATGTGGAGGCAACTCAGTCACTTCTCCGCATGTAGAGACAACTCAGTCACTTCTCCGCATGTAGAGACAACTCAGTCACTTCTCCGTATGTGGAGGCAACTCAGTCACTTCTCCGCATGTTGAGACAACTCAGTCACTTCTCCGCATGTAGAGACAACTCAGTCACCTCTCCGCATGTGGAGGCAACTCAGTCACTTCTCCGTATGTGGAGGCAACTCAGTCACCTCTCCGCATGTAGAGACAACTCAGTCACTACTCCGCATGTAGAGACAACTCAGTCACTTCTCCGCATGTGGAGGCAACTCGGTCACTTCTTCGCATGTGGAGGCAACTCAGTCACTTCTCCGCATGTAGAGACAACTCAGTCACTTCTCCGCATGTGGAGGCAACTCAGTCACTTCTCCGTATTTGGCGACAACTCAGTCACTTCTCCGCATGTGGAGGCAACTCAGTCACCTCTCCGCATGTGGAGGCAACTCAGTCACTTTTCCGCATGTGGAGGCAACTCAGTCACTTCTCCGCATGTGGAGGAAACTCAGCCACTTCTCCGTATGTGGAGGCAACTCAGTCACTTATCCGTATGTGGAGGCAACTCAGTCACTTGTCCGCGTGTGGAGACATGTAACTATAGCCTTGGCAATGCCAAAGAGAACATATAATCTGCCAAAACAGGGAGGTACTTGAACTGAGATATTTAGGGGGTTGGCAGTTTTAGTCCCTATACAAATGAACGACTTGCACGTAGCACCTTGTGTCTAGCTCTACCGGGTATCTATGTTGTACATCGTATTACACACTTTTAGAAAATCACTGGTTTCATGGTATTGACGAGCATTTAGTTTGTACTACAAAACGTTTTAGGATTGGACTATCTAACCATTGGAATTTATATCCTTTACAAATGATATACCGTTATTAAGAATATGCCTATATTATAGGATAATATTCAGTATTCTTTTTACAGTTCACTCGTAACTCGGGGACATGCATCTTGTCTATAAAAATAGGGTTGGCGAAACGCCGTTTTTTGGGAGGCAACAAAACTTAATACGGTTGGCGTCACAATACACGCCCTGGTTCGTTTGTTGACAAATTACTCAAACCAGACCGTGTGTGTATCATGAAACCTGTCCATCTTAGCTGGCGACACCTTACACGCAACGTGCCGGACACGCCACCAAGGACCCTTTGAGGGAAGCGGTTGATCTCTAGGGGCAACCAAGCATTCAAACATGTTCACAGAAAATATTTGCCAAACATTGTAATCACGATAATGTAATAAAGCGAGTATCATTTCTGGTGGATAATAATTACTTTTTATTCATGGAGTACTCATAAACATCCAACCGTTAAAGATGTATTGTGTATTTGAATTAATAAAACCAAAATCGTGGCCAATTTTTCTGAGTGCGTTTCCTCGTAAAGAACCAATCTGCGGCATTTCTTAGACGCTCTACTCTTCCAGCATAATTGAATGCAATTGAAACATGATATAAATTCCCCGTTATGACCTATGAAACGCTTAATGAATTTGTTCCTTTGGAATCGTTCTTTAGGAAAAAATGAAGCGCATAGAACGAAATGAACGAAACGGTCTAAATGGACGTGTTCGATTAGCAATTCTATGAAACGCTCTTGTAATAAAGAACGCTGTTTTATTCACTTCATTGCTTGTTGGAATGGGAGGAAAATGATTTCTGACGTTTATTTAACCCCAGAG
The DNA here is from genome assembly GCA_947247005.1 of Spisula solida. NCBI lineage: Eukaryota > Metazoa > Mollusca > Bivalvia > Venerida > Mactridae > Spisula > Spisula solida. Next base: position 16,798,631 of record OX365952.1, on the reverse strand, counting down.
GTACTTAATCAATTGCAAATCTTGTTGATTAAATCATTCTCCGTCCAAAATACTTGCTTTTATGATTGGTCTAGTCTTGCACACGCGCTGGACTATTGCTCTTTTCATCAACGTAATTATCAATTTGATATTTCGTTCCGCGTCATTGAGTTTTCTTTTAAATGCGATACATTCTTTCCAAGTTTGCTTATGGTTGCTCTGTCCGTCTGTGTGATCCTCAGCTCGTTAAATAAGGACGTACTTTCGTTATTAGTATATCTGATCATTTGTGGACTGGCTGTTAAAAAAGTGAACTATCTTGAAGACAGTGTATGGCAGAGTCGTGCATGCATGATCTTTATGTATACACTATATATATTGTAATAGCTTTATAATTATAATATAGTGGCATATACTACACTGTGTATGACTTTTACTGCTACTGCTGCTGCTGCTACAGCTACTGCTACTGCTACTGCTACAGCTACTGCTACTACTACTGCTGCTACTGCTGCTACTACTGCTGCTGCTACTGCTACTGCTACTGCTACTGCTGCTACTGCTGCTACTGCTGCTACTGCTGCTACTACTGCTGCTGCTACTGCTACTGCTACTGCTACTGCTGCTACAGCTACTGCTACTACTACTGCTGCTACAGCTACTGCTACTGCTACTACTACTGCTGCTACTTCTGCTGCTGCTGCTGCTGCTGCTACTGCTACTGCTACTGCTACTGCTGCTGCTACTGCTGCTACTGCTACTGCTGCTACTGCTGCTACTGCTGCTACTGCTGCTACTGCTGCTACTGCTACTGCTACTGCTACTTCTGCTGCTGCTGCTACTGCTACTGCTACTGCTACTGCTGCTGCTGCTGCTACTGCTGCTACTGCTACTGCTGCTGCTGCTGCTACTGCTGCTGCTACTGCTACTGCTGCTGCTGCTGCTACTGCTGCTACTGCTGCTACTGCTACTGCTGCTGCTGCTGCTACTGCTACTGCTACTGCTACTGCTACTACTGCTACTGCTACTGCTACTGCTACTGCTACTTCTGCTGCTACTGCTACTGCTGCTACTGCTACTTCTGCTGCTGCTGCTACTGCTGCTGCTACTGCTACTGCTGCTGCTGCTGCTACTGCTGCTACTGCTGCTACTGCTACTGCTGCTGCTGCTGCTACTGCTACTGCTACTGCTACTGCTACTACTGCTACTGCTACTGCTACTGCTACTGCTACTTCTGCTGCTGCGGCTGCTGTTGCTGCTACTGCTACTGCTACTGCTGCTGCTACTACTGCTACAGCGGCTATAGGTCCGAGTGGTAACACACTGCGGTTGTCAATCCAGATGTCGTGGGTTCAATTCCCGGCATGGTAACTGGACTTGTCGGAAATACATGCATTCATAAGATTTCCGGCTGTATCTGGCCGTGTGTGATACAAAGTATCTGGGTAAAGGTGTCAGGAAGCTGTGTATAGGTGCTATACATCGGACACATTAAAGAACCAGGCTGTCTATTCGAAATAAGAGCTAGCCGCACTTCTGCAGCGCCGGACACACTAGTATCTTTCGTCTCGCTCTATCTTCGGGGGCTTTCTCGTGTGTTCGCATGAAAAAGGCGCAATATGAATCTGGTATACTTATTTATCTTTTTACTAAGCATAAACATAATAATAACAACATCCATTAAAGCCACATTATCTCTCCCAAGACCATGTTTTCTATCATCCAGTAAATAGACTAATTACTAGGAATTAGTATATTTTTCACAAATGACCAATACTTGACGACGTAATGTTAAATGTATCCATCGAAATAGTATGCAAAAAATCACATTTAGTAAATGTATGTATGACAACATACTAATTTTGCAAGAGTTGCTTCCCTTAGATTATAGATTGTGCATTTTTGTTTACAATTCATTATTTTGTAAACAAACCAACTGGAGGTTGTACATGACTGTATTTCGTTTTCTTCCATCTTACGGTGTTTTCCACCTTTGGGACTCAACTAAAGTGCTAAAAATCCATGGCTCTTCAAATAGGTTACCAAGTTATTTCTATTTGAAAATATTCGTTTAAGGCCAAATGTGGCACCGAGCTGATGTGCAGTTTCCTTTTGGGTGACAGTCCAACCAAGAGAGAGCTTGTTATATGTGGGAACCGACCAGTCAGTGTCATGACACATACACATCACTAGTGATAATTATATTTCATAAACAAATTATAGTCTACTGGTAATAGGCTATTAAATGGCATGTGTACTATAAACATTTCACTTTGTTATCATAAACAAGCCGTGTTTGCCTGCTTGTTTGTCCATTTCGCTAGTAATTGACCATATGCATTAACATTATAACTGATGACAAGAGATATGGAGGCTCCGGTACGGCCTGAGAAACCACGGTTGTGTTAGGCTAAGGAATGGTCATCGCATTATATGTAGACCTAAACATTGGAAGCTTGACTAGTCGCAAAAGTAAAACGTCTAACAAACTTACTAAAATCTGAAATAACGTATGATAACTAGTATAAATGCCGCACCAACTTTGTTATATTTTTACCGAAAACAAATGTTATCCAAAAATGTTGGCGTTAAAAGTTTAGCAATAGCTCCTCTCGCTAACCCATGGGAAAACACAGACATAAAACGTTATGATAAAGTAATCGGGCAAGCGATTCTTGTCCCCAATAAATAAACTGCTGTAGTTAGATGAATCTGTTCAAAGCATACGTGCAACACAACATCACTGTCAATACAGTGTAGCCCCTATGAAGCACACACTTTGGGAAACATAAATTAATAGCAAATGGTTACTTTCTGATTGCTAAAGAGAGGATCTGGGTACTGTTTTATCAAAGCGCTTACGAAAATCTTAAAGTTACGCTCAAATTTAAATTCTTTATAACTCTTTAACAACTGTAAATTGGTGATGGATATGGTTTGTAGGAGTTTATTTACTGAATCAGTATTAGTATTGCAGCTCCATTTACCACACTTTATGATTGTAAAAAAATTATAAAGAATTTAAATTTGATCGTAAGTTTACGGTTTCCGTAAGTCCTTTGATAAAACAGTACCCAGGTCCGTCTTGAGAAGTTGCAATTGTATTCAATTTTAGTCTTAATTGAATTATATCCTTCTTTTAACTCAATGTATTATTATCCTTTTCACTTTCTTATCATTGCAAGATTTAATCAATATATCACTGTGATTACTTAAAGGTAAGGAACCACTTTAAAATGCCTAAGCGGCCCAAACTAGAAAAGACCCGAAAGAAACATTGGATGGACTGGAAATGGTGGCATGCATTGACAATTCTGCTATGAAATCATGAAATTGAGTTTAAAGTCAATATGAACATGTATTTGATGTCATGAAACTAATACATGTACTAGTATTCAAAATTGAACTAATTTTGAATAGTAAGTAGTTTGATATACATTTGTATTGGCATACAAACCTAATAAGTGCGGTTTTGAGACTACATTATATGCTCCGAGATTTACCGGTGTTCGTATACATACAACGTAAATTAGTGTGTTCAAGATAATATCAAATCGTGTATTTAATTACAACATGGAGTTAATTCTTAATTTTCAAAAATACGGTTTACTTTGTGTGTCTGAGTATCCGCTATACGTTTTATCCATAAGTTGTTGGCGCATCCATGTCTGATCATAAATAATATATATTATGTATTTTGTAATCCAAACATTGACGTCGCTAGAGACATTCGTCAAATAATAGAATGACCTTCTGATGTATGTTGATAGCATATAACAACCTCAAATAATCCCTTGCCATCATACACCGCGCTAGATGTAAGTATACATATATACCTATATTTACGCAGACACGGGGCCGCTATTTATCAAAATATGAATTAATGCTGTTGGTAGTTTCAGGCTAACCCGATCACTTTACTCACGTTCGACGATTGATACGCCGCTTACACTACATACGCTACAAGCATCGTCAAACATTGAGATGAAACAGTGATGAGTTCGGCTTGAAAACTGAAATGCATTTGTTTCACGGGCCCTAGACTGTCTGACTACTTTCCTTAATAGGTTGCAAGTCAATAGAAGCATCAGATTTTCCATATTTTATTTTCCAATAAAAAACATTCTTATTTGATATTGGTTTGGATGAAAATATGTCTATATAATTGTTTAATAAACATAAGCATTGGGAAAAAATATTTTAGTCTGCAGACATGCGTGGTATATATAGAGGATATTTGTTTGTTTTGATTGAATATGGTTTATATCTCATCGTGTAGTGATAATATTCAATATTTTCAAGAGCGCGTAGTAAACTTGTCGGAAATGGTGTAACTAAAAACATGAACCCCCAAATGACATGTTTCCGTTCAGTAATAAAAAAGTTACGGATAGTTTTGTGTTGAGTTTGGGTAAAATTGAAGTAGTCCCTGTGAGGGGGCGGAGCTTATATCAGTCACATTGTAGGTGATAACCAGTGACTGATATAGGTTTTATTTCACGGATAGAACGCCATATCTCATCAGTTAGCATTAAATAAATAGCTTTACCTAATGAGTTGCAGAATTAAACCAGTTTTCGTAAGACAGTGTGTACCACTTGCAATGGACCAAACCATAGATATAATTGTACATACCACGCACGTTTGATTAAACTTCAACGCGATAAATTGCAATACAAAAACAAACACAAAATCCGCTATATTTATCGTTATATTTAGGAGCATGCAAACTTTATATGTTGTGCCAAATGTTTAAATGCTTTCATAGGCAAATGTTACGGTCCTTGATTTTAATCCATAACAAAAATATAGGCACTTTTGTGTTTATTTTTGTACAGCAATTTATTGCGTTCGAGTTATATATTACGACCAGGAATCGAACACAACTCAGACAGTTTGAAGGCACTTGAAAACGTTTGCTAACAGCTTTACTTTACTTTTACCTTACTTTACTTTACCTTGCTTTGCTTTGTTTTACTGTGCTTTGCCTTGCTTTGTTTTGCTTTACTTTACGGGCCCTTTCGGTTAATTTAAGACTTTCTTACCTTCAAATTGCCGAAGTCTGCATGATTTCAAACTTGGTATGGTCTAATTAGCGAAACTTTACTGTATATTTGATTGGACATGTTCCAAGTGACGTTTCAATGGCTACATCTTACGGTCCGTGACGTCACATTATTGTACCCAATCAAAATAGTCTGTTCTTATTCCATTACATACATGTACAGTGTACTGGCAATATGTGTGCAATTTTCAAAATGATCATAAGCAACATGACAGAATAATAAAAAAATCCACGAATTAATCATACTCCCCTCGTATATCGAAATTCAATATTATAGGATCTAATAACACCTTTCATTAATACAATGTACCAACACTCAGCCACATAAGCAACAACCGAAAGAAATTAGTCATGAAGCCCCATTAGACATGAGCAGATCTAGATAAATTCCATATAATGACAAAAAAAATGCCAAAAATGATTGTGATACGCGACCAAAAATTCTTTCCCAGCTAGTACATGGTATTGAGGACCGCCTAATTAAGTCAGCGTCGTTTCTTTGCCCATTTATATCAAGTATGATGCGATATTTTTCAAAGGCATCCATCTATTGCCCATTTAATGCCCATACATCCAAGAGCCCCTCTATGAATACAAATAGATGGCTTTAACAGTAATTGACAGGGTCCTTACATCTCCATTCGTCTGAAAAAGCAATTAGGACAAACCTTTTCCGGACGTTTAATGTTGTATAAAGCAGCTCATCTCGCCACGTTTATGTCGCAATTTTAAATAAATTCTTTGTTCAAAATGGATATCGTGAAATGTTTAGAAAAAAACTGTTGTCACTGTTCAATATAATATAAGCGTCTGCTGCGAGTGAACGATTTGTTATTGCGATATTGTGAAGTTATTGTTGACAATTCTCCAGTTTTATATGTTTTTTAACCTTAGTTGGATCTCCCGAACTCAAATCGGCCACTCTACCACTACCGAGGAGTGTGACCGGTTGGTTGCTTGACTGAGATATTGGTATGACCGGTGTAATGTTGTGACCGGCTGACTTTGTGATCAGGATAATTGAGTGACCGGTTGGTTGTGTGACCGGGAAAGAGTGTGTTACTGGTACATTGGTGTGACCGGTTTACGTATATAGTCTAGGGAAAGGTGTGACCGGGGTGAGTCTACATGTATGTACACAGAAAACAACGAAGGGAAAACGACAAAGTAACAAACACGGGATGCCATAATAATAATAAATAATAAACAAACGTTTAAAATTCCCCTGTGATCTACAAAATCTTCCCATGGATTGGTTGATTTGATATGAGTGGATTAGACATATTATAGAAACAGATCAATGATCTTATAACGATCATAACAGGCTTATTATGAAATATCTGACACTTCAAAGTATAAGATGAAAGAGGCATTCAATTTGAAATTGTAATGTAGCGTGTAAATTGAATGATTCTCAATGCATTAAGTCTTTAACCCTGGTATATTTATTCCACCCATTGACTTATAAATCGTGTTCCATGTTAAATTAGTTTTGCAATAAATATCGAATAAACGGTTTTATTCCGATCAAATACTCTTGGATCGCAGTTAAAACTTATAAAGTTATTTTTCATTATAATGAGTTTTTATCATATTAGAAATTTAGATTCTGTGATAATGGTTCGAGCATGGAATTGCATACTAGTACGTATTTAATTCTATTGTCAGGACAATTTTATTTCAAATCATGCTCCGAAAAATATCAATCATTTTGTTATGCGTTGTTGGTCAAACATCGGGAACAATCGTGAAGCATCGGGAACAATCGTGAACAATCGTGAACAATCGTGAATGATCGGGAACAATCGTTAATGATCGGGAACAATCGTGAAAAAGCGTGAGTGATCGGGAACAACCGTAAACAATCTAAAACAGTCGCGAAACATCAAGAACAATCGTGAGAACAATCGTAAAACAAACGAAACAATCGTGAATGATCGGTTGTTTCCGTTTTCTCCGATAACTAAGTTTTGCAATGCATAAAAGCCAAGTTGATCTTAATCTCACCGAGAAGTTACCAAACCGATTATTGTTTTTGTCATAATACATAAAAACATAATTTAATCCATAGGCTGTTGTCTCCCTTTTCAGACAAATCCTTTTGCTCTTATAAATGATTTTTGCACTGTTTTTTACAACTTCAACAACAGCAACAACAAGAGCAGCAGCAGCAACAGCAGCAGCAGCAACAACAATAACAACAACAATAACAACAACAACAACAACAACAATAAGAGCAGCAGCAACAATAACAACAACAACAACAACAAGAGCAGGAGCAGCAACAACATTAACGACAACAATAACAACAATAACAACAACAACAACAACAATAAGAGCAGCAGCAACAATAACAACAACAACAAGAGCAGCATTAGCAACAACAACAACAACAACAACAAGAGCAGCAGCAGCAACAACATTAACGACAACAATAACAACAATAACAACAACAACAACAACAATTAGAGCAGCAGCAACAATAACAACAACAACAAGAGCAGCAGCAGCAACAACAACAACAACAACAACAACAACAAGAGCAGGATTAGCAACAACAACAACAACAACAACAAGAGCAGCAGCAGCAGCAGCAGCAGCAGCAGCAGCAACAACAACAAAAAAAAACAACAACAACAACAACAACATTTATTCAGTTTCTAAGCATGTTTTGTGGCCTTTTGTGTCACAATTGAATTTAAAACAAACATGATAATAATCATTTTCCAGACATAAAGTACATTACTTCGCGAACTTTAGACACGTAGTTACATTAAAAGTAAGTCTGACTGATAATATTTACATGTTTATTTCGTCCTTGGTATGACGCAGCCTGTGATCCAACTCGGGGCATTCGGGACCTAGTAGCGAACGCTTTACCATCGTATCCAAATGGTTAGCGCGCTTTTCGTCTAATCTGGTGACTCAGGTTCAAAAGTATTGGTGGAGGCACTTATATGCCTGCCATATTTCAGCAGAATGATGACTGAAAAATAAAGGCTATGCTCGGCATTTTGTTTGCTCGGCCATTAAGCTACCGAGGTGTTTGATAAAATTGGCTGCGTGATTTACTCAAGAGCTCAATCTGGACAACACTTAGATAATATAAGACGATATGATAGTACAAGTCAATTACTTCAGTTTATCAATCTTGTAATATCGTCCATTAAAAGAAAGTAAATCTTAGAAATAATGAAATCTGAACTATAACCTGCCGTCTGTCAAATATATGTCTTTGAATACAATTTCTCTTCCTATGCCATAAAATCAAATATTTCAATCCCTCGCCATTATTAGAAGGTCACAAACAGAATATTATATCATTTTCGTTTCTATAGCAATGAGAATATGCTTTTAAAATTCCCTATTTTGTCAAATTGTCTATTCAAGCGAGTATGTACAAGACTCATCAATAGCTCGTTTGTTACTAGGGCTTTGACAGCTGTAATAGAGCCGGCCCATTTGGTGAAAAATAACCAAATTTGCCCAGTTAATTGAGTAGTGGAGACTAATTTAAAGTTGTGGCATTGTGCGACATGACTTGACAGCTTGTCTTTATGCCGGTCGGAGTTGGACATTTGATCGCCATTTATTTTGTCCTAGAACGAGAGGTCCTCGACTTCATTTGGTCTGAGACAAGCATTCAGGATTCCCTATTACGTTCTGTCTGGGTTTTTATATTCAGTAAGGTTTGTATTAACTATAACGAATGGGAACGGCTGAGAATTGAACATAGTTTTTCATCTATAATACTTTACGTTAGCACACAGAGAACACTTCTCACTTTTCATTAATCAAAAGATACTATTTCAAATTTCTCTGCATGTTCGCACAACATTGGAAGGTGATGGACCATTTAACGTTATGAATTTGTTTGTTTTCATCAACGTTCACCACGTTTCGCCAAACTTGTTGAAGTAACACGTAGCGGTTAGTAGATCTAGCCAGTTTTCATCAAACGTTCACCAACGTTTCGCCAAACTTGTTGAAATAACACGTAGCGGTTAGTAGATCTAGCCAGTTAACTAAATTGTTAATATTCACCAGTATAACAAGCTTGCCACTGACATTTGGCCGAGTCTATAATCAACCAGCTGGACAAGCCAGTATGCAGGTAGCCAGATTGTCCATTACATGTACCAGTGCGTTCTGACTTTGATTACAACACTTCATTAATTTCTATGAACAAGATCATCTCAATAAAAATCAGTTTTAATTGTATTGTACTTTAGACCAAGATCTAAATACAATGTATACGTATATTTGGAAATAATGGGATGATTGACTGCAATACTGAACTGTGTTAGCCTTTTTATACCTGTGGTCACAAAGCGCCCAAACGACGGAGGTCCACCCGGACACCTGAAAAGAAATAAGATAAATTTGGCATCGCGGTTGTTTTTCCTTTATATTTAGTGACACCCGCTCTGTTTATCCCGGCACATGATTGTCATCGGTCACTTCTGGGCTCGAATCATCCGTGGATCGGTAGGTTATTGTCTGTCGAGACATTGGCGCTGCGAGCATGTCCTCAATATATGAATAATCGTTATGTTTCTGTCCGGAATTACTACAGAATGATAAATAAATACAAATCCAGAAGTTGAGATCACATTATCAGTCTGTATGACTAAACTTTGAATATTTTAAAACGGATTAAAATGCCTCCCACAAAACGCAACACACAATTGCAATAAGAAACAATACATGATTTCGGATTGAAATGTTTCGGATAGATATCAATCTATCTATGAGATTTATCATTGATTACATTGAACCATTCGAGTGTTTAAGTGAACTGCTTACATTTATATCTTCAATTCCATTACTAGCTGCATACTGTCAAGTATTTACTATGTATACATGTAACATTTTAAATTATTACCATTATCTGGGGGAATACAACTTTGTTTATATTTAACTTTGTAATACTATAACACTTGACAGCTGTGAATTGTGAGCGTGGCTTGTTAGATTATCTACGAATATAGGCTATTTATTATTGTGAAATTGACGTTAAGCCGAGACTATATACAAATTATAGATGTGTGGAGTATTTAGCATGGTGATTTTTTGATATCGTGATCCAGAAATCAAATCAAATATTCGTCTACATTAATACGTAACAAGCAGTTTTTAAGTCACCGAAATTTGAACTTGATAAAATATAAATAATCTCTTATCCGAGGGTACTGGTAATTAAAACAGGTGTTTATGGAATAAAGGGTCAGGTACATTAATAAACACTTATTAAATATTATTCCATCATTTATTTACACATTTTGAAAATCCATAATCGAAATTAAATATAAATTTACTCACGAAAGTAAATACTTAGTCTTTACACCATTTAAACAAAGTACAAAAAAATGTACTTGAAAGTTTTTGATTTCCCGAACGGATTTTTAATGACCTACACGTGTGCCAGAAATTGCCAGTCTGTTTAAAGCGCATATTCTATAAACAGCCACTGAAAATGCTTTTGTTAACTCGTATACTCATGGAAGATTGCCATTTAATTGTCAAATCAGTTTCCTCGTAAAATAAAGTCTTTATTATTATTATTATTATTATTATTATTATACTCGAACATGAAATATACCCGGCCCATATTATGTAAAAGCCCACTGAACTATAACAATCAAATACCTGGATGTAATCATGAATAATATAATAATAATATTAATAATAATAATAATACAATACGTTATTTATTGTTGATGACATATTTGGTTCTAGACCAATTTTCAACATGGTCCACATCATATAAAAATAATTTAGTACAATTATATAGATTCTTATTAATGCTAAGGTCACATTAATTTTGCCTTACGAGCTCAGTACGAGTTGATTTTGGCAAACTCGCACGGCGTCCGCTCGGAGCCCGTACGGACACCGAAGACTCGTACGAGCATCGTACGGGTTTTCTTAACTCGTACGAGCATCGTACGGTTATCGTTCGAGTACATCTCTATAGATTGTTCGTGGTCCGTATGAGCTGTGACCAGACGCTGCGAACATACCTAATTCAAAGTTTTATACTTATCTATTTTGCCCAAACGTGCGGAAGCCTAAGCTTGTTTCAACTTGCATGTTTTAATTCAACATCTGAACTCGCATAAAATTCAAATTCATGAAAAACATTATTTCAAAGAGTACTCTAAATCTAAGAATAAGGGAATATTGTATGATCTTTGCCTAAATATCATATTTAATTATTTGTATAAATGGGCAAATGGAATAATATTCTATATGTCACTGACGTACCTATATCGTGTAAATAAGACGATAATGATACATGTAGTATATATTAACATTGAAATAACCACACATGCAACAATAATAAATCATTTTTTACTGGTAAACATTAAATGTCCGCATAATTGTGTTGTTTTCAGTGATAATCACCTTTACTAAATGCGTACATTATTAAATGGTATAAGCAAAAAACTCTTAGAACCTAATACCCACAAGAACTTGTCCACCAATTGAACCCTCAAGTGTTGCTCTATTAAAGCCTCTGATATTGTGTATAACTACGCCATCTCGTTGGTTGAGCTCACTGACTGGTCGATAAACGACGCCCCGCCTCTCAACTTGGAGTGGCTGAATAGCGTGCTGACTAAATGTTGAGATATTAATTTCTTTATCAGTAAAACCATCCCACATACGGGGCTTTATATTTATTTAATGTATCGGAAAATATTTAACTTGTTTCACTTTCATTACTATTAAATGTTGAAAGTCTTGTGTACAGTGTAAAGCGCTTTTTATGTTACAGAAGTAATTGTTCTTGAGGATTTTGTTTGTATGTGTATATATAGGAGGTAAAGCTATTATGACGGTAAATGTGGTGTTCCTGGTCGTAAATCACCTTTAAAATGATTAGCCGCGCAGGAACTTCGACTTTTAATTGTTAGTTACTAATCAAAAAGTGATTTGCACGCTCGTGTGATTTACATGAAAGACCGAGTTTAATTTACTGAGGAGAGCAGAAATGTAGCGGCTAAGAGGAGCGTAATTAGGATACATCACGTGACTAATCAACCGATGTGCATTTTAAAAAGGGTTACTATTAGGTGTTAGTAATTTCGCATGCATATAGAGGAAAGGCGTTTTCATTAATTACATCTACACAAAATTTACTGTTGACTAAGGATTTTATTCATCCTGATTGAAAAGACTCTCAAATGATGTTGGACTACTGTGGAAATTCGGACGGGACCTCGTCAGGGTATCAGACCCCGTCCCCATCAATGGCCTCGTTGTTTAATATGGGTATGCCTTCTGGTATGCAGTCAGATAACCAGCAAAGGCAGTCGGCGTTTGTTCTAAGCAGCCCACAGCTCGCAGCGTTACAAAACCTCACGGAAATGAAAGCACCTATAACAAGCACAAACTCGGACAATCTTTCTAGTCCATACAACTGTACGCAATCTACTTTAAAACAGTTAGGACTCTCGTGGGCTCAGGCCACACCTCATAGAATATCTGATATTCTTAGTCGACCTGTGAACTCATTAGGACTACCGATTTCGTCTCTCAACGCCGGGATGTATTTACATCCCCAATCTAGATTCTCCAAACTTGCAGAATTACCTGGACGACCTCCTATCTACTGGCCAGGCATTCTCAACAACCATACATGGCGGCCAACAGGTTTGACTCTCCGCTTCTTCGAAATTACATTTTTGTATAAAAAAGTAGATCGTCAGTATTTTTGTCAAAATATGCTTAGTTTGTAACAAAGACCTAAATATACATAATTTTGTATATTTAGATCTTTGGTTTGCAATGACCTATTTATTGACAAAATCTATTTATTCAGATGTACTAAACAATTGTACGTATGTATATTGCTATTTCTTTCATTTTTTCATAAAACTGCAAATATGTCAGATACGGGTATTTCACGGCATCCAGACTCATGTATACGCCAATGTAAAAATAACATAGGAGAAACCGGTATCTGAGCCGTATTTTGCAATTCCAGGAAATATTTAAAGATAATATAGAGAGGGAGTATTTTAGGGCATGACCGAGTGAAAATTAAAATCACATTTTTTCTGAATAAATTCAACATATTTTCAAGAACCAATGAGAATACCCACCTTTAAAATTTCATTGTACATTCACATGTTTTTAAATAAGTTTCTGTAACTTGTTATGTGTTTTTAAAATTTAATAGATGGTCTACATGTAACGTTACATGTTGTTCTAAAATTAGATTCTATGCATCATTTTTATTCTCATAATTGTTTTCTCAACATGTTGGGAAACTATAAATGTGTGTTGGGTAGTTCATTAGTATTGATAGTTTCCTTTTTCCCCAATCAAAACAAAACTGAGTGTGAAAGGATAATACCAGGGATGGTATTCACAAAGCATCTTAAGGGAAAACTTAGAATTTTCTTAAAAACTTAAAATGTCCTTAATTAAGTGTATCAGCTCAACAGGAAAATCAAGATTATTTTTTGAATTGTTCAGGGTCCTTATGTAAAGAGCAACAATAATCACAAAGAAAACATAGGTTATTCTTAGTTTCTTTGGAAACTTAAGTCAAAATATTTTAGTTTTCCCTTTGTATGCGTTGTGAATATCAGCACGGGACTGGTTTGTCCGGGGTTGGGACATAAAATCAAAATAACCCAACATAAAATGTATACATCCCCCTTTAAATTTATGCACAACGACGTTCCGTTAAAAACTATACCATTGACAATGCTTGAGTATGTCCCTTGACTTATGTGGAATTAAATAATACTTGTTTTACACATAATTGAAAAAAACCTGTTTCAGGCAACAATATTCTACTTGTTACAAATAGTGCTTATGTTAGCATAATCGACTGCCTGTTAACTCACATTATTTTAAAATAGGTACTTTGTTCAAGTATATCTTCATATTTTGACAAATAATTTACAAACACATGTAAGAAGGCTAGTGCAGACATTGTGTCTCTTATGTACGTGCAACAACACTAAGTCTTTCCGACAAGATGGTAGACTTACAATTAAAATGTGACGTATGCACGTACTTTGATTATGTAGTTTGCTAGATAATTTCTTATTATAACCTCACCAAAATAAAATTCAATTTAGAAGCTGATAAGTATCATCGAAAAACATGTCCATACATTTTATTGGAATTCAAATTTATGTCTGGAAACGTTTGCATATTTGAAGTTCAAGTCTGAGCCATGGTCGGAAAATATTGATGCTTGAATAAGATCCTTAAATATTTAGTAAAGTCATACACTTGCATGTGTTTATTCTGAAGGGTGGGAGAGAATTGTGAAACTTTTGACAGCTGGGGCTTGGACTTTCGCCTTTTTGACAGCTGAAACACGGACTTTTGCCTTTTTGACAGCTGAAACATGGACTTTCAGCGATTTAGTTTTATTTTCTCGTTCAGTTGTGTGTTGGGCATTATGCCGTGTGATTGTGGTCTGTGTTATTTCTGTTTTCTGAACATGGTTGTACACTTGCATATTGCAAAGGGGTGATGTAAAATTACATTCATTAAATTATGTATTAAATTAAGTAATAGTTGTACAAACATAAAAATATAAATTCATAGATTTTAAATATTAATTATTATGCATTAAATAAAATATGAATACGTTCATGCTTTGGACATTTGTCCTCCACTGTCTTTTTCGTTAATAGCTTTATGTAGACCAACATTGGAAAACAAGCAGGCCTAGGGTTATATAGTGTACAGTGCTGTAACCCTCGCTTATACTTTTGTTTGGTCAAATTGACACATGGCAGTAAGACTTCGTAGCTTTACAGTTTCATATTTTTTCTTGTTCACTTCTGTGTTCGTGCTTGTGAGTTATACTTGTAACCTGTATGTTCATTTTGTGTCGTACATGTCCTACTGTTTCTGTTGCATGCTGTCTTCTCCGTCCGATTTATTATCATTCCTTTTCTTCTTAAAACATCATTATAAGTTTACAAAAAATCTTTGACGTACAGTTTTTCAACCTTTATTTTGTTAGTAACATGGGAAAACAGCGAAGTTTAGTCAATGAAACGGCGCTACTAGAGGAAATCCATTAAATGTTTACGTTCATTTGGACTAGGGTCATCTTTAATGTTGTAATAAGATTATTTAGTAACCATAACTGTATGAAGAAGATTGATTAAGTTCTGTGGTTGATATCTCTATATTATGGGTAACCACACACTTAAACACATCAAAAAGATGTTCTTTTTATTTTAAAGTACCTATTTGGCAGAAATAGTTTTTCAGTATTTCGCAAGGTGTTCCTTATTGGGATTTGACAAATGTTTACTTTTAAATGATGTACGTTTTATCTTGAAGTATTTATAATACAGAAATATTTAGTCAATTTTCACAGGGCATTCCATACTGTGTTTTGACCTCTGTCCATTGTCAAAATACATGTTAGCAACGTCTTTGATGCATTGAATATAATTACACTATTATAATAAATGTTGTTGTTTTTGTCTTGATCGTCATTTTTGGTATTGAAAATGGTCAAAGACATTGTAAGTATGTATTTTTGTAAAAACATAAAAATGGTTCTGAGACGGCTTCGTGTCCTTCTAGTTGACTACATGTGTTCTAGTATTCAGTTTTATTTTTGCAGGCTACTACTCGCATATGCGCTCTACACTTGAAAACGCAATTTAAAACAATGAGGCACCAGTATTGGTCAGAAAGATAAGTGGATAAGCTAACACATGGTACCGCCATACATGATAATATTCCAGCATGTGATTTTCAGAAAACCAAAACGTAAAAAGTGCAAACCTTTCTGTTGCGTCTGCATAAAGTACTGCTGATATTAAATCATAGTTATATAACACTTTTATCATGCAAAACACATTCAAAAATGCTTTACAATAACCATTAAGGCATGGTTAAAACGACACGCCAATAGCGACCACCCTAGACCCCATATATAAGGGTTTCTGGTATTCCTACATCCCCTTTCTGATACCTTTAGAAATAGTAACATACTGCTATTGATGTGCCTCAGTAGCTCGATGGTTAGCGCGCTTGTCATCTTATTTGGCGACCCGGGTTCAAATACGGATGGTAGCACTCTTATGCCTGCCATCTTTCAGCAGAAAGCTGACTGGCAAGTAAAGACTATGCTCGATAGTTGCTAGAAGGCTGTTGTTAAAATTGGAAACACCATTTTCGTCATTCGAATTGTAACAACATCAATAAAACAGCGAACATTACCACTCTATGAATATTTGAAACAAATCACATTTTAGTATTTTTTCCACAGCAACCATGACCCACGTATCATGCAGGACTACTATGAACTATTAGTAGACTATTAAATGAACAGCTTCTAGTTAATGCCTTGTTGATAAATCCATCAAACACGATAGGGGCCAATGTCAAGATGGGCCCTTGGTAATTTATTTGATATTTCTCAGACTAGATTTCCGTATTGTCGCGCTAATCAAATATTAATTAATTCCAGGCCGATTATAGTATTTATCTTAGTAACTTTATGACCAAAATGAAGGTAGTCGGGTTAATATATAGTAAATAAAAACCTCATTTAATACTGTAGCAATCAATAGCCGTAGAGCATTAATCATCGTTTAGTTTATACATAGATTAGTTTATGAACATAGCGGCTAATTCATAATTTGATAAATGAATTGGGGTCAAAAAGGATTTTTATAGCTACAAAGACAAGTTTTCATGCACATATATATTCCTAGATACTATGGACTCTCTAAGCAATGTTTAGTCGCTTTTTATACTATTTAACCCTATTGTTAATACTAATTAAATCGTAAAACTATTTTGTAAAGTCTAAATTATGTCGAATATGCAGGTTTTAAGCCAATAACACCCCAAATATATTCTTTTGATACATATGTGTTTTAGACTGGGCAACATTGAACACTATCATATACAGTCGATCTAAATTCGCATACAAATAAGTCAAATATATTGGGTATAGCTCAGAACATTTAACATGGTATCCGTTGTCCAATCAGAGTTGTTATTTGAACTAATAAAAACATTCTTGCATAAATACTTTGCACCTATCGTGGGATTCGAACCAACACTGAACGGTGCTATCGCCTGGAAGTGTGAAGTATGAACACAATAAACCACTAGGCTTCTATATTCTTAGACCAATGTGCGCATTACTTTTGGAAGTATGGTAGTTAAGGCATTAAACAAGCAAGTGAATTTACGTTTGTCTGATGTCAAAACGTTTAATCTCCTGTATGACGCTTATTTGACATGGGAATATGAACATTTTACTTGTGCAACGTAGAAATTCTTTATTCATAAGTTGATATTTGTTAAAGATCTCATCGGCGCCTGCTGAGCGAAACACGCGAACTATATGTCTGTGTGCGCCGCCCCTAGGGATATCGTATAATTCCAACACATTTGTGGGATTTTGTCTGAGCAGCGCGTTGTTTAAAAACATTCATATTTATAATCGTACACTACGCCAGATTTGTTACAAAACGAAACAAAGAACAGATGGAGTTATATATTATTGATTATTTTGCTGCATTGTTCGTGTTTGCTTGCATTCCAACTGTATTTGGACCGCTCCGGATGGTCTTATTGTGTTTTTTTCTCTTTTGTGTGTTTCTTTCTGTGCTTTTCAGTCTCTGTAGTTTCTGTTGTTTGCTGTATCCCCTGTCCGATTAATTATTATTATTATTATTTTTGGATCGCCCGTCTTGCCGGGAATTTGGGTTCCAGGTGCGTCCCATGACATCGAAGTCTTTAAGTTGGTATAACATCCATGTTTGTATTAGGACATTTCTAGGTTGGTCCAATTTCAGGGGGTATTTGCCAGAATAGTAACCATGCTTTGGTTCTTCTAAAGTGGTCACAACTATTTAATATAATTTGTATGAGGCGTTATCAGTTGAATACATTTGTATATTGTTACGATCAAGAATTAATCAATCCTAATAACAGAACAGAACAGAACAGAACAGAACAGAACAGAACAGAACAGAACAGAACAGAACAGAACAGAACAGAACAGAACAGAACAGAACAGAACAGAACAGAACAAGTCAAACTAATTCTATAATAGTTTTGACAGTTTTAAATCATGATTATGATTCGGACAAAAAGAAGAACAGAATAGATTTTTTGCAAAACAATATTGCCCATGAACAAATACACGCAGGTAATGTGACTGGATAACCTCCATAATTATTATACTAGTAGTTATGACTAGAAAGCAATCGGTGAGATTTGAGCATCCCCGAACAAAGCACCCAACTATCAAAAACACAGTAATATGTCAATGCTTTAAAATTATAATTTATTGGCATTGTTTTTCAATTGTACTGAGCTTCTAAAAGAGCTTCTAAACATGCTTTTGAGTTTGCACGCATAACAAGAGCTTAATAACAATAAGAAAAATATACTTGATTGGATTAATCATTTGATTTAATAATCAAATAATATATTATTGTTTTCCTTATAATCGACATAAGTACGTTTAAAAATAAACCTCGCTCAAGACAAGATTCGACCTTGCATTGTATGTGTGAAAAGCAGCCAAGATGAGCCAACACATCATCTGAGCCATAGCTGATAAACACATAGGAGGATGAGTGCCTATAGTGTATATATGCAGCCATTGGGGATATACCATACTTACGAATATTTATAGATTGTTGGTCACGTGATTTAGTGACGTCAATGTCAACAGTTGTTGGTGTGTCGAGTATCAAGGGCAAACCCGATGGCCAATTTGCGTCAAGTGTTCCACTTGCTTTTCATTGTGTTACAGCAAGATATACAGATATCTACATGTATAATGATACATATTTGTACAATTTCAGCCCAGACGAATGTCATCATTGACAGAGATGGAAAAAAGAAACACACACGACCCACGTTTTCTGGACAACAAATCTTCGCTCTAGAAAAGACGTTTGAACAGACGAAATATTTGGCGGGTCCAGAGAGAGCTAGGTTGGCGTACGCTCTGGGCATGTCAGAAAGTCAGGTCAAGGTGGGTAACTTCTTACAATATCATATCAAATAAATTATTTTACATTTCTTATAATGTATCTTATATTTAATTTGGTTCCTCACGAGAGAGTAAGTTAGTGCTGGTTAGGACACAGTCCAGGAAAACTGGTAAGGTGAAATCGGCTACCGTATATTGCATTTATAGAAATTTTTCTCTTTTATTGAAAACGAAACATTTTGCTTTCCACTTTTCATGACATTATTACAGCTATTTTAAGAAACAGGTATAATAATAATAATAATACATGTAATAATAATTATTTGTTTTGAAAACGTCTCTGTCGACGTCACCGTTAGAGTTTAAAACCGATATATAAATTAAAATTATGCAAATATTGGAGATATTTTTGTTTTTTTATTCTCAACATATTTATAATATTATGCCTAAAATATTATTTGTAAAATTGAGAAGGTATCGGATATCGGATAAGTATAAGTTTGCAACGGTATTAAATATTTTAAGGATGTGTATTTTTTAAAGTACCCTTCCACCTTAAACAAACATGTTTAGAAATTCAATCATTCGTCGGCGTGTCATGTATTTCACGTTAGTATATGGTATTATATATATAATACACTACATGTAGGAATATTTCATAAGTTCGGCTAAGGAATACCCAATACAACCTTCAGAATTTATAAACTTTGTTTATTTATTGTTGTTGTACTTTGTGAATGTGTCATAAGTTTATTTAGACGTCATCAAAACGGACGTGGTTGTTTGACAGCCATAGCCCTCAGCACTGGACGTTACGTCAGTGCGCTTCCCTAACGAAAAATGAATCTTATAATTTAAGAGTACATGCGTTTTAAAAACGTTATAATTGTAACCAGCATTTATCATTACATATCAAATGTTCCTAATACTTGCTTGTTCATGTGTTATTAAGATAAAGGAACACCATAATATAGAGAAACATTATCATATTGATGGCCATTGTTTTGTCTGCTACATACCAAGCAGACCGCATATAGCCTATCATAGGGACACCCATCTCCATATAGTTTGTCTATATAGCATATAAGGTACCTATAAAATACATAAAAACTCGTATTAAAGCAGCCGAGTGACTGGTCAATTTGTATAAATAACCAATCAGAAGAGATCAGACAATTGACAAACATATCAACTTGTGATCGGATTCACCAGAGTATACGTAAAACTAATCCGTTTTGCACGAGTGGTGTTTGTGCAATCAATCTGAATGATGAATAACACTTGATGAGGATATAGTCTAGAATTTCATATTTATCGACAAGAATATGATTCCTCAAGGAGAGACACCGATCCGATGGAGAACGCGGATCTTTGTCGGAGCGTTGCTTGAACAAACACCGAATGTTGTTGAACGATAACCGGATATGACTTAATTTCGGACATACTTGTCTAGCTGGCGATTTTAATTTCATATGGCCTGGTATTTTTTGCGTCTGCTCCATTAATCTTTACGTGTCTAAAAATACTTCTCTCGTGCATTTCGTTCTTATAGCACAAAAGATAAAACCACGTGGCGTGACAGTCGATTTAACACCTTCTATGACGATTGCAGTTCAACTCATAATTATAAATATGCACCTATAAATCAGGGAAGCAAAACCACGTGACTTTTTGCTACAGTTACAAGTAGAAATTTGTAAACATTGAAACACAAAGATAGCCATTAGTATTTTAATTCTTCATCGATTTCTATTAAATATACGCCACGCTAAGGGGGAAATTATTTGCTTTCCATGAAATATAAAATATTTTTCAGCAGCTTGACCGATTTTGTCATTACCATGTGAAACCAACACGTTCCACGGTTTCACAGGGTAATGAACAAAACGGCACAACCGCTGAAAAAGATTTTATATGTCATGGAAAGCAAATGATGTTTCCCTTAGCGTGGCGTATATTTCATTGAAATCGATGAAGATATAAAATACTTAAGGCTATATTTGTGTTCCATTTTTTACAAATTTTTACTTGGAACTGTAGTCAAACACCACGTGGTATTGCTGCACTGATAAATGGTGTTCGAGAATTGCCCAACTTATATTTGAACAGTGTTGAACAACCAATACGATATAATCAAATAAAACCAACCAAATCAATGTATTTCACTCATTAAGTTACAAGTCTAAAATATACATATATACTACATGAAAGAATAATACAATGATAAAAGTATATAGAACCGTACACTGTGCATAGTACTTTTAATGTGGCATGGGTGTAGACTTATTAGACTTCGGTATACAATAGTCTGGTGAAATATACTTCACATAATCGAATGGTGTGCTTCGGAGGATCTGAAGCTTGACAAAACGTCCGATCAAGTGATTACAAACATTGGAGAACGCACTCCTTGTTCGAAACTCATACTCCATGCTCCAGTTCGAGCACATTTTCTATTGTCATTACATGTATTATTGATTAATTATAAATTTAATTGATTAGCATTTTGATTTATACCTTCCTTTTATTGTAGATTCCATACATATCGGTTTCGCACATCCTTTCACTGAAACTCTTTTATGAAATTCCCCAATTATAGATAAAATTATGATATTGTGGACGTCATATGGGCCAAATTGCCAGTATGCTTTTTTCATTTTATGTACTAGTGTTCTTGTTCAACTGTTTATTGTTGAGGATCTCATGGAAGATTGCCATTTAATTTAATTGTCAAATGAGTTTCCTCGTAAAATAAAGTCTTTATTATTATTATTCAATGTTTTATTATCATTATTAGAGCACATTATCAGGTTCTACAAAATGTACATGTATAATGATATATTATTCACTGTACGAAATCTGATGGTTTTAAGTTGAAACTGCAAATATTTCATAAAAAAATACAAAACAACCCTCAACATTGATTTGTTTTCCAATGTAAAATGGATACTTCGAGTATGAAAGATGATGTTACGGTTACGCTTTTAGTTTTGAGCACATTACCTTTGGTTGAATGAGTTACCCAGGTTTGGCAATAAGTATTTCTGTTTACTCCAATCGGTATCGTTGGTCCGTCAAATGGGCTAGAGCGTTCAAATTAGGAGTACAACAATTGGGGTTCAATCTCCTGAAGACCGTTGCCACTCAGTCCACATATCCTCTTCACACCCATTGGCGTATAAGGCCCTAATGCATCGTTTTAATTGTATCCCGTTATTTTTGCAACTGTTGACCGTTGGTACTGTGTAACCTCTTTGCCTGGTGTACAACATATAATAAATACAAATGTACTTTCAAATGGACTGGTGAACCAAGAGTTTGGGACAATGCGATTTGTTAGTCTCCATACGGCTGAAATACTGTAACAAAATATGTATTACTTTGTAAACCCAAAATTATAGATCTATTACAAACATTCTAACAGAAACCGGTTATTATTGATTAGATGTCTATAGTTTTTATTATGTATGGCCTATATTATTTGCGGTTTCACCCAATACATGGCATTGTACCAAATAAGCTGAATTTTCAGTCACATCCTTATTTGATATGTCTAGTCTGTTGAAACTTGACATTATGCTTTATTTTAATGATTCCGATTACGCCTTGATGCATATGACCCGGATTGTATGTGTGTTATTCTAGCTAATCATATTTCCTCGTATGGTGATAATGCTAGAATAAATCATTCTTATGTCTCCGTATGGTGACAATGCTCGAATAAAATAATCTTATTCCCTCGAATGGTGACTATGCTCGAATGAATTATTCTTATTCCTTCGTATGATGATTATTATCAAATAAATTATTCTTATTGCTTCGTATGATGATTATGCTCGAATGAATTATTCTTATTCCTTCGTATGATGATTATTATCGAATAAATTATTCTTATTGCTTCGTATGATGATTATGCTCGAATGAATTATTCTTATTCCTTCGTATGATGATTATTATCGAATTAATTATTCTTATTGCTTCGTATGATGATTATTATCGAATTAATTATTCTTATTCCTTCGTATGATGATTATTATCGAATATAATGTTCTTATTGCTTCGTATGATGATTATGCTCGAATGAAATATTCTTATTGCTTCGTATGATGATTATGCTCAAATGAAATATTCTTATTCCTTCGTATGATGATTATGATCGAATATAATATTCTTATTCCTTCGTTTGATGATTATTATCGAATATAATATTCTTATTCATTCGTATGATGATAATTATCGAATATAATATTCTTATTCCTTCGTTTGATGATTATTATCGAATATTATATTCTTATTCCTTCGTATGATGATTATTATCGAATATAATATTCTTATTCCTTCGTATGATGGTTATTATCGAATATAATATTCTTATTCCTTCGTATGATGGTTATTATCGAATATAATATTCTTATTCCTTCGTATGATGGTTATTATCGAATATAATATTCTTATTCCTTCGTATGATGATTATTATCGAATATAATATTCATATTCCTTCGTATGATGGTTATTATCGAATTAATATTCTTATTCCTTCGTTTGATGATTATGCTGGAATAAAATATTCTTTTTCCATCGTAGGATGGCTATATATGCCCTAATACAATACCTATTCTTATTCCTTCGTTTGATGAGTATGCTCGAATAAATTATTCTTATGTTTGTTTGATGACTATGCAGAATGACAACGTGACTTCTTTATTATCGAATTATTTGTAAAATATTTGTATAACTGGTTTTACTTTCTAATTAATGAATCTAGAATCGCGTGAGGCAAAAAAGGAAGCTTGGTATTTATACGCATGTTATAGAGGCGAAATGTTTCGGACGGAGATGGTTGGAAACTTGGTATTTATACGCATGTTACCGAGGTGAAATGTTTCGGACGGAAATTGTTCGAAACTTTGTATTTATACGCCCGTTACCGAGGCAAATGCATCGAACGAATATGGTTCGATACCGATGATGAAATACGGAAGGAATGCGTGCTTTATCGCTTAACAAATTCTACGTCTTTTGAATCACCCCCAGTGCACATAAATGACCACAAATACATTCACCATATCACTCCTTTTCAGACCAAGTCATTTATATATACACATTCCATTTGAAATAGACTGTGTTCTTGTTTATTCAGCCAAATTTCTTTTCACCTTATGTGGGCCTAAAAATTACTAATGATTCTAATCATTAAGCGAAAGAGATAAATGGCTGGCATTGCAACCCAATTTGTATAAAGTTTGTATAAGGTTAAGGTTAACGTTTCCTTTCTAGATTTGAGTTCAAGAATTCTATTCTACTTAAGGTTATGGTATACCGTCGGTAAATTAAAACCTTAATATAAATGCATATTGTTTGTATTGTAGTTTTATTAACCTGTCAAAATAAATAAATTCACGCACTGTATGTGAATACTATAGTTAACTGTGTAGCAATACCACGTGGTTTTTTACTACAGCTCCAAGTAGAGATTTGTAAACATTGGAACACAAATGTAGCCATAAGTATTTTATTTCTATGACTGAAATATACGCCACGCTAATTAAGGGCAAACTTATTTGCTTTCCATGCAATATAAGATCCTTTTCAGCAACTGTGCCGTTTCGTCCAACACCCGGTGAAACCACGGGAAATGCATGTTTCGAGGGGTACTGAAAAAAAACGTTCAAGCTGCTGAAAAAGATCCTGTATTTATAATAATAATAATAATCGTGGAAAGCAAATAATTTTCCCCTTACGTGACATATATCTTGCAGAAATAGATGAAGAAATATAATAATTATAGCTATATTTGTGTTCCAATGCTTACAAATGTCTACTTGGAACTGTAGCAAAAAGTCACGTGGTATTGCTATCCTTGAAAAGTCATTTCCAGAAATGTGAGGATTACTATAGTGTGCAGCTACCGTGTAATAAAGTCAAGTTTGATAGGTCAAAGAAAACTCCAAAATATATAAAATACGCATGTAGAAGGTTGCACCGAATATGGCACACGTTTTAAAACGTTTTAACACCTTGAATACCGGTACCTTCTTTTCGAGTGTTGCGTCACTGGTTTGACACGACGAATGTCATTGGTTACTCTCATGTTGCTCCTTCATTGGTGGCTCATGTTGCTCAGGTTGCTCCTTCATTGGTGGCTCATGTTGCTCAGGTTGTTCCTTCATTGGTGGCTCATGTTGCTCAGGTTGCTCCTTCATTGGTGGCTCATGTTGCTCAGGTTGCTCCTTCATTGGTGGCTCATGTTGCTCAGGTTGCTCCTTCATTGGTGGCTCATGTTGCTCAGGTTGCTCCTTCATTGGTGGCTCATGTTGCTCAGGTTGCTCCTTAATTGGTGGCTCATGTTGCTCAGATTGTTCCTTCATTTGTGGTTCATGTTGCTCAGGTTGCTCCTTCATTGGTTGCTTATCGTGATGCTTAAGTGCTTGCTCACGACAATGCTGTTTCATTGGTTGCTCATCTTGGTATTTTAATTGGTGGCTCAATGTGATGTATTATTCGTGGCGCAATGTGATATATCCTCGGTTGCTCAACGTGATGTTTCACTGGTGGCACAACGTAGTGTTTCACCGGTTGCTCACGGGGCTATTTCATTGGTTGATCTGCGAACAGCTTCATGGTTTGTGGTTATCGAATCGAGTCCATGGTATTGTTTCACTGGTTGCTCATTGTGATTTCCATTTGTTGCTCGCGGCGAGGATTCAGTTTTTGCCCAAAGATGCTCTCTTAGCCGTTTCCCTGGATGCCTCAACTTTCTCTTACTCTGATACATACTTCTTTTGTTGATCACAATGACTTAAACGTCCCCCCTTATTCCCATAGGCTAGCATGGCTTCATCACAAAATGCAACGAATCTTCATTTTCGAACCGACTACGTACATGGTACTAAACTTGATACTTCAGAACTTGTAATAACGCGATATAGTCTTGCACATTATAGGATACGAGTGCTTTTCTGTATAGTGAGTCGACACGAGGAGTGTTGAAGCCGTCACGGAGCAAACTCACAACCTCCTACGTCACGATGCAAACTCTCAAGCTCCCCCACTCGGTCACGATGCAAACTCAAGCTCCCACACTCGGTCACGGAGCAAACTCTCAAGCTCTCACACTCGGTCACGGAGCTAACTCTCAAGCTCTCACACTCGGTCACTGTGGAAACTCTCAAGCTCCTACACCCAATGCGGACTCTCTACCACTAGGATCTTGTGGTTGCATTTTAAAGCTGTCAGGGATCAAACTCTCAACTTCCTTCGACACGAAGCAAACTCTCAAGCTCTCACACCCAATGCGGACCATCTACCACTAGGCTCTAGCAGTAGCATGTTTGAAGCGGTCATGGCACAACCTTCTACGTTTAAAGCGGGCGCTCTACCACTAGTTCACAGCAGTAGCATTTTTGAAGCGCTGATTACAGTAATGATGAACATATAAAAACCAGCGAGTTTGTCACATTGCGTTGTGTTTTCCCATCATTCTCTCCATGTTAGAGAAAATGAGAGTTTACATCTACTGTTATTGACTTCCTAATGTTATGTTTACCTGTTTAAATCAAGCACTGTCGCCATTTCGAGCTAACTTTGATTTTAATCTAATTCACCAGTCTCAAGGGGTTTATATGTTAATACAGACAAAATGAGAGTAAAATGAATTTGTGTTTCCATGTTTAGTTACATGTTTTACCAAAACATCACTTAAATAATTGCCTCTCTGATACGTTCGGACAAAGAGGGCTGATCCGAAATTAACAGATATTTGAAGGTCCTTAAGGGGTGTATGAAAAAATAATGTTTTTTTACTAGTGGTGTTTTAAGGAATGAATGTTATAATTTTTCAATGTTTTAAATGGTTTTATTCAAGACATTCCGAGGAGGATGGGTGTACAAGTACAATACTTACTCTAGTAATTTACCCTCTTTAACGTATTTCTGTCACGATTTTGATAAAACCTGATGGTAAAAGATTACATAAACGAGGTACTTTAAGTACTCTTTGGTCGACCCTTTAGGCTATCATTTTGATTAAGCAACTTCCACAAACGGTTACATTTCGTACCAAACACTGACGTCGGGTACGCGGCTTTAGTATGATTAATACCACTCCATACTTTATCATTTTAGTATTAACAAGAGCTTTCGAGTTTTGGGCATGGAGCTAGCTTCTCAAAACATATCCATATATTCGCATTATCGACAACGACAAAGAAGCAGAGCTAGCTCTTCAAACATAGCCATATATTCGCATTATCGTGCATTGTGCACCGTATGTTTCTTTATATTTGGTGACAGAAAAATGCCAGCACTTGTAAAATGATACCCGGGGTACTTGATCTGTCGGTGCGAAAGGACCACTTTTTGCTGGATTTATATGTACTTAAGAGTTTTGAACATAAATTACTGAGGACGTATTGTTTTGATAAATATTATCAAATAGCGAGTTTTACAGACGTTTTGAACGTAATGTAGTTGTTTTGTTATATCATTGAGGGGTTGATCAGATCAACTACTGTGAACGATTAGCTGATACCACTTCAGCTTTATCTTCAAGTATTGGTTGGAGTATCGATTCACACAATTTTATGATCGCTTATCTGCCGTATTAGTTACATTTGATTGATAAAATCGTAAACATATACTTCATCGACATCATAAAACAATGACTACACGCACCGATATAGGCTTTACAAGCTTACAATAATCACCAATCACTTGCCCCACTGGTCGTTCTATTATAAACACTGACCTCCATCAAAAATGCACCGGTTTAACGACTTATACAGTTATATACGGTGGTCAAGTTGATATGAACACGTTAGCTAGATTATAGTCAAGTTAGGATAGTGTGACAGTGACGTTGCAGTTTTATGTGTACGCAAAAAATCACAACCATTGTCTAAACAGGTAGTGCAAAGTATAGTTGTTTGTAAATGGTAAGCCTTTATAATTGGTTTTACACCGTTATAATGGACTCGACCGCTGCGTCACTGGATTTTTATCCTGACTGGACTATACTGGCTGTCCTTCTGTGTCCATTATAGTACGGAGAGTTTGGCATGATCCTCGACAAAATACCATCATTCAAACCCCTATAAGCCTTCACATAAGCTATGGTGATGATACCTATGTACACAGATTGCATTCATAAAGAGATACATTTACAATAGATGCTTTTACTTACACGACTAGTCTGTCTATATATACCCTATGTAGCCAGACAATTACACGACACGCTGTCGTTGTGCAGGCATTGGTATTTACTGAACTGTTTGAATCGGCACTTTGGAAATGAATAAAGTTTGTTCTTTCCCTACAACGATATTTTCATTCTTTCATTCGTTAATGATTTTCAGGTATGGTTTCAAAATAGACGAACAAAATGGCGGAAGAAGCACGCTGCTGAGATGGCAACAGCAAAGAAGAAACATGAACAGGTTGCCGACATGTCGGGATGTAGTGATTTAGACGACGATCTGGGTGATGACGACTGTAGTCCACTGACTGATGAAAGTATCGATTTTAGTTCATTAAAGTCCGTTTGACTATAGCACAAATGAAATGACCTTTTTCGGTCAAAAATAACATTTGCTATTTTCTGCTGGAATAACCCAATTGACTTCTGTTTTTGAATATACATGTAGTTAAATGAGCAGAGAAACGACACTTAGAAATATAGACAACCATGTGGTTTGCAGACTATATAACACACCCGACGAATATGTATACTTCATACACAAGCATGGACGTACTTGAAGCTACTAGTCAGCTTATTAACCGAATCTGTTAAACTACATATATTTATTTGCTTGATGACAAATTCATTGATTCAATGTGGATCATGAAGACATACCAACAGTGTTCGTATTTGTGAAACTTGAACTGTTATAATAATAATATATTCTTTGTGCTGAGTGTTAAGTTTAAAACTGAACAATACGACCTCTCTAGAGCGGCCCTCCAATGAGCAAAATCTCCATAGCGGATCTCCATTGCGCAACTACTACAGAGCGGCCTTCGATTGCACACTCGCTTCAGGGTGGGTCTCAATTGTACGAACTTTCCAGAGCGGTTCTTCATTGTATAGCAATGTCTTTTTCACGACATTATCGTTACGTTCGATAAGTAACCATGTACTGTCAGTTGTTCCTTTCCCAAGGACATCCTTTATACAACAACCGGACGTTTTGTATCCTTTTTAAGGTAGTTCACTGTATAAATCCCGATACACCGCTTCCCAGTTCCGTCAGAGAATTGTGCTGTTTTCATAAATTATGGCTCTGACGGAACTAAAAACAAGCGTAACACTCAGATGGAACTCACATGACATGTATCAGTTCAGTCAGAGTCGAATAAAAACAGTACAAGTCTCCGGCCTCTCTGGCGGAACTAAAAATCGGTGTATCGGGGTAACTACCGTAGCTGCTCTGGAGTAATAGTAGAAGCGTTACAAATGGTCGTACATCTTTTTTTATATTTTGTCATAACTGGACGTGTGATACATTGTTTAAATGTTGTTTGTTAGTGAATCTTAGTTAGGGGGCGTCTACACATTGCTCTTGTTTGACGAATGCTGAACCCGACCAGCGACTCGGACTTATCAAAAGTCTGGTACGCGCTATTTCCCAGTCCAACCCATTTAACTCACAATTTGGTATGCGCTATTTCCCCGTCCAGCCCGTTCAATATTTTCCTCGTCCCTGGCAATATGATATAAAACCGATAAATAAAGTGAAACTATCATACACGTGTCAGAAAATTTTAATCCGTGTTCAAATACAGAAATGGTATGTTAACACATTAACATTTGTTTAAGACATGTTTCGATTCTGATATAAAAACAACGTGTGCTGTACCATACAATACTTATGGCATTTTGATTTATTATTTAATACAAATCCAACATGCGCGAACAGTTTGATGAAATAATCAACATTCATTTCTCTAAGTTAAGATAACACACAAAGATGTCGGATGTCGGTAAACAGTTAGTATAAACGTTCATTGAAATCAGAAAAAGTGGACCGCAGTGCTTTAGTTTTGAGCGGAACTCATTAATCATTCACATATCAGAAAACTGGTCAAAAGTCACTTCGACAAATCTGCTCAAATCCGCTTTGAGCCCAAGTCTGAAGCAATATTGTCACAATCGAGTCGCGAGATTTTGCGAGAGTTGCGCTTTGACCCCCGTCTTCGACTCAAAGTCACATGACACGCGATGGTTTAATTCGATGACATGTGTACCATTTATACCATAATGTACTGCCAGTTTAGGACAATTTGCTTGATTGGGAAAGTTGCGGTTTTTATGACGCTACGACGCGAGATTTAAGAACTGTTTTATGCTAGTATGTTATTTCATTGTGCAAAAATGAAATTTTGAATTTGTTTGACTACAAATGGTGGTAGGGTGTTTCACTTTTTTCATTTGACTTGGCCAATTTTGTCAAATTTTCAAGCAAATTGTAGGATACTGTATATGCTCTTGCACTCGATTACCATTCTTTTTTTTCAGTTTTCATAAATGTTTTTATGAAAAATATGTCTTCTAGTTAACACAAGCTATTTGGCTAATGCTACGGTCACAAAGCTCGTACGATATCCGAGTACGAGTTAAAAACTTTTGAAATCCGGAAAACGGTTTTTGTATGTTCGTAGCGTCTGGTCACAGCTCGTACGGACCACGAACGATCTATAGAGATGCACTCATACGATATCCGTACGATGCTCGTACGAGTTAAGAAATTCGTACGAGTCTTCGGTGTCCGTACGGACAAAATCAACTCGTACGGAGCTCGTAAGGAGCTCGTAGGGCAAATGTGACCTTAGTATAAATGCATCGGACAAGAGGTCATGAATCGGTTGTTATTATTGTTTTCGAAAAGGAGTTATATTGTTGATAACAATCGGTACCAGGCAAAGATTGTAAGCATTGTTAACTTACAACTGTGTGGTATAATTAATGTTTTAAATTGACAAGGTATGTTCTGTGAAGTTTTGACAATTAAATGCACATTTTATGGAAACTTTCGCTACGCATAGCTGCTATATCAAGAATCGTTTCTTGAACAAAGGCATTCATGGAAAGGTTTGCTAGAGCATTTTTTTAATTTGTTAACAAATGTATTATTTGTTTTATATATGTGTGGTTGCTTTAATACTTTGACGTGTGTGAGAATAATTCACATGTAATATACACTCGGAACACCTTGCACGATTTTTTGAATCATGTCGGACTACTTTCAGGAAAAACAACAACAAAGATCGTGGCAATGTTCATAACAACTTTTTAAACAATAATAGGGATTTGTTTCTAAGCGGTTGAGCAAGCACTAAATTTCACCAATTTTTGTAACACTGACAACAGAAGGCCGCTCGGAAATTATTACGCGATATTTCTTACAGCGTATGAATGTTTCCCAGTGTTAAGCGTCCTTAAAAAAATAGGACCCCTCGGACATTATTGAAGGAACACGTATATTGGCATCGTCGAAAAAACCCGAGTAGTTACGATTGAATCCGTGGCGGAGGTGTTCCGAATGATGTAATATAAATGGTATCAAGTACCGAATACAATAGAATAGCATTTGTTAAATAAATAAGTAAATTTTATGACAGAAAGATGTGCAATTCTCTCATTTTTCATCCAACCTGTTTATATTTGTGTTATGCTTACTCATGTATAATATGGTAGACAAATACTTTGTCAACACATCTTATATTACAGCGTAATTAATATTATTGAAAAAAATAAATTTATTTCATGGTTATTAAATTCTTTATCGTTATTTTATAACTACATTGTATGTATATACATTATGTTTTAGTTTTATTACTAGAACCATAGTTGCATCTACACATACAAACAGTACATTGCAGCAAAGCGTAAAAGTAAAAAGTCTGTATACATTTAAGAATACCAGACAAAGTAGTTCCACATTACTAAATAAAGTAGTCCCATTTTTCTAAATAAAGTAGTCTCGATTATGTTTTAGTTTTAATACTAGAACCATAGTTGCATCTACACATACAAACAGTACATTGCAGCAAAGCGTAAAAGTAAAAAAATCTGTATACATTTAAGAATACCAGACAAAGTAGTTCCACATTACTAAATAAAGTAGTCCCATTTTTCTAAATAAAGTAGTCTCGATTATGTTTTAGTTTTAATACTAGAACCATAGTTGCATCTACACATACAAACAGTACATTGCATCAAAGCGTAAAAGTAAAAAATATGTATACATTTAAGAATACCAGACATTTTTCTAAATAAAGTAGTCTCGATTTACCAGATGAAGTGGTACATAATTATTATACATGAAGTAGTTCTCATTACCAAGTAAAGTAACCCACGTTATTAGTTGCAGTAGTTTCGCATTTCCAGTTACAGTAGTTCCGCAGTTTCGGGTAGTCAAATAAAGTAGTCCGGTGGTACAATACATGAAGTAGTTATACATTACCAGATAAAACTTGTTCATATTATTAGAAAAAGTAGTCCCACTTTACCTGCCCAAATAGTCCATCATTACTAATGTCAAAAGCCAGAAACAGCATTCCAACTGTAACTCCAGCTACATGTACCTATCTTTGCTAGATATCACATTTCTAAATTCAGTAGTCCGATATATTTGTAGTACGGAAATAAAGTAGTTCCACATTGTCAGACAAAAAAGTCCCACGTTACAAAAATAAAGTAGTAAAACACTACCTGATAAAATAGTCCCACATTACTAGATAAAGTAGTTCGATATCATCCGGTACAGTGTCCCATATTACGGGTACTAGATAAAGAAGTACAATACTACTAGATAAAATAGTCCCACATCACTAGATAAAGTAGTTCGATATCATCCGGTACAGTGTCCCATATCACGGGTACTAGATAAAGAAGTACAATACTACTAGATAAAATAGTCCCACATCACTAGATAAAGTAGTTCGATATCATCCGGTACAGTGTCCCATATCACGGATACTAGATAAAGAAGTGCACTACTACTAGATAAAATAGTCCCACATTACTAGATAAAGTAGTTCGATATCATCCGGTACAGTGTCCCATATCACGGATACTAGATAAAGAAGTGCAATACTACTAGATAAAATAGTCTCACATTACTAGATAAAGTAGTTCGATATCATCCGGTACAGTGTCCCATATTACGGGTACTAGATAAAGAAGTACAACACTACCAGATAAAATAGTCCCACATTACTAGATAAAGTAGTTCGATATCACCCGGTAAATTGTCCCATATCACGGGTACTAGATAAAATAGTCCTACATTACTAGATAAAGTAGTTCGATATCATCCGGTACAGTGTCCGATATCAAGGGTACTAGATAAAGAAGTACAATACTACTAGATAAAATAGTCCCACATTACTAGATAAAGTAGTTCGATATCACCCGGTACAGTGTCCCATATCACGGGTACTAGATAAAATAGTCCTACATTACTAGATAAAGAAGTAACTACATTGTACTAGTGCGACATTACCAGATAGACCAGTCCCACATTACTAGATAAAGATGTTATACATTTCCGGATATAGTACTCTCACATTACTAGATAAAATAGTTTCAAGTTACCGTCAGATAAAGTAATTCATAGAGATAGTCCAAAATTAACAGACGAAATAGTGCCAGGTCGTCAAATAGAGAAGGCAAAACTACTAGATAAAGTAGTCACCAATTACACCATAATCGGGATCATATCAGCAGACACCCCAGACGGTCAAAAATTGAAATGCTTTTTAGTGCTTCCCATCCAACATAACTAAAATTACTAACAGTCTTTCGGACGAGACGTTAAGCTAGGTCCCGTGTATGATTCTTTACATCAGGCACGTAAAATACCAAGCCTTAGGGTGCTTCTGGAATTGGGGCATCTTCTGTATCATGCACTATCCCCCAATAACTAAAGTGACTAACCTTTTCTGGGGGGCTCGCCCATATGGATTTCCGGTAGCGAGGATAAATAAAAGCAAATAAACCAAAAAACTTTACTGCTCGGTAACAGTGCAGGTGCCGTTATTAAGAAAAATCTCAACCTGACCTGATAAAATGTGGGTATAGGCTCACACAGTCTGGCCTAAGTGTGGCAGCTTCCATTCTTTATGTACTGACTGACCTGACATACTATGATTTCTATAGC
The DNA here is from genome assembly GCA_947247005.1 of Spisula solida. NCBI lineage: Eukaryota > Metazoa > Mollusca > Bivalvia > Venerida > Mactridae > Spisula > Spisula solida. The sequence goes on along the minus strand of OX365952.1, from coordinate 16,764,466 downwards.
CTGGTCTGAATGTTGGAGCTTTATACCAACCTGACAAACTATAGGTTAATACAGATTGGCCTGAGTATGGGAGCTTTGGACCAACCTGACAAACTATAGGTTAATACAGATTGGCCTGAGTGTGGGAGCTTTGTACCAACCTGACAAACTATAGGTTAATACAGCGCGGCCTGAGTGTGGGAGCTAGACATTATGTGACTCAAAAAAGAGAAAGAAAATCCTACAATGCATTAAAACTTGGTTACTAGGATGCTTATCATCACCAAGCAGGGGACAGTCTAATACATTATCAAGGAAATCAATGGCAAATCGTTGTCGGCCTATTCATAGGACTTAAGTCGGTGTTAGCTCTCTTACAATAAATTAGTCTTCACGTCAAATAAATCAGCCCGTGATGTTAGAACTAGTCATATGCTGAATAGCAGGGTGAGGAAAGTTAACTTTTCCCAAGAACAGTCAAGAACAGTCACATAAAATATAAACACAAGTACTGTAGAGTGGACATGTTTGTGCTGCTTTGGATTTTGCAAGAACATTATTCTTGATGTGTTTTATCAATTTAAGGGTGTTCGCTGCATGTTCTAGTAAGTTAGAAATGGGAGACAACAATTCCAAATAACAGAGTTTGTTCAACGTTTGTACTTGAATAGTGTAGCATATTAAAAAGGAAAAATGCAAAAATTAATCAAAGATCATTGAGCTTGTTTAGGAGTTATTTGCCCTTGAATTCACAAATCTAGGGAAAATCTCTAGCGGCCAGATTACTCATAAATAAGTTTAATTAAGTACAATTTGTATGTTTTTTTCTATTTCTTTGTAAACACTCATTTATTTCAGGTCGATTGTTAGACAAAAAAGAAGTTTTCCAACTTATGATAATCACCCAATTTTATTTCTACTTTGATATGACGCGGCCAGGGCTGGTATTCAATATTGATCTTATTTAATTGGAGAATAAGGATAGCCAATCACATCGCCTGTTAATGACCAAGAGTTTAATATGGTGTGCTCTGATTGGCTGTCCTTATCCTTAAGTCAAGTAAGATCAATATTGAATACCAGCCCAATATAAACCGGGACCTGTCCCACTCACAGCGGACACTGTGCCACTAGCCTATCGATTTAATACGATACTGAGTTCCTTTACATAGTTTGAATAAATGATGTTACTGGTATTTTTGCTCCGTCTCTTATGACCTAATATAAGAAGAAATTGCAGCGAAGGCATTTAAGACTATTGTTTATGTTTACAGCAACTATGCACATACACACCTATCAAGGTACTGCCTATACTGCAACAACCGAACATGAATTCATAACCATTCACAATATTATTACAGTGAAGTTCCGCTAATAAGACCAGTCAAAAAGGTGGTCTTAATAGCGAATCGGTCTTATTAGCGGACCTTTTTTGTTCTAAATTTAATACTTTGGGACCTTAAACTGGCAAAAATCTGCATTATTTCAAAATAATCTAAGTGGTCTTATTAGCGGAACTTTACTGTATATGCTAGTATTATACTAGTATCAAAATACAGTGATGTCAGATTTGAGTAGTACATAACGTTGCGATATATTGCCCTGTTACAGATCCATAGAACGGAAACAAGGTTATTCAACCACTATCTCATAATCTCGAGATCTTTGCCATAGCTTAGCACCACGTTTATATTGACAAAGTCCCTCGGCTGATAACACGCATACGATACTGAACAAACCATTTGTTTTCATTGCGGTAAAATATTAAATTAATTTCATTTATCGGAAGTCAAATATTTTGAACAGAATTATCATCAATTTTGCCGTATTTATTTGATGGAAAGTAGTTTTCTATTTGTACGACCATTGAGAGTAAAGCCGAACACGTGCTGTATCCGAACATATATCAATATCCTGAATGTCCGAGATTAGATAATAATACCAGGCGAATCGGCGGTCTCACATACCTAAACATTGTGCATATTAGTAATTGGATGGTTGCCTTTAGTGCTTTGATACTACATGTACTGACTTACTGGCGTTCGCTCTACACGACCACTGAAAGGTTGTGGTCCGTCTCGGGGCACCAACGTCTCCTTCGATAAAACAGTACATGAGCGCGTGAGGTTCGGTTAACCTTTGTTACAAGACCCGTAAGGATATATCATGTAACCACAGAGCATGTGCTCCAATACTGTAAACGAAACAACAAGGAGAGAACTGCAACATGACCCACTGAGACAACACTTCATCAGAAACTACATGGTGATGTGGAAGACCTCAGGCGGACAAAAAAATCATCCTTGAAACTGGACTGAACGAGAAGAAGACTATTAAATAACCACAAAAAAGACAACACATGCATGTATTTCTGCACAAGCCTAGCAATACGCCTTTAACTATTCCTAATGCATGGTCGTTGTTCAGATTATACGTTCACTTACATAAAATTAATGTTTAATGCTTTCGGGCGAGGCAATTGGAGAGTAGGCCCATTGGTGTGAACCTGATAACTTTCTGTTCAAATGTATCTGTCCGTATGTCGTCCGTTTACTCTATACGGTAAGGTCTTACTTTTATATACCAAATGCATCGGTATATGAGACCGTTGACCAATGAATGGCCATTTAACAGGTGGCAGGGTTAATCATTATGTCACTGGGTATTTTACTGTAACACTTTGACGTATGTTTACCGCTATCCGGTAAGCCGTAACTACACCCTGCATTAGGTTATTCCAGTATGAGACCTTTAACAATGAATGGCAATTTAACAGGTGACAGGTTTAATCATAATGCCAACGGATATTAAACTGTTACATTATGAGAGTCCGTTTGACATCCGTTTCACTATCCAGTAAACTGTAACTATACCCTAAAATAGGTTCTACCAGTATGTGAGACTGTTGACAATTGACAACCATTTAACAGGTGGCAGGGCTAATCATAATGCCACCGGATATTGTACTGTAACATTTTGCGAGACCGTTTGACGTCCGTTACGCTATCCGGTAAACTGTAACTACACCCTAAAATACATTAAATAGCTTCTACCACTATGTGAGACCTTTCACGATGAATGGCCATTTAACAGGTGGCAGGTTTAATCATAATTTACACTTTTACTTGAAACGAATACAAACATTATATAAACTGGTGTATTAAGCCTAGATAGTCGGGGTATTTTAATACGAAATCAATCAAACGCTATTGCTCTAACCCATGCTATGCCAACGATAACACGATTATAAGGGCATGCTTAAAAACCTAGACTCACATTTTGTAAATACAAATTAAATACCGTAGCTCGTTCTGCACAATTATGCGTATGTGCTGTCTTCTGCTGATTTATTGGTGCTTTTGACAAGGAGTTTTTTAAGAAGTATATGTATAATATATATGACTTACCTGTTCCTAATAATGTGACGTGATTGAGTATATGAAGTAATTCAATAAAAGTGCAATGTAACATCGGCAGTGTCTCACTTACGGAAGACTTTTGTTTGGTCCTTGCTACATGTTGCTAAGAGGTTTTTCCACTTAAAAATAGATTTGGAGCTAAAATTCAACTGAGTGAAACTGAATGGATACTGTGTCTGCTTTAATATATTGCTGCTTGCAAGTTGGGCATAAAAAATAGCGTCCATGATGACAGTTTATGTTTTACACATTTAGCGCATGCAACAATAGCATCGGGATTATATTGAATGTTCTTCATTGCCAACAAAAAAAACAACAACAAAAAACACGAATGGAACTCGTTTTTCGCCCTCTTTCGTGCAAGTGTATAATATGACTTTGCGTTCGTGATTAATTGTTGTTAATAACCCTTTATTGACTGTTGTAGTCCGCGTTCCTAATTTGCAAAGTAACACAACCATGTGCGCAATATCCATATCTGGACGTATGCGTATAAAAGTTAATTAATCCGCGTGTTAAGTAACATATTTGCATACTGAGAAGCTCGTCAATAAATTGGTAGAGAATCATAGGAATGGCTCAAAGCGGGGAAAAATTTAATTATAGACCAAATATCGTAATTTGTTACTGTTATTTGTATGTTATCTGAAATTTCTGTCAAAATCTCCCTTATTTATACAAAGTCTCGTGTCTCCGAGATTTCAACGTTATCAGCGTAGGTGGACACCGTTATGCACAGAATGTCGTCTGCGATAAAAAGAGCTTGCGGCGTCAGCGTATTCATGGCAACTGAAGGAATCTTTGTAACATATCAGCGTACTTTATTTCTAGGACATCTTGCAAACGCAACATCTTAAGGAAGCACATAATATATGGGTACCACACTCAGAGTTTTCAGTTAGGTTTATTTCCTCAATTAGTCGATAATATGTCCTATGATAGTGGATGCCTCGTTCTATCTTCAGTATTTTTGTTCTTAAGTCATTGACAAAGAGGAGAATTACGTTTAATTTAACAAGCGCATACCAATGCACAAATACTTTGACTATATTGGGCCTAAGTATAGAAAAAGGCTAATATATAGTCTGTCTATACATACCCTATGTTTAATTAAAGGAATCAACTCTTCAGTCTAATTTTTTTCCTGAAATTAATTCTCTTTTCACCCTCAAACATAGATAATCAAGCCCAAAATAAACTTTAGCTAAAATTGAAAATGAAATTATGATAATTGATTGAAATTGTTTTTATCCAGTCGGGTAGCCAGACTAGCTAATATACACAGTATATCGAGCACAGCAACATGACCTTATGGACTAAAATATCACAATATTATCGTTTAACATAGTCTGAACATAACAACCGTTTCCTTTGTTTAGAACATTATCATTTGCTGATTTTAGTTATTTTAAATGTTTCTGAATTACCTTTGTTTTTCTACCTACCTACTCTATTTAATTTCAGCATGTAACCAGAACAACAATATTAATTTGTTTTGGCCTGGAGTAAAAATCATTGACTTCATACATATGAGCCAGTCTCCAGGAAAACCTGCTATTTTGACAAAAAATGATTTTTAGATTTAATATTATTTAAAAGAGTAATCTTAATGAAACAAAATACAAAAGAAATTTTGTTATTATCTTGATTTTTAAGGAAGTTACAGCTGTTTTGTAGAGGCCCTATTTAGAGCCTTTTTGCGTTACGTCGCGAACGTCATTCAAACGTTATTCGACGTCGCTGTAACACGTACTTTATAAATACAGCATTTGATCAATTCTTGACATAAACTGTTCAAAATGGTATCACATTTTAGAATGATGATTTAAGTTTTAAAATATACATCCAAATTGTAAATGTTCACATTAAACGAAAGGCTACTACTATTTTAAACAACCAACTTCTCGTTTTTCTAAATCAGAGTACTTTTCTGATATTGGTCACCATAGCAACGAAGCAAGTGATTTCGACATAATTCGTAAGAAATTTTAAAGCTAAGATATAGTTATATATGGACAAATTACTTAAAATTGAATCTATAGATATGCCATTTTTTCTTATTTGAAAGCTTTTTTAAAACCTTCTTACATGCAGTAATTACATAATGTCAATATAGCAGGTTTTTCTGGAGACTGGCACATATATAATGTACGTTTTCACAACGATTTAAGAAACCCGAAATTAAATAGACACAAGTTTTCTTCCATACGGGACCTAGTAGCAGACGCAGACTGGCTCACCCTGTAATGTTTTTACACAGACTGTGTACAGGATTAATAGTCTAAGAAAGTTCCTTTAAGACGCATCATGAAGGCTCATTTATCATTATAAGGGAATATAAAGAAGAAAAGCGACAGGCCCGATTAGCCTGAAAATTAGCAATAAATTGTTTTGTATATGTTCACAATACAAATTAAACGACAGTGTCATTAGAACTCCCCCTAGGGTATAGATTAATGAAGAGGGAATATACTGACAAAGTGTACTTGATTTCCCCTGACATCTTCTAGGCTGTGCTTGATTAGTGTTTCGAGAGAGATTAATACGCTTACCATTAGGACCCACTTCTCACCATTCTACGCTAAAACTACCATCTCAACCTCGTATTAATAGAAAATAATCCTCAATATTTAGAAATAAATATACTCAACGATCATACCAGCTCCTATATAGATTTCCTATAAATGTTTCAAGGATAAAACCTTATCCGGAAAATAAATAATTTTATATGATATTCGATATGTATAAAAAGTACCAATTTGAAATTTATTTTCAGACATTCGTTCATTCAGCCGATCGTACTTACGAAAAAATGACTCGTATACCCCGATCATTACACTTGGTGACGATGGCAGCCACAACACACTGGTGTTTGATCCCCTCTTACACGTGGGTAAAGTGGAGCAGTGTGCGTAATTCTTGCACAGAGAAATTAAACAGTGACGTCGGCAGGGATCGAACCCCGACCATCTTGATCTCAAAGCCCCCACCCTCTACCTCTAGACGACCGGTTTTCATTTTTATAAGAAGAGGTATTCTTATTGTACTGGTACATGCAAAGTTGTGACGTGTTCCATAAAAAGTCGATGTTGGTTTTTGAATGGTCGATGTTGTTCCAATATGACCGATGGTGTTCCGTGTTTGGTCGAAGTTATTCCGTGTTTTGCCGACTTTTTTCCGTTTATGATACAGACCGATGATGTTCCGTGTTTGTCCGATGTTATTCCGTTTATGCCGATGGTGTTCCGTGTTTGTCCGATGTTATTCCGTGTTTTGCCGATGTTGCTCCGTGTATGACCGATGTTGTTTCATGTTTGGCGTTAAGTCGATGTTGTTAATTTTGTTGCGTTTATGATAATGACCGATGATGTTCCATGATTTGCCAATGTTAGTCCGTGTTTGGCCGAAGTTAATCCATGTTTTGCCGATGTTGTTCCGTGTATGACCGATGTTATTCCGTGTATGACCGATGATGTTCCGTGTTTGTCCGATGTTATTCCGTGTTTTGCCGATGATGTTCCGTGTTTGGCCGAAGTTATTCCGTGTTTTGCCGATGTTGTTCCGTGTATGACCGATGAGTGATCCGTGAATGACCGATGATATTCCGTTTATGACCGATGATGATCCGTGTATGACCTATGCTGGTCCATGTTTGGCCGATGTTTTTCCATGTAAGACCGATGATGGTCCGTGAATGACAGAAGTTGTTCCTTCAATGGCCGAGATTCTACCTTGAATGACCAAGGTGTTGCGAACAGTCAATGACGTGACGATACATATGTCCACGCCGTGCAATGGTTTAATCTCTGACGTATTTGCATGTCATTTATATACTTTTAACTTTATAAATTGAATAATTTACATTGATAGATAACACGTTGTAATAAATAAGAAGTCTGAAAAAGTAACAGCCTTGTAAATGCATTAAGAAAAATAAATTATGTTACTACATTAAGCAAAAATAAATTATCTCAATTTGCTTGGAAATCTACAGTTGTTCGGAAGACTTCGGATTTTTCCGTTAATTCATCAAATTTTAACGGAAAGTTTGTCAGTTCGCGCGACAAATGACGACAGACAACACTTAAGACTGCTACTGAATTTAGAGAAAAACGTAGGGCGGGATTATATGGTACATTATCAGTGAGTTAAGCTCAGTTTATACAACTCAGCCGATAAATGTCAACAAAATTATCTAAATTCCTCCAAAACTGTGTTCCCGCGGAATGTTCTAAGGGAAACAACTCTGTCTGAAGTCATCAATCCCTGTCAAAGTGGCTCAAACCTAAGTAAATAGCCGTGTATACACTCAGTGTATACTGCAAAGGCCTACATAAGTTGGTGCATCATGAAAGTTTTACTAGAAATGGTACTACGTTTAGGGAAAAGAAGACGTCACTAAAGCCTTCATGGGAGAGAATAGAAAACGAATATTTGACCTCTTAAAACAGTTACCAATTTTCGAGGGCCGTTTTAAGCAATTCAGCCGTTCAGTCACCCTATGACACTTAACTTCCCTTGGTCATTGGGCTACCTAAGGAAACTTGCGTTCGAGTCTCCCTTTGGAAACTATTTCTCTCCTGGTTTGTGTGCAGGCAACATCGAGATACGGCGCCCAGGAATATCGAACATGTACAGAAACGACACTCATAGGTACCAATTCACACCTTGGTCGAGTGGAGCATTGTCGGTTATTCTTGCTCAGATAAACTAAGCAGTGGTGCAGAAGGAGATCGAACTCGGGACCTCTGGATTCCAAAGCGCGCGTCCCTCTAGGCAACCGCTACTCCTAACTAAGCCTTTGGACAGGCTTTCACCAAGGAAAGGCCACTATAAATACTAGTAAATCGGCCAAGCTTGAGTCATCATCAAGTCCGGCTTTTATTGTTCAATGACCCTCAGACAGTTTTAATATCTTTCTAACAAACCATAAACCGTTGAAATTCAAATGCTAAGAAAGAAAATAAGTCAAAAGCAAACACATGTCTGGGAATAGATTTAACTCGATGCTTTTCTGTACTTTAATGTCCCGATTGACTTAATGTTAAAACCCCGTTGAAATAAATACTCGAACTGTGTTTTCAAGTTGCGAGTGTATGTGATGAATTAAGTCCACTGTTAGTAATTCTTCCTTGAAAGTCATCCAACTTAATCATCCCTAAATCGTTTGTAACAAAGATCTACACATTTAGAACTTGAAATTACATTAGCAAAATGTATCATAATTATATAAAAAAACTTCCTTTTTCATTCAGATCTGAAACTGCTCAAATTAAATCAACATTTCAATGATACAGTCTAGCTACATAATTCCCTTAAATTGAGTGTCAAAAGTCAATTTATCCATATTTATGACTGCACATTATTTTTATTGATGTGAGCGGCAATAATTGTATTCAGTTAAAGTCCCGCACCGGAAACAATAAGGCCGCTTATTGTCATGAGAAGCTTCAGACATCGTATAAAAGCGATAATCCTTAAACATTTGGGTTTAAACTCACAAAAAGCACGAAGAAATAGTCGATAACGGCCATTAAATGGTATTGTATTCAATGAAAACGTTATTCTAATCACGGACCTACTTGAAATAAGCATAGTTGAACAAGGATCAGTTGTTACCAGGTGCCTGCTATAAAGCGTTTATTGACAATGATGAAATGATATTGCGACGGGAGCTCGAATGGTTGTCACCAAAGCTTCCGAATCATCGTGGTACTGATACAGTCATTATATATAAAAAAAGTCAAATAGTTTTCCGCGTCCAGATAATTTACAGACCAATATCAACGACTTTATTTAAGAAATAATGAATATGTACCAGTGTTTTATCGTTGAATAAAGCACAATCACGAGTTCTGCCACATTAGCCAATCAGGCATTGAAACGTGGTCACGTGCCCCACCATAGCCAAATCGCTAAATGCATCCGATAACCCTCGGCCTCTAGACCGCGGGTAATCAGAAACAAGAGATGGCTGACAAAGTTGGTGTTTTTGGAGACAAGCCCAACTTATTCGTATATTGTCTTAAACATCGACAGTTCATTTCCAAATTGGTAAACACATCAGAGACTATACATGCCATCTATAGTCTCTTAACATATCCAACAATGATATAGAGGATATTTGTTGATTTTGGTGTAAGATCGTATTTTATTTCATCGAGTGATCACAGAAAATCAATATTTTCACGAGTGGCGTAGCCACGAGTGAAAATATATTTTTTTGTGATCACGAGTGAAATAAAATTGATCTTTCACCAAAAATCAACAAATTTTCTGTTTATTATATGCTTTAATTTCTCTTAAAAGTGTACCGTAATTGGCTTAATTGGAAAAATCAAGTCGAAATTGGAACGTCACGACGTGACAATTGTGACGTCATGATGACGTAACGTACATTTTGAAGCCCGGTGCCGTTGACGTTACGTTTCTTTTTTTGAACGATACTGGAACCAGCTTCTAAAACAGTGAAAATAACAAAGTGGTAATTTCACTGTTATTTTCACTGTTATTTTCACTGAAAATTCTCCGTAATCCATTGAAAGCAAATAATAAATTCGGTTATTTTGATATATAAGTAGTCAAAAATCACTTGATGGACTTGCTGGTCATTTTGCCAAATGACCTTAAGAAAAGCATCATTGAAGAGGCATTACATTGGTCCAGAGGATCTGGCAATAAAATAAAAATAACTGCATGTTAGTGTTTTTTCATTGTAAGATTCTGTGATTTTACCTATAACTTTATTTTTTAAGCAATGCAATTAGGTAGGGCCTACATAATAAAAAATATAAATATTTTCATAATTTTTAATTCAATTTACTTGCTTCTCTGTTACTATCAACGAAACATAGTGACAATGAAGAGTTATAGTTGGAACATTTGTGCAGTATATAATTATTCATTAGTCTGCGCATCATTTGTTTTGCTATACAGTCATGAAAAATATGCTTTATTTACTGTAGAACCACATACTCGTATAGTAATAGCCAACTCTATGTTAAGTTGGATTATCTACCACTGCCCTGTCCGCTAGCGTAAGGTAATATATCAGTAGTTTGGGAGCCAAACCTAATTGTAAGGGAACCAAACTAAAGCTAAAAGGTAATGTGAAATTAGAGATCGGGGTGAGAATCTAAATCTGTGTACGGAATATTTATAATCAAAGGGAGGTAAAAAGGGAGCCAATATCATATGGGTGCACTAGTGATAAATCATACCGTACAAATATATTTCAAATTTACGTACGTATTTCGCTGGCTTAGAATTAGAAGGTCGTAAGTACAAAATCAATATGTTTAGAAAACAAGAAAAAACTGTCTGAAAACTACTATTTACTTATGGAAAAACAAGCTTTTTCAATTTCAGTTTGGTCAACATGACCACTTCAGATTTTCATGACAATAGGCTTGTAAATAAGAAGCGCCTTGAGATGCAGATTTCAAATATGCATGATCCTTATAAGATCGTAAGTAGTACTTACGAACTTCTAATTTTAAGCCATCGAAATATATTCCCAACTTACGTACGCATTTATTGAAATAAAATACTTGGTTTCATTTTAAATTAAAATAAATCGATTTTTAATTAAACTATTTTGCTCATTTTGTTTCGGCAACGGATACTGGTACATTATATGATGAAATAATAGTGTTCTTATTCAGTATGAAATGTGTTTTGTCTTACTTAGCCTAAGTAACAACTTGGCACTAAATAAAGACAATTCAATTATTTTGTCCAGATAATCAGTCAGATTAATGTTTAATTTTTGCACAAGTTATCCAAACTTTGTTATTGTATCTGTTTGGTATCGGTTATTGCCTAAAATGTTCGATTAGTAACATTAGTTACATAAAACCCGAGTAACTGTTTGTGTATATGAATACGTCTGATGCTTGAATAAAGACACCGGTGATAGAAAGTCGGACAGGGAAGGCAGCACTCAACTTAACCAGCCGACCACAGAAAACATAAAACAACCATCACATACCGGTACCACAAATACACGACTCAATGCCCAACAAATGACCGAACGAAAAAATGAGCTGCCTTAGTCCCAGCTGTAAAAAGAGCTGAATGAACTAGTTTCAGCAATCAAACTTGAAGCCTCGATAGTCTTACATAATCCATTGGTGGGTACCCATCGCACATGGGGCTTCTGCTACTCTGTAAATTATCAAAGTCTCGTTTTATACCCATTTATATTCGCAGCGTACATAATTGTTTATTTTGTTTTTCCTTGATATATTGGTTTTGTATGGCTCTGTGCCGCTGAAATGTGTTGATTTATAAACAAACAATTTGGCCCCCATATTGTGATGGTAATTACCATTGCAGACATTCAGCGTCTGTTGGGAACATCAGAGATACCCTTCGTCTTTAAATGGTACAATGGCAGATCGTCTGTAGTGTTCACATCTATGCCACCACCAGGCGTATGCTATCATGAATTATTAAGTTAGTGTGATGAAGTTTGAATGGTTTACAGCAATGATAAAATATATACTTTAGTTTTAACATATTTTATTAATTGTATTACCAATTTAATGTATGCAATAGTATAAACAACATTAAGTAAAACATACAATACAGAAAGTAAAGGAGACTGGCCACAAGTTCTTACCACGGTTAAAGGACAAGGTTCATTTATGGCTTAACTTGGCCCTTTAAAAAAAATAAAAACGCATGTTCCTATAAATTTGCCTTATATTTTTAATAACCTAAAATGTCTTTTAAAAATTAAGTTTACATATCCCCAATTTCCCTCGTAATATATGTATGTATATTTGTAATTATGTCCTGTTTAACAAAAAATGTCAATTTAGCCATTTTCATGGCTTTTCATGACGTAAAGTCTTCCCAAAAACCATGATGGCAATCTTGCTACACTTTTTTATTTTGTACATACATAAAAGTATACATAACACTGAGAATGTAAAACTATAAAAGTGTATCAATTGTCATCGTGTATTTTTGGAAGGTCTTAGGTCATAAATAGTCGTGGAAATGGCCAAAATCGACGTTTTTGGCTATACTTGACATATTTTCTGCAGTTTTGTCAACGGATTACTTAGGAAAGTTGGATGTGTATGCTCAATTTTACACAGGTAGTGTTAAGTTATTAGAATTACTGGACAATGTCAAATATATAGGAACATGCATTTTTATTTTTTGAAAAATCACGAGGCCAAAATAAGCCTTGTGAACTTTGTCCAAAGTTTATTGCGATACTAATAATTGGTCAATGAATACAAAGAATACGATAGTGTATATCCGTGATGAATAATACTAAAAAAACTACAGTGATTTATATATTAAGTGTATCTAATTATATATTAAATTATAAGGGAGCAACAAAGAGCAAATGGGATTGAAAATAATGTTGAGCCTGATATGACATTATGGTGGAGATGTCTTGCTTTATGATGTGCTCAATTTCGACGATTGTTCACCTGAAAAATATAATTGCGTATATCAATATAGCGATATAAAAAAAGCATAATATTATAGAACTAGTAAAACGATTCAGCAAAATGGCATTTTTAGTGGAATGGCAACAATATCTTATTACATCTAGTTTTTGATGAGATCGCTGCCATATATAGCAACAAAACATACATATAGTAATCGTATAAACCGCCTATCGATAGTTGACGCAAAAATACTGTAAATACATACGTAGAGCCTTATTGCACGATGTTTAAAAAAGTTGACCATGTCTCTGTTAATTATATGACGTAACCAGATATATTTAAAATATGCATCATTATTTCCACGTATTTATTTCAGATGTGTTGGCCACACCACTGGATAAGTATTGAAGTAAATGAATATTTAGTCCGGTGAGCTAGACCCATGTGTGTACTGAATTTCTAATATTTCTCAACAACCCGCGTTTAAAACATCAGAGACAGAAAGAAACAAGAGGTTCGTATCATTTCTGAGAAGTCAGAAATACAACGTAATTTTTAAGACCAACGTCCGAACGTTTTACACAATTTTCTGGTCTTATCTCCTTGAAACCCAAGCATGTGTGTTACCAACTCACTTTGATTGCTTTCCGACAATTGCCGGAAAAATTAATTCCTGATGTACTCTCATTTACGACATTGATTTTTTACGACATGCCAAAAAACTGCCATTTCCGGGAGACATTTTCTATGGATGTTAATACGGATAAAATGTCCATAAATATTGAGTATTTGCTAAAACGACAAAATATTCATTGAACGCTTTAGAGATTTTCCAATATTAATTTGCCTTCATTTCGCAACATTGTGTATAAAATGGGCTGGTTGATTTCAAAAATGGAGAAATGCTAGCGATATTGTGGAATGAATTAATGTTCATTGAGATTTGAAGGCTAATAGAAATGAGAATATTTCTCCGTTATATTGCATAAATAAATCATTCGCATAGAAGTATGGCGTTAAAAGACGACCAGAAATGATATTCTAGCTAAATAGAAAGCGCTATGATGGTATTTGCTTCTTTGTCGGCATTTCAGATGAAAAGTATGAGATATCGTATTTTTTATTTTTATAATGTAATATCAAGTCCAAATGACTCTGTAACGTGTGGCCTTATTTTAATGTCTCCATGACCAACATTGTCAAGAACTGTCGTATTGACGGCAGTTATTTTGCGCTAAAATTAAACGTTAACTATGAGCGGATGCTCTCTACATGCCCTGCGTTCAACGAATATTTACGCGACGCACATTTCGTACCTGTTTCGTACCTGTTATGTACCTGTTTCGTACCTGTTTCGCACCTGTTATGTACCTGTTTCGTACCTGTTTCGTACCTGTTATGTACTTGTTACGTACCAGGTACGAAACAGGTACAAAACAGGTACGAAACGTCCGTCACGTATATACTCAGTGAACACAGGGCTGTGCTGCTATCAAGTCATCAATATGTCACAGTATGTACCAAGTAGCCTGTAATTTCGATGTAAGCCGCGATTATATTTGAATGTTTCAGTAGTGAAAATGTTATCTAATTTATATGTACTGAGTTGTAATTTGTAAGTGTCTACCAAATAATAAAACATACACCAATTGGTTTTGGATAATATAGTATTGTATTCGTTAGTACATGTTTACGTAAAAATGATTTACAATTAGTGTAATCAATATTTGACGTGGCGTCATTTAAAGCATAATTATAAGACGTTCCTTACAATTGGTTAAAGAAAGAAGAATTAGATGTTTCGATCGGAAAGGCTATCATGTAATAAAAAGAATGTTACATCTATACTTTCCACATTGAATTTATAACTTACAGCAGTGTAATAAAGTTTATTGTTTAAGAAATAATGAACATGTACATTTGTACCTGTGTTTTATCGTAGAATAAAGCACAGTCACGAGTTCAGATGCGTTATAAATAAATGTACGCATCCGAACAAGTGACTGAGATGTAATAAAGATAAAACACAGGCACATGTTCATTATTTCGAGTCTAACATAGCCAATGTCCCGCATTTGAATAACCGCTGCACTATTTTCTTCCTCCGAACGCTATAAGTTATTTGCTTTATCGGCAAATCACGGACATCTCGGTTTAATCTATGTTTATATATTTGGTGAAGTTAGAATTGTGAATATTGAATTGTAAACTCAAAAATCGATACTCTCGGTAACGGTTACTATTGGTGTGAAGGGAAACAACCCAAGCTTAACCAGGATCGATAATAAGGAAGAAAACTTTTGAAAACGAGGTATAATTTCTGGGCTATAATTCACAAAGTATCTTAAGGAAAATATTTTGACTTAAGTTAGTAAATAAATTGAGCTGCACATATTTTTCAAAAAACGAAGAATATATGCCATGTTTTCTTTTTGATTATTGTAGCTCTTTACATAATGCTTCTAAACTATGTAAAAAAATGATAATCTTATTTTTTCTGTTTAGTGGATACACTGAAGGAAGTTTTGAGATTTTAAAAAAATGCTTAGTATATCCCTTAAGATTCTTTGTGAATACCACCTCTGAACTTATTTATGCGAAATAAAATATGTTTTAACTAAGTTCTGATCTGTTCTTGTATTTGAAACCAAACAAGTAGCAGAAAAAAAACATTTGTCGTAAAGCTATTTATAAACACAACTTACGTACATGATTATTTGGTTTGAAACAAGGAGGTTAGTAATCACACCATGAAAATAAATGATATTTGACCCCAGTGTTACATTTTTTGCTATATGACTCATAGTGTCCAGTCATTCTAAATAAATATTTACATTTACATTAATAAAATCGTAAGATACCAACATATTTTAGCTACCTGACTTCACAAACGTTTGACTGCAAGAACTGAGATATGAATGAAATGCTTTGAGTGAACAATGGTTACCCTGGCTGAAACCGCGACCGTACGTATCGTCCCGCGCCCATTCCTATATCGACACGCGCTACCCGGGTTTTTAGATTTGAGATTTTTTAATGAATTCTCGGTTCCCTTTGATAGGAATGTATCATTTCCAAAATCATGAATCCATTACATAATGGCAAATCTCTGTTATTTGAAAACATTGTCATTGGAGATAAAAATGAGGTTATTGTGTTTATTCAATTTGTAAAATTATTGCGACTACAAGGAAACTCACACGTATCTAGTGATTTACAACCATAACATAGAATGATATCTTATATTAAGAGTATTGATAATACAGCCTTT
This sequence comes from Spisula solida, assembly GCA_947247005.1. Classification (NCBI taxonomy): domain Eukaryota; kingdom Metazoa; phylum Mollusca; class Bivalvia; order Venerida; family Mactridae; genus Spisula; species Spisula solida. The sequence goes on along the minus strand of OX365952.1, from coordinate 16,748,384 downwards.
GATCTTATGTAAAATTTTGATTACCCTGTCGTCTTTTTCAATCGGACCGTTTGATGTATCGGCGTAAATCGAAAAGGATGGGAAGTCGAGGTTTTGTTGCAATTCCAATCAGCCCTTTATTCAATATTAAATCACTCTTGCTTCACCCTTAATCCACTAAAATTAGGGGTTAATACCCCACGTCCGTTTATAATGAAATAATTATAGAATATTATGTATATATTGATAATTGAAAACAATGGTTGTTAAGACCATATTGAATATTCTAAGATGAGTTTCAACCCATATTTGGCAATCTAGTCAGATAATAAATGAACTTGTCTAAACGTTTAAAGGTGCATAAACGCTACTGTATGACCCCAATTCAAAAAATTTATATTTTTTGTCAAGGGTAAACTAATTTTAGAAGTATATAATTTTGTAAGAACTTGAGGAAAGTACTAGTATCTTAGTTTTTGTCGAAAATAGATTTTTGTCTATGTTTTAAATACGAAAACAACTAGATTTATTTCTAAGTTATGTGTGCGCAAGTATAATTATCCTTCGTCGAATGTATGCGGATTTAGAATGTTTAGAATGAACAAGCTAGAAACGTTCGCGGATTCGTCTGAGGTAGCATTGTCGCGGCTATTAAACTTCGCGAAACGATATCTCTCGCGGAAGCCGCTAACTTTAAATGCGCGAAACCATTTCTAGGAATACAGTACTTTCGTCTAAGATATTTCCTTATAAATACCTAAGAAGCTTTACGAAGACCATCAGCATGATATAAAATATTCTAAAGTATTGTAAATGTTTTCTGTTGAGTGCTGCCTTCCCTGTCCGATTTTATTAGCTTTTTGGTACGACAACTTGCCGCCTCGGTAGCGTAGTCACGGGTTTGAGTTAGGAAGGACGCACGTTGCTCCATTGCCGCCCCATACCAAAGATGAAACAATCTAGGTACCGTTTGTAAGTTATTGAAATCATTTTCAATCAACATAATAATTTTAAGGAATACAATTGTAACAAAATAACTACTGGCTGTCGTATATGACTGACAAATTGTTTAAAACATGAAAGCAGAACCTGGTGAATTTTCTTTTTTATTGACACCTGTGTCGGAAATATTATGTTGAGGGCGTTGTTAATCGTACGCTTGTATAATACTGGACGGCGGTGCACATGTATGGGGACAATGATCTAAAAGGTAATTACTCTATTTCATACATCACAAATTATGTCAAAGATGCGCCAGCATGCGCCACATTAGTCATACCAATTGCTTGATATCAATAATAAAAACGGATGTCAAATTACTATACATTGATGTTTCTATCATTTATCCATGTTTTACACAAGTTTACGCTTTAACACACTTATTAAATTATTACCCCTCTGTGAAAGTTAAACTAACGTCATCAATGAAACCAATTCTAAAACGCGTATAATTCATCCCCAATGATTTGTTCACGGGGCTAATGATACGGAAAAGCGCCCCCTGTGTGATGTGGCCACGACACCTGGCATTTTAACAAAGCACCTGACATGATACCATTTAAATTAAATTTCTTGAGTGATTGTAAATGCCATACTACTTTCACCAGTGAAATTAGCGACCGGTGATAACACACATCCGATATCATCACTATTTATTGTACTTTATATTTTATAAAAAAATACCTGCATCGTATTTGTTAAATTATGTAACATAAATATAACATACGTTCTTACCAAAGTCACAATTTCAATTACGTAACTTAGAAATAACATACAAATGACCACAGTCATAATTATACATGCATGTACATTTACATAAGAAAGAAACAAATTTATATAGCGTTTCCTGATGCCATTGCACGTTCAAATGCGCTTGATTGTTGCAAAGTGGTTGTACAATTATTTTCATAGATTTTATATACTTGTACTTCGCTAATATACAGCTTTGATATTCTGTGTTTTTTATAACATAACCTTTATTTTATTGACATAAAATTGCATAAATAATCAAATAACTAATCAAATATACTAGACTTGGAGAGAAAAACATGCTCACCGACAGTACGAAAACTAGATTACATTACCTTTTATTTCATTTACGTCGAAACTAATACACATATGAACAGATACAGCGAACGAGATATTCGTGATCGTGTGCTCATCGAAAGAACAGAACTTTAGCCATATGGAGCAGTTTATCGAAAAACTGTGGGGAACATATTAGGTCAGTATTTTATATTTATATTTATTTTTATTTTACATTACACACATTATATGGAAGTTCCACTGCAATTTCGCAGAGTCTGTTGCCAATACTAGTATATCAATTTTCAATCATTTAGGATTTGCATTTTACTAACAGAAATTGTTTTAAAATGTTTTAGAAAACAATTTATGTGACATTAGTGATGAATAATTCTTTCATGGTTTGATAATACATGCAATAATGTATCTGAAGTTGAATAAAAGTGCTGCCAATGTGTCAATGACACATAGTCCCTTTATTGTCCCCAATTCCGATCTTGAAACAAATCATTATCCCTCCTTTTGCACTTTATATTTCATCCAAACTTCAAACGTCAATTGCCTCTCAATGGTCATTATTTTGCAATAGTTGCGCTTAATCCTCCAATCCATCACCTGGACGCATATTTCATATAACCAAGCGTCTGAATGATGGGGAGGACATTAATCCCTCTCTCTTAAGAAGACGAGTTTAGTGTCAATGGAAGCAGGTGTCAACAGATACAAAAATACAAGACGTAACATATGGTAACATGACAGTGCCTGATCAAAAACGATCAAATATCATAAAATACCGAGCCGCTATAGTCAACCATTGACTCACTGTCGTACGAAATCAAATACTAGTAAAATACACGACTGTGCGTTGTAAAAAAACAACAAAACAAATCGGACAGGGAAGACATCACTTAACAGAAACAGCAGAGCTCACGAAATGCACAAACAGAGCAGCATTAAAACAAAAGTACTGTGTATACGAATTGCAATATTTGCATATAAGTGGCCTCGGCCAAAATGACGAAATCTGAGTGTTTATGACCTTTATAACTATTTGACTTCGATAATTTCATTTTGTATTAATGTTGATGGGTTAGAAGCTTAAAAAATCTAGCACCATTTACAGTTATTTATATCGAAATGCGAAACTAGGGGACAGAAAGGGAAACATCAAGGCATGAAATGCACAAAAAGAATACAAGTCTGACGTTAAAAAGAAACCATGTATAATCATTACAAAATACAAATCACTAGGAAAACTACAAAATTTATATGGACAAGAATAACCGCTATAGTCAACCGTTGACTCACAGACGTACAGGCTAGAAGAATGAGACACTGTCGCAAGACAAAATGAAACCTCGATAACAAATGTATTACAATACTTTGCATCCAACCCATTGCCATAAAGAAATCATGTTTCACAATTCATTTATTACACATAGAAGGACAACCACCGCACATACTGGACTCACGAGGTACATGGTGGGCTCCCAAGTTTGGTCATCCTGTATAATACACACAAGGTCCGAATGGCGATAACCATTCTGGTCTCGCCAACACATCCCAGCATCAACAGAAAACAGTAGTCCAGCACAACGGGTGTAAATACAATAACAGTCAGGAAATCGAAACTAAATGTCTATGATAGAATCAGTCAATGGAGGTGTTTGCTGTATGTATTGATGTAGAAGGATTGAACTAAGCGTGTGTCGTATAACTGGTTTAATCAGGTCAGTCACCTGTTTACATAAAATTGTGTATATCAACATTGCAATTTCTTTTATTAATTTATAAATGTAATAAATTTTGTATATATGAGTATATAGCTTTTTGAATAATGTATTGATTTTCTCTGCTGTTTCACCGATTGAAATATTTTAAACAATAAAAATGCTTAGTTTTTATATTACATTGTTTGTATACAAGTGACCGACCTGATTAAATGGACTATACGTGTTCATTTCACAATACGAGACACAAAGCAACAACAACAACAATAACAGAAACAATAACGAAATACCAGCCGTAATTGAAATACGGCTTGGAAACGACATGGAAAGCACAGTGTGACTACTTAAACTAAGTATTAGCATGAGAATAAGACATTGGCTTATAAAAGTGAGCTAACCCTACCCTATATATAGATCCGAATGAAAGCCATTTCAGAGCGTGTAAACAAGAAACTACAAAATTGGTTTCAATCCCCCGATAAGGAAGTTTATATTTATACACAGGAACCCACAGGGACAAACAATATGCAAGCAGCTTGCATATACTACCTGTGGACATCCTCTCAAAAAATGATTTATTCGCTCAAACTACCGCAATGGTGTTAGTAACGAAAAGGGAATACTTAACGAAACGGAAAATACTCTATGGAACAGCGTAACAATGTTTTTTTTGACTTTGTCACTAAAGTGTCGCAAATGTTTGGTGTAGTATTTTCATATCACTTAATGGTCTATTCAACCACAGGGTATAGTGCAGGGTGTACTGTTTTATCAAACTTACGACAATCTTAAAGTTACGCTCAAATTACATATTTAGCCAAAACTTTTTAGCAGTTGCAACAGGTACATGTGGTAGAAAGGTCTGTAATATTAATAACGTTTCACTAAATGAAGTCCTACAAACCAAATATACATATATCCATAATGTGTAGTTGTTTAAGAATTGTTAAGACGACAAGTAGTCATGCACTCTTGTTAAACAATACTCATCAAATCGAACAGGGACTGTAGCACTAAGCAGAAACAGCAGAGCGCGAGAGACACAAAGTACGACTACAAAAATGCGCAATAATATTTGAAACCAACTACAAAAACACGACAGTCTGGCATGCCGCCTAAATAAGTCAAACATAACCGGGGCAAGGACGACCACGCACCACAAGCCCAACAAAAAGAACACCAAACAGAAACACATACATTTTTGAAAGGCATGAAGCAGCCACATGATCGACTACAAAGTAAGTGTAATTATTTCGAGTCATAAGTCTACACTTAAGAAGTTTAATGAATTAAGTATACTAGTAATACAATATGTCTATTTATTGTATATACTTGTAGAATGATAGGCATATTTGCCTTTTTCTTGAATAAACTATATGCAATTAAAACGTGGTCAAAACATGAACTTTCTTCGGTTAAAATTGCACTATGATGAGCAGCTAGCTTCCATCAGCCAAAAGTTCAGGACGATGTAGTCATTTGGGTTTAATAAGACCACACCAACGGTTGTGAATCAGTGAGTCCATGGTAAAAGTGACTTGTACAATGCTATCTTCAGTGATGGGTGAATAAAACTGGTTTTACTTTTTACCTGAAGCATAATAAATGAGACTAGTTTAGAAAATCCGGCTTTATTGGCCAGCCGTCACAATATCCATCAAGCGTTGACAGATTTTATTGCAGCATTTGCGCCAGATTTCTTAAGGGAGTCGCTCCCGTGCGTTGTTAGGCTAAATAGGGAACAATACCAATAGGGTTAAGGGGTTCAGCGCGATGCTAATTTATGTGGTAAATGATTTTCAGAGTTGAAATTTTTAAGAGTTGCTTCCAATTGTCAGACAGCTTAAACAATTTATTGAAATTTAATAGCGTCAATGAAGAATGATTTCTTTGAAATGCACATGAGTTCATGTTTAGATATTCGAAGTCATGAGCTACATTGAAAAGGATATGTCACTGTAATGTTCATGAATGCGTTAGAAATCTCACGGCTGACTCTCTTTTACGATGTTTAATATTCTAGTAAATAGGGAATTTTAGCAATTTTGGCACAGGCGATTTAGTTAATACAGAGTTAGTGATCCTACTTTATAAAAGTAATCTACAAACAAAATGTTAATTGTTAACCCCGGCTGTGAATTACAGATATTAAACCCGATTTCACAGACTGCATCTGCGCGGGAAGTGCTTCAGTAATTAAGGTTGAACACAATGATTAATTTACTTCCAAGCGTATGATTGTCAACTAGATACTGAGTTTGATGGAGATGAGATAGTCCTTATATTGCCCGGAACTTAAAACATCGTTTTGGGTTTTAATCCCACCAAATTACAATAATACAGAAACGGCTCACATTCTGATCACCTCGGCTTTATGATTTGCAAAAGTATATTTAACGGAACGGAACAGAACAGAACAGAACAGAACAGAACAGAACAGAACAGAACAGAACAGAACAGAACAGAACAGAACAGAACAGAACAGAACAGATCAGAACAGAACAGAACAGAACAGAACAATTGTATTTATTTCACATTCTGTTCTATATTTAACGGAGACAAACGGAAATAGCCAAGCTTGCACTATTGAGACTGTCATTGTGATTCTTGTGTGTTGTTGTCCATGTCCGCTGGCTCATCTCCCGGGTATGTTCGACTAATTTGGGCGGTAGAGTGTCGGTTGTATGCACAGTCCACAATTATTACTCTGTCGTGATATTGTGCAAACCTGTAATGCAACTTCACCATTACACAAAAAAGAGTATGCCTAATAAGACAGTGAAGGCCGCATACTCGACAGAAATAGCAGAGCACGAAAGGGACAAGAAGGAACACAGAAAGAACAGAAAACTCACACATTACAAGACTACATAAACATAAACAAGATATAGTAATGTGAAAAGATTATAACATTTCGAACAAGGAAGGCAGCATTCAACTGAAACCGCCGAGCCAAAAGATTAATAAAATGTTTTTAAAATAATTATTAAATAAAATGTTGTTGATGCACAAGTATGATTTATTAATGGCACAGTTACTTATGACACTTAATTAATGTATCGGTTCAATAGGTGCAAATCGTATATGAAGCAGAAAAATCAGACAAAAAAGGCACAAAAGAACTCAAGAAAAGAAACAATACAATGGAGAATCTATTGCAAAAATGCCATGAGGACAACCTCGAAACTGCACAAGATACATTAGTCCAGCTACAAAAACACGACAACCGACTCCGACAGCCTGCCGACCAAGTCAGTTGAACAACCGAAGCACGAGCCAGCAAACAAGATCGAACGAATAACAAGGACGACCACACACCTCAGTCACAAGACCTAAAACCACACCCAACAGAAACTGTGTGCAGTATACAGCTTCAGTTTGTTTTATTGGCATAAGAACATAAGTTATGTTCGTCGCCTTAAACACTACAGGATAAAGTCATTAATGAACAGATGGTTCTCCATAGTTGTAGGCCAAGTTGAAGCCGTCAGCTTGTCAAAATATGTGTCTCTCCCGCTCAGCCGTACAGAAATCACTGTTTCATTCAACATAAATATTCAGCAGCTAGAGTGCATGCTGATCGAAATTGTTCTTGTACTTTCCGATGTGTGTACCATAAGAAATGATGTTTTCATTCACCATACATAAATAGCGTTTGTGTGCTAGCATTTTTCAAAATGATACTTTTAACATACTATAAAACAATTTCTATATTAACTTCCATGGGCGGTAACGGCACTAGTTCAAAACGTTAGTTTCTCATTTATAGTTACTTAATATACTGGAAATATTAAGCTAACTTAAAAGATCTTTTCACTATCAATGAACTCTCAGCCCTTTATCCTTGTTAAATATGTGAGAAACATGCATGCGGGTTCTTTGATCTCATGCCGCTATCACATTATAGGGACATTAGCCTGCTTTACAAATCGAAGGTAGGCCGGGCATGTAAGGTTTTATTCAATTAATTTGAACGTACTATAGCTATAACCGTAGAGAAAATGATTTCTAATAAACTGGAACATTAACGCATTTAAAATTGAACATTGCACCTATCTTATGAAGTACATATGGGGTGACTGTTCGCGCCGCAAATATGAAACATAGGGATTGGTACGGATATTACATACATAATGATAATAAATAATGAATGACTAACTGCCACGCTGTAATGTTGTAGTCCTTTGTTTTCACATTTTCAACAGGTGCGATCGTAGAATAATATGTTATTATGTTATAACTTTGACTGTAACTGTTAAATATATTCATATACAAAGCGTATTGACATTCCAATGGTATAGGACATACAAATGTTCGTAAGAACGAACATGCCCAACATTATGTGGCAACCAGAAACAATCTTTTTTGAACACCCCTCGTAGGTCTTCAATTTGGTTAAAGACTGGGCTATGAGAAAAACAACCGAGCATCGGCCGAGATGGATCAGATAGAATTCAAAACAACATTACATTAGAAAATATGGATTTGGCAGATGACCTTGCTCTTCCCTTTATAGGTGATGTTTTTGTAATGTTTCCATGTCATGTTTTAATCAAATTTTAGAACATTTTATACATATATATAACATGGTCATAGATCTTCCGGCAATTGCAAGGTACAATTTCGAATAACGCAAGCATATGCTTTGGCAGTGGAAAATGCATTTACGAATGCAGGAACATTCGTAAATGCATTTTCCACTGCCAAATAGGCAAATGACCTCCGACCTCGAGCGGATGAATCCCCAATGGAGGCAGTGCCTTAGCTCATATGCAGTCAAGCCTGTGTCAGTAATCTCGTGTCTAATTACACAACAACCTGTTTTAAACAGATCATAAACAAATGCTCGCGTTTTGTTAAAAACATACCCGCATTAAACAACCACAAATCCTGTTAAGGTGTCATACTTTGAAGTTTATTTTGAGTCAAGAGCTCAGGGGAGCTAAACACTTGAGGATTACCAATTGGCGATTAGATAGTATGGTATCCGACCAACTCACCCCCTACCAACTCACCCCCCTATCAACTCATCCTGGATTTGGACAACTCGCCCGATGTCAATTTCGAAATGTCCAACCCACCCCCCCATCAATTTTATATGTAGAATATTATATTTATTTTTAAACTTAGTGTTAATTCATGATAATAAAGTGTATTTATACACAAATAAATTAACAGATCTCTGCTTTCTCGAATACTTGCGAGTTTGTTAGTTATTTACCTTCGTTATTTTCAAAACTTGATCGTTCGGAAAGTATGATTTTCTATGCAAGTTATCTAATTTTCCAATATTTTTAAACAAGGTATTTGACTATTGAAAATTGATATAATAGATCTAATTATAGTCCTAATTGTTTCAATCATAATGTTTTTTGACAAATTGTTTTATATTTTTCCTTTGTTTTTCGCTTTTTTCACTTTCATTACAGCGTTTTCAAAATGGCCACTGTTTGAAAATACTGTTAATTTTACAAAAAAACGCCTCCAATATCACATAATTGAACATATTAATAATTTCATAATAAACTATTACCTATTCAAAGTGATTTTTACCAACAAATCTATTAAATTTAATAAAAATATCTTTAGGGGGGTGAGTTGGTATGTTATTTTTTTAAGGGGGGATGAGTTGGTCATTGCGTAGGGCGAGTTATCCAAATCCAGGGTGAGTTGGTCAGGGGGTGAGTTGGTAGGGGGGTGAGTTGACTGTAAATCGATAGTTTTGGCTGCTTAAGGCAAGTAGTTAGCCTATCCAGGTGACCACTAACCGTTGACTCAACTGACTGTATTCTGTTTATAGACCCCGCCAGTTAGTAAAATATTATGACAAAATACTTCTTAACCGCTGTAAGATTAACACTACAGACAAGTATACAATTCGGACACAATGCCAATTTCTAGACATCCAAACCACCATATTTCATGAAGCTGTGAGCTACGACCATCTATGATCGGCTATGATCAGCTCTGGTCAGTTGACCCATGCACTGACATGATGATTTACATGTTCCGTTCAGCAGCAGACAATTGTAAAATGACCATAATCTATCTCTTTTCATTGGCTGTTTGCATAAGTGACAGTCTTCTTTCAGATATCATTTAGTGTTTGTATTCACACGAGACCATGCCATTCTGCAAACTGTCCGAGTGATGAATGGCTTAATATGGTCATTTTTATTATATGAAGATTGCTATTGCACCGTGTATGTGTCGTGGTAGAAGTGGAAGACTGCGTCCTATAATACAGTAAAATCACTCTATGGACAATTTAAAATAACACTGTTCATATTCTTATGGAGTACATTTTTTTGTATTTGGTCTTAAGGACGTACGTATATGTTGCAGTAGTTTTAATTCTTTCGAATTTCTTATTATGCTTATAGTATTTTGAACGTAAAAAAATGGAACCGAACCATAGGTCACTGTGTTTTTTTCGTGGTTGCATATAATATCAGCCCATAAAATGCATTTTTCTTCAAATTTGTATATTTCAGGGCAGACACTCTTAAATGAACACGAAGTGTGTGCATTATATTTATTTTGCTCAAATACAAAGTTTGAACATATTATATAATTTTACCCGACAATGCTCTTATGATTGACCGATGTCCATCCGGCCTCTGGTCCGATTTGACCAAAAAGTACACATCCGATCATCGGAATTTGATCGTATTGTATCCACAGTGAATTTATAAACGAGTCAGTGATCGGAGTACACGTTGAATTGTATAGTATTGCAATAAGTCGTACAGTGTAGGAAAGCACCGGATGTTTCTATCACAATAATTCATACAGTGATTTGGTTTATACGTGGTGGTATTTGTGACCCAGATATAATACAGATCTATGATTTCAACATTCTCAACTTATGTATTCATTTCCAGGCTTTTTAAGACGAGATATATTGTATCTATCCATCCATGCGTACTATACCAACATGGAATAAGCTGCTAGCACCTACAGCTGAGGCTCCCTCCTTGGCACTCTTCAAGAGGGAGCTTTCAACCCGACCCTTCTAGGGGAACTATCTACCAACTGCTGCACTCGGACGAGAGCGAGCTGTGCCGGCGGGATCTAGAATCCTGGTAGCGCTACGCAAGCCGGATTGGTCGCACCAACCCTCTAACGATAGCAGTAGTTGATCCTATTTATATTTCTTTCTTTTCTATTTTGCATTACCACTCATCTTACTGGACCGCTTCTATCTTACACTTTCATGTTTTTCTGTTTTCTTGCGCACCGTTGTATAGTGGTCAAGTCTGACAGCACAACGTATAATGTAGATGTTGATATATTCTGCAAAATGACATACGTTCGTAGGCATTAGATTTTGATAAAATGCATTTTCATGGAGTCGTACATTTGTGGATTGCAAAATGTTGAAGGGTAACTCCATGTTTTGTTTTTCGCCCTTGTTACCCTGATAAACCACCATGACTGGATAATCGCAAGATGATTGCAAATTGGCGGAGGTATGTTTGCGTATTCATCGCATTTTCGGCTAATTCTTCAAAATATACGGGTTTAACCACCTCCTGATGCTGTATGAAGATAAACTAGTAAATTCGGAATTTCCTTCCATGAAATTAAAACTATTTATCCGTATCTTTGTGAATGTGATACACAATACGTTATAAAGTTTGAAAAATCTGTGTTGGATTTATTTGACAGTTAATAAAACTTATATATTGTTGTTTATTTTGGGTTAATATCTTTTGTTAATACAGCTCATTCATTTCACTATCAGATTTAGTTTAGAGTAAGTTATTTACGTGTGAAAAATGGATAAAAACCAACATGATTAAGGATAAAGAGCAACATGATTTATCTTTTAAAGTTTGATTTTTCATTGATGCACTGCAGTGTGAATTTAATATTTAGCTTCACTATTGGAAGAAAAATGGGATGACCCCAACACATACGTAGGAGTAGATAACTCTATGAAGTATTTATTGGAAAATATGTCCCTTTTTTCAACTTAGTGCAAATTGTAAGTTTACGTTCAAGGTTTTAACCTATAATATCTAAGTGCATGTTCATATTGCTGTGATACTTTGCATACTTGTCAACCGTCTTGACCCCAACATCTGCACTCTATCAAGCATGCTGTTGCATGTTATGCCCCATTTGGACTAACTTTGGATACTTTATCACCATCATGATGCCATGACCTCCACATGAATAGTTAACTATATCAAATATATGTTGAAATTATGTCCCCTTTTTAAATTAGAAATGTAATTTGGCACCATTTAAGACACATGCTCACAGCGTTTAGTCTGGTCCCCATAATTCACTGTTCCCATTCCCTGTGAATTTTGCACATTTAGATACATGTGTTAAATTTACCTGTCTTGACTTATTATGAATTTTACCAAAATAGCAGAAAAAATATTTAACTAGAAATGTGTCCACAGGAATAATTTGAAACAAGTTTGTAATTGCTTAAATGTGACATTGAGCAGAAGACAAGAACTGAGTCTGTAAGTGTGACCTTAACATTTGAGTCAGGGTGTGAATTCGAATGTTACCAAGTAATTTTAAATCCAGAACTAAATAACAAAAAAAAACAATCAGGGTAACAAGAGTGTTTTTGGGAGGTCGATTAATCATGGGTACATTTGTATTAGATTTCGTGGTTGAGTTTAACAACGAAACTCCCTCGAAACATAACGACCTTACAGTATTATTATACGGTACTGTCAACATTATGGCGATTCACTATTTAAATATCTTGGTACATAATAAAAGTATCATTTTACCGGTGGACAAAATTTTGAGCAACATTACTGGCATAGTTCACCATGTACAAGGGAATGTCCTATCGCATCATATCTCACCAAGATTTCCCTCGGCGCACGCTGAGAATTTTCATTCGACTTTGATTTGGTGATAATTATATCATTTCGCCATAATTTTGACAAATGACCATCAAACGGACACAAGAAAGACGCTACGTGCGTGTGGTGTAGATAATACTGTTTATGTTTCTTATTAAACAGGTGGACAATTCACCACGTTTGACCGCACTAGTTCATACCACAAACTGATACTGAGTGAGCTACATACCTCTGAGTGGACATCCAACGTCAAAGACTTAATAAATGAGACGTCCTATATGAGGAGGATACACGCCTTGAAATGATTCATCCTAGACGTACTCGTTTGGTATGTGCTAGCAAGCAATACTCCGTCACCCCAAAACCTGCGTTCTACGACCAAAACGGGTGGTGATGAAAATGTCAACGGACATAAATTATAAAAGTAGTTTCAGTAGTCTTCAACTGCTCATAATCATGGCAGAAATTTATCATTTGGATGTTAATTACTTAGAATTTAGTCAGCTCTGCTCATAATCTCGTCAAAATAATTAGGCTACACAGAGATATCATGATTATACATCAACCAAAAAGGCAGCGAGTACAAACATGACCTTCTTTGTTTTGTAGCCAACTGAATACATAAAATTTTAATATCCATTTTTTACGAAAGATCGATTATGACATTCACGAATTTGTTATGAATTCCAGATTTCACGATTTGAAATTGCAACTTTGATTTTAACTTCATGAACTTAGATCACGATTTGTATTTTGCATAAATTAGCATTTTTACAATTTTGCTTGACTTCAATAGATTCTATTTCAAAATAGTAAAATTTTGATTACGACTTCCAAAATTTACGATTTTCTTCACATATTTTTTATTGCAGCTTTACCGATTTACGATTGCAACTTCATGATGTCACGATTTCTACTTGAATATCACAACTGATCTTTCGTCATAAATGTATAGTTACTAATTTTGTGCGTTCAGTTTACATCATACTACATAGACAGTAGATATTGAGCTCGGGTTTTCCGTGCATTCCATGTTTCGCCACGTGTTTCCCGGTTGGATTGATACAAAAACAATTAATTGACATTTAAACGTTTTTATTTCATTTGTTTCAACAATAAGATACATACATAAGCGTACAAACTAAATTTTATATATACATGTATAAATGTTATACATAAATTCTACACAACTCCAAAAATATCAAACTAAATTTAGTGACTATGTATTAGACACGACTAAAACATTTTCAGTAACATGTACCTTCAAACACTAACGTATATAAATATGTCATATTGCTTGTCTGAACAGTGAATTCAAGTACATGTTTACTGTAGACTAAGTGTTTTCTAAAACACGCAGTTATTGCCCTTTGGTGATGTCGATACGAAAAATTATCGACATATGAAATAATATGAGTTATTTCCCTTTGGTGTAGTCGATATGAAAAATTATATCGACCAATGAAAAACGTATGTATACATGAAGTATCATACCGCGAAGAAAATAAAATTAATTAATGCGCATGATCATACCATGAATTGTGTTTTGTTTTTGAAAAGACCTAAATATACTTAGGTCTTAGGTTTTTGCAAGCATTTGCATTTGACTAATCATACTTACGCGAATTATAACATTGTAAAAGACAAAGACTCATCTTTTAAGTTTAATTACAGTTTTAACTAAAACGAGTTTTTAGCAGTCCAGCAGGTTGGCTGGATTTTCTTTTTGAAGCCATGCTGAAAACGGCATTCCGTTTCCAAACCACATTTGTGTCATAGACATGTACAATACTATAATGACATTATAATCATATATTTATAAATTAATGGATTAAAAGAGGTCTACGTCATGTACACGCAATAGCTTTTGCACATACACTTTGTATTTATTACACATTGTATAATGCTATCCTTTACATATGTCTGTATTTACATCATTAGCCCTTAGTTCGTATGAATGTTCACCGAAATGACACAGTGAGTTATAAGTTATACCAAAACATATTACGGCAATGCCCCACGCATATGAACTGAAAACACTTTTATTTCACAACAAATGTTTGCGTCACAAGCAATTTGCAACAAGTCTGCTTATCAATTATTTTATATTTGTAGCAAGCATCTTCATCAAAGATCACACATGTATTTTAAGATCTTTGTCTTCGTGATGTACAACAACAAAAACACAGGCACATAAAATACTGGTTCGTTCAAATAATTGGATTTATATTGCTAAGTGTAAATGCAAATACGTTACTTGAGGTTACTTTCCGCTGCCGTGATGTCATGTGACAAGATCTGCGTAGTAAACACGGTGTGGACTGTGGACTCAAATAACCCTTTACTCCATGAATACGCGTTTTGACAAATGTACCCTCTCTTCATATATGCAGTCAGTAGATGTACACGTGGTATGGGTGTCACTCACTAGTCGTAAGTATTGTCATTTAACCATTTTGGAATGATACATGTATACACATTTACCCAATTTCCATGCAGTCGGTGCAGCCTATCAGATGTGTTATGGCAGTCACGCACTACTTTTAATCATTGTCATATAACCATTTTGGAATGGTATACACGTAAACATTTATAATTTTTTCAGTCTGAATACTGTAGGTAGGTAACTCAATCGAGTCCATATGGAGTAGCGGGCTAACACATTCAACGTTTATAAGCACTGTTACCCTGTGATGTTTATTTATTTAATATCATTTTAACAATCCGTTATATCGTCCTCCTGGTCTGACATATCATCAATCGATTCAGCAAACTCCTGTTTCTTCTTGGCCGAAGCCATCTCCGCTGCATGCTTCTTTCGCCATTTTGTACGTCTGTTTTGGAACCACACCTGAATGTGGAAAATAATAATGATAATAATAATAATAATAAATACTTTACTTTACGAGGAAATTTATTGACAATATATTAAGTCAATCTTCCATAAGATCCTCAACAATGAACAATGAACTAGACTAATAACTATGCAAAGAAAATAATGATGTTTGATATAATGTTAATATAAAACTTCGATAATAATATCGTCTACATACGTACATGTAATATTATTTTTATATTTTATTTTCTGTAATTGGTATTGTCCGTTTTTATTGTATTATGGTAATGCTTTGTCCCAGTAGCTTCACGTGTCGACCTCTACAACTATATACAGCGAACAAGTTTTCTGAATTCCTAAAGACTGAATTATCATTAATATAATTATTATTATATGTATTATTATTATCAATATTGTTATTATTGATACATGTAGTATTGATTTTATTATTGTTTTTATGTAAAAAAAACAAGCTTACACCTACATCATTCAAATTTGTTTTCTTTCTTTAAGTTTCATAGGTTTTCTTTCGTAATTTACCTTGTTTATTTTAACATGTCCTCTTTCGTAATTTACCTTGTTTATTTCAACATGCCCTCTTTCGCAAACAACCGGCCTGTTTATTTAAACATTCCCTCTTTCGAAAATAACCCTGTTTATTTTAACATGCACATTTGCGAAAACAACCCCGTTAATTTTAACATAACCCCTTTCGCAAACAACGCTGTTAATTATAACATGCCCTCTTTCGTAAACAACCCTGTTAATATTAACATGTCCTCTTTCGTAAACAACCCTGTTAATATTAACATGCTCGCTTTCGAAAACAACCCTGTTAATTTTAGCATGCTCTTTTTTGACAGGTATTCCCCGCGGAATTGACCGCATTAATATTGTAACAGCTTCTTTTTCTTAAATCGTCCACCATTAAACTATGTCAACTTTAAATTATATGACCAACAATGTCAGACTAGCAACCAACGACAGTGAACATAAAACAGAATAAAGATGTTAAAATCAAATGGCGCTATAATTGTCAGGGATTATTAAAAAGATGGCAAATGTTACAGAAAGAGCCATAAAATGGCCGACGTGACGGAGGCACCATCTATTGTGTCCTTTTACGACATAGAACAAATTATTCAAATCTGTTTAACATACAGCGGGTATAGAGTGTATAATAATGTTTTATGTCACTTTTATGTCTTTAATCCGTAGAAACTCTCTCCTTGTGGAAAACATTAACAACCGTCTGTTTGAATGATGGTGTATTAGCACTTATTTATTGGTGCAAAATATATTGCTTATAAAACGAAACATATAAAATCCACTTTCTTTGGTCGAAAATGACGATGGGAGCTCAATAAACCACACATGTTACCGAATGAAACACTTATAAGAGGTTTATTATTAATAAAATTCGATAATATTCACACAATATGTTGAAATATGACTTTTGATTTATAAATAAGTATGGAATATACAACCGTACACGCAAATAAAGAATATAAAGCGCCAGTGAGCAAATAGATTTATTGTGCTTAAAATGTCTTTTTAGTCGATATTAACAGTGGTGAAACTTTTCAGGCGAATGCCTCAACTTCAGGTTTTAAGGAGTACCTAAAAAACTGTTTCTTTTATTTTCCCTACATTAATTGTCGTTTTTGAGTAATTTTTTTTTAACTTTTACACATGTAATATATAAAATATTGTTAATTTATGTCTTAAAGTTAATTACAAATGCTTGTACAAATTGAACGTAATTTACCAAATCAGTTATGTTTCATCAAAACTAATGAACACTGCATTTACTCAGGATCCCCCTCGTTTGAGGCTGCCCCCTGTCCGGCGTCATACTGGCTACATTTCGTTATAATTGGAAGGGTCTAAATAGGGAGCAACTATAATACATGGGGGAAAGTTAGAAATTCTGAAAAACCTGAAACCTTAAAAAATTCACAGTTTACATAGGGAAATAATGAAAAACACACCCTTTGGCTTATGACTGAAAACGTTCACCCATGATAATACCGATAATTAAAACTCCTTGTAAATGTATGTAATTTATATTTGAATATACAATATGACTTCTCTAGAATGCTACCACTACAGAAACTGAGGACCGAGAGCAGTAACGTCCCCTATCTATATTGCGCATTTACTTTCGATTTGAAAAGCTGTAATTTCATTCATGATAATTTTCTATCAATCCGTATCTTATTAATGTGGAGAAAGGGAGGTATAGGCACAGATCTAAATCCATGTATCTATATCAAAAGTGTTCCGAACAGCTGGGTAACACGGGTCGTATCTGCAGAAGAGCTGACATAATTCCATCTTACAATAATGATAATCCAATGAAATCAGATAACTAAATAAATCTATAGTCCAGTGTATAACGCTTGTTAATTCTGACCAATATTTAGAGGATAGGTTTAATATGAAAGTGAAAAGAGGATTTTAAGGGATTTTTGGTTGTGATAGATCAAAGAAATTGAATATCAAGCCGCCAAGGTTATGATAGAACAGTTTCAATGCAGGCTTGAAAGATCGCAGTTCACACGTACATTGATAATTTCATGTTACGGTGTGCAAGAAACAGCATGAAAATTATATTTACATTTCCACCTGTCATGTACACTGCGGTAATCCGCGCACTTGGGTATTGCGAGTAATTGAGTAAAATTCGATCTTACACAAAAATCAACAAATATTCTCTAAATAATCACAAAAAGACAATAGAAAACTGCACCCATCTGGCTAGCATTGTGTCAGCGTATGCATGTGGCAGTAAGTTAGTCTGGTACCCCCCCCCCCCCAATCTTATATGTATTTACATTAGTTAGGGACCTTTACTGCGAAAATTGTAAAGATGTGTTTACATCTTTTAAGGAAGTTCCATCAGGGCTGGAATATTTTTTAAACCGTACGAACTTCACCACAACATTCACAATGTGGTTGACATTTTATAGCTTAATTACAGCTTGATAAATTATATATATGATATAAACTATTATTCACTTGACAGAGTTCGATTGGTTGATTGCAGTTTACCGATTTTTATAGACATATCAATTATTTATCTATCATGGTGATTATAACGACGCAATGATCATACACCATTCTCCCGTATTATTTGATAGACAGTACGGCATTTCTCTGAGAAGATAAGATGTGTATGTAGCAATATAAATTACATGGGTGAAAATTTGAAATTCTGAAAAACCTGAAAACCTAAAAAATTGACAATTTATGTAGGGAAAATAAAGAAAAACAGGCTTTTTGGCACTCTCAAAAACCTGAAGTTCAGGCATGTGCCTGAAAACTATCGCCCATGAAATTATCGTTAGTACTTTTGTGGTCTTGAACCCTAGAAACTGGTTAGCATCGTGTCAGCGTATACACTTGTCAGTCAGTTAGTCTGGTTCCCGTCCAGAATCTTTAATTACCAAAGTTTTTTTTGACATTAGTTATGTACCTTTTCTGCAAAGATTGGGAACCAGACTGATGAGACAGTTCAACAAAACCGGTTCCAGGGAACCAGACAACATCCGGATCAATCAGTCTGATCACCTCGGATTGTATGCATCGTTTATAGACCGGAGATGACGGAAAAAGCCGATGTTTCACGAGTGTCAGATTGGTAATAATAAATAGTATGTTCTTTGTGTATAAAATATAATCTCGATATACAATAAATACTTCCTCGTATGTGCCAACATATTCTATATTTATATATGACAGCTGTCGATATGTGACAGCTAATCCACATTCTCGCGTGCACTCAAATGATTTTATTATTAGATGTAATCGGAAATAAACTAAAATATGGGGTCTTTCACTGATGCTACGAACGAACTTTAAATCCATTAAGACCTACTGAAGTTCAGTGAGAATTTAGAATTATGTCTAAGTTTATTTGAGACTCCTGTACGATTTTAAGTTATACCGGATTATTTGAGGGTACCCCCATTTAGCAGCCTAATCACTTATTTAAAAAATACCAGGACGTAAACTTAATATGTATTTTTTACCGTTTACTGTGTGTCGTTCAATTCCATAATTCATCAATACAAAAGGGCTTAAACATATTTATTTCAACAACAGAAACCAACAAAAAATAGATCATTACAGTCTAGTCATAAGTGTGTTATAACTTATAATAAACATAGCCCAATAAACAGTTACTGGATCAAATTATTGATTAGTAAATACATTGATGATTCAATTATGTTATTACAAAATTAATAAAATATCGGACATGGAAAGCAGCAGTCAACTGAAACAGTCGAACACAGCAAATAAGAATAACACTGATCATAACCACAGGGCACAATGCCCAACACACAACAGAAAGATGTTTTTTTTATAAAATAAACGCAGCCAAAACATATTTAAATTTAACTAGAATCTAATATCAACTTCGTGAGTTTGTGGTTGCGTTGGGCATTGTCTGTGCCTTTGGTTATAAGGTATGTGATGTGTTTTTTCCGTGCTCGGCTGTTTAGGGTGAGTGCTGCCTTCCATGTCTGATTATCTAGTATCTTCTTTCAAATATATAAACGAGTTGCAATACAATGTACATATCTCACAGATGTTTGTTAAATTGTATTGAAACTTACAACACTTGTTTACTATCATGTGTCGATACTGTACTGGTCAAGTGCAATGGCCCCATTATAATTTTGACAGGAGTTATGTCTCTTTTTACTTAAGCAAATATGTTTCTAATTGTTCTTAATAATGGCATAAATTGTTTACATGTTCTTGGTTTTAGAGGTTATTTTTTCATATGTATACAAAGAAGAAGACGATTTCAGGGAAAATATCCAAAGAACTAATTTTCTAAATGCAACTCAACCACAAGTTCCCAGCAGACTACATAAATAGTCAATATTACATAAAATACAAATATTTCAGTGATACGAAGCAATGTATAAGAAAATAAAGAAAAAGAAACGCATGGATGAAAATTTGAAATTCTCAAAAACATGAAATCTACAATTAACCAAATAAAGAAAACTGTTGTTTTTTTGGTACTCTCAAAAACCTGAAGTTAAGGCATCCGCCTGGAAGCTTTTACCCATGCAAACGTAGTAAATGCACGACAGAAAAATATAATAAGAAGTCACCCACCTTGACCTGACTTTCAGACATGCCCAATGCGTACGCCAACCTGGCTCTCTCTGGACCCGCCAAATATTTCGTCTGTTCAAACGTCTTTTCTAAAGCGAAGATTTGTTGTCCAGAAAATGTTGGTCTTGTGTGTTTCTTTTTTCCATCTTTATCAATGATGACGTTACCTGCTGAAGAAAAATGTTATTAAAGGTAATGTTACAATGAATATCGGTACAAATTGCCTGCAATACCACGTCGGTAGAATTCTACCAATTGATTCAGGACCTGGACCGAGGATGCAACATCAGCCAGAGAAAGAAACATTTGGAGAGGTCTTGTCCACGACCTTGTTCTCCACTGGGAGAAAAGGAATCAAGTCAATTGATAAGTAAGTCAAGCATTCTGCCCATAGCAGCTGATTTTGTTTTTATATGTAAAGGCAATAATATATATCGTAACATAAGTTCATAATTATACTAAAATAAATCCGTTACTCGCCGGCATAGCCTTATGTCTTGACTACGTTTACCCTACGAGTTTCGTAGAGTTGAATTAGCGTATCGCTAAAACTATAGTTCAAGTTTGTTAGGAGGAATACCCAGTCCATGCTAGCACATTTGAAAAGTGTCAGTGGACTCTAACGGGTTATATTCGTTATCAGACAGGTACAATGTATATTCTTTCATGACATTTGGCTACAGTCATGTACTCCACATGTGGAGAAGTTGTCAGTTGCTTTCGGAGTACTGATCGGTTATCAATGCCAGGAAAACTGGTTAGCTCACATTGACACATTGTATATGATTGACAAAATGTTGGTAATGGGCGTAAAACCAGAAGACAACAAACAAACAAATAAACAAACGAGGGATCACCCAAGAACTTAGGGGGTTACACAGAAGAGTGCCGGGTGAAGTCATTCTCTGGTGTCTCTGACACAAACTTAGGGAACCTGTTAATGAATTGACTCGTTGTTTTATAGCCGATTTTGTTGATAAATAGACAGAGACATTGCAGTATAATTTGCCGCTAATTATGTGTAATGACTATATGAATGAGCCCCATGTTGATCGGATGTCGGGTCTGCAATTGCCAGCACCAAGATTTCTGCTGACAGATCAGTCGATGACTGACACGATAAAAGACTGTGAAAATGTTCTCGGTGTGGAAACTTTTCTTGGCGTGGAAACTGTTCTTAGTGCGGAAACTTATCTTGAATAGGCTTGTACATGTATATGTATACATTGGTGATTATTTGTTTAATAAATTATGGTTCAAAACCATAATCAAGTTGACCAGTACGCAATCCACGCAATGTTAATAATAAAATTATCTAAACACTTAATCGTCGATTAATTTAGTTTACATACAAACGTTACTTTATTGTTGGTCGGTTGGGAAACAATTTCTTACAACTTATATTAATCACTCTAGACATCGCATTCCTGATGAAATCCATTGGAAAATTCGTGATAATTTATGTACACATTTAATCGTCAATTAATTTAGTTTATACTAACGTCAGTTTATTGAAGGTGGGTTGTGAAACAACTTCTTACAACTTATATTTATCACCCTCGACACATCATTCCTGATGGCGTACATCGGCTCGGGGATGCGAGATTTATTTTGAGGCTGTGATTTGGCCGAAGCCTTACTTATATATTTTGTTAATTTTTGGTAATAGAACTTATAGATTATGCAATACAGTTTGACATAGAATTCAATACTTTACACGGATAGATCCTTTCTAACATGATATTAATAGTAATGTTCTCCACGGTTTTATCGCAAATAAAGTAAATAAATAGAAATAACGAATCATGTTGAAAGTAATATACATGCCGGGGATAGGTGACGAAACCAACTAAAAATAACATTATAATAGAAAACTGAGTAGTTTTGGGACTATATGGATATTTTATAATAAATACCTATATAAAATAGCACCAGTTAAAATAGCCATTAATAACGTACCATTGAAAACAGCTAATGAATGTGCAAAATTACAAACTGGTCGGAAAAAATACACTGTTTATTTGGATATCATCATTGAATTATGCCTTACAATTTTGTAATATTTATAAAAAAAAAATCTTCCATACTGGTAAGTACCTACATGTTTTAGAAATATTTATAAATTAAATTACTTCAAATGTAAAATGTACAGTTTTGTTGTACATGTCAGGCACATGGGTAAAAAGTTAGAAATTCTGAAAAACCTGAAATCCTTATAATATAATTAATGTATGGGGGAAATAAAGAAAAACATACTTTTTGGCGCATTCAAAAATCTGAAGTTCAGGAATAAAATATGCCTGGAAATTTTCACCCATGCAGACAGACATATTTTACATACATATTTTGTTTGCCGGTCCGTAGACAAGACATTAACTATGAAAAAGACACTAAAATTCTAATAAACAACCAAAAAACTTGTTTCACTTCACAAAATTAAATTACAGCGGTATTTGACATTATGTCATTAATTCGAAAATATTTTTTAAAGCTTTTGATAAGCAACATTCAATTTAGTTTCTTTTAACATTTTTAGCAGACTTGAAATCGCATTCAAAGTCCCACCGTGTAATGGTTGTCCATTTTTGCAGAAATGACAGATACATTATCTATAGTCTCTGATTTATGTACCTAAACACACATTGGCGTTTGTTATCTTTTAATAAATTAATCATGAAATAAATACTACATCTATACATACACATTAAGCGATAATCCAACATTGATCATTGCAATCATATATCAGATTACTAGCACTTTCAAGCAAAGAATTAAGTATAATGGGACATTTGAAAAACTTGCTACAGAATTTTCAAAAAAATTATAGTGGTAAGAATTTACCTTTGACATTCTAAATAATTATAAAAAGTGCGGTATTTTTTTTAAACATGAAATCTACGTCTTTATCAAACGTAACATGTGCTAGCATTAACATAATAGCACTTTAGCAGGAAAATTAATATTTTATTAAAACTATAACATTTACCAAAGATCTAAACATATTTACTTTTGCAGCTAAACAAACCAGTCCAAGCTTATTCATTTTTGTACAGTTTTCAAGCATGTAAAGAACTATGGTACTACTTACTATAATCACTAAGAAAACGCGAGTTATTCTTCAATTTTGCAGAATAATGCGCATAATACTTTTTAAAAACTGATGTCAAATAATTCAAATAGATATAAATAATGGTTCCTGTGTATGATCTTTGGTTCCACCAAGGTTTTAAATTTGTGAATACCAGCCCTGTACACGTACATGTGTGAATATTTATTTGTTATGATATCACTGGGTAAAGTATAACGAAGAAGGCATTGTGAACAAAACTGCACTCTCCAAATAGAAATATTTCAGCACAGTATAAATTATTCTTCATGGGTGAAAGTTAGAAATTCTGAAAAAACTCAAATCCTAAATATCTACAATTTATATAGGGAAAATAAAGAAAAACAGACTTTTTTGGTACACTCAAAAACCTGAAATCAGGCATATACCTGAAAACTTGGCACCCGTGTATAATATTGTTTTACTTCAAGCAAATTTGATAAACTCGTTTGTAAGGTTATGGTATGTTGTATTTTATTTAGTCTACTTACAATTAGGTCTCCATGAAGGTCCTCCCATCATTCCGGGCCAGTATATCGGAGGTCGTCCAGGTAGTTCTGCCAGTTTGAGCCCCGCCGTCTGAGAATTGAGGTACATGCCAGCGTTCAACTGTGGAAGTCCTAGCGGATTTTGTACAAGGGGTCGATTCAAAATGTCTGATATACGATGTGAGGTTCCGGCTTGTGACATAGCCAAACTTAACTGTTTTAATGACGATTGTGAGTAATTTGAATAAGGACTTGGCGGACTCGAGCACGATCTTGGAGTCTTCATTTCAGTCATATTATGTAATGCCGCTAGTTGCGGACTGCTTAAAACAAACGCGGATTGTCTTTGATTCTCAGCAGCGGCCATATTGGCAGCCATATTCGCTGATGTCATCATTTCGGCCATATTATATGGAAGTGACGTCATCGTTGGACTCTGAGACTGGTAGCGCGGCGATGAATTATTGCTCGAACAGTAGTCTAACATGATTAAACAAACTTACACCAAACAAATGAATAAAACTATTCAGAACGAGAAATTTCGTTTAATTCACGTACAATCACATCCAAAACGAAAAGTTCCAAAACACACAAAAGTATCACAAAAACTGAAGAGTTACTGCTCGGAAGACAAAACTATGAATTCAGCCACGGTTATTTTCAAACTATCTTGAGAATTCCAACTTTCAATAAAGTATGTCATCACAGTTTTATAAATGTCTCAAATTAACTGTTTCACGCGAAAAGAATGAAACGTATCGCATATTTTCGACGCCCATAATACAATAGGATAGAATCAAGCTTCGCTTTATTATGATATTATTCCCTATCCATCCGGCTCTGTAGAAGACACTCTGTCATAAATTCAAAGATAGTCTGCACCACTGTCGCAAATAACCGTATCGTTTAGCAATGGTAGTATGAGGCTGACGGCGGAGAATCAATGATAAATTAGTTGTATAAATTGCCGTTTAATGCTTGCCTGCTAAATGATCTGATAAAATGATAGGATGTGTCAAATTATTTGATTGGTCGCTTGGGGATTACTACGAGGCGGAGCTTCTTATCGACCAATCGCTGTCAGCGTACAAGATAAACTGCCACTGCATCACAGCGTGGGACTACTTTCTGAGTACGGGAGGCTACTGAAATTTTCGGCCTTGTGATGGTAAATTTGTTATTTATAAGAAAACGCCTAAGTAATTATTCTATACAACTTTTAATTTGAATTTGTGAGTTGATAGAGTCTAACCATGCTTTATAGATGATTAGTATGTATCTTGTGTTTTGGGGGAGGGTTGGTTTAAGTTCCATGCATGGAATTTCTGTTTTATCCCGACGTTGGGCCGACTAGTCGAAGCACCAATACCCGTTTCATGTTGGCATTCGTGCCTGCGTGGTCTGGCATCAAGCACACAAACTCCCGTTCCACAGACCTGTCGCAGAGACGAGCGCTATGACAACTATACTACCGAGGCTAGTAACAAAAAAAAAACAAAAAAAACCCCCCAAATTATTCTGCAACCAAACTGAATAGAAACGTATGGAAAATGATTAAATAGACACTTAAAAGTCTTGCTGGTTTCGTTATATGCTGTATTCGATCTACGTCACTACTGCAGGGACCATACATACATAGGTCCGCAACACAATTAGAATATGTTTACGTTTTAATAAACTGATGAATTTTATTGGAACTTGATTATTTGATTTGATTATTCAGTTATGTACTTCTATATAATAGTAGCATGATGTTATATTCATTTATTTCACTGTATTTTCTCCATATATGATATAAGAGTTGTAACATTGACTCGCACATCAAGATGTTGCATTACTTTGTATTCGCTACAGATGTGTGGACATGTCTGTATTTTTACCTATAATAAAATAGTGGTTTAATCTTTAATATAATGCATAATTACATGAGTATCTAGTTTATTTTCTTATGAAAAAATGCAGAATAACATTCCCCTAAAAATGTACGGATCATTTATTACAAATGCGTTTAGAAATATTCATGCTTTGGTTAATATTGAGTGAGCACATGATACGTTTTATAAGTGTTCGAGAGTGTTTGTCGTTTAAAAGAACTTGGAATTAAAAATCCGTACAATTTTAGCTATACGTTTTTCTGTATTTTTGGCAAAAGAATATAAACTAGAAATGACAATACATCTAAATGGCCATTTTATAGCATAAAACGATACGGATACGCCCCCTTTAATGCCAAAATAACATCACATAATACTCACCAATATACGACTGAATTAGCAAATAACAAAACAAAACTTTTAAAAAAATAATGAAAAATACATGTAATTTTCTACAGGTGTTTAGTTCATTAATATAAGCTATGCTGTTATACTTTAATGATAACATTGTCATAATGATATTTTAAAAAATGTTGCTTTATAAGTCGAATAGTATAATGTGTTATCTTGATTTCATTTTAAGTTACAAAGTTTACAATCATGAATTATATAGAGGATATTACATGAATGTTTTTCCATATTGAATTTATTAAACGAGTTGAATAAAATAATAAATTTATCGATTTTTTTAACGAGTTTAATATTTTCAATGTGGAAAGTCACAAATGTAATGTTTTTTTTATCATATGTTAGCCTTTTCCGGCCAAAACATAAAATAGCTACGCATTTTTCACTATAATAAACGCGCAACTTTGACGACGTCGCCTATCCTTTGAATGACGTCGCTTGATAGCTTTATTACACTAGTGTATTATCAAAAATAAATAATGGCTTTCTTACGCTACCGCGACGTCAAACATGTGATAAATCTATTTCCTTTCTACAAGCCATGCTGAAATACTTTAATGTTAACGATAACATAACACTTTTTTTAAAAAAAGAAGTTTTTTAAGTCGTAGGGTATACTTGTAAATAATTTTGCAATATCTGTTATTTCAGCTATAATACTCAGATCGCACTGGATTCTATATTCATTAGACATGACTACTAATTAATATAAATTACTCTATCGCATTGTATAACAATCGAATCATAGTCATCATTTAATGTGTACGTGTTCATTAGTCGATAAATGAATTAACACCTGATTCCCGGCTTCATTGATATGTCGACAATGACATTTATTATCGTTTAGTATGACCATGTAACACTGTGACCCTTTTAATTAAAGTGATCAGTGAGGAATTGCCAAGGAACCAGCAGGTACCAAAATTTATCGAATACCTTCGGACATTTTTCATTTAACACATACTTGAAAATTTCCCGCACAATATGACGGGCAATATATCTATCGCATTTCAAGGATGCGCCCAATTATAGAATAACTACCACGTGGCCAATATATCTTTTGTAGTCACCGATAAACATGTAGCTGTCAATTAGACTCAGATAATGAAAGTAATACTGTTCGGTGTGAATGCCCCAATGTAGTATTATTTTATTTCCCCATTATGTGACTTGATTATAAAACTGTTTACACCTGTTGAAGTACATTACTTAAATAAGATTGTTTCATTTCTACATTTCATGTATTTCATTTTGGATTGATTGAATGATTAGGTTGTACAGGTATCTAACAGCGAGGTCTGATATGGTCGAGATTTGTAAATGAAATTCTTCTAAATTACATTTTATGGCCTCTGTTTTAACATTTCTGACAATTTTACGTGGTTACAAACACACGGGCGTAGAAGCTGGGGTCAATGGGGGGCCATACCCCAATGTCAGTATTGGAGGGGGGGGGGGGGGTATAGTTCCCCCTTCAAAAGTCACTCATACATAATTTTCGGCCTTCTGGTAATAGGTAATTTGCTCTTGTTCTTTGTGAAAAGGTACAACACGGGATTTTTGCTTGCTCGCTAAATAAGTTCTATATCAGAAAATATGTCATCAAGTAGCTTTTTAAAGAGCTATGAGCTAATGTTCCGATTTTTTTTGTCCTAGTTGGCAGATATAGCAGGTATGTTTGCTTATTTTTCAAACATACTTAATAAGTCTTACACGTGGGTATTAATTGTATGTACATAAAATCTCTCCATATAACCCTCTGTGTAGCAACAACCTCTCTATAACAACACATTCAAAATTATTAGAATTATAACATCCACAGAGCAATAAACTCTAAACAGCGGCATATATTTGCTGCTCGCAAAGGCTATTGGTCTACAGAGGTTGTAATGAACATGTAATTTGTATTTCTACACGCCCAATCTTTTCCACTTGTTATGAACAATGTATCCAGCAACTTGCCGTCTCATTAACTCAAATGATTCCAACTGTGTTAATCGCTCGAGACAAATCGACATAATTCGAGACAATTCTCTAAACAAAATATTAGTATTTAGCCAGTAGTTGTGAAATTTTACAAGGCCATAAAACCGTCCGATCACAACAATTGATACACGAATCTTATGCCGAGCCCTCACAATCGTAGCGGAAATCGTTCCATTGAATAAAGGTTAATGATTTATTGACTTACACCCGGGCCCTTCAAGATGCTGCGCTTGCCGAGCACGTTAACCCATAATGCAATGTTACCCAATTCCCATGATGCACCACATATATTTAAATCACGTGGTTTCGCTGCCATGGTGGTCGTTACGCGTTTCCACATACATGCATGTAAACAAATGGAACGTCGATGCGAGAGAGAAAATACAAACGAATTAAGAAATCATTAAGAAAAGCGCACATCCAAACAGCGAAACAGTTAGAAACAAAATTATGCTGCACAGCTTCATTGTGCCTTGCGTGAACATTACACACAGCCTATATAATGCAGTTGTTGTCGAATAGAGACACGCTCATCAGCTGTAATCAGGTTAAGACACTCACAGTCTCGTCGCATGTGTTGCAAGTTGGCCACGTTAAAACTATATCAAAACAGCTTGGCAAGGAGGCTCAACATTACAAAGCTCAGATTTAAAGTTGCAGATGCTATTACAGATGTCGACAAATACACAGAAATTATGTATAGAAAGCCGACGACAAAACATTGTGTATAAGTCCGTTTATTTAGGTCTGTCCCTTGTATACAAACATTGCAGTATTATAACATTGTATTTTTATTGTTTTAAACATTTTAATTGAAAAAAGGCAGATGAGTGAAGAATTATACCTTATTTACTAAGATACACACTAATACGCATACTATCTATTAAAATAAGACTTTTAAAAAGGTGAAATGGAAATGTTTATGTACACAATGTAATGTAAACAATTGACTGACCTGAATAATCGATTTATACGGCGTTGTAAAAGTTCATAATGCTAGACTTGATTGATAACCGGTAGATCAGTCTAGGCAGGGGCGGTTATGTTCACCCCTGACATTGCAGGCAACGGTCATATCCACCACATGTGTAGAAAGTGTCAGTTTCATCTTGATAAACAAGTAAAAAAAACTGGTTGACGACTAACGAATTCCTGGGGTGATATTCAATATCGATTTTATTTAATCGGAAAATAAGGATAGCCAATCATATCGCGTGTTACTGACCAAGAGTTTAATATGGTGTGATCTGATCGGTTGTCCTTATCCTTAAGTCAAGTAAGATCAATATGGAATACCACCCCTTGAAAATATACTTAACATTCAGCTCACACATCTGCAAGGCCTTCCAAAACCCCAATTGGTTTCCGTATGTATACATGTAACGTCACCCTGGTCGTGTATGTGTAGCACTCAGCTTATACAGCCGAGCACAGAAAACATCGCATACCGCAATTACACGACACAATGCCCAACACCAAAGATAATACAATGTGTACAAGTAGTATTCTGTCCCAACACACAACTGAACGAGAAAATGAACTTAATCGCTGGAAGTCCAAGTTTTAGATGTCAAAAAGTTGAAAGCGCAACCAAGTCGACAAACTGTAGGACGAAATCAATGCTAAGATTTTAATACTACAGTCCCTTTGTGCCGAATAAGGGTGTCTAAATTGTTTGTCACTTCATAAGACATACATACAATCATATTATTACATATCAATATATTTAGTAAAATAGTACATTACATAAAGATTAGCATATTTTATTATGATTTTTAAGGATTTATAGTATACATAAACAGCGAGCAAGAAAGACAGCAAATGTACATGTACATAATTAGGTTAGTGATGGCAAGTAAAATGTATATGGACGTAGTCTATATGATATATCTCTTGACCTTTCACTATGCGTTTGAAGGACACCAGAAGCGGGACTACGTTCACACACTCTGATTGCGCTTTTAGTCTCTAATCTATCAAGCCTTTTCAAGATTTCCTGCAATGTACGTACGGTCGAGGGAAGACCTGGAGCCGCCTCCTTCTTCAAAATTCACCGTTTCCTCGAGCTTTTCTGTGGACTTTCCTGGATTTTCTTCATCTGACATGCCTGTGACTTGTCGTGTGGTATCACAGCAGACCAAGACGAAATTACTACGCTTCCGGCGTGGCACACATTAACGAAATATAGTTCGCATAACTTCAAACAAAAGAGGATGGGGTGGAAATACATACCAAACACTTTAGAGTTTGGAAACTTCCAAAAG
This sequence comes from Spisula solida, assembly GCA_947247005.1. Taxonomy (NCBI): domain Eukaryota; kingdom Metazoa; phylum Mollusca; class Bivalvia; order Venerida; family Mactridae; genus Spisula; species Spisula solida. Next base: position 16,717,712 of record OX365952.1, on the reverse strand, counting down.
TATGGATTATTGGGTGGTCTGCTATTCACGACATATTAATTTACAATATGTACTTCATAAACTCAAACATATGACAGAGGTGAATATTTATTCTAAACTTCTCATAGTGGGCACAATGCAACGTTTGGGTTATGTTATGCAAATGATTTTCCAAAGATTTGTAAAGCAGAGCCACTGACAAGTTGATAATTATAATACCAATTATTCCTTGACAGAAATGTCTCAACACAAACCGTAACACCGAGCTTCACAAACAATAAATTAACATAACAAGACCTCGGAAACGAAACCAAATTGCCCTTCCTTCTCTCGACGCATCCTCACAATATCAGGGCATTTCGCTCACCACGAAAAAGCTCACGTCAAAAGCTTTGATTTAGAAAGTCTGTAAAATTGACTGATTCAATATAGGCAAATATAACAAGCTGTCAGTGCTTATAAAAGCTCCGCACTTCGACATCATCCACGCATTGGAAGCTTTTAAAGCAAATAAACCTGACAGCAATTTTTGGCAAGCATTGACGGGTTCTTATTGTTGCCCCTATAATCTTATGGAGTTGGAGTCGCAAAGGTTGACGTGAAACTGTCAGTTCCAAAGACGAATTCCCTAAAATACAAAACAATGTCCGTGTAGGGAGCATCTAATAGGTGAACCTACAATATCACTTAGTTGATTGCAGACGGGATACGGTGACATATCGAACAATGACAGTGTCAAACTGTTTGTGATGAAAACCTCCACAGTTTTTGTATGAAAATGAATGTACTTCTCCTAACATGTTCATAACTTTATAAATTGATTAAATCATATACATGTACTAGTATCTATAACAGCCTCGTCTTTATGCGTGTACCATAGATATAACGTGAAAAGATTCATTCGGATAATTCATTTTCATTTTGTTAAAACTTTACTTCCGGAAGGTCCTAGACTATTTTTCGTTCATTACAGTGTTCCGTTAGGGCCGTCGCTGCAATAATAAGTAACTTGATACAATGCAAATGTGAAACCGAGATGGTGAGAGAAAAGTCGAGAAGACACGACAGTACGATGGTGAAAACACGAAAGCACGATGGTGAAAACACGAAAGTACGATGGTTAAAACACGAAAGTACGATAGTTAAAACACGAAAGCACGATGGTGAAGACACGAGAGCACGATGGTGAAGACTCGAAAGCACGATCGTGAAAACACGAAAGTACGATCGTGAAAACACGAAAGCACGATGGTGAAGACTCGAAAGCAAGATGGTGAAAACACGAAAGTACGATGGTGAAGACACGAAAGTACGATGGTGAAAACACGGAAGTACGATGGTGAAATTACGATAGCACGATAGGGAAGTCACGAAAGCACGATGGTGAAGACACGAACATACGATGGTGAAAACACGAAAGCGCGATGGTGAATCACGGAAGCACGATGGTGAAAACACGGAAGTACGATGGTGAAAACACGAAAGCACGATGGTGAAGACACGACAGTACGATGGTGAAAACACGAAAGTTCGGTGGTGAAGACACGAAAGCACGATGGTGAAAACACTAAAGTACGATGGTGAAGACACGACAGTACGATGGTGAAAACACGAAACTTCGGTGGTGAAGATACGAAAGCACGATGGTGAAAACACTAAAGTACGATGGTGAAGACACGACAGTACGATGGTGAAAACACGAAAGTTCAGTGGTGAAAACACGATTGCACGATGGTGAAGACACGGAAGTACGATGGTGAAAACACGAAAGCACGATGGTGAAGACACGACAGTACGATGGTGAAAACACGAAAGCACGATGGTGAAGACACGACAGTACGATGGTGAAAACACGAAACTTCGGTGGTGAAGACACGAAAGCACGATGGTGAAGACACGACAGTACGATGGTGAAAACACGACAGTACGATGGTGAAAACACGGAAGTACGATGGTGAAAACACGAAAGCACGATGGTGAAGACACGACAGTACGATGGTGAAAACACGAAAGTTCGGTGGTGAAGACACGAAAGCACGATGGTGAAAACACGAAAGTACGATGGTGAGGACACGACAGTACGATGGTGAAAACACGAAAGCACGATGGTGAAGACACGACAGTACGATGGTGAAAACACGAAACTTCGGTGGTGAAGACACGAAAGCACGATGGTGAAGACACGACAGTACGATGGTGAAAACACGACAGTACGATGGTGAAAACACGGAAGTACGATGGTGAAAACACGAAAGCACGATGGTGAAGACACGGCAGTACGATGGTGAAAACACGAAAGTTCGGTGGTGAAAACACGAAAGCACGATGGTGAAAACACTAAAGTACGATGGTGAAGACACGACAGTACGATGGTGAAAACACGAAAGTTCGGTGGTGAAGATACGAAAGCACGATGGTGAAAACACTAAAGTACGATGGTGAAGACACGACAGTACGATGGTGAAAACACGAAAGTTCAGTGGTGAAAACACGATTGCACGATGGTGAAGACACGGAAGTACGATGGTGAAAACACGAAAGCACGATGGTGAAGACACGACAGTACGATGGTGAAAACACGAAAGCACGATGGTGAAGACACGACAGTACGATGGTGAAAACACGAAACTTCGGTGGTGAAGACACGAAAGCACGATGGTGAAGACACGACAGTACGATGGTGAAAACACGACAGTACGATGGTGAAAACACGGAAGTACGATGGTGAAAACACGAAAGCACGATGGTGAAGACACGACAGTACGATGGTGAAAACACGAAAGTTCGGTGGTGAAGACACGAAAGCACGATGGTGAAAACACGAAAGTACGATGGTGAGGACACGACAGTACGATGGTGAAAACACGAAAGCACGATGGTAAAGACACGACAGTACGATGGTGAAAACACGAAACTTCGGTGGTGAAGACACGAAAGCACGATGGTGAAGACACGACAGTACGATGGTGAAAACACGACAGTACGATGGTGAAAACACGGAAGTACGATGGTGAAAACACGAAAGCACGATGGTGAAGACACGACAGTACGATGGTGAAAACACGAAAGTTCGGTGGTGAAGACACGAAAGCACGATGGTGAAAACACGAAAGTACGATGGTGAGGACACGCCAGTACGATGGTTAAAACACGTAAGTTCGGTGGTGAAAACACGATAGCACGATGGTGTAGACACGGAAGTACGATGGTGAAAACACGACAGTACGATGGTGAAAACACGGAAGTACGATGGTGAAAACACGAAAGCACGATGGTGAAGACACGACAGTACGATGGTGAAAACACGAAAGTTCGGTGGTGAAGACACGAAAGCACGATGGTGAAAACACGAAAGTACGATGGTGAGGACACGCCAGTACGATGGTTAAAACACGTAAGTTCAGTGGTGAAAACACGATAGCACGATGGTGTAGACACGGAAGTACGATGGTGAAAACACGAAAGCACGATGGTAAAGACACGACAGTACGATGGTGAAAACACGAAACTTCGGTGGTGAAGACACGAAAGCACGATGGTGAAGACACGACAGTACGATGGTGAAAACACGACAGTACGATGGTGAAAACACGGAAGTACGATGGTGAAAACACGAAAGCACGATGGTGAAGACACGACAGTACGATGGTGAAAACACGAAAGTTCGGTGGTGAAGACACGAAAGCACGATGGTGAAAACACGAAAGTACGATGGTGAGGACACGCCAGTACGATGGTTAAAACACGTAAGTTCGGTGGTGAAAACACGATAGCACGATGGTGTAGACACGGAAGTACGATGGTGAAAACACGACAGTACGATGGTGAAAACACGGAAGTACGATGGTGAAAACACGAAAGCACGATGGTGAAGACACGACAGTACGATGGTGAAAACACGAAAGTTCGGTGGTGAAGACACGAAAGCACGATGGTGAAAACACGAAAGTACGATGGTGAGGACACGCCAGTACGATGGTTAAAACACGTAAGTTCAGTGGTGAAAACACGATAGCACGATGGTGAAAACACGAAAGTTCGGTGGTGAAAACACGAAAGCACGATGGTGAAGACACGACAGTACGATGGTGAAAACACTAAAGTACGATTGTGATGACACGAAAGTACGATGGTGAAAACACTAAAGTACGATGGTGAAGACATAACAGTACGATGGTGAAAACACGAAAGTACGATGGTGAGGACACGACAGTACGATGGTGAAGACACAACAGTACGATGGTGAAGACACGACAGTACGATGGTGAAGACACGAAAGTTCGTTGGTGAAAACACGAAAGCACGATGGTGAAAACACGAAAGTTCGGTTGTGAAAACACGAAAGTACGATGGTGGAAACACGAAAGTACGATGGTGAGGACACTACAGTACGCTCGTGAAAACACGAAAGTACGATGGTGAGGACACGACAGTACGATGGTGAAAACACGAAAGTACGATGGTGAGGACACGACAGTACGATGGTGAAAACACGAAAGTACGATGGTGAAAACACGAAAGTTCGGTGGTGAAAACACGAAAGCACGATGGTGAAAACACGAATGTACGATGGTGAAAACACTGAAGTACGATGGTGAAAACACGATTGTACAATGATGAAAACAGGAAACAAAGATAGCAAGTTGAAAACTCGATATAATTTCTTTTCTCCCCCGTCGTTGTCAATTTCGTACTTGCGCGTTTTAAGAACGTATAGGACCTTTCTCCGACGTCATCGGTCATAGCGTCGCGTTGCTAGGAAACGAAGCGATATTATGAAAAAAACAAAAAATCACAAGAACAGAATGTTAAATCATATTTCTGGAGATTTTGATTTTCATTAGATTCGGCGAAAAGTCGATTTCTGGCTGATGACGTCGGAGATAGGTCTAGTTAACATTCTTAACACACGACGTCACCGGCAGTTCTGCACGTAAGAACAGAATGAGTTGGGAATACACGACTGGTAACTTACTGAATTCAACAAGACATTTCAACGGTACAAAATAACAAACACACACTTTGTAGAACCGAACACAATGATTTAATGACCCAAAGATAATCGGAACACTTCGTTCATTGTCGCGAACAGAATGACCGAGAAGTTCAAATTGGATCCGATGACTAGACTGGTACCACTCATCTCATTTTTCGACACCGTCTACAACAATATTTTATAGTAGGACGTGGGACCAGTCTACCGATGACTAACCACAAACGGTAGTTTCAAGTGGATCATTCGTTTGAAATATGCGGTGTAATTTACTTTAATTGTAAACTGAAGTATTTACTAAATGAACAGACTGAAAGCATAAATAAGAAACGAGTTCTTTCAGAAGCACTTTTTTGTGTTTGTTTTCAAGTACGCATGTTATTTATCAACGATTTAATCAAAGGACAGTCGGTGACTTTGTTCTATTGTCATCCAATGAAGTCATTTTTCTGAGATTACAAAAATGTCATTTACCGTAATTTGAAAGTATGGACTACAATGACTTAAAGGGAACAATACGTCATGATGGTTGAAGACGGTCAACGTAATAATTAGTTCGTGTCTTCACATGTATGTATTGTGCAAGATCTTGGATGTGTAGTCCCGAGCTGGGTTCAACTTGTTCAACTTTTGACAACTAAAACTTATGGCATTCAGCTTTTTTATAGCTAAAACTACGTCATTCAGCTTTTGTATTGCTGAAACTAGGTCATTCAGCTTTTTTATAGCTGAAACTAGGTATTTCAGTTTTTTGACAGCTAGTATTGGGACTTTCGACTTTTTGACATTTGAAACTTCTTAATATTATTTTCTCATTCAGCTGTGTGTTGGGTATTGTGCCGTGTTATTGTAGGATGTTATGTTTCACGGCATGCTGTCTGTGATCGGCTGTTGAGGTGGAATGGTTCCTTCCCTGTCCGATGTTCTATCATCTCTTTTACAATAAAACGCAAATTAGTCCGACAGATACCTGTTTTAGATAAGCATGCAATAGCTTATATGTGTTCTTTATATCCGGAGTTTGTAATTATGATAGTAACAAACAACTTGGGACACAAGACAATGTGTTCGTTATATCCGGAGTTTGTAATTATGATAGTAACGAACAACTTGGGACACAAGACAATGTGTTCGTTATATCCGGAGTTTGTAATTATGATATAACGAACAACTTGGGACACAAGACAATGTGTTCGTTATATCCGGAGTTTGTAATTATGATATAACGAACAACTTGGGACACAAGACAATGTGTTCGTTATATCCGGAGTTTGTAATTATGATATAACGAACAACTTGGGACACAAGACAATATGTTCGTTATATCCGAAGTTTGTAATTATGATATAACGAACAACTTGGGACACAAGACAATGTGTTCGTTATATCCGGAGTTTGTAATTATGATATAACGAACAACTTGGGACACAAGACAATATGTTCGTTATATCCGAAGTTTGTAATTATGATATAACGAACAACTTGGGACACAAGACAATGTGTTCGTTATATCCGGAGTTTGTAATTATGATATAACGAACAACTTGGGACACAAGACAATGTGTTCGTTATATCCGGAGTTTGTAATTATGATATAACGAACAACTTGGGACACAATACAATGTGTTCGTTATATCCGGAGTTTGTAATTATGATATAACGAACAACTTGGGACACAAGACAATGTGTTCGTTATATCCGGAGTTTGTAATTATGATATAACAAGCTACTCGGGCATAAAACTGTTGTAAATAATACAACAAAATGCAGACTGAAGTCCATTCAAAGATGTAATGCTCAGATGACACCGATTGATGCAAAACTATAGAACAATATGATAATAAAATCGGACAGGGAAGACAGCACTCAACCTAAACAGCCGAGCACATAAAACATAAAAACATCACATATCTCACTTATACGGTATGTACAATGTCCAAGTTTCAGCAATAAAAAAAGTCGAATGTCCAAGTCCGTTAAAAATCTTAAAATACATAGTTTTAGTTTCTCAAATATTCCAAGAAATGTTCCGGAAAAGGCCAATGTTTTTGAGAAAACCGTGTGTGTGTTCATATTCACAAGTTTTCTCAATCTACAACGATTTCCTCAGAATAATTTTCTAGGAATATAAATGCCTTACTATGTGTTAAGTAAGACAAGTTCATTTCTGATATATCGAATAAACTGTATGAGGGATTCATTGTGGTGTCAAGATTTTATATTATACCCCTTTACTTCATGAAAAGAAATAAAAAGAATCTATATCCATATCAATTTCGTTTTTTGTTTTCTTTTATTAAATCAGAGAGACCAACTCTATTTGATTATATCGATAAATTAGATCAAATTTGTGCCGATTATAGCGTCAAAATCCCATGAAAAGGTGATAAATTTTCGGATCGGTATAATTAAGAATTCATTAATTTGAATAACTGTCAACGACGAAATTGGTGCACAAACTCGCGTTGATGGAAGAAAGAAAACGGATTTACTTGAATAGCGTGAAATTTAATTAGTAACCAATTTCAGACAATATTCCGAGATAATAAATGGATCTTTTTGTTAATAATCCGCGTTTCAATTCTTATAACGACGTCGACAACACAATAAATGTGACATCATCTTTATCTGCATCATCATCATTATCGTCGGCGTCATCATCGTCGTCATCATGGGCGTCATCAATGACGTCATCATCGTCATCATCGTCATCACCGTTATCATCGTCATCACCGTCATCATCATCATCATCATTATTATCATCGTTGTCATCATCGCCGTCATCATTGTCATCATCATCGTCATCATCGTTATCACCATCTGTAGCACGAACCACAGAAACGCACACATAGTAACAACTTCACCTTATTTGGCATTATTTTGTTTGAATGTGTTGGGATTTTATACGCAACGCGTAATGAACTTACAATTTCAGTTTATCTTTTATTTCACTATCTTTAATTTTGGTATTTCATAGAAGTACAACGACCTTCAAAATAAAACACACTGGAGAGTTCCAAATGACTTGTGAAGGTTGGTATAGCACTTGGAATACATTTTTTAGAATATTGGATTAAATTTAAGCATGAGTGATTTAATTTTCCGCATCAGAACGAGTGCCTGTGTTTTATTCACCGACAAAATACAACAACAGAGTTTTTATTTCGATTCTAAACACGATAATATCCTGTAATATTTAACTGCGCGCATTCCATTTTCACCCATTTTACATTGAACATAATTCCACGCTGATATTGAGTGGCTAGAAGCTGGTACAATTACCTCCCTCGTTAATGAAAACGAGCTTCGTAATTTTCTGAAGGAAAGAACACATTTTAAACATTGAAACAATTTTAATAACACGAATACAATGTATTTATTGCATGAAATGGAAACTATAAATGCATTGATTATCAGAAGTTTTTATGAAACTTAGTGTCGAGGGTATAATGGAGTTTCTAAATATAGATGCGTCATTGCTGTAACACGGGATACTCGTGCAACTTGCCTTATTCGCAACTCGTTGATATTTTACTGCAATGTTTACGTGAATTCATTCATGAATATGCCACGTGATATTTATTTCACTGAACTTCTTTTAAATCGCACATGCTGATGTTAAATGCTTTGTGAAGGAACGAAACATATTTTTGAGCTTAATTTGTTTATTTGAAGAAACAACTGTAACAGTATATTCAATAAATGTTTATTATGTATTTTATTGAGTTGTTTTGTCATTTTTGAGCGCACAAACAAATACGACTAATTTGTTGTTTGCGGGGCGTAAATAGTACCAGCCAACTTGTCAGGGGTATTTTGTTGCGGTAATAATATACAGCTTGAGTTCCTCTAAGGGTATATGGATTAATCCGCAGATCGTGTTAGAATAACAATTATTTGCAACATCTTCTATAGTTAGATCCCACAGAAATGCTGTTATTTTTCGATTACATGTATTTTGTTAGCATATTTCATTCGATTAATTCCACTGTAGACATCTATGGGGCCTCATTTATGCAAGTTAGAGACAGGGCCTCTCACGATTGTCTCTTTTGTTTTTCAAAACAAACTTCATGATGAAAAATACTGTTATAGATATAGAGATTCACTAACACCTGGTGAAAGTTTTTGTTCCATGCCTCACAATACTATACTCATTTGATTGATTTTTAAGACGACAATTAAAACATTATTTTAATTTACACTATGTTTATTTTGGCAGGAATGTCATATACATGTACTATGGGCTGATACGGTAACACAATAGGAAATACATTTAGAAAATATATATCTACAATACAAAATATAAAAAAGCGAGATCCATTAACGACTTGCGAACATTCATGGCTCTTGCAATCCTGAGTATGCCAGCCGGACTTTGAACAAACAACGCTTAAAATCAATATATTTATTCCATATTTGTTTGTCTGCTGAAAATTCATCTTTGTTATTTGTATTTATTAGTTTATTAGCTTTATGCAAAATAAAATTTCGTATTCGTATGTATATCATTATGTTTTATTTTTATTCCGCGTTTTGGTTTCATTTTTTTTTTCGTTATGCATCAAGTTATACCGGTACACGAACACTTTAAGTGCTTTTGTTTTATTAAAAGTACATCTGATTCATTGTTTTTCTATATAGTCACCTCGGTGATTTTTTTGGTTCAAAATGCATTTGCATTTCTATGATAGGACATGATACAAAACATGTACAGTTCCAGAAGTATCACTAGTTCTTGTACGTACAGATGACATCCGGTACACGGGACCTTAATCTCATCCGAAAGGCTCTTATTAATGATGTGGTGGAGCGGGGAATAGAACCAGCGATCTCCGTGTGCCACTAGTAGCAAGTAGATTATGATGCAAGGGAAGAAACTGTGACAGCTAAAATGCATAGCACAAACAAGAGTTGTCCATATGCAAAAAGTGCGTATATATGAGTGTGATATGCCGAATTCATGAGCAATTTAGACACTATTCGGGATGCAGGAGATTTTTGTCTGTATGATATAAAATGTTATTGATGATGAGTCATTCAAAATGACAGCCTCACTTGGTACAGACTAATTTGTGTGCTGATTTTTTGGTAATTTTACTAAAATTACAATAAGGACGCATATATTTGAACTTAATTATACCAAGCACGGATTTCAGGAGAAGGTCGTCACGAAAATATGAGACAGAGTATATAAATGGGTAAAAACATTCAGTTTTCCCAAATGAACAAAGTGAAATAAGAAAAATGTGCTACACGGATTTGATCAAATCACTCTGAACAACAATCCATTATAAAAAGTTTTTTTTCGTCCACTTGTTGTTATTTAAATAACAGACAATTCATACTTTTAAAAAAGGGTTTAATAACTGAATTTGACGTTCATACTCGAGTGACACTGATATTACGTAATGGTCAAAGGGAGACAACTGTTTTTTTAAAATATATATCTTTTCGCTCTTTACTTTTTGTTGAAAGTCAATCTTTGACTTACATTCACATATCTCACGAGAATCTACGAGAAAAAGAAAGTCGTTCAACAACAAAAATAAAAAAAGTTCAAAGCCAATTTCCTACATCATGTGATGATTAATCTTTAATTTAACAAAAGGCGAGAATGAATTCGATACGGAAGTGGCTGTATAAGCCAAAGGTATGTTTTCAATATTTGATGGGAAGTCAAATTTGTCTATTTTCTTTTTCAGTCAGTGATTTTCGTTGTTCCTGATTGTCATTTGTTTTTTTATCGTTGTTTATTATTTGTCACGTATTTTGTTTTGGTTAATTGCTGACAGATCAGGCAAAGTCTTCGTATGCCTTAACCAAAGTGGCTGTCATAAAACTATCTTACTTCCTGCTTTATAACTGGGACTTTACCCGATTTTGAGGTTGAACTTCACAACCAAAAAATGTGTTATTCTTAAAATTTCTCATTAATTAGTGCATTTTACCAAATGGTTCACTGATGTAGTGACTTTGGAGACTGACACATGACAGGCACATGCTCAGTTGTTTGAGCTTCAGACAAGTAATGAACTTGGGGTCTTGGGTTCGAGTCCAACACACTTCAGTGACTTCTGGAAAACTGTTGGACCTTCTATCTCTAACTTCCTGATAGCCAAACCCCTGCTGGGGACTTAGGCTTGACGCGCGTCAAAACTGACAAAGAATGTTAATAAGGATAAGAAATTATAAGTATAAAAGATGTGAGAAAGAAGAAAGGTTAAAAACAGAGCAGGTATTATTTAGGGAGAGGCATGTTCAGCTAACAGCCGTGCTGAACTCGGGTGTGGGAAGGTCAATGATGTCAGGGGGTAGGGAGTTCCAGTGTATTATTGTTCTAGGGAGGAAGGAGAATTTATAGTAGTCTGTTTTTGCATGTATTTGTTGGAATGTCTGGGAGTGTGATGTGCGTGAGGACCGGGTGCTAGGGATGAGACAGTTTGGACATGGGATAGGAACCCGGTCATGTAAGATGTTGTGTAGCATAGTCAGTCGTTGGTTGATACGTCGTTGGTCAAGGCGTCTCCAGTTTAGGGTAGTCATCATGTCTGTGACACTGGACATACGACTGTAGTCTCGCTTGGTCCAACGAGCAGCTCTACGCTGTATGGCCTCAAGTTGTTCAATAAGGGTACCGTAGCTGTATGTGGGGACCAGACAGTGGAGCTGTACTCAAGTTGGGGCCTAACGAGTGTTTTGTATGCTGTTGCTTTTAGTTTTTCTGAATGTATTTTTTAGCTCACCTGTCACAAAGTGACAGGGTGAGCTTTTGTGATCACTCTTCGTCCGTCGTCCGTCCACAATTTGTTTGTGTAGACAGTAGAGGTCACAATTTTGGCCTAATCTTAATGAAACTTGGTCACAATGATCACCTCAACAAAATCTAAGTCAAGTTCGATATTGGGTCATTCGGGGTCAAAAACTTGGTCACAAGGTCAAATCATAGAAAAATCTTGTGTAGTCACTAGAGGTCACAATTTTGACCTAATCTTTATGAAACTTAGTCACAATGATCATCTCAACAAAATCTCGGTCAAGTTAGATATTGGGTTATCCAAGGTCAAAAACTAGGTCACAAGGTCAAATCATAGAAAAACCTTGTGTAGTCTGTAGAGGTCACAATTTTGACTTAATCTTTATGAAACTTGGTCACAATGATCATGTCAACAAAATCTAGGTCAAGTTCGATATTGGGTCATCCGGGGTCAAAAACTAGGTCACAATGTCAAATCATAGAAAAACTTTGTGTAGTCACTAGAGGTCACAATTTTGGCCTAATCTTTATGCAACTTGGTCACAATAATCATCTCAATATAATCTAGGTCAAGTTCGATATTGGGTCATCCTGGGTCAAAAACTAGGTCACAAGGTCAAATCATAGAAAAACCTTGTGTAGTCACTAGAGGTCACAATTTTGGACTAATCTGTATGAAACTTGGTCACAATGATCATCACAACAACATCTAGGTCAAGTTTGATATTGGGTCATCCGGTGTCAAAAACTAGGTCACAAAGTCAAATCACTTCAATATGTCATTGGGTCTAAATGTGATGTAAATTATAAAGCATAAGACAATTTGAAAACCTTGTACATGCAATAGAGGCTACCATTTGGGGTTCATGAACAACTAGGACAGGTGAGCGACCTATGGCCCTTTTGGCCCTCTTGTATGTTTCTTCTGAGAAATCCTAGTGTTTGATTTGCTTTCTTTGTGATGTTGTTTATGTGCGTGTTCCATGTGAGATCATTTGAAATTGTAATTCCTGGGTATTTTGCTGAAGTTACTGATTCTAAGATTGTGTTATGTAGCAGGCCTAGACACTAACTATTTTGGCCACTGGTCCGACAGGGCAAAAGGGCCAAATTTGTAAATAGGACAGTTACTGGTCCTCCCGAATTTTCACTGGTCCTTCTGGATTTTCACTGGTCTCGGACCAGCGGACCAGTGTTAGTGTCGAGCCCTGTGTAGTGTGTATTCTGTTGGGATGACTGTTTTTCTTTTGGTGATGTGGATGACTTGGCATTTTGATGGATTGAATTTCATATCCCACTTTGTTTCCCATTGTTGTAGCCGGTTTAAGTCTTGTTGGAGTAGGCTGGAGTGAGAGGCAACAGAAAGAGCAAGATAGATAGCTGTGTCATCATAAAGAGGCGCACTTTGGAAGATTGGACAGACTCAGGAAGGTCATTTATGTAGATGAAAAATAGGAGCGGTCCAAGGACCGAACCCTGGGGAACACCTGAGGAGACTGGTATAGTGCTGGATGTGGAGCCATTGACTACTACTGACTGTGATCTGTTATCTATAAAGCCTTTGATCCATCTCAGAGTATTTCCTCTGATTCCATAATAGTGAAGTTTGTAGAGTAATTTTTCATGGTTGACCATATCAAAGGCTTTTGAGAAGTCAAGGAGTATAAGGTCGACTTGACTTCTCAGGTTTACTGACTGAAGGATATCATCTATGAGCATGAGGAGTTGTGTTTGGCATGACCTTTTTTCTCTAAAACCATGTTGAAGTTCGTAGAAGAGGTTTGATTTAGTGAAGTGTTTTGTTATGCTAGATGCGATAATGTGTGACTAGATGTGACTGAATGTGAATAGAAATCGACTGTATTATGTTGATCTATTTGATCGTACGTCAGCGCACGCTTTGAAAATGACGTCATGTCAACATTAAGAGGCACCATATGGGGCAATTCAATTCAATTAGTAGCTAATTGGTTCAGAAATATTGAAATAACGCATTAAATAAATAGAATATTTGTGTTTTTCGGTGTAAGATCGAATGTTATTTCACCTCGTGAGCATCTGACTTAAATTTTCACTCGTGAAAATATTGCGTCAGCTGCTCACTCGGTGAAAAACACAAATATCCTCTATTTAGTACACTCGACCGAAATATTTTTATAGGTAAAAACGTTATCAATTTCTTCGTATTTGTCATTTTTAGTTTGTAGACGACTTTAGTCGTGTCCGGTTGTTGATCTTGTCGTATATTGATGATATAAAAGAATTGAAAAACAGCATATTGCAAGCAATCAATGCCAGACACATAATAATTTATATACATACGACTATTTCGTCGAGGAAGGTGACTTAGTTTATTATTGTACAAAACATCAAATGAACTGGCCAAAGTAACGCTCATAGTATTTACGCCATTTGCAATGTTGGCACAGTCTAAACGGATACGAATAACATCAATATTACTGACGGCGCTAACGATTTGTACTCAACGTAATTCGTACAGTTCGTATAAAATATTGACCACTCCAAAAAAAATACCAACCTACCGAGTTATCTTTTTTTAAGCAAGTTACAGGAAACAAACATATTTTTTATGCCCCCCTATCGATAGATGGGGAGGTATATAGTTATTCACCTGTTCGTTCATTCGTCCGTCCGTCCTGGTTAACCCAAATTGACCGTTTCTTCTAGCATTAATATGGCTTGCTACAAAGCTTTCATACTTACATGGATGTTGTGTATGAACACTCTCCACACGCCAGTATCACCTAACCCCATTTTGACCTTCACCTTGACCTAATTTTGGACTTAGACTTATTTATGGACAAGGCTTCCACAGGGGGCATAAGTGTTTATTGAACGCAGTCTTGTTTAGGCCTAAACTTCATCAATTTTAATCAAAAGTAAGGAAATCTCCCTCATTTGATTTATTCTGACTGTGTTTATAATGAAAGATTTCACCATCATACAATTGTCCGTTTTTCAGAAGGCTGATGACTCATTTTTGGCTCAATTCTACTTTTGTGATGAAGAGTTGAACCTTGTGGCGGCGGAGTTAGATAGTTTTGATGGTCGTAAGGATCCAGAACGATGCACCATGTTGGTGAATCAGTTACGTGTGTGTCAGGACAAAGTACTGACCATTATACAGAAGATGATGGATGACGTCATCATATCACACAGAGCAAATAGAGATTTCCGTGTCAAGTTTCCTGATGATGTTCTACAAGACAGTTTATCGGGACAATTATGGTTTGGTGCTGAGGTATTCCTACATAAGTTTAATCACCTTTATCCCTGTTATTTTTAGTTTGGCAAAATTTTGAGTTGGATGACTCACCTAATCACCATTAGGTCTAATAGGTGAACATCAACATTTTTCTAAATATTTGCATACAACTACAACTAACTTAATTATAAACTTATAACTTACAAGTGTCTCAAAAAAGCTTCATCTATGGCCATTGAAGAAAGGGATGTTAATAAGCAGTAGAAGTTATGTGTTCAGGTATTTCCCCTAGTTCATGGAATTTCCAGTTTCTTGTAGCTGATTTTATTTCCTCATTTGTTATTAAAGTCAAATATATCTTTACTCTCAGAATGATCAATCAAATCATTTTGTATATCATTAATGATTTATTATAATGTTAAAATGTTTTGCCCAATCAGTCATATGATATGTAATAAGCTATAATGCTTATTTATTGACTTTATGGCAGATCATATGTGTTAAGAACAAGTAGAGCTGTCATCGATAGAAGCGATATTGATGTATTAACAATGTTGTTTGGCCAATCGAAAATCCTGATTTTTCCTGCTCAAAATACTTTTTTAGTTAAATGGAAGCTGACAAATTGTCAAACTTGGTATTTAGTCTAAATTTCAAGCGGAAGCTAGTATTTTCAAAAGCTGAATCTATACCAAATATATATACAATGTAGGAAGACCATAAAAGTGAACCATGACTGATACGCCAGGCTGTTATGATTCATCTTTATACATGTCCCAGTCGATATATCAATGTATAGTCGATTCTTGTTTTCTGATATATTGGAATCGTCAATATGTATCGAATTGAATCAATGACAGCTTTAATGACCACTGTTTTGTTTGAACCGTGTGTGTATATTTAAATGTTATATTATTATTATTTATGCAGTGTCTGGCAGCTGGATCCAGTATTCTGAATCGAGAAGTAGAGAGTGCGAGTATGAGACCTCTGGCTAGAGCTTTAACAAAAAACTTAGATAGTTTGCGAAGCATCCTCAGAGAGCAGTGTTTACGTAGCTGTACAGAATATAATGATAGGGTATGTTTGTATTAGTTCATTTCTCTCATTGGCAGTAAACAAATCATAGAAAATGAAGATTTCTGAACATTTCCAGGTATCTACTGCACATAATGACCCACATCCTCGGGTATAAAATTTTGCCTGAGGAAATAAAATCAATGTACCAACTGTACACAAACATCTCAGCAGTATGGACAATATGTAAAATAAGTTTTATTTGTAAACCCTATATAAGATATTTTCATTTTACTGTCAAATATCAATTCAGAACAATTGGATACAATTACAGTAAAATCTCTGTAGAGCAACACTCTTTGGGAGCTGTAAATATTGACCCATTGTTTTGTGGTTGTTGCTCTACAGAGGTTAAATTTATAGTAAACAGAGTCTTAGGAAAATTTTGAATATGTTGTTATCGAGAGGCTGTTGCTGCAGTACAGAGGGCTGCTCTGGAGAAGTTGTACTGTACATGAAATATATACTTATAGCCAATAACATGGTCATGTGAAAACTATAATGTACATGATACTGTGCGAATCATTTACTATACATGTTATTATGGGAATCATAATTATTCTGTTGAAGGACATGATTTCCTGTTATGTTGATATGGTTCTACATGATGATTACAAGTATCTTATTGTTTACTTGTAGATCAAAGAAGCTCTTGTGATATTTGATAAGTTGTTTGCTGAATTTGAACTGAGGTAAGCATTAAAACATTAGTGTAGAAATAATAATAATTCGGTTAGTAATCTTTCAGCGACTCGAATTCGTCGAAAATTGCTTTGACATCATGAACGTTTCAGAAAAAGTCCCAAGCCATTTTTATACCCCTGTCATTTGAAGAGTGGTGGAGGGACATTCATTTATTGATGGATTCAATAACTTCTAGCAATTGGAAAGTAGTAGGGTATTCAGAATTGAAACAGTGTGTATAATGTGGCTTCATTGGGGGAAAATGTGCAATGAATAAATGTAGCTGCATTGAAATGATTTATACTGTACTTTGGTTTCAGTTATGTAAGTGCAATGGTGCCTGTGAAAACAATGAAAGAGTATGATCTACTTCAAGAAGTCACTGTACTTTTCTCCGAAACAGTTCAAAGGTAAGTGTTCTATCATCATTTTGGATTTGAAAATTAAAAATTAACCATTGTGTTTTAATGGGTAGACAGGTACCTTGTTGAAACTGCCAACCTTTGATTTAATAGACAATTATGATTCTTGTTTCCCAATCACACTTGTCACATTCCAACATGTTCAAAATAATTCAGCACAATGCTGAGTTTTTCTTTACATAGAATTTAAAGAACAATATGCAGGTGTCCAGAAATCTTGGTTGCAGGACTAGTCTAGAAAAAAGAACTTTTCTGCAGAAACACAACGTTTTGACCAAGTTATGGTCATACACAATTTTGCCAGCTGTATTACAATAATAGAACAAATTGTTAGAACCAGAGTTTTGGTGTAGGGGGGGGGGTGCTAATGACCTCGTAAACCGACTTGTGTCTTATTTTTTTCAGGCTTGAGCATGATGCCTCAGTAGACTCCTGATTGACTAAGTTATGGTCATTTGAAATTTCGCAAGCTTAATAATAACAATCGAACAATGATTGAAACAGAATTCTGTATTTTAGTACAGAGATGCTATTTATATATTTTCAGGGCATTGAGAGAGTCTCTACTTTCACAAGATATGATAGATTATTGTGATCCTGCTTTGATGTTTACCATTCCAAGATTAGCTATTGTTTGGTGAGTAAAATATATTTACTCCAGGTTTATATGCTTTTATTTATCCTCGCCACCGGATATCCATATGGGCGAGGCCCCCAGAAGAGGTTAGTCACTTTCGTGTTTGGGGGATAGTGCATGATACAGAAGATGCTCCAGTTCCAGAAGCATCCCTGGTTCTTTTACGTGCCGATGTAAAGCATCATACACGGGACCTCGCTTAACGTCTCGACCGAAAGACTGTTAGTAAGTTTAGTTATGTTAGGTGGGAAACACTGAAAAGCATTTCTATTTTGACCGTCTGGAGTAGGGATCGAACCCACAACCTTCAGATCAGCAGTCAGTAGCCCTTACCACTAGACCACTTGTCCACATCTATTACTCTAGGTTCTATAGTCTTATTGCATTACTTTTACGAAGATATTTTTTCTGTCGTTTTCCCCAAAGATAAGTTTATAATACCTGTGGTCTAGTACGCACTCCATGACAATTTCAAGAATAAAATATATTACTGATCAATATAATTACCCTGTATCAAAAATGGTATAATATGGGAAACAACACGTCAAAACAACAGGGATAGGTTTAACTTCTTTTATTTTATTGACGGTTTCAGTCAACATAGACATGCATCAGGAAATTACTGATATAATTGTGTGGACCATAACAAAAATGTGCCAATTATGTTATGCATAAAGAATATAGATGTTATTATGATAATTGAGTGTATATATTATTTCAGTGGGTTATTGATCTATCCGGAGGGTCCATTAAATCCGGACAAGGAACCTACGTCCATGACAGAAATGTATCGACCATTTCAAACTTTGCTCCATAAAATCAGGTTAGTTCTTGCTTAGTATTATATAACGTAATGATTTCTTGTTTAGTGTAATATAACGTAATGATTTCTGTAAGATAAATTAGCAGCGTAATATTACCGGTTAAATCTGCTATTTGGAGCGCTGGCATCGAGTTAAGCTGTGGTTAGTGCGCTAAGTTTGGAACTCGACAATCAGGGCTAGATACCATGATGTGAGTGACAGGGACAGTTCATACCTTTCCATGAAAACTGTGTCAATTTTGATGTAAGATTAAAATTTCTTTGATAAAACAGTACCCTTCTGAATGCCTGAGAATTATTGATTATACTTGTGTATAGGATATTATTATTTATTACTTTCAGGGAATTATTGTATACATTAAGTGCATCTGAATTGTCGCTGCTTGAGAAGGCTTTGTGTAGCTCGGAAGAACCTGATGTATCAACTTCAACTTCAGTAGGCAGCCAATCAGAAACCTTGTTACAAGTTGATCAGGGCTTTCATGAACACGAAGTAGTGGCACCTATTGATGTGATTGGTTCTAATATATTTGTTCACTCACCATCATCCGGCAGTCCTGTGACCCCGGTCAACCTTGACCCCATGGATGGTCCATTTGATCAGCTCTCACCAACTTCTACAATAGTGGAAGATTTAAATCATTCGGACACTGAGGAGAGCTGTGTGAATTTAAATAAATCGGAGAGTCAGGACTCGGGACTTCAGAGCGAGATTGTGAGTACGTCTGATACAGTCCTTTCTGATTGTCCGCCATTAGTTTCTCATGATGGTGACAGTGCATCAGGATGTACTCGACCATTAAGTGAACAAACATTAGAGAGCCTTGTAACCAAAAACTGTGAAAATAGTGATAAAAATGATGAGTGTGTGGTCACTGAAAGTGGTCACTCTTGTGATACTAGTAAGTCATCTGTTGATAATCATGTAGATTCTGATACCTGTCAGACAGGAAGTGAAGACCGTTTGACCCGTGACAGTCATGACATAGACAAGGATGATTATGATATAAAACAATTATGTAGAGATATCGTAGATGAGATTATATTAAATGCATTACATTATACAGATGGTGCTTGTAGTGTGAGGGAAGAGGGGGATAAAGATATCAGAGCAGGTGACGATAAACCAGGTGAAGTCGATGACCAAAGTTCCGGTGTTAACCAGGTCACTGGCACAGCTGGTGGCCCGTCTCGGCAGTACAGCTGGCAGTATAATGTGCAGTTTGCACTGCCGCAACTTTCTCTCAACGATCGATCGGACGCTACAGACAGACATTCGTCTGGTTCATTCTCGAGTGACAGTACAATATCGGAAAATGCAGGACCAGCTTCCGAAAGTGTATCAGATTTCGTTATTGAAACTCTTGCTAATATGAATTTATCATCCCGGCCGAGAGTTAGCGCAGAGTCTACCCGACAGTCGAACGCTGATGAAAACTGCAGCTTATCATCTAGCCATCTTCAACCATCGACATCATCAAACTGTACCCAACAATTGCCTTACAAACCTTCTACTTCTAGTAAATCTAAACAATCTGATAACTCAGTGAAGTCACGCGTATCAAAGTCTGTAAATTCTCACCAAAGTTCCTTGGATAGACCATCGGGTGGTAACTGTAGTGTACATAAAGCTAAACATGATACTAGTAAACATGATTCAGTTGAAAACATCACATGTGATATAGGATCTACAAGTGTAAAAGACACTAAATCTGAGTCTAAAACACAACATTCTCAACAAGAGGAGACATCAAGTTGTTCCAGCACACAGAGTTGTAGTAGTAGCAACGATTGTGACTGTGACACTCAATGGTAAATATTTATATTTTTTATCAGACCTAGAATAAAATATTGTTTGTTTCCACTCTAGGAACAATGTCAAATTAATGGTTCTGTTGGTAATTTTTTTCCTGCTTTCTCAATCGGGATTTTTGGGTAGGAGGATTTTGGCGGAAATATTTTGTTTCAGACCTCATGGATCAGCAGTTTTACTGGAGAGTACAATATTATAACCAAACTACTTATAGTTGTCAAGGAAGTGTTATTAAGTCATTACATAAAATGATAATACACTAGTGTAATAAAGCAGGGATGTCATGTCATTTACCATGTATGGGAATTTTGTAAAATTCACGTATTTATAATATTTGGCTCGGAAAATTAACGTGTTGAAAAGAATATTACATTTGAAACTTTCCACATTGTAATTAAATAGCATTCATAAAAAATCGATGAATTAACTCAATAAAATGCTTTGCTCAAAATGCTCAGCAGAGCCTAGCATTTTATTATTGTATTAAAATTTGTTTAATAAATTTTGTATTAAAAGACACTCTATTGCCTATTTGTGTTTTTCTACAGTTTGTGTTTAGAGAGTGAGACAAGCTCATGTACATCAGACAACAACGATGATGAAGAGATAGCCCTTGCCATACATGCAGCTGAAATAGCTTCCAGAAATGAAGCACGCTCAAGGTTCCGAAATAGCGATGATCTTATACATCGTTTGTTTGTCTGCATAGCTGGTAAGTTGACAGGGTAGCTGGGTGATGTGTTGTATACCTACTTACATAATCCTCTTCTTGCTGATTTCCCCCTAATGTATTGTGCGGAAATATTATGCGATAGTAAGCGATCCTGCTGTGTATGCATGATATTATATTGTATTACAAATTGCATATGTTGAACATATATATTAATTTTCATTAACAAATGATGTGTTGGTCCTTTAAATTAGTTTAACTGGCCACTGCAGGGTTCAAAATTGTGAAAAAACCCCAATTATCAAGTTCTCTTAGGACATATTATTTCTAAACTTTTCCAAAAATTTGACACTACAAACCCTTTTCCAAATATCACAGACAAGGCCTAGTGTAGACCTATGGTTACTTAATTATGCCCCCATCTTTGATGAGGAGGGGGTATATTGCTTTGCACATGTCTGTCTGGAGGTATGTTGGTCGATCGTATAAAATGGTTTCTGTTCAATAACTCAAGAATGCTTTGACGTAGGATCTTCAAACTTTCCATGGACGTTGGTCATCATAAGTAGATGACCCCTATTGATTTTGAGGTCAGTACTTCAAAGTTCAAGGTCACTGTGACCTTCACCATTTATGACTATTGAGCTGCCATGGTGGCATATGGGTTTAACAAACATCTCTTGTTTATTTTTTCCATGAATTTATATTTTAGGTGTAGCAGATCAGTTACAGACAAATTATGCAAGTGATTTACGACATATCCTTAAATGTGTGTTTGAAATGAATTCATGTATGACTCCGGACGAGGAAGAGCTACCACCGGCTGATGAAGTGGTTGCTGACGGTGACAGTCATACTGAGACGAGTGTTGATGATAGTAGTACGTCTAGTATTACAGGAATCGATGACTCGACGTCTATGAATGATACTCCACCCTCGCCATCCTCAGCCAATCACAGACAATCACAATCTCATGAAAGTGGTGATAATTCTTCCTCTCAGAATCCCCCACCTGCAACTTCTAGGAGAATATTCGATGGTAATGTGACCTTTTTATATGTTTAGTTTTTTGGGGTATTTTTGTTCGTGGAGTAACTTTTTCCATCAATGACATGGAATATTCAATTGATGACTATTTAATGTTAAGGTCTCTAAACTTTCATAAAGGCATAAATGACTTTGGATGCCATGGGCCTAACATATTTTATATACCCCTTGTTGATTGAACTGACCCAGTCTCTTTTTCCTGAAACTGGATGAATCAGCAGTTACCTAGGACTTACTATGCTGAGCTTTAAGCAAGGGAGATATTCCAGTACCACTTTTAACAACTTCTGTATGTTGAGGCGTGCCCTCTGGAATTGAACCTGAGACATCTTGAAATGGATGCTCCTCTACTAGGCTGTCCAGATGGATATAATATAGAAGGCCTACAAATGGCATTTTATTTTTTCTGGAACTAACTTTCAGCAGTTTCTTTGTTTAGCTCACCTGTCACATAGTGACAGGGTGAGCTTTTGTGATCACTCTTCGTCCATCACCTGTCCGTCGTCCGTCCACAATTGCTTGTGCAGTGATTTTTTTCCTTCTTCATTAGGGTCCGTTCTCAATTGCAAATAGGCTATAATTTTAAAGTTTAAAGTTATGAACATTTTTAACAAGAGGTCAAGCATAGAAGTTCAAAGAAACCAGTTAACATTCACATGTAATCTCTTTCGGTTTTATTTGGCCTTTTTGCTTCATGGAAATTCCCAATTTCAAGTTGTCACTACGTGAAAATTCCCAATCTGAACGGACCCTTTCCCAAAGAGGCAAAAAAATCAATGCTTGTGAACACACTAGAGGTCACAGTTATGACCCATTCTGCATAAAACTTGGTCAGAATGTTTGTCTCTATGAAATATAGGTCAAGTATGATATTGGGTCAACTGGGGTCCAAAAATAGGTCACTAGGTAAAATCAAA
The DNA here is from genome assembly GCA_947247005.1 of Spisula solida. NCBI lineage: Eukaryota > Metazoa > Mollusca > Bivalvia > Venerida > Mactridae > Spisula > Spisula solida. Next base: position 16,694,667 of record OX365952.1, on the reverse strand, counting down.
GAAAATTTTGTATGGCACAATTTTGGTCTAATCTATCAACATGGGTTACTAGTATCTGATGTAAATAACAAGGTCGCTGGTTAGAACTATATGATAACCTTGTACATGCAACTGAGGCTGCATTAACTTGATTCTTTGAATTTGTAAATGATTTCTTACGTCACCATGTGGGCCATCATGAAATATTACGACAGGTGTGTTCTTTCAATTCATTAGTTTAAAATCTACTTAATTTTGTACTTATTTCTGAATATGAAGTTATAAAGTAACATATTAGAAATATTCTCTGTTTATATAGAGCCTCCAGAATGGGTACCAGACAAAGAAGTAGAGAGATGTACTGCTTGTAAAACCCCTTTCACATTTGTGAGAAGAAGACATCATTGTAGGAACTGTGGAAAGGTTTGTAGAAGTGTAAATTACTGTACTATCGATTAATTTCATTGGTACAATATTTCATGGTTTTGGTGGATTTCGGATTTCATGAATAGTGGGCAAGGTAAAAATTCACACAAATTATCAGAAATCATTCAAAAATCTAATCGATATGATAGTTTTATTACATGTATATGTATGCAAGTAAACTTCCCACAAACCCAGTCTTATACCTGACCAAACTTGAAAGCAAGTTTGGCAGCCACTGTTAACTTAGCATATTTATTGGTATGATTACTCATTGGGGATTTAATTTTGTTGTTGAGGTCATCCACGAAATTCATGAAATCAAATCCCCCACAAATATTAATGATTTTATAGTCTGTAACTCAATGGGACCTGGCAGCGACGAAATTCAAGGATTTAGTAAACTGTTAACATTCTCAGAAAATAGTGATACCTGATTGTACTGGACTGTGCTTTGCATTACTACAAGTACAAGAATATTTCAAAAACTACAATATAAAGAAGTTTTTAAAACAGTACTTATCAAATGCAGTGCACATCTTTACTGTAAAACATAGTGTTTTCACTTGTATTTAATATAATGCTAATTTATAAAAACCATTTTGGCAGTAAACCTTAGCGAGTGAATTCTATTTGCCAACAGTGGATACAAATCTACAAAATTTAATGATATATTTGTCTTGATTTCTGCGTCAATCTTATTGTACATCTTACCTGTATATAAATTCCAGGGGTTCCACTAGCTTCTGAATCTGAAGTGTCATTTTGATACTTCTGACAAAATTTTACCATTTTATAGGCAAAATACCCATGACTATAAAAGAAACTGACCCTTCGAAGCAAAATCTTGAGGGTTGAAATGTGGCTTTTTTATGCCCCTGTATCGATAGATCGGGAGGCATATAGTGATTCACCTGTCCGTCCGTTCATTCGTTCGTCCGTTAACCCAAATTGACCGTTTCTTCTAGTATCATTATGGCTTGCTACAAAGCTTCCAAACTTGCATGGATGTTGTATATGAACACTCTCCACGCGCCTGTATCACCTGACCCCATTTTGACCTTCACCTTGACCTAATTTTGGACTTAGACTTACTTATGGACAAGGCTTCCACAGGGGGCATAAGCGTTTATTGAACGCAGTCTTGTTTTAAATTTCAAGTGTCAAAACCTTTACTCCTGAGTCAAATGGAACCCCTGAATTCCATAAAAAATTCAATGATTACTCCTATATTTTCAGATATTTTGTGGTAAATGTTCATCAACAACCGTGCCTCTACCACAATATGGTCATCAGAGACCCGTACGAGTTTGTCATCGATGTTTTCTCTATCAGGTTTCTCACTTTACAGTAACCAGGGACTTCTGAGAGCTACCATTGTCATTATTTAGTTAATTATGTCTCCCACATATAGTGGGGGAGACATGTTGTTATCTCAACTTTTTAAAGAAAAAGTTGAGCTATTGACTTGACGGGATCGTGTGCGTCAACGTGTGTGTGTGGGTTAACCCGTTAAGTTTATTGTTAGAGTCATTTTTCTCAAAGATTATCAAAGGTATCCACTTGAAACTCAACATAGTTATTCAACATCACATGGGGAGTCCATACTGACAAGGTTGGTAACCTTGTGACCTATTTTTATGAGTTATCTGCCCTTCTTACTCTTTGAATCTTCATTCACAAATGAGCATGGGTACTATCAAGTACGAGAAAGTTGAGCGTCCAGCACTCGTAGGCGGTGCTCTTGTTGTACTGGACGTTTGTTTGGATGGATGTCACAAGGCTTGTCCACTCTAGTTCTCCTAAACTATTAAACAGATTCCAATGAAACATCACATGGTACCAAGGCCAGTTGTGGATATTGTCAGCAAATTTAAGTGATCCTCATACTTGAATGGAGGATTGGTTGGTACTGTATTAACCAGTAGATTACAACCCCATTTGATTTTGGGGTCAAAGTCGCATACAGCAAGGGACATATTTGTCATGTAAATACCTTGTTTGATCATTCTGAGTACTATCATGATTGTAAAGCCTTTTTTATGCTCAACTCAACTCTTAATTGGCTCCTTTATAGTGCAACAATTTAATCAACTTAACTTTATCGGGACATAATACTCTGCTTTATTTAAAGTCAACTGTCTATTAAGTAGAAAAGTTTCAGTAAAATGTGAGTATTTTAGCTGCAAGAAAAATACAAAGTTTTAGCACAAAATTGAGTCTAGCATGCATGAAAAGTTTTATAACCATTTGACTTGGTTAAGTGGTTAACATTTCAAATTGTACTGTACAACATACATTTTTGTACAGGTATGTAGTTGAATGTATTGAAGGGCTGGTGTCTGTGAATTGTTGATTCAACTGTCCATGTACAGTATTCTCTATATCAATGCATTGATTATCTTTGTATATTATTAAGGCCTGGTTGCTTGTGTACTGGAATTGTTTATCTTCCCCATGTTTTCACAAATGTTACACATCTGAATTCTTATGTTTTATGGCTTTTTAAAAGTATATACGCAATTGTTTTTCATGATTTCTCGTAATATTTTTTCATGACTTTGTTATCTTTAAGTAATCTTGGTACCTGTGTCAAAATGTTCTTGTTAATTTTTCCTGTCAATCCATTCAATTTTTTGTTCTAAACAGGGTTCCCAAAGGCCCTTAAAAACATTGAAAGCCCTAGAATTTGATTTTTCTAGTTCCAGGCCTGGAAAATTCATGTGGAGTTTTGAAAAAAGACCACATCTAAAACCTGGAAAAGAACAGGAATTATGTTGCGTATGTGTGTTATGAATTATCTGCTCATATAAGAAATGACCTGAATTCTTTAATCCAGATTATATCCACACTGCTGGCTAGATGGTTCAAACTTGAGAATGTCTTCAAGTTCACCTTCAAATGTTATGTCTTCAAGACTCATTAATTTTTAAGTCGGGTTTTCAATGCTAATTTTGGTCCTCTTTAAAACAGGTATATCTTTCGTCAGGACCCTTTTATTGGCATATCTGTCAAACATTTCAAATAAACATACTAAAATCAAGCTTAACTCCTTAAGTCAATGAAAAAGGTCTTTGAAAATCATCAAAGAGGTTCTAGAAGGTCCTTGAAAAGTCCAGGAATTTCCTTGAGAAAATAGCACAGGAACCCTGTCTAAAGAATTTTCATTTCCTCAGCAGATTTCTTAGCATATATTGTATCATTTTTGCATCAGATTTTAATTAGTTTGTTACTTAGTTGAAGCATACACATATTTTGTAATATGTAATATGCATAGGAATACGAGGGGTGTTCCATATGTATTGTCACTGTCCTTTGCATTTTTCTATGGCAATATTTAGAAGGATTCTACGATGACTGTCTAAAAGGTGCATGTTTCTATTCTATATCTGGAAAATTACATAGCCTTTCGTCAACAATTAAGTAATTTATTGAACTTAGAAGAGGGTATGCTCGAGTACACTGGCCTTATGTTAATTTTAAGCTAAATTTGTGTCATCTTTGCAGTAGTTGTTTAGAAAAGTAAATGTCAGTATTCTTTAAACTGCAACATAAGATACGATAACTGGACCCTTATACTTCCATTAGAACTTTAAATCCAAATGAAATTATTTGTTGTCTACGATTAAGACGGTCAAAACAAGGGAGGTCACTCTAATTTATACCAAATGATGCTTGTTGTTTCATGCACCGATAACTTCATATCAATTCTACTTTGATTGCAAATTCTTCCCAAAAATCAATGTTGATGGTCAATGGCTTACATACCTGTATGATATGTCAAATTCCAATCAATTAAACTAATCGAAAATTTTCATTGAAAAGTAGCATGCTTTTTTGACTAATTTTGACACTTATTTTTCGCGACTTTGAAATGCTCTTATTTTGTTAAAAATGGCAATCAAGTACAGCAAATCATGTTTTTATCGAAGGAATTTACAAAATTTACGGTATGATAGTTGTGAAATAAGAATATTTCCCGAAAGGAAGTTTTAATCGACAGTTATTCGAACAAAGTCGCAGTGTCTATTACTAGTCCTTTGAAAAGACAACAGAAACAAAATTCCGGTTATTAAATTTTATTGATTTTTTCACGAAATATCGCGGAAATCTTGATGGTTCTAGAAATGTATAAAGATTTAAAGATATCAACGATTTTTTTTTATTTGTGACCCAAGTGACAATACATATGGAACACCCCTCGTACATTGTTTAACATGGAGCCTGTTCAATGTTTTGGCAGTGCTTTCTTATATTATTTGAGTGTGATTTATGGAAGGATTAAGGGCGTTGTGCATTCTTTAGGTTAGTGAGTTGTTGTGTGATAAAGGTGTACTAATTTCCTGTGATACTCAGATGTTATTATTATTAACCCGTGTATAGTCACTGTGTTGCTTAAACTATCAAGATTTATGATTTATATGAAATATGCTGTTTTGTTTGTACTAAGTTTGCTTGCCTCTAATAAATTACCTCCCTTGGTCATTTATGTTTTATACCATTACCTCCCTTTGCTGTGAGAATTATTGCGCTTTGATGTAGATAAGCAATGGTGACATTTGTCCAAGTAATACTGGGAAATGTAATACAAAAATAATGTAGATTCAACAAAGCTTACCGGGTATTACTATTTATTAATAAATTTATAAACTCTTGAATTTGGCGAATGTTTAAAATGTACTGACAAGTCTGGTTGAAGATGTTATTGCCTTCCTTTAATTTTGTGCTGGAAGTTAAGTATTTCAGTCATATGAAATATCTTAAAAACTATGTTTGAGTCATGTGGAGATTACCAAGTCACATTATCCCCTTGGTTCTTGAGCTTCCCTCATAAGTTTCAAAGAGTTAAGCAATGAAACCTGCTATTTTTAATGAACTTTTGGAATGTTACAACTTGTAATTGGACTCACAAGACATTCATCCCGTTGGCACAATAAGGTTTTATTTCGCTACTACAGGGGTCCTACAAAGCCGAAATAAATTTTTCTGTACAAAATAAAGCTTATTTGATGAAAAATTTAAAAAATTGACAAAGTTATGGTCATTTGAAGTTCCATAATCTGAAGTTTAACAATAATTAATGTTTGAAACCTAGTTGAGGTACAGGGGTGCTAATGGCACCCAAAACAGACTTGCGACTTGTTTTCAGGATTGGACATTATGCCTCAGTAGAACCTCTGTATATGGTGAGATACAACCTTGTTGTGTTGCGTCAAAGGGACAGAGTCTCATTCCTGAGGCATATAATATATATTTAATATATTAATTAGAACTATGAAGGGACATATTGAAGACATTAATGTTGATGTTACGTTTGCTTCTCTAGTTATGTAATAATGCTTCATTGTGTCTTATTTGTTATATAATGTTAATCTCTTGTGATTATGTTGCTTCGTTTGTTGTACTGCTAATCATGATACTATTTGTTAATTGCTATCAATACCGTTCATTAACTCGTGACTTATTTCTTTATTTTTCACACATTACTATGCTGTAAGCCATAGTATTTTCATCCTTTGGGTTTTTACTTATGATTCTTGCATGTTTATTTGAAGTGTAATCAAACTTGATAAATTGATTGATTTTTTTCCATTTAACCACAATGTGGCCATAGACTTATGACTATAATATTATCACATGAATTAACTGATTATTTTTAATAACGGTAGTTATCAAATACGTGTACACGGGACCTCAATATTTTAAAGATCTGAATTGACTCTCATTTATTGCCAAGATATGTCCTTTTCTGATCTTTCATTTGTTTCTAAAGGATACAGTGTGCATTTAAAATCATCACTTTTCATTATTTAGCCAACTACTTGTTCTCCGTTATTGTCATTTGTTTAATTTTGTTTTTATATCTACCTACTGAAATTTAATTAATAAATGGATTTGTTTGATTCTGGTTCCTGAGAATTTACTGTCAAATCATTAAATTTTGTCGACATTAAACTGGGTGGATGTAAAAATGCGATTTTGCTTTGTTGTAAATTTATGGATACAAAACATGAAAGGCAAAACTCATTGTTTAATATTTCAGTGGTTGTTCATCTTCAATGGGTGAACTATTAGGTTTAGTAGTCGAGTCAAACCACCCACAACAATAATTAGTTTACGGCAATCTTAATTGCAGTTCATTGAAATACCATTCTCATACATAAGTGGCTAGTCAAGTTCTCCAGACTATGTTTTCGGACGAAGAATACTCGTATGTGAAATACAGAGTACTGTAAAATCATTATTTTTCTAGGGGGTTGAATTTATGTTGATGTCTGTCAGTCTATGGTGAGATTGGCACACAAACAAGAAATCATCTGTCAGTAGGTCGGCAGAACAAATTACGATAAAAACAGGGGTCCTACAATTCCAAATAATCCGGATTTGCTTTACCAGAAAGAATGAAAAATGTTATTTGATGAAAATATATGAAATATTGACCAAGTTATGGTCATTTGAAATTTTATATGCTGAATAGTTTATCGATAGAACAAATATTTGAAAGAGAGTTTTGGTGTAGGGATGTGACTGCTTATCAGTAATGGCATCCGAAACACTTAAATACAGGATTAGGAATCATACCTCAGTAGGACCGCTGTCAATAACTATGAATGTCTGGACAAGTAGATGAACCCTATAAATTCCCTTTAACTTTAGGGCGGTTTGCTCAAAGGTGAAGGTCACTGGTCTTTGCTTAAAGGTCAAGGTCACTGTGACCTTTAACGTAAGTGACTAGTTGGCTCTCTTGGAAAGCATTGAGATGTTTGCAAACATATCTGTTTTTATCTAAATTATTCATTGTGCCAATATAGAAAGATTGCTGTGTCCCTATATCACATACAGAGTATTTATATAGTTTTATGTCAATCACTATTGAATTATACATCAGGTTTTATTCATTATAGAAATTCTATGAAATTCTATACAAGGGGTGATTCCAGAATTACGTGGACTTGGGTGTTTTATAAAAACAATAGAAATTCATGTCAATAATTGATAAAAGTCTTTGTGTAATATTCATACCAATCTGGGGCTTATACAGGAACAGGAACCTAAAGCTTTCATTAGGTTTAGGATCACCATAAACAATGATGATAACACTATGGTATAACAGGGGTTCCATTTGACTCGAGAGTAGGGGTTTTGACTCTTGAAATTTCCAAAAAGCCACATTATGACCCTTAAGATTTTAAGAGTTTCAAGGGCCATTTTCTCTTAAAATCGGTATTTTGTCTATAAAATGGTTAAATTTAGTCAAAAGCATCTTGATGACCCTTTAGATTCAGGAGCAAGTGGAATCCCCGGTAATACGATGAGCGTGACCCTAACATTAGCTTCTGGTTATTAGCCAACATAAACTGTTTAGAACAAAGTCCAGGTAATTCTGGATCACCCCTCATTGTGGTCTATACATGTCTGTAGTGGCTTTATTGCTACAGATATGTTCTCAGAGAATAAATGTTATGCCAAAAAATCTTTAATCATAAGTGAAGTCCAGAGAATTTGACACGATCTTCGACCTCCATTAGCAAAATTTAACAGCTGATGTATTGTCTATATTTATAACCCCGGGTGTATGTTTTCATTAGCGGTATCACAAAGACACAAATCTAAAGAATTGTTAATGCACAATTTGCTTGCGGAAATTTGTATATTCAACGCAAGGACCTTGTAATATATTCATGCATAAAGGTCAGGATCAAGTCAAATTCTCCGTGCTTTATCTTCTAGAAATACAATGTACCAGTTGTTACTGTAAATCAGGATATTTTCACAATTATTTAATTTTAACTATTATTCACAAATTTATGTCATAAACAAATTAAAAAAAATTGTGAGTTTAGCCCACCTTAGATTCCTTTGAAGAATGACACGTTTATATTTTAATCAGACATCTATGTTTTTCATTCTAACTACACTATATGTGGAGTGATTGTTTGTTTATATAGTGCAGAGATATCAACCTGATCCTGTGATTGTTTGTTTATTTAGTGCAGAGACATTTACGTAATCCTGACCTATGAATATGTTACAATGTTCTTACCCAAAATGTATCAATTTCTGCAAGCAAATCCTACATTATCAGACATTTAGATTCTGGTTTGTAGAACACTTTGGGCTTAGTTGTTATACATCCCATTTAAGGTTTTAAGGAACCAAAGTTTAGTATAGTCAAGAAATCAACTGTTAAATTCTGCAACTAGGGGTTTGAGGATCAGATTCATATCTTTGCACTACCCATGTTAATGTTTGAATGGTGTATGCTGTTGTAGGTTTCATGGTACTGTTTTATCAAAGCACTTACCGAAATATTAAACTTAAAACGTCAAAATTTTAATTCTTATTAATTCTTTAAACTCTGTAAATTGGGGACAGATATATGGTTTGTAGGAGTTAGTTCAATAACTGAATCGTTATTAGCATTGCAGATGCATTGTGGTTGTGAAAGAATTATAAAGAATTTTAAATTTGAACGGAAGTTTTATTTTTCAGTAAGTGCTTTGATGAAACAGAAGCCATGGCATGTCTTGATTTTATGTTATTCATGTGGATATAATCTTCTATTTGTACAGAACATTATTAGTTTATTCATGAGAGTCATTGAAATAATACAGGATATGTATACATTTTTATATGGAAGAAATATTGTTATAACATACCTTGTTTGTTCTCATTTCTACCCAACAGCTTCAATATGAGAAAGGGGTTTGGTTGTTAGGCTAGATTTTTTAAATTGTTTGTTACTCAGACTTAAGCGAGTGAAATGTCCGAATAAAAAACTCCCGAAATACACCTACCACGCTGTTGGTGGTTGACAAGTCATTAGTTAATGACGGTCTGGTTTTAAGCAATCATGCAACAACATTGTTAGTTTTCAGAAAAACAGCCAATTTGTCTTATGACTAGTCTAGTACAATACATTGAAGTGACAGGTGAGTGAGCTTTTGTGATCACTCTTTGTCCGTCGTCCGTCCGTCGTCCGCCCGTCAACAATTTGCTTGTGTAGACACTAGAGGTCACCATTTTAGCCTAATCTTTATGAAACTTGGTCACAATCATCATCTGAACAAAATCTAGGTCAAGTGCAATATTGGGATATCTGGGACCAAGATCTAGGACTAGGTCAAATCACAAGCCTTGCATGCTCTGCTACGACAGGTGAGTGACCTAGGGCCCTCTTGTTTAAAATGACAAGATTTGGCTCAAGGGTCTGAGTAACGAAAAGTCAAAGAACTCTGGCCTTTGTTTGTTTTCGGCTAAGTTGTACATGTGTGTGGTCATTCGTATATTCCCTGCCAGATAGGGCAATGACCTTGCATCAAGGAGAGAAAAGTCATTATAATGTTGTATCATAAAACATTTTAAAGCTTAGTTTGTTACTTATACTAATTTATTAAAGATCGATTGTGAAACAAGTTATATTAATCACTCGAGACACCTCATTCCTGATGTTATCCATCGCCACGAGGGTATGAGAGAAGAGAAGCCAGTTTCCCTTTTATGCCGAGCGTCTAGCAAGGTTATATCTGGTACCATTTATATTTCGTCTTTGGTATGACATGGCCAGGGATAGAACCAGCGACCTCCCTCTATCGAGGCGGCGTCTTATGTCCTTATTAGCAGATTATAGCAAAAAATAAAGGGGTCAAGTTGGAACATTTGCACACCACAAATATTGTTATACTGTGTAATTTACAATTTATTTCACTTTTATTTTGCATTAATTTATATATAGATTGAAATAATAGACATAAACACAACTGTCTTACAGTAGTAAATCAGTATACAATGCACATTACAATGGACACAAAATACAATTATGAAGCATCACATAATGAACAAGTCACTAAGACTTGCAAGCAATACAGAAGTCCCCTACCGGTTTGAAGTCATTAGCTTTAAATTTATTCCAATGTTTCTGTTGCCATAGCAACCACAATTTTTATCAGAATCAAAATATTTTTGACATGCACAATTCCCTTATTGCCCCTATCCACATACCAAGTTTCATAAACTTAGCTTGGAAACTGAGTTATGTCAGGATCCAGATTTTTGACGGATGGCAAACCCCTCGGGTTGAAAAACGGTAGGGGACTAATAAATATAACAACATTATTAATTTGAATACAAATCATGATACATTCCAACATGGCCCTTATCTAAGGACACATGATATTTAACCAGATTATTGTTTCTGCCCACTGCCTACATCTACATTTGTATTTATATAACTCTTAATTAATCAGGTAAATAGAAAGCACATGATATTATTTCATTAATGTATTGCGGAGCATATGGTCAAGGGTATGACCATAGACAATGTCGAAGAATAATGCAACCAACTTCTCCACATGTGGAGCCTATAATTATGATCAAGGGTATGACCATAGATTGTAACGAAAGATGGCAACAAACTTCTCCACATGTGGAGCATATGGTTGAGGGTATGACCATAGACAATGTCAAGGAATATCACAACCAAGGCAACCAGGGAATGCAATCCATACAAATGTATATATATTTAACGACATTCTAGAGCTCTCAATGACTGCAGTAACTGGGCAGGATCGTCTTTTTTTGCTCTTGACTGAGACAGTTGTAGTGGCCTAGTGGGTGATAACTGTGTAATATATGCAGGCATTATGGCAAGGGTCAGGTTAACATTTGAAAAAAATTGACAAGTAATTTTATAACATATAAGTCAGTTATAATACATTGAATTTGATACCCCTCTTATACAAAGTATAGTCCAGTTAGGATAAAAATCAAGTGACGCAGCGGTCAAGTCCATTATAACGGTGTAAAACCAATTATAAAGGCTTGTACTGTACAAACAACTATAATTTCAATGCTAAACTAACATACTAAACTTCGCTCCACCTGTTTAGACAATGGTTGTGATTTTTTGCGTGCACCTAAACGGCAATGTCACTGTCACAATATCCTAACCGGACTATAGATACTAATGGTTTTAAATGTTAGGAGTTCTGTTCAGGATTGTTTACAAAATTAACAGAGTATCCTCCAGAGTTAGGGTCTTGATTCATCTGAAAGTTATTTGTTGACAATCCGAATGGTCGTAAAATCATGTTGCCTAGATCCTTTAACTTTCCTGAAAGATCAATACAGAACATACCCATTAGGCTAGATTTACAAATATGTGAGGTGGTTCATGTAATCATGGTGACCTATGCTTGCATTCAAATTTAACAAGAGTACACCCTACGAGTGCTGGATGATAGACTTTTTCATACTCTACAGCACACTTGCTCATCTGTGATCCAAAGTACATGTATAACAAGGGAAGATAACTCTATAAATTTAGGTCACAGGGTTACCAGCATGGTCAGTATGGACTCCCTTGTGATGGTGAAAACCTAAATTGAGTTCAAGTTGATACCTTTCATAGTCTTTGAGAAAATGACTCTGACAAAAAACTTCACCAACACACACAAGATCCCATCAAGATAACAGCTCGACTTTTTTTCTTCGAATGTGACTAGTAAAGTCTCCATAAGACTGAAATACTGTTAACCAGTTGGACTTCAACAAACATTATTATTTTTTAGAAAACATACCCATCATTTCCTCTTTCATTTTTTCATTTCTTTCCTTAATTTGATCAGGCAGTCTCTGAAATTTGAGAAACAAGTTTTCAAAATCTTCCTGTAATGCAGTAATGAAATACTGAGAAAGACTTCATCATTAAACAAAACAACGATACTATCCATATCAGGGTGGTCAAAGAATAATACAGACTTTCAGCAATAAATAGTGATGCGTAAAGTTTCGAAGCAATAAACAGCATGTGATAAGTTCTTGCCAAAATCTATTACAAATCATTCAAGATCAAAAATATTGTCTGCACACGTATAGTATGGAGTATTGGACCCGACTCTCGACCTTCAATTACCATAATTTGACAGCTGATATACTGTCTATATTTATAACCCTGGCTGTATGTTTTCATAAGCGGTAAGTATCACAAAAACACTCGAGGTTTAATACCAACACAAATCTAAGGACTGATATTGCTGCAGTACTTTATTTCGAGTAAGTTGTTTCGTTTCCTCAAAAACATACGCACACAGCATGGTAATGTATCAGTATATGGTTATAGTTTAGCAAGAGAAAACGAAAGTAGACCTGTCGCTGTTATGTTTACAAATTTACAATTTGCACAATTTGCTCGAAATTTAAGTATTCAACGCAAGAACCTTGTTATATATTCATGCATAAAGGTCAGGATCAGGTCAAATTCTCAGTCTTATACTTCATTGATATTTACCATGCATGCAGCCCTAGCAGAATGCTCCCGAGGGTCTAACTCAACGATTTTCTGATAGTCTGCCAGAGCCTCATCTAACTTGTCTGTTTTCTCGTATAGCTCTGCCCGCCTTGCTAAAGCCTTTAAGTATACAGGATGTAGGTCCAGCGCTTTAGAGCAGTCCTGAATTGATGCCTCAAAATCTTCCTAAAATGGTTTAATTATGAATAAAACAATTGGAATTCAATAGTTTTTAACTAGATAATTAAGACTGTGTTTCTCTGGTTACATGCTGAAAAAGATGGGATAGGTAAGAAAAATATGTTTATAGTTTTATTTATGCTAAGAAAAATATGTTTATAGTTTTATTTATGCTACGCCCTGGAATACCAATGAACCGGCTGTGACTATGCCAAAAACTAACTTAGGGTAGGGCAAAAATAGAACCATATTTTATAAATTATTACCGTAGTTTGTTGTTGTGCAGCAAAACATCTCACAAAATAACAATTTTTCATAAAGTTAATTTTAATTTTTCAGATTGAACACTGGTTCCTGAAAAAATCCTAAAATATGGCTAATTCACTCATTGCTTACCAAACGCATTTTGCAGGCACCTCTATTTGAATACATTATTGCACGATCTTTAGGGAATTTCAAGGGACATGTTCTCAAAGCTCGAGAGTAGATACGTAAAGCTGACTTGTAACTCCCACAACGAAACAGCTCATTGCCTTCTTCTTTTAATGATTGAGCATCCATTCTTTTCTCCTGCAGAAAGAACAATATACATGAAGAACCCTAGGTATGCATTCATTAAAATCAATTTAATGAATCAATTAATTGGTAGATTAGTCTTGAAATCTGTGAACTTTGAGTTATATATTCATATAGGCGAGGCCCCCAGAAGAGGTTAGTCACTTTAGTTTTTGTGCATGATACAGAAGATGCCCCAGTTCCAGAAGCATCCCTGGCTCTTTTACGAGTCTGATGTGAAGCATCAGCAGGACCTCAGTTTAGTCTCATCCCAAAGACTGATTTTAGTTATGTTAGGTGGGAAACACTGAAAAGCATTTCTGTTTTAATCTGGCTGGAGGCAGGATCGAACCCACAACCTTCATATCAGCAGTCAGTAGCTCTTACCCCTGAACCACTTGTCCACCTAGATAAAGTCAGTGGATCAAAGGATTATATTTTCCCTGAAGTGTTTCAGAATTTTAAAATATGGCTTTTATTATCATTTTATGATTTATAAACAGATTCAGAATGTCATTTGTTTTAGAGATATTTGTATTTAATTAGATAAACTCTATAAAGCAGACTAACATGAAAACAGTCTAAGAATTGATAAATACTGCCCTTAATTAGAAACATCATAGTTTGGTCATGTTATTGGATCAATAAATTAGAGGTAAAAGACATAAAAATAAGCTCTACCTCTTTCTGTTCATCTGTGAGCTTGTCTTCAAGTTCTTGTAGGTTCTGTTTATCAGTTTGAATCTCTTCTCCTTCATCAGCTGATTCATACTCTATCTCAGACCCTGATTCTTCACTCACAAAGTCATCATCAGAATCATCAAGTCCATCACCATCACTTTCTCCATCAGGCATAATACCCTCAGATGTGCTAACGGATTCATTTACAGGTTCACTACAACCCTCATGTTCATCTGCAGCTGTTACATTGTTAACAAGTTCACAATTGGAATCAGCTGGTTTATCACAGGCTTGTTTATTGCAGTCAGATGTTTCAGACACAGGATTTCCTACACTGGCATCACCACCGAAAGTCCTACTTTCGCTTTCACCATCGTGCAGTATTTGGTCGTTTACAGAGTCGGTATTTCTAATTATTTGTTTATTTTCATTGTCTTCTTTTTCACAGTTCGTTTCGCTCTCAGAGCTGTTTATATTTAACGCATTATTCAGACGATCTGCCAAAGGAGACTTCACATCCGACGACGATGACTCGGAAAATTTATCATAATCCATTTCCGTACAAATAACAATTAATAGACTAAATTTATATCATTCAATAAGGAATGGAATTTATCTAAATATGTTAGTACGCTTACTGTTAACTTGAAATACGTAAATCAGTAAAATAACGTATTTTTTTCGATAATCTAACAATTTGATGATTGGTACTACAAATGGCGTTATTTAATAAAGGGAGAAAACTTGGTAAGTTAGGTTATGTATAACTACCACATCAAACCGATCCTTACCGTATATAATTATGCGGTTTCACGAGAGCTAGTATTATTGTTATGACTATGAGTATTTAAACTACCGTAGCAAAACTATTTAAAACGTATTTCAAAAATGAAATATTGAGATTGAACAGTATAAATTTCACAAATCGCTGTTTTCGTGGGTTTTTTTTTCGCAAATACCTCAATAATGTTGTTTAGATCTTTTGTCTACATGATGTAGGTTTGGTATTTTATTGTGATTTTATTATTCTTTGATCAACTTTGGATACTGCCAATTGACAAGACTAACTTAGAACCCACTCTTATACCCCAAAAACAGAATTTTGGCATTCCCAACTTTTCGTCTCGACATTATTTTGAAAACATTGAGTGTATGAAAGCTGTATATCTTTTAGTGTATATATTGTATACATGTAATATACTAGGGCCTGGGCATAGTGGTTCTGAATTCAAACCCTGACTATATTATGTTTTCCGATGTTAATAATATCTTTGCCAACATGATTTTTCACCAAGCATGCGTAATTTCCACTTTTTAAATAGACTACCCCAGAACTTATTTGTGCATCTGCGAGGTTTTACAATAATTTACTGTACTTTTTAGGACTTTTTGGCAGCTACAACTAGGTCTTCAGCTGTTTTAAACGACTGAAACTAAGTCTTTCAGCCTTTTTTCATAGCTGAAGCTATTGAGTCATTCAAGTTTTTGTATAGCTGAAACTATGTCTGCCAGCCTTTTTATAGAGCTCTGAAACTAGGACATGTTTTCGCTAGTTTCAGCAGTCAAACAGTCGTAAGACATCGTTTCAGCGAAAACGATGTCTTACGACTGTTTGACTGCTGAAACTAGGTCTTTCAGTGGTTTAGTTCCATTTTATTGTTTAGTTGTGTGTTGGGCATTGTGACGCGTGATTCTGGTCTGTGTTGTTTCTGTTTTCTGTGCCCGACTGTTTCAGTTGGCAGCTATCTTCCCTGTCTGATTGTAAAAATAAAGTTTGATATTTTTACTGTGCTATTTAGGTATGCTCATTTTGCAACTTAATTAATACGACCGCAGGCATAAATACATATCTATGTTAAATTAAGCCTATAGGTCCCACTGAGGAATTCCACATCGGCGATGTTCTCCTGATTTCTTCCAATATCATCCGATTCATCACAATTCCTTCCGATATCACAAACTGTCTCATGACTTACCCGAAGAATCCCCTAGACCACGAGGAACCTGTTCCCGATGTCCTGATAGCTCATTAATTTTTATTCGGGAGTACATCGCCGAGGCAAAAAATGCTTAGTGGGACATACAGGTAGGCTTTAGGAATGTTTAGATACATTGGAACTATAGACTACATATAGTCTAGTTTAGTTATGGCCCTGCTAGAGGTCAATGATAATTCTATATACATGTAGGTATTTACAATAATTATTAACTTCAAAGAAGTAACTTGAATAATATACATGGCTATCTGTAGTTTATAGTTAAAATAAATGTAAACATTCCTAACCTAGATATTTAACTATAACTCAAACTGTATCATTGAATAAATAATATGAATGTAAATGCATGCATAATCTGTAGTAAATGTAGTTTTGTTTGAAATCTTATCATGGTTAAGTTACCTAGCTGTGAATGCGAAAAAAAGATTATAAATTTAGTTGTGTTTTCTTTTTTTTATTTCATTAAGGTATGTGTACATACATTTAACAAGAATGAAATATCAATACACGATTATTGGTAACATTTGCATAGGGTATTACATACTTTAATATCATATGACAATAACTCAAAACTATAATTGCGTATTTTTATTTCTATTTCAATAAAAGGTACATAGTGGACAACAATGGAATGCATGATACATGTATATAGATTCTATACATACAGTTGTAAACATAATTCGACAATAATTGAATTGTCATCTTCACCTAGAATATTACACTTTAAATATCATAGCAATGGCTTTCTTATCGCCCTTTAAAAGTTACTTTTAAACATCAATTGTATCACATGGGATGGAAAAAATACTACATAAACTACTAGTATTAGAAAATCTGCTAATGAATGTATACAATTCAATACAAGACTACTACATAATTTATAACACTATCAGTCCACGAGAAAAGTACTACGGGCCCGTATCTCTAAATGCACTGCATAATTTCATAATTATAAAATGTATCACTCAATTAGAAGATCTTCCGTAGTCTACAAAATTCAATACAAGACTACATAATGAACTTCACGTTAACAGTAAATGCATTGTATATTCTTAAGCAATCCTAGTCAGCTTATGTCTCTAAATGCAGAACATGTACATCATTATACATTAAGTTCGTAAACATGTGTTCCTTCATTCTTTCACAACGGTAATATCTACAGTTTCCTCCGATTTCTGCTCAGTAACTGGCACAGTGATAGAAAACTGTCCCTCGTCGTCTACGAATGCTCGAGCCTCACTTTTCTCGGCATTCTGTGGAAGTTGATACATCCTATGAACTTTTTGGCTTCTCAACATATCACCATCTTTCCATTCACGTTCAGCATCGACCAACAACGTACTGTCTTTACATTGGACTTTGATCTTATCGGATGGATAGTCCTTAAGGTTAAGCTTCACACTAAAAGACTTGTTTCCGTCCATCACAGCAAGCTCAGAAGATTCCAGTTTGGCATGATGTTGACTTTCATCATCCTCACTCACAGTGTCGACATCGACCGTTTCTCTGTCGTTAGTGCTATTATCTAGAACTACAAAGTCTTCTGAAGGTACTGGACTTCCGCTTCCTGTACTGCCGACGTCATTGTTCTGATTAACCTCATTGGTCAAACAGTCAACAATGAAGTCAGCAAATGACGCTACTGATTTCTTATCACTTTCGTCATCACTTTCATCAGCAACCTCAGTGACAATGTATTCTCCAGATGGTTTGGAATCCTCTTCAACTTTCCCTGTAATATGTACGTCATCTTCAATGACGTCAGATTTATCTTCACATTTATCATGTGTCTGTTCATTCGAAGTATTGAGCTTCTGTTCACGCGCTTCTGCTTCAATATCTGCAGACTTCGTGGATTCGGGACGTTTATTTCCTATGTCATGAGTATTACATTTAAATATTCCCCTGATAATGAAGTGTCCTTGTTGATTGACGTGACACGTTATTCGGCTTCTATTCACATCATCCGGTATAGCTACAACACGCTTTCTTTCTATAAGGTCGACATTATCTCCTTGCTTCATCTCTTTCCTGCCATGAATGACCAACGAATCACCATCAATCTTTATTTTGATGTCGCTTGGTCGGAAACCACTCATGTCCAGTACTTGAATCCATGGTTTCCTAATGCCAGTTGTAGTAAATCTAAGTCTACGCACGCTGGGTGGAGGCTGACAAGCTGACCGTTGTCTCTCACTACGGCAGACACTTGGTGACATCATGCCGCGTTGTTTGGCTTCAAATAAAGCGTCAGCTATAATTTCTTCAAGTGTAGGTTTGTGGCACACGAAGTTTTCTGCTCCATGATGATAGCTCGTCATTGGGACAACGACTTGTTGGATTAATCTACCCATAACTGTGGATTGTAGCCTTTTGTTCGTAGGTAAACGTATATATAGTGAATCAGTTGTTAAATGTAGTAAACTACGTAGATCTATTCAGTCTATAATGTTTCTTGTCGAACTTTGTCACTCGTTGAGGCGTAGGCTTCTTGTTTCTTGCTAGTAAGTTGCGAGTTTGTGACAAAATGTGATTTCCAGGAGTTTATATACTGTTTACTGATCAGAGTCCAGAACATTCGTGAATATTCAGACATAATCACGAGTTTGAATTTTCGCGTCAAATCTAGAACATTCTCGGCGCATGCGTAATATAGTCAGATATGCAAGTAAAGAGCTAAATATAGACTAGAAATTTCCATTTCTAAAAATAGAAATTAATGATAATGTACAGTAGGATGTGTTTTATCACATGACTTGTATATTGTAGATAGATCTAGATTAAATATTATAAAATTGGTATGCTGCTGTTATATTAGTTGAATGAATATAGATCTACATGACTAAAGTAAACGCTGTACACATGCATGTACTTTACATATGACGCTATTTCTTAAATAATGACCAATGCTCAAACCATGTTGTAAAATAACACCTAGGTTTTTTTCTTTTTATTTAAAATAATAACGTGTGAGTACATGTATGCCTATAAGATGAGTTGCAATCATATTGTTACAAATAAACATGTTACAACAAATGGTTACATTGTATTGTATTCATCCAGCAGGGCTCGTAAATGTTCCCAGTAAAACCACAGTCTGCATTGGTGAACATGTTTTTTCTGTTATGTATACATGTAGTCTTGGGTCCGTTGCCTATGCAAAGCGCCACCGAGCGCCTTTAGACATGCCATCCTCTAGGACACCGAAGGGTTCCCGAAGGCTAAATTTGCCTAATCGGGATGGTTCGGCATGTCTTCGCGATGTTCTGGAACCCTTCCGTGTCATTTCTGTACGCTTCTGGTTCACTTCGGGACCAAAAAATCTTCGGCATCCAAATTTTAAAAGTTTTAAAATTTGGACGCCGAAGGTCTTGTTCGGGGGTGCTTCGGGGGTAATCGGAAAACCATCGGCTACAGTTCGGGGTGATCGGGAATCCATCGTCATTCACTCGGCATCTTCGGGAAGCCTTCTGCGAGGCGTCGTAGTCATTTTATTCATCCCGAGTGGTTCCCGAAGGATGCTGAATCGATGCCGAATACTCCCCGAACATGACGAACGGATGAGTTATACACACGGAAGCTATGTCGATCATGTTAAGAGACATGCCGAATAGTTGCCGAAAGCGCCGATTGTGAACGGAAGGGATGTCGAGTCGTAGCCGTATTTCCCGAACTATACACGAGCGACTGTGGAAGCGATGAGGTCAGGTGGGTGCCGATAGTTTAAATCTTGAATTGAGGCTTTCATCATGGTCCTACAAATCAAGGACAAGCTTTCAAACAGGGTTGTATCAGCCCCTGTAGAAAACGATGACACAACCAGCGCCCCGCGGTCTTCAGCTATTAAAGGAAAACACCGGAAAGAGATCCAGGTTAATCTACCAAGGGCTGTATGTCTTTTTCATCAGCTCAATAAGGTCATTCCCACTTTGTGTAGCTGAAACTATGTCTTTTACTTTTTGTAGCTGAAGATGCAAGATTAATGGCGTCTTTCACGCATCGTATTCAACTTTCAACTGATAACAAGATAGTATTCGCCACCGTTTATATACATCGGTAACCTTTCAGCATTCTATCGGCATCGATTCGTAAACACTTCCGCATGTTCTGTAATGTAACCGCAACCTTTCCGCAAGATCGGCTAAATCCTGGACTGTCGGCATTCCTTCGCGTTGCGTTTGGCTACTTCGGAAAGGTTTCGGCGTCACAAGTTATACTGCAACATTTCGTATACCGATCCGCGAATACATCCCGAACGAGCCCGATGGCAAAGATCCGCCCGTTTATTTTGATAAACGATCCCGAAAGGTTCCCGAAACTAGCAAACTGTGATCGGCTACCGTCCCGCAAAGCATCGTGTCTAGTGGACGGCATGTTAAATATAGAAGGCATGACTTCCTTACTTGGATCAGTGCACGAGTTTATCAAACGCAAATCGTGTGCCGATATGTTCAAATGACCGTCAAAATCAACTGCCCGTAAGTGGAACATACGGGGTTCCCATATACAACGGATGTAAATTGGGGATGTCAAAACTCTGTATTTTGTCGGTGATATAATTTCTTAGGCCTATAATTTGATGGACCCATCAATCGCGGATAAGAAACATGGACGATCTTTGGTGGCAGATCAGCATGAACTCGAATTGGTAGGTTGGTATGCAATCAAATCAATGTTAAGGTGATTCGCGGGGTTTCAGTTGAGCGGAAGTTTAACAATCGGAGTAACTAAGACGTATCGAAAGTGTCTGACTACCACGATGAAATACTAATAGTACGAAAATGCTTAAAACAGATGTTGCAGCATATTCTCATGTCATAAAGTTGGGATGTTACTGTATTGTAGTTACTCGTACTTTGCATTGCTAGGCGATGGCGCCGTACACAGGGTAGCAATACCACGTGGCGTTTGGCTACAGTTACAAGTAGTAATTTGTAAACATTGGAACACAAATATAGCCATAAGTATTTTATTTCTTCATCGAGTTCTATAACACACACGTCACGCTAAGGGGAAAAGTATTTGTTTTCCGTGAAATATAATGTATTTTTCAGCAGTTTTACCGATTTTTCAATTACCCTGTGAAACCTACACGTTCCATGGTTTCACAAGGTAATAGACAAAACGGCACAGCCGCGGAAAAATATGTTATATTTTATGGAAAGCAAATAATTTTTCCCTTAGCGTGGCGTAATAAATTTCGATGGTTTGGCGGAAAACTATTGTAACTCATTATGTTTTATGAAGGTATATTTCATAGAAATCGATGAAAAAATAAAATACTTATGGCTTTTTTGGTTTCCAATGTTTACAAATTTCTTCTTGTAACTGTAGTCAAAAGTCACGTGGTATTGCTACACTGGTACAGGAGGTTTTAGAATCCTACTATATGTGCAAAATATTGAAAACTGGTTACAATTCCATCACTCGTTTAAAAGATGGTACCATCATCATTTAACAGATATATTTTACCATTAGGCAAAAACTACGTTTGAGTGCATCTTGCTATTTTAAATCCTGAACTATTAAAGTTTTCAAAACAATGACAAACGTAAATTATATATAGACAATGTGTTGTGAAGACGATTTTACGTCTTCTGTGTGTTGATATATGTTACTTGGGGCTGTATTACTGTGCACCCAAACTGTGGTTGACTGTCTTCCAAGATCTAAAAATAATCAAGAAGTGTGTCCTTTCCTCAAATTTATTTTACACAAGTATAGTTCTTAAAACATAGAAGTCGGTATCAAAAGTGACGATAATTTATGAATACAAATAAGCAACATAAATATATCAAATGTATTAGATGTTATGAAATTTAAGTATAAAGTATTTTAAATGCTATAGAAAACAGTGTTCAAATGACGACAATAAACAAAGCATTAAAATACATACGGCCTAAGATCGACCTGAACTTTCGGTTTAAATCATTTAGAAAATATAGCAATAAGAAGTATACATACATGTCATTATGTCAAACAGCGTGGAATAATGATAATTAAACAAAAACTTTTAATTAAAACAACTCTGTTTTGATTTACGGGTTGAATTAAATCCAAAGATACAAAATTACTGCTAAGTGCATAATGGAACCGAAACGGCCAGAATAACCGAAAAGTATACAGCGCTCTATGTGCAACATAGGCCGCTTAATAAATTTCTTTACTCCGATGAATACCAATTTCTCAATACATACTAATTCATCAATAATGAATTCAAATACAATTCCACACTGTCAAGCAATTAAAATACAGAAATAAAATACTATTCATCAAAAGTTCATAAACCTTTGTAGGTACATTTGTTATATACACGCATAATACACCCACACAAAAATAACTGAACTTACAGTAAAACAGTATTACTTCTACAATTAGAAATCTTGCGAATTATAAAACATATTGAATTTCTGAATAAGAGTACTTGTAAAATACATAAAGAATATAGCAAAGTTTCTTACCTAAAAATAATCAAGAAGTGTGTCCTTTCCTCAAATTTATTTTACACAAGTATAGTTCTTAAAACATAGAAGTCGGTATCAAAAGTGACTTCTCTGAGGAAGGACACAACTTTAAACGAAAGACCGAAAACAATAATTAACCAATCAAAAAGCCGAATAAAATTTAAGACATTTTGTATTGACCAATGAAAAAGGAGTTTGAAAATTACTTAACACGTCTTGCTCATTCTGACATAAAAGAATGTTTGAGCCTCAAGCGACAAAAAGGTGTAAATGGCTTGTAATTGCCAATCACCGAAATCCGGCTGAAATGCAGTATTCCGGAGACAAACCGGCTACTTCGCTGATACTGTTTCAATGGTTTTTCGCACCTCCCTTGTTAACTGTTTTTATACCATATGTTTCAATCAAACAAAAATGCACTCATTCAACATGTCAACAATTACAACATACATAACGAACACAATCTATTGTTGTAAAAATACCCATATTTAACATTCATACTTAAAATTCTAGAAATTGTGTAGAAATAGATTATCTATAATATCTGTGGAAATTCCCAGCATACAATTTCAACTTCAACAATTTAGATGTAAAAATATAACCCAAACTTATAAATAACCCATATTTTATTAACATTTAGTAAAAGAAAAATCACAAATTTTAGGGCATAACACATTCCCCCTCCCTTAAATTACTTTATTCCTATAAAGTGTACTCTCAACCCACCTTAAATGTTGGTTAAAACCATGTTTGTACATTACTGGCTTATATCACACTTAATTTGATCTTTGGTTACAACAATAATAATAATTTCAATAATCTGAACATGTTTTTCTCTAAAATATATACATTGCATAATGTCAGTAACACAATTTCAACCATTATTTATATGAATGTAAAAACTTTATTAAGTCTATACAAATTTCATTGTCTGCAAAAAGAAATATTTACATCAACCATTAATAGTTGTGAAGTACATGTATAATTTATATGTTTCAAACATGTAGACATATATATATATATATATATGAATAATAACACACACACAATGTTCATCAAACAATAAAAAGAAGCTGCAAGTGCAACCTACTATAAAATGGCATAACTATTAACTAGTAAATAGACATTTGTCTTTAACCACAGTACATTTAGATGTACTTGTAGGTGCCAACTCTAATTATTGTAGTGCAATGGGTCTACATGTATAACGGAATTAATAAATTGTCATGTTTAGCAAAGAAATTCACAGAATATGCGGTGCGCAATATATGTCGAATTTGTCTAGATTTCCTAATTCCCACTCTGAAAGTGGATTGAACATTACTTTTCTGTTCAGTTTGTTTATTTTTTACATAAAAATTATCCCAGTCAAAGGATAATATGGGTGTCCACAATCCTTGAATTGAAATACATGAAATATCATGTGGAACCCGAATGTTCCAGTAGCTGGGACACATAGAAAGGTTATATACAGGTACATACACACATGAAAATCCATTAGTTAATTCAACAATTACTTGTGTTTTACATCTGCTTTTACAAGTTTTAACCACTAAAATGATAACAAATACCAGTGTCAAAGTCACACATGCTAAAATTAAATGATCAAAAGTTATATCAATGCTTTCCCAAAAATTGCTAGATGGTGCTGGGGTTGTGTCAGGCTTATGGTAGATAAATGATGGTACAGTGGCTGCTTGTACCTGAGACTTAGATCTTTGTAGAACAGATAATATAATAAGTGCTTTCCTTAGTTTACAAATATAAAACCAGTTTTCTAATTAATGCTCTAACAACACTTCATCTACAACTGCTACTGCTACTGTGTCAGAACCTCTACTACACTATGTTAAATGAACAATTTTTCTCTGTTATGATAGCTGTATATCACATAGGTCACTGTGACCCTCACTAGCCTCCTGTGGCCGATATGGCTCGAACAGAACACCATAATTCATTTGCTGCAGCTCACTCGGTTAAATACCAGATGCCATAGTGGAACCAAGAACATCAAGGAATAGAATCAGCATCAGTCAATTGAAGTCAACTAAACATATAAGATAGTGACCATTATCTACCATGGAAATAACAATGTAGCTACTGGTTGCAATTTCCATCAAACGATAGAAAGTAGAATACCTTTCTCACACCTTTCACTCTTAAGTTCACATTCTCACACTTTTTTACATAACTCAACTTTCAATTGATTTGGAGATAAATATGGACTTATATTGAGTACTGATGTAGTACTACACTTTAAATTGACAACAACAACTTCAACTGAATCTAAAACCTTCTAAATTATCAAAAAGATATTAATTCTAATAGGTCCACATGTGTTACACGGTTACAAAAATCCCAGTATAATTAAATATACTCAATTAAGGACAAAACCAAACGATAAGTATCTGAGAGCTCTTAACAGCAAAATGAACAGTTCAGTTCAACCATTTACACCCTGTTACACTACTGTTCACCTGTTACACTACTGTTTACCTGTTACACTACTGTTTACCTGTTACACTACTGTTCACCTGTTACACTACTGTTCACCTGTTACACTACTGTTCACCTGTTACACTACTGTTCACCTGTTACACTACTGTTCACCTGTTACACTACTGTTCACCTGTTACACTACTGTTCACCTGTTACACTACTGTTCACCTGTTACACTACTGTTCACCTGTTACACTACTGTTCACCTGTTACACTACTGTTCACCTGTTACACTACCGTTTACCTGTTACACTACCGTTCACCTGTTACACTACTGTTCACCTGTTACACTACTGTTCACCTGTTACACTACTGTTCACCTGTTACACTACTGTTCACCTGTTACACTACCGTTTACCTGTTACACTACTGTTCACCTGTTACACTACTGTTTACCTGTTACACTACTGTTCACCTGTTACACTACTGTTCACCTGTTACACTACTGTTCACCTGTTACACTACTGTTCACCGGTTACACTACTGTTTACCTGTTACACTACTGTTCCTGACACAAACCACCATTAAATAAGTCGTAGCATCTTTTGACTTTACCATAATGAATACTGTCCAAAACATGATACTGATATTTACTTAAATGAAATATAATCAATAAAAAATGCAAAGACAATTACTCCATCTATTGTTAAAAGCCTAATTCTAAATGTAATCACCCGAAAAATGTTTAACGGTCAACAAATATTTAAAAAATGAAAATATAACAAAATGGACCTGTAACAAAAATATATACATTGAAAATAACATTAATTATACAGTTTTCATTAATAATATGTGTTTTAAATGTTATTATACGTAATATATATAATATATAGCACCACATTTTGCTTTAAAGCATTAAGCACACATCTATTCACATATATATGATCACTGACTAATATTTAAGTTATAAAATGTCTAATTTTCTTCTGTCCAAGCATACCCGAACTGTCTGTTTGTTTCTACTGTGTTTTAAAATATAAGTTGAACACAGTTCAGAGTTTATTCGATTGAAATAATGCTTCAAGTTCATGATGGGCAGATCTTTGTGACCCACACAATATTGTTGGTTCTTCATTGTTGTGGCTATCACTGACGTTTAGTGTTAAATGTTACATACCATACTAAATCGCTGATAGTTGCTTTGTATTCCACGGTTTAAGTTTGAAATTGGGAAATTTGTTGACTGTAATTCAATAATCTGAGTCATTCGTTTTACATCTGATGACCTTCAGATGGACTTTGATGTATTCTACGTCTTCTATTCTCGGACCAACCTCGCAGTGGTAAATGGCATCTGTTTACTCAGCCTTTACTCAGGTCTCTTCTTTTGCTACTCGCTTGTTACCTCACTTTGCGCTTGTTACTCACTCGTTACTCGCTTGGCTAATCTGAGAGGGCAGGCTCGAATCCCTACCCACCACGTGTTGTGAAGACGATTTTACTTCTTCTGTGTGTTGGTATATGTTACTTGGGGCTGTATTACTGTGCACCCAAACTGTGGTTGACTGTCTTCCAAGATCTAAAAATAATCAAGAAGTGTGTCCTTTCCTCAAATTTATTTTACACAAGTATAGTTCTTAAAACATAGAAGTCGGTATCAAAAGTGACGATAATTTATGAATACAAATAAGCAACATAAATATATCAAATGTATTAGATGTTATGAAATTTAAGTATAAAGTATTTTAAATGCTATAGAAAACAGTGTTCAAATGACGACAATAAACAAAGCATTAAAATACATACGGCCTAAGATCGACCTGAACTTTCGGTTTAAATCATTTAGAAAATATAGCAATAAGAAGTATACATACATGTCATTATGTCAAACAGCGTGGAATAATGATAATTAAACAAAAACTTTTAATTAAAACAACTCTGTTTTGATTTACGGGTTGAATTAAATCCAAAGATACAAAATTACTGCTAAGTGCATAATGGAACCGAAACGGCCAGAATAACCGAAAAGTATACAGCGCTCTATGTGCAACATAGGC
Source organism: Spisula solida (assembly GCA_947247005.1). Lineage (NCBI taxonomy): Eukaryota > Metazoa > Mollusca > Bivalvia > Venerida > Mactridae > Spisula > Spisula solida. The sequence continues at coordinate 16,667,603 of OX365952.1, read as the reverse complement.
CGCTTAATAAATTTCTTTACTCCGATGAATACCAATTTCTCAATACATACTAATTCATCAATAATGAATTCAAATACAATTCCACACTGTCAAGCAATTAAAATACAGAAATAAAATACTATTCATCAAAAGTTCATAAACCTTTGTAGGTACATTTGTTATATACACGCATATTACACCCACACAAAAATAACTGAACTTACAGTAAAACAGTATTACTTCTACAATTAGAAATCTTGCGAATTATAAAACATATTGAATTTCTGAATAAGAGTACTTGTAAAATACATAAAGAATATAGCAAAGTTTCTTACCTAAAAATAATCAAGAAGTGTGTCCTTTCCTCAAATTTATTTTACACAAGTATAGTTCTTAAAACATAGAAGTCGGTATCAAAAGTGACTTCTCTGAGGAAGGACACAACTTTAAACGAAAGACCGAAAACAATAATTAACCAATCAAAAAGCCGAATAAAATTTAAGACATTTTGTATTGACCAATGAAAAAGGAGTTTGAAAATTACTTAACACGTCTTGCTCATTCTGACATAAAAGAATGTTTGAGCCTCAAGCGACAAAAAGGTGTAAATGGCTTGTAATTGCCAATCACCGAAATCCGGCTGAAATGCAGTATTCCGGAGACAAACCGGCTACTTCGCTGATACTGTTTCAATGGTTTTTCGCACCTCCCTTGTTAACTGTTTTTATACCATATGTTTCAATCAAACAAAAATGCACTCATTCAACATGTCAACAATTACAACATACATAACGAACACAATCTATTGTTGTAAAAATACCCATATTTAACATTCATACTTAAAATTCTAGAAATTGTGTAGAAATAGATTATCTATAATATCTGTGGAAATTCCCAGCATACAATTTCAACTTCAACAATTTAGATGTAAAAATATAACCCAAACTTATAAATAACCCATATTTTATTAACATTTAGTAAAAGAAAAATCACAAATTTTAGGGCATAACAAATGCACTAGTTCCTATGTTCAGAATTCTTCGCCATAATTATAACCACAAAACTGTAAAATAATTAATATTCGTGGTGCATTAATTTTAGTTAATTTCGCCTAAGAACTAGATCGCGAAATTTAATCCCCTCGAATAATTGACCTCGAAAATACGTAACAAGAGTTTTTTCTGTCAATATTTAAAATCCACGAATTTAAGAAATCACCAAATTACCATTTTACGAAAATTGATACCCGCGTAAATTTTTTTTTTACAATATTCCGTCACCTTTGATTGCGCCTATTATACTGTTAATGATTGTAATACAAATGCGTCAACTTATTCAACAATAGGTCGTCCTGTGCAGATAGCTAAATAGTATAGACTTTAATTACAGTCACCCCGGTGTTAAACCGAAAATAAATCTAGTATGTTTACTAATCGCTCGGTTTATGAACAGAACAGAACAGAACCGAACAGATTTATTTGGTTTCACAACAGCGTAAGGACGTACTTCATGTTTAGACAACTTCGTAATTGTACACTTTCATTGAAATAGTTTTTGATAAAACTCAAATAAACCATCTATGATTAGATTATAAATTTTAAGCATATCTTTGCTTATATTGAATTTTCTTTATACTCAGATTGGACTGAATAATCACCACTCGTGGTTGTATGCCGCTTACTATTGCTTAGTGATCATTGCTCGGCGGAGGAATTATTCTAAATAATCTATTCTGTATTCTTTGGACTTATGTGAATATTCATGATCAAATAAACGTTTTCAATAAAAGGGGACGATTGTAGATTGGCAAATACAAAAAAATATATAAAAACCCGTTGAGCTATTTGAACAAAAAAAATCACAATGAAGAAAATCGGCATTTAACTTTAAACGGAACATGTATAATGTTTATGACATTTCGATTGAAAGGACGATTTCTTTACTTGAGTATTGTCGGTAAGTGTTTTTTTTTCTTGCTATAAAATTTCATAATTAAATATTTTTTAGCACAAATCTGAAGTTTACAATTTTAAAACAAACCTTTAACGGTTGATTTATATGTTATTGTAAAACGTATCATTAGACATTTATACACATGTGTTTGTTCTTAAACTCCAAGGTAATGTCTGTCAAGTGTTATATATACAGATTCAAGGCTTACTGTTGGTTGGTTGCTATGAAGTTCATACATGATAATACTTTCATTGCATACCCTGTTTAAAAGTCGAACTTGAAACATATAAATTAGCGTTTGAAAGTATTAAATGTACATGTATATACTTTTGCTTTAATTAATGTTGTTTTAAACCGTTGAAACTTCATGCATGTGTACGTATGTATGTACTTATATTATTGTACATGAATTGTGTTCAATTCAACTCTATATAGGGTGGCCCAGTGGTCAAGTGTTGAACGTTACTGGCTGCTGATCCAAAGGTTGTGGGTTCGATCCAGCCTCAAAACCGATATACTTTTAAAGTCATTTACAACATCACTTACTTTACTAACAGTCTTTCGGACGAGACTTTAAAAACCGAGGTCTTGTGTATGATGCTTCACTTAAAAACCGAGGTCTTGTGTATGATGCTTCACTTAAAACCCGAGGTCTTGTGTATGATGCTTTACTTAAAAACCGAATTCCTGTGTAAGACGCTTTACATCAGACATGTTTTAGGAGCAGGAATGCTTCTGATTTCGAGCCATATTCGGTATCTTGCACTTTCCCTCACAACTATAATTACTAACTTGTTCTGAGTGACACATGGGTCTGCCGGTCATGAGGATATTTGCGAGAAACTATATCAAATTACGACTTTATATACGAGACCAAATACATGTATCAAACATATTTGATTTGTAAACACAGTTACACGTAGTCATAACAACGATTCGTCGTGTACTTCGGATATGTCGAGCACCTGGCTTATCTCGAGCATTTGGCGTAACCCGATGGGTCTTCGAGATAACGAGGTTTTACTGTATATAAAATGCAGTATGCAGTAATGTATGTAGACGTTACTGCATTTGTTCAAATATGACTGTATACACTGTCATGTTTGTGAAACTGCACTGACTTTTCAGCAAATATTGATGAATATTTGCTAAGTTAATGTCGATCCAACTATTCGCAGGCTCAGTGAATTTGAATTTTTTCGATTGCGTTATATCTAGATATATTCTAGGACAATGAAACAAATACAACATTATTGCGTTTTATTGTCGACGAAACATTTAGTGAAGAAGGGTTTGTATTGTAGCCCGATCTAAAATGATCAATATAAAACAAAACTCAATGATCGTGTTAGACTGAAGAGCGTTTGAATATATTTGAATAGGGACGATGTAGTATGTGCCATATGGGCTTGTCGAACCATTTGAGTACAGTCACACCTGAGAAAGAATCACCATTATTTACCAATTATCCATTACTGTACAGATCCGCATATTAAGTGTATCAGCTAAACAGGAAAATCAAGATTATCAGTTTTTACATACACGTAGTTTATAAGCATTATGTAAAATGCTACAATAACCACAAAGGCAACATGGGTTACTCATAGTTTCTTTTTAGTTGTTCGAAAAACGACTAGTTTTGTACACACGTTTCAATAATCGCACCTAGTTTTAGTTGATGAAACTACTTTTCTTCATACGCCGCGGCTAGGCGGCGCCACCTTTGCAATAGTAAACCGGTCAGCCAGTAATATTGCGTAACTACCGACGCAGATATGGGGTCATACAAAATAGTTCACCATTTGTAGCATATATACTACAGAGCTACTTCCTATTTCTAAATATATATAGGACAGTTGGATATCCCAATAAATAATTCAAACCTATTTCAAGTATTTTATTGTATTTACAAAGCAATTACCACTTCTGTTAACTGCCTTGCGTAATTTTATTTACCGAAGAAAGCAGAAACACCCGAAATTTCACGATGAACGCAAGATAATTGAGACCATACTACTGAATGAATGTCTCTGTTGCATAAGGTTACCTTCTGGTCAATAAATAGACCGATTTCACCATTACTATTTATAAACCATGCATATCATTAACTGGATCACATGTTCTGCTAGGGGCATAACATTGGCTGATAAGCTATTATACCTCAGGTCCTGTGTACGTTGTATGTGAAGGTTACTATTATTTGTGTTTAAAATGGCATCTTTAGATGGTTTTAAACATTTGAACGTGTAGATCAATGTATATATATTATCATGCCAGATAGCTTTATCTTCCAGCACTAGTATATACTAGGACAGGAGTTTACATCAAGACATTCAAACATACCTTATTATTAAAGAATACACGCTAGTAATAAATGTACAAATAAATCATAAGAAAAAATAATATCGTGAAAAATACAGCTTCATCATCTTTAATTTATTCATTCTACACTACAATGCTTCCGGCGCTTTGATTTATTGTGTGGTTTCACTTTAAGTGAAAATAATTAAGATATCCGTTAAGATACTTTGTGAATACCAGCCCCGGCTTTTAAACACCGACCTTCTAAAAGCGTTTGAAAACAATACTATTCTCTAATTGTCGATCACCAATGAATTTCTGTCGCTCAGCCACGCCTTGATTAAAACCGCCAATGCTCCGATGACCGTCCGGCGTCCGTCCGGCCACCGACCCGATTAACCAAAACATGCACCTATCGATCATCAGTCCGCGATCAGATTGGATTTATGTGTAAGTCAACAGTTACTGGCTGCCATAATGGTCGAAAAACAGCTTACAGTAAACCTCGGTGAAGAAACAAAACCAATAAATCACCAACGTAATCGAAGCCATAATGTAACTTTACTGTATACATGGCACTTGGCTATTTAATAGAAAACATATAAAATCACACAGTACAGTCGACTGTAAAGCAATCTGTTTAACCCCTCTTAATTCTAAATCCATAATCTCTTATTCAAATAACTTCTTAAATCACACTCTATAGTTTCATATAAATTTTTACATAAGTATTGGATAAAATTTATTTTTGACTACGCCATTATCGATAGATTTAACATTTATAAACACAGACTTACTTTAGCAATGATAATATTGCATGTTTTAATGTACTACTCGTAGTTTTACGATACGTAGAAATATGATTCGACAGCCAATTATAGCTTGATTATTTGATCAATAAATTCGATGAATATTAAATTCAGAAAGAACTTGTGAAATTGATTTCACAAACATGTTTCAGATGTTTCTCCTTCATCAGATCGAGAAATATGAAAGTGATGTTCATAATCACATAAAAAACATCGGAAACTGACAAAAATAACATCGGAAAAATCGCCAATAAATAACTTAGGAAATCGCACAATTAACGCTAGAAATCGCCGTAAACATAATTTGGAAATCGTAAATATTAACGATGGAAATCGCCAAAAAGTGAACGCTAGACAGTTGCCAAAACATTCCATTAATCTATTATATTAAGACAATTCTACGATGGACGTAGTCACTGGTTGTCATAAATGTGATTTAACTGTTGATGAAATTCATCAGTAGTAATAACCGACTAAATCAAAATCGGAAACTGCCAAAATATAACGTCGGAAATCGCAAAAATTAACATCGGAAATCGCAAATATTAAAGTTGTAAATCGCAAAAATTAGCGTTAGACAAAAAAATAAATCACGATATCTGTTGCATCAATAAAATTGACAAAGTTTCAATAACAAAGGATAGAAAACCATCAAAAGATATTAACAATTACTTGTAAGTCAGCAAAGGTCATACAGAAGAATGCATGTATCCTCTCTATGACAACCTCTCCATTTAATATGTTGACAGGGTCATCTTCAACTGAAGTTGTTAATTTGTAGTTTGGGAGTAGATTACTAGCATAGGGGGCCTACATATCCATAGGGACATGGTTTCAAATAATCCGAATTTTAAATTATCTGAGTACACCCTATATAAAGAGAAGGTTGTGCAGCGGCCATGTTTAGCCGCAACGGATATGACGTTACGAAAGCTGGTATCCAGGTTTTCTACAGCAACCACAGCAAACACGGACAGGTGTTCTACACTTGTCATAGCAAACACGGATACCAGTTCCTGTAACGTCATATCCGTTGCGGCTAAACATGGCCGCTACACAACCTACCTTCTATATAGGGTACACTCAGACAATTTGAAACTATAATTTGAAACCATGTGTCTATGTACGTATCCATTGAACATTATTCCGTGTTGTTTGGATAGTCTTTCTATTCGTGGATAGTGCATGTCGTGGTATTGACTACGTTTGTATGTGAAAATTGTCGGGCAGTTTGTAACATTGTACCAATGTTGTAGTTCATATGAGTTAACTCCGGGTTGACAGCTGCTAAATTTAATGTTGATATTTTGACAAGAGGGGGTCATAATACACGGAACAAGCCGATTATTACTTTACCTAATTATAGATGTTATGTAAATACATGTCTGGCTATACTCTATATAACCCAAGCAAAGTTGTGTTAAGGTTAGTTGAAATTGGAGCGCCGAGTGAGGCTCGGAGTTATGACTTGTATGTACCCCTGAACACTGAATAAACTGTAGAACTGAAAAGGTGTCTTTGAGTCTTAGCCCATTATGCTACAAGTTGTTGTGGAAGATAATTATATCCAGGAATGCTGGTATTTCAGATTTTTGACCAAATGGGACTTGGAGTTTTGACATTTTGACAGCTGCAACCTTTTGATGAACTTAAAACTTTAGCGACTCGTAATTGATTAACGAAACTTTGTCTCACTCTGAGGACTTTGGTAAAGGGTGATGCATATACAACTCTGAAATAACGTTTGCATGGCGTTAAATGTAACAGCCAGGACCCATCAGCAATACTAGTCATTTGCCTATTCTAACCATAGCTTATGGGGAGCGATGGCCTTGAGGTAGGGGCATGGGCTTTGGGATCGAGAGGTCACGGGTTTGATCCCCCGTCGGCGCCGTTGCTAAATTTCACTGAGCAAGAATAACCTACATTGCTCCACTCGACCAAGGTGTGAATTGATACCTGTGAGGACGTCTGTGTGTGTCTTAACATGTTCGATATTCCTGGGCGCCGTATCTCGATCTTGGCTGCACACAAACCGGTAGAAAATTAATCTCCTCAGGGTTTCCTTAGGTAGCCCACTGACCAAGGGAAGTTAAATGTCAACGGGTGTTTGAAAAATAATCTTAACTTCTCTTAAAGCGGAAAATGCCTAGAATTGACGAATGGTAAAGGCGCAGATCGGTCAATATTTCTTGCTTACATATAGAAAGTGTTTGTCTATTCTCTCAGCAGTCTTTGTACTTCTTATAAAATGTAAAATAGCATAATATTTACTTAAAGGATTGCCGAGTATATATTTCAATAAATGTTACATTTAAAATTGCTTTGCAATTATTATATTAGCACACACTTTTAAAAATCATATTAAACAAGTTCAACATAGTGTCAATTCTTTAGAATAATTCAATATGCCATATATGCCTATTACATTTAATTCTAAGGACCACTGTCAGTGTCAATAGACACCATTGACTGAACAATTATGGGTATTGTGCTTGCTTTTAGGATTATATTGATTTTCCGGGTAAAATAAATGTACAGACTGACATTAAGTCGCATACGTAAGTCTTTAACTGAACGTTCCCTTTTAAACGTAGTGACAATCCATGATTGATATAGTTTAAGTGTTGCATTTGGAATTTTACACATTTGTGTATTTTGTAGTCACTATTAAATGATTGTCTGTGTCGAACATATTATGTTAGAAACAAACGGAATGATTATATAGTGATATGGTAAGTTGTTATTTGCATGCACTGTTGTAGCCCCGTATACAGCTCACGCCAAATGTAGCCAACGCAAAGCTAGCATTTTCTACACTGTTCAGTAAATTTAAGTTTGTATTCTACTGTTTGTGTTGACTATTGCCTTTCCTGTCCTATTTATTTGTAATGATCTTTTTTATATTCGTTGATTATTAAATCATCTGCACATTTCACCGAATGCAGCTCTTGAAGCTGTTTACGTCAATATTCTGCATATTGACAAACATCATTCAATTTGGATAGGTCGAAATCAATAATAAACAATGGCATTCCCGTACATCGTTCAATTTGGATATGTTAAAATCAGCAATCAACAATGTCATTATTGTACGCTAATTCATCATCATCATCAACAGCATCATCATCATTACAATCATCGTCATCAACATTTTCAGCAGCAACGGTAACAGCAAGCAATGCCAATATCACCATCTAGTCGTAATATTAATACAAAATGTATAATCATTATCATTATTGCACGACGACGTTGTATTCCATGCACAACGTTCAAGTCTGGTGCCAGACTGCTAGTGTAGTGTTTTACGAATTGAGTAGACCGGATGGAACCAGTTCTATAGACACGCGTGGCTGTTAAACTATCGACTAATGCAATTGACTTGGTTGTTAATAACACACAATAATAACAAACATTAATAACAAACATTAACGCATGTTACCACAATCATGTTTATGTGACGACTTATTATGTACAGAATAATGCACCATGTTGATAAATCGTTTAAAGCCTGTGAAATGAGATTAAATCTTAATACCTAAACCTTGGATTTGATGTGTACAAATTAATCACCAAACAATGTTAGGTTTAAATGTTCCGACTGGTAATGAGTTTTTAAAGATCGTTGTTACAGTTCAGCACGGTGCTTCTGGTACCATGTATTCAACTAGTCGCAGGTGCAAATGTTTACATTTCCCACGACACAAGTCGTCCTTGAGTTTTGTAATTGTAGACTATCATTATAGAATGCACCATAAATTGATTAATTAATAAGATATAAAATTATATCTTTTCAGATAAGATGTTTTGACACAACATAATCAATGCCGCAAGACATCGGACCAGAATTACGGCTGGCAAGGCCAAGAACTCATCATGGGTTTAGTGACGTCAATCGACGTTACAATGATGCTCGCGCAAGGTCGTCATCAAGTTCCGGCATGAGAACAGCTCCCGGAAATCAACACAATAATACACAGTCGACCGAAAATGAAAATAACACAGAACTTTTAGAGTACGAATGGCCGGACTTACCGCCTATCATGTGTCTCAAAGACGCTGTGTGCCGGAAGCGAGTCAGCCAAGGCATTAAATATCTTCTTCCGGTCGACAAGGGAAAGAACTCTATCGATAGTAAATTTAGAACTGATCTCCGCGCTATGTTTCAGGAGCCGTACACTACAGAAAGCAGTAGTTATGACGACAATCGTGTTACAACAAGTGCCAAAGTTCACTTCCGTACTAATGTTGTGGACACACGGTGGACAAAGCACCAATTGAGAAAGGTGCCGGTGAATCTGAACAGTGACTCGGAAAATATCCGGAAACTTTATGCCCACTCGGCTCCTGCCGGTGGGCGCTCGAGATCTGGCGTCAGTATTGACAAAATGAAAACGAGGTCCAGTTTGATCTTGCCAATTCAGGCGAAGGCTCACCCGGAAGCTCAGAAACTTCGTAAAGAGGTTGAGCAAATAATCAAAAGTGTTCAAGAGGATAACGATGAATATAATGAAGATAACGACGATGCTACGTCTGTTACACAAGAGAAGGCGGATAAAACTGTTAGAGTAGACTCACGAAAAAGCATCATGGGTTTTCGCGCTAGTATTTGCGGGACTCGATTTGATGACATTGTTCTTGACACGAACACATCAAAACGAACGGCGGAACAATTTGATACATACGAACAGTTAAAAAATGCTAAACCACCAAAACCACAAATTCCAGAACAATTGAAGTCTGAATTTTTATCTTTTGAAAGGAATCAAGAGATTTGGGAATGGTTGCATTACGGTGAAACAATTACTGACTTCGAATACTTCCTGACTGTCTGTGGATGAACCCTGGCCCCGATCGCCCGAAGCATCTCAAGTTGAAATCTCATCCCAAATTGAGATTTTGCTCAAACCAGAGTCAAGATTTACGATGTAATTGATGGTTCAAGCTCTTTAAATTTCACTGTATTCAACTAAGAATAAGATTTTCTGTTTTGTGATGCAAATTTTGAGTCCAGCCTCACATGGATATTATCTTAAGGACACATGGCAATATTTGAGATGAGATTTAGCTCCGATTGAGATGTTTCGGGAGATCGGGTCCTGGGGTCGGTAATGATGCTACAAGCTACAAGAAAGTTATATGTGTTCTAGAGTATTTATAAGCCATTGAATTTGGCATTGAATGAAACATAGCCGTAGGAGGGCTATGCTAAAGGAATGTTTACTATTACTGAAAGCTTAGTTTAACACAATCAGTTGGTGTTGGAGGCAGATTACCAGAATACAAATGTATCAAAATCATGGACTGTCCGACGTTTCAGTAACAAGTTCAAAGTAGGAACCGGATTACGATGGTTTTTTTTATTGTGCTTTGTTGTTTGTTGTTCATTTCTAAGAACATGATGATTACGGTAATACGTTGTATAAAGGCATCTTTCGTCTCAAATGGTCCGATGAAATTGATTCCATGTATTTTTTGGAAGCATTTCTTCGGCTGTGTGCCTATTCATTGATAGACGCATATTTCAATTAACATACATGTATTTGTACTTTGTGCAGAAAGTGTCCTCTTGTTACAAGGTAATCACTATCCATACAGAGCTTTGGTTTCATTAAAGTGATTTGAATGCGACATGAGATGTGTAAGTAATGTACGCATGACTGTGTCACTTCACCTTTGTCATCAAAAATGTTAAGTTACAAGTTTTCAAGGACCGCTTTCAACAATTCAGCTCTTCAGCCACCCTTTTGCATTTAACTGCCCTGGTAATTTGACTACTATTGGGCGTTTAAATTGTTCGAGTCTCCCTGTGGAGACTATTTCTCTCCTGGTGAGTGTGCTGCCAACATCGCTCGGATATGTCGCCCTGTGTTCGCAGCCAACATCGCTCGGATATGTCGCCCAGTGTTCGCAGCCAACATCGCTCGGATACGGCGCCCAGGAATATCGAACATGTACAGACACCGCCCCCACATGTACCAATTCACACCTTCGTCGAGTGGAGCATTGTGTGCTACTCTTGCTCTGATAGATTAAGCAGTGGCACAGACGGGGATAGAATCCGGAACCTCTCGATACCAAAGCGCGCGCCCAACCTCTAGGCCCCGCTCTTCAAACTCCACTAAGCTCACAACCATGTCAAAGGTGCTATACCTTAAATTCCGGTATATTTAAATCGTCACCTTATAGAAGCAGGTACGTGCTGTTTTATTATCTGAAAACTCCTGCAAGTTGATTTTCGACAAAAAGCAATTTCAGTTTGGTCAACATGACCAATTCCTATTTTCTGAATCATAGTCTCCTATAAGATGCGTCCTCTGGTGCCAAGTTCGTTTATATAATCATATAAACGTACGTGTGTCTCAAAATATCTAAATAGTATGTCCAACCTTAATGTTTCTAGAGCGACAATATGTTCATTTAATGACTGCTCGCCATTTCCTGGGACTTCCCGGTGACGAGGGGAAATAAATCCAACCATACTGTTCTAGATTGTGTTAAATACAGTTTACAATTTCCATCAAATGTGTTTGTTTTTGTCTGTCTAACCATTTGGTTCACGAGTATAGATACTAATAGTATTATATTATTCAGTATATATTAGCAACTAGCAATCACCTGGCGCCGGTACTGTTTTATCAAAGCACTTACGAAAATCTTAAAGTACGCTCAAATTTAAATTCTTTATAATTCTTTAACAACTGCAAATTGGTGACCGATATGTTTTGTACTTAATAGTATTGCAGCTCCATTTACCACATTATTTCAATGTCAACACATTATGGAGATTTAAATTTGATCGTAAGTTTACGATTTCCGTAAGTGCTTCGATAAAACAGCACCTTGACGTATGTTTTGCCGTTCTAAACGTAATGTTGTGGAGCTGAATCCGTGTCCGAAAGTGTTTAAGTACTTAAACATAGACTTGTTGGAACAGAGTATTAATAAAGTGACTGAAGTATCGTATCTTCATATCGCTGGCATACTGTTGACATTAAATCTCCTTCCAAATAAGTCGTTTTGAATACATAATTATCAGCTGTTCTCCAGAAAAACCGGACTTAGTAACAATATTAAGAAAAGTTTGGTAATGTAGCTTTAGCCTTCAAAGGCAAGACTCTTATGAACAGTTTCTGCAAATCTGAGAAAAATATAAAGTCCATTTACAAAGAACATACTTTATAAACTAGACACTTCTGCCTACTTTTGAGTGACAACGCAAGCGTCATTCAAATGTTATTTGACGTAACTTTGACGTAAAGAATTTCATAAATCTAGTATTTGGTCACCTTTTAGAATTATATCGTTTTTCGCAAGATGTGTACTTTTTAGAAATTGGTCACTATAGCAACGACACACGATTTTAATATGATTCGTGAGAAAAATTAGATCTAAGAGATAGTACTATAATTATTATCAAATTACTTAAAATTAAATCAAGGAACATTTTTTTCTTTTCCACGACAATTCGTCGAATAAGACAATTTTCTGAATATGACATTAGGCCGAACTAACCTTTTGACCGAATACACAGTAGGTCGAAAACTACATAACAACACAAATAATGCTGTGGGTACACAATATTATTTTTCTGAACGGGGTTGTTCTTTTCGACAGCTGGGACTTGGGCAGTTCATTCTCGTTTGGTTATGTCTCACGGTTATTGTGTCGTGTAATTATGCGATGTGATTTTTTTATGTTTTCTGCCCTAGGCGCGTTAAGTTGAGTGCTGCCTTCCCTGTCCGACGTTCTATTATCGTTTGGATTTACACAGATAACATGTTCGGATTTCAACCGAATATCATTATCTTATGCTGTAGGCGATTCCACGGAGAAAGTCCATTCTCTTACGACCCTCATACAAATCTTCAGCTGCTTCTCATTAATCTTTTTAACCTAAAATTGTAGAAAATTTATACATGTCGCATGTTTGAAAACATGAGCTAAAAATAAGATGTATTATCTTTTGAGTTTCTAATCCAATCGATACAGTAGTTAGACTAAAAGCAGCAAAAAGCCAATCACAGCGCAGTATTGCCATCGTCTAAATCCCACACCCAACACGTTTGAGCTGAATAACCTGAGATTTTTATCCTTTGTTGATTTGAGTAATAAGTATAGAATTAAATCCTAAATTGCTGGGAGCAAACTGCAAAATCTGATCAGAAATATAATGTACAGCTTCTGTAATATGCATGAATAACGGTGCGTAAGCAAATTAGTCAGTCATGTGGTCTAAGTCGGATCGACATCTCGTGTCACTGGTTATGAGAATAGACGCTCGCGGAAGCTCGCGTCTAAATCTCATAACCAGTGATACTCATTGCCTATCCAATACATTATCTTCTGTTTCACTTGAACGGGATTTGTACCAGCAACAAGTTGTTCTACAGTTGTTTCTGTTCTGGCCTGTTCACTTTGGAGTTCGTCGACAAACTCGTTACATATATCGCTGGCTTAGAATTAGAAGACTTATAAGTCGCATGCATATTTGGAATCTGCGTCTCAAGGCGCTTCTTATGAGCCTATTTTCATGAAAATCGGAAGTGGTCATGTAGACCAAACTGAAGTTTAAAAAGCTTGTTTTGTTTTCAGACAGTTTTTTCTTGTTTTCTCAAAATATTGATTTTGTACTTACGACGTTATAATTCTAAGTCAGCGATATATTCGGGTGGTGTTTGTTAACAATTGTATTGTCCTTCTAAGTGAGTGTTTGTTCTGTGTTCATTTGCTAGAGTGCGTTAAGTTACATTCGACAGATATGGTGGTACAAATAGGGAATCACGCCATCTACGTTTGAAGACCTGTAAATAGGAACTATACTGACAGTACATATACAAAAATGTATAAGACGGCGATTAAGTCTTGGACTCTTCATGACCTGAAGATATGAAATCTTACATTAGTACAGACTGGGTCGAAGTGTGGCAGTACTGAATATTCAATTTAACCACTAGTCCCAATAAAGGCTTCGACTACATGACGAAGTAGACCGAATGTCGTATTCGGCAAACTGTCGTATTCGACGAAGTGCCTTTCGACGAATTGTCGTCCCTATCTTCCGCGACTTTGCATCCGGAGTTATTCGCCATTTCATGACCGGTCAACCTCTCATCTCCCTGTGAACTCCAATCAAGAGACTAGTGTGCGATGAAAGTTTGATATTTTCTCGTAATGTCACAAATCCGAGCAACTTGTAACAGTATTAGACTAATTGTCTGTTGATTTGTTTTGTGAGGACCTATTAACATAGATTCATAAGAAAGCATGTTTCACTCAGTATTTGGCACAAACTAACAAATAATGAAACATTAATTGCAAGTTTCATAATGACGCCTAACGTGCTTGTCTGACGGAGAGCGGCGCCAATCATTAGGCTTGCATTTTATACGAAAAATACGAAATAATTGGCGAATTTGAAGTGAGTTGAAGTTCATAAAAAACAAGAAAAAATACAAATCGTAGAAATATGTAAGAAAGATAACTCTTAATAATCATAAAACGATATCTTTGTACGAGTTGTTTCCCTTACCTGATAAATGGATGAAATAGCCGACATATAAACACGCGGTATCATATGTAACGTAATTTGGCTAGCACCGCACAAGAGAAGATCTGTAAACCCCTCACACAATTTCTCCCATCCCCTCTCACACACTCATTCTCCCACACGCTATTTAAGTTACGCACCAATTCTCTCTCGCCAATTTCCACAACTCATCGCACACCCTTTCTCTAGTCTGTCTATAAATACCCTATGTTTCATTAAAGGAGACAACTCATCAGTCTACTCTTTTTCCTGAAATTATTTCCCTTTGTACCCTCAAACATAGCAAGTCCAAAAAATCTAGCTAAAATTGAAAATGAAATTATGATAATTGATTGAAATTTTTTTTTATCTAGTCGGGTAGCCAGACACGCCCTTTCTCCAATCCACACACAGCCTTCATGTAGTGCTCCCGATAATTGTGGCAACTCGTTGTCAAATCTTATGTTATGTCAGATGCCCATGGGCCTTGACTACAAATAAAACTTGAAACGTACGCAGTGATCTCCCTTGACGCTAGGCTGTAGTATCATAAACTATAAATATTGACACAATCGTGAAAGCTCGGCCATTTCCGTTTGTCTCCGTAAATATACGTCTATTGCAATGCAAAACACAGAATGGAGTTTGGCAATACGGATGTCTAAACCATTGGGTCACGTTTTTATAATTTTGAAAAAAGTGTCGTGCAGAACATGATAGGTCGATATATACACGTATCATGATTAATAACTGTTACTCTTCAAACGTAGGATAATTATAGGCTCATCAGTTGACTACAAAATACAAGTACCAGACAAGTACGTTGTACTTCAAACATTAAACACAAATGTCCTTCACAAGTCCATGTTTTGTTTATTAAAGCACAATTAAAGCACATTGTCCTTGTGTGGACCACTTGTTTATCATACCATCGTTAATTGGTATACATGTACATGAACATAATTATAGTGATTATCAGTGGTTGATCACCACCGTGACGTAAGTATCGTCCAATACAGTGTAGGGAAGGCACGTGACCAGATGCTAATGTCCGGAGACAATTTTATTAACAAACCGCCTCGATTCAGGTTACATTTTCAGTGCTTGTTACTTTCTTAAGAATTGACTAATCTCGAAGAAATATCGACGAGCGCTGTCTCCTTTCAAAAGCAAATCATCAACGGCCTTACCTAGACGACAATATTGTGTACTTTTTGCCAAATAGGCAACGGCGTATTTCGTAATCAGCAACATGCTATGCTACGGTTCGGTGCAATTCACTTAAACATGTCCTTATGAAATTACAGTATAATTTAAAGTTGCAACTTAATAGCGATAATTAATGTGGGTCGCAAAATTTAAGACCGACAAGCACAATATTTCTGATTAAATCAACAATAGGCAAAATGAGACTACATAAAACAAAAATGCAACAGTTCGGAGCTGAAATGAAAATGCTACGGTCCAGAGCTCTTTTCAGATAATGCTTCATGGTAAATACTGTGAATACCTTAATGTTTTGTAACTTATGTTCCGAATAGTTTAACGTTCGTTTAAGCATAATTTATTAACATCAATAAAGCAATGGAACTAACTATTGTATAATTAACGGATTTAAAAACGCGACACTGGGGTATGTTGTTTTATAGCAGACAATTCAAGTTTATGCCGGCATTGGAATAGTGCAGATTAAAGGTAAATGTATTGGTGTCATTTTGGTACCACGATTATAAACATGAGATGAGTATTAACAAATATATAGTACAATCAATACGTCAATCTAGAAAACAAAAGTCGCATTCTAACCAAAATTTCTTACAGGCTTACCTCCCCTTGACCATAAAACATTACGCATGTCTATGAGACAATGGTGTATGTTTCCTGCAACAATGTTTCCGTGTCATATAAACACATTTTAAACAAAAGTTGGTAATGTCATTCATTATAACCAATTCAATTTAGATTTGTATATAGAAGTTAGACTAGCCTTGCGTAAATATTCGATCTGTTATACAGACTGGTCATCTTCAACGATGAAACCAATGCGCCGATAAACATTTTACTTTTGTTTTCTGGACCAATGTCTTATTAATGCGATAATTTAGTTAATACTCGTTGGATTTTATTAAGTTTTGTATCAAAATGATACAAATGCATGTTATATGGGAATTCGTTTTCCTAAATTATACCAACATACGAAAGTGTCGCGTTTGTCCACATCAAAGATGGAGAGCATAATTTTGCGTATTGTTCCCAGACCATCGGTTAACCCCTATTAACCTCTAACTCTACTTTCACTTTCATATTTAGGTAAAAAAGTCAAAAGAAAAATCAAGATTAAACAGTTACATGTGCACAATGGCTTTAAACTAAATTTCATGTTTCAAAGCAGACTTGTCAATGCATGCCACCATTTCCAATCAATCCAATGTTTCTTTCAGAACTTTTGGGTGTATCACCATTTTGACCGCTTACATGTATTTAGTGGTTTCTTGTCTCCTAGAAGAGCGAAGTATGTGGAAACACACAGACAACTTTTTTGACCTACGTTTCAAATATTCCTTAAATATGTCTTAAAAGGTGTAAAACAAAGTTCCTTCCCCTCATTTCCCTGCCTAATAGCCTCTGGATTCGAGGAAAGAGACAGTTGTGTAATACATGGAATCCGGGTTGGATACCCTAGCTCTTTTCAAACTGACTGCTAAATGTTATCTAACGTTTCCGGTGAATATCATCGATACACGCGAGACAACCTCCATATTACTCGTACTAGCAAGGGGTAAACTTGGTTTGGCCTGGGAAATACTGGAAAGCGTTCAAGAAATGACCAATTGCCTGTACCGGGCAGAAATCCAAACCAGGGACCACTCGAACCGTAATCAAGAGCGTTACTCATTGAACCACCGTGAATTGAATAATTATACGTACTTCTGCATGCTTAGTTATGCGTAATAATGTACGTAAATGATGGGCTTGCATTGTTATTACCGCACTATTGTCGTGATGATTGTTTTAGTTTGAATAATTGTAGAACAATGTGGCGTTGAGTCGGTTTCATAAGTAAATGTGACCAGAATCATACTTAATCAGGGTCGATTGTAAGGGAGAGAACTTTTCAAAACGCTACGGGATCTAATTTCTGGATGGTTATAATTATCTGTACGAGTTTCTTGCAGTGTTTGGATGTGTTCGGTGTTTTTCATGTTCTCGCTTTGGTTGTAAGATATATTCTACGAGATTATTTACCTGGAATTAATTAATCTTCGTGTGTTAAAATAACAAATCCTAACGGAAAAGCACAAATACCCAATGGGTAGCGGGTAAATAGTTTCAAACAAAACCCCTTCCTATCTGCGTTTATGTTTCCTTATCAGAGTTTAATCCACGCATAAATCAGTAACACCTACGTCTACTCTAAAGTAGTATATAATTCGTATATCAACGTCCCATCCAAGACATATTTAATAAATATTGAATATAGTTTAGTGAGATCGACTATCCACTTAATGCAAATATAAATAAAAAGCCTGGGAATAAATTCTAGTTTCATGATTTTATTAATTTTCATAAAGTGTATGTAAATCATTGTCGTATATCCTTGAAGAGCTCCTGAACGTTAAGTAGTCTGTAAGATAACCCCAACGTCTCTTATAATTACCCAAAAGGATATTAAAACTAACCCAAAGAACACAAACTATATTATACAACCCATATAAAACTTGTCACTATTAAAATGAACAAGGTGGCAGTGGCGCCCTCTATCGTTTATGTATAAATAAAAATCCTCTTATTATTTGATTAGAGCAGTTTATTTGTTTACAAAATTAAAATATTAAACGCTAAACAAAGTTATAAATATCTAAAATGACGTGTCCTTTAGCCTATTTAATTCGAATTGTCATATTATTGATGTCGAATTCTGTATAAATTTACAACTTAAAGATAATTAATATCATCTTTATACACGAGACAAATCATCTTCAGACAGGTTGTATTCATAATTTGTCTACAGAGGATTAAAGACAATTAATTTATAGCTAATCTAATATTTTCCCAATAAATAGTGAATATCACTCGAGCTCATGAATATTAAAAGCTTTTATTTTACCATTAAAGTCATAAACACTACACTAGAACAAGCATTACTTTGGCTTGTATGTATAATAAGTATTGAAACTCTCCTTCAAAGTACAGAGTCACAGAGAGTGTGTCAAAACATGCATGGACGTAGATACTCGCGGAAATTGATAATTATATCCAATGCGCCCCGTAGCTCAATGGTTAGCGCGCTTGCGATCTAATCTGGCGAACCGGGTTCAAACACGGATGGGGCACTTATATGCCTGCCATATATCATCAGAAAACTTACTGGCAAATCAAGGCTATGCTCGTCCATTTAAGAACCTTATAATATATTCATGCATAAAGATAAGGATCAGGTCATTATCTCCGTACTATGTACTATATGACTAAGGGACAATGAATGAGCTGCGAGAAGTTGGCACGACATACGACATTGAGCATTGGACATTCACAACCTTGCACATTAATATAATAAACGGCAATCTACGGGCTCGTTCATTTATAACTGTAATGAAGAGACCGTTCAACGTATTGTATCGTATTGCGTCGTATCGTATCGAATCGAATCGAATCGCATCGCATCGCATCGCATCGCATCGCATCGCATCGCATCGCATCGCATCGCATCGCATCGCATCGCATCGCATCGCATCGCATCGCATCGCATCGCATCGCATCGCATCGCATCGCATCGCATCGCATCGCATCGCATCGTATCGTATCGTATCGTATCGTATCGTATCGTATCGTATCTCATTTATCGTATCGTATCGTATCGTATCGTATACATATGTGTATTATGGAGGTATAAATGGTTTATGTTGGTAATTGAGTTGAGGTCCATGGAGTAAATGTTTCCCCAACTCAACAAAATGCAGTAGGAATGTACTGAACATTTCTAAATTTCATTTTAGCAAATCGGTTTTAGTAACGGACCACTTTTGTTCGGAGTAAATTTAATACGTTGGCTCTATGAAATTGCAAATACCACCCCATGTTTGACTGTACTTGTGCTTTATAACATCTGAAACAGGCGAATAATAACTACATGTCAAAGTATGCATATTATACATGCACCTGAAACGGTTTGTTTAATCGTGTCGTGCCGTGTCGTGTCGTGTTGTGTCGTGTCGAGTCGTGTCGTGTCGTGTCGTGTCGTGTTGTGTCGTGTCGTGTCGTGTTGTATCTTAGCTTATCGTGTTGTGTCGACCAGTTGTCGCAACCAGTGTGTTTTTCTAGAATTAGTTTTAAACTCATACTTACCAAGCTGGCCAAGTCGGAAATTTTAGAACTCTGTACCTGTCAGATGATAACCTTTACCTCTACCAACTACAAAAGCCGACTGTCATATGACAATTAAATTATGTTTGTATCAATACAAAATAGAGCATTGTTCTCCTGTCAATGAATACCATCAGGAATGAGGTGTCGAGAGTGATTAATGTAATCATTATAACGTGTTGTAAGAACAATCACAAACGAACAATATAATGGTATAAAGAGAGTATTACCATCTACATGTATAATATTCAAAAGTTAAACAAATATCCTGCAATAGTTGCTTCCCTTTGATGTCAATCTGAAGAAACCACAACAATGCCATTTTGATCACCCCGGCCTTCACCAGTAATACATGTACAGTCCAGTTAGGATATTGTGAGAGTGACGTTGTCGCCTATGTGTACACAAAATATTACAACCATTGTCTGAACAGGTAGCGCGAATATAAACTCAGTACAAAAAGAAACGTAAGTGGTTTCAGGGTAGTATTTTTGATGTGTTGGGAAAAGTTCAGTACCTATCGACATAATATTTTGCATAACCGATCAAAATTGGTTCCTACACATTGTGAATACAAAAGCACATTGTTTTTGTATTTGATGGCCCGGTATTGCCCTTACTTGTAAAAACACGATATTCACGTGCTACCAGTCTGCATGAATAATTTCTTTGCAGACATCATTATATCCCTGTAGATAGTGGATAGCCACAGTTAAATAAAGGTTCATCTTTCAAATACAGTCACTTGGAACTATGAGACGGCTGGCTGATGATGTCTGTAACCGGTTTTTTTCTCTCATCAGTGCTGGCATCAATAAAACTGACGTCACATGACGGTTTAACCGTAGTCTTGACACAATATCTCGTCTACTGCAACATTAAAATGCAACGGGTAGTGTAAAAGAAAGACCAATGCCCGATAGTCTGCGTGTTACTACGCAGAGACAACATGCCTATATCAAAGTTGCACATCTGAGGAATCGCTTCCGGTTGGCGACGAAATGAGCTAGGCTCACCATTGGGAACCATGGGTATTTGAACAAGCCGTTTATTTTGTAAATTTAATTTTTTAAACAAAAATCCTCCATTTTTCATCTTGATGTTTTGTCATTACAAACTATTGATTATTTGTGTACATGTTTCATTAAAATCACAATTTTTGGCATGGATATTAATTTGTTCCAACAACTCACTTGTGATGTGTGATTATGGAATAATAAACGTTTAGATGAGTATCTGTTTTGTTATCTATAACCCGATTGTATGTAGAAAACGCCAATTACATATTAACAACTTACGTTTCTTTTTGTACTAAGTTTAGTATGTTAGTTTAGCATTGAAGTTATGTACATGTATAAGCCTTTAGAATTGGTTTTACATCGTAATAGTGGACTGTACCGCTGCATCACTCTATTCTTACCCTAACTGGACTATACATAACATTGCAATAGTTTATTTACCGAAAACAAAACGGAAAAAGCCGATGGTTCACGATCCCGATCACAACAGCACAAAACGTCTCACCCACTACAAGTTCATCTGTACAAAATCTGAAATACTATTAATTATAGCAATAAACTGGTTGATACGAAATCAAATTGATTTTATAACAAGCTTTTTTTCACTGTCTGACGTCGTTATCAAAATGTCCACATTGTACTGGCGACGATGATTTTATGTGAAACGTTTGCTGTCACGTTCAATGGCACTTCAGCAACACAGGGAGATGGTAAATTTCTATGAAGATGAATGTCCGATAGATAGTAAGATACCAATACTCTTAAACAACGATATACACGAGTCAGGTAAATGAACATTAATTGCATTAATGATAGGAAATTAAGACTACCCATAAACTACACGTGTTTAACTGCCAATGCTCTGACAATGTACTGACAATGAACAAAGGCCGTATCTATGCTGAATTGTAGTCTTCGAGGAGCATAATTCAAATGATCACCAGAAATATAGGACCCCCTTGGTTATGTAGTGGATAAATTTGATTCCAATCCCGCCACATTCACATTTTTCTCCGCTGACGTGTATTTAGCCCGCGTACCGTGACCCTAATGTCTGCACGTACAATGTATTCGCATTTTAGTCACATGACCCTTTCTGTGGTTCTTAGATCACTCTAGGACTTCGCACCACAGGTAATTGCAACATTGATAGAGAGTAAAAAAATGATACAGTTACCTGTGCTTCGCGCTGTGAATTACCTCACTGGTGTTGTTTTAATGTTGACCATTATAATCTCACCAGTAACAAACGTACATTGGTTACAACACAACATCAACGATTTTGCCTCGATGGCGGTATGGTAGAGTGTGCTTTTCGAGTGCGGGAGGTCTCGCTTTCGATCCGTGGCAGCGTCATGCCAAAGACGAAATACTGGTAACAATGACACTTGTATTTTCCATTTGCTCAAAATCAAAGGGAAACCTAGGTTATGTCTTTCATTCTCATCCAATCATTGGTACGCAAAAAGAATTTCGATTACTTTGCTCACGATTGTCGTAAATTTCTAACCATTGTTTTAGAATGGAGTGGGTTTGAAATAATTTTTTTAATTTAAAAAACTACTTACCTACCTTGGACTTTATCCGAAAAGGGAGATAATTTATGCATATACAGCGAACTTCTTCATTAGGCGCATAGTCCCAACTTCACAAGGGGCCAGTTTGATAGTTTTGTTTGGGAGCTTAACATTTCATAATAACTAACCTACCATATGAAGAAAATTCGACCCATCGGTCAAATTCTTGATGGTTCAAAATGTGGATTTTAGAAAATTTCATGGTTCAACGCGTCATTTCAAGTATCAAATCCAACCCCTGAATATATGGTTCTTATCATATTGCAACCATAGGGGTCTGTATCGACTCAGTGGTCTCTCATAACTATATTTAGGGATTGAGAGACCAGTGAGTCGATGTAGACCCATATGATTGCAACATAGCATATGTAGTAATTAAACTGCAGATATTGTGGTTTTTATGAGCACAATAATGTAACGATATGTTCCTGCTCATTAGCTCATTAAGTATAACACCATAAAGTATACATGTACGACGGTACTTTGTTAATCATATCTTCTTACACACTCTAGTACGTTGTTTAATAAACGGAAATCACACTTTGGGATACTTTGAACAGCCTAACAATTGCACTAGGACCTTCATCCATTTTCGTCTGACCTTTTGTCTTGTCTGTTGCCTTTCTATAAACGTTATATCATATGAGTACATGTAGTAACTGAGTAATACTTAACATATTATATAAGAAGGACATTTTAATAATATTTCTAGCAGAGTTCAGAATCCGAAAATCATTGAGATCGACAAAACAACGTGACAGTTGCAAAATTGTAAAAACATACCTTTTGAATTGTCTTAACATTGCAACTTACATGTATATCTTAAGACTTATACTGCGCATATACTTTGTT
The DNA here is from genome assembly GCA_947247005.1 of Spisula solida. Lineage (NCBI taxonomy): Eukaryota > Metazoa > Mollusca > Bivalvia > Venerida > Mactridae > Spisula > Spisula solida. The sequence goes on along the minus strand of OX365952.1, from coordinate 16,644,220 downwards.
TAGTTTATTATGAGACTTTGTAAACAAAACCAGACATATATTGTTTTAAGCGTATGGATGCAAGTTCAAAAAGTGTTGATGCAACTTACCACGTTATTTATAAGTAACTTCTACGACACGTTAAGATACTACATGTATTTATCCTTTCTAAGGGGACAGAACTTAAGACGACACAATTTAAGAAGGCTTCTTTTAGAAAAAAGTAAATAGTGCTAAATTTTATAAATCGAATGACGACAACACGTGAATTTGTAGAAAATTCGAGTTTTATTTCTAAAAAAACACGTATTGAGCAAAATAGGCAAACACTCCCGGAAAAGGACGACGATGGTCGATGTATTATTTGTCTACGATTAGGAGTCCCTACGGCATATCCTGTCGTCCATTTCTCATGGTTTAGACCTAGAATGTAAATAACACTGAGCTCCTTAGGAAAAGGGGTTTAAAGGGGCCCATTCATGGTTTGTTTTCGTCGGCAGAACACTGACGAATTACGGTGGGAAAGACTAACAAAGTTCAATATATAAACATTGATAAATTGTATTGTAAATTTGAAAAGCAAATTTTACTAAAAGCTTTTATAAAAATCTGTATCGTTTATAAACATTTTTTTCTTTAAACAATTATAAAGAAAATATTGGGTAATTTTACATTGAATTAACGTTAAACTGTAACAATATTTCGACAATCGTCAAGAGGTGTTCGTTTAACTTTAGCACCTTTTAGGCGATATGCAAACATACTTATTTAGCGATTATTTACTTGACCACACAATGTTAAGGAAATTCTCTTACATGGCTGAATGCAAGATTTCGTCAACACGACTTTAACAAGAAATTTTATTGAAAATATTACTAAAGCTCAAACAATATGAAACCTTATCATATTTGATTTGGTTACCCATAAAAGTGATATACTCAAATATTTGGCCAATATACACATTGTTAGAATTGGCTGATTGACCAATTCACCACATGTAGATGACCATTATTAAAGCCTCTTGGCATATAATAATATGCTTATATCAAATATAGTGGAGACTTTCTGACGCCATTTCATGATTCTAAATACTGGCACATAATTTGTTCTGTACACTTAATTACGTGGAAATTGAACCAAACGTTCCTATTGCGTTTGAAATAATAATAAAAATAAACAAATAAATAAAATGATTAATATTTGTACGAATGTTACATTTATTCAAATTCGTGTTCTTTTCTTACGTAGTTAAACCTCACGCGAAGACCGTCTAGGAAATAAGACCATAATTATCAAAATTAAGAATACAATTTTCAGCCCCGGTCGTTGTCCAAGGGTTAGTATTAGTGACCCGTTTCCTGTTACGATTCCCGGTCGCGGCAGTGCCTAACGTTCTATGAAAAATTACAATAATATTAATTTTCCTCCATATGTAGAGAAGTTGCTGGTTTATGTTGAAAGGGTAAGTTAGTACTGATTGGGATACAGTCAATGCTAACTGGTTAGGTAAATTGGCCGCAGATTACAACTGAAAAATTGTTGAGACACGGCGTTAAACCGGCATAATAAATAAATAAAACAACTTTCAAGCCGCCATTTTTAATATTTTTGTTTTTATACAACGTCGGTACTTATGTAGCACTTAAATGGTGAGAGGGGGGGGGGGTAAAGTTAACACATAATAATTATTATGTTGCACGCTCAAGTCCAAGTTAGAATGTTTGTTGTAATTTTTGTTCTGATCTAAGAAGAACGTTTTACAAATGTTACAATGGTGGTTTGAATACTCAGATCGGGCGTTTTCTATATTTCGTTTGTTTATTTGTGTTTTATAATATCTTTGTTACATTATATAAAAAGAAATTCGATATCATGACGTCCAAAATAATATGTTACCTTTTTAAATGGACCCATGCATAGTCCTGCGGCCCACCCAAAATAAAATCTAAATCGAAAATAAACTCAAGCTTGCTTAAAATTGCATGCTGCCTTGATAATGAACGTTGAATTGCGCCCAATTCCCATTTGCACCTTGTAAAAAGTCATTTTAATAACCATGCCAACTTTTAATGTCATAATATGACAGGTCACAAACATATTCAAATACAAGAAGACCGGGTTTAAAAATGTAAACCGAAAAAATGATATTGCGTAATTTGGCGACACATTTGTATACGTGTTACGCTGATCAAAACGCCTTTTAAAAATAGGAAGAATCTGTCGGAGCTAAATGATCATCCGGGTAGATAGGATCCAGTGTGGACATACCACACAACAATACAGTTGTTAAACGTTTAAGATGTTTCTAAGTTTTATAAATAAAACTAGCATCCTATGACTAAATAGTGTAAACGGCAATTCATAAAAATGATATACCGTGTTTACCATTATTGTGTGCAATTTATAATTACAATTATGTGATTATTACTTACTACGTATGAGGCTGTTTATTAACTTGAAACTGAACCCCACAGAACATGTCGTAATAGAATATACGCAACGCAACGCAACGCAACGCAACGCAACGCAACGCAACGCAACGCAACGAGTGGTGCTCAAATTACGCCGAATATTACTTGAACTGATTAAACATTTAATTAAAAGCAACATGTAAATACGAAGCTTTGTTTTTATTCGGTCTGGATGGTGCGTCACTTATTCACAAAGTTTGTGTAATTTCTTATAACAGTTGTATACGAATCGTTGACATGTTTTGCAGGACAGTGTGTGCATAAACTTGCAATTTCCCATAATGGAGTTTGTCCTTTCTTAAACCTACTTAGGCTTGGCATGAAATGAAAAGCATGTTTCCTTCTTGTATTTGTGGATAAACATTGAATTAACACGTCTTCTGTATTAGGCATAAAATCTCGCTTCTGACAATAAAGTTGCACTAACGTTAGAATGCTATGGGATTTTAAAACAATTTAAAACAGAAGTTTAAAATTATTCTGTTAAGGATATGTCTGTACAAAAATAGCATGTTTTATTATTCTGTAAATGACAGTATTTCAAGGTTTATTAGTAAAATCAACTGATACTTATTTCAAGGTTTATTAGTAAAACCAACGAATACTTATTTCAAGGTTTATTAGTAAAACCAACTAATGACTTGTACATTATGTTCAAAATTCATAGCTATTCAATTGATTATCAAGACTCGGTGCGTCGACATGAGGCAACCAAGATAATACATGACATGGAACGACTCAGAACTGTAAACCCCAATAAAATCCACAAACTTTCCATCGCAATGTGTATATGTGACAGTGCCCCGTGACCCAGCCTTCACTATGGGGATTAAAAGGGCGTATTTCATGCAAAAAATGAACACCATCGTCGTTAATAAGGCATTTCACGTCATGGAAGACGTGTAACACGCATTTGGTCAGCGACGGAGTTTGATGGCATGTCCAATGCCGCAATATATGAGTGTGTTGATTCGCACCAATGTGAAAATTACATTAACAATATTTTCAGTAAAATTAATATTTCAAATATATTGTAGTAAAATGAATATTTCAAATCTATTTTTAAAAAAAATGAATTAAAAAAAGAATTCACGTATATCTATAAATGAATTTTTGTTTTTAGAAATATTACAAAAAAATGTTTTTTTTAATGGCATAGAACAGTTACTATAATATGAGCCAGCCAGTCTCCAGGAAAACCTGTTATTTTGACATTATGTAATTACTACATGACTTTTTTTGTAACAAGTTTTAAAAAAGATTTAAAATAAGACAAATAAGACATACATTTGTATCTATAGATTCAATTTTAAGTAATTTATCCATAATTTTATATAGTATCTTAGCTTTAAATTTTCTTATGAATTATGTCGAAATCACTTACTTCGTTGCTATGGTGACCAAATTCAGAAAAGTACTCTGATTGAGAAATACGACGAGTTACTTCTTTAAAACAGTATTGACCTTTCTCTAAATGTGAACATTTACGATTTGGGTATATATTTTAAAACATTATTCTAAAACGTGATACCTTTTTGAACAGTTTATGTCAAATATTGATTAAATTCTGTATTTTTTAAGTACTTGTTACAACGACGTCGAATAACGTTGCTACATCATGCACAAAGGCTCTGAAAAGGGCCTCTACAAAACAGATGTAACTTCCTTAACAATCAAGATACTTACAAAATTTCTTTCGTGTTTTGCTCCATTGCCAGTACTGTTTAAAATAATAAAAATCTAAAAAATAAAGTTTTTATCAAAGTAGAAGGTTTTCCTGGAGACCGGCTCAGATGTATTAATTTTGTTTCATTTTTTATTATTCATGATATTCTTAAAAATAATAACATGGTTGTATCAAGAGCATGTCGGCTGTTTTATATTATTTTGCTCCTATACACTAGTCATCAATTATGCGCATTCACAAACATGAAAAATATATTTCATAAATACGCAATGTGCAAGAATACAATAACACCACATGCCTCTACGATATGCGTTGAGAAATAAGTCATATTCATAAATTAACAAACATTCATATTTTAATAAGCGCTCTATTTACCCATTTGACCATCGTGTGACATAATCAAATGTATATTTGTAGTACCTGAATAAATAACCATATTCACAAAATAATAGTTTCATTTTTTTAAATTGAAAATATGTCAATATGCATGTATCTACGGGTATTATGATTTATTTTATGTTCCACGGAAAAAAAAATTAATAGCCACAAATAAATTGTTCTGTTATTTTTAGTTTATTGAACGTATACATACAGTTATTAAACATCGATTTATGAATTGTTAATGTATGCCCTGTTTCGTTGATTAAAATTTATTTACCCAAAGAAGAAAGAAGTGGGGAAGCGGCCAAGCAAGTTCCATGTTTACGTTTAGAAGAACCGACTACATCTTGAACCATTATACTAGTGTAATGTAAATGTACGTAATATAAAGTATACTCTACCACAAAGGTGATGTTGTATTAATGTATTGTCATTGTCTCATTAGTATAAGCTCCGCCCAGTTTCTCAAGTTATTCATTGCGTCTGTCCACTAAGATATGGCTTCCCTAAGGAGTTGAAGATAAATAGATTATCAAACATACGAACGATAAATTCTGCCCGCTGATTGGCTGCTGATATAGGACGCACGGATTTGTTTAAATATTTGAATAATAGTTTGTGATTTAGATTTGAACAAATATGAAAACATTTTAAAGTGAAATTCAATCTGCGAACGGCAATTACAAGTAAATAGTGTTCACTTGTACCCTCAGTTTAGATGGATTAAACCTAGCATGTCATACTAATACTAGAAAAGGAAATAAGGACTTGGTGATATCGTGTTCATTTTCATTGTTAAGTGACGTTTACGTTTATCTAATAGCGAGTTTTATCAAACACTTTGCAAATATTAATAGATATTGTTTTTGATGCAAATTAGACAAACATAAATATTATGGCATATTGAATGTTTACACTTGTGTTTAACGTGTATGGAATAATTCTGAGACTAATTCTGAGACACAATGATTCATCTGATGCCAAACTATTCCGCTGTCGGTCGTGGTGACTTAAGTCCGCCGTACTATAATGGAGTTCCTGGAGCTTATCCTAGAGATTCTGCGACCGTAAGCTCACCGGAGCAGGCTCCTCAGGCCACGCCACATTCATCATTTCTCATTGACGACATTCTTGGAAAGAAGCAAAGAGAACGCGAAGCTGAACAACATCGTATGGAACGCGAGCGAGATGAAGAACGTCGTCGCGAGAGACACAGAGAGCGTGAAACGGACAATGCGATAGATCGACACGGATTACATGACCGTGAGCATCGCTCTGACAACAGTGCAAGAGACATTGAATTAGACAGACTCAGAGAACGTGAAAGAGAACATGAACTATTGGCAGAAAGGAGTAGATTCAGAGAGATTGAGCGCGAGAGACAAAGTGAGCGTGATAGAGAACATCATGTGATACACGATGCTACATCAAAAACATTATCATCTCCACAAGCTTCAGCGACCTCACTCTTATCTTCAGATGTTCTACGACCGACACCGGTCAACCCAGCAGCAATACAGACCAGTGCACTCACCACACCTACCATATATAAACCACTACCAACGTTGTACGAGCCCTCATTACTTCAACAAGCGGCTTATATGAATCCTCACCTCTCAGCCTGTCAGTCCACCCTGATGAGACAGATGTGCGGAAATATGGGAGGCTTGGGTTCCATACCTGGCTACACGCGACACGATCTACCTGCCATATTCGATCCACAGTACAACGCATTTTCTAAAGGTAATTTATAAACTAGTTAATGATTTTCCTACCTAACCCGTTATATGATTTCTAATGAATAACAATGTTCATAGGACAAAACTGAAAGTGGCTGTTGTATTCTCATATTATTGTACATTTTAATGTCATCTTTGATCCACAGTACAACACATGTTATAAACTAATAAATGATTTTCCTATCTATACCTTACCCATGTGTGAAAATTGTATGCTCATAATATTGAATATTTTGATAAAACAATAACGTAGTTACATAATAATATTTTTTATTGTTGGTATAAATTCTACACAATGTCGGTCTATGTTGGCTATCCAGTCACAGTTTTTGATACTAAGTCAGCCAGTCATGTAACCACCCTTATTACCTGAGTCTGAAGCAATGGAACCATGTCAGTACCATTACAATTTTAAGGACAACTTTAGTGTATGCGGCTGATTTGGATCAAACCCGCAACATTCTGTGTTCGAGACGGACACTCAAACTACTTGATATCATGGACGGTATCTTGCCACACCGGAATATTTACATACAATTAATAAACAGTACAACATGGAGGTGCATTTAAGTGATATGCTGTTAGTATATAGTTACTTTTATTTCATTTTAAATCGAATACTAGAAGGTCATTTGGCCCATGAGGACAATGTATGTAGGATGAGAGACTCCCACATAGTAGCTTAAAATAGAGCAAGGTTACTTCAAGTTAGATGATCCTGGGAAATCGTTTGATCAAATTGAGGATGGCCCATCGTATAATTGATTCAAGTATAGTTAACCAGTTTCCTTGAAACCCCGACTTATCCCACGATCTCGTCAGTAGTACTAATATAGCCAGCTCAATATTAACTATCACACAGCTAATTGCAATGATTACTTCCTTTGCATCAAGTTTGACGGAAACGATTGAAACTATTTTCAACTTTAAACTACATAATTTTATTTTGTCTTATGCGAAACGATTGATGCACTCTTCTACTACTAGTAAACTACATCACTTTATTGTGACTTATGTTGTTAAGTTTTATGTTTACAACATATTCAATAGTAATTGTCATTCATTAACTAACTACTCTGAAGTGGACGCAGAAAAAATTGACGAATCTCTAATACCATTAGTCTCTCATAATTTCTAATGTTTCCCTCGAAGATGGAGGTCATTGGCCTACTAGGCAGGGATAAAACCGAATGGCCACGCACTACAACTGTCTCAATGAAACACCAAACAATCTGTCATGGCAAATTTGCTCAAAATGACTAATAATGATATATTGTGCTCGAAATCTCTACTAATATCATGTGCCCAAAATCTCGAAAAACATCATGTGCTTGAAATCTCTTATAATGAATGTGCTCGAAATCTCTAACAATAAATGTATCCAAATCTCTACAGGGACAGTATAATAGAGAGTGTAATAATTCTTCCCAGATCTCTAGTAATATGTAATTATGCTCAAAATGTTATTCAAAATCACTAACAATAGGTGTGCTCTGAAACATCTCCAGTTACATAATAGTATGTGCTCAAAAAGTTTATTTTTTGACAAAATTTTAATAGCGGTACATGTACCAACATTCTGTCAAAAATGAATATTTATAGTAAACGAACTTACATTATAAAAATAATTATTATTTCAATAAATATTTTGATATATGAAAAGAAAACTGCCTCACGTATTGGTATATTGCAAAAATAAAATTAAATTGTCAAATATTCATGTAATTTTGGTATAGTTTCCTGTATATGCTATAAAAACCACATTGACATAAAAATAACTTGGGAAACATTGGCATTTTGTAGTAATTTAGTATTTGTACACCCAAAATTCTATAGGGTATACATACCCTATAGAATTAGCACTACTATCACTTAAATTGCCTGAAATTTGTTTCCATTCGATGAAAACGAATTGCGAAACGAACAAAATACCTCACAGATGGTTTGGCTTTAGTTTGTTGAAGTTACAGTTTGATCATGCGTGAATTACATATTTCACAAAACATTTTGGAAGGAAACTCTGTGATATTTTCAAACAGAAAAATACTGAGTGCAAAATATCAAGAGTGATTTAAATTGCTTATATGCCATAAATCTTTCATAAAGCAACCACCAGTGACTTTCTATTATATAAATACTTGGTTAGGTAGGAAAATTACGTCATACAAAATTTTTAGCCCGATCTGTGAGGCAGCACCTTTAAAGCTATGATTACATTGTATCCTCTAAATTCATTACAACTCTGTCGCAATATACGTGAATGGAATTCTAATTTTATAATGATTTCTTGAATGAAATGGGCCCTGGTTTGACGATATCTTCAAACATTCTCTCTTTGAATTCTTTATACTGAATAACCATATGCATGTTTTATATGTGATATAATATTTTATATGTATTGTCGTGTATATAAGGATGAGTCTGAAATAAATAAACTATATATTTTCGCTTTTCCTTTTTATGTAATATGTGAGAATTCTGGCGGAAAAGTATCTTGAAATACTCAATATAATTACACATTGTACAATTAATATATTAAATGGAAGTAACATTCATTTTTAAAATATAATAATGGTTATAATTATGACCTTCGCAGGAAAATGAAAACAAATCCAGAAGTATTTAAATCATTTTATATATTCATCAAAAACCCTTTAACCGAAGCACCATAAGCATAAAAATAAAATTGAGAGTTAACATTTATATTTTTATTATATTCAAGTAGAAAAACACATAAATACACAATACCCAAGTATATGCATACTTTATATAATTTATTGTCTTGAAAGAATACAGGCGTATTTTTTTTAAATATCCTTCTGAAGTATTCTTCATTGCGCAATCATGTACTTCAATTTTATTTAAACATATTTTGCAAATAAAGTTCTAAGTCCCTGCAAATCGGGAGATTAAACCCAAGGAATAATACCCTAATGCATAGGGCGGATAAAACAAATACGCATATGATAAAAAATAATACTCCTGTACTCATAAATCAAAGACCGAAATGTTGACATAATGCATATCAATTTAGTTTAATAAAACTTCATATGATATAATCTATCTACCTGACTGGCAATATCAACTTGAGGGAATATGTCCGCTAAACATGAAATATAGATAATAAAAACGCAAGACAAATACTTAAGGCTCACGTACGCAACGTGCAATTATCCATAGAAACCATACGCTATTGAGTTTACAATCCACTGTGGGATTCCAACATGTACAGCATGGCATCACCGCCTAGCAACGCTAATAGTCCGAGAGCCCACTTTTATTGCAACGAAGGAGACCAAAAACAGTTTGTACATATTTTGAAAAGTATTTTATATGCTATATGAAAACCCATTTCTTAAGTGTCAAAGCCGTGACTATATACATTTTTTTGTATCATGGGGTGTATGAAAAAAAGCATAAAACCTATTTTTGGCCTCCTTTGTTGCAATAAAAGTCCGTGAGCTCTCGTACTATAAGTACGATTTAGCATTTTTATTTAGACTCCTTGCCATCGCAACAATTGTCATATGTTTATATGTATTTTGTAATTATTTTGTACCTCATATCACATGTACTATGTGCTGAGAGTATTCAATAAACTGTAAAACAACAACAACATAACTACAATTTTAAATTAAAAATACACGCACTACAATTCATACGTACGTATAAAATTATTTGATTATATGTGATACATGTATAATGAGCCTCTTTTGGTTTTAAATATAATTGTGTAATGCTTTTCTGGTTCATACTGTCTCAAAACATAAACAAACCTTGTCGAATTTTTAAAATGTTATTTAATTCCCATTTTATAGTGTTTTACTTAAATTTATATGCGCATCATTTTATTTCATATAAGTACATTTAGGTTTATTGAACTGAATATGCTGGCTTGGTAATTAATTAATTTTATAATATCACTACATCAGTACATGTAGAGTTATCACCATAAATTCCATTTTGAAATAGCATTTGTAACGCATAGATCAACTGTACTCAAAGTTGCGCTAAGAAGGTACTTGAAATAATAAATAAGAAAAATAATTATAAATGTATGAATGGATAGTCAAATGTATCCATAATAATTTCTTTTAAATGTTGCATTATTAAGATATAAGAGTAAGTTTACATTCTTTATCTGCCATGGCTTATCATAACATCGTACCATCCGAAATTATAATGACCTTATACGACTCATGAATATTTGAAATCTGCATCACAAGGCGCTTCTTGTTAGTCTGTTTTCATGAAAACCAGATGTGGGTATGTTGACAAAACTAAAGTTGAAAAAGCTTCTCATGCTAAGCCATCGTCATGTCATACCAAAAACAGAATTTAGATTATTAAAATTGTATATGGCACCGCTTTCTTTAAACTTTTTGAATCATAGATGACTTTGTTGTTTCTATAACAATGTTAAAATACACAAATTGTAACAACAGATTCAGTCATCTGTGATTTGAACTGTTAAATAAACTGATAAATCCCTGAAGAAACACTTGTCTAAGGCATGGTCAGATTTTTAATTCATGAAGATTTAATTTTGTGAAGTTACAAGATTTTTTATAATTATAATGAAACTGTGTGACAGTCTCGCTGGTATACTAGTTAGTTAATCTGTCCCGAAAACGGGTGGCAGAGGATCCCATTGCAAATAAACCACATCACCGTATGACTTATTGGGATACTATACAATTCAACTTGTATGACTTTTGTGAGCAAAAACATCTGTGATTTCTGTTCACTGTATGACTTATTGGAAGACATACACTTCAACTTGTATGACTTAGTGTGAGCAAAAGCATTTGTGATGTTTCGATCACTGTATGACTTATTGGAAGACTGTACAATTCAACGTGTATGACTTATTTGCGATAACCGGAAGTTGACTCTTTTATACGCTGGAGAACATAATTGGTATAGCTCCCGTGCTTGCTGCACATTTTCTGTTCGAATAATACACCGAACTCTGTTATTCTAACGCCGACATTTTAAAAATAATCTTGAACTAAGTAGCTAGTTATGATTCGGCAGTTTTCGTGTAACATCATCATGCATTAAGCATATTCACTTATTACGTCAGTAATCAATTGGTCCAAATAAACAGAATAATCTTCATGTGAAATACCAAATAATTTATAAAGACGCCGACAAGTATATTTTGAGAAACTTTAAGTATTTGTTTATAAGTTTGCCCCTTTTAATTTGCCGCCATTGTTATTGGGAATCTTACTCTTGAAAATCTCTTAATAGGATAATAAAAATCGTACGGATAAGCAACAAAAGTTGGGTATCGTAAATATATCAAAGCGTACATGAATAAACGATCAGTAAACACGACTTATATTCCTCATATCAACCTTAAAAGCTTCCGAGTTCGGATAGAATCTGTTAAGTACTTAATTGATACTCAATTTTATCTTTAATTCCCGACTTTTAACTGCAATTACTTGATAAGAAGCGCCGTGATGCGCCTTATACATACGAACGAGACCGTAGGACCGGACTGTTGGTCATTTAGTCCTTCTAATGGTCAAATCCAGACTAATATAATCCGCCAAGTATCGCGCTATGGCCACTTATCCATAAGTGGAAAATTCCTGTGATTTCTCGTGATTAATTTATTAGGGAAGTAATTGAAAGCTATTAAACGTGATTTGTGAACTTACTAGTACCAGACCTCTATATCCACAGCACGTGTTTCAACACTCTGAATGTTACCACGAACATAAAAGTTCAAGTTGAAAAAAAATCGAACGCAAACCACATACCAAATATATTTCCTTTTCCAATTTGCTTACATTATGACGTACCAATGCTTTATGAACATTGAGCCGAGTCAAACGTTTACTCACTTTAACTTAAAGAACTCTACGACATACTAGTATTTTTAGAATGTGACTGCTTTGAGTAGGAAAGGTATCAATAAAATTAAAAACAAGTACTGGAGCATGTCACTGAGTCACTTTACTTTAACAATTTGTAAGTCTTTTTATGATGTCTACGAAAAAACCCATGGTGTGTCACATTCATTAACACATCTATGAGAGACTTAAATGCAATACCAGAATCAGACACTCAAGGCAGCACTCAATAGAAACAGCAGAGCACCGAGGACACAAAAGAACACATAGACAAACAATGAACAAGAACAAACTAAAACTGAACATGTCACTGGACACGACACTCAAATAGTTTTGTCAGACAAAACAATGTTTCGGTTTGCGTATAGAATGTGTGTGTCTATTTTGCATTACTACCACATACTAATATAATTTTATTATTGCTAAAGACAAACGTTATACATAGAGTAACTTATAACCTCTCTATATCTGGGCATGCTTTATGATATTTATAAAATTGCATTGTATACGTTTGTGTTGTTAAAATACCAACTTGAGTTAATAAAGTTCTGTTTTGTTCTGTTCTGTTCTATAACAACCGTCCCTTGCAAGACCACTATTATCAACAAATGTGTCATTTATTAAAAATTTTAAAAAGTTTTAAAATTATCATCCATACAACAACAACAAAAATTATTGGCCCCTTTGGAACAACGAGGATGTATCTCACTTTATACTACATTTTGAGATACAACCTTGTTCCACCATAGGGACGAATTGTTACAGCCACGCTGTGTATCACTTTAAACAGCTGTTCCACCGAACATACAAATTCAGGTTATCTTCTCTTAGTTGTTTGGAAAATCAATACATCGTTTTCATATTGCCAGATATCGTAATATAAGCACATTATTTACAAGGAATACTTAGTATATTTATTTCGCCCTCAGTAATATTTTTGATATGGCACATGTATATAGCTTCTTCTATAAATGTTATATTAAAGACTTATACATGACTGAATCCAAGCTTAATTTTGATAAAAGGGTGTGGTCATTGTACATGCTCGAAGTTCTCAAATATGGAAATAAGCATTCAGTGGGCGTGGCATTTTATGTTTCCGGAAGTAAATGTCCGGAGTACAATTTGTGTGCATGTATTGAGAATTTATGTACACAATTGGATACAGTTATACCAATAGTAGCCACTACATTCGTGACAGCTGGCTTATAATTGTTACATTAATATTTGAAGAATACATTTAAATGCTTGTTTCGTTATTTTTTATTCAAATGTCCCAGTTTTACCATTTGCGTTATTGCGTAACATGCTTATATTAAGCCGTCAAATCTGTTTTGGAAAAGCGATTTCCGTCAGGTATTTAGCAAAGTGGATGGAATTTAAATGTTTAAGGAAGCATCTAATACGCCAAAAGAAAATTGTATGTTTTTATAACCAAACAGTTCATTTTAATACCTACCTATTGCCGGACATTTTACGCTACCAAAACTTTGGCTATCAAATACCTGTCCAAGATAGCAACGTAGGCCTATTAACATTAATCACAAGATGCATCGTTTTGTGAAAAGGACCGACTTTAAATCTCAAATTGGCCGAACAATTTGTTCAAGTCAAATAACATCGTAAACGGTAGAAACAAATGGATTAAGTATTTAACTAAATGGCACTACAGTTACCTTAAAGGGCCTATGCGGCGTCTCCCAGTCGCAATAGGGGATTAAAATACATTGCCACTCATTATGGTAATCCTCATTGAATAGTTTTCGCAATACAAACACGGTTGGTGAATATAGCTCTCAAGTGTTGCGTAATACAAACATTAATTATAAGATAGTTTTAAACGTTTAACGCTTGTGGTTTTAAGAGCACCCGTTGCTGATAAATGTCGTATGTGGATCCTTCACATTACATCAAATTATCATTACTATCTCCACACACAAACAAACATAATTCAACAGCAATTCATAAGAGCGGTGTTGTAAAATATCACGATAATCATGTATTGTGTTCAAATAGTGTTCTAATTCTGCACACTGGCTTATCTTATAAGTCTATTCAGGAAGATGATTTTAATAAGTACATGTATTGTTAATTATCAATTTGATCAAAGTACACGCTCTTCCAACCTCCGAAGTACGTTTGCTGCGTTGAGTAGCGTGTACATGTACCAGGGAGACGATTTTAATGTGATTGTGTTAATTATTATTTTAAAGTGCGGCAATTATATAGAACGCCAACTATAACGAAGAACGTACATTATATAACGCAACTCATGTACTCTTTTTTAACCAAGTTATAGTATGGGAAAAGCAGTTTGTTCCAAATTATGAAAAATGTCTACCGTATATTGAAATGTCAAAACTGTAACTCAATAGCTCTTTTATTCTTCCAAGCATTATGCTTTTTTCATTTTATGTACTAGTGTTCTTGTTCAACTGTTTATTGTTGAGGATCTCATGGAAGATTGCCATTTAATTTAATTGTCAAATGAGTTTCCTCGTAAAATAAAGTCTTTATTATTATTATTATTATTATAAGCACAAATATGGAGAAAACAATACTTCACATTATGAAATTTCTACTCTGGGTTCATTGAAATATTTGTCATCAAACATAAATATGTCCAGTGCACAATTATGTTTAATAACTTATTAGTAAAACATTGTGTTTAGTCAATAATGGCGTTCCATACTAAATTCGTATATATGGCCTTTCGCGAGTCACGGAGTGGACCTCTTCAAATATCGTGATGATGCAATCAAATCATCAGTATAAATTTACCAAGAAGGCTTCCCAAATGCTCTGCTTTAGCAATATAAATTTCAAGAATATTTTAAAAATATATAACCGGGGAATACATAAAGGAAGTACATGTATTTGTTTTTAAGATTCTGTATAATATGAATACTATGAGAAGGAAATAAATATAAAAACTCAATGACCACGACGAGACTCGAACTCGCAATCTTCTGATTCGAAGTCAGACGCCTTATCCATTAGGCCACGCGGCCGATATGAAGAATATGTTATATGTTACCCTATGTTCTTCAAATGTATTATGTATTTTTTTTTATTACTTTCTGATTTGTATAATGTAACACAATATTGTTTACTAAACGGTCCATTGGTCTAGTGAAAACTGCATCGGCCTCGAAAACTGGGAGGCTGTGGATTCGATACTCTGTCGCGACGATGGTACTGCCTACTACTATGTTGGTTTGCTTGGAGCTCAGCATGTTTACAAGGGTAGATGTACCTCTTGTTGTCTTAGTGGCATAATAACGTGAATCTGTAGCCTCCATATATCTGGCACTGGGTATACCTGTATATGTACGCTTTTATATGACTGTACGTGAACATCCTTAAAACCTTGCTGGAATAATTTTCTTCGTACTGCATTTACTGTCCATGAATATGAATCCAATTAAACAATTAGGTAACATAATTAATCTTACATTATTCAAATTAAAAGGGTTATGATTATGTAAAGTTCTGCTCGAGATAAGGTGACATTAACAATTTTACTTAAAAAAGAAAAAAAAACATAACACATAGGACAGGGAAGGCAGCACTCCAGAGAAACAAGAAATGCACAACAAGAACAGTGTAGTCACATTGCTTGCTCTGCGGGAAAGTGTCAGAATGACTAGTAATGAGATGTCGTGACTTTTGATTGATTATTTAAGTTTGAAAGTTATTATTGTTGACGGTTTCCAAATATTGCTTGCCTATTACAACAATAATTTATTTTCTGTCAAATGGGCGGCTCCCAATAAATTTGTTATGTACTCAACGGACGGCTATACAACGCTCCATTATGACGCTTTAGTATTGTAATGTAAACATATTAAGATAAATAAACAAATGTAACACATGCTCCTATGGTCGCGGTGGAGCGGATATATTGATGCCCATCTCGAGTTGAACAGAATTATGTCGTTATCAACCGACAAGCCTAAGGATATATTACTCTACAGTAGATAAATTCGCCACAATATCCGATCTGTGACGCCGCGCTATACATCCGCACGAGTCTAAGTTTCGAAGTTCCTCGCGTGGGGTGTTTCACCTCCGCGCGTACACTTGGCGGTACTTGAGGCTTTCAATAACGGAAAGCAATATTTTAGTCAACGACAAGCATAATTGTCTTATAAACAGGATGGGCCATATAGAGTCAAGGGTCCGTACGGAGAAACAAAGCATTGACTAAAGAGTTAATTATATCATATTATTGTTAACGAAGGCATTCACAATATGCATATGACTTAAGCATTTCTAAGTGTCACTTTGAAATAAACTATCAAGCCGGAAAATTAAGGGAAAACGTTATGTTGGTAAACTCTTATGAAACTTTATATTGTCGGCGAAAAAGCTTTGTACAGGCAATCATAGGCTTGTTGGGGGCAGTGATGAATTATGACAGACCATCTAGACACAATGGCTTTGTTTCTTATGGAAACAATGGTGGACACTTGACATTTCCTATATATTTTTTATTGTTGTTGGTATTTTTTCCCGATGCTTTTAAGTGTTTATGTCCTTAGTTTTAGTTTATATAGAACAATTATTTGCCATTTGTTGAAAGTTATCTTCCTCAATTAACGAAAACAATTTGATGTTAAAAGCCGTTAATTGTAATTAAAAGCAAAATATTGTTGTTTAGATTTAATGAACAATTATACAATGACCAGGAGCGACCAATAAAAACATCCTGCTATCAACACAATGTATTTCAATCGATTGTTCATTAACTATTGGCCATTAGTAATTTTAGTTCGACTTTCATCTATGAATGTCATTTAGTGAATATAAGTGTCAATGGTCTTATGAATGGACCTATGACACAATAACACTTGCTTATATGAGTCAGATTCCCCCTTGTCACACCGTTCAGTACAAACGTTCACATTGCATTGATTTTTAAAGTATGTAATTATGCACTCAAAACACACAACTATATACAACTTGAGGAAATAAATAATATAAACAGTAACTGTTGGTAAAAATATATTAACTTGCTTGTGTCATAATTTGAATACAGCACCTATTTAGTTTTTGGGACACCATAAAATCTATCTGAACTCATTAAATTTATTCATCAATACCTTCATCAAGAAATTACGGTATATATATTTCGTTGTATGTTTACGTAAATAATACGTATGTTGCAATGGATGGTCTTTTAGTAAGAGCGTCCACCAAATGATCGACTGTTCAAAATGCCATTAATAGGACACCAAATTCTTTAAATACATCTGCAACATTATTACAATATACACATGTATTAGAACTTGATTACATTTTAACTTTGAATGTTATCAATAGTACTATATTATTATATTTTAAATAAAAGCAAAAGAGGTTGTCATTTTCCTTGACAAATAACTCAACGTCTGTGTTTTGTTTGTCCTATAATCAGTTATTATTGTGGGTTCATATTTTTTGCAAATATTCCGCCGAGAACTCAATAGCTTCAACAACATCATTACTGTAATCAATATATTGAGCATATTTATTTCTATATTTTCAGTCTACCACAATCGTCCATTTTTTTGGCATCCATTTTTACAAAGACCAATGCAGAAACGTAAAGGAGGCCAGGTTAGATTTTCTAACGATCAAACAATCGACCTGGAGAAGAAATTTGAATCTCAAAAATATTTGTCCCCACCAGAAAGAAAACGTTTGGCAAAGACATTACAATTGACAGAACGACAAGTAAAAACATGGTTCCAAAACAGAAGAGCAAAATGGCGACGACTAAAGCAGGTTTGTTGGTTTTACATGTACATGTACTTGCATCTCGATTAGCGCAATATGCGCCGTTTTATTGTCAAATCAGTCGTATAAAATGGCTTCAGGTTGACCATACCAGTTTTTTAGAATTAAAAGTTAACCAGTATCACCTTGCCATTTGATACTTCGTGAAGGACATGACTTTAGGCCAAAACATAATAAAAATCGGACAAGGAAGGCAGCACTGAACTTAAACAGCCGAGCACAGAAGACATAAATACAACACAGACAATTACACGGTACCATGTCCAACATACAACTTCAAGGAGAACATAACCCGTCTAACCCTTGAATTGAACCCGTAACCAGCGAATGATATTCGAGCACTCTAAAACCTACTAAAACATATTTTTGCTGTAGTTTTGTCATCGTTAAAAAAATTCTATCACTAAACTTGTTTATATGTACAGTGTATGAACCTTGATGTTTGAAGTAGTAAATTATCTACTTAGATGTATTCGAACAATATCTCCTACATATATTAAGCATGCTCATTTCGAATGTGCTACATTTCTAGCGATACTCTGACCATCATACTCATTTACGTTAATATGTCATTTCTATTTGCAAGTATACCCAATAGCAAAGCAAATGCAACCTTTCCATTTTGTAATTGTTCATTGAACTATGTGCCGTTTGCCTAAACACAGAAAACGAGTTATTATACTCAACATCAAAGAAAATTCAACCTTTTCCATTTGTGGAATTGTTCATTGAACTATGGACCATATATGAAATATAGCACAGACCTAATTATTCATTTTGCAAACTAAATACATAAAGGGAATACTCTTTAATTTAGTTTTCAATATAGCATAATTTGGCAATCGCTATCCTTAAGATGATACTTTGTAAAACTAAAACGAAAATTATGCAATTCTTCTGCATTTGAGTATAAGATTAACATAATTGGAACTCGTTAGATACTTAAGGTCTTGCCAAGTTGGGACATTTTGTAATCAAACGACTTATTTTATTTTGCAGGAATCTCCTACACCGGACAAAAATGGCGAGGACCAATCAGAATCATCGAAACATATGGA
The DNA here is from genome assembly GCA_947247005.1 of Spisula solida. Lineage (NCBI taxonomy): Eukaryota > Metazoa > Mollusca > Bivalvia > Venerida > Mactridae > Spisula > Spisula solida. The sequence continues at coordinate 16,625,257 of OX365952.1, read as the reverse complement.
CGAATGTGACATGGAACGTGATTCGTCGTCAGATGAAAATGACTGTGATATTCTTAATGGTGACGATGACATAGATGTTGGCCAAGAAAATTAATAATTGTAAAACGGAGGGCGAGATGGTGCTTTTTATTCATGGCTACCTGACAGTTTGTTGACGTATGGCATATCTCATGCAGTGAGCGAATGAATAAATTAAAAGCTAATTAATATAGCAGGAGGTACCAAGCATGACCTTATTCCTGAAAAAGGGGAAGTTAAACTGAGTCTCCCTTAACTATATGGTCATGTGATGATTCATTGTCATCGATTTATTGTTTGGAAATATCCATTAATTAAGAATTCGAAGGACTTTGAACAAATGACACGTCTTCCGACGGTTAGATAGTTTCTGTTGACAATGGGGACAAATGGAACGTCTAAGAATGGTTACAGGACAAATGGCGCCTCTTCCAACGGTCACATAGTATCGGTTGGCATTGGGAACAAATGGCGCGTCTTCCTACGGTTACATAGTTTCAGTTGACAATGGGAACACATGGGACGTCTTTCAATTGTTACGAAACCAATGGCGCCTTTTCCAACGGTTACATAGTATCGGTTGACCATATTGGAACAAATGATGCGTTTTCCAGCGGTTAAATAGTTTCGGTTGACAATGGGAACACATGGGACACCTTCCAATTGTTACGAAACCAATGGCGCCTCTTTCAACGGTTACATAGTTTCGGTTGACCATATTGGAACAAATGATGCGTTTTCCAGCGGTTAAATAGTTTCGGTTGACAATGGGAACACATGGGACACCTTCCAATTGTTACGAAACCAATGGCGCCTCTTTCAACGGTTACATAGTTTCGGTTGACCATATTGGAACCAATGATGCGTTTTCCAGCGGTTAAATAGTTTCAGTTGACAATGGGAACAAAAGACGCGTCATCCAACTGTTTCCGTTGACAATGGTATGAGTGCTTCGTGTGTTGTTTTAGATAACCCTGACGAATGTCTTCCATTATACACGACTTACAAGTCAGAACAAAACATTGATGGCTATCTTGTAATTAAAATATTGGCGGGTGTTTGTTTATTCCCAGTACGCTATTTATTGTACATTTTGTGCTGTTTGTGTTGCAAATGATTAGAAATTATTGACAACATTTGATAAATAATGTATTGTACAAACATGAAATAAATTTATTTTCAATAACAAAACAGCTTTGGTTTATTAATGCGCTTTTTGTTTGGTTTAATGACGTTTCTAAACCATTTGTCTGTTATGTAGGACGGTCGCTTAACCTATCCAGTTCTCATGGCCTGTTTTCCGACCAGTACTAACTTACCCTCTAACAAGGAACCGGCAACTTATCCACACGTGGAAGAAATTTTACATGGTTGTCAATTTGTTATGGTCGCTTAGAAAAGAACATGTACAAGAGCAACACATGACGAGACATTGTTCTCTCACAAAGAGACCTTCAAACAAAACTAAGAGAAGTCAGGAAGTTAATATGATTGACCATTATATTAGCGAACACGAATTGAAAGAATACATCTCAGGAAAAGATGAAAAGTTGACCGAAGGCAGAAATGTTGTACACTGGCACAAGCTCGAATATTGAAAGTGACCACATGTATACAAATTGCAATAGCGAACTTGAAATCCTGGACCAGTCTAGAAATGAAGAAAACACAATGATTGAAGATGAAATGAAATGCATGTACAATTATATACATATGAGCCAGTCTCCAAGAAAACCTGCTATTTTGACAAAAATATTGATTTTGAGAGTTTCCATAGTCTTAAAAGATAATGTTAATGAAGCAAAATGCAAAAAAAATGTTGTTGATACCTTGAGTTTTAAGAACGTTACAGCTGTTTTTGTAGAGTTCCTATTTGGTGCTTTTGTGTGACGTCGCAAACGTCATTGAAACGTTATCCGACGTTACTGCAACAAGACGTTCATAATTATACCATTTGATCAATTCTTTACATAAACTCTTCAAATAGTATCATGTTTTAGAATTATGTTTTAATTTTTTAAAATTTGTATAAAAATCAAAATTGTTTGCATTCAGAGAAATGCTGCTACTGCTTTATACAACTAACTCATCGTTTTTCTCAATCGAAGTACTTTTCCGGAATTGGTCACCATAGCAACAAAGTAGGTGATTTCGATATAATTCATGAGAAATTTTAAAGCTACTATATGGGTAAATTAGTTAAAGAATAATCAATAGATATTTATTTTTCTCATTTTAAAGCTTAATATAAACCTTGTTACATAAAAGTAATTACATAATGTCAAAATAGCAGGTTTTCCTGGTGACTGGATCATTTATAGCTCGTCGGAGATAATTATAGCCTTGTCAATAAACAAACAATGATGATATCAACACTGCACTGTCGACTGGTCACTTGTTATCACTATGTATTGAAAGAGTATAATTATTCATTAAAATGGATAATGCACAAGATCGAACAAACTGGACATCAAAAATGCATTTAAGTGTCATTTTTTATTTGTAAACAATAGCTAGAGTTATCATCAGCGAACTGTACAAGGGGAAATGAACACTAAAAAAACCCATTAAATCCACCAAAAGGAGTAATATCCACAAGGCGTCCTACTTTTGTACGATAGTAACCCGGCTAGCTGATGAGTCAGCGCTTTTATACAATTACATTATTTACATCAATTAACGAATTAACTTCCATATCATTAGCATGCTTTATCAATTCAGATTAAGGAAGCAGGACGATATGTTACAATATAAGCGAATAGGCATCTTACAATATCAAATCACTGTCAGTTTCGAAAACAAACAATAATGTATATAGTGCAACCTCTACATGCCCACTAAAGAGCAACAGCGCCGAGCAGAGCATAGCTTTTATTTGCCAGTCAGCTTTCTGCTGAAACATGGCGGACATATGTGTGCCTATACCCGGATTTGAACCCGGGTCCCCAGATTAGACGACAAGCACGCTTACCATTGAGCTATACGGAGGCCACAACAATTGTACTAAACAGTATACAACAACCAAACTTTGTGTTTCCCAGTGGATGTCTTGGGAGGTTGTACTGCACACAGCAAAAATAAAAAGTATAGTTACATTAGGCAGTTTTTATTTCCTAACACCTCATTTTCTTTTTATTATCTTGACGAATTCCTACAAACAGAGTCAAATTGAAGGAATACATCACTGACCCATGCTCGAGTCTTGAAATGTAGCAATGAGTCTGCGTGAGTTCAGAGTTTTTCTATTGAACATACATGTATAAAACATTATGTTGTACAATTTAGAATTTCTAAACGGTCGAGTGTAGGTAGTGGCCAATTGTCATGACATTGGCAAAGACAATAACAAATTATCAATTTACTCTCACATTTGACAAAAAGTAATTCAAAGGGAGGTAATTTTAATCAATCTGCATTCATTGGCATTAGCCAGTTTCAATTTTTAAATTGGTTTCCTTCACGGCGATACATGTATTTTGATGCTTTTAACAATAGAACCGTTCCACTACCCGTAATAAGATGGTTTGAACAAAAAAGTTATTTTTCTTGTGTTCAGTAATGCAGCGTTGTTTGTCCTGGTATTCCTTAACACGTCCGACAGATAAAAAGTTGTTACAATGTGTGTACTTGCATATTTCATTAATGTACTTACTATAGTATATTGCCATTTAAGGTGGTCCGAGCTACCTTGTGCGCATGCGCGAAATTTCAAAATCGTATTAGACAAGAACAAACATGAATTTTAGAATGGATATGTTTTCATTTTGCTGAGTATACTTACATATACTATACTGAAGAACTTACCTGATAGTTGTATAGTGCGGAAAATATGATACGACTCTCGACCTTCTATAAGCATAATTTAACAGCTGATATATTTTCTATATTTATAATCCCGGTTGTATGTTTTCATAAGCGGGAAGTATCACGATGACGCCCGAGATATTATACCAATACAAAGGACCGATATTGCACGGTTTGCTCGCGGGCGGAAATTTATATATTCAACGCAATAACCTTGTAATATATTCATGCATAAAGGCCAGGATCACGTCAAATTCTATGTGCTATAATACAATGGAACGTAGGCCATAAGTTGTGTTTCATATTATCGATCACATAGTAATGTTGAAGCTATATCACCATGTTAATCATGTAAAGCAAAAATATTCGTGGACAACTACTGTTAAATCATTATTTTTCGAGGGAGTTTAATTTTCGTTGATTTCGTTGATAAACTCGGCCCGAAATATAATCCCCACGATTAATCGACCTTCCAAATATGGAACATGGGATTACTCTTCTATGTTTTGTAATCCACGAATTTACCACCCAACCAAAATGTATTTTTATCTAAATCCACGAAATTTATTATCCACGAAAAGATGTGAGTTTACAGTATTTGGTTAAAATTATCCCATGTCCAACTGCATTTCCTAACCACGTGTCCTTTTGACGATATGTTACTGTGGTTACTATTGCGTTATATCATAGAAAACTATAGGGTTACTAAGTATATTGTCTCATATCCAATTTCTTTTCCTAACCACGTGTCAATTTGACGAGATGTCACCATGGTTACTATTGCGTAATCTATCACGTTGCTCACCAGGTTAACCAAGCGTGCAGATCACCGGAATGTCAGTCGGTGTTTCTTGAACTTTTCCCGAGCTATCTTCTTTTCGTTGTGTTCCTTATTGACTTTCATGTTTGCTGTTTCTGTGTTGTGATGCATGCATTCCCTATCCTATCTGTTATTACATGCGAGCCTTGAGCGAGCAGGTATATTTGATAGCATAAAGTAAAAAGTTCATGGAGGAGCACGTGACCTGTTCTCGATGGATTACGATTTCAAACAAAAAATAAAAAAAAGATGCAATTTGTAAGAATGTCGTGAACCAGACTAATTCCATTATTCCATGCGGATAACATCGATCTTTGTCGCTTTGCAATAGTTTATTTACCGAAGAAATCAGAACTGTCCAAAATTTCAGTGAGCGCTAGGCAATATTGAGACCATGGATCTAAACAGCAGGTGACTGCAGCTGCATAAGCACAGCGCTTCCCAGTCAATTGTCATGGAATTATCGGAATTGGTTTAAGATCTTTGATATAGTTGAACACTGAAAACATGTCTTATGATAATACATTTTAATGAACTGATACGAGGTTTTATTTATAAGCATATAAATATTATATGGAACAAGGGAGTCATAATATGCAATTAAGTGTCTTGAAAATTGGTTTGTTATACATGAAATTATTTAACAATTTGTTGATAAATTTCGTATGTCAAATTATCGTGCATATTATTAATTTTGGTATTGCTGGTTGTTTATGATCGTCTATGAACCATTTTCCTCTTTAGCCTATGAAATCTATTTCCCTTATTGGGACACTGTTTGAGAGAACTACCACAATGTCTGATAAAAAAGTTGTCCCCGCTATTTAGGTTGGCAGGTATTGGACGGTGCTTGTTTATTTAATTGTCTTGACGTACCCTTAAATGTCACAAACAAATACTGGTGCTATTTTGTTGCTCTGACTTCTAGTATGTCATTGAGTTCTTGTGCTAATCTATATGATCGGTTAGTAAAACTATGATTCAAACACCATTATTTTACATACTTATATAACCTGTTGCCGTGTCCTTTTTGTTAAGCTGTATTGTAGTCCAGTTACGAAGCTACAAACAGTTTTTTTCTCATTCTTTATTACTTTGAAATACATTCATCCATATATACAAAAAGTTGTCTGTTTGGTTAGTGTGAGGTTTGCAGTACCATAAATCTGATCTAAGCCCTTCTCCACGTAATTGAATTATGTCACTATCCATACCGAGGCGGAAGACCTATCAACACTCTTCCTTTACTCGCATGCATACTTATGTATATGCTTAATTATATAATTACAATATAGTTCTGATTAAATGTAAACTACACACACTTATTGTGTGACTGGGTTTATTTTGTTGCCTTCGATGATTGCACTCTTGGAGTGACATGTTGTTGTCTACTGGACTTTACTGTGGTTATGTTTGATTAACTAAGGCGACAAGAATTTTAGTTGGAATAGGGAGTCGGGTGTGTTTGTTACTGTTCCTTTTCATTTTATTCTCATTCAGTTTAAGTGTTGCCCTAGTGATCAACGATTTGTGGTTGTTCTTTAGTGTATGGCATTGTGTTTGCTGAAACTAGGTCTTTCAACGTTTTGACAGCTGAATCTGGATCTTTCCTTTTTTGACATCTGATACTTGGACCTTCAGCGATTGAGTTTCGTTTTCTCATTCAGTTGTATGTTGGGCATTGTGTCGTGTGATTGTGGTCTGTGTTATTTCTGTTCTTGTGCTCGGCTGTTTCAGTTCAGTACTGCTTTCCATGTCCATTCGTTTTCTTCCCTGGTACCGTTGTGAAGCGCTTCTAAATGTACTGCTGTTTCTGTTGGGAGCTGACCGGGCTGTATTCCTGTCCGACTGATTCGATCGTTATCTTTTTTATTTTAACTGTGTTCTTAAAACAACCATTTTGCTGATTTTTTTTATGGTTTCATTTATCTTCATCAGCAATAAAAAATTGTAAGCAATGCTGGTGTATTACTAAAGTCTATTCTGACAGGACGAAGCACATTCATCTATTTTAAACTATTTTTTTCTAGGGCTAAATTGTGTATTTCGAATTTCACAATCAACTGCTGTTAGTGATGCCATTTTTGACAACCAGTCTATTCTTCCACCGGAATCTTGACGGACCATTGGTGTTTGAGATGTCAGCAGGAAATTCTGGTTATTGACAATGAAATAAACCACGGATTTTCAGGGTCTTTACATAAAAACCGCTGTACATTAAACTGCCTTCGTAGCTCAGTGGTTAGTGCGCTTGCCGTCTAATCCGGCCACACGGGTTCAAATCTGGATGCAGGCACAGATATGCCTGTCATATTTCAGCAGAAAGTTGACTGGCACTAAAGAGAAAATATATGTACACACACGATTTTTCAGTTTCCTTTATTATTGCATAAGGGACTAATGTTTTAAATTATGGAAACACCCAAGTCGATACTTTTGTCAAACAGCCGGTTTTCCTGGAGCTTAGACCCCATGATTATAAACCTTTTTTTCGTGTACAACTCAATTCCATGCTCAAAATTCAAAATGCTCTATCCTTCAAACGTCTTATGATTTAATGAAACTTTTATATCAGATGGATTGCTTTAAAGAAAGTAGTTTGGTGTTTCCTAATAAGCAAAGGTACTTGAATTGTTGTCTTGTAATGAGGCCAATCAAGTTTTATGCTCAAAGTGAGATGAACATGCAGATACCTTTATAATCACTGGGCCAGCTCTTACACAGTATCTGTTACCTTACGATTATGTAGAATTGATATAGGTTTAAATATTTCCCTTCCAGCAATATACCCATCTAGTAAAGTTTGAAATGATTTTGTTTTGACGTTAAACCATAATCCGATTGAAATCCATTAATTAGATAATAATTATCAGCGTACGGATAACATATCGGATTAATATTTTAAGATGCTGCTCTAAATCTGTGACTGGACATACACCTCTGATAATAGAGTCTTGATTTAATATACTGTTTGTGTATTACCTTTGATGATCAACCAGTTGTATATTAATCTCTTAATATACAAAATGTGTATATTCAACAGTAATGCTGATTAAACGTTAGTGCAGCTTCGAGTGCGAGATGTCTGGCGTTTGATCACTGCAGCCGCCGTGATATACCAAAGTCGTTAAATGATACTGGCTTATTTCCTTCGCTTGTCGCTCAGCATAGTTTGATAGTTCCAGGGTACTGTTTTATCAAAGCACTTACGGAAAGCTTACACTTACGTTCAACTTTAAATTCTTTATAGATTTTTACGACTATAAAATAGTGGTAAATGGATTTGCAATACTAATACTCATTATATTAACAACTCGTGCAAACCATATCTGTCCCCAAATGTGTAGTTGTTGAAGAATTATTAAGAATTTAAATTTGAACGTAAGTTTACGATTTCCGTAAGTGCTTTGATAAAACAGTACCCTGGTAACTGCTGATTTGCACAGTGTCTGGATTATGTGACTAGGTAGTATCCATATGACTGAAATGCTGTGGACAGTTTGGATTTGAAACATAATTAAAAAAAAAGCAATTGCAGTATCACCGGCCATCCGACCTTGTTTATAATCTTAAATTTAGTATTTGAAAGCAAGACGTCACTTACTTAAGCAAATATGGCATAAAACTTAAAACTCGACAAATTACAGTATCAAACTCGAAACTGACACATAAGTTGTATGGTTTGGTAAGACAATGTTTGAGGAATGTCTGGGCGTTCAGACAGCGTATATGTTTGTATGTTGTATGTATATACAGATTGACACTTTTATGTTATTTTCTTATTTTCTCTTTCTATGGTCAGTTTGTTGACACATTGCTGCGAGTACATACAGTCGTGTCAGGTCCTCTTGCTTCATGTATATTTACAAATAGCTACGCACTGTAGCTTCGTACTACACTGTAGTCTTAAAGGTATGCTCTGCCTATTTGAACAAGTTACAACAATTTTCTTTAATCCTTTTTGTCATCGCTTTGATTAAAACATCCGTAATCAAAATATATGTGATAAAATTGCAGCTGAAAATAACTCTTTAAATATATATAATAATAATTTCGCATTATAACGATTAGAAATATGTTTGTTTTAACTTATTCAGATGGGTGTTGTAGAGCTTTAAATCGAATGCTGGAATTGATTTAATATGTAGCATTGCTTGTGAAATAGAGGCAAGTACTTGTTAATTATTCCTGGAGCTACTACATGAGACACACTTACCTACACGCGTCTGTTTCTAATTTCGCAAAACACAGCGTAATTGAAAGCATTCTATTTTTTTTAATTCAAACATGATTGCATTTTCAATTACTCATATTTATACTTTTTACATTAAATTAATCCAGCATAACATTATATGATACTGGGGGGGGGGACTATATTTCTAGACATTGCTCTACATACATAGCCCGCGCAGGTTTGTTTTTTTACAGGTTTTATTTAAAAAAAACAATTAAAAATAAAACGATACTCTAGCAATGAAATGCATGAAATACGTAATGGTCTTATTCTGACGTCATCATGGTGTTTTTCATCCATGTTATTCAAGTTCCATCATTTCTGTCCAATGATTAATAGACGTGCAAAGATTGGGTTCACATTCAGTGTGTTTTATATAAAACTTGACAACAACACCCTCAACATAAGGACATTTTGAGAAAAGCAGACGATGCCGAATGACTCATGGGTGGCAAGTTCAAACAAACTCGAAGATCTCCTACAAAGGCCAACCTATCAATGGCAGTTGATAGGCAAATTTGTAATACATAATGGACAGCAATTTGTAATGTTTTGTCCAATGCGAAATTGCTATTTTCTTAGCTTTTAAGCGTTTTTACATTATCACTTAAATAGAAAATGTATAATGTCACAAACACCGATAAAGCCAGACGAATTGATTCCATTCAGATATACAAATTAAGAAATAGATATAAACTTTTTTTCATTAGCAAAAGGCGTATGTATGCGTTTAAGCCCTCCCTTTCATACGGCAGATGTATCACAATTTGTATTTCGATGATTAATTACACAAATTTAGAAGAATTTTAATCCATTCCGTTTAATAATCAACATACAATTTCGTTCAGATTACGTCCCGTCCATTCCGTTCCATCAATTACCGTTTCGGCAATTAATTTAGTGACGTTCTAGACGAATCGGTTTTATATGAAGTTGTATCTGTGTTTAGTCACCATACACTATCTTCATAACCACTTTAGATATAATCAACAAATAATCAGAAAATAATATACGACCGATTTACCCGTACGGCGATTGTTCTCATTTGACACTTAGCTTAACGTGGCGCCTGTAAGCGCTCTCAACTAAGGCATTTGACAGTCGGTTATGAATGCTGTACGAAATTCTCTCATTCCGTAGAACACTTTATAAGGGCTGTAGAAAGAGAGGGGCTTTAAATTCAAGATAAATGTGACAATTTAAGAGTATGTCATTGGGAATGAACAATGTAAACCATATCTAGAATAAACTCCCTAAAGACTCGTAATTATTCTGCATGGCTTATTTGATATTGCGATCGGTTGTGAATGGATGTTTGGTTGTAGAAAAATACACGTTATTTGGATACACGTTAAGTGTATACTTAACATTCAAATAGCAACCGTTTTCGTAAAACTTCACTTTGAAGTGTAATCGTTTTCTGATGCAAAAAGTGAAAGTTTTGACAAACGAATACAAGCCATGTTTTATCGGATAATAAAACACAGTAATGAGTAATATATTCACTAACAAAGTAATATTCGATAATTATGTTTATAATCCTGTCAACCCTCGACTTGTACAAACTAATCTGAATTTCTGTATAAATCAGTTACCCCGGACGTCGGCGTGACTCACTCAAAGAGGATGACAAAAGTGAACTAGTACATGATTCCTTTTATTTTCAATTCTACTGCAAATTGTAGTATATCATAGTTAAAGGCAAATGGCAGCGCCTTGTTCGAATCGGTGTCCGACCTTCCATTTATTGTACGTACATATTGCTTGGTTGAAAGTCCCGTCTCATCACATCGATCACTCTGTAACTAAGTGGATAATATGCCTTTATAAGTATGTTTGTATATATAATGCCGAATCAAGTTATGTATTTGTTTTTAACCGTGTATTAGAACAAAAGGTACATACATTTTGTATTCTTCATTAACCATAAAATTGACAAACACCAAGTTACAATTTCTGTATAGCACACTAAAGTTATAATGCACCCCTTTATTGCAATACGTCATACAATTGACCAACGAGTTCCGTTGGTGTAACACTAGACTGGTGCTTTTGTAGATCCGGGTACAGCCAATGTTCTAGACATATTGATAGGTTTTTCAGGTCCGTGTGGAAAGACACATTGTTTTTTATCCAGGAAAACTGGCCGCCGTGTTCGTCTGAAAATTGTTAAAACAAACAAGTCAGACATTCAAGTCAAACAAATAACACAATGCCTCATAGTATTTGAAACGATTGATTCAACTTATAATCGATCCAACTTTTAATTACGTTGTACCTATCAATGGTATAAACTGGTTTTGTTCCTTCCTTGAGTGGGTGCAATTTCCTGACTGTTAAAATGTAGCATATCCGATCCGGATATATATATCCGTTATATTATTAAATGTCATTACTAGGCAATGAAGTAAATTTTCAATATTATTACATTTTCATTTATTAAACATTTCAATTGTATTAACGAGTAAAAAAATGCTTTCTAAGTGGCTCGGAGTGATAACGTTCGCGACGTCATGGCAACGTCATGCATGACACCAACGCCATATAAGATGCACCATTGAATTGCAAATAACTTATAGTTTCCAACGGTACTAACTATTATAAGGATATATAACTCATTTTAATAGTACCCTTCCACCTTATACAAACACTTTGACAAACTAAACTGATGTAAAATATAAATTATGCATATTATTGTCTCGGCTATTATTTCACTGCATTATTTCGAAAGTTCAAAATTAATGCAAATTTTCGTTGTCGCCTAAAGATGCATTTTTCTTCTGCATCACGATGATTCACTTGGAATTAACTCAGAGTCTTTTTCGAAAGACGTTAAAAACATAGACCTCGGTATGCTACTATTGTAGGAAGGCCCAAATAAATGATTTTTATTACCCCTTCCACTACCTACCAGAAAAAGCGGCCCTACCCAAAATATTTTATTGTCGGACTTAAAAATATATGTTTTATGAAAAATTGGGGATGAAAATGTATTTGTTTGCGCACGGGCTTGTTTCTTACTAGTTCATTTGGCACCTATTTTAAATGTAAGACTCTTGGCTTTCACCTCAGGGTTATTACTTTTAGTTATTTACATAATTATGTCTTCTCCAATAACCATCATTCTGAAACAATTCCTAAAACAAATATTAACATACCTACCTACCCATTCTAAAACTGCTTGGGTCAGGAAGGGGAAAGAAACAATATTTTTAGTTCGGCATTATCGTGTTATCTACTGTGGGGATTTCATTGATTTCTTTCTCGTAATACTATATGAAATTTAGATATGTTTGGTATTTTTGTATTTCTTTAAGGCGCCCTTTGATGATTAAGCCAATACTTTTCTTGTTGTTCTTCCTTGTCGTGGAATATGGAATCGCTCGATGTACAATGTGCCTTAGCAATGTTTCAATGATGAGTCATGCAAGATTGTCGTCTGTATCGTTTTACAATTATCACCGTTTATTACAGTATGATAAGCCACTATGCAGACACTGTGACCAGCTTTCATAATACCCAAGCATGGTTCCCGATTTCAATAGCTACCATTATCATATTACGGGTAGTTAAAACCGGGATCCAGACAAATAATACTCCCGCATATCCCTTGTTTAAGTACGTTTCATATCCAAGTCGCAGGCTGATGATTATTTAACAATAACTAATGACACAAAAGTTGCCATTTTGGTTGTCAAATTAACCTTTTCCGCACGTACGAAGCGCCAACCCGTCGCCTCCATTATCGGAGAGTTTCGAGGGGAGTTTGAGCAGTTGAGGATAAAATATCTTACATACGTGCGTTGGACCGGAGAAAGTGAATTTATCGTCTTCTGTATCTAGAATTAATATAATTGATGTCTCAATACGACTCATATATTATCCCACTACGGATGGCGACACATTACAAAGAAAGAATGTAAATACTAAAGCAACAGATAACAAAAGGGTCAGGTAGGCTTGCGGCCATATACGGATGCCTTCATAGTTTTGTATTACGTTCTGAGCGCACGCCATTGGCATTTATACTTCATACTAGACTCATACGTTGTAATATATTATTGTTTTATCGAAACTACGACAGTTACGGAGTTTACGTATCGACCGATCTCCCAACTACTGTCGCTTCTTGTAGTTTTGCCCACGGACTGATTCTCCTGTTGTATGATTAATGTGTATCATTTATATAGATACTTTGTTTTTAATATCAAACCACGTTTTCATATTAAGTGAAATAGGATGAGCAATATTGTTTGATAAAAACTAAACAAACATGATTGTTTGACCTGTATAATAGAACTTATCGTAGATTACTAGCTATACAGTTGTTTCTACGCCCATACCAAACACAAACTATCATACATGTACAATGCAACAGTTTAACTACTCATACTTATATGATTGATTTCTATCTAAAGTAGATTTCTGTCTAAAGTTTCTAGTTGTATAAAAATTGTAGCATGGCCCAAAGTGACATAGCTCATTGCTATTTTGCATTTAAACGGTGATATTCGACTAACGGATAGGGAATTTACAAAAACAGCATTTGCCTGATTAAAATATCTGCTATTGGCACACAATAATTGATGTAATTATTTGAAGTGGGTACAATTTGTGAGGCAGCCTCGAACCGCAGACATAAAACACCGCAGAATTAACCCGCTATATGGTACTCACTCAGGGGTTCCATTTGACTCGGGACTAGGGGTTTTGACACTTGAAATTTCTAAAAAGCCACATGTAATAATTTGGTTTGAAGGTTCGTTTTCTGTTAAATCATGGACATTTGCCGAAATTTGGTCAAAAATATCAAATCATCCTTTAGATTCCGAAGCTAGTGGAACCCCTGGTCTCTTTGTTGTATACGTATGAAATATATATCATATAGTATATTATGCGCAGCGGGTCTGCAACGGTTTCTGGTAGTGTAAAGCCTTGTCGGATTTCCAAAGGCCCATTCACCTACTCCGATTTGAATAGCATTTTTGAATGGGAATGCAAACATACCAGTATGCAACCTTTTTCCATTCGAGTGCAAACGCGAAATAAAACCACGCAAAATAGAACATGCAGCCGTAATAACTGAGAATAAGAACACTTTAACCGTGCTAGACTTCGGCAGGCGGACTTATGGACGACGGACCGATTGGCGGGTTGACTGACGGATGAACGCACAGCGTCCGTCAGGTGAGCCTTTTTTCTGATAACTCTTTTTCCGTCTGAAAACCTGGATAAACATCTTTTGTAACGTATATTTGTTATCAAGGCATGACTCAACGTATTGCTGTAAAATCAGATATTTTTGCGAAACATTATTTTTCGCTATATTCGTGAAATCGATACGTTCGCGAACATTTTATGTTCGTGAACTTTAACAGCGACTGTTAAACAATAAAAAATAAAGTTATTTATGAATTTTAAAAATCGCGAGCATTTAATCTTGCAAACTATTTAAAGATTTTAAAGTCACGTAATTTTGACATCGCGAAAATTTCTGCTTTTACGATATTTACTTGTCGGGAGTTTTATATACTCCGTGATCCAGTCTGTATTATCAAAACTATCCAAATAAAAATAATGATGAATTTTCCCACATTTTAAAATCGCTTTCTCTTTCAGACTATGAATATAGGATAAATATTGGCGACTTCATTATCTCAGAAATCCACAAACGTCCACTTTATTATCCCCAAATCTCTGCCGAAGTATCAATAAAACCATCTTCTACCCGCCTTATCCGCGGAGACCTCAGACATTTTGACACATATATATTATTGCCAATTATCAGCATTAAGAGCACTATGTACATAAAAGCCTAATTCTTAAAGGACATGAAATAGCCTTATCAAATTCATATCAATGTGATTTATGTTCAATAATGGATGTTTAATGGCCATACAGGCTTGGTTTATGGCGCAATCACGGTCCTCAAGTCGAGCGGACCGACAACAGATCGGGCTGCGAAGCCTAGTAGGCGTCAACATACCCTAACCTCATTAGGCGCCCCTTGATAAACCCGCTCACTTCATAGTTTAATTTGACTTTGTATCGGTTAAACAAACACTTCAATAGAAACTATAGAATACGCCGCCATAAAATGCTAATTTTCAGAACGATTCCTATGCTTGCATACCATATCAGCAATTGTATCATACTGTCTTTGTTATATTTTTTAATTATATTGGTGTAGCTTATCGAAGCGCCGTATCAATCCATAAAACCTCTTCGGCTAACTAGCCAGTCCATATAATGCCATAGGGCTCTCAATGATGTGAACTATTTCTAAAATATCATATAACTGTATATTATCGAATCGCTGTATATCGCAATGCATCGTTTTATAAACATATCGTAATGTTTTATCGGAAACATGTATTAGAAATAATAATAAACTTAGTATTACATAATAAGTTAGTATTACATAATTTATTGTTTGTTTAACCGGGTTAAATGTTGTCTCTCAAATAGGTTTCGGTTATACCCATATATTAACCAGGTTTCCTTGACTGTATCCTAACAAAAAATAGTACTCACCTACCATTCCATAAAGAACAAGCAACTTCTCCGCATGTGGAGGAAAATCGAAATTGTTGTCATTTTTTTCATAGAAGGGTATATACTGCAGCTGTGTATTGTCGACTCAACATACGACATTCAAAAAATCGAATGTCGTTTTGCATGACATACGACATTGGATGACATTAATTTTTTTGTCATAAATCGAATGTCGTGCAGAACAAAGCTATAAAATGCTTCGACAGGAAATCAAACCTCAATCGTCGGATGACAAATTAAGCGCACCAGCAACAATACTACGGCCTCTGTTTATCATAAAATAAATTCTGATCCTTGAGATGAAATGAAAATTGCATTGATGCATAGTAGATGCATAATTTAAGATGATACAGTCGGCACCGGGAACAAAGCATACCAATAACCTCTCCACCTTTCAAAGCTGAACATTAACACTTTTATATGCTAGTGGATAAACAGCTATTAAGAATTTTGTGCAAACTCAGTTCCTGCTTTCTTAAGTTCAAAAAAGATAAAAGCTGTTCCAGAAACCGACGTATGTTTTGAGTACAAGTAACTGGTATGTGGAGTTTTTCCAATAAAATGCCAGTTGTTCTTGAAATCTCTCTGGTATTACTTATGAAACATCCCTGGTATCAATTTCCGCGAAAAGGCTAAACATTGCCGGGAATTTAGATTAGTGTTTATAGTTTAGTACGGAAACAATTGACATGATGCATGCATCTATAGGAGAGATCATCGTATTCATATGCAAAATGCCCACCAGCAATCTATTGGATGAATGAACAATAAAAACTTGCCATTCACCAATAGCTAGCTGGTGGTATGAATACATTTATATACAAACATGATCTCCCCTATTACAAGGTTTTTGCGTTGAATATATCAATTTTCGCAAATACATCGTGTACAATCGGTCCTTTAGTCTCGGATTTGCGTTTTATTACACTTCGAGCGTCTTTGTGATAATCCCCGCTTATGAAAACATACAACTGGGGTTATAGATATAGACAAGATATCAGCTGCTGAATTATGCTAATAGAAGGTCAAGATTCACCCTAAAATATCCGTACTATACCTGGCCCCAATCTCCCGAAGCATCTCAAGTAGAAATCTCATCTCAAATTGAGATTTTGCTCAAATTAGAGTCTGAATTACAGACAAATCTTAAGTTGGAGTTCTTGACATTGTACTGTAAGAAACTCTAAATAATGTTTCTGTTTAGTGATACCAGTTTCGAGTCCAGTCTCACATGGCATTTCACTAAACAACATGTGACAATATTTGAGCTGAGATTATTCTCATACTGAGATGCTTCTGGAGATCGGTGCCTGGTACATATCAATTTCGTAAAATATTTCGCTTATGATAATGCTTTGTTAAAGGAACTAGTAAATTTGTTCGCACATATTCGTATGCATCACGTGATTTCCGTGGCTAATACCAGAATTACCGATTTAGGATTACTATAAATACGAGCGAATATAAAAGGCAATTGAGTCGTTTCCGAGCATAAACTGTGACCTTTTGCACAAAAGATATTTAAGTTGTGTGAATAGTTTTTATTGTCGACTTGAACGTCGAGGTTGTCCCGGTAAAATTGATTAAATAATAAAATATTTGTGAGTTGACAGATTTTTTCTTGCGGTGTTAGCCAAAAATTACGTCACATATCACGTGGTATGCCCACACTGATGTTTCAAACAATACTAAGCCCATACATTATCCACCCGTACTAGTTGGTTGTTGTAGAGAGCAAAGTAAGAAGCCCGCGTATTATTTTCGGAGGACTTCACTGTCGCCAATATCACAGAAGACTGTACCCAGCCCCAGTCCGACAATCTAACCCGGATGTGCATGGTGATACTGTAGCGCTCTACATACATCTAGCGGTCGGTAAAGTTGGACTCCAAATTGGTTGATCTTGTGTCAAGAAACTGTTACATGTACTTAGTCTGGTCACTATTTATAATTCTCGGCAACATTCAGGCAATGCTATTGGGACAGTACTACGGACATAGCGTTAAACTTTAAACCCAATCACTGTATGACTTTTTGGAAGACAATATAACCCAACTTGCATAATTCGTTGCGAGCAAAAGCACCTGTTACCTCCGGTTACTGTGTGACTTATTGGGAGACTATAAAATTTAACGCGTAGGACTTAGTGCGATAAATAGGAGTTGACTCATTTGTACAATGTGACGACAGTTCGACTTAGTTTTTAAAAAATGAATGTCGAAATGAATGTCAAATGTCGAATATAATGCAAATTTCCCACAGCTATTTTCAAAATCTTCCGCTCGTAGGAAACTGACATTCTGCATTATTATGGGATATTAATTAAATCCGTAAATAATTATTTAAAAAAAAGTTTTGTTTCGTTTAAACGAAAACCAACAACAACTGGTACGTGTCCCTTTGGGGACACCATAGAAATGCAAACAAGGGTATACATACGACTTTTATTTTTCAGTCTGAAATATTTGAATTACCACTCAACGCATCTGTGCTATTTGTCAGTAACAAAGGCGGGCGAATTTTCACAGTTTATATGACTTCTTTAATCATTTTTCATATCAGAATGAAGTTAAACTAGTATGCTCAACCTACAAATCGTTTTTGCTATTGCTTAAGTGTAAATATATTTTGTCAAACTTGTTTGAGGGAAAGTGACATGAACAAATATTCTGCCACTGATTGATAGATCAAACAATCTAGCTATCTTATAGTGGTAGACAACCAAATATAATGTTCTAGTGATGGCGTAATTGATTGCGGTAATTAAGATTTGACCTGAGTAATAGTAACTCATGTTATCATGCGATTATAATATATCTGGCTTAATATTAAGAAGAAATTTATTTCGAAATTCAAAACAAAAATGCCGAGCATAGCCTTTGTTTTGTCAGTCAGCTTTCGGTTGAAATATGACAGGGCATATTTATAAGTGCCTCCTTCGGTATTTGAACCCGGGTTGGACGACAAGCGTACTGATGATTAAAGGCCACGTGTCTTATATATGAGCATTAATATACAGTTTTTAACCCATGTTGCAAATTATAACTGGAATTAAATACGGATACTGTTCTGTTACGTTCAGATACATTTGTAACCGTTACATGATATGTGCATGTAGTATCTATTGTTATATGTAATTACTTATTCTCTACCGACTCTTTTTTAAGTTTCAGACATTGTTTTGGAATACTAAATAGTCATTTGCTGAGAAATTCCTTGCTGCATACTGTTCAAAGATAAAGTTATTTGTGAAGTCCGATAGACTTTAAACTGATTTATTTTGCTTGAAACTATGGGCAAAAAAACGATATGACGATGTGCCGGTTGTCACGTTCAGGGTATAGACATTACATGCCAATAGACATATCGTACACGCGGTTCCTTACTACACTGACTTGTGAGCAAGGGAGATGTATCGCTGGCTTAAAATGAGAAGGTCGTAAGTACAAAATCGATATTGTGAGCAAACAAGGATAAAACGGTTTGAAAACCACTCTTTACTTATGGAAAAACAAGTTTGGTCAACCTAGCCACTTCCGATTTAAATGACAATATGCTCATACGAAGGGACCTGTGGTGCAGTTTTCAATATGCATGGGTCTTATAAGTTCGTAAGTAGTGATTAGGACCTTCTCACTCTAAGCCAGCGATGTAATTATGCAGTAGTGCCATTATCAACGACTCTCGTTTCTAAAGTATGGACTGGTCCATATATTAGCATTACATATGTCAGTTGTGTTAAGGCTTTTGGTTGTTGTAATCCGTTTACGGTAAATCCGCGTCAATGATAGTAAACTATCTAGATAATTGTCGAATAATTAGGAATGTCTGGGTAATCTATGACAATATCAATGGCGGATTAGTAAACTAAGAGAACTCATTGTGATAAAATGAAAGATACTCAAGTCTTAGTTTGATAGGGCGATATTTATCACTGGGCTACATGACATTCAAACTATGCCTTTCAACAAGTCTCGGAAGACTTACGGCGGACGGACATCAAAACGCGATTACGCCATTTATGTATAATTTATATTTGACTATCATTCCAAATATTTTGATCGTTTTTGGAAGTATTTAATTATAGCCAGTGTCTTATTTGCACAGATTATCCACATACCTAATGGCAGCATTTACGTTCTCTGACATCTATTGTTGTTTGTAAATCCCCACTTGGGTATACTGTAATATCATTTAATTTTAATGGGACAAACTTTCATGGTCTTGATGAAAAAGACCATTTCGTGTGGACATAATTTCATGGTTTTGATGAAAATGACCATTTTGTGTGGACATAATTTCATGGTTTTGATAAAGACCATTTTGTGGGGACAAAATTTCATGGTTTTGATGAAAAAGACCATTTCGTGGGGACATAATTTCATGGTTTTGATGAAAATTACCATTTCGTGGGGACATAATTTCATGGTTTTGATGAAAAAGACCATTTCGTGGGGACACAATTTCATGGTTTTGATGAAAAAGACCATTTCGTGGGGACATAATTTCAAGGATTTTGGATTGCATTAAAAATCGGAAGGTCAAATTTCACACAAATTATCAGAAATAATTCAAAAAATCAAACAGATAATTGTTTTACTACATGTTGTATACGTGGGTCTCGTACTTCCCAAAAAGCCAGTAATTTACCGGACTGAACTTTGTTAAGTTGAGTGCTGCCTTCCCTGTCCGATTTATGAAAGCAAGTATGGCAGCTACTGTAAACTTTATAATGTTATATTAATTGGTAAACTTATTCATTGGAGATTTAATTTCACGTTTAAGGTCGTCGACGGAATCCACGAAATTAAATCACCCACGAATATTAATGATTTTACAATAGGACAGCGTAGAACTCCAAGACGGCGTCAACGTTCAATATCAATAGAAAAGATGTCACTTTAAAACATTACGTAGATTCCTCTGTGTTTAGTCATACCAGATGTTTTGATAAATATCGTATTGATTGATAATTAGATAATCTCGTACGTAGCATTTTAAGATCACCGTGAGGTCGTGGCCTTAAATAAATGAGACAGATGAGACACGCGTCCAAATAAAAAAGGTCAAATTAATACTATCAGTGAGTCATAGTCTGGCATGGACATGGGAATAAAGTACGAGGGTCATTCTGTAAAATTAATTATTTTAATGCCATGCTTTTGTAGACATTTGACATACAATTGGCTCATGTTTAATTAACATGATTGATGCATGTGCGACTTCTTGATTGTCCTGGAAAGATTTGTAATTGTGGTATGTGATGTTTTAATGTTTCTGTGTTCGGCTGGTTAAGTTGAGTGCTGCATTCCCTGTCTGATTTTATATTATATTTATTTAATTGAACACTAACTTACCATCGCTTGGGTCCCTTACATGTTGAGCATCTACGGAAGAGCAACAGTGTCAGTATTTTAGAATGACTCTCGTATTGGTGCCAAATTGATACAATGTCCACATTATGGTATAACTATTGTAGCACTAAATATCTTTCCATAAGCTACGTATATTTTAGTTTGTTGATTATGATTTTATTTTAAGAATTGCCGAGCATCGCATTTTCTGCCAGTCAGCTTTCTGCTGAAATATGGCAGACATATGAGTGCGCGACCTTTTTTAAATAATCGTTTTCCCGAAAAAAACCCACACATTTGATTGGTTCGTTATACATACTATCGATGTTTATGGCGGCTCCGTTCCCTTTTAGCTGCCTGCTTTAAAAATACAGGTTGATAAAAGGTTAAGTGCTCCCACAACTCAATGTGTATCGCTCAAGTGTAAAGCAACGTTTCAGAAAGCAGCATCACCATCCTGTGCATTGTCTTGTATTCCATCAATCTTCATTTATTTTGATGATGCTGCTGAGGATGCTGATGATGATATAAATTTACATGTAGTACTGTGAATATTTTTTGATGGCACTCAGTTGGTAGTGTTTTGGACTGTGTCATCGTAGATCACCGGCTCTCAGTTATGTTGTTCCATGAAATCAATGACAACATAACATCCAGAACATGTGCCATCGGATCGTGGCCGCGGTTCAACAAATTTCTTTACGGGGACAACTGCACGTTTTTGTGAGATTGTCTACCCTGCTTCTATATTTACCTACATGACTTTGCTGATAACTAAACTATTATCATGATGGGAATGTGTTTGCAGCATGTTTAAACAATATACATCTACGGTGGCTATAAATCAATCTATGTCATCGACCGTTTAACGTTAACCGGTTATAGATCGAGCTAGTTAATTGAATGAATACCCCAGATCGGGTGGTTCTATATAGCATGTATAGATAACCAACTAAGATAGGTAATTTCACATCGAATTTTCCAAGTAGATAAAGCTGATATCAGTCCTCAATTGATTCCAATGGTAATTGATATTTTAGACATTCATTTAACGTTTCCTTACAAGGCAACAGGGACACGAAAATCTCGATAATCCACATGAATAGAAAAGAATTGAGCGGTTGGAGTTAACACTAGATCTCACGTGATCTTCAACGGCGTCTTTAGGTATTATAAGAATTACATTGCCATGTAAGTGACTCGTTTTCTAGGTGATTATTTACGGTACATGGGTTAGTTTTGGGGTATTTATTAATACATCGTGGCAGTTATTGTAAAGGGCTTTACTTAAACCAGCTTTAAGATGACAAATTAAACTTCCATTAAATATTGATAGGCAGTCTTCATAAATCCGGGTTCTTAACTTTCTGAACACTGAATGGGTGAGTTTTGTTTGAGAACAATTTAAATTTTGACAAAGTAAGTTGCTACTAAAGAACGTATATACAAAGATTCCCAAATCCTTATTTTATTCATTTCTATTCAATATTTTACTTTTTTGTATGTAATCTAACGGTGGCAGATCATTTATAATATAGTGTATAATGGCAATGCTGATAAATTATATAAACTCATAGAAAGTGTTCACGTCAGTGGAGCTTATAGGTAAATTTTATTAGATTATTGAAAGGAGACGATCTATATACTGGAAAATCTGTCTTAATGCTCGGAGGTATTTCTTCAATCATTAACTATTCAAGAACCAACGACAGTGTTATCTAAATCTATATATTGTCTAATTGTTCAATAAGGATGATTAGGTGCACAACTTGGCCGCAACTTGGCCTAGAACTATTGCTCGTAATGGAACCTTTATCTAGCAATTGATATATGAACCGTTAGAATAAGTTTACTACAAGGTATTGTGATAGCAATTTTGGCATGATGTAAAAGTTAAGACCAATACAACAATCCTTTATACGTATCCTTTGTGTGGCATCCTGACGACAGTTTTTTATCAATTTGATTTCGTTGAATAGATGCAACCAGAAAAGAAGATATGTAAACAGATTACCAAATAAAATGACACATGTAAGCCATAATTTCACATAATTAACATATGCAGACCCGTAACACAATTAACTTAAATACGCTGACTGGTTCCTGCATGGTTTTACTGGCACTGACACTGGCACTGATGTTATCTATTGTTAAAGTTAAACACTGCGTTTGGCTTTATATATGATGCGCAACGCGAGAAAAGGGCCCTTAAAGTCAAAATTGTCGAATTTTGTTCTTTGGATCTTTCCTCGTTTCAAAAATGTATCATTTAGGACGATACCATATTCCGGTTGTTTGCTATGGAGATTTAAAAATGCGCTTTTCAGAAAATTATTAAAAAATACAGTAAATAATTCGCATTATATTATGTTAATGACCGGTTCGTTTGGGCAAACAAAAGCGCTGTCATATATAGTCAGGAGAGGTACACCGATTTGTCCGAGTGGGCCTCTTCTGTTTTTAGAACTTCCTCTCGGCATTTGGAAGGTGTTGTAAGGGCAAAGCATATGTTGCAAAACAAAATGTCGATTTCCAGCGACGACACGGTTTGTTCGGAAAATACTCTTCTCAAAATATGAACCGGCCTTAAAAATCATCCTAATTATGTGTAACCATATCGAAACAGACTATCACTTTCAAATAAACCAATTAATGACAAATATCGTTTTAATAAGCTCTTGACTGAAATACATTTATAAGTCATACGGAAAAGAATATGAAGGACAACCATGAACATTGATCTACAGGAGTGAATGAGGCCAATGGGTGTAATCAAACAGAGGCCACTCATGACCGGCCATAGAAGACATCTATTCATAGTTGGGTTGTTTTGTTACAGCCAGAGTGAAAAGGATTAAATAAGTAAGACTTGTTTTCAGTACTGCTATGTCGATCGAGTAGCAAACACCAGAACATCAATTTAAATGTCACGTATCTAGTACGCATTGTTTTGTATTACAGAGGTTTATCCAAATACGTATTCAGTTGGAAGTTTTGTTTCAATTAACCACAAAAACGAAAACGTTTAATTCCACGGTAATCCAGTCGGTCGCCTGGTGTCTTTATTATCTAGGCAAAGGCTATATTTCAAATTATCTCTCTGTTATAATTGGAGTGGCGTTATGGTCTGTCTTGTAACCAGTCAATGCAATACCCCAACTTTGTTACCATGGTAACATCGTCAAGGATTATTCTTTGCTTGCGTAAAGTATCAATTATCTCACTAGTCGCGTTCATGGTCTTAACTCACGGCGTCGTCCGTGGTATCACAATGTCATTATTTTTACTTGAAATGTAATTATACGGCGTGAGTACTTGCAAACACTGGACTAGATGGACCAATTTCAAGATGTGAAAGTGTGATATCAAATATTTTGTAAACAATGGATTCAGACTACTGTTGATTTAGACAAGACTACACCTTGTACCCCGATAAGTCTTAAGGTAACATTACGGTAGACATTGCTAGGCATGTACACTGTAACTATACGTCATATCTCGGCAAACAGGAAAATAGAGATCTCCTTCAAGCGGTATTAGATGATAGCAGTCATGATCAAATGGCAATAAAGTTTTTATCAGAAAATATCACCTTTTGTCTTCATCTTCTATTGTGATGTACATGTACAACCGGATTCAAACTGTAATATTGGATCCAGTTTCGCATCGTTTCCTGGTACACCTAAAATGTCACATGTTAAACATTATTTTCAAACCGTTTGATGTCTGCCACTTCAATGTAATAACCGTCACGATAGCCTTATGGTAAATCATCCGGTTCAAACTCAGCTAACGCCATGCCAAAGTATTAGTTTTTATTTCACACGTTATTTCAGTAAGTTATTATGATTGACAATGAATGACAGCTATATTTGTTAGCCAAATAATAATGAGGATAGAAGTCGGAATGCCTTGTTTTTTTTCGAAGGCTTTGTTTTTTCTCGCTGGATAGCCTTTTAGGTTTTCGAACTTAGGGTGGACGCTAAACGGAAAAAACGATTTGATATGGCCTAATGGAAAATCGGGCAGGGAAGGCAGTACTCAACAGAAACAGCTGAGCCCATTGCTCAGCAATTACACAGGCCACAAACACACGAAACAATGCCTAACACAAAACTGAACGAACAAATGAAAAGTAAGACCTAGACTTAATACAAAGTGGCAGATTACATTAACCTTACTCCGATAACATTATAATGATGAATTTCACGAAGCAGCCCCTTTTCAAGTGACATTCTAGGAATGGATGTGACGTCACGATGACGTAATCAAATTAACCATTACACTCATTAAACAAAATATTGAACGACAACAGACTGTTTCTATGGTGAGAATGCTATTTTATACAAACTATGGACTTTCATTTTTTGACATGCAAATTACCAGACATTTATGACTTACCACTATGACGCTGTATAGTAGTCAAGATGATACCATTTAATATACCTCAAAGAATAACTTATGTCCGTTTTCACCGTTACAAACCTGACGGGCGAAAACGGTAGAAACATACCATTGGTTTTTAATACACCTTTACTACAAATATGATTATATTTATGATTTATTGTGTACACATAATGTTTTGATGTCGTTTGTGTTTGTCTTGTTTTTGGGAGGCGTTAAAGTCTCTCATTACTACCATTGCCCATTTCTTTATACAAAATTAACCGCCTTTAGGCTGCTATGTGAATCCGCATTCAAGTAGTTCCAGAAACTGTCAACATTCCCAATACTGCTACATATGTTTCTCCAATTTTTTTAACTGATTTAAGCCAATCAGCAACATTTGTTTATTCTAAGATAAAAAATTATTGTGAAACTGTTCGTTAAATCGATATTTTTGCAAAAAAATCACTACACCGGCCGATACCGAACTTGTTTCATAATACGAAAATGACGTGTTCATCAAATGTCCCGGCTGTAAAGCTATTTTTAGAAACTTCAGACTACGGTCAAGTGATGGTTTTATCAATGAACCGTATACGGTCTGCAAAGTACTTTTATGCAATCATATGGTGTCGCTGTACTAGCTAGCCGCTTTCTATAGACTGTTCACGATGTGATTACAAGACGGTACGTACTGTAGAATCTGATAAATAGGCGCGTAGTATTATTTTAAAGCCACGTATTGTATATAAATTGATATGCACCTTTTAACAATTATTTAGATACCCAACATGCCTATATAGTCACATATGCCTATTTCGACATTCAAGACAAGATCGGCAGTAAGAAAACGAACATTAAACGTGTAAAGTCAGTTTAAGCTTTAGTAGCAGCAACCAGATCGCCTCCCACCAGAACTCTCAGTGCTTTGATTTTTTGGTTTATGGTTATTTGGCCAAAGACAATATAATGCCATTTGCTAATAAACTGAGTTGAACTTACTCCATTGCCATTAAGGCACAACATTTCCTTTGG
Organism: Spisula solida; assembly: GCA_947247005.1. Taxonomy (NCBI): domain Eukaryota; kingdom Metazoa; phylum Mollusca; class Bivalvia; order Venerida; family Mactridae; genus Spisula; species Spisula solida. The sequence goes on along the minus strand of OX365952.1, from coordinate 16,599,051 downwards.
GTGAAAACGAAGCTGTTCTCAACGAAATCTCATTAAAATCAGACTTTATTACGCTTCACTACTTTACGCTGATATAGGATCTGATGATACTCTGTGTGGGGTCATGTCGATGCGAACTTTACGACATCAAGTCAAATCGCTTCTTTCACCAATCTGAAAGTGCTATGAAACACTGCTGAGGCTACGTGACGTCATTGAGCGCCCGAGAGGTTATTTGAACATGACCTCTAACAGATCTCTAACAGCGCAAGGGAATGGAGCAAATGTTGGGGTCTGATTTTAATGAGATTGTTCTCTGCGTATGTAAATAAACGAAAAACAAAGAGCATTTAACAATTATTCTCAGAGATGTAAATTAATTTACAAATCTCCCTATTAAACCTCTTTTAAAAATAATTCCCAAATATGCAAAATAAATTTGAAATATTCGCGCACGGTCAATCGTATAACCAATCAAACGACAAAGAGCCGAACATTTCCGTAAAGTCATCGTACAGTCGGTTAAACCACATAACACAAAACTTAAAGACGACACTCAGATTGTGGGTATATCAGTAGTGAGAACAAGTTTGGCTCGTATGTCAATAATTTCCATTTACCGGGCACACTTGAACTAGAAATTGAGTGAAAGTTTGTATTGTTTTTACAAAACATATTAAACGTCATTATGTGTAATATATACGGGAGTGTACGTTGATTATCGTTACACGCAGGTTGTATTTTCCTGTTTGCGCACATATTGTCCTAAATGGTTTACATATTTAACGTCAAACTAAAATTGCGTGTATACAAATGCTAGTTGAGAAATTTAGCCGTGTCTAGGCTTTCACTATTGCCGTGATATGGCGAGTTTCCTTCCGGTCTCTATAACTTACGTATCTTGTCTGTAAACTGAGTGAATGTGTCATGTGTGTTTATTTCAGTTGGGAATTGGAAATAATAAACAAAATGTCAGGAATGAAAGCGTCACAGTACAGTGTGCTTCATTATTTACGAGCAGTTGGACAGGTTTAGGTTTCCGGTCGTCAAAAAACACCAAGTAATATTTCTTCTGAAATTAAGTGTTAGTTACGAACTCAAAATGCATACAGACTGCCACTTTTCCAATGTTTCGAATGGCCAAACGTTTGCAAAACCTAGTTCCCACCCTAGCAGACGAACTCTCACAAGCATTAGACAAAATTACATCCAAGGACCTTGTCAAACCGGACTACAGAAACAAAAATAGAGGGCAGCACTAAACTTAACCAGCCGAGCACAGAAAACATAAAAACATACAAGGCACCATGCCTTACACACAATCGAACGAAAATATGATCCGCCCAAGTCCCAGCAGTCAAAAGGCTGAATGAACTAGTTTCAGCAATCAAAAAGCTGAATGCCCACGTTGAATGACCTATAAATCATACAAGACTGAATGCACAACAAACAACCGAACGAGAAAATTATCCACCCTAGTCCCAGCGGTCAAAAAGCTGAATGAACTAGTTTCAGCAATCAAAAAGCTGAATGCCCACGCTGAATGACCTATAAAAACATACAAGACACAATGCCAAACACATAGCCTAACGAGCAAATGATCCGCTCTATGACCAGCTGTCAAAAAGCTGCTTAAACTAGTAAGCTTTCGACCGTGTACCCCATTCAAGCCATCATTAATAAACTCTGTCACAGTGGAATCAGAGTGCAGATATACGATTGTTTTGTGTCCTTTCTCTCAAACCCAAGTCAGCAAGTCATTGTAGAAGGTGCTTCCTTTTAATCATTATCAGTGTGCCCCAAAGTGGCAAAACTGATGTCACTACTCTTATTATTAATTTTATCATCGACCTACCAGAATGCGACTCGCCAAATAAAACTATGTCATTCAGCTGAAACCTTGACATTCAAGTTTTTAAAACTGTTATTTTTCAACTTTTTTCACTACTGACAGCTAAAACTAGGTATTTCGTTGAAACTGGGTCATTCAGTTTGGGCATTCAGCTTTTGATTGCTGAAACAAGTTCATTCAGCTTTTGGACAGCTTGGATCATTCACTTGTTCAGTTGGACATTGTGGCTTGTATGTAGTTTTATGTTTTCTGTGCTCGGCTGGTTAAGTTGATTGCTACCTTCCCTGTCTGACTTAATATAATCTTTTTTAACATTAAATTTATGCACAGATCGATCTGCGTCAATAAGCTAACGAACTCCAATAAGAAGACCTTTACAGTTTGGCAGGTTTAGAACGGGCGTTGGAATGGAGCAACGAAGAGCTGCCACCCGCTTCAGTCAAGACAAAATTAGAAATTAGAATAATTTCCGCCAACCTAAAGATTCTAGTCACAGAAATAAGTAACATATTGACAGGTTTTCTGAAAGATACATCGCAAATTTAGTAGCAAATCTCGTATTCACAAAGCGTCTTAGTTTGTTTCTAATATTGTTTCTTAGACGAAAGAAGTTTACATCGATAAATATTGTAAATAAATCTCAAAGTGTATGTTAGGCGAATCTGTTTTCAAAGAGAAATATCCGTCGTAGCTTAATTATTCTTAAAATCATATTGAACAAATATTGAACGTATTGAGACAATTTGTTTTTCTAAGACAAAACATATCTTTCAAGTTTGTGACTATTGACCTAGACAAGTAAGACCATTGTTATAATTTCTATCTACATGTATTTGACTGCCCAGTAAAGGGCCACATCAGGGGTGGTATTCAATATTGATCTTACTTGACTTAACGATAAGGACAACCAATCAGATCACACCATATCAAACTCTTGGTCAGTAACAGGCAATATGATTGGCTATTCCTTAATCTCAAATTAAATAAGATCAATACTGAATACCACTCCTGGTCGGACAATATTTGGGATTTGGACAGACATACTCTAACTCCCATTTCGGATTCATCAACATCTCTGCCTCGAGTGATGCTAGACGACAGTGTTCACACAGGTGGGATGATGCTGACATAAACTTGCTATGCTCTCAATTCGTATCTAACCTTCTTGTTGACGCATCTTATCACATATACAAAGCTTTTGTTGACAAATCGAACCCTAGTTTTCCAGACATTTTGTCTCAGTAGGAAACAACATAACTACTCTTCAGTATTAAGACACATAAAGTTATCTGAAAGTATTTTAAACCAGAGAATGATGTACAGCCACATTAACCTCCACCGTAAAACATAAGGACGCAGTTTACGTATTTATAAATTCCTCTGCTACCATTGTACCTATGCACCCACAATTAGCAATCTAAATAAATTACAGTTTTATATGACATATCGTTATAGTGTTTACTCGTTTTCTGGCATGTCGGTGGTAGAAAATGATAGTATTGATAAACAGTCTCCGCCCACTTCTAACGCATGTTTGTAAAACCTAATGGCAGTTTTGGTTAAAAAAGTGGTTAATGATTTAGATGCCCTGTTAGGTCGTACGTTAAAAGGGAGATCACTTGGAGTAGATGTAACAATAACAGTTAAATGAAATAAATAGAACGCATAAAGACCTAGCAAGATGATATCACGGTTGGTGATGGTTTTTATTTTGCTGATTATTAGGCGCAGATGCTGATGACTTGGTAGCGTTGCTTCGAACGGTACTGGGTATGATTTCAAACGTAACGGTGGCAAAACCGCACAATGAAAACGAGTGTACAAAGAGCAAAAATAATATTTCGGTATAAGAATTCTGATATTTGGTTTAAAGGCATATTTTCTGTCATGTTGTTAAGTTCTACATGCAAGGATTGGGTAACCTAGGATACCCAGCCCAGTGATTATAAAGTATTTTTTATGCTCAACTCAAACTTGATTTGCTCCTATCCTGTTCGAGATTTGAATTATTTTTACTTTATCAGGAAAAACAATGGTGCTTTCTTTCACGTTATCCATATATAAGAGTTTCACTAAAACACATGAAATTATACTGTTTGAAGCATAAATTGAAGTGTGATCGGAAAATTTAGTTAAGTATGAAAAAAAGTTTTATATCACGGGGCTAGATGTTTTTGAGTCTTTTACCGATCACACGCATGACCAAACCATTTTTATTATTCAGTAAATGAGTGTTACAATAAAACTATGATGGTATTTGTCCTGGTGTTGTTGACGATGGTGATGTTTATGAGGAAGTTAAGTTATCAGTTCTTGAGGGTCACTTTCAGCAATTCAGTCGTTCAGCCACCCTTTGACATTTTGACTTCCCCTGATCATTGAGCTACCTAAGGAAACCTGCGTTCGAGACAACCCGGAGAAATCATTTCTCTCCTGGTTCAGTCACCATCGAGATACGGCGCCCAGGAATGTCGAACATGTACATATACAACGCACGCACGGGTACCAATTCACACATTGGTCGAGTGGAGCATTCATACTGATAACAGTAGTGGTGATAATGATTAAAATGATCGTAATGATGGTCATGATGGTGAAAACTGGTAATGACGCTGATGATAGTTAGGATGATGATGTTTGTAGCGATGGTGATAATCATAAGACGATGATAAGATGGTGATGATGATAATGATGATGATGTTGGCGGCGATGGTGATAATCATAAGACGATGATAAAGATGGTGGTGATGATGATGATGATGATGATGATGCTGTTGGTGGCTATGGTGATAATCATAAAACGATGATAAAGATGGTGATGATGAGGATGGTGTTGGTGGCGATGGTGATAATCATAAAACGATGATAAAGATTGTGATGATGATGATGGTGTTGGTGGCGATGGTGATAATCATAAGACGATGATAAAGATGGTGGTGATTATGATGATGATGGTGTTGGCGGCGATGGTGATAATCATAAGACCATGATAATGTGTGGTGGCGCTACTGTTGGCGCTGCTATTGATGATAATGATAATAATAGTGATGAAGCTGAAGGTGACGATGGTGATGAACGTGGTGGTGATGGTTATAACGTGGTGATGTGATGATAGTGATTTTAATGATAAACGTGGTGGCGCTGATGATGGTGATGATAGTGGTGCAGATAATGATGGTTGTCGTGATAATGATGATGATGATGACGCTGATAGTGATTGTGTTGGTGATGGTTCACGTTTTTCTAGTTAAGGACTGGATGTTTTGTTACGAAGAATAAGAATGACATTAAGACATTGTGTTACAACTGATAAGTTCTAAAAGGGAGTGTGCACAGCTACATTTACCGGAACCTCTAAGGGGATATTAAACCATAATTCAATCATCTTCTATATTTTGACCGGACACGAGCTGTTATATTAGATTTGCCCGTCAATTAAGCGTGAAGAATTCAATCAGACAATAGAGTGTAAGATTATACTTCTTGATGTGGCTAAAATAAGAGTGATGGTAACCGCGTATCGAATACCAAATTGATAGAAAATATGTCTAGACAAGACACATTATTCAGAATTATTGAGTGTGTCATTAACATTTGCAAACCTAAGAGTGTATGAAAGAATAGCACAATTTGTCTGACGGCCTAACCTAAGCTAACTTGAAGCAGCTTTATCCACTAAACTAACGCACACAGGGAAGTAACTCGTCAAGTATATATCTGTTCTGATATACAAGTAATGTCCCTTGTCAACTGTATAGAGCCTAATGCTTCAGCATGTCACATAGAGAACGGTTTTGTCTACGTTTAAAAGTGTATCTTAATTCTTGTTACTGGCACGATATTGTTTATGACCCAAAATGTAATATTGTGCCAGTGTAAATGTCATAAACAGAGGAGACACGTACCGACCTTTATTTAATGCTAACTGATGAGATATGGAGTTCTATCAGTGAAATAAAATCTATATCAGTCACTGGTTATCACCTACAATGTGACTGATATAAGCTCCGCCCCCTCACAGGGACTACTTTAATTTACCAAAATCTCAACACTAAAATGTCTGTGACTTTTTTGTTACTGAACGGAAACATGTCATGTGGGGGTTTTTATAACCACAGTGGTAAATTGGCATAAATAGTACCAGTTTTGACACCATAAAAGCATTAAATAAATAGAATATTTTAATATTTTCACTCGCGCTACGCGCTCTTGAAAATATTGAATTTTATCACTACACAATGAGATATAAACCATATTCAATCAAAACAAACAAATATCCTCTATATATTGTACAACTTTTGTGACAAGTGTAGATAAACAAACAGCGAATTCCCCAACAACGACACCCGACACTTTCCAGTACCAGTGTTAATTAATCTACACAGCTTGCAATTGAAAGCAAATCCAGTTATAGTTCTAAAAGGTATAGTACATCAATTTTGACGGATTGTGTTAGAAATTGTACGGACTTCAATTACCTGTAAATTAACCTACACAGAGTACTATTGAAAGCAAATACAGCCATACTCGTAGTTCCATAAGGCATAGTACTTCAACTTTGACGGATTGTCTTCCATATTGTACGGGCTTCTGGTGTCGCTTGTTCAAGATAAATGTATTTAAAGAAGATTAGAAATATGAATAATTAATAACATGTGCTATTACACACTGTATATACTGTACATGAACAAGGCAATTTTGGAAGTAATTTAAAATGCCTTTAGTGCTTACTGTTACATTTGGTAACTGTGTTGTCTAATCAGAATCAAACTTTTGTTATTTGATAATACTTTATGTGCATGTACTTACAAATTGTAGTATGTTATAATATTGTGATTATATGCCTGAATGGATCCATGGTTTCTATTCTATTCTTTTCTATTCTACAGAATGGACAAAATCGCCAATCCACCCTGACAACAGAAAGACACAGAACGTACTGTCCATATATTCATATATAAGTATGCCTTGTTCGTAGACCAACTGCACAATAAACGCTCAATTCGCACTTTCTAAAACACGATATCTTGTCAAATAATATATTGTGACAAACACACTTTCGTACAATCCGCTGAAAACGGTTGCGTGCTATCTTACTTTCAATTACTAGTTTAATTCACTTTATTATATTCGTATATGTCCATCTGCCAATGATGACCGTTCCAATGCTTTGACGCTATGAGAGTCATGAAGGCATGCTCATTCATCACCTTTTAAATTACTAACCGGTTACACACCTCACCAATTGTCTCATTTTATCATTTGTTATGTTGGTCATCAAGACAATGCCATCTCAAAAGTTCATAACCCATTCAGCCTGTTGACTCCGTTCAACGATCTCAGTGCCATTGTTACATTGTATTATACTCTCCTGCATTCCTGTTGCAATATTAATAATATCAATGAAATGTGTAATGCTTTCATTGTTTATCAACGTAGTGTACTAGGTATCTTCCTCTTTATTATTGACTAATCAGTTCCTGATAGTGTTATAGGAGTTCACTGTCCTGTATATAATGCATCATTAAGATTATCAACATAATTAACACGTATAATAGCATCTCTTAACCTAGGAACTGCGTGGCTTGAGTGGTTCCGAGTTCGTTGATAAAACTGTTCATAGTTCAAATGAACACAATCATGCCCATTACGGTTGCTCATTTAAACGATGATACGTGCAATTCAATGAAAAGTTTCCTTGCTCTTGTTTTGGGACTTTAAAATTGGAACTAGTTAGAGCGAAGAATAAGCAAACATTTTGGTATAATTTGTTGAAATAATCCGTGTGCCACAGACGAAGAGTACTCATTAAATAGACTCATTAAATTGACTGCATACGTGCTATTCAATGTAAATTTCACTTGTAAACATTTTAATACTTAAAAAAATTGGTACTAGTAAATAGATAGAGAGAAAATATAAAGTAATTATTTTGGAGTCACTTCTTTACATTGAAAAGATCGATATGTCAAACATGACGATTGAATCATTTTCAACAGGGTCAGAAGATAATAGTACGTTTTGTTACAAAACTAACGTTGTCGCTCAAGTTTAGCAAAGACTTTCGTTGCCTTAAAGAATGATTCACATGTAAATCGTTATGGTAACGTTGAAATATGTATTGCGTATTATTTGTCCATCCTCATACAGCAGTGGTTAGGTATAAATAGTGAGGGTGACGATGAAATAGGTGTTGCGAATTATTGGTCAAGTAAGAACAATTAGTAATTAACTACTGCAATGTGCAGACAATCCAAAGCAATATAGACGCGGTGGTAGCGCCTAGTAACCCATAATACAGATGCTAACATCCGAATGACCAATATGAGAAGCTTGGACTTGGGCGGATCTTTGCTTTTTTATGATTTGTGTTTCCTGGTTGGTTGCTGGTTGGTTCAGTTGGGCATTGTGCTTTGTGTGTTTGTAATGTTTTTGTGCTCGGCTGGCTATGTTTAGTGCCTTCATCCCTGTCTGACTTAATATAATCTTTTTTTAAAGCAAGCTTATTTACTGACCCCACAAAGAAAGATATACTGCGTGGTTAGTGGAATTAGCATATCACCATAATACCATGAAGAGATGCAATTGTGAATGATAACTTTAGTGAAGGGAAATACGGGGAGAGTTTAAACTAAGTCGAGCCTTCAGGGATGGTATTCGTTGACAGCTTAGTGACGGAATACCGAGGACGCTCTTGAACAACTTATACAGAAATAATCTGACTATGAAAGCGTTTATGGTAGCTGTTATTTTTGAAAAATTACGAAGTTTCTGACGCTTGTCAATCAAATCTTGGTAAATACCCTCATTCTATTCACCATGAATATAAACGTATATAGCTAGAGGCATTTATGCACTATAGTGAGACGAGTGTCACAAATGTTGTCCTGACGTCGAATGATATACCTTTGGGAGGAGTGAAAGTCGACATTGATCATGCATAATAACGTCATATTCCCACAATATAAATTGTACATTATCATCAGAACTAACGATACGTAAATAATCTTTACCATTTATCCATTTTGAACAAGACATCCTACTAAGAAGTCGTACAAGTATGCAAATAGGTTAATATATGGACTTGATTTTGTAATCAGAACTAATTTTCTGTCTGCATTGCTCACTTCAAGTTTATTATATTCTCAATATTATGCATAAACCCGACTGTATTATATAATTGTGTTTTAAATGTACACTGAATTGACTTGATACAAGTGTAAGTTATTATTCAGAAGTTTGGTCAATTGCTTATCGCTGGCTTAGAAGGTCGTAAGTACAAAATCAATATTTGAGAAAACAAGAAAAAACTGTCTTAAAACTACTTATTACGTATGGATTAAAAAAGCTTTTTCAACTTCAGCTTGGTCAATATGATTATTTCCAATTTTCATGACAATCGGCACATAAGAAGCGCATTGTGATACAGATTGCAAATATGTTTCAGTCTTAAAAGGTCGTAAGTAGCATTTGGTCTTCCTCGACCTAAAGATGTATTTCTTTCAGACCACAAACGTCCCATCAGATGTTGTCTCGTTTGTCATCTACAACATTCAATAATGTTTTCAACAAAGCCAATCGCTAAACCACATATACCAGTACATACATCGACTGTATCAAATGAACCAAATGATGCTTAGGGTTTAGATCCAAAGAATGACTGTATCTAAGTTAGAGTAAGTAGAGTATATGGCAAATCGCTTTATACAAGTCACGTCCGGTAACCATTATTGTGGTCTGGTGTAGTACTATACCGATGTCTTATGGTGTTATTCCCAGAATAAACATTCAAACTGCGTCAATAAGGATTGGCATTTATCGCACAACTTACCCAACCAGGTTAACGCAATACGTGGTAGGGCTTACATATAGTTTATATATAACTCATTCTTATACTAGTGTTACTGGTCACAGCAATATCTGTCATGTAGGTATATTTAAGTGTGAAGTATGTCTTCATTATTGGGTAATACACGACACGGCCGGGATGGAGGTGATAATCCGCCCGGAAAATGACATTTCTATATGACCTCGAGGGCTTTAGCCCTATAGAGCCATTGTTCATTCTGGTTAGACCAGATGCTAAAGTGTATTAAAGTTTTTAATATGTAGGTTTTTGATTTCACAACTCAATATTAGTAACAACTGACGCTCCATTTAGACAGGGTCTTCACAAAAGTTTAGACATTAGATAAATAGCTCTAGTGCTAAATACATATAAATTAATTATATAGTAAACTTGTATTACGTAGAACAAATCAAGTTTATATTACCGATAAAAAGTAGATCTATACTAAAGTTTCCAATCAACTCAATTCACTTACAGTCAATAACACTGTCAAAGAAATCTTACATGTAGGCAATGCGCGTCATTTTGTCTCCAAAGTGACGTCATGTTTACATGGATGACGTATTCAGGTCCATTCAAACGGTCCGATCATGATTATCAGATTGCGACCCGGGTAGACAATCAAGCCTGATCATAATCTATACAGAATATGCTATGATAGCAACAAGTGTATTGATGTGCATGCATGGTCTATTTGCAGACATACACACAATTATAAAGGGTCAATCGGAAGCACTGTGCCACCGCCCTAACGGGCTTTTGCACCAACCGCCACACGGAATTCTGTAGATATAATAACACAAAAAACCATGCATTAACTCACCATTAAGAATTTAAATTTGAACTTATCTCAAGTTCTCCGTAAGTGTTTTGCTATAACCGCACTCAGTAGCTTACAGTACACCAAATTTAACTTGGCATCTAAATGAAACAATCTGTATACGTTATCCACCTTCTTAAAGTTAAGGCGTTTAAAGAATAAAAAACATGACAGCTTAATTAGGTGTAAGCAGAAATAGAATAGTTAATCAACTTACATGCAGCTTATTTGACGCTGTCAATAATGTCAGCTATGTCTATTTTCTAAACCTAAACATACTTCAGGTGTCATATGGGATTTTGCATGACAATTAGGCAAGTACTATGCTTGTTATAGAAATGTAATTATCTGCCTACAAATAAATTGATAGAACTTACACTACTGGGTAGCAATGACATCCAGACATTATAAGGTAACTTTACATGTTTTAATGATACCCCATTAAGCCATAAACGGCTATTTTCAAAAAACAATAACTTGGTAACCTATCTGCAGAATGATGACTTTTGAGCACTTTACATGGGTCCCAAAAGCGGAACAGACCGTAAGATGAAAAAAACGAAATACAGCCCCAGCTGTGGTTTGTTTAGAAATAACGTGCTAATTGTTTAGTCTAAGGGAAGCAACTTCTCTTGCAAAGTTAGTATTTTGTCTTCCATACGTTTTACTCAAATTAATGTAATTTTTGGCATACAATTTCGATAGATACATGTATAGTAATATTCTGTCGTCAATTATTGGTCATTTGTGAAAATATTCTTATTCCTGGTATTTACTGGATGATCAGAATTGTTTTTGGGAGAGATAATGGGACTTTAAGCAATGTAAATGTTTCCATAAGCCAATAATAGATAATGACAACGCGCATCCGAAGAAATGCAAGATATGCGCGATGGACAACATGCCAGCAAATTGAATGTGATTACTCACCGATTGAGCGATACTTGCCAAAAACATATTACGGGAACAGTTCAGATAAAATTGTCGTAATAGCATGTGGTGTAAATACTAGTAATTATTGCCTTAGAAGGTTCGTATAACATCGTTCGATATTATTATAACCCATGATCATTCATTGAATAAGAATCAAATAGAACATGGTTATATATTGATACGACGCTATGTGTACATGGCTGTGGATGCGTATACGAATAGCTAACTAGTTGTTCCAGACAAACATTTATCAAAATTCAACATTTTGGGTTGTGATGATATAATGTATGGCATAAAGAGAACATACTGTAGCGCACAGACAAGCCAAAGTCACACAGGAAAATCTTGCTAATTTTGACAAATTGTCTGTGTTCTCAGCGCCTAGCTACCCACGCAAGTGTCAGACAAAGAACGAATTATCCATATCCCGAAGTATAGATACGTCAAGCGAGCCTATATACTCACCAGCAATGAATGGCACACTGTAGACTTTGAATTTCGTGCATAGTTAATAATAAAGGGAGGAAATTATAAGTGATAAATACAATGAATTGAACGTTGTTATCTTCTGCCATTGCGCCCTATTGTATAATGTCGATCAGACTATTTGATGTTTTCTTATGCTTTAACTATAAAGGGGGCACAACAAATTGTTTTTAAAGAAGGTCGATTGAAGGAGTTTCATTTCCGACGGTGGCGTAACTGAGGGCTAAATGATGATCGGAAATCGGAAAAGGAGGGTAGCACTCAACTGAATCAGTCGGGCACAGAAAACATAACAACATCACATTCCACAATTACACAGCACAATGCCCTACACACAACTGAACGAAAACAGGTTTAATGGTGCAACAAACATTGATATCTAACATGAACTTATCTTATTGCATTAACTTCGTTCGCATTTGTAATGCATAAAAAAACAATAAAACCAGCTCAATTGTTTGTAGGTAGATACTGATTCAATTTGGTAATTATCTCTAAGCAGCTGATATCACGCGCCGAAAAATTTCTTTGTCGATGGGAACATCAAATGTATGTATGCTGATTCCATTCGATTTACACCACTATTACATTAAACATGATAATTAGAGAGTCAGGGCTGGTTATTGAAATTGAATGTGCGCCTAAAGAAGGCAAAGTTCAATGTTTCTTGTAGTCGATGGGTCCCTGAAATGCACATACATAAAATTAACAGTGCATGAATCGTTACGTTTACGATCGGTTTTCGACACGTAAACTAATCAGTGGTTGATTGTAATTCGGTTATTTATTGTTTCAGTTTGTTGTGTAACGTCATTAACAACTGCAAATTGGGTCACATATGGACCATAGGGGTTCATTTACTCAATCAAAATTAGTATTACAGATCCATTTACAACACATTGTAGTTGTTAAATAAATATTTTAAGATAATCCCATAGAATATTATGCTCAACTTAGGCTCTCCAGTCCTGGACGTATCCATATCAAAGTGTCTAGCGAGATCAATTCAATTAAGCATTAGTTAGAAATACTTTTGTAAGGTAGGTGATAAACAATATAATTCAGTCAGCAGCAAGGATACGTTTGGAAAACATACACATAACTCCAATGTTAACAGGGTGTCTCAAATTACATGCCCACTTGTTTAATTGTTATAACTTCTCCAAATTGAGTCATCCATTTATAATCATCGTCTCCTTTTAAAAGAAAACTTAAAACTCTACTTGATGAATTAGGTCATATGACATAACAGTAAGGGTTGAAGGCGTCATGGACGATATAATAATGTCATTGGCAACGAACATTCCATAAAGCCCAAAGAGGCAGACTTGAATGGGAACATGTGTTAACGTATACCTTTCGTGGAATAGTAATAATTGATTGTACCCAATGTTGCTCACACTATGCTATTAACAAAAAAATCACCTTGTTGGGAAGTCTTTCTAGATCTTACTAAGGTATTTGATATGATTAATCACTCTCTTTTACTTATTTAGTTTCGATGTTTTCTGTGCTCGGCTGGTGGCCATTGTGCCTTGTGTGTTTTTTATGTTGTCTGAGCTCGGCTTGTTAAGCTAAGTCCTGCCTTCCTTGTCCGACTTAATATTATATTTTTCTTGCGTAAATCACATAATAAAAGATGGAAATAAGCAAGTCAACAACATGGAACCTAAATGTTAACATAAACACATTTCGAAGCATACATGTACCATATAATTTTATTTGCAAAGGAAACCCCAAACACAGACACTGGGCGCAAATCAAACTGTATATATTATATCTAGAATCTGGTTCCTACCCCAAACCTACAGTAGTTTGGACTTGGCTTCAGCTGGTTAAAATTGCAAATGTGTGTTCTTTTGGTGTCGTTTCCATGAGACTTTGCATTCAAAAAGCGAGCATGCAATTTGACTGGCTTTTTCTTGTCATGACCTTTCACTGATACTTTACTTTTTATTATCTTAATATCACTTTGTACCGTCTGAGCTGTGCAGATGTGGTAACACATGTCCATTTATTCCTGTATTAGTAAACGTTTAGCACGACGAAGAACAAGATCGACGAACGGTGTTTAGTAGTAAAGGGAATACGCATATGTGATTAAACAGCTTCTTCCAGACCCTCTTGCAAGACTATAGAAACAATAAAATCATTACCAACTACATACTGACACCTAATGTCGCTGTTAAGTGTCCCATAGCGCAATGCATTATTCGATATTTAATCAGTTGTATTGTTTGCATTTGATATATTTAGGTCGTCTAATCTTGCCATTTATGTACTGTCCTGGCATTAATTTAATTCAGTCCAGACTAATTTAAGTACATGCACGAACATTTGTTAAAAAAACTTGACCGAAACAAATCTCCATGTTGTAAGTGAGTAGGCTGCACCGTCTTATTTCGTAAACTTACTTGATGAACATCATGTATAATATTTCAATGTCATTCATAATTATTCGTCTTCATTTAATTCATCTTACATGTTCCTGTCACTGTTTAGTTTTTTCATTTCTTTTTTCTGCCGTCGGAATACTTTGGCAAACGCTGTGATACAATTTAAAACATTACACTTGACAGATAATAGATGAAATGTCCATTATCCCTGTTAGAGAGTGGTGTTTATTATGATGGAGCATATAACTATGCATGTCGCCCACCACGTTGATGCTTTTAACCCAATACTTTAAACATTTGACAAGCCATTATTGACATGCGCATGGAAACAATACCATACACAGTCACATGTCATCCATTTCCTGCTTCGTTGGGTTGTAACAGGTTTGCAATATAACACGTACAAAAACATATGGTGTTCAGCCAACAGTATTGCATATAAAGCATTTCGTTAATAGTTTCTCTTAATTATTTCCAAGATTTAAGTCAAGTTTAGTGACCGAATCCGTGTATACTTATCCTATAGATCTCTGTGTTTGTATACGAGAAGAAGAACTAATTTTTCATTTGTTTGCACATTTAATTCATAAAATACCGCTAGTATATCGAAACAAATTACCACTAAAAGATGCATTTCTTGAACCATGTTTACAGTGTTATTCTTATGAAAATGTGCCCACCTGCGAACATGCATGTACTTCCAATTCTCATAAGAAACGTGCAAGTAACGTAGAAAGAAGACATCAAAAATAATACTTCAAATTTACTTCAAATTTATTGGCAAATCGGCATTTACACAATGCCTTTGGCCATTAACAAAACATATATACAGTACAGATGGCCACATATATAAATAAAACTAAACACATTGCATGCATAATAACAAACATATACATATACAATCAAATCAAACATACACATTTAAATATGCACTATTCAAGAAGCAGGTAAAATATTAAGCTTTTCTTGCCTTAAAAATAAAGAATCATGTATAAATTTCGCAATATTTCTTATTGTGCTATTTTTCTTACTGGATAATAATCTACCAAATTTTTGTAATGATGGAAATGATACATTTATACAATATTTGTTTCTTAAGTCATGATAAAATGGACAGCATGAGATAAAATGATATTCAGATTCAATAACATTCTGGTTACAACATTTGCAAAGTCTATCAATTCTATTAACATTTGTACTTCTACCTTTTTCGATTTCTAATGAATGTGAGCTAAGTCTTAATCTTGAAAAATCTTTACGAACTTTATCATTTTGAATAATATCCAAGTATTTTTCATATTTGAATTCCTGTTTAAACAATTTGTAGTAATATAATTTTGGTTGGTTTGCAATAGTTGCATTCCAATCTTGAATGTATTGGTCTTTAAGACGTTGTTTAATTAAAGGCATATAATTAGTTTCCGCATTAAATGTTTCCCAAATATAACCAAAACCTAGTTTATCTAATGATGATTTTACTTCATAAGCCCATGTATTATTTGGAACGTTGTCTATGTATTGTAACTGGTCAATAAAAAAAGAGTGTATAGGGCTTTGCGTATATTTTATTACTTTAGTCCAGTATTTGAGTGCTCTTTCCTTACATAATATAGATAGTGGATATCTTCCTAATTCCCCTAGTACAGCTACATTTGATGTTTGAGATTTCACTCCTAGCAAGTGTTTACAAAACTTAAGGTGTAGTCGGTCAATGTCTTTGTAGTTATATAGACCCCAAATTTCACAACCGTATAAAATAATTGGAACTATAAGTGAGTCGAATAAACCTAATTTTGTTTTAACATCTAGATTAATCCTACTGAAAGTAGATAGCAGGGTATAATAAGCCTTTAATGCTTGTTCGTATAATGTTTGTACCGCATGTTTAAGACTCCCAGTATAATGAAATTTGATACCTAGATAAGTAAAACAGTCAACAATATCAATAGCTTCACCATTTACGGTCCATAGAAAATTTCGTCTCGTTTTTCGTTTTTCGAATACGCATATTTTTGTTTTGTTTACATTTATTTTTAACCCCCATTTACTGGAATATTCATGTACATTGTCTAATAAACTTTGGAGGCTATTAGGGTCCGTAGTGAATAGAGCAATATCATCAGCAAATAATAACATGTATAACGATAAAAGTTCAATGTCTTTATTGGTAAGATTATTAAAATTTATGGACTCATTTATATCATTAATGAATAGAATAAATAAAAGAGGGCTTAGTGGTTCCCCCTGTTTTACACCGAGCGTAATATCAAACAGTTCAGAAGTACACATATTTTTACAATCACGTATGCACGATTTAACATTCATATATATTGCTTTTACCATATTTATCATTTTACAACTTATACCAGATTTTACCAGTTTTATCCATAAAGCTTCGTGATTTACTGTATCAAACGCTTTTTCATAATCTACGAATGCGCAATATAATTTTGATTTGTTATAAAGGACTTTTTGAATAATAGTATGCAGGATAAAAATACAGTCTGTGGTGCTGTGGTTATCCCTAAAACCAAATTGCGTATCATTAAAGACATTTTCATTTTCACACCAAGCATTTATCCTATTGCGGAGGGTAAGCGAAAATATTTTAGCCATAATATTGACAAGAGTGATTCCACGATAATTTGAAGGGTCGGCTCGATCGCCTTTTTTATATATAGGAACAATGATACCTTTAGACCAAGATTCGGGGTATTCTCCTTTATCATAAATGTAATTAAATATTCTAACCAGATAAGGTGCAATAAAATCTTTGCTATCTATGAAAAAATCCGCCACATTCTTTGTAATGTCAGCGCTTTTATGTCTGTTCAACATAGAAATGGTTTTACAAAGTTCCTCGACCGAGAATGGACAATCTAACATATCAATATTTACAGAATCCTCTCTATTTACATAATCCTCATCACTGAAAGTACTGTGGTGAGGAGAATTAGACATATTTTTAAAATGTTCAACAAAGTCAGTAACATCGACTGGGTTAGTATTACCGTCATTTGAATTTTTGTATCGTTTAATGTGTTTCCAAAATTTTCTTGGATTATTTTTACTCAGACTAGATAATATATGTTTTTCTTTTTGATAATACACATACTTAGCAGATCCCTTCGCTTTGCAGTATTCATTACGGGCATTCAAAAATAATAATTTATTTTCGTCATTTGCATTTGTACTAAGTAGACGCTTGCATCTATAAAATTCACTCTTATAACGTTTACAATTGTTATTAAACCATTCAGATTGTTTTCTCTTTGTTTTAGGATTAGACGTACTAGTTGTCCTACCATGTAAACAAAACGAGATGTCATATATTACATCTGTCATGTCATTTATACATGTATTTACATCAATATTTTCAGTCACTAAGTCATTGACTATTTTGTCGAATATGTGTCTTTTGTTGTTTAATTTTTCATTTAGAATATTTTTATCACAGTTTTCCCATACAATTTTATCATATGAAGTACTTTCAACATTATCAGTTTTCATATTTTCTAACTTCAATGCACATGAAATAGGACAGTGATCAGAATATTCGGTTAAATCGTGAACAAGCATGTTTTCTATTAATGAATGAATATTGCTATTACAAATAACATAGTCTACAACACTTGCAGATAAACTATTGCGTAACATGTTATAACAAGTATATCGTCCCAATTCCTTTCGACCATTCATAATAAAAATACTAGATTGCTTACACAGTGATAACAATTTGTTACCAAAAGTATTCGAAGTCTCATCAAAAGAAGACCTTACAGGTAGCCCTGTTGGTATATTATTATCTTCAGGCAGGTCGACATAACGGTGAATGTTAATGTTTTCGACCGTATCTGATTTTTGACCAACACGTGCATTGAAGTCCCCGCATAATAATATATCACCCATTTGGCTATAAGTTCTAACATTTTCTTCTAATGTTTCAAAAAAGTCATACTCGAATAGTAGAGACTCTCGCTTCTTATAAACACCAGAGTCCTCTGGTGGAATATAGCAACAACATAGTAAAATATCATTCAATGTACCAAAATATATCTTACTGAGTTTAATCCATACTATACCTTTTTCGTCTGAATCTATAAGATCAATATAACCTTTAAACTTACTTTTGTAATAAATAATTACACCTCCACTATGTCTTTTAGCTTTTTTGTTACATTTTGGTCTTGGACAAGAAAAGCAGTCATAGTTTTCAATCAACACATTTTTTGTTTTATGGTTCCATGTTTCAGTGAACAATAATATATCATATGTATTTACAAAATTGAGAAAATCACTATCATCTAGTTTACTGCACAGCCCTTGGACATTCCAAGTTAATAAATTGAGCTGCTTCTCACAGTTGTACTAAGCGTCCTCCATAGTGACCTGCACTCGTTCGTTTGCCGTAGCTGCTGTATTCGGATCAGTTGGCGCTGTGGTCGAGTTTCCGGCTTGATTGGTAACGTGATGTGAGTATGAATGGTTCCATGGTTGTTGATTTCGGTTTCTTGGCGGTAGTTCCGGTACCGGGCCAGGCGGAGGGTGTTCAGCTGTAAATCTTTGATTATTTATATAGAGAGTGTCGTACGAAAGCACTGCACGTTTGTTTTCATTTTTGGCCTGCACGAGGTATGGAATGAGTTTTTTGCGTCTCTCTTGTATGGCTTTAGGGAATTGATCACTTATTCGGAATGATAGGTTTTGTCCATGTGTGTCTTGATTATCACGTACTATGCGTTTGATCTCCATCTTATCCCCATAATAGTTAAATTTTGCAACTATGGGTCTGATTTTACCCCATTCGAACTGTCCTGTGCGGTGAACCCTATCCAGCTTAAATCTGGTAGCTGCGTCAGCAATCTGAAGTTCGTTGGTACAGAGATCGACGACCTTCTTCTTGCAATCTTCAGACCTTCTCGCTTCACTGGTCGGTTCCTCGGGTATATTAAAGAATAGCAAATTGTCCCGCATAAGACGTGATTGACTATCTATGACGTCATTACGGATGGCTTCATTGTCTCGCTTTAACTGATCGACATCGTTCAAAAGTTTTTCATTTCGTGATTTTTCCATATTTAGCATCATCTCAAACTGATCATGGCTTTTCCTCAGATCGTCACAAACTTGACTATCATAAGCCCTGCTGGCTTCGAGCTCCGTCACCTTTACATCGACGCCTTTGACAGTAGTTTCGAGGGAATATACTCGGTTTGAAATATTAGTAATGCTGTTTTCGATTTTATCAAGTTTGCTCAGTTTGGATTCAATAACCGACAATTTATCAATTATAAACTTGAGTGAATCATTGTATTGTTGCGTATTGCACGGAGGTGATTGTTGTGCGGGAGTTGGTGGCGATCCAGCCGTTGAATATTGCGGTCCAGTAACATATTGTAAGTGTGGCGGCATATATTGTCCAGGATATGGCGTGGGAGGCAATTGTCCCACAAAACCCGCAGACGGAGGAGTATTCATGACGCTGATATGGTCTGCTACACTATCGTTTAAACGTTTTACTGGCTGACTAGAGGTAGACCCTGGTGATGCCTCTTCTTTGGGGCGTTTCTTAGATTTTCCCATATGTGAAACAGCTTTTGTTATTTTAGGACACAGTCGATCATGTATCGTTCAGTTTACAGTTAATATGTATGTCAGTTATAATCTGTGTACTTAGCTATGCATACCATACATTGTCATTCAGTTATACAGTCATTTACCGTTACTTATCACAGTTTTCGAACAATGGGTTCGACCTTGACACTATATCACCAAATATTTGACATTTTTATATAGTTTTTGAATAACAAAGGAATCTCTAAAAAACGTTTATTACTCTATGATTCCACTAATTTTCAAATTGTTCTTTCAAAGTTCTGGTAAAGTACACTTATCTGAATTACTCTGTCCAAAATCCACATTATTTCCAACCGAATAAGGCACTTTATAGCTCAAGAAACAGAGAGCGTAAATTTCATGACCATCAGTACATAAGTCACGTGATATCAAATAATAATGAAGATCACTTGGATCAAAATAAGATAAAACGTTATGCACCCATTGCTACCACATATAAAGCCTTTTATGCATGCGACATGATTGTACTTAAAGTGCAATTTGAAATGAATGATTTGATCGACTGAAAGCCTTGCACGGAATACCGTGACTGTGATTAACTGTTAAACCAATGTGTTTTACTGCTGTGCTTACGCTGTCTAATTTGTTAGAACTAGCGTTCAAAATCTGCAAATGCGACGCGGCATATATTGTTCTTACTTACGCGGGTAATTAACGCTGTGTTAAAGCTCCCTTTTGAGGTACTTATGTATTTTATAGTGAGTGTGCCGACGCAGTTTCGATTTGGGGATTGCTCAAAGTTCTCACACTTTTTATTTGCATTACATTGTTCGGACAAATGTGACCTTTTGGGTCTGTATGCCATTAAGATACGTACTTGCAAGTCAATGTATCGATAAAAATGCATTTATTCGTACATACCTTTTTGTCATTTTTAACCAAAATGAAACGAACCCGTATCTATTATTGTCAAGATGTAAATTAAATGCACACCTTTAACGTTTGTCTCAATTTATTTGGTAATGTCGAGGTTATCAGTTACATTGCAATCCTGTTTTTAATCCCAAATCAACAAATTCTAAAACTACTGTGTAGTATTATACTCTTTTCACTGAACATGCATTGATAAAATACATTTTTAAAAGGTCAACACCACTTAACACAAACACCATAAACACAACACATAGACCACAATTACATGACACGATGCCCAACACACGACTGAACGAGAACATGAACTTATCAGTTGAAAATCCATTTTAGCTGTCAATAATGATGTTGTCATTTTTATTGACAATTACGAAATATTTGTTTTCGACAAACTAATCGCCAGTCCCAGCTGTCAAAAAGCTGAAATACATACTTTTTAGTTTGATCTATTAAGTCAAGGCAAAAACTTTTATTCATTTAATTCTTGTAAATATGAAAAATGAGGTGTCCAAATGTAACAACCTTTTCGAAGGCTCATCAATATTGTTTTACACAGTCATGTGTAAGTTATTGTAAAAGTTAGATATCATAAAGTACAAATATAATATATGTCAGCGGATTATTAATAACTTCAAATTACCTTTCATAACACCCTCACGCGTTACAAGCTTAAACAAATAATACCAAGTCAGAGAGGGAAGTCAGCGGATAAATGCCGGATTTGATATTATATTTGCAGACTAAAGACTAAAACCAAACATATTGGTGATTACTTTGGCTCGTAATATTGTTGCTATTTTTTTCCGAAAATCCCATTAGGATTTTTTGCTGAAATTTGAGCTCGTTTAGAAATCACAATTCTTGTTACTGTTAAACGATCTAAAATGTAAGGAATGCCTCTTTAAGCACACACTTCTAAACAAAAATGTTTTCAAATTGATGCATCCCATATCAACAATGTTGTCCAAAATGATTATTGTAAACAAGTTGACATAACTAATCTTTCACATCTTGAGGAGAAACATTTCTACTGAATGTACTAAAACAATTTCTGCGATACATTATCATGACGTTCGTAATTTAATGGATATGTTGAGGTATCATTTTATCATTTCCGTTTTGTTTTTTTCCTTTACAATTTGACAATAATACAGTTCGACGGTTACTGCACTCTGGTCTTTTAATCAACGTATATGTAAACTTGAATGTATCTCGCAATGTGTGAAGCCGTTATCTAAGGATTAGTGCGTTCCAGTTGCAATTGAGTTCTACAAGATAATAACAAATTGGATTGGGAATGCGGAACTCAACTTAAACAGCCGGGTACCATCACAGACTACAATTATATGGTAAAATGCCCAACAAACAACTGAACGAGAAAATGAAATTAACCGTTGAAAGTTCAAGTTTACACGTCACAATGACCAACTTAAAACTAAAGAAGAACACATGAAACTGAACAGCCAAAGTCCTACTTAAGTTTAAGAGTTCTAATCAAAAGGATAAAATAAAGTCGGACAGGGCAGGAAACATTTAACTTGACGAGCACAGAAAACATAAAAATACCACACTTTCAAGGCACCATACCCAACACATAACCAAACGAGAAAATGAACTACCCAAGACAAAGCTGTCAGAAAGTTGAATTAACTAATTTCAGCAATCAAAAAGCTGAATGTCCTAGCTCTAATCAATACTGGTTTATACCACCTAGACATTTTATATTAAAATAATACTTATGCTATCATCTACATTCTAGCGCTCCAATTAATATTGCTGCATCGCAAGTTACTACCATGTCAATGTCTCTGAAAAAGGCGATGTAAACAAAGTAATCAGTGACATACATAGGTACCAAATGCAAATTTATTGCAAATACATAAGCTTTTATTAATTCAACGACTAGTGCAGTTTGACAGGTACAAGTAATTGTGCCTCGACAGCTGCTCTGTCTCCGACATTCTCGTATTGCATATTTTATGTAATTGTAATGCCATCAAATTACTAGGATTCAAATCAGCGGTTTGCTATACAAGTATAGAACTGTTTGAATATATTACATGATCTGAATATCTTGTAGTTTGAACATATTTATTCAGAAATTTTGAGGGAATGTATGCATAATTTACAAGTTAACAGTACAGTCTAAACTGGCCGATTATAGCAAGCGATATTACATAAAGGAAATTAACACAAGTCCCTGTTTTCAGTGCTCACAATGAGCAGTTAACAAATATCAACCTAAATTGAAACAAGACATGGACATTCCATGAAAACCAGATTTTCATGGTAGCAAAGCATAATTTGGCACAAATAGACACATCCTGTTTTGAAACTGTGGCCTTGCCACCATCGGACCACATTCAATATCAAGTGCCATTTTTACATAAGCTACCTACATGACAAGTTTCATCATGGTATCTCATTCCTAACTGCATATCTATTTTAAGTAAAAGTGACATTGACCCCACTGGCCCCACTTTCAATCTCAATCAATGTTTTCTCCTACGGTACATGCACAGCAAGGTTGCTCATGAAATCTCATTACTAACTGGAGGTACAGAGGGGAAACGTTTTTTTTTTGTAACAGTGACCTTGACCCTTTGCAACAATTGCTTTTGATTTTGTCATCATTTGTTTATTATGATTGTGAAGGTAGTGTTTAGGATGTTGTGAAATCAATTGGATTGTCATTCAACATTCTTAGCTACATATGTTGAAAATTGCGGCAAATTACACACGTATTGACCGAGCTATGGGTAAATATACTAGGCAAAACTTCTAACCGAACACTTAGAATTTTGGTTAATACATTTGGTATTAGCGATAGGAATTTTCTAAAAAATGTTTTATAGTATCAACAATATGTCGGGACGGAGTGGTCAAAGTTTCATTAAATTGTTTTATTTGCATCATGGTTAAACATAAATTTGGTTACACGACCCACCAAGATGAAATTCACAAATGTACACTGAACAGGCTTTGAATACGAAATATTTTCTTATTCATGAATATTTCTTAACGAAATTGTGTGTGTGAGATATTGACTGTCCATAGATTGTGTATAATCCGATGGTTTTTCCCATCTAAATGCAATATATCAGTGTATGAGAATTTCTTCATCACATTGAATCTCATAGATAATCGTTCTAAAATCATGTTCCTAATTCCCCTATTAAGATTGATATTGTATTAATTTGTTACAGGGACTGTGAAAGACTGGACTGTGGCTGGAATTTAAGTTTGTTCATGACCGATTATTACACTGAACGGAGAAAAAGGCACTTTTAACATGCGTGCATATAAAACTATTAAAACTTAAATTTTTACAAATATTATATATAAAACAAGTGATCGTAATTTAGCAATCTTCAATTATACAATAACATTTTACATTTTTTGGAATTAACTCAAACCGGAAGTTATCATTCAAGAGTTATGAGAGAGTTACTTGAATATAACACTTTTCTTACATCTTGTGATTTCCAATGCATTTTTTATTTCTTGTAATTCACCCACATGTAAAATGAAACAAAATAATGAGTTCGATGCTTTATATCAATGTAACAATGATCTGTCGTATAAACCCCCAAAAGTGAGCATACCGACCGATCTTCCTCGGCCTATCATTAACATACGCGACGTGTTTGCAACTAATTATGTAGTTCTTTAGACATATCTATCTATATTCTATCAAACATATACACAATAATCGTGAAAACCGCGATTCCGGAAAAATCTCGTGCAAAAATGTGGTTTAAAGCTATTGCGCTTTGGACGAGTGATTTACGGATACATTGTCACAGTGTTAGCTTTAGTCTGTACATAATCTATAATGCTTAGAATATACAAAATTTGAAGTCGGTAAGTTAGCTAGTTATGGAAATATTCAAGTTTAAAAAGAGTTCGGTTATCAGTTTTGCTCAGTATACATACACGCACACATGTGATATATGTTAAGTGTTAATGTCTATACTAAGTTACAAGTGTAAGCCGCAAGCGGAAGTTTGGTTGACACCTGGATATTTACGAAACTTATAACTAAGAAGTACACGTAGTATTATACCAGTATAAACGTCCTAATTTAGTGGAAATACGTACCGACATATATTGTACAACGTTTACGACTATTAGATAAACAAACAGTAGATTGCTTTAACAACGACACCAGAGGAAACATACTATATATATTATATACTTTTACCCCGACACTTTCTCGTACAAGTGTTAATTAACCTACACAACTTGCAATTGAAAGCAAATGCAGTTATGGTTTCAAAAGGTATAGTACTTCAATTTTGACGGATTGTGTTAGAAATTGCACGGACCTCAAGTACCTGTAAATTAACCTACACAGCGTACAATTTAAAGCAAATGCAGCTATACTCGTACATGTAGTTCCAAAAGGCATAGTACTTCAACTTTGACGGATTGTTTTCTATATTATACGGACTACTGGTGCCTCTTGTTCAAGTTTAATGTATTTAAAGACTATTAAAAATATGAATAATTAATAAAAAGTTCTATGACATACTGAACGTGAACAAGGTAAATTTTGAAGTCATACAGAAATGGCGAAATCAGCTAGCCACTATCGCAACAAACAGACACAGAACGTTCCATCCGTAAACATACTGTATGCCATATTCACAGAACAACTGCGAGATAAACAATTCATTCGCACTTTCTAAAACACGATATCTTGTCAAATAAATGATTATTTTGACAAACAACCTTTTGTACAATCCACAGAAAATGGTTCTTCATTTACGAGTGCAATTTGCCAATTATGTAAAACCCCTTGCGGGAACTAAGACAAAGAAATGTCAACTTCCTCCAAATTTCAATATTTATTATCCTAGCTAGTAAGTTAAAGTACATTATATATGAGCCAGTCTCCAGGAAAACCTGCTATTTTGACAAAATATTGACTTTAAGAGTTTCCATATTATTACAGGATAATGTTAAAAAAGCAAATTGCAAAAGAAATTATGTCAGTATCTAGAGTTTTAAGGAAGTTACAGCTGTTTTTGTAGAGTCCCTATTCGGAGCTTTTTGTGTGACGTCGCAAACGTCATTCAAACGTTATTCGACGTAACTGAAATAAGTATTTTATATTACACCATTTTATCAATTCTGGACATAAACTGTTTAAAATAGTACCAAATTCTATAATTATGTTTCACTTTTCAAAATACAAATCAAAACAAAATTGTTTGCATTCAGAGAAAGGTTACTTCTGTTTTAAACAACTAAATCCTTGTTTTTATCAATCGGAGTTCTTTTCTGAAATTGGTCACCATAGCAACGAAGTATGTGTTTTCGACATAATTCATAGGAAAATTTTAAGCTAAGATATAGTAATATATGGGTTAATTACTTAAAATAGAATCAATAGATATGTATTTTTCTTTATTTTAGAGCTTTATCAAAATCTTGATACATATAGTAATTACATAATGTCATTATAGCAGGTTTTCCTGGAGACTGGCTAATATATATATATTAGATACATTAATGGTTTGTTATTATGTATAGCATTGCAACATAACGTCATCCGTGTATGTTGTTGTTTGCTTCAGCATCCAGTTCATCTATAGTTGGTTGGGAAACATTGACATGCGTTTCAGAAATGACAAAGTATTCGGATCGAGAATAGAACCAGGGACCTCTCGGTCCTTACTGAAGAGCATTATCCACTCGACCTCCGTGACGCTTTGTCGGACGTATTTGGGCATGTTAACGCTCACAGCTGAGTTGAATAACATTTTTGTAATTGCGTTCATTAACAGCAGCCCATCAGTACTAGTTACTTGCGCTGGCGACTAACCGTTTGTATACGATTGGAGGACATGGGAGCTGCTTATGAAACCGATGAACGTAACTTCTTCAGCTGTGCTACTGAACTCTTCTTTTCAGAAACAGTCCAGCTTTTAAACAACTGTTTTTAGCTGAGTTAAGATGTTTTCATTGCATTCCTTAACAGCAGCACACCAGTACTAAACTATTTATTTGCGCTGGCCACTAACCGTTTGTAAACATTTGTAAGATGTGGGAGTTGCTTATGAAACGAATGAATATAACCTCTCCAATTTTAGTACCGAACTCAGTTCTTTCGGGAAAAATCCAGCCATGTGTGTATCGTTCCAGTCGCGGGTACCGTACAAGCTAGGTCATGTTATTTCAATAACTTGTGAGCTTATAATTATGTAACAACCTAATAATCACAAACGGAATTGTTTCAAGCGCTGTCGAACCACAACGTAATGACAGTTCCAAAGCTATGACGCTGTGAGAGTCATAAGGTCATACTTATTCATCACCTTGTAAATTATTAATCGGTTACGCACCTCACCAAATGTCTCCTATTATTATTTGTTATGTTTGTCATCAACACAATGCCATCTCAAAATTTCATAACCCATAATTGTTACATTGCATTAGGCTCTCCTTAAATCCTGTTGTAATAATTATAATACTAGTGCCAATGAAATGTGTAATACTTTCATTATTTATCAATGTAGAATTTCTTCCACTTTCATATTTACTAAGTAGCTCCTGGAAGTGTTGGAGGAGTTCACTGTACTGAATATAATGCATCACTAGGATTGTCAATGTTATTGACACGTATAATACCATCTCTTAACCTAGGAACTGCGTGGCTTGAGTGTTCCGAGTTCGTTGATAAAACTGTTCATAGTTAAAATGAACACATTCATATCCATTAAGGTTGCTCATTAAAACTATGTTACGTGCTATTCAATGAAAAGTTTACTTGCTCTCGTTTTGGGACTTAACAATTGAGATTAGGTAGAATGAAGCAAACATTGTGGTGTAATTTGTTGAAATCATCCATTTGTCAAAGATGAAGAGTACTCATTAAATTGACAGATTCAATTGACGGTATATGTACATGCTCTAATTTTGAGACTTAAAATAATTGGAACTAGTTAAAAGATATAGAGAAGATATAAATTAATTCTTTGCGGGTCACTTTTTTACCTTGAAATGTTCGATATGTCAAATATGACGATTGAACCATTTTCAACAGGATCAAAAGATATTAGTACGGTTTTAACAAAGCTACAGTTGTCGCTCTAGAATAGCACAGACCCTCGCTGCATAAAAGAATGCTATACTAGTAACTAGTGATGGTGATGACGAAATAAGTTTTGCGTTTTATTGGTCATGTAAGAACAAATAGTAATTTTAAAAATACTGAAATATGCAGACAATCCAAAGCCATATGGAAGCAGCGGCTGTGCCCAGTAATCCACGGACGCAAGCCATTAATACAGATCCTAGCATCCGTATGACCAACATAGGAAGCTTGAACTTGGGCGGATCTTTGCTTGTTTAGTTGGGCTTGTGCCTTGTATGTGTTTAAGGTTTCCTGTGCTCGGTTGGTTCAGTTGGGCATTGTGTTTTGTGTGTTTTAATGTAACCCGTATGACCAATATAGGAAACTTAAATCAAACTTATTAACTGATCCTACGAAGATAGATATACTGCGTGTTTAGTGGAATTAGCATATTACAAAAACACCATAACGGAGGCAATTATGAATGATAACAACACTGAAGTGAAATACTGGAAGAGTCTTAACTAATCCAAACATTCAGCTATGTTATTCGTTTGCAGTTCAGTGACAGAATACCGATGACGCTATTGAAGGCGTTTATGGCAGCTGCTATTTATTCCAAATCACGAAGTTTCTGACGCTTGTCAATAAAATCTTGGTAAATACCCTAATTTTATTTACCATGAATATAAAAGGATATACCTTTAGGATGAGTGAAAGTCTACATTGATCATGCATAATAACGTCATATTCGCCACAATATAAATTGTACATTCTCATCAGAACTAACGATACGTAAATAAATGGCGGCAATCTTGCTATTTGATTCATGACAAGTGATTACAAGGTACTCAATACAGATTTACATTCATTACTTAAACCCAGAAGCGAAAGTATTATTGATCTATGTCTAGAGAAATTGAAACATCATTTACTATTTATCCATTTGTACAAGTATGCAAATAGGTTAATATATGGACTTGATAGGGTAATCAGATATAATTTTCTGTCTGCATTTCTCAGTTCAATTTATCATATTCTCCATTTATACATAAACCAGAATGTATTATAAAATGTGTTTTAAATGTACACAGAAGTTACTTGATTTAATTGTAAGTTTTTTTCTGGCATCTATTGAAGTTTGGTCAATTGCATATCGCTGGCTTAGAATTAGAAGTACAAAATCAATATTGTGAGAAAACAAGAAAAAACTACTATTTATGTATAGATGAAGAAGCTTTTTCCACTTCAGTTTGGTCAACATGACCTTCTCCAATTTTCATGAAAATGGGCTCATAAGAAACGCAGTTTGATGCAGATTACGACCTTCGTATTCTATGCCAGCGATATCTGCATAACCTCTATAAATGATCTCGTTGTTGTTTTCATTTACAGATGAATATTGAATATATGGAGTTCCGTCCGATCTCAATGCAGTGATTCTAATAAGTATTTGTCCTACTTATCAGTCTTTCTGACAAGCAATATTTGATATAACACAAATAGTTTTCTGCGGCCAAATTTTATCACCGTTTAATCTAACCTAACCAACTTTATTTGAACCCGTATGCAATCTGTCCGCGTTCCGCTTGTGTAGAGTAGAAAGTCTAAACATAAGCAATGTAAGAGGTAGACTGGTAACAATTTATGGTAATAAAATGCTACTTTAAACTTGACGTCGAAAGCCAGACTGAGACATTAGCCAATCGTGCATTGATGCTTAGTGACGTGCTCATCAGCGAATTTGTTTCAAGCATTCCAAATAGACCTACGGCATCGGAGCCGCAGGTAATAACAAGCTATTCCGATCATCTTCAAGGGTAATTCATTCAATTGAACGTCGTCTTACAATCAAACTTAAAGAAAGGGGTTCTTGATAAACCAAATGGAAACAAATAATATATGTTTACGGCTTGTATTTTGCCTGCTTGTGATTTTAATTCCATTTGATTATTATTAGTTCTAGGTTGCCATCTACAACTTAATTTTCTCAACAATCCCATTCAATTGAACTAAACATACTACATGTGGTACATGTACGAGAGGTGTTCAACTTATATTTGAACAAAATTGAACATCGAGTATTTTCATAAATTTCACATCGAAATCGAATTGTGTCTATTCTATCGTGTATAGTAATGTATCAAGAGATATAAAAAACATTTTGTAGTATGTATATGTAATATCCTTAGAACATAATCAACTTTTGTATCGAGTGTGTTGATTTTGCATTTTTTAAGGCCAAAAACCTCCAAGTGCTGATGCTTACAATTCGCTTCTCTAATCTAATTTCGATATTCTCCAGATTTATATTATATTGATACTTCATCAGGAGACTTCGGTATCCACTGTTTGGGTATGATATACTTCCCAGTCTAATTCATAAGGTACTTCAGTATTTGGGGAACCCCTGTCTTTGGCATGTTACCAGGAGAAGGGCGTGTCACATTTTTGTCGAAATAAAACTTTTAAACCTTTTACATAAATAAAATATGCGTTCACTTTTGTCCCCTTTTCAATCATTTTGAGTTCCGCTTTTCCAAAATATCAAACACAAGACCATGCCATGAAAGCTGCCACAAATTCACCAAGCGTAACTAACTCCAACTTATATCTATAATCATGACCCTTTCTAAAATAGCAGACTCTGTCTATGTAGTAATTTCCTCTAAGAGAAAACATTAACTCCCCAGGAACGACACATTTGTTTCCAGTCACTGTTCCGTAGTTGCATATACAGCCTCCAAGACCTTTGTCTGTGCTCTTTATTTTGCTTGGCATTGAGCTAATAACATAGTATTTTTCTGAAATTCTGCATCTAACATTTTCGTAATTATTCGATTGAAAGTTGCTATTGATACTTACAACTTCGCTGCCATCCAAGTTTCGGTTATTGTAATTATCCTAGATATTACAGAATCAATGGACATGGCGATTGCATTTTCGACCAATTTTGATGATTTTTAATATTTGGTGCCATTTCGCCAAAAACAAGCAGATGAACGCGTATCACCCTTCATATGACACATATTACTGTTGGTCTATACTGGCATGGGTAATTCATAATATACCAACATTTTTTATGCTTCTATAAGGGCAATTTATCTTAAAAAACCCAAAACACAATGCCCTCTACAAGATGGTTGATTTTGGTTAGAAAAATGATGCAAATATGAAACAAAATGAGTGGATTTACTACTTAACACATTTTCTTACATGGCTTAATAGAAATAAATCGATTTTATTGTGTCAATATGGCAAAATCCGATGTTCAGTTTTGTTCAAATATAAGTTGAACACCTCTCGTACATCCATCGACTGGAATAGTATCAAATGAACCAAATGATGCTTAAGGTTTAGATCCAAAGAATGACTGCATCTAAATCAGAGTGTATTGCAAATCTCTTCATACAAGTCACGTCCGGTAACAATCAATATTGTATGGTGTAGTATTATACCGATGTCTTATGGTGATTTTCCTTTTAAACCGATGTTTTATGTTGTTTGTTCTGGAATAAACATTCAAACCGCGTCAATAAGGGTTGGCATTTATTGCCCAACTTACCCCACCAGGTTGACAAACGACATCGTCGTGCTTACATATATATATATAACTCATTCGCATGCTTGTGTTAGGTCACAGGAATATCTGTTATGCATTTATTAGTTTCAGAGTGTAGTATGTCTTCATTATTGGGTAATACACGACACGGCCGGGAAAGAAGGTGATAATCCACCCGGAAAATGACATTTTTATATGACTTCGAGGTCTTCATCCCTACAGAGTCATTATTCATTCTGGGACGACCAGCTGCTGGAGTGTACTAAACTCTTTAATACATTTGTTTGAACTCACATCTCAAGGTTGTCAACAACGACTGACGCTCCATTTAGATAGGTTCTTCACAAAAGCATTCAAATATTAGACAAGTAGCTCTAGTGCTTAATACATATAAATTAAATAAACAGTAAATTTGTGTTACGTAGAACAAATCAACTAAACATTACTAATTTTGCAAACAAATGAATGTACTTACAGTCAATAAAACTGTCACACAAATCTTACATGTATGAAGCGCGCGTCATTGTGGCTCCAGAGTGATGTCACGTTTACATGGATAACGTATTGTGTGACCATTTAAACGGTCCGATCATGATTACCAGATACAGACCCGGTAGATAATCAAGGCTGGCCATATTCAATAGCGAATATGCTCATTGTGTTTTACTATTTATAGCAACAAGTGTATTAATGTGCTTGCATGGTCTATTTGCAGACATGTGTACAATTATACAGGGTCACTTTGGAGCGCTGTGCCACAGCCCTGACGGGCTTGGGCACCAATCATCCCTAGAGATTCTGCAAATATAATATCACGAAAAACAATTCGTTCACCCACCACATATAATTGAAATTTGAACGTAATCTCAAGTTTTCCGTAAGTTCTTTGACACAACAACACCCAGTAGCTTACAGTACACTCAATTTAACTTGGCATCTAATTGAAACAATCTGCATACGTTATCAACCAAATTTAAGGCGTTTAAACAATAAACAACATGACAGCTTAATTAGGTGTAAGCAGAAATAGAGTAGTTAATCAACTTACATGCAGCTGATTTGGCAACGTGTTAGTTACTAGCTAATTCTATGTTCTAATCCTAATTACATACTTCATGTGTCACATGGGTTTTTGCGTGACAATTAGGCAACACGGTGCCTGTTATAGAAATGTAATTGCCTACAAATAGATGGATATAAGTTAACTACTTGTAATAGCAATGACTTCAAGAAGTTATAACGTAAATTAAACAGGTTTTAATTATACAGATACTTTAAGCAGTGTACGTATGTACATACACATGTTTCCATAAGAAAATAATATATAATGATAACGAACATCCAAAATAATGCGAGCTAAGCGCGAAGGACAACATGCCTGTAAATTGAATGATACCTCTCCGAGTAAGCAAACATGCCCAGTAAGCGACACATGCCCAGAAAGCGACACATGCCCAGTAAGCGACACATGCCCATTAAGTGACACATGCCAAGTAAGCGACACATTTCCAGTAAGCGACACATGCCCATTAAGTGACACATGCCGAGTAAGCGACACATGCCGAGTAAGCAAAACATGTCCAGTAAGCGACACATGTCCAGTAACCGACACATGCCGAGTAAGTGACACATGCCGAGTAAGCGACACATGTCCAGTAAGCGACACATGCCCATTAAGTGACACATGCCGAATAAGCGACGCATGTCCAGTAAGCGACACATGTCCAGTAAGCGACACATGCCCAGTAAGCGACACATGCCCAGTAAGCGACACATGCCCATTAAGTGACACATGCCGAGTAAGCGACACATGTCCAGTAAGCGACACATGCCCAGTAAGCGACACATGCCCAGTAAGCGACACATGCCCGGTAAGCGACACATGCACAATAAGCGACACATGCCCAGTAAGCGACACATGCCGAGTAAGCGACACATGCCCAAACGATAATTGAAAATCGGACAGGGAATGCAGCACTCAACTGAAACAGGCAAGCACAGAAAACATCAAAAAAAATTTACCACAATTACATGGCACAATGCCCAACACACAACTGAACAAAAGCTAGTTTAGTGGTGTACCTAAATCTTGACTCTAACCTGAACTTATCATATTGCATTAAACGTGTTCGCATTTGTAATACATTAAAAAAATAAAAACAGCTTAATGTACTGTAGGAAGATACTGATTCTATTTGGTAATTATCTCAAAGCAGCTGATGTCACGCGCCGAAGAATTTCTTTGTCGATTGGAATATACAAAATGTCATTAAGCGTATTATTGCTAATTCAATTCGATGCAAACCCCTATTAAAAATATGATAATTAGTATATATAGTTGAAATTAAATGTTCGGCCTAAAGTGAACAAAGTTCATATAATATTATGCTGTTGTATATCGTTTATTGTCGATGGGGCTTTGAAATTCGCATACATAAAAATGACGTCAACAGTACGTAAATCGTTGTGTGTCGCTCGACTTTTGTCACGTTAACGTATGAGTTGTTTGTAATTCATGCATTTATTGTGTATGTTTGTCTTGTAACGTCATTAAAAATAATCAATAATTGCACATTTGCCACAGATATTAATCATAGAAGATCATTTACTCTGTCATAATTGGCAAAGCCGATTCATTTACAACACCTCATAGTTGTTAAAGAATTATTTTAAGAAAGGTAAGTGATAAACACCATAGTTCAGACAGCAGAAAGGATGCTTTTTGAAAAACATACAAATAACTCCAATGTTGACAGAGTGTCTCAAATTACACGCCACTTGTTGAATGGCTGCAACTTGATTTATCCATTCATAATCATAGTCGTCCTTAAACTATAATTTAAAACTCTAGTTGGTGAATTATGTCATATGCCATAACAGAAACAGTTGATGGCGTCATGTACGATATAATAATGTTATTGGCAACGAACATTCAATAAAACATAAAGAGACAGAGTATGGGCCATGTGTGAACTTATACATTTTGTGGAAATAGTAATAATTAGTTGTACCCAATGATTTGGTGCTCTCACTATCCGTGTAACCAACGAGTGTTGGTGTGTAATTATCAAGGAAAAAAGCATTTTAGGGAAGAAGCAAGTCAACAACTGAGGACCTAATTGTTAACCTGCGCACAACTCGAAGCATCTCGTATATATTCGTAAATGGAACATCATACGCAACAAAACAAAGACACTGGGTGGAAATCAAACCGTTTATATTATATCTAGAGTCTGGTTCTCGTCCCAAACCTATAATAGTTTGGGTTTGGCTTAAGCATGTTAAAACGGAATGCTCCAGTGGCAATCAAGACGGCGGATTTATGTAATTTTAAATTATCTCCATAAAACGTGTGTTCTTTTGGTGACGTTTCACCGAGACTTTGTATTCAACAAGTGGGCATGCATTTTCATTACGTTTTATTATCATAATATCTTTTTGTTCCTTCTGGTCTGTGAAGATGTGGTTACAAATGTCATTTTATTCCCATATCAGTAAACGTTTAACAAGATGAAGTACAAGGAACGGTGTTTAGCAGCAAAGGGAATACGCACATGTGATTGAACAGCTCTTTCTGGACACTCGTGCAGGAATAGAAACAATAACATCATTACGAACAAAATACTGAATACTAAATAATGTTGCTGTCAGGTGTGGCCCATAGCGCAATACTTTATTCGATATTTATTCAGTTGCATTGTTTTAATTTGATATACATTTATATTTTGACCGTCTAATCGTGCCATTTCTTTTCTGTCATGGAATCATTTAATTCGGTACTGACTAATTTAAGTTTATATACGTAAATTTGTTTTAAAAAACTTGACGTAATCAGGACGAAAACAAATAATTATTCGTGTTGTGCTTGAGTAGGCTGTACCGTCTTATTACGTAATCGTACTTGATGAACGTCATTTATGATATTGTCTCAATGTCATTCATAATTATTCGTCTTCACTTAATTCATCTTACATGTACCTGTCACCGTTTAGTATTTTCATTTTTTTTGTGTGCCGTCGGAATACTTTGGCAAACGCTGTGATACAAGTTAAAACATTACGCTTGACAGATAATTGATGAAATGTCCATTAACTCTGTCACAGAGCGGTGTTTATTATGATTGAGCGTTTAACTATGCATGTCGTTCACCACTTCGATGCATTTGGCAAGCCGTTATTAACATGCGAATGGAAACATCGCCATACACAGAAACATGTAATTCACACGACATTCATTTCCTGCTTCTTTGTGTTGTAACAGTTATGCAACATAACATGTACAATACTATGGTGTTCAGCCAACAGTATTGCCTATCAAGCATTCGATCCCAGTTCCCCTTAATTGCCAAGTTTCAAACCACGTTCAGTGACCGAATTCGTGTATACTTATCCTATAGGAGAGATCAATTTCGTATACGAGAACAAAACCTAAAAATTCAATTGTTTGCACAGTTAATCCATACAATAGCTCTAATAAATCAACAAAAATGCATTTCAGACAAATATTATCACTAAATGGTGCATTCCTTGAACTATGTATATATATGAGAAAAAAGCTAAATGTTCAGTTTTTTTGCACATGTCATTTATAAAAAAGCGCTAATACATATATGTCGAAGAATGCACTAAATTACCTCTAAAAGGTGCATTTCTTGAACCATGTATACAGGGTTATTCTTATGAAAATGTGCCCACCTGCGAACATACATATACGTCCAGTTCTCATTGAAAAAGTTTATGTTTTGTAAAAACAAATCGGAGAAAAATATTTACCCATTGCTAATCCATATAAAGTATTTTATGAAGATTGTATTTAAAGTGCGATTTGAAAGGAAGGAATTAATCGACTAGAAGCCTTGTACTGAATCACGTGAATGTGATAAACTGTTTAACCAATGTGTTTTACTGCTGTGTCTACGATGTCTAATTTGTTAGTACTAGCGTTCAAAATCTGCAAATACGACGCGGCATTTATTGTCTTACTTACGCGGGTAATTAACGATGTGTTAAAGCTTCCTTTTGTGGTACTATTGTATTTTATTGTCAGTTTGCGAACGCAGTTTCGATTCGGGGATTGCTCAGTACGTTCTCACGCTTCCATTTGCATTACATTATTCGGATAGATTTGACATTTTGTGTCTGTATGCCATTAAGATACGTACTTGACAGTCAACTTACGGATAGAAATGCATTTATTCGTACAAAGTCATACTTTTTTGTCATTTCTAACCAAAATGAGACGAATCCCTGTCTATTATGGTCAAGATGTAAATTAAATGCGCACCTTTAACGTTTGGTAAAGTAGAGGTTATCTTCTGTGCCTTGATAAAAATACATTTTTAATGGGTCAAGATAAAAACAAAAAAATCGAACTTGGAATACAGCACTTGACTTGAATAACAGAACACAGACAACATAAACACAACACAGATCACAATTACACGACACAATGCCCATCAGACAACTGGACGAGAAAATGAACTTAACCGCTGAAAGTCTAAGTTTAAATTGTCAATAGTGATGTTTCCATTTTCATAGACAAATAACGGAACATTTATTTTCAAAAGAAATTGAAATTCCAAGTCTCAGCTGTCAAAAAGCTGAAAGACCAAGTTTCATATATTAAGTCAGTCAAAGACTTTTATTCGTTCAATTCATGTAAATATGAAAAATGAGGTGACAAAATGTTACACAATTTTCGAAGGCTCATCAATATTGTCTCACACAAGTACACAAACTAAATTGTGTTAGCTATTACAAAGTACAAAATTAATACAATATATGCCTGAGGATCGTTTATAACCTCAGATTACCCTGTATTACAACCTCACACATTACAACCTCAAAAAGACAATTGTAAGTCCTAGAGGGAAGACATCAGAACTAATACCTGTCCAATTTGTTATTATATTTTAAGGGCGACCCTAAAAAACTAACTACTAAACCAAACATATTGGCTAGTAGTTTGGCTCATTATATTGCTATTTTTTTCCCGAGTAAACCGTTTGTAGATTTTGCTGAAAATTTGAGCTCTGATAGAAATCACAATTCTTATTAATGTCAAGAATATTTTCAACCAATTTAAATGATCTAAAATGTAGGGAATGCCTCTTTAAGCACACATTACCAAACAAAGATGTTTTCAAATGAATGCATGCCATATCAATAATGTTGTCCAAAATGATTATTGTAAACAAACTGACATAACTAATCTCCTCACCTTGAGGAGAAAGTGTAGCAGCAACATTTGTACTGAATGTGCTAAACAATTTTGCGATACGTAATCATGACGTTCGCAATTTAATGGATACGCTGAGATATCATTTTATAATTGCCGTTTTGTTTTTTCCTCTATAATTTGACAATAATACAGTTCGACGGTTAATTCACCCTAGTGGTCTTTTTATTAACGTATATGTAACAATGGATGAATGTCGCAGTTTGTATTAAGCCGTTGTCTAACGATATGTGAGTGCCAATTTCATTTTATTTCTACATGGTACAGTAAAGTTCCGCTAATAAGACCACTTTGATTATTTTGAAATCATGCAAATTTTTGCCAGTTTAAGGTCCCAAAGTATTAAATTTAGACCAAAATAGGTCCGCTAATCAGACCGATTCGCTATTAGACCACCTTTATGGCTGGTCTTATTATAAATTATAATAAATCAGATAGGGAAGGCAGCACTGAACGGACAGTTAATAAACTAAGACTGTGAATGCAGCACACAAATAAAACAGGCGAGCACAGAAAACCGACCACATCAACGGCACAATGCCCAACACACAACTAAACAAGAAATTGAACTTAATCCCTGAAAGTCCAAAAAGAGAATAATAAGTCGGACAGCGAAGGTAACACTCAACTTAACCAGTCGAGCACGGAAAACATAAAACATACCAGGCACAATGCCAAACACACAACCTAACGAAAAAGCTGAATGTCCAAGTTCAAATAACATAATTTCAACAGTAATACGGCTGATCTACCTAGTTTTAGCTGTCTGAAGTCCTAAAAGATTCAGATTCAAAACGTCGAAAGTCCAAATCCAAGCTGTCAAAAATCTAAAATACTAAAGAAAGCTGAATGATCTAGTGTCAGCAACAAAACTCTGAGTGACCTCGTTTCAGCTGTACTAAAGGGTGAACAACGGGTCACGAATAACAGCACAGAAAGGAATACACGTCACAATGACTAACACAAAACTAAAGAAGAACACATGACACTGAACAGCCACAAAATCCTACTAAAGTTTAAGACTTCTAATAAATACTGGATTATACCAGCTAGACATTTATATTAAAATAATACTTATGCTACCATCTACATTCTAGCACTCAAATTAATATTGCTGCATCGCAAGTTATTGTCATGTCAAAATGTCTGTGAAAAGGTCGCTGTAAACAAAATCATCAATGACATTAATCGGTTTCAAACGCGAATGTATTTCACTTACATATGCGTTTATTAATTCAACGACTAGGGCAGTTGACAGGTAAAATTATTTGTGTCTCGACAGCTGCTCTGTCTCTGACATTCTCGTATTGCATATTTTGTGTAATTTTAATACCAACAACTTACTGGGTTTCAAATCACTGGTTTGCTGTACGACACAAGGATAGAACTGTTTGAATATATTACATGGTCTGAATATCTGGTAGTTAAAAAATATTTATTCAGACATATCGAGTGAATATAATATTATGCATCACTAAGAAATTAACAGTTCTGTCCAAACTGACCGATTATATGAAGCAATATTTTCAAAAGGCAGTTAACGCGATTCCCTGTTTTCAGTGCTCACAATGAGCAGACAGGAGTAGCAAATCAAGAGAGGTCAACATATGTAACCCAATCTGCAAATCAAATTGTTTGGACGTCAAATATGGTATTACATGGAAGAAATGAACATGTAAACGTTGGGGCGGCGAGAGGCACAGCTAGCTAGAGGGTATTCCGCGGACATGCGCGCCCGGAAATTTCTTAAACAAAATGGCACAATCTAATGCATTCTAGGCGTTTTAAGGTGGTTTATCTGGTAATGAATATTTTTTGAAATTTTTAGAATCATATATAGACAGAACAACTTTCTCAGAATATGTTTCTCACGAATAGAGTTTGATTTTTGAAGATTTTACAACTAATTTTCCCTATATAATCTGTATCTCGATATATGGATATATTGTCCAAGGTATATATCAGAACATTCATCATGTGTAGGGTTCTATGCGATAACGCGTTAAACTTTGCTTAACGCGAATACGTGGACGAATTTGGCGTCTGGCAAATAGCAACGCAGTGTCATACAGCACCTAGCAGGGTGGACGTTAATAGGGTCATTGTTGTTAACATTATCATACAGTACAAATACGATGTAAAAATATTTGAACATCCAGACAGTTAGATAAAACATACTATCAAATGGTCCACATTATTCAAAACAATTTGGTTGGACGTCCAAACATTTTTTATCAAATACAGGTCATGAAATCCAAAACAGCCACTCGAATACGGATTTTGCCTAAAACGTAACTTAAACACGGTAAATGGTAGATATATTGATTGTTTTGTGTAATATTTCACACCTAGACTCGATTGCCACCGTTTCCCGGTCCGATGATGCGTTAAAAAGTGGAATCATGAAGCGGCCAGAAAAATACGTTTCCAACCCGTTTTCTTATATATAGTAATGACCGGATGATGGGGAATTTCAAAACTCTGTATTTTGTTATATAATATCTTAGGCCTGTGATTTTATCAACATTACCGCTGCTTTGAATTATTTCCCCTTGAATTGTCATGCCACTATAATTAATTTCTCGTAATTGCTTGTTGTGCAGTCCAACAGTTATTAATTTACATGATCTTATTATTTTTCTAATTCGAGTCTTTGTCGTCGTTCTAAAAAAGCCCGGTTGAGAGTTTTCCATTATACATGTATACATTGTACTGACCACTTTGTCATATAACATAGTTAATGGTATACCGTGGTTTACCCTTGTATCCCTTTCTTGGCGGTACCCAGCCCTAATGCAACAGTGCATCTTGTTTCAATATTATGTCAAAAAAATAGGTAAGCATGTTGCTTCTTCGAGTTACTTCCCTTGTATAATCCGAACTGTGTATTCGATTGTAGTTAATTTTGCATACTAAATCTCCATTTATTATTGCATTGATCAACGTTTTGTTGATTGATTTGATAGGCATTGTCTTTATAACTGTCTTAGTCCGTTATTAAGAGAAAACAAGTTGTTGTTTAAATAACGAGATATCAATAATAACGTAATAATAATTGTAACATTAGGAAATTATGTGCTTGAGTCAATAGATTGATATATATCTATACGAAGTTATCAAAAGCGGTGGTTCTTTATTTGAAATCAACTAGGTTCTTTCCAAATTGACGATAATACTAGTATTAGTCATTGTCATACACTTCAATGTGATGTGATCAGCAACTGTCAAATATTATCAAGCTATTAACCGACGGTGACGGACATCCTTAAACTGATAACGAGTTGTTTTACTATTATTGGCATTTTAAACACCAATAAGAGCGGATAAGAAAATTAAGTTATTGTCTCACCACACCATCAATGCAGACATTGTCAATTAGACTTACAACATAAATCTGAGGTGACTATAAAGTAGCAATATGACGAGGCATGATTGTGTGCAATAAACAACGCTAAATGATAAATGAGAGATCAAGTGATTATATCTTACTTCATGAACATTGTGTGTAGGGTACGGCCATCGATGAGACAGAGTATCAACATACAAAATGGTAACAGAAATTCAAGACAGGGATGTCACAATCTCATTAAAATCAGACTCTCGTTACGCTTCACTACTTTACGCTGACATATGATCTGACAACACTTTGTATGGGGTCATGTCGATGTGAACTTTACGTCAACCAATCAAATCGCAACTTTCACAAATCTAAAAATGCGTTGAACGACTGCTGAGGCTACATGACGTCATTGTGCTACGGAGTGTTGTCAGATCTGTTACAGCGTAAAGAAATGGAGCAAATGTTAGGGTTGGATTTTAATGAGATTGGGGACGGCAGCACTTAATTTAAACAGCCGAGAAAAGAACGAGAAAATGAACTTAACCGCTATATATTAAAGCCCAAGTCCCAGCTGTCAAAAAACTAAACGACCGAGTATTATATTTAAAAAAGCTCAATGGCTTAATTCCAGCAATAAAAAAGCTGAATGACTTGTTTATAACCTGAAGAGTATGATAATGTGCAATCTAATGGTAAGGGTATACAACATTCATTTACAAGCCACTGTCACTTACAAGCGCAACATCAGCTCATACAACACTCGGGAGTGTAAGGGCAAAATATGCTACATGTAGTCATTGTGAGAAGTGCGTTTGTTGTTTCTTGGTTCAATGAACCGTTGCATTTAATATTGATGCCAGCTCCCTAGTACCAATCCATTGGTTTTGAAAAGCATAAACACACGATTTCGTAAGGAAATATCAATAAATAAAACCCTTATACGGTAGCAAAACTTGCGTACGTATTATATTTGTACGTATTATTTTTGTTAAGTGTATATACTTTGCTTCTAGACGATATTATTAATGCTAATTGACAGGCTCTGTTTATAAGTCTGGAGTGTGCAGTATACTTATTTCTTCTTTTCCGTTATTATAGCTCTAAGAATGCCAATAATAATAAAATAACAATATATCAATTTAAGAATATCATGACCTCCTTAATACGTATGGTTCCCGTTGTAGATATTATATGCCAACCATAATGGTATATGCATGGTTTACTGTAACCTGTATATCGATAGGTTGACTAACCTGGCTTGCCACTATTTCTGGTGACTAAATTTGATATTTGAACGTTCCAGTGTTTGAATCACACTGCTGATACACAACATTTGATTGTATAGGGTGTGTTATGTTAAAAAGACTTAAATTTTCTTGGTTGTTTGACATTAAGTATACACATAGTTTTCAAGATTCAAATATTTATTGTACAAATGGCCTCCGGCCCATATACAAAATATATACACAGAACATACAAAACTATACAATGGTCAAATAACATAACATTATAAAAATTTTCGTTTTTCAAAGGTAACATTACATTTTTAAATATTTGAATTGCAAAGGTTGTGGTCTTTCGTGCTGTGTTGTTTTTTCTGTTGGGTGTTGCCTTCACTGTCTGATTTGTTATTATCTTTATGATTGTGTTTACAGTATGTCATTAACTGATCTTACTTAAACCCCAGCGTTCGGTAGGACCTACCACCATCGATAGTAGGCGG
The DNA here is from genome assembly GCA_947247005.1 of Spisula solida. Classification (NCBI taxonomy): domain Eukaryota; kingdom Metazoa; phylum Mollusca; class Bivalvia; order Venerida; family Mactridae; genus Spisula; species Spisula solida. Next base: position 16,556,286 of record OX365952.1, on the reverse strand, counting down.
GCTTATCAGCTGGTGAGGTTTAGCCTGTTGTAGAGTATATACTATACCAGCATACATTAAATGGTGTATGAGGCAACCAGTGAGCTGATAATACACCGGTAAGCATGGATGCTTACCTGTTGGTATAAGCACCATGTTCTAGTATAGTTATGTTTACACCATGTGAATAGTGTCAACGGTTATGTCAAAATCAAATTTTCATCCCAATTGCTGTAATATTTCATACTTCAGATAAATCTAGTGATTTAACCAAAGGTTGAAAATGCAAAATTGTACCACCATTTTAAAGTGCATATACATGTCTTATACAGTGGCACTTTTAGATGTAAGCATAAATTCAATAATCCTGTTATTTCAATAAAATGTATCTGAATACAGAATGCTGCAACAATCAGCCACCATTTGATATTAGGCTCCTCCCTCTTCCTTTTATACAAATTCCTGGGGTTTAGTGAAATAAAGGTAGCATGTTTTATCATACTCTTTATGGTTGATTCAGTTTTCAATTCAGCCAAACTAAATTATATCAGTTGTTGTACTGTACATTACAATAATGTCCTTGCTCTAAATCATATTAACCGGAAGCGAGACCTTATTGGCTATTTCTTTTTATTACGTTGGAACTTTACTCTCCTAGGATATTACTTCCACCTACTTCTAGCTACTCTGTGTAGTTGGTGTCGCAAGAGAAAAAGTCAAATAGAATCAGGTCATTAAATTGTTGTGCCTTCGGTTCGCAGTAAATGTTTCGCAGTGAGTTTTATTTGTGCGATTTTACTTAGAGCGTAAACTTCTAAAACTAGGTGTTTAGGCTTTTGCTGTTGACACTTAGTCATTCAGCTGTGGTATTCAGCTTGTTGATATGGGGTCATTCGGCTGGGACATTCCGCTTGTTGGAGCTAGGTAGTTCAGCTGAAGCGCTCGGCATGTTGAGGCTGGTCGATTCAGTTTGTTGAGATGTCATTCGACTGGGGCTTTCAGCTTTTTTATTGCCAAAACTAGGTCATTCAGCTTTTTATTATTGTAATTCCACTTGTTGAAACTACATTGTGTATGTCATTCAGCTAGGGTATTTAGATTTTGATTGCTGGGGCGTATGCAGTTTATAATCTCGTTCTATTATGTGTAGGCCATTGAACCTTGTATGGCTTTATGTTTTCTGTGCTTGGCTGGGTAAATTGAATGCTACCTTCCCTGTCCGACTTAATATTATCTGTTTTCAGATTGACAGTTTAATTGCATTATCCTACAATAAGCAACCAAAAACACACAATATATATTGTACACGCATGTGTATTAGCGCTAATAATTTTACCAGGTATTTGATAAGTGATTACCGAATTCTCTTTCAGATTATAAACTGATATATAATATATTTGAGCCAGTCTCCAGGAAAACCTGCTATTTTGACCAGAGCATTTGATTTTGAGATTTTTTATTTTTCAAAAGAGTAATCGTAATGAAGCAAAATGCAAAAGAAATATCGTTAAAAATATCTTGCGTTTTAAGGAAGTTGCAGCTAATTCTATTCAGGTCCTATTCAGAGCCTTTTTGCATGACGTCGCGAACGTTATTCAAACGTTATTCAACGTCGTTGGTAAAAGTACTTTATAAATACAGCATTTGATCAATGCTTGACATAAACTGTTCAAAATGGTATCATGTTTTAGAATGATGTTTTGAGTTTTAAAAGATATATATATCCAAATTGCAAATGTTCACATTTAGAGAAAGGCTACCACTGTTTTAAACAACCAACTCCTCGTTTTTCTCAATCAGAGTACTTTTCTGAAATTGGTCACCATAGCAACGAAGTAAGTGATTTCGACATAATTTATGAGAAATTTTAAAGCTAAGATATAGAAATATATGGATAAATTACTTAATATTGAATCTATAGATATGTCATTTTTTCTTATTTTAAAGCTTTTGTAATACCTTGTAACATGTAGTAATTACATAATGTCAATATAGCAGGTTTTCCTGGAGACTGCCTCATTTACATTCATGAAGCATGGAATCCAAGTTCATATATACTACAAATGAATTATGTACTAGTATATGTCATATTAGTGGACCATATTGAAAATTGATATTATTGTTACATAAAAATCATGTAATTCACAATGAAAAAAGCCGTTAATATTATTATGTTATATAAAAAACAACAGTTTTTGCAAGTTATTTGTAAATGAAAACAAGGAGATGCCAAATATAGGTGCAATGCATTGTTTCAGGTTTATATTACACCTACACGTTTCAATTGACGCATTACAGATGAGTTCAAAACAAACAATGTTGATCATCAAGGGAAATACAACTATTGTATGTGCAAAACACCATCGTCTCTAGCTTGTAATCAATTACATTGCATTGTCAAGAAAGCATATACCTCAAGTAATGTTTACTAAGCTTTTAATGGCTTCTTTGGTCTGGCTTGTTTAGATATTTGTAGCATATGTTTTCAATGTATATGTGTTCAAAGTAGTCCATATTATAGAATGTACAAGCGTTGTATAGTATGATCAGATCAACCTGCTCCTCGAACCTTGTATTAGTATAATTTAACAGTTGACGTATTGTCCGTTGTTTAATATTGTCCATTTCCAGACTCTAGTTTAGTCTCATTTACATGTAGCCAGCAATCCTGTATAGCCTGACACGATGTCTTTATTATCAAATATATACCCAATGAGCATGCTTAAGTTGTGTTTATTTCGTTTTACGAGAGACCGTTGCCTCCTAATGAGCGACTGTGATCATTAGTCATTGTCTGGCTAACAAGACACCATCGATAAATTTGTTAGAAATAAGCTTAACACGTTATTATGATTGGCAGTGTCAGCTTATGTTTCCTGTTATGTGCTTATTAGGCAAACTTGCGTGTTAAGGGTGTTCACCTCTAATTGATCATTGGTGTCCAGTCAATAAGTAACTGCAAACTGATATTAATTTAGTTCCTGTGTGGTTGACATTAGTTACGGTGTTATCGGTCTTTTGGCAGTTCATTGGAACATATTTTGGTGCTTATTCGGCAAATTTGCTCGGCAAGGATTTTCACCTCAAATTGAGCATTGCTGTCCAATCAATTGGTTATTACTTGCAAAATATAAAATATCATGTGCGATTGACGTTCGCTGCTGCTGTATTTTGCATTTATTGATATTTTCACGTACCATCACCATGTAGTCCTGTACCGAAATCGTTCATATTATGGCCCGGTGGTCAAAACAGACTCCTTCCAAGGGGGTCACTAGTTTGCTATAGAGTTATATAGTGATAACTTTAAGAATCTTCTTCTCCGAAACCAAATGGCGTACCGCTTTGATATTTTGCATGTAACATCATCATGTAGTCCTCCTCCAATAATGTTCAAATGATGACCCTTGTATAAAAACTGGTCCTGCCCAAGAGGTTTACTCGTTCCCTAAATATCTATAGAAAATTATTTAAAAACCTTCTTCTCTAAAAGTACTAATTGGATTTTTTGATAAATTGGTTAAAATGTCATTGAGTGCTCCTTTCCAAAATAGCTAAACTAATTGAAATCTGTGGTTGCCATGGCAACCGATTGGATTTTTAAAAACCCATAAAGAATCAACCTAACGCCAGATTTCAATTTTGTTTTACAGAAATAGTTGTTAGGGTACCCTTTTACATAATTGACGTTGTTGTCATGATTCGTTAAAAAACATGGACGCAAGTAGGCAGTGCTCAGTTTTCCCCATATATCCATATTACTAACGAGACAAACGCGATTTAGTAACAATAATGTATTTCTTGATTATGGAGTGAGAAGAAGAATTGTTTGACTGACAAATGCACTGTGTGTCAGTTTCGCCAACTTTAAATATTAGAATATCAAGTTTGCAAAGCTTTGCCATTATCAATTTTGAAAATTAATCATAAGAAACTGTATTGTTTACGACAACAAACTATTTCGTTCTATTCTGTTTTGCTCTGTTCTGGTCGGATAAAACACGTACATTACCAGAGATAATGCAGTAAGTCGTTGCAGAATGTGTCAGCATTAATTTCTCCCCATAATCGTACATCGGAATTCCCTGATCGTTTTAATTGTCCAACTTTATTTGAAGTTTAAATGAAGCTTGTTTTGGACATATTTGGTGTTTCGATTAGCAATACGTTGGTTCCTTGTATATTGCGTTATTTCGAATGCAGATCTAGAAATGTGTACACTGTTCACGTGCCTTTCGTGCCTTTTGCGCTTTTCGTGCCCTACTGTTTTTCTTGAGTGTTGACTTCTCTGTCCGATTTGTTAATATCTTTATTTAATTCAAATATGTTATTAGCTGATCTTACTTAATGAAATAAAGGTACCATGTTTTTATTATACTCTGTGTGTTTGATTCAATTTTTTAATTCTGCTAAATCAATAATATTAGTTGTTGCACTGTACATTACACTAATGTGCTTGCCCAAAATAATATTAACCGGAATGAGACCTTATTGGTAAGTTCTTTTTATTGCGTTCATTTTCCGAGGATATTACTTCCTGCTTCTTCCTGCTACTTTGAGTAGTTGGTGTTGCTAGAGAAAAATAAAATGAATTAGGTCGTCAAACTATGTTTCGTTTAGTTTCGGTGTGAATGTTTCACAGCGTGTTATTTGTGCGAATTTACCTTCGAATACTAGTAGCGTAAACTGGACCAATATATTACTCAAACTTAATGATGTTTAAATGCTAGTTCACAGGATTACATGTAGCAAGGAAGACGATTATAAGAATACATCATGAGCTTCTATGTAGGATAGGGATATCTCACCCGATTGATCGGATTTGAACCAGTGACGAGGCTTGTGGAGTTCTGAGTTCATGGTTAAAATTCTGACCAAGAGGGTTAGATATCCTTATCTTACATCGATTGTCACATTATTTTTCTCTGGCATAATTTGAGAAAATATGAGTTTATAACACCATAATCGAAAGCTTTCATGGCATCAACATGACGTTACTCATACGTGCTGTTTGTCGCACGTTTGTATTCATAACAATCATTAATAATAACGTAAAAAAGCGCCCACTGTTATGTTATTCTGAGGAAAATGCTTTTTGAATTGTATATAGCTAACTGATGTTCGTCTGGTTAGCTTAATATCCGTCAGTTACACGTAAATCCCGAAATTAAAGTAGTCCGCTTTGTATCGCGTGTACGCTCATGTAGGATGACCTTTTCTTCTTTGAGCAACTCTGAATATGTTGTCACATGGCCAATCTCACACCGACGATTGACAGATACAACACGGGGCACGGCTATGGCAGAATAAGCAATATGAAAAATTACGAATATTATCGCGATTCTCGAAGACATTTCATGAGCTTAAATTCACCTGATTCTACATTATTAAAATAACAGCGATATGTTGGAAATTGTTGCAGATTAACAATTTTAAATTGTTATTTTAATAATCATCATCATGCATGCATTATCTAACGCACACTAACCAAAACAAAACCATGTCTCACACAATAAACATGTTTTGTACATGCACGTGTATTTGTGCTTACATACTTACCGGGTATATAATAAGTGATTGTTTCATTCTCTTGCACATATATATTCATTTATACACATGAAGCATGTGCAATTCAAGTCCATAAATGTTAGAATATTCCATGTTTTCACTTTAAATTTAGGCAAGTTATATAATTATATTATGTAAATACAAACAAAGAAATATCGACGATACATAGAATGTTACTGTCATCAGTATTATTTCGGGTTTAAGTTGCATCCTCACGTTTGAATTGATGCATTTTAACATCAGATGAGTTCAAAATAAACAATGTTGTGCAAAACGGCTATACCGAGTATCATCAGTTTTACTTGCAGAACCATCGCCCACAGTCTTTAAACACTTGTAAACGCTCCATTGTCACGAACGCATATACGAGTACATCAAGTATCGTTTACTAAGCTTTTAATGACTTTGTATGTCTGGCTTGTTTAGATAATTGTAGCATGTGTGTATAATGCCAATGCTATTGTAATTTCGTGGCATGAATAAGATGTTTGTATGAACATAATTCGTCATCTACATTGTAGCATCATGTGCTGGCTAGTTTCGTTGGTTAGAGAATAAAGTACTACACTTATTTTATCACGAATAAATACAGGTATATTGTAACAAATTGTTGACAATTCCATTTAGTTACACGACCATTTCCTCAGTAGGAAAATCATGAAATTGTCAATTCCCAGATTCCGCTTTGGTCTCATTTACATGTAGCCAGAACTCCTTTATAGCTAGACACGATGTCTTTATTATCAGATATATACCCAATGAGCATGCTTAAGTTGTGTTTATTTCGTTTTACGAGAGACCGTTGCCTCCTAATGAGCGACTGTGATCATTAGTCATTGTCTGGCTAACAAGACACCGATGATAATATGTAAGAAATAAGCTTAACACGTTATTATGATTGGCTGTTTCTGCTTATGTTTCCTGATATGTGCTTATTAGGCAAACTTGCGTGTTAATCCTTTATTTCAAGACCCTTCAGAAAACTATGTTAAAATTTCACCCTGTCACTATGTTTACACATTCCCGCAGACTTTCCATATTTTCTCTTTCTAGTATATTTGATTATTTGTTTGATTATAAATTGTATTAATGCAATTTTATGTCAATAAACTATATGTTATGTTATGTTATGTTAAGGGTTTTCACCTCTAATTGATCATTGGTGTCCAGTCAATAAGTAACTGCAAACTGATATTAATTTAGTTCCTGTGTGGTTGACATTAGTTACTGTGTTATCGGTTTTTTGGCAGTTCATTGAAACATATTTTGGTGCTTATTCGGCAAATTTGCTTGGCAAGGATGTTCACCTCAAATTGAGCATTGCTGTCCAATCAATTGGTTATTACTTGCAAAATATAAAATATCATGTGCGATTGACGTTCGCTACGGTTATATTTTGCATTTATTGATGTTTTCACGTACAATCACCATGTATTCTTGTACTGAAATCGTTCATAGTATGGCCCTGTGGTCAAAACAGACTCCGCCCAAGGGAGTCACTAGTTTGCTATAGAGTTATATAGTGATAACTTTAAGAATCTTCCTCTCCGAAACCAAATGGCGTACCGCTTTGATATTTTGCATGTAACATCATCATGTAGTCCTCTTCCAAAATTGTTCAAAATATGACCCTTGGGTAATAACTGGTCCTGCCGGAGAGGTTTCCTCGTTCCCTAAATATCTATAGAAAATTATTTAAAAATCTTCTTCTCTAAAAGTACTAATTGGATTTTTTGATAAATTGGTTAAAATGTTCTTGAGTGCTCCTTTCCAAAATAGCTAAACTAATTGAAATCTATAAATAACCGTGGTTGCCATGGCAACCGATTGGATTTTTAAAAACCCATAAAGAATCAACCAATAGCCAGATTTCAATTTTGATTTACAGAAATAGTTGTTAGGGTACCCTTTTACATAATTGACGTTGTTGTCATGATACGTCAAAAACATGGACGCAAGTAGGCAGTGCTCAGTTTTCCCCATATATCCATATTACTAACGAGACAAACGCGATTTAGTAACCATTATGCATTTCTTGATTATTGAATGGAAAGAAGAATTGTTTGACTGACAAATGCACTGTTTGTCAGTTTCGCTGACTTTAAATATTAGAATATAAGATTTGCAAATCTTTTCCATTTTCAATTTTGAAAATACTCATAAAACGCTGTATTGTTTACGATAATAAAATATTCTGTTTTGTTCTGTTCTGCTCTGTTCTGATAAAACAAGTACATTACCAGAGATAATGCAGTACGTCGTCGCAGAATGTGTCAGCATTAATTTCTCTCCGTGTTCGTACATCGGAATTCCCTGTTCGTTTTATTTGAAGTTTAAATAAGGCTTGTTTTGGACATATTTGGTGTTTCGATTAGCAATACGTTGCTTCCTTGTATACTGCGTTATTTCTAATGCAGATCTAGAAATGTGTACACTGTTCTCCTGCCTTTTGTGCTTTTCGTGCCCTGCTGTTTTTCTTGAGTGTTGACTTCTCTGTCCGATTTGTAAATATCGTTATGATGTTAATTCAAATATGCCATTAGCTGATCTTACCTAATGAAATAAAGGTACCATGTTTTTATCATACTCTGTGCGATTGATTTGATTTTCAATTCTGCTAAATTAATTATATTAGTTGTTGCAATGTACATTACACTAATGTGCTTGCCCCAAATCATATTAACCGGAAGCGAGACCTTTTTGACAAGTTCTTTTTATTACGTTCATTTTCCAAGGATATTACTTCCTGCGACTTCCTGCTACTCTGAGTAGTTGGTGTTGCTAGAGAAAAGTAAAATTGAATCAGGTCGTCAAACTATATTTCGATTCGTTTCGGGGTGAATGTTTCTCAGCGTGTTATTTGTGCGATTTTACTTTCCATTAGCGTAAACTGGTCCAATATATTACCCAAATTGAATGATGTTAATAAATGGTAGTTCACAGGTTTACATGTAGCAATGAAGAAGATTATAAGAATCCATCATGAGCTAATATGTAGGTTTAGGATATCTCACCCGAATTGTCGGATTTTAACCAGTGATGAGGCTTGCCGAGTTCTGAGTTCATGGTTAAAATTCCGACCAAGAGGGTTAGATATCTTTATCTTACATCGACTGCCACATTATTGTTCTCCGGCGTAATTTGAGAAAATGGGAGTTTATAACATCATACTCGTAAGATTTCATGGCATCAACGTGACGTTACTCTAACGTGCTGTTTGTCGCACGTTTGTATTCATAACAATCATTAATAATAACGTAAAAAAGCGCCCGCTGTTATGTAATTCTGAGGAAAATGCTTTTTGAACTGTATATAGCTAATTGATGTTCGTCTGGTTAGCTTAATATCCGTCAGTAACCCGCAAATCCCGAAACTAAACTTGTCCGCTCTCTATCGCGTGTGCGCTTATGAAGGATAAAGTTTCCTTTAATAACTCTAAATATTTTGTCACATGGCCAATCTCAGGCCGTCGATTGACATACACAATGAAGACAGACAGGGGCTCGTCGATGGCAGGATAAGCAATAAGCAATATTTCGAATACTATTGTTATTCTCGAAAACATTTTATGAGCTTAAATTCACCTGGTTCTACATTATTAAAATAACAGCAATTTGTTGGAAATTGTTGCAGATTGGCAGTTTAAATTACTATTCTAATAATCATCATCATGCATGTATTATCTAACGTACACTAACCAGAACAAAACAATGTCTTACACAATATACATGTGTTGTACATACACGTGTATTTTTGCTTACATTATTATCGGGTACACTTTTCATTTATAATTCCAATGCTATTAAAACATGGTGTATGGACATAATTCATTAAAGCATCGTGTGCTGGCTGTTTTCGCTGGTTAGAAAATCAAATACTACACAAACACACACAAATATCTCTGAATGTGATGAATACCCCCAGATACTGCTTGACACAGTCTCTTAAATGTGCTCTGAGAAACAACTACGGTAGACTTAGTACTGATCATTCATGCAAACGTTCATTGAAAAGTGCAAACGAAATTAATAAATGCAAAAAAACAATGGGTCATAACACCCTTGAAATATCCGACCAATTTGTGCCGAGGATATGCACAACTAGACTTGGTACTGATCATTCACGTAAGGTTTTATTGAAATCCGACCATTGGTAACAGAGAAACAGCGCGGACAAAATTTATCAGTGTAAAAAAACCAAAGGGCAATAACTCCCTTAAAATTTATCCCACCAATGTGTGCCGACGATATGCACAACTAGACTTAATACTGATCATTCATATAAAGTTTTTCTGAAATCTGACCATTTTAAGAGAGAAATAGCGCGGACAAAATTTATAAGTGTAAAAAAACAAAGGGCCATAACTCCCTTAAAATTTATCCGACCAATGTGTACCGAGGATATGCACAACTAGACTTAATACTGATCATTCATGTAAAGTTTCATTGAAATCCGACCATTGGTAACAGAGAAATAGCGTGGACAAAATTTATAAGTGTAAAAAACAAAGGGCCATAACTCCCTTAAAATTTATCCGACCGACGTGTGCTGACGATATACACAACTACACTTGGTACTGATCAGTCATGCAAAGTTTCGATGATATCCGACCAAGGGTTACAGAGAAATAGCGCGGACAAAATTTGCACGGACCAACCGACCAATCGACCAACAGACCAACCAACCTCAAGCATGACTCCAATATAGCCCCCATATACTATGTATCTAGGGGTATAATACATACAGACATATTGTAACAAATTGTTGACAATACCATTTAGTTACATGACCATTTCCTCAGTAGGAAAATCATGAAGTTGTATATTTTCAGATTCCACTTTAGTATAATTTACATGTAGCCAGCAATCCTTTACAGCTAGACACGATGTCGTTATTATCAGAAATTATACCCAATGAGCATGCTTAAGTTGTATTTCTTTCGTTTTCCGAGAGACCTTTTCTTGCTAATGAGCGACTGTGATCATAATTCATTTTCTGGCTAACAAGACACCAGCGATAATATGTTAGAAATAAGCTTAACATGTTATTATGATTGACTGTTTCTGCTTATGTTTCCTGATATGTGATTATTAGACAAACTTGCGTGTTAAGGGTTTTCGCCTCAAATTGATCATTGGTTTTCAGTCAAGTAACTGCAAACGGATATTAATTTAGTTCCCTTGTGAATGGCATTAGTTACTGTGTTATGGCTTTTCTTGGCAACGCAATGAAACATAATTTTGTTCTTATTAGGCAAACTTGGCTGTTAAGGATTGGCACCACAAATTGATAATTGGTTTTCAATCAATAGGTTATTACTAGCAAAATATAAAAAATCATGTGCGATTGACGTTCGCTGCTGCTGTATTTCGCATCTACATGTATTTGAAACAATTCTTTCTGATAAGTGCATACTGCCTAACTAAGAACAAAACAGTATGTAACCCTTGTTAGTATATATAGTCTGGGCATCAACTACATAACCTAAATTGCATCAATCTCGCGGGTCTGATATCATAGTGTATTATAATACTACATATATTATCATTAATGTATCGGAACAGAAGGCACACTTCGGTGTAAGAAATTGACAATAAATCAGACATCGTTTTAGACGTCCATAATACTCTGTAAACACTGAATGAGACCATTGAACAGCTGTTAATTGTAGTTCTTTATAAAAATATGGTAGCAATGTTACTTATTTAGTTGTAGGAAATAAGGAGAGAGTACACTAATGTTTCATACACGTATCTACTAATTTTGCATTACATACAAATTGCATTCCGTTGCATTCTTGCGAGCTATTATAACAATCTAATTTTATTATTTTTGATTAGCAGAATGAGATGTATGTTTGTTCGGGGCGTTAAACATTACAGTTAAACAATACCATGATCTCTAGCAGGAATATGTAAAGCATAAAAATAATGAACAATCGGAAAGGCAATGCAGCACTTAGCACAAACAGCCTAGCATAGAAAACAGAAATAACATATAGCATACATGTACGAGCACATGACGCTTTGCTAAACACACAACCGAACGTGAAAATGAACTGAATCTGCTGCAAATCCAAAAATCCTACAAGTGTATCACAGTAACTGGTATAACACTGCAGCCGCGTAAATGACTGTTGATGGTAGTCAACAAAAGAGAAGATACGTACTAGTACTAAACACATAGGGATGACAGGGCGCAAGAAAAAGAAAACCTGCTGTCAACAAAAAACGTTTAAGAACCACTGTAAATAGTACAGCGATCTTCTAACCACGTCAGGACAAAAACAGTCAAGTTGAGTTACGCACACATTTCAGCTGATATTAACTTCAAATGAGGATTCAATTCATGAATTTAGGAACATCTGTCACCGTACAATGTGGTTTCAAGGTTACGCTACCTACATATTATGTAATTACACCATGAGCGAAAATAGACAGTTATTTATGGGTTTGAAGGGTTTTATATCTAGACTGTCCGGTATAACCAATTCTATCAGGTGTGGCTCCATACTGTCAATATAGAGCGTAATGAACAATACATGACATAATAAATCAAATTCAGAACAATGTACATCTGCATGCATCGACGTACTCAATGTCATTGGCCGAATAATACGAGAGAATGACAGCTGTTAAGCTGTTCCGTAGGTCAATATTAATATATATTTTACAGATGTATTGACATTGCCTTTAGACTCATGACAGTTGTCTACATATCATATATTTAGTGTCACATACAATGTTGCTACGTTTAAAAACATATCAAGTAATTGAGCTTGGTCACACATGTTCAGGTGTTGCTTCAGGGGTGTGCATTTAACTTTCTGTAAACCTTGCAACTGTTTAACAGCTTGTACATTTAGTTAAGCTGGGCGTTAATTCAATCAGTTCTAGTCCATATTGGGTTGTCACTGAGCTATGATAATAATTATACCAGCTTGTTGGATCAGCAATCGTACTTAAATTCTACTTTCGTGTATCAAATGTATTAGCCGTTATCACAGAAATGAATATTTGAAAGAAATACTTATTGTCTGCTTCAAATACATTATGTTACGCATGAAACGACCTACGGGATATGAGATATAACATTATTTTATCTTTATCACAAGTCAACATCCTTATTCTTACGTTTTCTTAGTTCATTTTATCATCGAAAATATGATCTCGAGACATCATGAACTGAACTATGTAAACGAAGGCATGCCTTATGGAATCGTAGAAAGAATAAAGAGATACGTCTGATTAAGAATTGTTATTCATTGTCCAAATACATATTGCAATAAGTAAGTGCGCGAATCAAGAATAAATCAATCCCATTGGAAACGAAAACCTTAATAGACAATAAAGCAATTTCCGGGAGGTAATAAATTTATAAAATAATACAGGAAGTGTTTGAACAGCCATATTGTGTAATACGATAGAGATGAATATTATTACAATGGTTCGGCTGCGTTTCTTGTATCGTAATATCATAAACTATTACACCTTCCATCAATTTCGTTTAACTTGCTTTGGTTATAATTTATTATACTTTTCGACAGCTTGGACTTGGGCGGATCTGCCCTTGTTTAGTAGGGCATTGTGCCTTGTATGTGTTTTATGTTCCATGTGCTCGGTTGGTTCAGTTGGGCATTGTGCTTTGTGTGTTTTTAATGTTTTCTGTGCTCGGCTGGTTAAGTTGAGTGTTGCCTTCCCTGTCTGACTTAATATAATCTTTTTGGATTAGAAACAGCAGACGGTCCATATGAAAACTATATTTTATTAATTTTTATTTTAGAACATATTTTATACCATTCTCAGTTACAAAATCTGCAGAAGCTTTGTAATTATTAAACGGTAACATGACATGTGCTTATTAAGTATTTTAGTAAGATCATTTGCTACGTGAGTTAATGTGCGTTTTCATTCGAAATTCTAAAAAAAATCACAAATCTGTCCGATTTCGATGGATATTCTAGGTAGACAAAAAGTAGATCTGTGGTCTCGCGATAATGATAATACGGATATTAATGAATTATATAAAGACCACAATTATTTAATATAAGTTTATTGTTAGAAAAAATTGATATACTATCGAAATTACATGTTCAGTATATTAAAACAAAAATACGAAATAGCTCACTACACTTTCAGATCCATTGGCATTAACGAAGCTTCAGTCAATTTACACTTCTAAAGCTGACTAGCTAGTCCATATAATGTCATTGGACCCTCAGTGATGGTTTTTGTGACTATTGTTTAATTATACACAGGTAAGCAATCTGTAACTGATTCTAAGGTAATTATACCGTATGTTCTATACAGCAATGTGTTTTCATACGATCGTGATTGTTGAGCGTATGTCCCCAGGAAAATCTGCTAAGTATGTTTTCTAGTATATGGCAGACAAACTGAAGTAGGTAATGCGATAGTTGACGCATCATTCAGTTTATGACTTTTCTCATTACTCTTTACTAATCGTACAGGTGATGCATCTGTGCATATTTTATTCCTTATGTGCAATCCATACCACCCGTTTATTAAATCCAGACAAAGATAATTCACATCCATGGACTGGAATTGTACCGTGATACTGTTTAGGGGTTTAAAATTTACAATGATAGCACTTAAATCAGGACTCATGACAAACTGCATACATCCATCTTGTGCGTTTAGCACGTGTTTTGTCTGATATACTAGTAGTTTCATACTATTGTCTTAAGATGCCGCCATAGTGTTGTTCGCAGAATAAATACTCAAACTGCGTAAATATTCGAGAACATTTATTGTTACACGTATGTGGGTATTATATAGACAAAGAACGTTGTCTGATTACGAGATATGCTCGTGGGAATGACGCACTGACATACAACGGCATGTATTAGGCGAACTGTAAAGGAACATTACAAATGAGCATGCTGTTATACCTGTCTATGTATTGTAAGCGTTGTCATGAGCCATTTAATCAACGCACGTGCAATAACAAAAATATTTAATGTGTCAACTTTCGTTAATTGTTTATCCATGAGTCATTTGTGATAACCCACTACAAAGAGTTCATGTAAAATTCCACAGTTTTATACTCACAGACAAGACATTACTTTTGTCATGACTGAAGTTACCCCAACCATCCATTTCGATAGATACAAACCATTATCGTGTACGTATTATTAGTCCCATCTTCAGTATTGGTCTGACGAGTTGTCTGACCTCAGACCAACCAAACATGGAACTATCCTTAGACGATAGACACAATTCAACGGACGAATACTATTACCGTTTATTGGACTTGATGATAACTCCATTCCCGTGGCAGCCACTCCCTTTCTTGCTAAAGTGTCGAGGTATTTACCATTCTAAATGGTATTTGTTAAAACGAGCTCTTTGTCAGCCACGGCAAGTCTGATTGTATTTGTTTGTTTGACAAGTTTGAGCGATAGAAAGGAAATATCTTTACTATTAATGTACACAGTTACCAGACAGTTACATCACGATTTTCACCATTAAATAAAGTTTACTACTAGTATCACATGTTATATAGATGCGTCGTTACATTAAAGTATAAATCGACGTAAGTGTTCTTATATCGTTTCCACTATGTCAGACATTACCAATGCACTTACTGCTGGGTCTGTGCTTAAACAATTGTTAGTACTAGCGTTTAAATTCTGCCAAAATGTACACTCCGGCATTCCTTGTTTATTGATAGTAATTTAGGTTTAAATACACTAATGGTGGTATAAATGTCTCTTTATAATGACAGTGTACCGATGTAGTGTTATTTAGGGATTACTTACTGATTTTAAGGTTAGGTTCTCACAGTAACTGCACTTTAACCTGTGTAACATTGAATGCAATCTCGTTCTTACATATTTATGAGTCAATGTAGACGCAATGCACTGATATGGAAATTTACTGGTAGTCGAGTAATGCATCCTAAGATTATATTACCATTTGTCGATGTCACGCATGTTCAAACGCAATTGAATTTAATTGCAAACTGACTTTTAAAACGACACCCAATCAAATAGTTTTAATAATAACAAACAAATGTGGCTAATATATTTAAGCCTGCTAATTTTCGAATGATCCTGGTGTAAGTGACGTCACTTATATTTTATTGTTATTTCTAACGTAAATAAAATGAATTCCTCCGTATTATTGTAAAGTTGTTAATTAAATATGGATACAAATAAGATACATACACGATTGTCTCAATTTGCATAGAACAAATGAGGTAATTTATTTACCCGTAGCATAAATATCTAATGCAACAGATGCCAATTGCTTTGTGCAATGGATGTAATTATGTTCTGTTTTAGAACCAATGCTGTTACAAAAATACATTAGTTTTACAAAATGAGCTGGTAGTCGGGATGTGAGAAATTAAAACTACTATATACAATGACATTGCCATAAACCCTTACAAATCCATTAATTACTGAGCATCATTCTCCTAACCAAAACTTTAAAGTCGCTTTTCGTTGGTTACCACTATTACTATCTACTTCATTTATGTAATTGTCTTGCAAGAAATTACATGTACACGGTAAAGTTCTGCTAATAAGATCACTTTCATTATTTTGAAATAATGCCGATTTTTGCCAGTTTAAGGTCCCAAAGTTTTAAATTAAGAACAAAAAAGGTCTGCTAATAAGAATGATTCGCTATTAAGACCACGCTTTTGACTGGTCTTATTAGCGAAACTTCACTGTGGTACTTGGTTTAACATGGTTTTTGTTGTTGCTGCATCGAAGTTTACTAAAATAAGATATCAAATAACACGACAATATCCTATAAGTTTAACATGGAGCGACCTATCTCTGCACGAAAAGTAGCAATTTGAGGTATCGCTATGTAATTCCTGTAATGTAAAATACCTTTTGACAATACCGGTAAAACATTCCGAACGTTTCTGTACTCTTATGGATGTATACTATCTATGTACGTATTAACTTCGTTGCCTAAACAATTTATACAAATGCAATCAAGCCAAACACACATCCTGTGTTTAAGCTGTAATTCTAGTTGATATTGTACTACCCCGGACTTTGGTTAACAAATGCAGTACAATTGCGGAAGTCTAATTTTGAATAATCGGAACAAAATGTTATGGCAAATCATGGAAACATGTTTTTTTCGTGTATAAATATTAATTAAGTTTGCTGGATATACAATTACGTTAAAATATTAATGTGTAATATGTAGAGGTATGCTAAATAAATTGTAGTATGGTAGTATGGCAAAATCAGAATGTTTTTAAAATATAAGTTGAACACCTCTAGTATTGCCAGAAAGTCGGTTGGAGTAGACCTTGCTGAAATACTTTGAAAACCAATTTGATTAACATCACATCGACGTATCGTTTACAAAACAACTATAAAATAGATTAATCATTAGTATAAATCGTTTAATCAGGTCAGTCATTTGTTTACATGATATTGTATATAGAAACATTACAATTTCCCTTATAAATGTCTTTTTGGAATAGACATTATGTGTATTAATATGTAGCTTAGTGAATAAGGAATACATTGTTATGATATTGCAATGTTTGTATACAAGTGACAGACATGATTAAACGGACTATACTTTTGTTTATATAATCATATATGATTGGCTAGTGCACGAAGTGGGGTATTTGATTAATTAGATACTTAAGCAATAATTGATCTTACATAAGATTTTAAACAATACTAGTATATAACTTATATCCTATGTACAATGATACTCACGTCTGTACCTGCGGATTCAAAAGCTCAACTTAATAATGTTGGCCTTAAGTTCCCATTATAACTTCTAGACAGTTCTAGACATAAAATGCAGCGACATTCGTATCACATACCAATGAAATACAAATACTGAAGATCTTATCAAATTGAAAGAATCAACCAAACAACTACGACAGTTTGACAAAACTAAGTAATACGTATTGATGACGAGACAGGTCTTGTATGCATGTGTAGATCTATCGTATCAGACATATTACAGAATTTGTAGAATTACCATTCTCACATCAGCGTTGAGAACATACTATAACAAATTCCATATTTGAGCATACTAAGTTATTGCCAATCTCTCATCGCAATTATACACAAGCTTGCATCTGAACTGTAAGTATGTCACTCAACACGTCGCAATTGCTATCACCACAATGCACTTGAGAATGAATCGCAAGACAAATAATCAATCATATACATCCGATACAAAAGCGAATGTAATTGTTATTATCAACGGCTCTATTCATTTAACAAAATATTTTTTAAAAAAAACATACATACATGCATACATACATTTATTTGGTAAATCGACATATTCATAATATTATATTCATACAGTATACGCGTCATACAATACAATCAAAATCAAACAATTATAAATACATAATATATACAATAAAAATCAAAAGTTTATAAATACCTAATATATACAATAAAAATCAAAAGTTTATAAATACATAACATATACAATAAAAATCAAAAGTTTATAAATACTTAATATATACAATTAAAATCTAAAGTTTATAAACTTAATATATACAATCAAATCAAAAGTTTATAAATACTTAATATATACAATCAAAATCAAAAGTTTATAAATACATAATTTATACAAACATGTGAGTTTATGTTTTCTGTTGGACCTATCATGAAGGAATTGTTTTCTTTTTTTCGACGCTCATTTATAAATTTGGAGGTAGCTGTTATCGTAATTTTTTTTTCAAGACATGATGCGATGAAATTTTTGAATAATTGGCCATGAAGTATTACCAAGAGTTTTCTGTATAATATTTTTGTACATGGCGCAATACATAAAACAATGGTATTCAGATAAAAAACACCAATGACGGTTTTAAAAGTATTTTTTTATTTGGAACTCAGATGTTATGTCTTCTCCAGCATATGAAAAAAAAATGTTTTGTACAACCGTGAAATCATTCGGATAGCAGCCATTTATTTAGTATATCACTGGGGCACAAGGTTGTTCTAATAACACACACATAGCTAATATTACGATACATGTTGGTATTTACTCATGTATCAATTGATCAATTAAACATAGTCTACTCGAATGTTATCTCACTACTATTACCACTAATGACCGTACATACAAACATACAATATATATTTGATATCGAAGTAGATTTGTTTGTATCTTATTATTACACAGTCGTCATTTTACTTCATTTCGGCAATACGTATTTATCGAACTATCGAACACTGTTAAATAGTATTGCCCTAAATGATCCCCTGAATGACATACAATAATAAAATATATCGAAGACGTTTTTGCAATGTTTGGAACAAAATGGGTTCATAATACTTCACCGATAACTATTGTTATTGATGCGCAATATAACTTAATCGGAGTGGTCGATAATAATAAACCTGATAACATCACACAATTTATTTTGATTGGAATTTTGTATAGCAATAATACCTGATAAGAAAGTTAAGTAATTGTCTTGTTGAGCCATCAATTCGGATATTGTTAATTACACTTAAAACATGACGCTATAGTGACTATAAAACAACAATAACGTTTATGACAATAAACAGCGTTTACAATAAAAGCAATTATGGGTAACCACGATTGGCTGTTAATACAATCTTTATTAATGATAAGTATTATCTCCATGATCAAAACGAAAGAAAAATAACAGGTGACCTGTAGAATCATCTATGGAGCTACTCAACTTATCTCCATTGATACTCCATATACCAAAACTCTCAAACAAAGTACGGAAAATATAAACTTACACTCTTTTATAGAATGACAAACAACCAATCTTCTCAAAATCTAAACTATTTTGTACCGGAAATCGTAGACGATACAACAACGTACAGCCTTTAAAACGCTTACAACAAAAGAGGCATCCCTGTCATACACAACCCTATGCTACCTCATTCATTCCTATCATCAGCTGTACATGCATGCAATCATATTCCTATATACCATCGCAACTGTTCTACACTCAAGGCTTTCAAACAAAAGTACATAGGATCCTGTACTGACAAATTTAACCTATATCAAGTTAAATGCAATAGATGATTATATCCGATTTAAATACATAGAACAATTTTTTGGAACATGATTATTCACAAAGAGAGAACATTAACCAATCAATTTAATGTGAAATATCCTATGGCTTCAATGTTAGTCACGCTGAGATAACGAGGTCTTGAATATAACTTAATGAAACACGTAGCATGTCGCCTAACGGTAGAAGTCAATGACCCTGACATATTAACTGCGATTGGGTTATATATCTGTGCCAATGATCTAGTCTTATTAAGGTCTAGACATTCATTGTGCAATGCAATTCCAAACGATTTAACATTATGCTTCACAATAGCTATCGATTATGCGGTATGATCGAGTTACGACTGTTCACAATGAACATTCATGTTATAATATAATTTTATCATAATGGTGTTGATTCCGCATTTCTTCGATTTCGTTAACTTAAATACAAACGGAACAACAACGAATATTACGTTCAGTTCCGTTCATGAAAAATAACGGAAAGTATTTGCAATCAAAGTAAATAACATACTTTTGCAATAATAATATTTCCTAATGCAGTATTTTGTTTCAAAAATGATATAGCGGTATATTTGCACATATCAAGGGTACAAGTTCACACAGTTTTGGTATTTTGGAAACACTCAATCCCTTACATGTATCTATCCGATAAATATTGCATGATAAATTGTATGATCAATTGAAAGATTTACATTTACATCTTAATTTGTAAAAGGGCATGTGATATGCGCTTAATTCAGTAATTTCTAAAAAATATATATTGCACTACTGAGTGCGGTAAGCATTCATCGCGAATGAAAAGCCACGTTCAGGTAGATTTGCATATAATTAACGTATGTACTGTTTTCATATGACTCTGAAGGAACTGAAACCGATGAAACGGTCATTTGGAACACATAATACAATGTACATGATATTTGAGTTACGCCAGAGCGTTACAATCGGTTTTCAGTTCCGTCAGGGCCGTATAAAAACAGTACAATTCTCTGACGGAACTGAGAAGCGGTGTATCGGGATGACTACCATGTATGTAATTACGAATGCGTTGGCAATAGTATACACATGCAATGGGTAGGGCACTTAACCATTCGGGAACGGAATTCAGAAAACAGACATAATTGTTGCTTAATCATTTTGGTAACTTTGACGAAGTCAATCACCCTAGTGATATATTATTTTATATGCATATATTTGTTTCTAGACAATATTATTAATTCTAATTGAAGGCTCTGTTTAGTGGTCTGGGCGAGGCATATACGTATAGCTTCGCATTCGATATGATAGCTCTAAGAATGCCAATATCAATGAAATAACAATATATCAATTTAAGAATACCATTGCCTTCTCGAGATGAAAGGTCGTGTGGTATTATATATTGACTGTCAATGTCGAGTTTGATAGTGTATGGTGCGAAATTATTATTAGTTATCATTTAATGAATAATATAGTTTGATCATACTAGTTGAATACAAATTTAGCCCAAGACTTACCAAAATTTAATGTGATTGTAAATATATACAGTTGCGTATAACTCTGTGGTTTCTGTATTATGTATTTGGTTCTGTTACTGGGGACTCATTTGATACTTGTGCGATACCATTGCCTCAAATCTGGATTCCTTGTTCTTTTTCTGCATGGCCTTAAGAGAATGGTTCTAACTGTTTTAAAAACCAACCCATTGTGTTGTCCATTTCCAGACTCTAGTTTAGTCTCATTTGCATGTAGCCAGCAATCCTTTATAGCTTGACACGATGTCGTTATTATCAGATATCATACCAAATGACTGTGCTTAAGTTTAGTTTATTTCCTTTTCCGAGAGACTGTTGCCTCATAATGAGCAACTGTGATCATTAGTCATTTTCTGGCTAACAAGACACCAACGATAATATGTTAGAAATAAGCTTAACACGTTATTATGATTGGCTGTTTCTGCTTATGTTTCCTGATATGTGCTTATTAGGCAAACTTGCGTATTAAGGGATTTCACCACAAATTGATAATTTGTGTCCAGTCAATAAGTTACTGCAAACCGATATTAATTAAGTTCCTGTGTGAATTACATTAGTTAGTGTGTTATCACTTTTCTTAGCAGTTCATTGAAACATATTTTGTTGCTTATTCGGCAAATTTGCTTGGTAAGGATTTTCACCTCAAATTGAACATTGCTGTCCAATCAATAGGTTATTACTAGCAAAGTATAAAATATCATGTGCGAATGACGTTCGCTGCTGCTGTATTTCGCATTTATTGATATCTTGCATGTAACATCATCATGTAGTCCTATATCGTTATTGTTCAAAATATGGTCATGGGGTCTAAACTGGATCCACCCGATGGGGTGACTTGTTTGCTTTAGAGTTATAGAGCAAAAACTTAAAAATTCTTCTCTGAAACCAAAAGGTGTACCGCTTTGTTATTTTGCGTGTAACATTATCATGTGGTCCTCTACCAAAAACAATTGTGCCGCATAGGTCACTTGTTCCTATTTATATATATAGTAAAATATTTTAAAATGTTCGTCTCTAAAAGTACTGTTGGATTTCTTTATGAATTGGTTAAAATGTTCCTGGAGTGACCCATTTCAAAATAACTAAAACAATTGAAATATATAAATAGATGTGAATGCTATGGCAACCGATTGGTTTTTAAAACGCACATAAAGAATCAACCAATAGCCAGATTACACAATAATTTTGCAGAAATAGTTGTTAGGTTACCCTTTTACATAATTGACGTTTTGTCATGATTCCTCAAAAATTGACCGCTTGTGGGCGGCCTATTTCCCTTATGCATATATAGTAAAATCTGTAAAAATCTTCTTCTCTAAAAGTACTAGTTGGATTTCATTATAAATTGGTAACAATGTTCCTTGTGTGGTCTTTTCTAAAAATAGCTAAATAAAAATAACCCATGCAGAATTCTGGTTACAATGGCAACCTTTAAAAATCCTTTCAAATATCCTAACCAATAAACCAATAGCCATATTTCTAAATAATTTTACTGAAATAGTTTTTGGGTAACTCTTTTACAAAATCCACATTTTTGTCATGATTCGTCAAAAAATTGGCCGCAAGTGGGCAGTGCTCAGTTTTCCCCATATATCTATAATATTACAAACGCGATTGAGTTACAATAATGTTTTTCTGGATTATTGAGTCAGAAGAAGAATTGTTTCACTGACAAATGCACTGTGTGTCGGTTTCGCTAACATTGAATATAAGAATATCAAGTTTGCAAAGCTTTGCCATTATCAATTTTGAAAATACTCATAAAAAGCTGTATTATTTACCACAATAAAATATTCTGTTTTGTTCTGTTCTGCTCTGTTCTGATAAAACAAGTACATTACCAGAGATAATGCAGTACGTCATTGCAGAATGTGCCAGCATTAATTTCTCTCCATGTTTGTACATCGGAATTCCCTGATCGTTTTATTTGAAGTTTAAATGAAGCTTGTTTTGGACATAATTATTTGGTGTTTCGATTAGCAATACGTTGGTTCCTTGTATATTGCGTTATTTCTAATGTAGATCTAGAAATGTGTGCACTGTTCTCGTGCATTTTGTGCTTTTCGTGCTCTGCTGTTTTTGTTGAGTGTTATCGTCTCCGTCCGATTTGTTAATATCTTTATGATGTTAATTCAAATATGTTATTAGCTGATCTTAATTAATGAAATAAACGTACCATGTTTTTTTATCATACTCTGTGCGATTGATTCAATTTTCAATTCTGCTAAATTAAATATATTAGTTGTTGCAATTTACATTACACTAATGTACTTGCCCCAAATCATATTAACCGGAAACGAGACCTTATTGACAAGTTCTTTTTATTATGTTTATTTTCCGAGGATATTACTTCCTGCGACTTCCTGCTACTCTGAGTAGTTGGTGTTGCTAGAGAAAAGTGAAATTGAATCAGGTCGTCAAATTATATTTCGTTTCGTTTCGGAGTGAATGTTTCTCAGCGTGTTATTTGTGCGATTTTACTTTCCATTAGCGTAAACTGGTCCAATATATTACTCAAGTTTAATGATGTTTAAATGCTTGTTCACAGGATTACATGTAGCAAGGAAGAATATTATAAGAATCCATCATGAGCTAATATGTAGAATAAGGATATCTCACCAGATTTGTCGGATTTTAACCAGTATCGAGGCTTGCCGAGAACTGAGTTCATGGTTAAAATTCCGACCAAGAGGGTAAGATATCCTTATCTTACATCGACTGTCACATTATTTTTCTCCGGCGTAATTTGAAAAAATGGGAGTTTATAACATCATACTCATAAGATTTCATGACATCAACGTGACGTCATTCTAATATGCTGTTTGTCGCACGTTTGTATTCATAACAATAATTAATAATAACTTAAAAAAGCGCCCGCTGTTATGTTATTCTGAGGAAAATGTTTTTTGAATTGTATATAGCTAATTGATGTTCGTCTGGGTAGCTTAATATCCGTCAGTAACCCGCAAATCCCGAAACTAAACTTGTCCGCTCTCGATCGCGTGTGCCCTTATGCAGGATACAGTTTCCTTTAGCAACTCTAAATATTTTGTCACATGGCCAATCGCAGGCCGTCGATTGACATATACAATGAAGACAGACAGGGGCTCGTCGATGGCAGGATAAGCAATAAGCAAAATTTCGAATATTATTGTTATTCTCGAAGACATTTTATGAGCCTAAATTCACCTGATTCTACATTATTAACAGCGATTTGTTAAAAATTGTTGCAGATTGGCAGTTTAAATTGCTATTCTTATAATCATCATCATGCATGCATTATCTAACGTACACTAACCAAAACAAAACAATGTCTTACACAATATACATGTGTTGTACATACACGTGTATTTGTGCTTACATTATTATCGGGTACACTTTTCATTTATAATTCCAATGCTATTAAAACATCGTGTATGGACATAATTCGTTAAAGCATCGTGTGCTGGCTGTTTTCGTTGGTTAGAAAATCAAATACTACATGAACAAAAAATATTACTGAATGTGATGAATACCACCAGATACTGCTTAACACAGTCACTTAAATGTGCTCTGACAAACAACTACGATAGACTTAGTACTGATCATTCATGCACACGTTCATTGAATGGTAACAAAGGAAAAGTGCAGACAAAATTAATAAATGCAAAAAAAACAATGGGTCATAGCTCCCTTAAAATTTATCCGACCAACTTGTGCCGAGGATATGCACACCTAGACTTGGTACTTATCATTCATGTAAAGTTTTATTGAAATCTGACCATTGGTAAGAGAGAAATAGCGCGGACAATATTTATAATTGTAAAAAACAAAGGGCCATAACTCCCTTAAAATTTATCCGACCAACGTGTGCCGAGGATATGCACAACAAGACCTGGTACTGATCATTCATGTAAAGTTTCATTGAAACCCGACCATTGGTGACAGAGAAATAGCGCGGACAAAATGTATTAATGTTAAAAAACAAAGGGCCATAACTCCCTTAATATTTATTCGACCAACGTGTGCCGAGGATATGCACAACTAGACGTAGTAATGATCATTCATATAAAGTTTATTGAAATCTGACCATTGGTAACAGAGAAATAGCGCGGACAAAATTTATAAGTGTAAAAAACAAAGGGCCATAACTCCCTTAAAATTTATCCGACCGGCGTGTGCTGACGATATGCACAACTAGACTTGGTACTAATCAGAGTTGCAAAGTTTGATGAAATCCAACCAAGGGTCAAAGAGAAATAAGGCGGACAAAATTTGCACGGACCAACCGACCAACAGACCAACCAACCTCAAGCATGACTCCAATATAGCCCCCATATACTATGTATCTGGGGGTATAATAAATACAGACATATTGTAACAAATTGTTGACAATACCATTTAGTTACATGACTATTTCCTCAGTAGGAAAATCAAGAAATTGTCCATTTCCCAAATTGTGCTTTAGTCTCATTTACATGTAGCCAGCAATCCTTTATAGCTAGACACGATGTCGTTATCATCAGAAATTATACCCAATGAGCATGCTTAAGTTGTGTTTTCGTTTTCCGAGACACCGTTGCCTGCTAATGAGCGACTGTGATCATTAGTCATTTTCTGGCTAACAAGACACCAACGATAATATGTTAGAAATACGCTTAACACGTTATTATGATTGACTGTTTCTGCTTATGTTTCCTGATATGTGATTATTAGACAAACTTGCGTGGCATTAAGGGTTTTCACCTGAAATTGATCATTGGTTTTCAGTCAATAAGTAACTGCAAACCGATATTAATTTAGTTCCCTTGTGAATGACATTAGTTACTGTGTTATGGCTTTTCTTGGCAACGCAATGAAACATAATTTTGTTCTTATTAGGCAAAATTGGCTGTTAAGGATTTGCACCTCAAATTGATAATTGGTTTTCAATCAATAGGTTATTACTAGCAAAATATAAAATACCATATGCGATTGACGTTCGCTGCTGCTGTATTTCGAATCTACATGTATTTGAAAAAAATTTTTCTGATATGTGCATAATGCCTAACTAAGAACAAAACAGTATCCAACGCTTGTTAGAGGGTCAGTTACCGACGCCTTTATATATATAGTCCGGGCATCAACTACATAACCTAAAATGCATCCATATCGTGGGTCTGATATCATAGTGCATTATAATACTACATATATTATCATTAATGCATTGGAACAGAAGGCACACTTCGGTGTTAGAAATTGACAATAAATCCGACTTCGTTTTAGACGTCCATACTCCTCTGTAAACACTGAATGAGGCTATCGAATAGCTGTTAATTGTTAATTATTTATAAAAATGTTGTTGCAATGTTACTTATTTAGTTGTCGGAAATAAGGAGAGAGTACACTTATGTTTCATACACTTAACTACTAATTTTGCATTGCAGACACATTGCATTGAGGATCCTTCTTGAGCTATTATAACAATGCAATTTTATCATTCTTAATTAACAGGGGTATGTTTGTTCGGGGCATTAAACATCTCTGAGTAAGGTATGTCTTTGTTCTCTTAGAAACCCTCCAAACTAGATATTCTAGATCGAAGTGTAATATTAATTGCATAATTGATAATATTGATAATATCCAAAGTAAAGTTAAACAATACCATGATCTCTAGCAGAAATATGTAAAGCATAAAGATAATGGACAATCGGAAAGGCAATGCAGCACTTAGCACAAACAGCCGAGCATAGAAAACAGAAATAACATATAGCATACATGTACGAGCACATGACGCTATGTTAAACACACAGCTGAACGTGAAAATGAACTGAATCTGCTGCAAATACAAACATCCTACAAGTGTATCACTGTAACTGGTATAACACTGCAGCAGCCGCGTAAATGACTGTTGATGGTAGATAAGTACTAGTACTAAACAAATAGGAATGACAGCGTAGAAAAAAAAGAAAACCTGCTGTCAAAAAAACCGTTTATGAACCACGGTAAATGGTACAGCATTCTTCTAACCACGTCAGGACAAAAACAGTCAAGTTGAGTTACGCACACTTTTCAGCTGATATTAACTTCAAATGAGGATTCAATTCATGAATTTAGGAACATCTGTCACCGTACAATGTGGTTTCAAGGTTACGCTACCTACATATTATGTAATTATACCATGAGCGAAAATAGACAGTTATTTATGGGTTTGAAGGGTTTTATATCTAGACTGTCCGGTATAACCAATTCTATCAGGTGTGGCTCCATACTGTCAATATAGAGCGTAATGAACAATGCATGACATAATAAATCAAATTCAGACTATGTACATCTGCATGCATCGACGTACTCAATGTCATTGGCCGAATAATACGAGAGTTTGACAGCTGTTAAGCTGTTCCGTAGGTCAATATTAATATATATTTTACAGATGTATTGACATTGCCTTAAGACTCATGACAGTTGTCTACATATCATATATTTAGTGTCACATACAATGCTGCTACGTTTAAAAACATATCAAGTAATTGAGCTTGGTCACATATGTTCAGGTGTTGCATCAGGGGTGTGCATTTAACTTTCTGTAAACCTTGCAACTGTTTAACAGCTTGTACATTTAGTTAAGCTGGGCGTTAATTCAATCAGTTCTAGTCCATATTAGGTTGTCACTGAGCTATGATAATAATTATACCAGCTTGTTGGATCAGCAATCGTACTTAAATTCTACTTTCGTGTATCAAATGCATTAGCCGTTATCACAGAAATGAATATTTGAAAGAAATACTTATTGTCTGCTTCAAATACATTATGTTACCCATGAAACGACTTACGGGATATGAGATATAACATTATTTTATCTTTATCACAAGTCAACATCCTTATTCTTACGTTTTCTTAGTTCATTTTATCATCGAAAATATGATCTCGAGACATCATGAACTGAACTATGTAAACGAAGGCATGCCTTATGGAATCGTAGAAAGAATAAAGAGATACGTCTGATTAAGGACTTGTTATTCATTGTCCAAATACATATTACAATAAGTAAGTGCGCGAATCAAGAATCAATCCCATTGGAAACGAAAACCTTAATAGACAAAAAAGCAATTTCCGGGAGGTAATAAATTTATAAAATAATACAGGAAGTGTTTGAACAGCCATATTGTGTAATACGATAGAGATGATGATTATTACAATGGTTCGGCTGCGTTTCTTGTATCACAATATCATAAACTATTACACCTTCCATCAATTTCGTTTAACTTGCTTTGGTTATAATTTATTATACTTTTCGACAGCTTGGACTTGGGCGGACCTGCCCTTGTTTAGTAGGGCATTGTGCCTTGTATGTGTTTTATGTTCCCTGTGCTCGGTTGGTTCAGTTGGGCATTGTGCTTTGTGTGTTTTTAATGTTTTCTGTGCCCGGCTGGTTAAGTTGAGTGCTGCCTTCCCTGTCTGACTCAATATAATCTTTTTGGATTAGAAACAGCAGACGGTCCATATGAAAACTATATTTTATTAATTTTTATTTTAGAACATATTTTATACCATTCTCAGTTACAAAATCTGCAGTAGCTTTGTAATTATTAAACGGTAACATGACATGTGCTTATTAAGTATTTTAGTAAGATCATTTGCTACGTGAGTTAATGTGCGTTTTCATTCGAAATTCTAAAAAAAATCACAAATCTGTCCGATTTCGGTGGATATTCTAGGTAGACTTAGAATATAACCTACATTATGAGCCAATGAAAACGCCACATTTTCGCGGTTAAATGAAAATTTAATCATTAAAATTTTCTCTTAACAGACTTGACGTCATGCGTTGGCGCTAATTTCTATCGGCCAATCAGAATGCAGAATGTTACATTCTAAGTTAGTTAGAACATATTAAGTAAATTTTAATGACTAAAAAGGACTCGCTTCGCTTCGCTCGCTCCGCCCTTTTTAATCATTAAAATTTACTTAATATGTTCTAACTATAACAAAAAGTAGATCTGTGGTCTCGCGATAATGATAATACGGATATTAATGAATTATATAAAGACCACAATTATTTAATATAAATTTATTGTTAGAAAAAAATTGATATACTATCGAAATTACATGTTCAGTATATTAAAACAAAAATACGAAATAGCTCACTACACTTTCAGATCCATTGGCATTAACGAAGCTTCAGTCAATTTACACTTCTAAAGCTGACTAGCTAGTCCATATAATGTAATTGGACCCTCAGTGATGGTTTTTGTGACTATTGTTTAATTATACACAGGTAAGCAATCTGTAACTTATTCCTAGGTAATTATACCGTATGTTCTATACAGCAATGTGTTTTCATACGATCGTGATTGTTGAGCGTATGTCCCCAGGAAAATCTGCTAAGTATGTTTACTAGTATATGGCAGACAAACTGAAGTAGGTAATGCGATAGTTGATGCATCATTCAGTTTATGACTTTTCTCATTACTCTTTACTAATCGTGCAGGTGGTGCATCTGTGCATATTTTATTCCTTATGTGCAATCCATACCACCCGTTTATTAAATCCAGACAAAGATAATTCACATCCATGGACTGGAATTGTACCGTGATACTGTTTAGGGTCTTTAAATTTTACAATGATAGCACTTAAATCAGGACTCATGACAAACTGCATACATCCATCTTGTGCGTTTAGCACGTGTTTTGTCTGATATACTAGTAGTTTTATACTATTGTCTTAAGATGCCGCCATAGTGTTGTTCGCAGAATAAATACTCAAACTGCGTAAATATTCGAGAACATTTATTGTTACACGTATGTGGGTATTATATAGACAAAGAACGTTGTCTGATTACGAGATATGCTCGTGGGAATGACGCACTGACATACAACGGCATTTATTAGGCGAACTGTAAAGGAACATTACAAATGAGCATGCTGTTATACCTGTCTATGTATTGTAAGCGTTGTCATGAGCCATTTAATCAACGCACGTGCAATAACAATTATTTAATGTGTCAACTGTCGTTAATTGTTTATCCATGAGTCATTTGTGATAACCCACTACAAAGAGTTCATGTAAAATTCCACAGTTTTATACTCACAGACAAGACATTACTTTTGTTATGACTGAAGTAACCCCAACCATCCATTTCGATAGATACAAACCATTATCGTGTACCAAACATGGAACTATCCTTAGACGATAGACACAATTCAACGGACGAATACTATTACCGTTTATTGGACTTGATGATAACTCCATTCCCGTGGCAGCCACTCCCTTTCTTGCCAAAGTGTCGAGGTATTTACCATTCTAAATGGTATTTGTTGAAACGAGTTCTTTGTCAGCCACGGCAAGTCTGATTGTACTTGTTTGTTTGACAAGTTTGAGCGATAGAAAGGAAATATCTTTACTATTAATGCACACAGTTACCAGACAATTACATCACGACTTTCACCATTAAATAACGTTTACTATCACATGTTATATAGATTCTTAATGCATCGTTACATTAAAGTCTAAATCGACGCAAGTATTCTTATATCGTTTCCACTATGTCAGACATTACCAATGCACTTACTGCAGCGTATGTGCTTAAACAATTGTTAGTACTAGCGTTTAAATTCTGCTAAAATGTACACTCCGGCATTCCTTGTTTAACGAGGGTAATTTAGGTTTAAATACACTAATGGTGGTATTAATGTCTCTTTATAATGACAGTGTATCGATGTAGTGTTATTTAGGGATTACCTACTGATTTTCATTAGGTTCTCACAGTAACTGCACTTCAATATGTGTAACATTGAATGCAAGCTCGTTCTTACAGATTTATAAGTAAATGTAGACGCAATGCACTGATATGGAAAATTACTGGTAGTCGAGTAATGCATCCTAAGATTATAGAACCATTTGTCGATGTCACGCATGTCCAAACGCAATTGGATTTAATTGCAAACTGAATTTTAGAACGACACCCAATCAAATAGTTTTAATAATAACAAACAATTGTGGCTAATATATTTAAGCCTACCAATTTTCGAATGATCCTGGTGTAAGTGAAGTCACCTATATTTTATTGTTATTTCTAACGTAAATAAAATGAATTCCTCCCTATTATTGTGCAGTTGTTAATTATATATGGATACAAATAAGATACATACACGATTGTCTCAATTTCTTTAGAGAAAATGAGGTAATATATTTACCCGTATCATAAATATCAAATGCAACAGATGCCAATAGCTCTGTGCAATGGATGTAATTATGTTCTGTTTTAGAACCAATGCTGTTACAACAATACATTAGTTGAAAAGAATGAGCTGGTTGTCGGGATGTGAGAAATTAAAACTACTATATACAATGACATTGACATAAACCCTTACAAATCCACTAATTACCGAGCATCAACCACCTAACCGAATCTTTCAGTCGCCATATGTTGATTACCACTATTAAAGTCTTTCCAAAATATGTAATTGTCTTGCAAGAAATTATCCAAAAAGGTAATTACTGTGGTTTAACATCGGCCTTCTTGTTGCGGGCATCGAAGTTTACCAAAATAAGATATCAATTAACAAGATAATGTCCTATGAGTTTGACAAGGACCGACCCATCTTTGCACAAAAAGTAGCCATTCGAGGTATCGCTATATAATTCCTGTAATGTAAAATACCTTTTGACAATACCGGTAATACAATTCGACGGTTTCTGTACCCGTATGGATGTATAATGTCTATGTACAATTTATACAAATGTAATCAGGCCAAAAACACATGCTGTATTTGAGCTGTAATTCTAGTTGATATTGTACTACCCCGGGCTATGGTTAACAAATGAAGTACAATTGCGGAAATCTTACGAGGGATGATCCATATATAATGAGAAAATGCTTATAATTTTGTTATGATCCGTTAGATTTTACTCACACTTTGACTGGTAGTAATAACATACATTAGCAATGTTTCCCTGAATGTTCATGATTACAGAGACATCATGCTAGAATCTATGGTTGCTAAGGTAACCCTCGATGCGCCTAGGCGGGGCATTTTTCGGAGTTTTCACCATTTTCACGCAAATTCAAACCCTCACAGTTTTCATGTAAGCAATAGCACCGTGATGACAATTGGTACTTGGGGTGACATAAGACTCGCCTGACTGATGATGACGTCTTACACAGGTCGTGTTGTCATTCGTGACGTCACGCACGTGTTATCGTTCCGTGATAGCAAAAATTACCGACTACAAAAGAGTTTCCATGAAGTATTTAGTTTTGAAGAAAACAAGTAATAATAAAAATGTGCACGATATTCGGTAAACATTTCGTGATCATGTCATGTCAATAGCTTCGATTTGTGAACATAATAACATATTAAAAATGGACTGGAAAAAGGCTAGTGATCTAACGCAAAGTGGACGTAACGTGACGTCAACGTCAGAACTACGCACGAAACGGTTGGGTGTTTTGAATTAAATTCCTAAGGATGACTATCGTGAGACTTTTTCAACTTTGTATTGCATTAGCGAAGACGTATACATATTGAAGGATGATAATCTGAA
The DNA here is from genome assembly GCA_947247005.1 of Spisula solida. Classification (NCBI taxonomy): domain Eukaryota; kingdom Metazoa; phylum Mollusca; class Bivalvia; order Venerida; family Mactridae; genus Spisula; species Spisula solida. The sequence goes on along the minus strand of OX365952.1, from coordinate 16,523,696 downwards.
AAGTTTTAAGAAATTAAAACAGCAAGGCCTACCGTATGTGATCGTCAAATTGATCAAAGTTGAATTCTGAATAACGTTAAAAGGTGCAAAAATGACGTTGCCCCGCCAACCGGTTTCATAGGTCGGCAAAAATGTTCCAGACAATTTATTTTTCGATATATTTGGAAATTATTTCGTTTGTGTTCTCCTAAGATATGTATTTACCACCAGATAAAATATTTTTAGAAAATACTTAGTAATAACAAAATTATAAGCATTTTCTCGTTATATATGGATCATCCCTCGTATTTTATAAAATCGGTGCAAAATGTTATGTCAAATCATGAAAACACGTTTTTATGTGTATTTGCCAAATGTTAATTAAGTTTGCTGGATATACAATTACGTAAAAATATTATTGTGTAATATAAAGATGTATGCTATATAAATTGTAGTATGGTAGTATGGCAAAATCAGAATGTTCTTAAAATATAAGTTGCACACCTCTTGTTTTGCCAGAAAGTCGGTTGGAGTAAAGCTTGCAGAAATACTTTGGAAACAAATTTAATTAAAGTCACATCGACGTATCGTTTACAAAACAACTATCAAATTGTTTAATCATAAGTATAAATCGATTAATCAGGTCAGTCACTTGTTTACATAACATTATTGTATAAATTAATCTTATTATTATATAAACATTACAATTGCTCTTAAAAATGTCCTTTTTGAATAGCAGGTGTTGGCCTTCACTGCCTTTTTCTCCAGTTAAAATGTTTAAAACAATAAAAATACAATGTTATGATATTAAAATGTTTGTATACAAGTGACAGACATGATTACACAGACGATACTTTTATTTATATAATAATGTATTATTGCCTGGTGCACGAAGTAGGGAATTTGATTATACAGATACTTAAGCAATAGTTGATGTTACATGAGATTTGAGACTTCTAAACAATACCAGTATATAACTTATACCCTATGTACAATGATACTCACGCCTGACCTGCGGATTCAAAAGCTCAACTTAAAAATGCTGGTCTTAAGTTCCCATTATAACTTCTAGACAGTTCTAGACATGAAATGCAGCGAAATTCGTATCACAAACCAATGAAATACAAATACTGAGGATTTTATCAAATTGAAAGAATCAATCAAACAACTACGACAGTTTGACAAAACTAAGTAATATATATTGATGGCGAGACAGATCTCGTATGCATGTGTAGATCTACCGTATCAGACATATTACAGAATTTGTAGAATTACCATCCTCACATCAGCATTGAGAACATACTATAACGTGTTCCATATTTGAGCATACTAAGTTATTGCAAATCATTCATCGCAATTACACACAAGCTTGCATCTGAACTGTTAGTATGTCACTCAATAGGAACACATCGCAATTTCTATCACAACAATGCACTTGAGAATGAATCTTAAGCAAAAATCAATCATATACAGTATATCCATTACAAAACCGAACGTGTTTTACTACCGACGGCTTTATTCAACTTGCAAAATAAATAAAAAACAACTAGGACAGTTTGTAAATTATTTTTATTTGGAACTTGACATGTGTACCGTCTTCTCCAGCATATGATCAATTTGTTGTGAACAACCGTGAAATCATTCGGATACATGTAGCAGATATTTTTTTAGTACATCACTTGGGCACTAGGTTGTTCTAATAACAACACACACATAGCTAATATACTTAGCGTCAAAAGTTTTGCAACAAAATTGAACATCCTAAATTTTTGAATTGCTCGATTGAAAGAACTTTTCCGCGTATCAATGAGAGTATCGTTAGAGATTATTTGAAATATATTGTCGTCTTTCTTCGTCACGCTTGAATTATCACACGGTCGAAAAAGGGTTACTCTTCTGTTCATGCACGTGCAAATCGGGTATTGGATTTTTCACTTAATTTGAATCTTCTAAAAATAATGCTGTCAAGCTAAGGTAACGGCAAACATGTTGCTGAGTGGAAAAACCGCCTTTATTTGTAGGATGCTTTTTAATGGTACATTGTTCGATAGCATAGACAACATTGCGTGCAAAAATATCAATACATAGAAAGGGTACATAGTACAAAAACGGGCACACACATTTGCTAAGTGTAATGTGTATTTTTGAAATGTTGGGTTTGTCATATTAGGTGTTCATATGGATAAATACATTTCTTAAATTTGATAATTGTTATGAATTTATATTGGTGATATATCAATGTACACATGTGTATTCGTATCAGCATAAACTAGTTTGAGGTTCAAATAAAAAAGACAAAACAATGTAGATTTGCGGAACTTTTGACGTTCAGTATATTACGATAAATGTTGGTATTTACTCATGTATCAATTGATCAATTAAACATAGTCTACTCGAATGTTATCTCATTACCACTAATGACCGTACATACAAACATACAATACATAATTGATATCAAAGGAGATTTGTTTGTATCTTATTATTACACAGTCTTCATTTTACGTCACTTCGGCAATACTAATTTATCTATCTGTCGTACACTATTCATTCTAACATGACCGGCGATTTTGCCTAAGTAGGCAAAGAACAAATCATAACGTTGCATATCGGCCGATATCCAATGAAAGTGACGTCATGCAGGTAAACAAGTAATATACACACAAATATATACGTTTACAATCTAATCATAACACGAGGGTGATAGACTTCGTAATAGCTACCAAAATGATTACGCAACTATGAAAACCCGTTGTATACCGGCTGTTATATTAAACGAGTGGACACAATGATATGACACGAGGCTTTGCCGAGTGTCACATTGTTTTTGTCTACGAGATTAATAAAACCCGTGTGTAATGAGCACGAATGTAAGATTATATTTATCACATAACCTTAAAAATGTACATTATTGTTCAAAAAGATGATGTATGCTGCATATGTTTCAGCCAAAATGCAGCGGTACAATGAGCGTGACGTCATGGCGACGTTGATATTTACCTGACGTCATTGACGGATCAATGCATGGATTGGCTAACGTCACGTCAAGCTAATTTAAATATTTATTGCACAGTCTGGGAGTGCCGAACGATATTTACGGCACGGCTTTACGGCACTCCTGGACCGCAGGTTATGTGATAAACAACGGTTTGGAGTTCTGACGCGTAGGAATTAACCACGAAGGCCGTAACATTTCCCTAAATGATCCCCTAGTCTAACAGATATACATTGTACAATAATAAAATAAGAGTGAACCCGATTACTGGAAGGTCAGACATGATCATATTAAACATGAAAATACTGATCAAACATCATACACACGACAAGGTTAATTGTATGTGATACATAAACCACATTTCTCGAACTGCCGAACCTCAAAATGTCTATGGTCATGTGTCATTTGTAGTAACCTTACGTGATTGATTGTCAGGTAGACCTTGCCATTTTGTTTCGTAACATCCATTTCTGCCATATATTGCCAGAAATAACATTTGATTGCAATACTTATACATGTATATATAAGAAATAAAAGACATTGTACAATGTTTGGAACAAAATATACTGAGTTCCAAAAGTTTTGCATTTTATTTTCGATGACAAAATTTCAAAAAATTGTTAAAGGTTGATAAACAATAAAATCAGTAATGATTAAAGTAATTTATTATCAATCAAATTACATTACGTTCAACAATTAACACCATATAGTAATTTCGTGAAGACATAAACATGACACACACTCTGGAGTCAAAAGTACAGACTCTTTAGTATCGTTAGCCGCTATAAGACTAAGACATCGTGATCACGTTTACCGTATTACTTATCGAATATCACGTTTTGGAATAAGAGCTCACTCATGTACAAGTGCCGCTTTCAGTTGGGCTATAGTCTTGGGTTTATCCGAAATACGTCGAATCCTCTGACCAAACATGTCCCACACATGCTCAATTTGTGAAAGGTCGGGTGACATGGCTGTCCTTCAGAGGTTGTTGATGCCATTGTCTGCAATAACTGCTGTGTGATGCGGGCACAGTAGACGAGCTGTCTTGTGGCGACTTGCCGGTATGGATTCAATATACGGCCTCCTCGCTCGCAAATGGTATTCATGTAAATGCCTCCAAACGGGCTGCTTGGTTATTGTCTGAACATTTCGGCCAGATGTTGTCCTAGCTGTTTCAGCTGCTGTCAGGAGACGATTTCGAAGATGAAGCAGCCGCATCCGTCTGAAACAATCCGATATGGATTTAATTAGCTGCATACATGACTTACAATGATAAGAATAAAGCCCAATTTAGGTTAAGAAATGTTGTATATAAAATGCACTTTTAAACGGGTTACTTCCCCTTGACCTTTAAATAATTTGGGGTCCCATATAGGTTTTATTAATAAAGTAAGCTTTGTAAGAAAATACAATGTCCTCAAACCTAGCAATTGTAAATTACTAAAACCACTTAGGTTATAATCCTTGGTACCATACCTCCTTATTTTAGACGAATCCTTATTTGGAAATAAACATGAAGTTTGTAAGTACCTGTCATGTGCAGGGGCTGTAACTCTCGGTCCGCCGATTCGGTGTTTGTCCTGAACACTTTCCGTCTGTAAAAATTTGTTACGAAACCTCCGTATGGCATAAGCTACCCTATTTACGGGCGTCCCGGCAACTAACATGCCAACCGCAATATTGCGCTGGTCAAAGGTCAATCTGACCACTATTCCAACAACAAATACTAAGCAAAACTGACACAATAAAATGTTTTTCCTATTCATTAACATGCTTGCAATACATCCAGGTAGAAAACATCGGAAACAGTGAAAAATTAGGTTTCCACAAACAAACAGTTTAGCCTGTATTACTGTGTGTGCTTAATCAAACATAACAGTGGTCATTGTCTATGCGGCAAAAGTTATAGCAAAGGCTGTTGCACTGTTATATGTATTTAAGGGAGGGTAATATATCACATTTTTAAAAATATGCAACATTTAACAAAGATGCAAAACTTTTGGAACTCAGTATATGTTCACTATACTCAAACGATAACAATTGTTATTGATGCCCAATAGAAATTAATCGGAGATGTCGATAACAATAAACCTGATAACATCAAACAATTTATTTTCATTGGCATTTTGTATAGCAATTATACCTGATAAGAAATTTAAGTAATTGTCTTGTCCAGCCATCAATTCGGAAATTGTTAATTACACTTAAAACATGACGCTATAGTCACTATAAAACAACAATTACGTTTATGACAATAAACAGCGATTACAATGAAAGCAATTATGGGTAACGACGATTGGCTGTAAATACAAACTTTATTAATGATAAGTATTATCTCCATGATCATAACGAAAGAAAAATAACAGGTGACCTGTAGTTTCATCTATGGAGCTACTAAACTTATCTCCATTGATACTCCATATAAAGAAACCTGCTTTGAAACTCTCGAACAAAGTACTGAAAATACAAATTTACACTCTTTTATAGAATGACAAACAACCAATCCTCTCAAAATCTGATTTTTTTTGTACCGGAAATCGTAGACGATACAACAACGTACAGCCTTTGAAACGCTTACATCAAAAGAGGCACCCCCTGTCAAACACAACCATATGCTACCTCATTCCTATCATCAGTGGTACATGCATGAAATCATATTCCTATACACCATCGCAACTGTTCTACACTCAAGGCTTTCAAACAAAAGTACATAGGATCCTGTACTGACAAATTTAACCTATATCAACGTAAATTCAATCGATGATAATATCCGATTTAAATACATGGAACAATTTTGGAACATGATTATTCACAAAGAGAGAACATTATCCAATCAATTTAATGTGAAATATCCTATCGCTTCAATGTTAGTCACGCAGAGATAACGAGGGCTTGAATATAACTTAATGAAACACGTAGCATGTCGCCTAACGGTGGGAGTCAATAACCCTGACATAGTAACTGCGATTGGGTTATATATCTGTGCCAATGATCTAGTCTTATTAAGGTCTAGACATTCATTGTGCAATGCAATTTCAAAAGATTTAACCATATGCTTCACAATAGCTATCGATTATGCGGTATGATAGAGTTACGACTGTTCACAATGAACATACATGTTATAATATAATTTTATCATAATGGTTTTGATTCCGCATTTCTTCAATTTCGTTAACTTAAATACAAATGGAACAATAACGAATATTACGTTCAGTTCCGTACATGAAAACTAACGGGAAGTATTTACAATCAAAAGTCAATAACATACTTTTCCACTAATAATATTGCCTAATGCAGTATTATGTTTCGAAGTATTGTCTACAAAAAGGATATGGCGGTATATTTCTACATATCATGGGTACGAGTACACGCTGTTTTTGGTATTTTGGAAACACTCACACCCTTATCTATCCTATAAATATTGCATGATGAATTGTATCAAACATAAAAGATTTACATTTCATCTTAATTTGTAAAAGGGCATGTGTTATGCGTTTAATTCAGTAATTTCTAAAAAATGTATATTGCGGTAAGCATTTATCGCGAATGAAAAGCCACGTATAGAATTAACGTATATACTGTTTTCATACGACTCTTGCGGAACTGAAACCGATGCAACGCTCATTTGGAACACATGAGTTACGCCAGAGCGTTACCATCGGTTTTCAGTTCCGTCAGGGCTGTATGAAAACAATACAATTCTCTGACGGAACTGAGAAGCGGTGTATCAGGATGACTACCATGTATTTAATAACGAATGCTTTGGCAATAGTATACGAATGCAATGGGTAGGGCACTAAACCATTTGGGAACGGAATTCAGAAAACAGACATAATTGTTGCTTAATCATTTTGGTAACTTTGATGCAGTCTATCACCCTAGTGATATATATTTTATGAATATATTTGTTTCTAGACATATTATTAATTCTATTTGAAGGCTCTGTTTAGTGGCCTGGACGAAGCATATACTTATAGCATCGCATTCGATATGATAGCTCTAAGAATGCCAATATCAATGAAATAACAATATATCAATTTAAGAATACCATTGCCTTCTCGAGATGAAAGGTCGTTTGGTATTATACATATATTGACTGTCAATGTCGAGTTTGATAGTGTATGATGCTAAATGATTATTATTTATCATTTAGTGAATAATAAAGTTCGATCATACTAGTTAAATACAATTTTAGCCCAAGACTTACCAAAATTTAATGTGATTGTAAATATATACAGTTGCGTATAACTCATGGCTTCTGTATTATTTATGTATTTGATCCCGTTACTGGGGACTAATTTGATACTTGTGTGATACCATTGCTTCAAATCTGGATTCCTTGTTATTTTTCTGCATGGCCTTTAGAGAATGGTTCTAACTGTAATAAAAAACCAACTCATTGTGTTTGCTCAATTAGTGTACAATTACAAAATTGGTAACCATAGTAACTGAATTACTGATGTCAACATAATTCATGAGAAAATGTAAAGCTACTGTATAATTCTATATGGATAAATAAGTTAAAATTACTGCGTACTGCGCTTCAATCGTAAGGCACTGTTTTTCACTAGTATGTATTCCGTTCTTACTCACCAGAGAAAAACACGCTTTCTGTTTGGCACGGCCAAAGACAATACGGAAAGGTTGTACTCCTTCAACACTTCATCATGATACGGTAATACATGCATTTAACAATATTAGCTATTAAAAATACAACATTCGACAAATGTATGAAATAAAATAATAATTTCAACTTTGAACAGCGAAAAACACTTTCATATTTGCAATATTGTGTCATTATTTTATTATAAAATTTGAGTAGAACAATATTCAGACTCTAACCGTGGAATGTTTTCTTAAATATGGCCCTGACGATGTTTCGTGTTGTAACAGTTATATACGATGTGTGATAGTTAAACTGAAATTAAGTGTAACAATATTGCTCCTTCAAATTTGTTTACTCAAGTGGTAGATTAAATCAATATATATTTATGAAAAAGATAACGACATATCAGAGAGGAAATGCATCATTCGACAGAAACAGAAGAGCACGAAATGCACAAGTGACACAACAGCCAAACCAACAAATTTTGACCCTTTGTGCCTTTTTTAAACCTGTTTAATTTTGGTAACGTATAATACTAATATTACCATCAGACCAATCAAAATATCTTTGTTGAAATCCGAAAAAAGGGAAAAAAAGATAAATAGCAAACAACAGAAACAGTATGGCACAAAAGGCACACTAAGTAAAACATTGGAGTTATTTCAAGATTTAGATGACAAAGCACGTTAAAAAGGTCTGATGCATTACTGCCTTGCAAAATGCATTAATGTTTATTCCTCTCAATGTACATCTGCATTCCCTGAACGCTTTAAATACTTTCATGTTTTGTTTGCATGACAATTTGTCGTTTCATGTGATAAATCGTGTTGGCAGTAAATAATACCGTTACATTTATCAACAGCAATATTAGACACATCAGCATTCCCGACGGAGTCCAATGTGCGTCTGGTATACATAATGAAGTTTATTTGTTCATGTACTATTGGTTGTTTTAATATATAATAGTATACATTGGTAGCATATTTGAATGGTTCAATTTATCAAATGTAGGTAACTGTGTTTTTGTTGGACCACCCTTCGTCTAACCTATGCATTAGATACCACAACTCATGATCAATTTTACTTACTCTGGCCTGTTTCATAAAGTTTAATAAAGTTGTATTTGGGGTAAGTGTCCGGTTTGATGCACTGTAAAACGTTTAAACCCAACACATTGACATTTTCGCAGACTGTGCGAAAGCGTAAGCCCTTTGATCTACCTTCAATGATGTATACTGTGTTATTTTGTATGTGCCCTTCGTTGCCCTGCCTATTGGTGCTTCGTTTCTTTTCTGTATCTGTTGAGTGTTGTTTGTGGATTGTCATTCTGTTGAGTAATCTATTCTTGTCTTTTGGTTTTTCATCGGATTGGTTTCACTGACTATGGCGGTAGGACGTCAGAGTGGATGTCGTTTTCCAACTGATTGTTGTAGTCATTATGCCCAAAACCAAAAATTAATTTCTAATACAATTTCCTTTTCTTCTTCAGGCCTTGATAAGAAATAGCTAGGCTTATACTTAAATCCTGAAAGTGTATCACTGTAAACGGTATAGCTCTGTAGCGACACAAATTACTGCTGATGGTAGTCAACAAAATGAAAATAAGTACTAAACACATAGGGATGACATGCCGCAAGAAAAAGAAAACCTGCTGTCAACACAAAACGTTTAGGAATACATTATCTTACGCTTGAAACGACCTACGGGATATGAGATATAACATTATTTATCTTTATCACAAGTCAACATCCTTATTCTTATGTTCTCTTCGTTCATTTTATTTTCAAAATTATGACCTTAATAGACAATAATGCAATTTCCGGGAAGAAATACGTTTATAAAAAAATAAGTGTTTGAAACCCATATTGTGTAGTACGATAGAGGTGATTATTATTGCATTGGTTCGGCTGTGTTTCTTGTATCGTAATATCATAAACTATTATACCTCCCCTCAATTTCGTTTAACTTGCTTTGTTATTCCAATCAGTCAATTTATCCAGCGACAGGCTGACTTGGATTAGATACAGCAGACGGTCCATATGAAAAATATATTTATAAGATAAAAGACATAATAATATTATTTATTTTAGAACATATTTTATACCATTCTCAGTTACAAAATCTGCAGTAGCTTTGTAATTATCAAACGGTAACATGACATGTGCTTATTAAATTCCTTGAGTTAGATCATTTGCTACATGAGGTGACGCGAGTTTTCATTAGAACTTCTAAAAAAAATCAAATTCCTGTCCGATTTCGGTGGATATTCCAGGTAGTCAAAAACTAGATATGTGGTCTCGCGATAATGATAATACGGATATTAATGAATTATATAAAGACCACAATTATTTAATATAAATATATTGTTAGAAAAAATTGATATACTATCAAAATTGCATGTTCGCTATAATATAAGAAATAGCTCACTACACTTCCAGGTCCATCGGCAATCACGAAGCCTCGGTCGATTTACAAAACTAAAGCTGACTATCTAGTCCTTATACTGTAATTGGGCCCTCAGTGATGGTTTTTGTGACAATTGTTTAAGTATACACAGGTAAGCAATCTGTAACTTATTCTAAGGTAATTATACCGTATGTTCTATACAGCAATGTGTTTTCATACGAACGTGATGGTTGAGCATATGTTCCAAGGAAAACCTGCTACATGTAAGTACGAGGGATGATCCATATATAACGAGAAAATACTTATAATTTTGTTATGATCTGTTAGATTTTACTCAAACTTTAGCTGGAAGTAAAAACATACATTAGCAATGTTTCCCTTAATTTCCATGATTACTGACTACAGCGACGCAATGATAAAATCTATGGTTGCTAAAGTAACCCTTGATATGCCAAGGCGGGGAATTTTTCGGAGTTTTCACCATTTTCGCGCAAATTCAAACCCTCACAGTTTCCATGTAAGCAACAGCAATGTGATAACAATTGGTACTTATGGCCACATAAGAATCGCCTAACTAATGATGACGTCATACACGGATTAAGTTGTCATTCGTTACGTCACGAACTGTTATCGTTCCGTGATAGCGAACATTACAGACGACAAAACAGTTTCAATAAAATATTTAATTTTGAAGAAAACAAGTTATAATAAAATTTTGCACGGTATTCATAAATTATTTCGTAATCATGTCATGTCAAAAGATTCGATTTGTGAACATAATAACGTATTTAAAATGGACTGGGAAGAGACTAGAAATCTAACGCAAAGTGGACGTGACGTGACGTCACGTCAGAACTACGTACGAAAAGGTTGGATGTTTGTTTTGAAATTCCTACGAATGACTATCGTGAGAATTTTTTCAACTTTGTATGGCATTGGCGAAGACGTTTTTATATTTAAGGATGATAATCTGAAAAGTTTTTAAAAATTAAGACAGTAAGGCCTAAGGAATGCGATCGTCAAATTGATCAAAGTTAAATTCTGAATAACGTTACAAGGTGCAAAATGACGTTGCCCCGCCTACCGGTTTCATGGGTCGGCAAAAATGTTCTAAACAATTTTTTTCGATATATTTGAAAACTAGTTCGTACGTTTTCCCCTAATACATGTATAAACCACTACATAAAATATTTTCAGAAAATACTAAGTAATAACAAAATTATAAGCATTTTCTCGTTATATATCGATCATCCCTCGTATGTTTACTAGTATATGGCAGACAATGTAGGTAATGCGATAGTTGACGCATCATTCAGTTTATGGCTTTTCCCATTACTCTTTACTAATCGTGCTGGTGGTACATCTGTGCATTATACATGTTTATTCCTTATGTGCAATCCATATCACTCGTTTATCAAATCCAGACAAAGATAATTCACATCCATGGACTAAAATTGTACCCTGATACTGTTTAGGGGCTAAACATTTACAATGGTAGCGCTTAAATCAGGGCTCATGACAAACCGCATACATCCATCTTGTGCGTTAATCACGTGTTTTTGTCTGATATAGTTTTATACTATTGTCTTAAGATGGCATTATAGTGTTGTTCGCAGAATAAATACTTAAACTGCGTAAATATTGGAGAACATTTATTGTTAAACGTATGGGGGTATTATATAGACAACGAACGTTGTCTGATTACGAGATATGCTCGTGGGAATGACGCACTGACATACAACGGCATTTATTAGACGAACTGTAAAGGAACATTACAAATGAGCATGCTGTTATACCTGTCTATGTAGTGTAAGCGTTGTCATGAGCCATATAATCAACGCACGTGCAATTACAAAAGTATTTAATGTGTCAACTGTAGTTCATTGTTTACCACTTTATATATGAGTCATTTGTGATAACCCAATACAAAGAGTACATGTAAAGTTCCACAGTATACTCACAGACAAGACATCACTTTTGTTATGACTGAAGTAAATCCAACCATCCATTTCGAAAGATACAAACCATTATCGTGTTTGTATTATAAGTCCCATCTTCAGTAGTGGTCTGACGTGTTGTCTGACCTCAGACCAACCAAACATGGAACTATCCTTAGACGATAAGCACAATTCAACGGGCGAAGACTACTACCATTTATTGGACTTGATGATAACTCCATTCCCGTGGCAGCCACTCCCTTTCTTGCTAAAGTGTCGAGGTATTTACCATTCTTAATGGTATTTGTTAATACGAGGTCTTTGTCAGGTACGGCAAGTCTGATTGTATTTATTTGTTTGACAAGTTTGAGCGATAGAAAGGCAATATCTTTACTATTAATGTACACAGTTACCAGACAATTACATCACGATTTTCACCATTAAATAAAGTTTACTCTCACATGTTATATATATTCTTATTGCGTCGTTAAATTAAAGTCTAAATCGACGCAAGTGTTCTTATATCGTTTCCACTATGTCAGACATTACCAATGCACTTACTGCTGCGCCTGTGATTAAACAAGTGTTAGTACTAGCGTTTACATTCTGCTAAAATGTACACTCCGGCATTCCTTATTTAACGAGGGTAATTTAGGTTTAAATACATTGATGGTGGTATAAATGTCTCTTTATAATGACAGTGTACCGATATAGTGTTATTTAGGGATTACTTACTGATTTTCATTAGGTTCTCACAGTAACTGTTCTTTAACCTGTGTAACATTGAATGCAATCTCGTTCTTACAGATTTACAAGCCAATGTAGACGCAATGCACTGATATGGAAATTTACTGGTAGTCGAGTAATGCATCCTAAGATTATAGTACCATTCGTTGAAGACACGTCCAAACATGTCCAAACGCAATTTGATTTTATTTCAAACTGACTTTTAAAACGACACCCAATCAAATAGTTATAAAAATAAGAAATAAATGTGGCTAATATATTTAAGCCTACCGATTTTCGAATGATCCTGGTGTAAGTGACGTCACCTATATTTTATTGTTATTTCTAACGTATTTCCTCCCTATTATTGTGCAGTTGTTAATTATATTTGGAAACAAATAAGATACATACACGATTGCCTCAATTTCATTAGACAAAATGAGGTAATATATTTACCCGTATCACTTTAACCTGTGTAATATTGAATGCAATCTCGTTCTTACAGATTTATAAGTCAATGTAGACGCAATGCACTGATACGGAAATTTACTGGTAGTCGAGTAATGCATCCTAAGATTATAGAACCATTTGTCGATGTCACGTATGTCCAAACGCAATTGGATTTAATTGCAAACTGACTGTTAAAACGACACCCAATCAAATAGTTTTAATAATAACAAATAAATGTGGCTAATATAAGCCTGCCAATTTTCGAATGATCCTGGTGTAAGTGACGTCACCTATATTTTATTGATAGCCGTAATTAAAATAAAAAATGTTTCCCTTTAAAATAATTTAATTGCTGATCCCTTTTAGCGTAGACTAGCTGAGGTGTCTGTTATTTTTACTACTGAACTGATCGCTAGTTTTATCGCTAGTTTTATTCGTTTACCAATGATGCTGATGTTTTCGCGTGAAAACAATAATACAGAGTTTCATATAAATGTTCTTATTTATCAATTATAGATAATGAAAAGAAAATAAATTGCTGAAATTTATACATTAATTTGATTACAAAAATTTTTGTGTCGCCGGAGGTAGTCTATTTATAAATTCTGTACTTGTTCTAGACTTGTTTAAAACGCGGTCAAACTACGTTGCGGCCGAATCTGCGGCAACATAATGGGTTGGCCCGGGTACTTGCTTCCAAAAGTTTAACGGTAACATATCAGTACTTTAGCAATTATTGTGATATTGTGCTGTTTATTTTGGTTATATAAGTAATTTTCTAACGTTATGAACAATATATTGATGATTTTAAAGTTGCTTGATTTGGCCGCACTTGCCCGCAGTTTGGCCGCGTTTTAAACATCACGGCGGAAGTAGATATAGCATTGTTTTGATAAAATCTTATCAAAAATAGCCGCAAATAACTGATTAAACAATGCGAGTACTTGTTGAACAAGGAAAATCTTCTTTAATACTCACAACGAACGTAGAAATGCAATTTCATCAACATCCGATACAGAGTTTAAACCTTGAATGTGAATTTTGTGAAAGTAAGTCACTGTCGTACTCGTACCGAATCGACCCAAAATGTTAAAAAATGTAAATAACTGTTGAACAATGTTATGCATCTATTGTGCTTTGCTGTTTCGTTTACATCAGTACAAGGCATCGTGTGCTACACTGTGACTGTACGAGTTTAACACTATTGAAAACTGTTTAATAAATCTAAAATCTTTTAAAAGTTTAGTAACCAAAATGAAGCAATATCACAGACTTATAATGACATTAGATTGATTCAGTCGAGCTGGGCAGTCTTGGATGAGCATCGTTAATCGACAGATGCTTGTGAAATCCTTTTTAACAGTATGTTGTCGATTATCTTCCTTATCTGCATGACGGTCGTGCCAATTTCTTTCCTTACCCACATGACAGTCGTGCCAATTATTTTCTGTGTCAATCATTATTATCCTTATGCGTCTGACAGTCTTCCCGATTACTTTGGTTATCCGAACGACAGTCTTACCAATTATTTTCATTATGCGCATGATGGTCGTGCCAATTATTTTCCTTATGGGCATGACAGTCATGCAAATTATTTTCAGTATCCGCATGACGGTTGTGCAATTTATTTTCCTGATGCGCAAGACGGTTGTGCCAATAATTGAATTATTTTCCTTATTTGCATGATGATTATACCGATTAATTTTCTTATCCTCACGTCGGTTATGCCGATTATTTTCCTTATCCGCACGACAGTCAAGCCAATAATTGTCCTTATCAACATGACGGTCAAAATGTTGTCAGTCCGAATGAATATTTGTCAGTCTGAATAAATATTTGTCAGTTCGAAAAAAATATTAAAATGAAAATAGAACTTTGTACCTTTTTTAATTGCTTTATTGGGAGCTAAATAATTTAGAAATGCATGTTTAGCTTTTAACATATTTAATAAGTGATTGCCAAAGGACCTAATTTGTTGTTTACCTTTTTACAATAACCTGAATGAGCATAGCTATAAATTTAACCTCTGTAAAGCTGAAATACCTGAGGCCCTATTCACACCTTTTTTGCGTTACGTCACAAGCGTCACTCAAAAGTTATTTGACGTCGTTGTAACAAGTACTTTATAAATACTACATTTGATCAATTCTTGACATAAGCTGGTCAAAATGGTATCAAGTTTTAGAATGATGTTTTAAGTTTTGAAATATACATCCAAAGTATAGATGTTTACATTTAGAGAAAGGCTACTACATGTATTTTTTTAAACAACTAACTCCTCGTTTTTCTCAATCAGAGTACTTTTCTGAAATTGGTCACCATAGCAACGAAGTAAATTGTTTCGACATAATTCATAAAAAAATTTAAAGCTAAGATTTAGTAATGTATGGATATTGTCTTATTTGAAAGCTTTTTTAAAACCTTCTTACATGCAGTAATTACATAATGTCAATGTAGCAGGGTTTCCTGGAGACTGGCTCTTATATTTAATATGTACTATAGACATGTATGCTATATAAATTGTAGTATACTAGTATGGCAAAATCAGCAAAAATAAAATTTAAAATTAAGATATAGGTTAAACACCTCTTGTATTGCCTGAAAGTCGGTTGGAATAGAGCCTGCAGAAATACTTTGGAAACAAATTTAATGAACTTCACATCAACGTATCGTTTACAAACAACTATAAAATTGCAAGTACATGTGTATATACATATTGCCCTCTATTCGAAGTCTGTATACCATAATACAAAAACTTAAGCATTAATTTTTGGACTTACATCAGATTTTATAGACTACTAAATAATACCGGTTAATAACCTATATCCTATGTACAATGACAATAACGCCTGTACGGGATTCTAACGCTCAACTTTATAATGTTGATCTTAAGTTCCAATTACTTCAAGAAGACAGTTCTAGACATGTAAGGCGGCGATATACATCCGTTTCACAAGCCAATGTATTGTAGATACGGAGGATTTTGTGAAATTGAAAGAATCAATCAAACAACTACGACAGTTTGACAAGACTAAGTTACACGTATTGATGACTCGTCAGATATCGTTTGCATTAAAAAGTTTATAGATCAACCGTATCCGACATATGACAGAATATTTGGAATTGCAATCCGGACTTCTGCATAGAGAACATACTATAGCGTATTCCTTATTGGAGCATTGTAATTTATTGCAAATCTCTCAACCCAATTATACACACGCTTGCAGCTGAACTAAAAGTATGGCACTCAATTGGAATACATCGCAATTTCTATCACCTCAACGCACTTGAGAAAGAATCTCAAGCAAAAATCAATCATATACAGTATATCCGTTATAAAAGCGAATGTGTTTTATAACCGACGGCTTTATTCATTTTGCAAAATATATCAAAAACAAATAGGACAGTTTATAAAGTATTTTTATTTGAAGCTCGACAGATCTATCGTCTTCTCCTGCAAATGATACATTTGTTATGTACAACCGCAACACTCATTCGGATAGCAGATGTTTTAGTATTTCACTTGGGCACTTGGTTGTTTTAATAACTGTACACGCATAGCTAGTATTACGATACATGTTTGTATTAACACATGCATCAATGGATCAATTAGGGTACTCGTATATTATCTCATTACCAGTAAAACCCGTAAACAGAAACTTATGACAATACATATTTGATATAATCATAACGAAGTAGATCAATATTTTGCATCTTACTACTACACAGTTGTCATTTTTCTTCATTTCGACAATACGTATTTATCGAATTATCGAACTCTTAAATAGTATTGCCCTAAATGACCCCCTAACAGACATACAATCATAAAATATGAGATAACTCGATTATTGAGAGGTTAGACATGATATTATAATACAGGAAAATACTGATCAAACATGAAACACACGACAAGGTTAATTGTATGTCACACATAATTTTCTCGAACTGCCGAACCTCATAAAGTTTACGATTATCTTTTATTTGCAGTAACCTTGCGAGATGGATTAAAGGTTGATCTTGCTAATAGTATGTTGTTTCGTGACATCGATGTCTGTCATATATAGCCAGTATAACATTTGATAGCAATACTTATACATCTATATATAAGTAATCAAAGACATTTTGCAATGTATGGAACATTATCAGTTCATTTAACTTCAACAATAACAATTTTTATTGACGCGCAATATAAAATAATCGGAGATGTCGATAACAATAGACCTGATAACATTATAACAGTGATTTTCATTGGCATTTAGTATAGCAATACTGACTGATAAGGAAGTTAAGTAATTTTCTTGTCGAGCCATCAATTCGGATATTGTTAATTACACTTAAAACATGAAGTTATAGTCAATATAAACAGCAATATCGTTTTATGACAATAAACAACGATTACAATGAAAGTAATTATGTTTTACGACATCACGATTGGCTGTAAATACAAACTTTATTGAGGACATATTATCGATGATGGGTTTCACAGAAAATGCTTATTAATACATAAATCTGAGCGAGGAGCTCCTTTCTATGTATTAGCGACCATGTTAATATTTCGAGGAATATATTAGATTTTTGGCCACGGTACATTGAATATTGAAATGCCGTTGCTCCATTAATTTACGTACTCATATTTCTGCTTCGTATGCCACTATAACCCAAGGTATATTTAATCATGGTAGGTGCGACAGATAGTTCGGCATTATGCTACATGTAGCGGCATAAAATAACTATTTTCTCTCCATGATCAAAACGAGTTAGAGAAAATTTACAGGACGCTTACAGAATCAATCATCTATGGAGCTTCTAAACCTATCTCCAGTGATACTATATAGTACAAGGAAACCTGCTTTAAACTCTCAAACAAAGTAGTGGAAACACAAACTAACACTCTTTTATAAAATGACGAACAACCAATCTCCACAGTACATCAATTCTCTAGTAGAGATCGTAGGCGATATAACAACGTACAACCTTCGAAATGCCAACACCAAAAGAGGCATCCCGTGTCATTCACAGCTCTATGCAAACTCATTCCTACCATCAGTTATACGTGCATGGAATCATATTCCTCTGAAACAAGATTAATGCCACAAAATAATAACTGTAAGGCTATTGTACGCGCCCTTCTGCTGAGTATTTGTCTAGCAGAGGGCTGTTTCGTTCCGCATAAAACGCATTTTACGGTTTCTTGGTATTTGCAGGTACCGGAAACAGACACTCGTTATTAAATTTGGTTTTACGTAACGTCAGTTTACACGACGTCGTAATATGTATAATATCATTATATTGAAAAGCATACCCCAAAAAACAGATAATTATATGCTAGAATAATCACCCCCATGGAATCTGCAGATGTTATAACACGAAAACCAATGCGTTAAACCTACATTATGCTAAGATGTGCTTTTGCTAAAACACGAATCAAACATTCTAGAACAAAGCATCACAAATCCAAGCAGGAAGTTTTGAGAAAGTACGCACATAGTGCTGTCATACAAAATAAATATCGTACACAAGCATATCTCATGGTAGGTTTTTACATTTTCAAATCACTTAAGGTGGTTTTCAAATGTCGTCAGAAAGAAAAACCCGCATCGTACGCGAAGTAAACAGCGCACTCGCTTGGTGTAGTACAGAGAAACTATTCTCATCCTGACCTTTATTGATAAATATATAAGAAGGTTCCTGCGTTGAATAGATCAATTTACCAAAGTTAATCGTACAATATTGGTCCTTGAGATTTCTGTTTGTATTACAACTCCAGCGTCTTCGTGATACTCCTCCCGTATGAAAACGTACAGTTGGGTTTATAATTATGGGGCACAGACGCCTGATTTGCATAGCAAGTTGCAGCTTATAAATTTTGCGAATTTGACATTGTTTATCAATACGTTTCGTGATTGCGTTTTGTGACCATTTAAACCTTGATTACATTAAAATGTTCACATATTTGACTTCATGTATTGATTTCATCATGTGCACATTTTCAATACAATTGAAGCTCTATAACTGGTTAAAATGTATCAAAAACCCGATGTTGCGTTTTTAAATCGGTTAAGTGTATATATCAGCTATTAAATTATGCTAATAGAAGGTCAATGGCAAGGCTAAAAAATCCGTACTATATTCGTTATGATTATGATGTGGACGTTGTCACAACGTTGGGGAAATACAAGATACTACCTAGTACTGATTAATTGTTAATTCAAGTAGGATAAATTTATCAGATCAAATAACTAACTGACGTATATATGGCGGATATACGTATATGATGGTTTAAAACAGTGCTAAGCACGATAACAGGAAAAGAAGTATAATAATTTATAATTCATGACTTTCCTTGTATCCGGGTAAGTATAACGGGCACGTTCAAATGACGTCACTGTCTCTCCTTAATAACGGAAATGACGTTATTGTGGCGTCGTTTATATAACAGAGTTCGTTTTTTAACAAAATTTGTGTATTTTCATGTTATTGGAGCAATGTACGATGCAAAGTATCGCTTCAATATGATATCAGGCCGTTATCTAGTATAATCCTGAAGTTATGATATTAATGATAATAACAAAAATGATAATATCTTTAATAAAAGAAGATGACACATGAAGAGTACTATAAACATTGCACAACATGATTATCTTTTGTAAAATGCTGTCCTCATTCTGAAAACTTATTGAGCAAATCAATTTCAAAATATTTAACCAAACGCTTCACAATGATTAAAAATAATACGAATATTATTATCATTGATATAAAGAAATTTACCCACGAACGGGTGGACAGATGCCATACTGGTATAAAGAAGTACATACAATCCTGTACTGAAAGATTTAACCTATATTGAATTTATATGTTATCGATGTTGATATCCGATTTAAATACTTGGAACAATTATTTGGAACATGATCATTCACAAAGAGAGAACATTATTCAATCAATTTGATGTGAAATATCCTCTCGCTACAATGTTAATCACGCTGAGGTAACGAAGGTTCGAATAAAACTTAATGAAACACGCAGCATGTCGTCTAACGGTGGAAGTCAATAACCCCGACATATTAACTACGATTGGGCTTTATATTTGTGCCAACAATCATGTCTTATTAATGTCTAGACATTCATTGCGCAAGGCAACTTCAAAAGATTTAACCATTGGCTTCACAATAGCTAACATTTACGCGGTATGGTTGGAATACGACTTAATACAATGAACATAGTATTGCATGTAATAATATGATATTATCATAATGGTGTTGGTTCTGCATTTCTTCAATTTCGTTAACTTAAATAAAACGCAACAACGAATATTATGTTCAGTTCCGTACATGAAACAAAACGGAAAGTATTTATTTGCAATCAAAGTAAACAACATACAGTATCACTAATAATGTTGTAAAGAGTTAAAAAAGCAGTACTTTGTTTAGCAACGGTGTCTACAAATAGGATATAGCGGTATATTTGCTCATATCAAGGGTACGTGTACACGTAGTTTTGGTATTGTGGTAACTTTCACACTCTTATCTATCCAGTAAATATTATATTGATAAATTGAATGATCAATTGAAACATTTACATTGATAAATAGATTTTTAAAAGGCAATTACATTTCGCTTTATTCAGTAATTTCTAAAAGAACACTGAACAGATTTAAAAACGCACCAGTATAAGAAATTACTGAATTTTGTCAAAACTCATTTTAGGCTGAAATTAATAGTTGAAAGTTTCTCTCCAGTTCATAATCTTTAACTAAGGCAAATAAAATGGAAATTTTATATTGGCAATACCCCGCAGCTACACTTCTCTGATTTTGCATGTTTTGCACGTGTCAACATTACGGATCGATATTGACTTTCAATTGTACACTGTATGTTTATACTTTAAAAAAAACAACATAAGAATATTTTGCAATGGTCTTTTTCTGCTTCGATTAGCTCGAAATGTTTGTTCTGATGCTTTTGGGTCAGCTGAAAGCTTAAATGGGCCATGGTGTCGTAGCTTGGTGGTCTAGCTGCCACCACGTATCGAGTGTGTGCTTAGAACATCGATTCTTGGCGAATATCAAAGTCAAAGATCGACCAAGATCAGACCAGCCAAAGGTCATGACCCCTATTCAGGAGGCAACATTACACAGGCTGCGTCACTTGAATGGTTCCGCATGACTGCACACGGTGTCAGATGAATGCTGGGAGTCAGTGGATTAGTCCAAAGTGCATTATTGCATTATTCCTTTAATAATTATCAATAAAAAGGAAAATCTTTTAAGTACAATTTGGAACGATTTTTTTCCGTTTTGAGCTTTTTTCGCGAATTTTCAACCGTCTTTGTGGCATTGGTTTGAGGTGTCGTAGACACAACGCTGGAATATCCCAACTGATTGACGATAATCATCAAAACTGCTATGCTAAATTTCACTTGAAACCATCTCAAGTTCACACACTGAGCAAATCTAGAATCTGAACTCGGTCATACGGTTTGAGCTAGGCACCTCCAGCCACATACCATTATAATTTAAGTTAAGTGCTGCTTGAAGAGTGGGAAAACATCACACATACATACTTTCTATCCTATTATGTAATGTATGTTATCCTTGAGGAGGAGCGGTCATGGGCATGCATCAATGCAGCAGGTTCATATACTCGCTATTGAAATTGCGACTTTCTTCCATAAAATTTATAAGTGGTGCGTTTTTAAATGGTTTGAGTGTATGTATTGCATAATTGAGGGTGGTAAAGCCTTTTCCACGAGAGAAAACGGACGTTCAGATAGATTTGGTTCGAATTGCTGTATGTACTGTTTTTATATATCTCTGACGGAACCGATACCGATGCAACGCTCAAACGTAAGCTCATGATACATGATATTTGAGTCTCGTCAGAGCGTAACCATCGGTTTTAAGTTCCATCAGAGCCATATGAAAACAGTACAAGTCTCTGACAGAACTGAGTAGTGGTGTAACTACTACTATGTATGTAATGACGAATGCGTTGGCAAGAGTATTCATATTAGACAATATGTGGGGTACTAAACCATAAGCTACTTAAAATTGATCTATTGATATGTCTTTTTTCTTATTTTAGAGGCCATTCAAAAATGTTGCCTAACGTAATTACATAATGTCAAAATAGCAGGTTTTCCTGGAGACTGGCTCATAAACATGTATAGTTTGTTACATTTGTACTTACTGCATACTTCTCTTCAATCGTTAGACACTGTTTGTTTCTAGTATGTATTCCGTTCTAAACACATTTTCCTGTTGGCACGGCTGAGGTCAATACGAAAAGACTGTACTTCTTTCATACACTTGACGAATGTTCTAAGTACACACTTTTAGAACTAGAATAAATCAGGCACATAATTATCTAAACTCACTAAAATTGTATAGATATCATATGTGGGTGATTGTCTTAAATACAGAAAAAGAAAAATCAAGATCTACGTAAAAATCATTGATACGTGACGAAAATGATAAAATCACATTCTTCTCGCGCACACATCTCAAATATTTGTAAATTTGCTCAAAGCATTTCATACACGATCAATGTTCGACCACCAAACATAAAGCCATAAAAATATTTCGTATTATATGACGTAAATGACGATTGAGGAGTGCGCAAGTGCGATAGGAATGCTTGAAAGCGGGATGTCAGTAAGACGGGTAAGATTTAACCCATTAATTGTCTGTTTTGGGGTTCTTAACTCATGCACATAATTATTATTATGGTAGCTGCATTTAATTTACGAAAGAAGTGCATGTTTATATTGACTCGATTAAAAATTGAGACGTCACATGACGCCATTTACATTTAGTCGTTGAATGCGTCAAAACATGATTATGACAACATCTGACTGATAGTTGTATCACTTTAAGATCGTAAAATAAGGTGGAATCGTTGAACTGAACAGAATATGTCCATTCATTTGTATGGAGCAATTTGAGTTTGAGCATGGAAGTAACTTTCAATAGGCATTTATCATCCGAATTACTACTACAGTTTAACAAAACTCACTTTTTTCTATCAATCATGTCTTTTGTAAGATACGAACACATTTTCATCACATGGACTTTGATTGTAATGCAATTTTGTAATTAGGTTGTACGATGGTATGACCGCCTTGTAGCCCAGACCTAAATCCGATAGAATACATCTGGGATGAGTTTGGGCGACGCATCCGAGCACGACGACAACACCAGATCGTATAGGAACTCATAACGCACCATTTACTTGAACTGAATGCACCCCGCACCAATTGGTACACATCTTTATCAATTCAAAGCCTCAGAGATGTCAGGCTATCAACAGGGCAGACTGTGGTCATACAAGATATTGATGTGCGACTTCGTTGTTTTAAGCAGCAGTGAACTAAATGGTCGTTTTCTAATATGTTGTTATTATATTTTAGAATGGTAATTAACTCAACGTGATAGACAATAGTTTGTTGATTCCAATGGTATATTCGATTCACAGATAGGTATAATATATTTTCAATTAAATGAAAAATACAAAGTGTGTACTTAGAACATTCGACTAGTGTACATCATCATGATACAGCAGACAAATGACCAATTTCTAATCTAAAGGTTTGTTGAAGTTCGAAATTTGGGGAAAATTAAGAAACTTAGCAAACAACAGAAACAGGTTTCAGGGCACAAAAGGCACACTTCAAGATTTATATGATAAAGCACATTAATAAGTTCTGATGCATTACTGCCTTGTACAATGCATTAGTACTAATTTCTTTCCATGTACATCTGAATTCCCTGAACGCTTTAGATACTTTCATGTTTTGTTTAATGACAATTTGTCGTTTCATGTGATAATTGTAATGTTGGCAGTTAATGGTATGGTAACATTTATCAACAGAAATATTGGACACATTGGCATTCCCAACTGAGTCCAATATGCATTTGGTATACAGAATGAAGTTTATTTGTTCATGTATTATTGGTCATTTAATATAAATTATACTAATATACATTGGTAGCAAACTTGGTTGTTTTTAAATTGTTAAATTTATCAAATGTTGGAAATCATCATTTGTCACCCTGTGTTTTAGATCCTAAAACGTCATTATACCTACTCTGTCCTGTTCCATAAAGTTGCATGTGAAATAAGTGCGAGATTCGGTGCACTGTAAAACGTTTAAACTCCTTATATTGACAGTTGTCGCTGTTCGTACAAAGGCTGAAGCCCTTTGTTCAATCTTCTTTGATGTATTTATTGCCCACTTCATAGTTAAACAGACAACTGCAAACAGATTGTGGCCACTAGCTTTTTGTAATACTGAGTTGTATTCGCCCTTCGTTGTCCAGTCTATTTCTGCTTCGTTCCGATCTACAATGAATGTACACTGTATATGTTATGGATTGTCCATGTGTTGTATGGTTGGTTTTGGTCTTCTGGCGCTTGTACCATATTTGTTTGACTGACTATGGCGGCAGGCTGTCAGAGTGGGTGTTGTTTTTGTTTCTGTTCATTATTTCGTGATCTGCTGTTTCTAATGAATGCTGCCTTTT
Source organism: Spisula solida (assembly GCA_947247005.1). Taxonomy (NCBI): domain Eukaryota; kingdom Metazoa; phylum Mollusca; class Bivalvia; order Venerida; family Mactridae; genus Spisula; species Spisula solida. The sequence continues at coordinate 16,499,079 of OX365952.1, read as the reverse complement.
CAATCCGTATATTATTATTTGTAAGCCCAAAACCAAACAATCATTTCTAATATAATTTCCGTTACTTATTCATGCCTTCATAAGTAATAACTAGGCTGATACTTGTATGTTAAAAGCATCATTTATTTTCAGTGAACCACTTCGGTGGTCCGTTGTTCATTTGCATAGGATATGCTGAATGTGAAGCTAGTATAGTACATATTCTATTATCTAATGTTTCTGTTCATAATATGTTGCTTCTATGTTCTGATAACTTGCTTACCTCCCCTTCACTAGTTAACTGACTCGATAAAAGCTACAAATACGTAGTAAAGTAGCAATGACAAAGTATCTGATAGCGATGCAGGATAGTAATGTAACAGGCTATTCATACCACATGTCATTAATTATTTCTGCGTCACATACAAACTAACTGAACTAAATGTGATTAAGACCAAATAATTTAAATGTACATTATAGCTTGTGTTTTTAAAAGAAATGTATAAGATGCGAAAACGGGTTAATGTTACTTATGTTTCAAAAACAGAACCTGCCGAGCATAGAAAACATAAATAACGCAGAATACGAGCACGTGACACAATTCTAAATACACAACTGAACGTGAATATGAACTGAATCCGCTACAAATCCAAGTTTCAGCTGTCAAAAATTCCTACTAGTGTATCACTATAATTGGTATAACTCTGCCGCCGCATAAATGACTGTTGTTGGTACATGTAGTCAACAAAATGAAAATAAGTATTTAAAACAAAAATGGATGACAGGGCACAAAAAAAGAAATCTGTCAACAATAAAAGTTTAAGAATCCCTGTAAATAATGAAGGAATCTTCAAACCACGTCACGACAAGAAACAGTCAAGTTGAGTTACGCATACTTTTCGGTTGATATAAACTTCAAAGAAGAATGCAATTCATGAATATACGAACATCTGTCACTATTTATGTGTCTTCAAAGTTACGCATGTTATTGCGCTATGGGCAAACATGGACAGTTATTTATGTGTTTGGTGGATTTTATATCTAGACAGTCATGTATGAACAATTCTATCTGATGCGGCGCCATAGTGCCAATGCGGAGCGTCATGCATCTACAATACATGGCATGATAAATCAAATTCAGAAACATGTGCATCTGCATGCATCTACGTACTCAACGTCATTAGCCGCATAATACGAGAGTATGACAGCTGTTCAGTAAACCTTAAATATCAATATATATTTTATAGACGTATTGACATTGCCTTAAGGCTCATGAGTATTTGAGATTGGTCACAGGTGTTGCTTCTTGGGGTGTGCATTAAATTTCTGTATACCTTGCAACTGTTTAACAGCTTGTAAATTTAGTTGAGCTGGGTGTTAATTCAATCATTTCTAGTCCATATTGTGTTGTCAACGAGCTATGATTATAATTATTCCAGCTTGTTAAATAAGTAATCGTTCCGGAATTCTACCTTCGTGTATCAAATGTGTTAGCATAGATCACGGAAATGGATATTTGAAAGAACTACTTCTGGACAAATTAATCAATTTGGCCAAATGCATTATTGTCTGCTTCAAATACATTATATTACGATTGAAACGACCTACGGGATATGAGAAACATTTGTATAACATTATTGTATCTGTATCACAAGTCAACATCCTTATTCTTACGTTTTCTTAGTTGATTTTGTTATCGAAAATATGATTTCGAGACATCATGAATTGAACTATGTAAACGTAGTAATGCATTATGGAAATCGTAGAATGAATAAAGAGATACGTCTGATTTAGAATTGTTATTCATTGTCCAAATACATATTACAATAAGTAAGTGCGAGAATCCAGAATATAGAAATCCCATAGGAAACGAAAACCTTAATACACAATAATGCAATGCCCGGGAGGTAATTAATTTATAAAACAATGAACAGCCATATTGTGTAGTACGATAGAGGTGATTATTATTGTATTGGTTCGGCTGTGTTTCTTATATCGCAATATTATACACTTATTTCAAGTCTGTTTGGTTAACAGTCAAAACTATTGTCCCGAGGTATCGGGGAAGACTTTTGAACTGTTGCACGAGGCCGATAGGCCGAGGGCAACAGTTCAAAATGTCTTCCCCGATACCGAGGATAATATTGTTTTGACTGTTAACCCAAAACAGACATGAAATAACTGTTTTATTACCTAATACTCTATATAACTACAGTAAAGTTCTACTTATACAATAAACAAAAAGGATATTTCGAAGACATTTTGTCATACTAATAGCGGATATTTTTTTCACGTTTAAAGTTTAATGTCGCTCTCAGTAACTACTTGCATAATGTAAACAGAGACAAATTGTGTGCATACATACTAGGTCGTACAGACGAACATTTAAGAGCAGTTCTCTGAGAGCACCAAATTTTTTTGGCCACGCAATCTCACAGATTTTGATAAAAATGTGTTAGTTGTGTACACCGACCCCATATTTTAATTTCAATTTTTTTCCGTTTCTTGAAATTCCTCTCCGTTTCCATAGCAACTGGTCTTAAAGTTGGGGAAATGTGAAAAAACGTGAAAAAGAGACCTGTTCTCGAAATATTAATTATTTTTCCAACAGTTGCTATGACAACAAATATTTTAAGTTATAATAATAAATTGAAATAAATTACCTAACAACTGATAGCAAAAGAAAACAAATATATACTTTAGTATTTTTTTTAGAGCCTGTTAAACTCGAGGTTTTGAGGCAAAAAACATGATTTTGTGGTCTTTTTTACCTGCATGTATACAATAATCGCAGCATTACTCAATATAGCCATTAATATAGGTGAATGGGCATAAAGTCAGTCTACAAGTATAAAGAAAAACATTTGTGGGCACTCTAAAAACAAATCTACAACTCCAGCCAGAAAATTGACAATTTTGAAAAAAAATGCTGTAATTTGTTGGTCTCTTGCCTAAATTGATGACCCGAGTGCTCTCCCTTGCGAAAACAGCTCTTCAATTAAAAATGGCGGACATGTGACTGTTGGTTCATAAAGTCAAACTATTCTTTGGATTTACAGTATTAATAGGATGGCAGCAATGTGTTTTGATAAAGATTAAGACAGGAACCATCAGAGAATAACTTTTGCCGATGTTATATTGTATATTACTGTGATTTTCACTGAGAAAGGGCCATTTCTGGGACGGATTTTTTGACAGACGACTGAAAACAGTGTAGGTGTCAGAGACATAAATGAATGAACTCGTGTTTTATCTAATTGTAACGGTCCAGAGTGTTAAGTAATGTTGGTTGACCATCTTAAACTACAAAATGAACATAGAAGAAGAGATACAAGGTTAGCTTTACTTGGTACAGCTGCACTGAAACTGGCATGATAGTTCAAGACATGCCTCAGTTGGAAGTTGGAATATTGCACTGCCAATGGAAGTTTTCAGGTAGATCTTTCTATTTGTCTAATAGTTTTTGTTATCATTTAAACCCCTTAAACAATAAATATCTTCCATACCATACTTGTAAGGGTTCCTGGCATGAAGTTTTATCCCATCCCCCACCAAATAATGTCGGGTCATGTATGTATTTAATTGTCCTTCCATCACAAAATTTTGTGCTGTCTGTAACTTGAAATGTAATTGCTACAGTCATTGAACTTCATAGGAATTGATCAATATTACTTAGGATGTGTTGTTGTGTAGCTATACATTTCATTCCGATTTGACCAATAACATTGGCAGAGTTGTTGCCCTTGAAATTTGAAGAACATTTTCTTATAAATGCCATCCGCAACTTAAAAAGTAATTGTGCTATTGTCATCAAACTTCATTTGAATATTTGTTTGTTTGTTTACATGTCATTCCATCATTAATTTCTTCTTATTTTAAAAATTGAACTAGTCAAAGTCAGGTTCAGTTTGAGAAAAAGAGCCGGTGGTGAATCTCTGAGGAGTCATTGAAATCGCTGACCGCCGGGGCTTGTGGAAAGCTCTGTTTACACGTACCCGGCTTCACTATTAATAAGCTAGTATGTATAATATTTACTTTAAAAGTATGCTGTGCATTAAATGTTTGCTTCATTTGTTTGCAACATTGGATCCATGAATATTATCAGGAATACAAGCATGCTTTTACCTGGCAAATACAATGTAGTTTCCTTTCTTTCAGTTTATAGTTCCCAACCTGTGTGCTGAAATATGCTGATGTGAAATACATCAAACAGATCAATCTATCTGGTAAGTGCCCTTTGTTTATGACTTTATGTTGTGTTTAAATAATTATGCAAATCATATATGCCATACTATTACTAGATCTGCATTAGTATATGAATATTATTTGAAACAAAACATCCCAGCCATAATTATTTGTTTATGATAAAAACATATTTTCCAATAATGTATGACTGCTCAAAGTGGGTGACTGTTTAATACAAGTGGCTACTGATAGAGGTTCAACTGTATACATACTAGTCTATATATTTACACTCTATCTCAATGAATGGTTTGGTTCTGTTCAAACAACTACAACACAGATAATTATTGGTCAAGTATTATGCTGAATTTATGAACACATATTGCTAAGGAGCACCAACAACCATTTGTAATGTCAGCTGCAATATTGTTAAATCACTTATGCTATGGTCTGTTTATTACTGTTCTGATGATCTTTTTATGATTTATTGTTATTCTGTTTATTTCATCTAAACATACACCATTGCAGAGTCTGTTTACTTTCATTTTCAGAAGTTGGAACTACAAAGTACATGTATCTGTCCTGATTATGATTGAGGATACTAGACTAGCACTTGAAAATGTTCTGTGACAGAATACAGGTACATTTATATGTATAATATATAATTAATACTAAACTTAGTTTAGAATCCATGTTAGTAGTCTGCATAAAATCTGTTTCTTTCTTCAATTGGGATTTATAAATTGAAATGGACAGCACTTTTGTCAAAAGATCCATGACTAAGATTGTTATCATTCTACTTCAACAAACATTTTGAACCTTTCACTTTACTGTAACATGGTTGGTCTTCTTAGTTTTAACTTCACCTCATAAAATTATGATGTCCTATGCTTCTTTGGAACAAACTCATTGACAAACATGGGACTTCTTAATTTTAATGAGATGTATATAAGAAATAATACATGTCTAACTCAGTAACTGTGATGGCTATAATTATGACCTCCCTGAAAAAACAATGACTTTTAATTAATCATTGTTTGGAAAGGTAAGTTTGAATTGTATGTTTCTATTTTATCAAGGTTTTAATTTCCTTTTATTTTTGTTTTCCAGATTAAAGGCTTCCAAATCATACACGAAAACGGATTTTCAGTTTGATATATCTTCTTGGCTACATGGATCATGGACACTTGATCACCATTCTAGTGCATACTACATATCTATTCAAGAACTAGTGACTGAATATCACCAGAAAAAGTTCATCCATTATTTTACATAGTGTTGACAATTACCTTAATGAAAAGTTTATATCTGAGTGAAACTTTTAATAAGATGATTCAAACTGACTAAACTTTTTAAGCACCAGTCTCAGCTGGATTTTGATAATTTGTTTGAGAAACAGAATTGGTTCAAAACTGTCACATAATGACTATTAATAAGTTTGGTTTAAACAAAGGTTTTATTTAGACCATTTTAATGAACTATAGTACAAACAAACTGATTTAGTCCTCAACCCCCTCTTTCAGCATGATTAATTAGTTGATTTCTAGTCTACAATTTAATTTTGTCTGTTAATTAATGTGCAGAGAACATTATGGATGCCTACTATAATCACTAATCTAAATCCCTGCTGACATTGATATATGTATATTCTGTGCAATAAGCTTTTAAATATATTCATGAATTAAGGTTGAGGACCATGTTAATTTGTTCCAGCTATACCCTTATGCTCAGATGCCATATTTTACAGTTCAGTTTATACATTTACATTGTATATCCTATTGAACAACTTCACCATTGAATGACTTCCATTGACAAATAATTATACCCCTACCCAACAAAGTTTGGGAGTACAAGTGTTCAAACTTGTCTGTCTGTCTGCCGGTCGGTCCCTTTTTAGTTTCCAGATGACTGCTTAAGTTAAGAATGAGATATTTTGATGAAACTTGCTGTATTGGTAGTTTACATAAATATGCCGCTCAAGTTTGAAAGTGGGGTCAAGGTCACAGTCAAGGTCACATACTTAAAACAGAAAATCTTTTTCTAGACAATAACTTCAGTTAGGAATGAGATATTGTGATGAAACTTGCCGTATAGGCTACTGTAGCTTATGTGAATATGCTGCTCAAGTTCAAAAGTGGTGACAGTGGTTTATGTGATGATTAAGCAGCATGGTTCCAGTTGTACTTAGTTGTTAAGCCTTCATGAAAATGTGGTTCTGTAACAAGGCGGTGCTGTTGGGGTATAATTTGTCACCGTCTCATGTGTGGCATTGCTAATTTCGCATTTATTATTTCATGTAGGTGTACTGGATGAAATTATTCTAATAAATAAATATTCTGTTTCTGTTGTATTTTTATATTATGACTATTTTATTTCTTTAATATACCATTTATCAGTAATACATGTAGTAGCATTAGGGTTATATAATGATAATGCATCTCCTTGAGAAGCTGAACGGATAAAGCTAAATGAATATAGCTAATGTGGACCATGGGAAAAATTTTCATCTATGAAAATGGGAATCCACTACATTTAAACCATTTGACTGCATAATTATGATCATGATAGTAATTCTGCAGCTAAAATTGCTTTCAGATAGATACAACTACACATGTTTGGCATTTTTCACAAATGGTTGCCATGGTATCTGCTGTGAATTATGTATTTGGCACTAACAGTAAACATTAGAATGATGCTTAATAAAGGCATTTATATTAGATTGTGATGAATCTCTTGTTTATTCAGTAAATTCTAACCATAAGGACATCTAGTACCTTAAAAGGAGGTAACAAATATTAATTAATAGGCGCCATCTCAACATTGACCACACATAATGCACACAGTCACCATAAATTGTCAGCCTAGCATTGATAATTTTTGGATTATACAAAGATAGTCCTGTAACTATTTCAGTATCCATAGCAACCACATTTTTAGTCAGAATAAAAAATATTTATGTGTACATGATATTCTTATAGACTCCTTGCCATATACAAAGTTTCATAAACCTAGCTTGGAAACTGTTTGCGTTATGGCAGGATCCCAGATTTTGAAGTGTTTTCACTGTTTTCGTATCCATAGCAACCAGAATCAGCAGCAAAATAAAAATCAATTAGATGTGCATAATCTCCTTATTGGCCCTCACCTACATACCAAGTTTCATAAACCTAGCTTGGAAACTCTTCGAGTTATGTCAGGATCCAGATTTTTGACAGATTGACTGACAGAAGGTAGGGGCCTAATAAAGCGTATATATATTCTATGAAGAACTTATGAACCTAATAAAGGATACAAATCAATATGAATATGTAGTATTTTGCAATAAAGAAGAATAAGTAATGGTACTAGAATGTTTTCCAGCATATTTGACAACTCTGAGCCAATAAACAAACATTTTTTGATATTTTTTCTAAATGGTTGCCATGGCAACAACTGTGAATGTCATTTTTTGCAATTAAATTGAAATTAAAATGAAAAGCTACGAACATAGAATGTTTTTATCATGGGAAAATGCATGTAAATATAACATTTAAAAAACAATAGCATATTGCCTTAGAAAGAGGGATAATCAAGAATTTACACAGTACAGATTTTGGGTCATATTTGGTGTTTTCTTAAAATAAAGTTTCCGGAGTGCCCAGCGATTTTATTTCATTATATGATAAACCAAGGTTAGGTCTTTCAGAAAATATGCACCACTGTGTCTAGTTTTGCTGCGTTATAAAATTATATTACTTTAAAAATTGCCGTTTTTAACATTTTTCAAAAAATGAAATTCTGCGAAAATGCCTACTTTTGTAACAACCATTGAATAGTATTTAGTCAATGTAAAATTTTGACTATAGTTCATTATGTTTACCTGATAATATCTTTATTCAATAATGCAGACTAATTTTTTCTGTATATCTTCAGTTTTCCATCAGGGTTAGTACAAAACTGGTGTTTTATGGAAAATTTTCTACCTCAATTAACCCGATTTTGACCAAAAACTTCAACATCTGTTACCATGGTAACCGGAAGTGTTAGAAATAAAATGAGCATCAATACTTTGTACGTGCATGGATACGACTAAGTCCTGAAAGTTTCAGGAAAATCGGTGACTATGCGTGCCGCAGCCCTTCTTTAAAAATTTGGTTTTCTCAGAGAACTGCTCTTAATGAGTATCATTGGCACTTGCTCGTATCCTCAGTTCTTATTAGAAAATTGCAAATTCCTAAATGCATTATACCAGTAATCGAATGACCATTTTCTCACATGTTTAGTTTTTAATTTCGTTTCGTTCAAACTAAATAAACCAAGTGAGGTAAAATGCCAGGTGGTGCTACGACACCTATAGATATATACGTTGCTATAGAATGTTGATGCTGTGTTATAGATATACTGATATTCACTGTCAGACCACATGTTGTAAATAATATTTTCTACCTTGCTGTTGATATGTATATCATAATTATGTTCTTGTATAAATATGCTGTCATGCAAACTACATGTATATATCTCCAGAAAATGGAGGCAATAAAGTTATATATATTGTATTGGTTCGGCTGTGTTTCTTATATCGCAATATTATACACTTATTTCAAGTCTGTTTGGTTTACAGTCAAAACTATTGTCCCGAGGTATCGGGGAAGACTTTTGAACTGTTGCACGAGGCCGATAGGCCGAGGGCAACAGTTCAAAACATAGGCAGCCTGCACGTACCCTACTACTTCACAAGTCATATCAACCTTCTCATTGTTTACCTATATAAGAAAGGTGAATCACGAAGAATGGAGTGCCTGTCACATAACTTGTCGTATTCTTTTATTTATTCACTCAAATGCTATCTTACAGGTATCATCGTGTAGCCAAGATATTTTACTTTCCAGATATATAAACAGTTTAGTCCTTAAATACACACCCTTAACACAATATAAGTCAAATCGCGAATTTTTTTTGGTCATCAATTAAGAAGTTCAGTATATACACCGGACACAAACGGAAATGGCCGAGCTTACACGATTGAACAACTATGAATGACGTGACACACACTCTAGCCAATCAAACGATCGCTTCGAAATCTGTTGAGGTCGAAAGGTTATCGGAATACTAAATAAAATTGGAAATTGACGGTGGCGAATTTCGTACATTTTTTTTTAATTATCGATCTAGTGAAATATTGCGATGTTTAATTGGCATGTGAGGTAAATTATTTAGTTACACTAACTGAAAGGATGACTAGCTAGGCCCGTTTGTGAAGCATACATTCTGTTTCAAGGCAAAATTCACGTTTACAAGCGTGAAAATCTGGGTTTTGCTGAACGTCTTAGTTAGCGACCTAATTAAGGAATTGTTTTCTTGATTCTGACGTTCGGTGTGTAAACGGGTGTGTATCTAAGGACTAAAGTGTTGATATATCCTGAAAGTAAAATATAATAGCTACACGTTGATACCCGTAATATACCATTTCAATGAATAATAAACCTACACGGCTACAAATGTGACAGGCACTTTTATAATCGGAAATATTGAAAGTAACCTTTCATAACATACATGTAGTAAACAGTGGTAAAATCCGATTTGGCCGGGGTAGTATTTGGGTACGTGCTGACTGCCTATGGTTCAAAATGTCTTCCCCGATACCGAGGGACAATAGTTTTGACTGTTAACCCAAAACAGACATGAAATAACTGTTTTATTACCTAATACTCTATATAACTACAGTAAAGTTCTACTTATACAATAAACAAAAAGGATATTTCGAAGACATTTTGTCATACTAATAGCGGATATTTTTTGTTATAAATTCAAGACTGTCATTATCCCCATAATTTTATTATCAAACAAATAAAATCGGCATGTAATAAAGCAAAAAGGGACAAAACATTGTTCAAGAGATATATAAAAAATACGCTATAGATCAAGCAGGGTGTTTTTGCAGGAATTTATATTGCGCATCGTAGTGCGCAGGTAACAGTTCATCCAGGGTTGTAACAGTCAAAAATGTTGCCCTCCTGGCAATGAACTGTTTCATTCCTGAATCTAAATATAAACATTAACACATGAAACAGTCAAAAATAACGAATTACTCGTTATATAGAGTGCTAGGTAATAACATAAACTATTATACCTCCCCTCAATTTCGTTTAACATGCTTTCATATTCCAATCGGTCAATTTATCCGGCGACAGGCTGACTTGAATTAGATACAGCAGACGGTCCATATGAAAACTATATTCTTAATTCAGACATATTTATTTTAGAACATATTTTATACAATTCTCAGTTACAATATCTGCAGTAGTTTGTAATTATTAAACGGTAACATGACATGTGCGTATTAATTTTTTTAGTTAGATCGTTTTGATTCAAAATTCTAAAAAAAATCACATTCTTGTCCTATTTCGGTGGATATTCCAGATAGACAAAAAGTAGATCTGTGGTCTCGCGATAATGATAATACGGACATTAATGAATTATATAAAGACCACAATTATTTAATATGATATATTGTTATAAAGAAATTGATATACTATCGAAATTACATGTTCGGTATAATATAAGAAATAGCTCACTACAGTTTCAGATCTATCGGCATTCACGAAGCTTCGGTTCATTTACACAACTAAAGCTGACTAGCTAGTCCTTATAATGTAATTGGGCCCTCAGTGATGGTTTTTGTGACTATTGTTTAAGTATACACAGGTAAGCAATATGTAACTTATTCCAAGGTAATTATACCGTATGTTCTATACAGCAATGTGTTTACATACGAACGTGATGGTTGAGCGTATGTCCCCAGGAAAATCTGCTAAGTATGTTTACTAGTATATGGCAGACAAACTTAAGTAGGTGATGCGATAGTTGACGCTTCATTCAGTTTATGACTTTTCTCATTACTTTTTTCTGATCGTGCAGGTGGTGAATCTGTGCATTCTTTATTCCTTATTTGTCATCCACACCACTCGTTTATCAAATCCAGACAAAGATAATTCACGTCCATCGACTGAATTCGTACCATGATACTGTTTAGGGGTTTAACATTTACAATGATAGCACTTAAATCAGGGCTCATGACAAACTGCATATATCCATCTTGTGCGTTAAGCACGTGTTTTGTCTGATATAGTTTTATACTATTGTCTTAATATGCCATCATAGTGTTGTTCGCAGAATAAATACTCAAACTGCGTACATAATTGTGAACATTTATTGTTACACGTATGAGGGTATTATATAGACAAAGAACGTTGTCTGATTACAAACTATGCTCGTGGACATGACGTCCTGACATAAAACACATTTCTAAGGTGAACTGTAAAGGGGCTTAACAAATAAAATATCATCGTCAGTATTAGTCTGATGTGTTTTCTCACCTCAGACTAACCAAACATGGAACAGTCCTATCACAATTCAACAGAAGAATACCACTATCTTTTACTGGCACTTGATGATTCCGCCATTCCCATTGCAGTCGTTCCATTACATGCTAAAGTATCGAAGTGTTTGCCATACCCAATGGCATTTGTTAAAACATGCGCTTTGTCGGCAAGGACAAGTGTGGTTGTATTTGTTCGTTTGATAAGTGTGCGATAGAAAGAAAATAGCGTTGCTATTAATGTACACAGTTACAAGACAATTACACCACGGTTTTCACCATTAAATACAGTTTACATTTTTGTACTACCACATTTTATAGAGATTGTTAATGCGTCGTTACATTTAAAGTCTCAATCGACGTAAGTGTTCTTATATCATTTCCACTATGTCAGACATTACCAATGCACTTACTGCTGCGTCTGTGCTTATACAATTGTTAGCGTTTAAATACTGCAAAAATGTACACTCCGGCATTCCTTCTTTAACGAGGATAATTTAGGTATAAATACATCACTGGTGGTATAGATGTCTCTTTATAATGACAGTATACCGATGTAGTGTTATTTAGGGATTACTTACTGATTTTTCATTAGGTTCTCACAGTCACTGCATTTAATATGGTGTAACATTGAATGCATTCTCGTTCTCGCGAATTGCATAAGCCGGTTTAGACGCAATGTACTGCTATGGACAATTGGCTGGTAGTCGAGTAATGCATCCTAAGATTATGATACTTTTTGCTGAAGACACGCATGTGCAAACGTGATTGGATTTAATTCCAAACTGACTGACACGCAATCGAATAGTATTAATATTAACAAACAAATGTTGCTAATATATTTAAGCCAGCGAATTTTCGAATGACCCTGGTGTAAGTGACATCACGTATATTTTATTGTTATTTCTAACGTAAATAAAATGAATTCCTCCGGATTATTGTAAAGTTGTTAATTAAATATGAATACAAATAATTTACATACACTTTTGTCTCAATTTGTTTATTACATTGAGCAAATGAGGTAAGATATTTACCCGTATCATAAATATCTAATGCAACATATGCCAATAGCTCTGTGCAATGGATGCAATTATGTTCTGTTTTAGAACTAATGCTGTTACAACAGTACATTAGTTGAAAAAAATGAAATTGTTGTCGGGATGTGAGAAATTAAAAAACTCCTATATACAATGGCATTGTCATAAACCTTTACAAATCCATTAATTACTGAGCATCAACCACCTTACCAAAACTTTGAAGTCGCTTTTCATTGGTTACCACTATTATTTTCTACTCTATTTATGTAATGGTCTTGCAATAAATTATGAAAAAGTCAATTAGATGTACTTGATTTAACACTATTGTTTTTGTTGCGGCATCGAAGTTAACTAAAATAACATATCATTTAACAAGACAATGTCCTATGAGTTTGACAAGGACCGACCCATCTTTGCACGAATAATAGCAATTCAAGGTATCGCTATATAATTCCTGTAATGTAAAATTCCTTTTGACAATACCGGTTATACATTTCGACGGTTTCTGTACCTTAGTGGATGTACATTGTATAATGTCTACGTACGTATAAACTTCGTTGCCAAAACCATTCATACAAATTTAGAATATAACCTACATTATCAGCCAATGAAAACGCCGCATTTTGGCGGTTAAATTAGGAAATAAATCGCAGTTTTGCGTGATATACCGGTGAATAGATCACGGTTTAGAGTCCATATGCGTAGGAATTATTCAGGAAGGCCGTAGGCCTGAGTGATAAATAACTATACATATGAACGACAAACCGTGATCTGTTCACCGGTATACATGTATCTATTTGCATTCTAACACGCGTAATTTGTGCAATTTTATACGGACTAATTTATCTGCGTTGATGAGTTATCTTTCATGTTGCTAAAGACAACTTCCGCCTCCTCGATAGCCTAGTGGTTGAGCGTTCGTTTCTAGTGCGGGAGGTCTCGGGTTCGATCCCTGGCCGCGTCATATCAAAGACGAAATAAACATGGTACCAGAAATTCCCTTGCTAGACGCTCAGCATAAAAGGGAAACTGGCTTCTCTTCTCTCATACCCTCGTGGCGATGGATTGCATCAGGAACGCTTGCTTCGCCCTTTTTAATCATTAAAAAAGTACTTAATATGTTCTAACTATAACGTAATTAGGCCGAACACACATGTTGTATTTGAGCTGTATTTATTGTTCATATTTTACTAACCTTCAATTAAGGTTAACAATTGCAGTACAATTGTGGAAGCCTTATTTTGAATAATCGGAACAAAATGTTATAGCAAATCATGAATACATGTTTTCTTCGTGTATTTGCCAAATATTAATTAAGTGTGCTGGATATATAATTACGTAAAAATATCAATGTGTATTATATAGATGTATGCTACATAAAGTGTAGTATGGTAGTATGGCAAAATCAGAAGGTTCTTAAAATATAAGTTGAACACATCTTGTGTTGCCAGAAAGTCGGTTGTAGTAGAGCTTATCATAAGTATAAATCGTTTAATCAGGTCAGTCACTTGTTTACATAATATTGTATATAGAAACATTACAATTTCTCTTATAAATGTCTTATTTGAATAGACGTTATGTGTATTAATATGTAACTTAGTGAATACGGTGTTGGTTTTTTCTCAAATTAAACAATAAAAATATATTGTTATGATATTGCAATGTTTGTATACAAGTGTCAGACATGATTAAACGGACTATACTTTTGTTTATATAATCATATATGATTGGCTGGTGCACGAAGTGGGGTATTTGATTATACAAATACTTAAGCAATAATTGATCTTACAAAAGGTTTTCTAAACAATACCAGTATATAACTTATACCCTATGTACAATGATACTCACACCTTTAACCGCGGATTCAAAAGCTTAACTTAATAATGCTGGCCTAAAAAAACCGGATCAAGATTTGTGGCTTAAGCATGAGGAGCTATACACTAGTATATCGCATGTCATTGAACCTACGCATCTTACAGGGCTCCAGAGAGTTAGGGGTATGTGGCGTATATATGTTGAGACTTTAGATGACAAAGTTGACCTAGTTTCGGCTGGGGTCATTTTACGGGGTAAACGTCTACCCATATTAAGTACCAACCCATTACGACTCGATGGTGAAAATACTGTTCGCATCAGAGTGAAAGACATACCGCTTTCAGTTGATGACGGTACTATTACACACACTCTTATTCGCAGAGATATTGAAGTGATATCAGCTTACCGCGAGAAACTACGCATTGGCGGTAAACTCACGAACTGCGACACTGGTGACCGTGTGATAATTGTTAAAGCCTCATCCATGAACACTCCTTTGAATAGATTCATGACGTTTGGTAAATTCAAAGCAACCGTCTTCCATCGCGGCCAAATTAAGAAACAGTCTAAATGTAGCAAATGTCTACAAGTTGGTCATACAAATGCTATGTGCGAAAACGACTGGGTATGCACTCAGTGCAATGAATCCGGTCATAAGCGGAGCGATTGTGACGCTATTAGCAGACACACCGAGAGCGACATCGATGAATCGGAATGCTCCGATGATGGACGGAAAACAGTGAGTGACACTGAATTTCACACGCGGAAAACATCGACCGTTGTATCCAATGCTGTCAGTACTTCTGAGTATCGTGAAACTCGTGCTACGGACAAATACAAACCAAAGCCAAAGAAAACTAACACGACACAGATACACGGACAACAGACTATGATCAAATTCGTGCTCTATACTCCGGATAGTGACACGAAAACTCCAAATAAACAATCATCGATACACGTTGTTCGTTCTCCACCTACACCGGCTGAAGAACTACACGATGAATCAAAGAAACAACGAAAATCAAACAACAAATATAAATGATCGCGTTATGTGATATTTATTCATTTGTACAAGGATTACACGAACGCGGATTTCTCAAGGGACTTTCCATTACGATTAACGATTACACATCGATATACGGTCATGTGACCGATCTTACCCACCCGCGTCGGGTACAAAATAGACAGACATTTAAAGCATAGGTACATTGTGTACCATAATAAACATTATGTATTATATTGACATATATGTATAAATATGCATGTTATATGTTTCTTCATATGCATAATTTTGTATACATGTAAATACACCGTTCTATCGAATATATTAGGAACCCAACTTTACGTCTGAACATGAACAATTTGTTTAAATACATAAAGTATCTTCATACTATTAGATATAACTTTGAAGTGGTTTTGCCATTCTCGTCGTATACGACTAATGTTACTAATTTGCACACTAGTGCGTTTCAAACATGTTTTTGTCTAAACATATATATTTGATGAATACTATACACAATGTTTCTATAAACCATATGCGTTGCTTTAACTGTGAACTTGAACTATACATACATCATCATATATTTCATAACATTATACACACCATCTTTTTTCACATCTACTGCACTTCCACGTTTAATTCCTTCCTAAAGAATCATCATTCAATTAGATGACAACTTCATTACACTTAATATCCCTAAATACTCAGGGTTTAAGGGATAAGCATAAACGTGCCCGCTTATTGCAATGGTTAATACACCAAAAAGCTGATATAACGTTTTTACAAGAAACTCATTTTACGGTTGACCTTGAAACTGTTCTTTATAATGAATTTGATCAATGGGAACAGTACCATTCGTTCGGATCGAATAATAGTAAAGGCTGCTCCATCTTAATAAATAAGTCAATAATATGTAATGTGTTAGATTCCTTCACTGGAAATAATAACGGAAGATTCGTCCTACTTAACATTGAGTATAACAATAATATAATTACATTAATAAACATATATGCTCCTAATGACAAAGAAATCAGAAACGTGTTTTTCAAAAACATATCTGAACATATTGCGGAACATTCACAAGGAATAAAAATGGTTGGAGGAGATTATAACGAAACATTACATAACATTGACAGAATTACAATATCAAATAAAACCAATAAGCATCCAAACTTAAATGATTTGATGAAGTCACACAATTTAATATAAATAAAACAAAAACACAATTTACATGGCGTAGAAAAAATGGAACCGAAAAAAGCAGAATTGATTTTTGGCTCATTGAAGAAAACCTTAGTCCACTCATTTTGTCAACAGACATTCGTCCTGCCCTGATTAAATATACTGACCATCTAGCAATTTCACTTAAACTAAAACCACCTATAGAAAGAGGACCAGGTTTTTGGAAACTTAACAAAGCATATTTATGCGATACCGAATATTGCGATGAAATAGTGGTTATGATTGGAAGCTTAACGACATTAAACATTACAAATCATAGAACAAAATGGGAAATATGTAAAAATAACACAAGAGAAATAACAATTAAATATTCTAAAAAGAAGTCAAAGGAAAGAAAATGCAAACTATCATATCTAGAAAAGCAACTAAATGAACTATATAAAAAGGACTTAAATACAAACAATGAGGAAATAAAAACACAATTCACCAATATTGAAGCGGAAATTGAAAATATCTATAGTTTCAAAGCTAAAGGGGCACAAATACGCTCACGGGTGTTACTGTTAGAAGACGACGAAAAAAACACAAACTATTTTTTAAATCTTGAAAACTCTAGACAAACTCGAAAAGTTATTAACTCATTATCAACAAATGGAAACATAATTACTGATAAAGAAACCATATTGGAAGAAACTGTAAAATTTTATGAAAATCTTTACAAAAGTTCACATGTAGTCGGTGACGAATACTTAAACTCAACGGACACTGATAACACTTTAAACGATAATGAAGCTAAAGAATGTGAAGGACCCGTCACATATAAAGAAGCTACAAATGTTATCAACATAATGAAAACAAATAAAAGTCCAGGTCTGGACGGACTGCCAATAGAATTTTATAAAGCATTTTGGAAACAAATAATGCATTTGGTAGTTGATTCTTTAAATGAAGGTTTTGACAACGGTGAACTCTCTTTCACGCAAAAACAAAGCGTATTTTCACTACTATTTAAAAAAGGTGATCCTAATAATTAAGAAAACTGGCGACCTATATCTCTTCTCAACACTGACTATAAAATTTTAGCAAAGGTTTTAGCCATGCGCTTACAGAAAGTACTACCAAGTATCATAAGCCACGACCAACAAGGGTTCATTAAAAACAGATATATTGGATACAACATAAGACAAATTCAAGACGTTATTGATTACAAAAACATAACAAACACTCCAGGAGCTGTCTTATTTTTAGATTTCAAAAAAGCTTTTGATACAATCGAATGGTCATTTCTACACAAATCTTTGTTGAAATTCGGATTTAAAGATTCCTTTATACAATGGGTAAACGTTATGTATACCAATATTACCTCATGTTTAATAAATAATGGTTGGAGTTCCAAATTTTTTAAAATACATCGTGGCGTCAGACAAGGATGCCCATTATCAGCACTTCTATTTATTATTGTCGCTGAAATAATGGCAATTAAACTAAGAAACAGCACAACATTTAAAGGAATAGAAATAAAAGTCGGAACAGATGTTAATAACAAAAATAAACATATCAAACTTACTCAGTTAGCAGACGACACAACAATATTCATACAAAATGAAAATGAAATAAAAATATCTCTAGAAATAATCGAAGAATTTGGTAAATATTCAGGTCTAAAACTAAATAGAAATAAAACGCAAGGACTCTGGATAGGTAGTTCTAAAACCAATACACACAATGTCGATAACATAGAGTTTACGAATGCATATGTTAAAGCATTAGGAATTTACTTTGGTAATAGCTCCAATGAATGTGAAGATCTAAACTGGCAAAATAAAATTGAAATATGTAAGCATCTGATACAAAAATGGCAAAAACGAAAACTAACCTATTACGGGAAAATAACAATAATCAAAAGCTTAATACTTCCAAAGCTGACATACTTAATGCAAGCAATGTCCACTCCCAAACAAATTATAAAACAGGTCACTAAACTATTCTCAGATTTTCTTTGGAGCAATAAACGCGAAAAAATTAAAAGAACAACACTAATAGGAAATAAACTTGACGGAGGCTTAAGCATGGTTGATATAGACAGTTATGTAAATTCCCTTATACTAAAATGGATCCAAAACTTGAGATCATCTTATAACGCAAACTGGAAGATTATTCCTTGTTTATTACTGAACCAATTCGGTAAAGGACTATTAATATTTGAAATGAACACAGATAACTTAAAATCGCTCCCTAACACTAAAACAACATTGCCCTCTTTCTATGTAAATATCATAGATACATGGATTAAATACAACAACCTTTCAACTATAACAGCACCAAAATCATTCAGTACAATCAGGAACCAAATCATATGGGGCAATAGGTATATCAAATTTAAAGGAAAATGTCTCATATTTAACTCATGGATAAATTCGGATATATTATTTGTTAATGACTTAATTGATATAAACGGCAAAATAAGCGAACGCAAAATATATGATAAGCTTAAAAATAAAACAAACTGGATTTCAGAAAGTGAAACTATTAAAAAGGCAATATCCTCAGAATGGAAGACAAAAATCCAAACAACAGAATCAGTTAAAACTATCATTAAAACTCAATTACGATTTACAAATACGAAAATCATTAAAAGCAAGGACTACTACTTAGAATTCATCAAAAGAAAATTCGAAACACCTTATCTACATAAACATTGGGAATCAAGCTTTAATAAAAACATCAATTGGCTTAGCTACTACTATTTCATAAATAAAGCACTCGTCGACAATCGCGTCAAACAATTTAAATATAAACTGTTGCACAATATAATTGCCACAAATGAAAATCTCTACAAATGGAAAATATTCACTTCCACAAACTGCTTACACTGTGGGGCTTTAGAAAACTTAAATCACTTTTTTATAACATGTTCTTACATGGACTCATTCTGGGAAAAGATACTCAACATATTTTCAGAAAATGGCATAAACAACAAAATAAACTCTTTAGAATATATAATAATAGGCTATAACATCATGTATAAACAATATGAAATAATAAATGTAATATTAAGTCTAATAGGATACTCTATTTATAAAGATTATTTTAAAAGTGAACGTAGGAAAAACAAAACTAACATTCTCCAAATATTATGTATTGATTTAGACACATTATCTCGATATTACAAATATAAAAATAAAGAAAGCTCAGATTTCATGAAGAAATTTTGTCAATCTCTCAACATTCCCTAATTTCATTTATGATATCTTAATTTAAACATACAGCTTTAGAAATAAAAAACTGGCAAAATTTGTAAACTTTACAACTTTATTATTAAAATATTGTTACATCATTTATTGTATATATGTACACTTATATATTGTAACCTGTTGTGAATAAAATATAGAAAGAAAAAAATAATGCTGGCCTTAAGTTCCCATTATAACTTCTAAACAGTTCTAGACATGAAATGCAGCGAAATTCGTATCACAAACCAATGAAATACAAATACTGAGGATTTTATCAAATTGAAAGAATCAATCAAACAACTACGACAGTCTGACAAAACAAAGTAATACGTATTGATGACGAGACAGATCTCGTATGCATGTGTAGATCTACCGTATCAGACATATCACAGAATTTGTGGAATTACCATCATCACATCAGCGTTAAGAACGTACTATAACGTATTCGATATTTGAGCATACTAAGTTATTGCAAATCTCTCATCGCAATTATACACAAGCTTGCATCTGAACTGAAAGTATGTCACTCAGTAGGAACACATCGCAATTTCTATCACCACTATGCACTTGAGAATGAATCTAAAGACAAATAATCAATCATATACATCCGATTCAAAAGCGAATATATTTTTTATTACCAACGGCTCTATACATTTAACAAAATATTTCAAAAAACAACTAGGACGGTTTTTAAACTATTTTTTTTATTTTGAACTCAGATGTACCGTCTTCCCAAGCTTATCATCAATCGTGAAATCATTCGGATAGCAGAATGATATTATTTTAGTACGATCACTTGAGCACTAGGTTATTCTAATAACAACACACACATAGGTAATAGTACGATACATGTTTGTATTTACTCCTGTATCAATGGGTCAATTAAACATAGTCTACTCGAATGTTACTATATAGTATCTCATTACTACTAAAACCCGTACTTACAAAACATACAATACAAATTTGATTTTACAGTCTTCATTTTACTTCACTTCGGCAATACTATTTTATCTATCTATCGTACACTATTAAATAGCATTGCCCTAAATGATCCCCTAGTCTAACAGATATACACTACCCAAAAGTTCTATCCCGCCACCATAATTATGTTAATACTGCACGTACTCTCATGAAATTTTGCATACCAATACTTGAATAATACTTGCATTTAGTTATGTATTCATTTAGGCAGGTATACTGCCATGCAACTCGTTACATGCGCGTTTTGTAATGAAGTCTATTTTACAAAGTCACAACGCATTTCACCCAAAATGTTCATGAACACGTGCATATTGCAACGCAACAAGTACGTGTTCATTAACATTAAGCACAACCAATGTCTGCCCTCCAAGAAAAACACGTAACATGCCGAGATTGACACAAAACGAACTTGGAAGTAGTGTAAGAATTTTACAAAAATCTTCACATAGGCTATTACAATGAAATGTCAATTTTGCAAATTATGCTTGGGTGTTGATTTAAAAAATTAAAGGATCCTGTGAATGAAAAAAACGGAAATAAACATTAAAATAACATTTACAAACGAAATAGAAAATCATTTTTGTAATAAAAAGCAAAACTAAGGGCCGCAACTTCATCCAAGTTAATGACATCCAGATAGGTCAACCGCGTTCCGTTTGTGCCAAATTCAACATATTAGGTGTTTTTCGCGTAGGAAAATATTCACTTACAAAACCGTACATATAAACGTGCTTTTCGACGCACATGTATTACACGTGTAAATTATGCTAGATTACATAAAAAGTCTAAAACGGTGAATTCGACCGTAAGTAGGCCAGAGATAAACTAATATTTGGCTTCATTGGTTATTCATACGCAATACACCGAATGTACTGAAAGTAACTGAAAACGATCAAAATAAACCAATACTTAGCTGCATCTCTTAATCATGTATCGGTATGCGAAATTTCAGGTGAATACATGCATCTTTCACAAAACGGGAATGAAATATAAACTGGCGGTTTTGCACTTTTGGGGAGTGTACAATAATAAAATAAGAGTGGACCCGATTACTGGAAGGTCAGACATGATAATATTTAACATGAAAATACTGATCAAACATCACACACACGACAAGGTTAATTGTATGCCATATATAAACAACATTTCTCGAACTGCCGAACCTCATATTGTCTATGGTCATGTTTCATTGTCTATAGTCATAATTGATTGTCAGGTTGACCTTGCCATGTTGTTTCGTAACATCCATTTATGTCATATATTGCCAGAAATAACATTTGCTTGCAATACTTATACATGTATTTATAAGAAATCAAAGCCATTGTGCAATGTTTGGAACAAAATGGGTTTACCATACTCCAATGATAGCAATTGATATTGATGCGCAATATAAATTAATCGTAGTTGTCGATAATAATAAACCTGGAAACATCGCACAGTTTATTTTCATTGGCATTTTGTATGGCAATAATGCCTGATAAGAACGTTAAGTAATTGTCTTGTCGAGCCATCAATTCGGATATTGTTAATTACACTTAAAACATGACGCTATAGTCACTATAAAACAGCAATAACGTTTTATGACAATAAACAGCGATTACAATGAAAGTAATCATGGTTTACGACGAATAACTTTATTAAATGATTGTGTTAACGACATATTATTGATGATGAATGCTTAAGATATGAAACTGAGCGAGGAGTTCTTTTCTACAATCGGCAAATCTTATAAGTACACATGTGTTCATTTCCCCATAGCTCGATCAATACGTGTTTGACATTGCTGAAATTTTCAACATATGTAGAGTGAACATGTGGAATTACAATAACAAGCGATGTGTTTGACATCTGATTACAATTGTCACATACAGAATAAACAAATGATGACATCATCAGAATCTAAATTCACACATTTTTGCCGTGTGTTCATCGGGCGATTGTCAGGTTGCCAATGCACATATGACACCGCTGTGCTGATAATGTTTCGGTATTTAGTCTCTGTACTTATCACGGAGACAGAAATAAAGAAAACAATGATAGGAACAAAGCCAAATTGAGGTTACGAAATACCGACTTTGAACATAAATGCAATTTCGGAAATGCTTAACTCCCCTTGACCATGACAATCAAAAGATATTTTTAAAAGTAAAAACACCGTATGGATGAGTGAACTATTATATTATCTTGTGTTTTTGTATTTGACGATAAATCTAAAATTCAAATTTACCATACATGACAATATTTGCAGATACGCGTCAAATTCTCGGTCAATTTACGTTTTTTTATGTTGCATGGTTCACTGAACGACTGTAATTTATTTTGGAGAAAAAACTTTATACAGCCAATCATGTGATATATAGTCAACACTATGTACACAAGCGTTCATGCAAAAATGATAACAAATAAAAAAAGTTACAACGGTAAAACCACGTTTGCCGAGTGTATTTATTAGCGATCATGTTGATATTTCCAGGAATATTTAAGAACGGCACATTGAATTGAAATGCCTTTGCTTCATTAATGTATGTACACATATTTCTGATTCATATGTCACTTAGCGTGAACACCAGTACAACCGATAGTATATTTAATCATGGTAGGTGCGACAGATAGTTCGCATTATTCTACATGTAGCTGCATGAAATAACTATTTACTCTCCATGATCCAAACGAGTGAGAGAAAATTAACAGGATGCTTGTAGAATCATCTATGAAGCTTCTAAATTGATCTCCATTGATAAAGTACCTAGATTATCTAGTACGGTTGATCGTAGGCAATACAGTAACGTACAACTTTTGAAACGCCAACAACAAAAGAGGCATCCCATGTCAAACATCAGTTGTATATGCATGGAGTCAAATTCCACAGAAACTTGGCAACTTCTCTCCAGTCAATGCTTTCAGAACCCAACTCATTGTTAACAAACATAAGGTCCCTTTTTATTACTACTCTGGCAACCGTAAACAACAAATTATAAAAACCTGTCTCAGAACCTAATGCAGCAACCTAAACGAACATTTATTTTCTTAAAACTTGATACAGAGTCTTCATCTTTGAATGTGGATAAAATTGAGAGTACTCACCAGGACTATTTATAGTGTGATCTTTACCAGCAACAACCCAATGAACTCTTCGATCACATTCAGAACCTTACTACCCTACTACCTTTTTATATAGCGAATCAGTTTTTTCGAGTGACGCTAACAGTGAAATATTCGCACATTGAATGCCAGCGAGAAATGAACTTGTGTTGAAGTTCTCAATTACGCGAAAACATGATATGGTCACGGTTTGTGTTTTGGCAAAGATTTCACATAACGAATTGATTTAAAACGAAATCTGACAAATGGAGTATTTGTTTCTAAACCATTCTGACCAAACAAAACTAATCGCAACGTGCACAAACGCTCATAGACGGATCCATACGAACACCGCCAACGATGTACAACGTATACATACTTATGCGACCGAATTCATTTAAAGTCCTATTCTCCAGTTGACTTTGTGGGGTATTCGTTATGTGAGAGCGGGGCCTTAAAGGTGCTGCCTCACGTATTGGTTTAATGCAAAAACAAATTTTGTCAAACGGTCCCTCAAGTTTGGTATGGTTGCATGGATATGCCATAAACAACCACTCTGAGATTTAAAATAATTTGCTAAACATCGGCATTTTGTAGTTATTTAGTATTTTTACATCCAAAATTCTATAGGGTATTATTACCCTATAGAATTAATACCACCATCACATACATTGCTTCAAATTTATTTGCATTCGATGGAAACGAATTGCAAAACTAACCGAATACCTCACTGATGTTTACGCTATAGTTTGCTGATGTTACAGATTGATCACGTGTGCATTACAAAGTATAATGGAAGGAAACTAAGCACTATTTTTAAAAGGACAAATACAGAGTGCTCGATATTAAGAGTGGTTTAAATTGCTTATTTGCCATAACTCTTTCAAAAAGCAACCGTCAGTGACTGTCTATTACGTAAATACATGGTTAGGTAGGAAAATTACATAATGCAAAATATTTAGCCCGATCTGTAAGGAAGTCCCTTTAAGCACGATAAAAGGAAAAGTACTAGAATCATTTATAACTTATCAACGCTTCAATATTATCTAAGACGGTTATCTTTATAGTATAATATCGTAATAATAATACATGTAACAATTATGATGATATCTTTATTTAAAGAAGATGCGCCACAATAAGAGTATAACAATTATACAATTAGATAAAACATTTACAATGTGGTCTTCTATCTAAAGACCTCTTTTGCGCAAAGCAATTTCAAAGATTTAATTGAAATATTCCCAATATCTTAATAATGTTGTATAATAATAATGATATAAATAATAATAATAATATTTGTATAAATGCATTAACACACGAACGGGTGAACCGATGTCATAATTGTAGAAAGAAATACATACAACCCTGTACAGTCAGATTTAACCTATATCAATTTATATATGACCGGTTCAAATACTTCGAACACTTATTTGGAACATGATCATTTACAAAGAGAGAACATTATTCAATCAATTTGATGTGAAATATCCTATCGCTACAATGTTAGTCACGCTGTGATAACGAAGGTTCGAATAGAACTTAATGAAACACGCAGCATGTCGACTTACGGTGAAAGTCAATAACCCTGTCATATTAACTACGATTGGTCTATATATTTGAGCCAACAATCAAGTCTTATTAATGTCTAGACATTCATTGCGCAAAGCAATTTCAAAAGATTAAACCATTGGCTTCACAATAGGTAACAATTACGCGGTATGGTCGGAATACGACTTAACACAATGAACATATATTACATGTAATAATATAATATTATCATAATAGTGTTGGTTCTGCATTTCTTCAAATTTCGTTAACTTAAATAAAACGCACCAACGAATATTATGTTCAGTTCCGTACATGAAACAAAACGGAAAGTATTTATTTGTAATCAAAGTAAACAACATACAGTATCACTAATAATGTTGTAAAATGCAGTGTTGTGTTTAGAAGTAGTGTCTACAAAAAGTATATAGCGGTATATTTGCTCATATCAAGGGTACGTGTACACTTAGTTTTGGTGTTGTGGTAACTTTCACACTGTTATCTATCCCGGAATTTTTGTATTGATAAATTGAATGATCAATTGAAAAAATTATATTAATTTTATAAATTAATATGTAAAAAGTCAATTACATTTCGCTTAATTCAGTATTTTCTAAAAGTATGTATTGCATATTTGAGGGCGGTAAACCTTTCCCGCCAGAGAAAACGGACTTTCAGATAGATTTGGTTCAAATTGCCGTATGTACTGTTTTCATATACCTCTGACGGAACCGATACTGATGCAACGCTCAAACGTAAGCTCATGATACATGATATGTGAGTCTCGTCAGAGCGTAACCATCGGTTTTAAGTTCCATCAGAGCCATATGAAAACAGTACAAGTCCCTGACAGAACTGAGAAGTAGTGTAACAGGATCCTTACCATGTATGTAATGACGTATGCGTTGGCAATAGTATTCATATTAGACAATGGGCGGGGTACTAAACCATTAGGGATCGGAATTCAGAAAACAGACATAATTGTTGCGATTAGTAGTGTTATGATTAGATTGTATACGTATATATTTGTTTGTAGACAATATTATTAATTCTTATTGAAGGCTCTGTTTAGAGGTCTGGACAAGGCGTATACGTATAACTTCTTATCCGCAATGATAGTTCTTAGACTGCCACTATTAATAAAATAACAATATATCAATTTAAGAACACCATTGTCTTCTCGAGATGAAAGGTCGTGAGGTATTGAAATTAACTGTCAATGTCAAGACCGATGGTGTAAGATGCGAAATGTATATTAATAATCACATAATGAATGATCAAGTTCGATAAACTAGCTAAATGCAAATTTAGACAAATATTTACCAAATGTGATTGTAAATATACACAGTTGCGTATAACTGGTTAGATGTGGTTGGTTTATTATTTACGTAGTTGATACTGTTACTGGGGACTAATTTATTCTTGTGTAGTACCATTGCTTCGAATAATCATTCCTTGTTCTGTTTCTGCATGGCATTAAATTTTAGAGAAGGTTATTACTGCTTTAAACACTTAACTCATTGTTTTTTCTCAATTAGAGTTCATTTCTGAAATTGGTAACCAGAGTAACGTAGCGAAGTATGTCAACATGATTCTTGAGAAAGAATAAAGCAAATGTGTTTAATATGTGGATAAATTACTTAAAATTAACTCTTAAGAAATGTATTTCTTCATATTTGTGAGGTTTTCAAAAATGTTGCATACAGTAATGACATAATGTCAAAATAGCAGGTTTTCCTGTAGACTGGCTCATATACATGTATAGTTTGTTACATTTATACTTACTGCATACTTCTCTTCAATCGTTAGACACTGTTTTTTACTAGTATGTATTCCGTTCTAAACTCATTTTCCTGTTGGCACGACTGAAGTCAATACAAAATGATTGTACTTCTTCCAAATATCATCCAAACATCATCATGATACGGTAATACACAAATTGAACAACATTTGTTATAAAAATGCAACATTATACACATATATAAAATAACTAATAATTCTTTTGCATAAATTTACACGTTACATGCAATTAACAGCGAAAAACAGCAATATTGTATTTCATTTATAATATTTATAAACCGTTTAGTAGAACAATATTATCCCCACACTGCGATAGGCTTTCCTGTTTTAAAAGATATATATACGTTGTGTGTAAGTAATACTGAAACGTCGCATTACAAAATCCTTAAAAAATATTGCTCCTTCAAATTCGTATACATTAATTTAGTTGTAGATTACATTTTACATGTATGAAAATAACAACAAATCAGTCATGGAAGGCCACACCTAACAGAAACAGAAGGACACAAAATACACAAGACAAATAACGGCACCGACCAACAAATACAGACCATTAGTGCATTTGACTACCTGTGTAAGTTTGACAATGCTTACTAATATTAATATTATATTATATAAAAATAAATCAAATATTTTAGCCGAACAAAATCAGCAACAAAGACCAATTTACAAAAAGCAGAAGTAGAAATATTTTAATCGAAATCAAACAAAGATTGTTAGGACACACAATAATAATGGCAGAATCCACAAAACTGCTTTACAGTGGACACCACCAGGATAAAGAAAAAAAATGCAGAGCTAGAACAACATGGAGATGAACGGTAACAGCATAACTGATGACCATGGAATAGTCCTGGGGCCGTCGAAGATAGAGAGAGCTTGAATTATGTCCAAATAGGGATGTAGACGAAAAGTAAGTCAGTAATAATAGTATTACTGCAGACCAATGACCATTTTCTAATCTTAAGTTTTGTTGAAATTCGAAACTAGTGGAATACATGTAGCAAGAGAATTAGCAAACAACAGAAACAAAAGGCACACTTCAAGATTAGATGATAAAGCACGTTAATAAGTTCTGATGCATTACCGCCTTGCACAGTGCATTAGTACTAATTCCGTTCCATGTACATCTGAATTCCCTGAACGCTTTAGATACTTTCATGTTTTGTTTAATGACAATTTGTCGTTTCATGTGATAATTGTAGTGTTGGCAGTAAATGGCATGGTTACATTATCAACAGCAATATTGGACACATTTGCAATCCCAACGGAGTCCAATGTGCGTCTGGTATACAGAATGAAGTTTATTTGTTCATGCACTATTGGTCGTTTTAATATAAATCATACTATTATACATTGGCAGCATATTTGGTTGTATTTGAATTGTTAAATTTATCAAATGTAGGAAATACTCATTTGTCACCCTGTGTGTTAGATCCCAAAACGTCATTATACCTACTCTGTCCTGTTCCATAAATATGTATGTGAGATAAGTGTGAGGTTTGGTGCACTGTTAAACGTTTAAACTCCGCCCATTGACATCTGTCGCTGTCCATACAAAGGCTGAATCCCTTTGTTCAACATTCTTTGATGCATTAATTGTTCACTTTATAGTTAAGTAGACAATTGCCAACAACTTGTAGCCACTGTGACATTTTGGGATACTGTGGTTTTTTTATGTGCCCTTCGATGTCCGGCATATTGTTGCTTCGTTTCTTTCAAAGTGAATGTACACTGTATCTGTTGAGTGTTGTTTGTAGATTGTCCTTGTGTTTTGTGGTCTGTTCTTTTGGAGCTCGTACGGGTTTGTTTGACTGACTGACTATGTGTCAGGGTGGGTGTCGTTTTGGGGGCGGTTCAGTATTTCGCGACCTGCTGTTTTGACGAGTGCTGCCTTTTCCATCCGAGTATTATTATCTGTATGCCCAAACCAAAAAATCATTTCTAATAGAATTTCCTTTACTTATACATGCCTTCATAAGAAATAACTATACTGATAGTTGTATTTCAAAAGCATCATTTACTTTCAGTGAACCTCTTCGTTGATCCGTTGTTCATTTGCATAGGATATGCTGAATGTGAAGCTAGTATAGAACATGTTCTATTATCTAATGTTTCTGTTCATAATATGTTGCTTCTATGTTTTGAGTACTTACTTAGCTCCCTTTAGACAACAAATACACGGCACAATGTCCAACGCACAATTGAAAGAGAAAATGAACTGCATCAATAGAAACATTATCATCTTTTTTGCGGTTGCCATAATACGCAAATGTTCTGGAACAGGATAAAGTAATATTGCAATACAAACCATGTTAACGGAGCGTTAAATGAAATCGATGCATTCATGTATTTTTCGAAGAACCATATCTTATCACTAATCGCTCTAGTGTATGGAAAACAATATATCGTTAAAAGTAGATACATGTATAAAAATCAATAACCACCTTTTACCTCATTTAAGATTAAATTTGAGGATAGATTAAAACTAAATCAACGCTAGCCCAAGAAGAAGGAAATCTAGACAATTCTAACATAATATGGGAACAATTCATGAACTCCTGAAGACATCTGTGACAATCTAATCATTATGACCAAAATGAAAAACATCGCTATAAGACAACTAGGTTTTTAATTTTATCTGTCTGTGTCTCTTTGACATGAGAAGGGTCCCAATCCCTCGATATTAACCCCTCAACATGCCATTAATGTGTACATGTATGTATAAGTGCTGTTTTGTGTTTACCTGTACTGTTGAAATGTGACATTGTAAGATTTGTAGAGGATGATTCTCCGTCCCCAATAAAACCAATAGTCAGGGAGAATAAATGGATGGGGTTACCCTTCTGGGTAAAGAAATGAACCACTGAAAGTCAAAGTTAAAACAACCAGATGCTATCACATGAATTAACAATACGACCATAACAAACTGGACAGGGAGTTTGCGATGTCTAAAAAGGTTGTGTCATCAATCAATCATTCCACTAGAAATGCATACATTTCTACGTGCTGGATACAAGCGACTCAAAGTTTGATCAGTATGTATATGATCATTCTCCATTACAATGAAAACATACTTTAAGCTTGATATTTACTAAGCTTTTAAATGTGTGTGTCCGAGTATATGACTTGACGCAATTCGTGTGTAAATAATGTCAAAAGTTATAATTATAGGCGATAAGCATAATGTTATTCAAATGTATTCTTGAATTGAACCGAGAACATTTTTTCCGAAGTTGTGTCTTCTTCAAAAAGTATTGCATGTATCAGAAATTATGTTTCAATGCGTAGCCAAGAAAAACGATAGCACAGTAACTAATGTCATTCACACAGGAACTAACTTGACATCGGTTTGCAGTAACTTATTGACTGGACACCAATGATCAATTGGAGGTGAAAACCCTTAACACGCAAGTTTGCCTAATAAGCACATATCAGAAAACATAAGCAGACACAGCCAATCATTTTACGGCTAAGCTTATTTCTAACATATTATCGTTGGTGCCTTGTTAGCCAGAAAATGACTAATGATCACATTTGCTCATTAGGAAGCAACGGTCTCTCGTAAAACGAAATAAACACAACTTAATCATAGTCATTTAATGTGATTTCTGATAATAACGACATCGTGTCTAGCTATAAAGGATTGCTGGCTACATGTAAATGAGACTTAAGTAGAGTCTGAAAATGGACAATATCAATATTTTCACATTTCGTGTAACAGCAGTTTCCTATTGAGGAAACATGCGTGCATCTAACTGTATAGTATTGTCAACAATATGTTAGGGAAAGTACAAGTATTTGTCCATTCCTGAGAACTAATGGAGACAAGGCCAAGAAGGGGCCGAGTATTCATATTTTCTCAGGAATGGACAGATACGCGGACTTTCTCAGACTTAAAATACACCAGTATTTGGTTATATGTAAAGATACAGTAAATGTAAAAATGTTAAAAAATATATTTTTACCAAATAAGTCGTTTCTCATGTACCTCTTATAAATAATCAAAATACAAACTTGGCCATGCCAGACCAAGTGGACCATGTTTTTTTGTGAAACTAGTTTAATAACACAATAACTCTCCATTTCTCTTGTAATGGAGTGTAGTCCATCAAAACATATATAGTTATTTGTGTGTTACATGATAAAGCCATGTGGTCACTTTCGTAGACGCAGGCCGTTTGTATGTTGTTTTTTCTGCCTTTTGTGGTGTCATGTCCAATTTGATATTTACTTTTTTCATTTGCCAAATCAGGAAATGGGCACATGCATATTAAAGGAAAGGAATATATTACTCCACGGAAACAACCTATCGAGTATGACACGGAAATGTGAACAAAGAACAACAAAATACTCAGTAAGTTAAAAAAGTGAATGCATGTGTGCATAATATACATTTTGTGCAATAAAAGCCTACTTGGACAGTTGTCATAGCTCGACACATATCTTCAAATCAAGAACTATAAATAAATGTATTAAAGATGATATTGATCGTATACTCACCTACGTATAGTGTATTTATAAAATACTAAATATTCGATTGATGTTTTTTGCGAGTGACAAAACAACATAACATACCGTCTGCATATCTATTTTATTCGAACGTGGATTATACATTTTTTGTTGATATTACAATAAGAATTTTCAACAAAGATGCCAGTGACATGGACTCACGTTTGGACAAGAAAAACATGTTGTAAATGTATTAAATTATGTATGTTTTAATCCTACTGGCGATCATAATAAACCAACACATATTATTCTCAACGGATACAAAGTATATGACAGGTGATTTAATAATGTTGCTTAGTGCTGCTTACAGGGTATGTATTTCATGATTTAGGACCTGTTATATAATTCAATTAGTAACTGAATATCTAACTGATCAGTTGCTTAATTTGCTGCATTACCGTTGTTATATCATCGAAAATAAGTTTTACCGACTGATCTAATGTCATTTAAAGCGTCTCAAAAACAATGGGCGCCCAACCGCATCGTTGCTTTTTGTTTATATTGCACACACCATTGGAATCGTATAAGCATGCTACTTTGCGCATTACCATGTACGGTTAAATAGACATAGTTCGATAACATCGAGCTTGTTAAACTGTGTGGGTGTTTAATATTGTTACGATAAATAGAGGATCTTACATGAGTGTCTTTCTATATTGAATTTATTAAACGAGTTGGATAAAATGATAAAATGCGAGGCTCTGCCGAGCATTTTATCACTTTTATTCAACGAGTTTAATAAATTTAATATGGAATGACACGAATGTAAGATTCTTTTTATCACATAAACTAAATACACAGTAAAAGTTTATCAAGAATGCACACACTTCCCCTTCAGCAAATAAACTCCATAGGAGTAAAGCGGTTCATTGAAAGAGCTAAGAAAATAGTGCAACAATGTATACTCCAATATGTTAATTTTTCTGCCTTTGAAAATAATATTTTTAGGGTATCTAAAATCCTGCAGATGTAAAACTACGCTTAACAACGTAAATAATTAAATCTAGGACCGCAGCAACACAACGTATTCTGTTCTGTTCCGTGTTCCGTTCCGGGTTTTAGTAACAACCAAGGACAGGGGAAGTAACTAGGTTTCCCGCGTGAAGTTATTCGCGATTCGTCTGAATAGCCGAAAATAACTGATTGTACACGATGCAAGTACTTGGTAAGCAAGGAAAATCGTCTTTAATACTCAAAATTAACGGATTTTTACAATGAAATCAACATCCGATGCTGTGTTTGTGTAGATGCCAGATATTTGGTATGTGCATTTCGTCCCGATCTTATTCGTACCCTTGTTTAACGGACCTACCGTCATGTTTACTTACAGTCATATCTCTTAAGTTCTTGTACATCTGTTATTGTGTGATTGTAACATGCCCTAGAGTGCTCATAATCGGATATAGAATTTATTCTATTCTAAAATGTATTCGTTTACTTTTTTGACAACGTGTATGAATACATAAATAAAGTGACTCGCCCTTGTTTATACCTCATTTGCATGTTTATTAAACGTGTGTATTATGACTTTTATGTAATGGGTTTATTAAACTCCCAGAGCCTATTTTATGTGATAATACTTTCTTACTTATGACCGTTTGCTCCACTGGGGAGCATCGGTCATTGACGAATGCCCTCCATCTGACTCTGTTTCCTGTGGTTTCCTGGTGTTACCCATTCTCTTTTAATTCTGCCTCGACGTTTCTTGGCCAAATGTAACGTGGGCTTCCCCGTTTCCTTCTACCTTGAGAGTTCCATTTTATGGCCTGTTTTGTTTTGTATCGTAGCGTGTGCCCTATCCATCTCCATTTACGTCTTCTTATCTCGATGTTGATATGTTGGTGATTTTCCAGAGGTCTTCATTACGTACCCTGGCCAATTTATGTTTAATATTCTCCTTAACCAGTAGTTGATAAAGCACTGATCTATATAAGATAATAATGGTACATTTTATATAGTGACAGCTAAAGTTAAAAGAACAAAATTATGTCACATTAACATATGTGCAAACGTAACGTATGTTGGTATATATTTTGCCGACGTCCTTTTGGTGTTCTACAATGATTTCCGTTCTTACATAGCGTATTTTAATTTAAGAAGTATTTTATTTTGCGTTCAACAGAGACAGTCGTACTACGTGGCCATTCGGATTTATACATGCCCAATTGGCGAATGACATCCGTCTTCGATAGATATTTGAAGGGTATGCATGTTCGCCGTACGTCTTTATCACCTATTAACCTGTGTGATGGCAACATATTTATTAAGGCATCATCGAGTGTATACTAAATGTTCAAAAAGATCAGTATATGGATATACATGTAATTTTATAAAAACACATGTATCAGTATATTTTGGTCTGGTATTTCTGAAGTAATATTAACGAAATGCATCAATCTGATTGTAAACAATATGAATTATCGTTACCTAAAAATAACAATATCCATTTGATATAATGATTTTCTCGCGACACATAATCAAGCAAAAAATAATATTAAATCAGACAGGGAAGACTGCAAAAAAGCATACAAGGCACAATGCTCAACTGAACGAGCCGAGCACAGAAAACATAAAAACATACAAGTCATAATGCCCAACTAAACTACATGTAGGAAATTGTCCGACCAAGTCTAAGCTGAATAAACTAGTTTCAGCAATAAAAAAGCTGAATGCCAAAGCAGAAGGACCCAAAACATGCCACATGTGATTTTACGTATCTTGAAGATGATGCCGTACACGTATAATTATATAGACACTTATTAATTGGCTTTTCAGGATATATATATTGATAATATAATAGTATGTATAAACACTGTCATCGGGCGGGGCGACATTGAGTGGACATTCATGCATCTACAATACAAAAGCATGATAAATTATAATGAGCAACATGCGTTGACTCACTGCACGTTTCTATGTACATGTACTTAATGGCATTGACTGAATGATACTGGAGGAAAAGATGTCAGCTGTTAATAATTATCTATAAATAGATATTTAATAGACGTATTAATATGGTCTTACGTCTCGGGACAGTTACCCATATATTATACATTTGATGTCATATGCCATGGTGTTACTTTTAAAAAACAAATCAAATAATTGTGCATGGTCACATATGTTCAAGTGTTGCTTAAGGTGCGTGCATTTGGGTTAGGTTTCTTGCAACTGCTTCGACAGCTTGTATATTGAGTTCGGTGTTTACTAATTAGCGTTTATATTTAATGTACGTCGTGTTTTCAAAGAATTATGATTATCCAGTAGCTTGAAGGATAAGCAATCAATTTAAAGTCATGACCTGGTAAATATTAATATACACGCACGGGCTACATAGGCATATATATACATTATTCAATTGATTAAAATTTTATTGCAAGCGGGAACCCAATACCATTGAAGATTTATTAAATTAAAATACAGTATACTTGTCATGTGCTTATATTATATTACACATGTTGCAATGGAAACCACACCCGTTCTCATTGTCCTTGCCAGATTCAATAACTACATGTAATTAGTATTACATGTATATTATTGAGTGATATCTGCTCTCAAGCGTCTTGATAAAAGCGAATTCGTCTTGCTAAATACGTTTCCCAAAACACGTAAACATAACCTATGTTGATAACAATAGGAACGAATTATGTAGAGAAATAGGAGCACTAATTCTCTTGAGGCATATTTTGTATCGATATTACAAATGTTAAACTGCACTTATTTGAGAAACGATTTACAAAAGTAAGCGCGTTGCCTCGTTTTTTCCCATTAAATCAATAAAACAAACGAATATTTAGTCCTATTAGAAACAAATGTTTCCTTTTAACACCAGTATGAAATCGAGTCATCTACTTGAACTTTATCGATATAACACGTATACTAGGGTTGCGTAAGGAATAAACATAGTTTTACCAAAGCATTTATTTATGTTAGAGTAAAATATTTACCAACAAGCTATTTACTTAAACCATAGTCTAACACGATCTGCGGATTAATACATTAAACATAGAGCCGACATGGCCATGTATTATTACCCCCATAAAACATGGTAACAAATTGGCTGTTACAATTTACGCCCCGTATCACATGACCTATTTATGAATGAATGAACGTAAACTTTATAGTAAAAGCCTTTAACGGACCGCGAGTTTCACGAGAATTCAGTGTTGCAGCTATGACGCATCTATTTTTAGAAACTCCAATATACTCTCGAAATTAAGATTCAAAAACATTTCTGATAATGAATTCATTAAATTTTTCATTTCATGACATATATATATACTATACTCGTGTTATTAAAATTGTTTCAATGTTTAAAATCTGTTTTTTTCCTTCAGAAAATTACGTAGGTCGTTTTCATTAACGAGGGAGGTAATTGTACCAGCTAATAAGCCACTTAATTTCAGCGTGGAATTATTTTCAATGTCAAATGGGTGATAATGGAATGCGCGCAGTTAAATAGTGCGGGATATTATCGTACTTAGAATCGAAAGAAAAACTCTGTCCTTGTATTTTGTCGGTGAATAAAACACGGGCAATCGATCGGATGCGGAAAATTAAATCACTCGTGCTACGCACTCGTGATTTAATTTTTCCGCATCCGAACTCCTGCCCATGTTTTATTCACCGACAATATACGCGAACTGATTTTTATTCCTTAAATTAATGATGAAATACTAGGATTGCGTACGGAAAGATAGTCTTGAGAGTTATTTTACGTATATCATTCACCAATGGGTTTAATATCTTAGAACTAAACATTATTTATACATATTGTTCTATAAGTGACTATTGGTAGTGAAAGATACGCCACGGTCGCATTAAACATGTATATAGGTAGCTGTCATGGATGGTGATGCAGGGACTTATCAATTCTGGCTATACAAAAATAATCTATACTTCGCGTCAAAAGTTTTGCAACAAAATTAAAAATCCAAAGTTTTTGAATTGCTGGGTTGAACGAACTTTTCTCTTCCGCGTTTCTATGAGAGTATTGTTAGAAATTATTTTAAAACTAGCATTTTGCTAAAACTGTAGCACTATATTCAACAATATTGATGTGGCTGAACCGTAGCCAACCATACTTTTAAATCAATTTAAAACTTGCATTTCAATTGTGTTTTTGTGAAAATGACACCGTTTTAAAAAAAATCTTCATTTGTGTAAAATGCTGTTACGATCACTTTATAATACTGGTCAAAGAACGACAATTTTTACTATGCTTACCTCCCTTGCACTATAAGATATTAATAATGATTGAATATTCTAAAAATAACGCTGTCATGCTAAGGTAACGGCAAACCCGTGTTAAGTGAAAAAACCGCCTTTATTTGTAGAGTGCTTTTTAACGGTATATTGTTCGATAGCATAAGCAACATTTCGTGCAAAAATATCAATAAATAGAAAGGGTATATGGTACCAAAACGGGCACAAACATTTGCTAAGTGTAAATTGTATTTTTGAAATGTTGGGTTATGTCATATTCGGTGTTCATTTGGATAAATACATTTCTTAAATTTGATAATTGTTATGAATTTATATCGGTGATATATCAATGTACACATGCGTATTTGTATCAGCATAAACTAGTTTGAGGTTCCAATAAAAAAGACAAAACAATGTTGATTTGCGGAACTTTTGACGCTCAGTATATAATATGGAAAGGGATGTCTAACACAAATAGTAAATAGTTAAAAAGTTAACAAATTTTGCTAAACATGTTGCATTATTGCACAAGTAAACGACTTATGGATGATATAACATGACCTTACACAGCATGAAAACACGGATTTAAGTGCAAATAATATTTTATTATATTTACTTTTATTTGGAATTTCACAAAAACGTCAAATTTAAGTCAATTTATTTTCCGTATATTAACTAAATTTAATCGCAAATAATACTATATTATCTTTCCGTTTATTTGGAATTTCACAAAAACGTCCATATTTAAGTCGATTTATTTTCCGTATATTAACTAAATTTTATTTATTTATATAATCACAAATAATACTAGTACCGGCATCCAACTAGATTCGCGTTTAATTTACATGTAGATCTCCCAATTTTACTTCACAAATTTTAAAATTAGAAGAATTTTCATAATTGTTTTATTACCTCCCTTGAATAAAAATATTAGTAAAATTTGTATATATCTTTCCCTTGCCGTTAAATATACTTTAAATACAAATTATACCGTTAAGTAGTTTCATAGTGAACTAGTGTATGTGTAACATCTTTAAATTCTACTTAATATTTGCTCATGGACATTGAAATAAAAAGCAGTACATATAGCTAATATAAAAACATATGGTTATACTTTATAAATCGCACAAAGAATTATTTGTATTGCTTACTGCTCTACTACTGAGTGGTTTGTTGTCTTATTTGTACAATATGTGCAGAATAAATTTTATTAAAAACAAAAAAAAGATATTAATCACCTTTAAATGCAACTTAAATTTCAAATTTAAGTTAAACTTTAATCGCATTTAAGTTTGCGTTTATATTGCATAAACGTGCATTTAATCCCATTTATATTCAATATTAAATCACCTTTAAATGCAACTTAAAATATGCGTCGACGAAAATATATTCTTACCCAAAACTCAGTTGTTCTGATAAGTATCAATATCACTTAGGGTTAAGCCGCGGATAATCATCGTGTCTTTGTTTCGTTGGATTTGATTGATTACAGTCCGTAAAGTTTAGTACAGGCTTGGCTCAAATAGATTTAGCCGTCTGTCCCCGTATGGAAGGGGAATTATGTATGTAGTAAACGATCACGGAATGCTAATTCAACTCAGAGAGAGACGTATGAACAAGTTTGATAAGACATACCGGTGTGTGATACAGATACCCTTATGATAGTAAGATAAAGGGAAATATGTGGTGGATAGTATTTTGAAATCGATTATATGCTAGTTTGACGTTGACCGGGTGACGAGATAATATTATTTTGAGCGTTGATTATGTATGACTTCAGAGTAATGTAGAGTTCTCATTTGTTAATTTTTCTTCACAAAATTGTGTTTGTAAATAACGAATTGATATGCGTATGAGGAAGAAATGTTGTGTTTATGATAAGGTTTAAGCGACTATTTTCACAATGATACTTGTCTACGAACTTAAAGAATGACCTCCGCAAGAAATCAACGACGTTATGCGTTATGTTTGGAACAAATTGGATTCATTAAACTTAAACGATAACAATTGTTACTGAGTTGTCAATAACAATAGACCTGATAACGTTGTACGATTTATTTTCGTTGGCATTATATGTAGTTATAAGAACTGATAAGAAAGTTAAGAAATTGTCTTAAAGAGCCATCAGCTCGGATATTGTTCATTACACTTAAAACATGAAGTTATAGTCACTATAAACCAGCAATAAAGGTGTATGACAATAAACAGCGATTACAATGAAAGTAATTATGTTTTACGACATCACAATTGGCTGTAAATACAAACTTTATTAAATGATTGTGGTAATGTCATATTATTAATGATGGATTTTACAGACATGAGAAATTTAGAAATGCTTAATATATAAATCTGAGCGAGGAGATAATGTTGATATATTCAGGAATAAGTATGTACTTTGGCCACCGCACATTGAATATTGAAACGCCGTTGCGTACACATATTTATGCTTCATATGCCACTACGTATTAACAGCATTATAGCTCCGTAAAGGTCGTCTGCGGCAAGACAAATCGTTTGAAATGAAGATTTCTCTGTAACAACTGTACCTATATGTGTCGCATGTTGCACTTGTAAATGAAATACATACACCGACTCTACACAAAAATGTCAGCAGTATCAGTGATTTGTAAAAAGGTTTTATTGATAACTTCTTATAATTATTATAAAATATTGTGTAAGTGTCATTATACTTTGAAATAACTATGTAACCCGTTTTGTAATAAATGTTTAAAATGTACATGTAATACATTTTTGAAATCACTTCAAAAGTGAAGTATTCTAAATCGTATACCGTTTTGTAATAAATACTTTAAAATTGCATTACATTTTGCAACGTTTAGAACAAAGCTGGTTGTAATGATTTTTAAAACTGTAATAAGGCTCTCAACCTGTTTTGTAATTATTATTACAATTTGCAACTTCATTAAACACCGGTTGTAACATGCTTTTATACTAGCATTGTAAATTAACTATTAATAAAGAAGCAATACTAGATGCAATGAGTGAACATAACGACGGATAAACTTACTGTCGAAGTTAAAAAATACTGCATTTTGTAGTATTATTTGTGGTAATGTATACTGTTTACTTTGATGGCACATAAATACTTCCAGTTTTTTTTCATGTACGGAACTGAACATGATATTCGTTGTTGCGTTTTGATTTAAGTTAATGCAGAACCAACATCATTATGAAAATTTATATTATTACCTGTAGCCAAATCGTAGTTAATATGTCAGGTTTATTGACTTCCACCGTTAGACGACATGCTGCGTGTTTCATTAAGTTCTATTCGAACCTTCGTTTTCTCAGCGTGACTAACATTGTAGCGAGAGGATAGTTCACATTTAACTGAT
Source organism: Spisula solida (assembly GCA_947247005.1). Classification (NCBI taxonomy): domain Eukaryota; kingdom Metazoa; phylum Mollusca; class Bivalvia; order Venerida; family Mactridae; genus Spisula; species Spisula solida. Next base: position 16,458,817 of record OX365952.1, on the reverse strand, counting down.
TGAATAATGTTCTCTCTTTGTGAAAGATCATGTTCCAAATAATTGTTCCAAGTATTGAAATCGAATATCTCTATCGATTATATATAAATTGATATAGGTTAAATTTTTAAGTACATGATCGTATGTACTTCTTCGTACAAGTATATCAACCCGTTCGAGTGAGATATTTTTTAAATATTATACTACAGTATAACCTGGTTGATCTTGAATCTGTTTTTACCAGCAACCTGTCTTTGTCGGCATGGTTCGTCGGTCCCGGTAGAACTCCACTGTATTTCTATAAGATGGACCCTTACTCTAACGGAACCAGCTTTATCCGTTACCAGGCACTTAACACTTATTTAACCGGCATTATACAGTAAACTCCCTCAAAACCGGACCCTGTCCGGACCGGTTCGAAAGTCCGGTTTTGTGGGAGGTCCGGTTTTAAGGGAGTTCTGTATCATGTACACTTTGATATGTTATCATAGGGAATATATTGTGTGTTTCATGATACATGTTTACGTTACATGTACAGTGCAACCTTTGAAGAGCATCACCATTAAGGGAGCTGCAAATATTTCAATTCAATATCGATGAGTACTCAAATTGCTCATTTTTTTATTGGCCATCAAAACTATCCAATGACATAGACAGTGCAATCTTACAATTCCCGAAATGCAAGTGTGAGCTAATTGGAGACATATTAATTAAATACGATTGAGTGCAGTGTTTGTCGTAATTACAACATTTTGATGGGCTAAACGATCCTTTGTTCCAGTAAATGTTTGTTGCAATACCTACCTCAAGAACAAAACATCAAATGGAAGGACCGTTTTCTCATTACGTTCGTAATTAGGCAATTATTTAATTTCATCGCGGCGAATTTTACAAAGTATTTTTCACGCCTGTGCAAATTACACGCGAGACCGTTTAAGAGTAAACATTAAAAACCCGACTTGTTAATCGCACTTTTTGTCATGACACGTTCTTTAACTAACAATTAACAAAGTGACATTTTAGACAAGAAAAATGTACGCGTTAAGTTTTCCGTCAGGTGAGACAAATATACGCGTCCGGTATTCCGCAAGTAACTATCGTTGAAAATCTTGTCAGCGGACCGTAAATGCCGTCCGGAATCCGGAATTATGAGAGTCCGGTATTGCGGGAGCTTTTTAAGTTAACTTTATAAGAAGAAAATACGGGACCTAGGAAATCGTCCGATTTTATGGGGATTCCGGTTTTGAGGGAGTCCGGTTTTGAGGGAGTTTACTGTAGATACTACAGAAGTGTATCATCAGCAAATGTTTTTGGACATAATATTTAAGAAAAACAAACAAACATCTATTAACAACTATTTTATGACTAACTAACACCATTTGTACAATGACATGTAAATACTAAGGCCATTGGATACCTTTAATATTTGTTCATTTGTTATAACTTTGTCTTTTATAAGCAATTATACAGTTATATGTATTTCTATACAATCTGGTTTTACCGACACACTGCTTTATCCGGCACGCTAATCTGGTACAAACGACCTTCTTACAAAACGTTTCCTTCATTTTGAATTCGAAAGCCAGATTAGCCAATCGGGTTGTTATACGTGGACATGTGCTCCTCCTTAGCCAAATCACTTGATGCATACAACACCTGCTGTAATCGTGGGCCGCAGACAATAAATAGGTATTAACTTGTTCTTCCACCTAGTTCTGACTACGTCACTTTCATCATCATCAGCAACGAGTAACAAGCTAGTGGGCTGTTCACAATCTTTCTGGTGACCATTTCTGGAAGACAACGAATTTGTAGAAGAACGTGTGCAGCCGCCATACAATAAGGCAGATAAGGGTTTTGTTTGTATTCATCCTCCGAATGCCAAACGGCAAACAACACATATTATAATTGTATTAAGTGAAACAATGAACACGATGCATTAACCCGACACATTTACAAGAGTTCATAAAACAATCAAAGGACAAGGTTCACTTCTGGCTTAATTTGGCACTGTGATTTTTAACAAAATAAAAATGCATGTTCCTATAAATCTGTCCTATAATTCAAATAACTTAACATTTCCTGTGTAAAAAATGAGCATACATATCCCAATTTCCCTTGTAATTTGTTGACAAAACTGCCAAGAATATGAGGTATTTGTCATGTTTAGCCCAAAATGTCATTTTTGGTCATTTTCACGACTAGTATTGACGTAAAATCTTTCGAAAAACCATGATGGCATTCTTGCGACACTTTTATATTTTAACCCTTATCGTGCTTAGCGCGACTCACAGTCGCGCTACACGATACGTTCCACCACTGCTGAGTGCGACTGTGAGTCGCGCTATACCGTTGCGCTAGCGGGATTGGCGTTTAAGCCCCGTTTCACCTTGCTTGTAGTATTCATGAATGAAATTTAACTATAATTTATTCAGTAGTAAATTACGAAACTATTTCTAAAAATAATATCAGCCAATCAACTACCAAATACGTTAAAATTACCGTCTAACATTTGCTGGAAATTCCGAAACTACAATGGCTGACGATAGGCTAGGAATGCGCAAGATGTTTTAGAATGAATATATAAGGATAATTAACATTAACTGTATTTCTTTCAGTGAAATTGGAAATATTAATAATTGAAATAAATGCATCATTATATTCTGATAGTTTTAGTCGGAATAATCAATTCTGCGATCGGTATTTATTATTAGGCCTACTTCATAACATTTAGCATAGCGTTATGTATGAAGTGCATGGAAATATTTCACATTGCATTGACATACTGCTGAATATCATAACGTGTGAAATACCAATAATTATCAAAATTATGTCAATGTGTAGCTTATTTCATCTTCTTTGTATAAAGTATAGGGTTTATATCAGTATTTTGATAATTAACACCATTAATTAGATACTAAACAGAGTCACTATCAGATGAGATTTTTATCTCAAGTAGACTGCTAATATAATTCAGCACTGGTCAGCTGATAAGCCCACTGGGAATCTAGCACGATAAGGGTTAACATTACCAGTGTTCAGCAAGTCTTTATATACATGTATGTACAAAACATCAAAGTGTCGCAAGAATGCCATCGTGGTTTTTGGGAAGGTTTTACGCCATGAATGTTGAAATTTGTTTCAAGGTGTTCCCTCAAAGAAGAAGGTCAATTGCCAATAAGACAGGTATAAACCAGAATGACGCACAACGACTGTCTCAGTCTAACACAAAAAGAAGTTTCAAGATGCAAACTACTTTTAGCATATACTCATATAATGTTGTGTTTGTCATTTAATCCAATCACTTCTTTTAATGTCTGTGTTTGAAGTAAATATTGTATCGAAGAAAGGGACTTCGGCATTAATTAATTCAATACCTTTCCTCTGTTATGAATACATAATTTTTATGTTTAAGATATTTGTTCATGTATCTGCAATTAAAGTGTATTTATTGTATGCTTATCGGTTGATTATAGAGATAAAGATTTATAAAATAAATTATAGTCTGGTTATCCAATGATTTAGAAGACGGTTCCGTTACGACACAGAACAACGCTAGGCTTACAAATATGTGTTACGTCTTCATGGTGTCATAGTCGTCAACATAGTTGTCACAGCGTCACCATCAGTTTTCAGTTCAAACAGAGCCATATGAAAACAGTTTTCTGACAGAACAGGGAGGTGTTGTATCAGGTTTACCACCGTGTATGTAATTACGAATGCTTTGGCTACAGTATACATGTACAATATGAGAATGGGTGGGGTAGCTTTCGGAACCGGAATTCGGAAAACGCACATAATTGTTGCGTAATCGTTTTGGTATCTATTAGGAAGTATATCACACTGGTGTTATATACTGTATACGTATATAATTGTTCCTAGACAATATTATTAATTCTAACTGAAGGCTTTGTTTAGAGGTCTGGAGAAGTCATATACTTATAACTTCTTATCCGATATGATAGCTCTTAGAATGACAATATTAATATAATAACAATACATCAATTCAAGAATAACATTGTCTTCTCAAGATGAAAGATCGTGAGGTATTAGATATTAACTGTCAATGTCAAGACCGAGGGTGTATGATGCGAAATGAATATTAATTATCATATAATGAATAATCAAGTTCGACGATACTGGCTAAATTCCAAGACTTACCAAATGTGATGGTAAATATACACAGTTGAGTGTTACTCGTCAGCTGTGGTTTGTTTATTTTTCACGTATTTGGTCATGTTACTGCGGAATACTAGTAATTTGGTACTTGTTTGGTACCATTGCTTCAAATTTGTATTTCTTGTACTTTTTCTGCATGGCATTTTGAAAAAGGTTATTACTGTTTTAAAAACTAACTCATTGTTTTTTTCTGAATTGGAGTACATTTCCGAAATTGAAAACAATAGTAGCGAAGTAACTTATGTCAACATAATTCAGGACAAAACTTAAAGCTAATGTATAATACTATGTATAATTATTAAAATTTAATCTATAGATATGCATGTTTTCTTATTTTGGAGGCCTTTCACACAATGTTGCGTACATTGATTACATAATGTCAAAATAGCAGGTTTTCCTGCAGGCTGGCTCATACACATGTATACTTTGTTACATACTGCAAACTGCACTTCAATCGTTAGACACTGTCTTTCACTAGTATGTATTCAACTCTAACTCACACGGCTCAAGTCAATACGGAAAGGTTGTACTCCTTGTAAACATCATCATGATACGGTAATACATACATGTACATACATTGAACAATATTAGTTATAAAAAAGTCACCATTAGACAAATTTATTAAAAATAAATTATAATTATTTTGCATAAATTTACACGTTACTGTGAACAGCGAAATTAGTTTCATACATTGTATTTGCAATATTGAATTGCGTTTATAATATTTATAGACCGTTTAGTAGAAAAATATTTACCTATATTAAAACATATTTCATTTCACAAACGTTTACACTACGTTATATACAAACAATATAATACAGGAACGGGATTTGATCAGGAGTCTTTAGAAGCATTTTAACAAGGTACATGCTTATGGAAGGCATGATGTTATATATTAAAGCATAAAAACGGTGATTTTGCTCATACGTTAACGGGACGAAACCATGCGTAAACATAAAGATTCGCGCGATAACGCGCTGTTAACGTCCAGTTTTACGTATGCTCATTTCAGGGCCTCACCGACGAAAAATAAACGATTTTACAGCGTCTTATGAACTGCAATTCCAATTTCATTTGTAACTACTAATAAATTTAAACAAACCCGCATTATGCATGTTTTCTTGGTATTTGACGATCACGGAAGTCGACGCTCATAACAAAAACTGTTATGACGTAACGTTTGTCAACGAGACGTCGCCACAAAATCTCCCGCCAAAATGTAATTATCTCGAAATGTTTTGTACGCTATAATAGCGTTTACGCATGCTTGTTCGTGCTATAACATCTGCAGTGTCCCTTGGGAATCTGCAGATGTTATAGCACGAAAATCGCTTGCGTTAACCCTACATACATGTATATATATATCAATTTGTGGTAAATTACTTTTACCACTTTGATTTAAATGTATGTTGAGAAACACAATGACTAACAGATGATTAATGAACATGTACAATGACTGAAAGGCAAGAAAGCATTATTTATTTAAAGCGTTAAGCGGTTTCGGTGTACTATAGACTATATTAGAATATATATAGAACATTTAACAATAAGTGAACTGTATTTGGTAATACATTTCCGAAATAAGAACACAATAAATTAAAGTGTATTTGTAAGTACTGACTCGTGAACATTTTGTCCGAAGGTATGGCTTCTTGAAAAAGTATTATCAGAAATGTTGTTTCAATGCATTGACAAGTAAAACGATAGCACAGTAACTAATGTCATTCACACAGGAACTAAATTAATATCGGTTTGCAGTTACTTATTGACTGGACACCAATGATCAATTTGAGGTGAAACCCCTTAACACGCAAGTTTGCCTAATAAGCACATATCAGGAAACATAAGTAGACACAGCCAATCATAATAACGTGTTAAGCTTATTTCTAACATATTATCGTTGGTGTCTTGTTAGCTAGAAAATGACTAATGATCACAGTCGCTCATTATGAGGCAACGGTCTCTCGTAAAACGAAATAAACACAACTTAAGCATAGTCATTTGGAGTTATTTCTGATAATAACGACATCGTGTCTAGCTATAAAGAATTGCTGGCTACATGTAAATGAGACTAAAGTAGAGTCTGAAAATGGACAATATCAAGATTTTCACATTTCGTGTCACAGCAATTTCCTATCGAGAAAACATGCGTGTATCTAACTGTATAGTATTGTCAACAATATGTAAGGGAAAGTACAAGTATTTGTCCATTCCTGAGAAATAATGGAAACAAGGCCCCGAAGGGGCCAAGTATTTATATTTTCTAAGGACCGATACGCGGACTTTCTCAGACTTAAAATCACACCAATATGTGGTTATATTTAAAGATACAGTAAATGTAAAAAATATTTTTATATTTTTACCAAGAAAGTCGTTCCTCGTGTACCTATTATAAATATCAAAAATCAAACTTGACCATGCCAGACCGAGTAGACCATGCTTTTTTGTGAAACAAGTTTAATAATACAATAACTCTCCATTACTCTGGCAATGGAGTGTAGTCCATCAAAACATATGTAGTTATGTGTGTGTTACATGATCAAGCCATGTTGTCACTTAGTCAGTGTCCCATGATGAAGTAACATGATGGACTTTTTATAATATGGACTTATTATAATAATGTTTATCAGGAAAACAGTATTTAAATATTTCAGTGTCAGTGAATATATTTCCGTGAATAAACAATAACTGGATATTTAGAACTGTTATGAAATATGGTGGACATATATATAATGTTTGTGATAAAGTATCTGTATTTTTACTGACATTTTTGTTTTATATTTTAAAGAAAAAACATTTTGCACAGTACTCGACAGAATGGTTGTCTTATGTAGAATTTTAAGGTATACAAGACTGTTTTTTCAGCAATTTGTTCTATTCGGAATTCTATTAGGGCCATCGCCTATCTGTAACGCGATATATTAAAGCGAGATCACGACAGTACAGCGAATTACTATCGTGTTTTCGTCATCGTAGTTTCGTATCAATCTGTAACGTGATACACGAAAGTACGAAGACGAAAAAGTGAAAGTAAGAAGACGAAAACGCGAGTCTCAGAATACAAAAATACGATAAAAACACACACAAGAGTATGATTTTTAAAACACATTAATGTTATATTGTTATCATCGTTATCGTACCTTCTTTTGCTTGCGTTTTCATCATTACACATTCATGCTTTTGTCATCGTGCTTTGATCACACACTTTCTAGTGTTGCAATACAGATAGGCAAATTCAAAGGCAATGACCCTAACGGAATTCTGTATTCTTTTGCATAAATTGAGGAAGCGTTGTTTTTGTCTGTATATAGCCCATACTGTACGAATAATCGAATATGTTATATTATTTTTCATAATGGGTACATTTAGTACTACACGTGTGTGTTCACATATTGGAGACATAAGTTTCAATAACTCTCCATTCTTAACACATTCATTAACAGTAAGTCTCCATTATTTTGTTTACGCAACACATGTTTGCCTTCAAATCGGGTGTTTACACATCAGTGGACGTCAACAAATGGTCGTTTAATCCTTAATTCCAAATTTACGCTTAATCATATAAATATCAATGAAAACATTTGAATTTACTCCCGCGCTTTTTACGAAATTGGCCTTGATTTAATGACGTCGTAAACGTGATTTCACCATAACAAGACGTTTGGTGAATTACGGTAGCTAAACAAAATGTGTTTAGATGCTCCGTTCCTTACGTAAACACAAACTCAGGTGATGAACATACAGGTAGGTAACGTTCTATGTCAAAATTAAGCTATAAGAGCTTGTACAGCTGCGATGGGCCTTTGCAGTTTGATTTATTCCACACTCATTCGTCTAGAAAGTTTACGTCAGTATAGTCCGAGGGTCCCGATTGGTTAAAACGGTGTGTAAACGTCAAGTCTTAGCCAATCAGATTGCAGGGATTCGCTGACTTTGGGATTATAAATGTGTAAACAAAATATTGAAGAGTAAGTGTTAATGAAGTCTCCATTCCTGGAATATAATAGAGACTTAATGAATGCCTTGGGTGATTTTAAGTTGATCTAAATAATGTTATAATTTGTCCGTTTGTTTGTTTGAAAAAGCATTATGCGATAACATGTATAAGGCAATCCATATGCACATATTTGTGATATCGTAAGCCCCCAAACAGCAGAAACTTACTAGATTTAATGTTTGCTTATTCGGATGTGGTACTGTTTCTGAATATGCGGCGGATAAAGGGTATCTTAAAAAATATGTGAAAAATACACACATCGTAGTTTTATTTGCACCATTACAAATTGAAGCCTTTGTTGATATTAATGTTCTACATAATTTGTGTAAAGTCAATAAAATCGGTTGACGAACGAGCATAGTTCAAAAACCTATTTTAGTCAAGTATATTAATGCAAACTTTGGAAAGCCAAGTTAATGGAGTTCGATAAGAAAAAACTCGAGCCTTGCCGTAATATTATATTACCGAACGTGTCAGTTGAAGCATTTATACTTGATTTGATTTTATCTAATTTCGACTGTTGAGATTTAAAACACAATAATATAAATCAGCTGAAAGCAATTATATGTCACCGCACGCAATAGAAAGTCTTCCAACAATAGTGTATCATTTACATAACGTTCACAATTCAGCAAATAACGTTTTATCATTTTAATATTGTGCTTTATACAATGATTACGCATGCACCATTTTAATAAATTCTGATGAAGAAGTGTCCTCTCATATCAAATGCAACAACTACGCGGTGTGACAAAAATCTGAAATGAGGCTAATCACTACGCTCCACTATGTACATGTCTTCGAAAGATCATTAGCATTGCATCAACAGAGCGAAACAGTACTGTTCTTAGCAGTTATATTCACAAGACAAGTTCGCCCGAGAATTTCAATCATTTTGGCTGGGACCTCTTTCATAGAGGCAGGCCGTTTGTATGTTGTTTTTGTGCCTTTCGTAATGGCATGTCCAATTTGATATTTACTGTTTTTTTTATATGGGCGAAATGAGGAAATGGGCAAATGCACAAAAATGGGAAGGAATATAGTACTTCACAGAAACAACTTATCCAGTATGACAAGGAAATGTGAAACAAGACCAAAATACTCAGTAAGGTAAACTAGTGGATGCATGTGTGCATAATATACATGTAGTGTTAATAATTGAAATACTTGGACAGCTGTCATAGCTCGACCAACATCTTTAAATCAAGAAATTTAATGTATTAAAGATGATATTGATCAAAAAGTCGTATACTCAACTATGTATACTGTAATTATAAAATACTAAATATTCGATTGATGTTTTTTGCGAGAGACAATTAAACTACAACAACAACATAATATACAGTTTTCATGTCTATTTTATTCGCACGTGGATTATATATTTGTAGTTAATATTACAATGAGACATTTGAACAAAGATGTCAGGGACATGGACACACGTTTAGACAACAAAAACATGTTTCAAATGTATTAAATTATGTAGTTACTCATCGAACTGGCGATCAAGATAAACCAACACATACTATTCTCAATGGATTAAAAGGTATATGACACGTGACTTGATAATGTTGCTTAGTGTTGCTTACATGGTATGTATAGTTTATATATCATATTATTTGTAGTAAAATATATATTTACAATTATGATTAAAGGCCTGATTTTAAGTCAAATTTTAACTGATATTGTAAGCACTGATCAGTTGCTTTCTTTGCATATTACTGTTGCTATATATAGCCATCCACGCAAGAGTCAGACATAGAACGAACCATCCACATCCCCAAAAAATGGATATTTCAAGCAAGCCTATATACTCACTCCGCAATGAATGACACACTGTGGACTTCGAATTTTGCGCATAATTAGCCATAAAGGGAGGTAATTATAAATGATAACTACACTGAAGTGAAGTACAGGGCGATTTTTACAAGTGCTGTGTGGCGCTGTCGTCGTTTCTATGTGGCTTTGGATTGTCTGTGCGCTACTGTATTTACTATAAAAATGAAAAAGTACGGTGTTTCAAAATTTATTTAAATGAGCCATGGAGCGGATCCAGATATCACATCCATATATTTGAAAACAGTTAATATAGATGTTCATTGTCTGAATGTTTTCGCCATGGTGCAAACAAAATATTTTTTGTAAGAAAATGCCAAAGAAAGGCTTTTTTCATTTTTACAAAAATAATAATTTTTTATAGATGCCACCATTTTCGAAATATTTGGTTGAAATTTTCATTATTTAGCATCGGCGAAGCATTAAAACAAAAAAACATATAACTATGAGAGCCTAGCAGCTTAAAGGATATGCAGTCAGGTAAAAGTCATGACCGGATTAAGATTTATACATGTATTTACATACGGGCTATATTGGCATATATCTTATTATGTTATCCATTTGATTAGTTTTGTAAAGGGGAACCAAATACCATTGGCGATTTAATAAATTAAAAGACATATAACCAGTCAGGGGATAATATTATGTTCCACGTTTTTCAATGGATATCACACCCGTTCTCATTGTCGTTGCCAGATTAAAAAACTACTGAGTCGTGCCTAAAATGAACGTCATAACGTCGGTTCAAAATGACGCTTGGTTTTTTAGGTAAATAACTAAATAATGTTCGTTTAGAAATTTAAAAGGTGTAAGGATTGTGTCATTCAGATCATAGTATCATTTGCCTAAATAATGACAACCTATTTGAGACTATAGACATCATAAACGTGCCTGAGGTGTGCTTTCGTTTTGAGGTAAACAAACGTGGTCGGAAGACAGAATGAACACAGTCCTGATACACATGAAGCATCTGTATCACTGTACTACTCAGGAATCAGATAAACAGACATGTCACTCAAGTTAGGCATACCTAAGGTCTACAACAACGTGCATTATTAATACATTTTGGCAACGTGTTAATGTAGAGAAAATGCCAGGAAAGGGTTCCCAAATAAAATTTCCTAACAATTACTATGATCGTCGACTTTTGATGCCAGTTAAAGAGAAGAGAACGTGCATTTGATCTGAAAGTGTAAGTATTACCAACGAGGTAAGAGATTAAGCTATCTCAAGACATACTGTTCAGAGAAAATAATTCCGTAAATAATTTCACAGACGCGTTTTGCGAAACGTACTACATACACTACAATGTTGCGTTCACTTATGGCACGGCGCTGTACATGTAATAAGTATACGTGGGACATTCAAAAATAAACAGGACTGGGGTCCTGACGGGTTTAGTTTTAAATATTATACAAATATTATTACATAACATTGAATCGGAAATTAATTGGGAAAAAATGATATCTGATTTATACAGTTACACTATCACGTCCGCTCATAATAGTCCATTTTGAAACCATGGTTACACGCACCCGGCGCAGCCCACAAATTACCATTGATGGCGACTACGTAATAGAGTTTCCAAACTTCGCCATGACATTGCATGTTACATATTGGACGAAGTCTGCGAAAATAACGACATTCGGACGTTAGCTACGGAAATAAAAATTATTTCAACTCCAGGAGTGACAACGTCATGACGCAAAAGTAACGTCACCAGAACGTAAGGAAAAGCGTACAAACACCAAGTTCTGTCAACAGCAAGTAACTTTGTCCTATGAATCGTATAAAATTATCGTAACTACGTTGAGAAACATTTCTCCGAGTCGTTTATCATTTTTAGAATGGCATCAACGCTTTAGTTCAGCTTTGAAAGACAAGGAGGTAATAGGAAATCATTTAACGTTTGTGACGTCAGCTACTGAGACATGTGCAAAATATCAACGTCTCTCGGTACGTTGCCTCGACCAGATATTCGGTGTTAGATCCGGAAAAATACATGTGATTCTCACCAACGCTTTACGTGAGTGGTTCAGTGTGGTACAGTAATGTATTCATCACCTTATATCACTATAAACATCGTATTTCGAAGCACGAACGCCTTGTAAAAGAGCGACGTCATTTTGTGAGCCGGGTGGGTGTTAGTGACCTTGTTTATTCATCTGTAACTCTCGGACCGCGTATTTGTTTTAGTTAATAATTTACCTGTATATAGAAAACGGATTCGGATATCTGATGATATATAATTTGATTTATTTCATTTAACTATACGGGTTTTGTCACAATAGTCCTGTTTATTTTTGAACGTCCCACGTACTATACACTGTTATATCCACTCTCAGGCATCTTGATAAAATTCGTCTTGCTAATTACGTTTCCCAAAACATATCAACAAAACTCATATTGATAACAATGGGTACGAATTATGTTGAGAAATAGGAGCACTAAATCTCATGAGGCGTATTGTGTATCGATATTACAAATGTTAAACAGCATTTATTACAGAAACGACTCACAAATGTTAGCGCTTTGTCTCGTGTTTCCCCATTAAACCAATAAAACAGAAAACAGAACGATCATTTAGTCCTATTAGAAACAAAAACTATTACTTTCAACACCGGTATGAACTTAGCAAACGAATCATCTACTTGAATTATATCGATATTACATGTATACTAGGTTTGCGTAAGGCATATACACAATGTTGTTCCAAAGCATATATTAATAAGCTGTTTACTTGAACCATGTGTGTAGTGTAAACGACTGTCATATATATGTGTGTCTAGTGTTAAAAACTACCAGCATTAATTCGCTTCGGTATTTTGCTAATATCTGATATATAGAACGGTGAATATGTTTAATTTTAAATTCCATTTATTTATAGAGTATTATTTTCAAACTGAACAGTACTTATACATATCGTGCAGTAGGCGACTATTGGTAGGATTAAATACGCCACGGTCGTATTATACATAGGTAGCTGTAGCTGTCGTGGATGGTAATGTAGGGACTAATTAATTATGGCTGTACAAAAATAATATATAGCTCGTAAATGGATATCTAAAAGAAATACCTATTCACACGTTCGCTTAACACGTTGCATTATTGTACAAGTATTCGACATAAGGAATCTATATTATGACATTATTTAATCTTTATCACTAGACATCCTTATTATTACGTTTTCTTAGTTCAGTTTATTAACGATAGAGAAAAAAAACCATGAACTTATTATAAAACCTAGTAATGCAGTATGTAACTCGCTGAAAAGAGTAAAGAGAAATGTCCGATTTAGTGCTTGTTATTCATTGTCCAAATAAATTATGTTTTGTTTAAGCGCGCTAATTAAGATTGTGTGAATCCCAAGACGATACGAATGTCTAGTAATACAATATTTCAATTACATTTTCGTGAAATGATAAATATTCGTGAGAACTGAGAGACTTTGCATTAGAAATGTTCATTTGATCATGCAGAATATCTATGATAAAAATATGACAACTGTACTGAGAAGAGTGACTGATAGTAGTGGATAGTTTGCAAGCAATGCGCGTGACCCTGCGTTGACTGTACTCACGTCGAGACATGCAGAGCTGAGAAGGTGAAGACCGTTGGAGAGGGTTTCTAACTTAACGATTTGTGTTTTGCCAATCAATTATTTAACTTTCGATTAACATGATGATGACATGTCAAGGGTCAATACAGCTAAAATAGACAGACATTCTGCTAAAAATTTAGCACAATATTCAACGACTTTGCTGTGGCTCAACCGTAGTCAACCATACAGATAAATCAATCTAAAACCTGCATTCGAATAGTATTTTTTGGAAAACGACACCGTTTTAAAAAAATATATAATTTGGGTAAAACCATGTTACGGTCAGTTTTCACTTATGGTCAAATAACGACAACCCTTACCTGAAGTTACCCCCCTTGCACTATAAAATAATAATGGTAGAACATTCTAAAACAATGCTGTCGAGCTGTGTTAACAGTAAACATGTTGCTGAGTGGAAACCCGCCTTTATTTGTAGGGTGATTTGTAATGGTAGATTGGTCGATAGCATAACACAACATTTGCTCAAACATATCAATAAATAGAAATGGTTTATGGCAACAGAACGTGTACAAACATTTACTTAGTGTAACGTGTATTTTTGAAATATTGGGATATGTCTTATACGGTGTTTATATGAATAAATACATTTCTTCAATCTGTAAAGTGTTATGAATTGAATTCGGTTATATATCAATGTACACATGTGTAGCTGTATCAGCATAAACTAATTTGTAGTTCCCATTAAAACGAATAAACATTAATGATTTGCGGAACGTTTCACGCTTAGTTTATATTAGAACATACTTTTTTGACAGTCGTCATCTTGTCCTTCGATGTATTTTGGGTACAGTGTATGTTTGAAGCGAATTCGCATACTAGTAGTATGGCATTTCATGGGTTTTATGATCATACATTTTGAGCGAGTGTTGTACGTAAAACACGTTTAGTAACCACGAGATAAAACACATGCGTGAGTTTAATGCATTGTATAAACGCCAGAAACGATTATACCAGGTCTGGTACAATGTATTCAAAATGTATATTAAGGGAAATTTAAATGAATGACTTTAGTTTAAAAAATTGACAGCAAATATTTCCCAAGAAACTAAGAATAACACAGTCATGTTTTCTTTGTGATTATTGTAGCTCTTTATGAATTTCATATAAACAATGCAAACACTGATAACATCTAGTTTCCTGTTAAGCTGAATACGCTTAAAGAATGCTTAAAGAATGTTTAAGAATGTTCTCCCTTAACGTAAGTTTTCCCTTAAGATGCTTTGTGACGTGAAAGTGGCAACATCCGAGTAAGCACCGTCTTTGTAAATGTCAGCAAAATGTTTTTCATTGATTAGCATGATAAATAGTTTACGGCACTAACAACTGCTTTAAATCCGTTTTCTGGTTAGGATTCTTTTCTAGTTGTACGTGTGTTGTTTTCTGATGTTCCTAAGGGTAAAAGCGATACGATAGTGTTATCTGGTGTCGTTCGCCTATTTCTAACGCTACTCCCTTATGTGTATTAGCGTAACAAATTTTCAAAAGATGTACTTTAAGGTTCTTATTGAATAAACAATATGGTGTATTTATCAAATGTTACATTTATTGTAGACACTGTTATAAGCAACACCGCTGTGCTTTGTGTAGCTCTTCGTGGATGTTTATAAAAGAACTTTAAGGCAATTGTGTACTATATCAGTCCCACTTTTTTGTAGGAATTGCATATTTGAAAGTGGTTTTAGGGAACTGTAACAGTTATCATGTTAGAATGAAAAGACCGGTATGTATATTGCTGTTAATGCAGACACACTCTTTTCGTTCAGGTGACGACATATTTTTTTAACAAACTAGGACTATACAGCAAAAAGCAGGTAATCATATACAATGTATGTATCTATGCACCAGCTAGAACTTATTAAGTAAATTATTAATGATTAAAACAGCGAAGCGAACCGAGTCATTTAAAACATTAAAATCTTAACTTAATATGTTCTAACTAACTTAATAGGCCGACACAAATTCGTGCCAACACATGACTTCACGACTGTTCAGAGCAAAAGGAAAAATTACCATAAAATGATAAAGGTAACATTTAACCGACACAAATCGGCGTTTTAATTTTCTCAAAATATAAGTTACTTTCTAAATGCATTCACGCAAGTAGTCTCATATGTAGTAATACACAATTTATTTGGTTGTTCCTTTGGAGTAATGCCTTTCTTATATTAAATGTTCAAGTGTCTGTAATTAATTGTGCTGTATTTTATGCTCAGCATAACGAATTGCCCAAAACAGTGAATACCAATATTATGTAGATCGGAAAATTTCAAATTAATATACAAACAACGTAAATAATATTATGGAAATTGGTGCCATGATAAATGAGAAATGTCGGATATAAGAGTAGTTTATCATTTTGATATAAATTGTTTTATATGTGAAACTGTGATGTTACACAATTTCTATTCCATCGGGAAATACCGTCATAATGCCGCTGCATATTTACATTTTCGTACTAATGATAATTTGAATATTAGATGTTTTGGATATTATATTGATACACACATCTGCACAACACTGGAACTGAATAATAAGTACGTTAAAGGTGCTGCCTCACAGATCAGGCTAAAATCTTTGAATGACATAATTTTCCTACCTAACCAGGTATTTATGTAATAGAAAGCCACTGACGGTTGTTTTATGACATATTTATGGCAAATAAGCAATTTAACCTACTCTGGATATTGCTCATTAAGTATGTTTCCTTTAAAAAAAAGCGCAGAGTTTCCTTCCAACATGCATTGTGAATTAAGAAATTACACATGATCAAACTGTAACATCTACAAACTACAGCGTAAACATCAGTGAGATTTTCGTTTTGCAATCCGTTGTCGTCGAATGGAAACAAATTTCAGGCATTTTCAGTGATAGTAGTGTTAATTGTATATGGTATTTATACCCTATTGAATCTTGGATGTAAAAAACTAAAAAACTACAAAATGCCAATGTTTTGCTAGTTATTTTAAATGGCAGTGTGGTTGTTTATGGCATAAATAGGCACCTATACCAAAATTACGCAAATATTTAACAATTTTATTTTATTTTTTGCAATACACCAACACGTGAGGCAGCACCTTTAAGGCTTCTCACTTGGCCTTCTGTGAAATACATTTGTTGGCCCAACGTTATAAGCAATCATTAACACTCATTCTAAACCGGAAGCCGGAAGTTCAGTAGCTCGTGTAAATTATATAGCATCAGCATGAATTATTATTCCGATTCATTTTCAGTTAATGCAATAATGCCAAATTAAAAAGAGCACACGTTTATTCATGAAACCTGGGTACTGTTTTATCAAAGCGAAACTGTAAGTTTTCCGTAAATATTGCGTACGTCGATAATATTTGCGAAATGCGTTTTACTAAGATATGTTTTCTCTTGTTCTGTCGTAAATTTTGGTGTAATTCTACGCAAGGTCAGAGTAACCGTAAATAGCAAATATGAGCGAAGTAAGGAGTTGTTGATTTACGACAGTCACTTGTTGTTATAGACTGCGATTAGTAATAAAACATGCTTAAACATCAAAACTTATCGAACGTTTGTGTATATTTATTTATTCTGGTTCCCGATAAATTGGTAATACGGTCTACGTTCAATATTCAATATTTGTACGTAGATGTATGCAACAACTTGCGATCGATTAGTAAAACGCACTTAATAAATTGCGTCAGAGAAATATGTGTACGAAGCTTTACGTGACATTAACGCAATGTTAGTAAAACAGTACACAGTAACGTAATTAAAGTCATTTGATTTCCCATCATGACTATTTTCGTTTGCTATTTACCATATTCTGCATGATTTCCCGTCCTATATCAATACGTAAGTTGTAAACATAGTAAGAAATTCTTCTACAATCGGACAAAAATAGTCATGATGGGAAACCAAATGACTATAATAGTGGTTTATCCCGGAACCTTTTTATTGGTGGTATCGAACCCTATTCATCACAGTGTTTGTGTCAAAACCGTCCGGTTTTATTGTGTAAAACTGTAAATGTTTTACATCAGTAACGACCAATTTTGATGAAGTGTGAATTTAGGGTGATAATAAATTGCATCATGGCCATCGTGGTAAGGAAAACCCTCGTGTGTTTTGAGGTTTTAAGTAAGCATTGGAACTTACTTTTATAGCACTAATCGTTCAAGATTTCCTAATAAACAAACCATGACAAGTTATTTTGTTTTGCTTATATTATAAGGCATCATAGATTGTGTTTATACATTAAATAATTATTGTTCGATATACATGTATCACTATAGATCAACCACGAGTTTTGAGCCGTGACGGGAGATTACACTATTTAGTCATGGTGTGTGAATATACCTGGTTGGGATACCTTAAAAATGCGTTAATATATATAATTGCTTGACCTGATATTGTCAGTATCGCTGGCTCAATCGGTAGAGAGCTTAATTGTCAGCCTCAGACATGCGGGTTCAAGCCCTGATAACTGCTCTATTTTTCTCACTTCATTTATTTTGTTTCATTTTCGTCAAGAATATGAAGACATTGTTAAAGCCATTTTTTAAATAATTATTTTGACTTTGCATTGTACCTGTAATGGTTTTTCATGTTTCGCTGTTTTTATTTCATTTTTTTCCTCGGGTCCAGTATTAGTTTATCTTTTACTGAATGCAATACTTTAATTGCTTGAAGACCGTTTATTGCATTAGCTAAGGCCATTGTTTGTGTCAAAGTTAAAAGACACATAGCTAGACTACATGTTTTTTATATAAATTATGAACTCCTTGCAAACTTTCTGTATAAGGTATTTAATACAAGCCATATTAAAAAGTCATTATCATACCATCATCTTCACCAGTATGTTAACTAGTTGAAGCCATTACACGTTTATAGTTACACGCTGTTACTATGACTAACGACACTTAATTTTGACAAATAAATCGCTAATTATTAAATACATTCCAGGAAACTTTCTTGTGTAATATTACTTGAACAAGCGATTCGAAAAAAATATATAAAAAGTGATCATACCAAGGATCGAACCTGTAAAAGTAAGTCTCAGAAGACATCGCCGTATCCAGTGGGCCACGTATTGAGTTACTTACAGAAACTACTTATTTAACTTATGTTGTTATTGCTTATATATACATACCCTTTTAGGGTGAATCAACTTTGCTGCATAAATTAGTCACGGCTCAAAAAACATGGTTGATCTATACCTTTCAGTTTATAAGTGTTTTCAAATGTCGTATGTCTTTGGTTGGTGTCTTACGCAAGGGTCAACATGCCAGTCAAACAAAGCTATAGTGTCGGAAGGGTATGTTGTGATTATTTCTTCAAACAAGTTTGAAAACAAACTAATATTTGTCCCGCTCTATATCAATATTTTCAGAAAACGCGTCATAGATTTATACTTTCACGCATTAAGACAATATAACAGGTATACATTTTCTGACAAACAAATCAAAACTGGACGGAACTTTGTTATTAGATCACGTCGCTTACACTATTTGTCATTTCTATCTCGTCTGTTGTTGTCCCATTCAGCGTATTGCATAATAAGATTTTGTATACTTAATATTATATTTTAGGGACATTCATTGCATTACACGTATAATAGTCCTACATATGCTACCTTGCCAAAAGCTGAGTCATTAGATTACTGTTGATTTTATTCACCTTCTGACAAATAACCAACATTTGTTAATAAACGCTAACATTGCAGGGTTAACCATAGTGTGTTTTGATTTGATTCATTCAAGAAGCTTGTTCTTTCCTAAGTGTCTTCTGATTTTGCTACATTAATACAACGGAAATATCAAATGTCCAGGGAAGGGAAGCGTACTAAATCATTATACCATGTTTCTCAAGGGTTCAAGTGTTTTTGTAAATACGTTTCTGAAGCTGTCGCGCATTAGAAATTCTGGATAATTTTTTTATAATGTATCTTCGCAAAATAAAATGGGTTTGTAGTCACATACATTACTTATAGTCATTTAACTATAGAACTAAGTCAGACAGTTTGTACCATTTAGTAGTACGAGAAGGGGATGTTCTGTCAGTTCCAGTCCGTTAGTTTAAAATAAATAGATTACTTCAGATGCGTTTGATTTTATGCCAAACATAAACTATAGCCTTTTAGCTACACACACGTTTAACTTTGATTATATTCGGATATAAAACGGTATGCACAACCGTATAACCATGTGCATGTTCGAATATAAAACGGTATGTTTCATATTCGCACATAAAATATATGACAGACACTTATTTACACTTTTGAGACGGCTATGAACATAATTTGATAATTTAGTAAAACATTCTATGTCAGATTTATTCGATTTGATATCGGCTTAAACTCACAACTGATTGGACATTCGTACTTTTGCAAATTATGCATACAAATGGTGATGTCTGGGTGAATTGTTAACCTAATGTGGAAATATAAGATCAGTAAATGTGCATGAGTTAAGAACAAAGTGTGTCTTGGAAACAGTAACGTTTGCGAAAAAGGCTTTCAAAACCAAACTCGTGTTATCAAATAAAACAATGCCCGCTGCAATTCCTTCCCACGCCACAGTTATGTTTTGGTGCCGATATTCGAAACGTACCTGTCCATGTTTTCAGCATGTTAGATTCTCCCAAACATGGATCTCAAGTTCCAATGACTTCAAGAAGACATTTAAAACAGCTACATATAGCCCGTTTGCAGCGAAAAAAATCGTCTAAATTTTGAATGGTTTAAAATCTATTCATCAGATGTTGATAAAAAATTACGTAGAATCATAATTACATTCTACCTACTCCCATTTTAAATTTCATAATTTTTAATTACTTATTTAAACAAGTTTATTCTTTATTGTATATTGATATTACTTGCATTTGAACACTTTAACGCAGGGAGGATATCTGGTATTCCATTGATGATTATATGTCTTATTATTAACTGTTATAATCCATGATCAGTGAGATTAACATTGCTATGATGAAAGCGAAATTTATGAGGCCCATATAAGTCAATTAATTTAGGTATGTCGCTTGTGTGTAACATATTATGTATAAAACATGTAATATCACGGAAAAGCAGTGAAAACCAAACTAAGCTACGTACATAAGCTATGTTATACTTATACATGGACACACGCGTATATATAATAATTTTAAATTAAGAACTTAATAAAAGCATTGTAATGTGTATGTGCGCAAGGACATGCAGTCTTATGACTGAACCAGTCCTAAATAATTGAGTAATATACATCTACCCAAACCTTTAGGATAAGTCTGAAATCGACATTCATGAACACGTTTGAAGAATGCCTAATATTAAGCAGTCAAAATCGTTAAAGACGCTGTAAAATCCGTGTTTTTATTGTTCGAGAAGGAGGCTGCTAGATGCAAGCCATTTTTACGTTTAGACCCGAAAATATTATACACATGGACAGTACAGATGTATGTACAGACGGGCCTCGTATATGCTATATTATATAGGTTTCAAATACGTAAATCTACCGTTAGACGTGTCACATGACCATAAAATTGGCTGTTGTGTGTATCGAGTCTTCTTTGTAAACTACAAATATTTTACATAGAACTTATGAACAAAACTTTTTTCACACATGTCCGATGTTGCTTAGATTAAATCGTATATTAGGTAGATACATTTCATTTACTCGTGCAAAATCTCATACTTGTAGGTGCAGTAAATACTGAGAAATCTTCATTTTAGACGATTATTTTCGCCGCAAACGGACTATACCTCCGTTTCACAAGCCAATGGTCAGATTTCAACGAAACATTGCATGAATGATCAGTATCAAGTCTATTTGTGCATATTTGCCTTTGTCAAGCAGTGTCTGTGGGGGGGGGGGGGGGTATTCATCCCATTCTGTCATATTTCTTGTTTATAATGCATCTAGAACGAATTATATAATTTATTATAATACAGACGAAATTTTCTTCGCTTTCTGGAGTTCGGCAAGAACATTTTTCTATTAAATAACATTGCCGTATATGTTCCCCTATGGTAACAGACATACAATAATAAAATAAGAGTGAACCCGATTACTGCAATGTCAGATATGACAATATTAAACATGGAAATTCGGATCAACCATCATTCACACGACAAGGTTAACTGTATGTCATACATAAATCACATTCTCGAACTGCCGAACCTCAAAATGTCTATGGGCTTGTTCCATTTGTAGTAACCTTACGCGATTAATTGTCAAGTTGACCTTGCTGTATTGTTTCGTGACATCGATGTCTGTAATGTCAGTAAAACACTTTATGGAAGGGGGACATTCGTCAAGTTCGTGGACAGTCCTAAAACATTAGTTAACCATTGACTACAGCCCTTTAATTCATACCAAACGTTGCTAAGGCAACACATGTAACGCGTTACGGAGCAGTCCAAATGTTAAAGTATGGATTTAATGTTATTACGTATGCCATCATTCTTTTGTAAATAATTTCGTTTACGTTCCTACCATTTCGCATGACTTAAAATAAATTATCCGTAATATTTGTCCCTACATTATATCGCAATATCTTGTAAAATAACAACAATATAATAATAACTCAAGGCTATGAAGTATTGTATCAAGTCATAATATACGTCGACGAAAAATTGTAATTCTTACCAAAACTCAGTTGTTCTGATAAGTATTAATATCACTTAGTGTTAAGGCGCGAATAATCATCGTGTCTTTGTTTGGTTGGATTTGATTGATTACAGTCCGTAAAGTATAGTCCGGACTTGTCTCAAATAGATTTAGCCGTCTGTCCCCGTATGGAAGGGGAATTATGTATGTAGTAAATGATCCCGGAATGCTAATTCAACTCAGAGAGAGAGAGACGTATGAACAAGTTTGATAAGACATACAAGTTTGTGATACAGATGCATGTATAATAGTTAGATCAAGCGAAATCGTAAATGCGTAGCATATGGTGGATAGTATTTTGAAATCGATTATATGCTAGTTTGACGTCGACTGGATGACGTGATAATATTATTTTGAGCGTTGCGTAGCAGTGATTATGTATGACTTCAAAGTAATGTAGAATTCTTATTTGTTAATATTTCCTCACAAAATTGTGTTTGTACATAACGAATTGATATGCGTATAAGGAAGAAATGTTGTGTTAATGATAAGGTTTCATGTTTTACATTCCTTTATTACCGGTCACTGTGGCCTTTTTGTTAGGGGGCATTACATGGCGGGTAACATTTATTTACACTGTCCTGTTCTATAAGGTTGTCTATTGGGTAAGTGTGAGGTTTGGTGCACTGTAAAACGTTTAAGCCCCCAGTGACATGTGTCGCTGTCGGTACCAAGGCGGAAGCCCCTTAGTCAACCTTCCTCTGTGTATGTACTGTCCTCTTTATAGTATAATTGGAAAAAATACAAAAAATATTTAGCCACTGTGCCTTTTGTTATACTTTATTAATTTTGTATGTGCCATTCTGCAAATTCGTTGTCCAGCACAAGGCTGCTTCGTATCTTTCAAAATTGCATATACTCAGTGTCTGTTGTGGATTGTCCTTGTGGTGTGTGTTTTGTCCGGATGTTAATTTCTTACCAACTGGCTCTTGTTCCGTTTCAGTTTGACTGACTTAAGCAGCAGACTTTCGGGAATAGATGCCCGGTTTTGTATTACATGTTCCTGTGCTAGTTTTTTATGTTGGGCATGTTCCGCGCCTTTTCGAGTGAAGTTGTTTATTTTCTGTGCCTTTTTGTTCTCGCGTGTCCCGCGGTTTCTGTTGGGGGCGGTGCTACTTCCGGTAGTTTCGTATTTTTTTAATTATTATAATATGGGTTTGTATCTGGATTTAAACGCGAATTCCGTTTACAGTGGTGTTTTTCATTTTTAAATAATCTATAATATGCCATAATTTCTCAGTATTTAAATTTTTGACCGGGGCCAAAAGTTATATGGAGCTAGGAGTTATTTATTCGTATTTGCTGGTTGTCCTCTTACTATTTCGTCCCCACGATTCGCATCCTACCTGGTTCGTTCATGAGTTTATGAACAGCTGTAGAGTTATGGATGTAGTGTTTTGTCCCCTGAGGTCATTTAACGTAGTTAAGGTTTGTCCCCTGAGGCCATTTAACGTAGTTGTAAGTCCCCTGTCGGTTTTTGACCGGAGGGGACTATTGGTTTGCCATCAGTCCGTCAGTTTTGGTTCTGACGGGAATTGTGGTTGCTATGGCAACATACACATTGAATATGGCTTTAAACCGGTAGGGGACTTCTGTATTGTTTGCAATTCTTAATGATTTATTCATTACGTCATGTCTCGTTTTGTTCAATTACGTCATTTTACTAATTGAAAGTAGGTCATATGACTATACGGGCCTTTCAACGTTTTAATACTGTTATTTAACTTTTGAGACTAAAGGTTGCTAAAACTAGGTAGTTCAGCAGTTTTACTGTTGTAACTAGGTCATTCAGCGTAGGCATTCCGCCTTTTGTTTGCTGAATCTTTTCTACTGGGTCATTCAGCTAGTTATAATTTATTATACTTTTCGACAGCTTGGACTTGGGCGGATCTGCGCTTGTTTAGTTGGGCATTGTGCTTTGTGTGTTTCTAATGTTTTCTGTGCTCGGCTGGTTAAGTTGAGTGCTGCCTTCCCTGTCTGACTTAATACAATCATTAAGCGACTATTTTCACAATGATACTTGTCTACGAACTTAATGAATGACCTTCGCAAGAAATCAACGACGTTATGCGTTATGTTTGGAACAAATTGGATTCATTTAACTTAAACGATAACAATTGTTACTGGCGCGCAATATAAATTAATCGGATTTGTCAATAACAATAGACCTGATAATGTTATACAATTTATTTTCATTGGCATTATATGTAGTTATAAGAACTGATAAGAAAGTTAAGAAATTGTCTTGAAGAGCAATCAGTTCGGATATTTTAAATTACTCTTAAAACATGAAGTTGTAGTCACTATAAACTAGCAATAAAGGTGTATGACAATAAACAGCGATTACAATGAAAGTAATTATGTTTTACGACATCACGATTGGCTATAAATACAAACTTTATTAAATCATTGTGTTAATGACATATTATTGATAATAGATTACAAAGACTTTAGGAATTTAGGAATGCTGAATGTATAAATCTGAACGAGGAGATAATGTTGAGAGTTCCAGGAAGAAGTATGTACTTTGGCCACATCACATTTAATATTGAAACGCCGTTGCTTCGTTTATTTACGTACACACATTTCTGCTTCATATGCCACTACGTATGAACAGCGTTATAGCTCCGTATAGGTCGTCTGCGGCAAGAAACATTGTTTGAAATGAGTATTTCTCAGTATCAACTGTACGTACATTGTACATGTGTCGCATTTTGCACTTGTAAATGAAATACATACACCAACTCAGCAGTATCAGTGATTTGTAAAAAGGTTTTATTTATAACTTCTTATAATTATTATAAAAGATTGTGTATGTGTCATTATACTTAAAATAACTATGTAACCCGTTTTGTAATAAATGTTTAAAATGTACATGTAATTCATTTTCGAAATCACTTCAAAAGTGAAGTATTCTAAATCGTATACCGTTTTCTAATAAATACTTTAAAATTCTATTACATTTTGCAAAGTTTATAACAAAACTGGTTGTAATGATTTTTTAAACTGTAATAAGGCTCTCAATCCGTTTTGTAATTAGTATTCCAATTTGCAACTTCATTACAAAACGGGTTGTAACATGGTTTTATACTAGCATTGTAAATTAACTTTTAATAAAGAAGCAATACTAGACGCGATGAGTGAACATAATGACGGATAAACTTACGAACGAAGTTAAAACATACTGCATTTTGTGGTATTATTTGTGGTAATGTATACTGTTTACTTTGATGGTACATAAATACTTCCAGTTTTTTTCATGTACGGAACTGAACATGATATTCTTTGTTGCGTTTTTATTTAAGTTAATGCAGAACCAACATCATTATGAAAATTTATATTATTACATGTATGTTCAGTTGTTAGTCGTATTCCGACGATACCGCGTAATTGATACCTATTGTGAAGCCAACGGTTAAATCTTTTGCAATTGCGCAGTGAATGTCTAGATCTTGATAAGACTTGACTGTTGCTACAAATATATAGCCCAATCGTAGTTAATGTGTCAGGGTTGTTGACTTCCACCGTTAGACGACATGCTGCGTGTTTCATTAAGTTCTATTCGAACCTTCGTTATCGTAGCATGACTAACATTGTAGCGATAGGATATTTCACATTGAATTGATTGAATAATGTTTTCTCTTTGTGAACGATCATGTTCCAAATAATTGTTCCAAGTATTTAAATCGGATATCACCATCGATTATCTATAAATTGATATAGGTTAAATCTTTAAGTACATGATCGTATGTACTTCTTCGTACAAATATATCAACCCGTTCGAGTGAGAATTTGTTTCAATATTATACTACAGTATAACCTGGTTTATCTTGAACCTGTTTTTACCGGCAACCTGTCTTTGCCGACATGGTTCGTCGGTCCCGGTAGAACTCAACTGTATTTCTATAAGATGGACCCTTACTTTAACCGGACCTGCTTTATCCGTTATCTGGCATTGTTTATTGATAAATAGTGTGTTTTAACACTTAATTTACCGGCATTATAGATACTACTTAGAAGATGTGTATCATCAGCAAATGTGTTTGCACATAATCTTTAAGAAAAACAAACAAACAACAAGTAACAACTATTGTATGACTAACTAACACCATTTGAACAATGACATGTAAATACTAAGGCCATTGGATACACATTGTACCTTTAATATTTGTTCATTTGTTATAATTTTGTCTTTTTATAAGCAATTATACAGTTATATGTATTTCTATAAAACCTGGTATTACCGACACACTGCTTAATCCGGCACACTAATCTGGTGCAAACGACCTTCTTACAAAACGTTATCTTCATTTTCAATTCGAAGGACAGATTAGCCAATCGGGTTGTTATACGCGGACATGCGCTCCTCCATATCCAATTCACTTGATGCATACAACACCTGCTGTACCCGTGGGTCGCAAACAATAAATAAGTATTAACTTGTTTCCCATCTAGTTCTGACTACGTCACTTTTATCATCACCAGCATGGAGTAACAAGCGAGTGGGCTGTTCAAAATCTTTTTGGTGACCATTTCTGCAAGACAACGAATTTGCAGAAGAGCGTATGCAACCGCCATGCAATAAGGCAGAGAGAGGTTTTTGTTTGTATTCCTCCTCCGAATGCCAAACGGCAAATAACACATATTATAATTGTATTAAGTGAAACAATGAACGAGATGCATTAACCCGACACATTTACAAGAGTTCATAAAAACAATCAAAGGACAAGGTTCACTTCTCGCTTAATTTTGCCCTGTGATTTGTGCACAAAATAAAAATGCATGTAACTATAAATCTGTCCTATAATTGAAATAAAGTAAATATTGTATCGAAGAAAGGGACTTCGGCATTAATTAATTCAATACCTTTCCTCTGTTATGAATAAATACATGACATTGTATGTTTAAGATAATTATGTGTTACTGTATCTGCAATTAAAGTGTATTTATTGTAAGCTTATCGGTTGATTATAGAGATAGAGCTTTATAAATGATATAAAAATAAATTATAATCTGGTTATCCAATGTTTTAGAAGACGGTTCCGTTACGACACAGAACAACGCTAGGCTTAAAAATATGTGTTACGTCTTCGTGATGTCATAGTCGTCAACATAGTTGTCACAGCTTCACCATCGCTTTTCAGTTCAAACAGAGCCATGTGGAAACAGCTTTCTGACAGAAAAGAGAGGCGATGTATCAGGATGATTACCGTGTATGTAATTACGAATGCTTAGGCTATAGTATACATGTACAACTTTCAGAATGGGCGGGGTAGCTTTCGGAACCGTAATTCGGAAAACGCACATAATTGCTATGGTACCCTGGTGTTATATACTGTATACGTATATAATTGTTTCTAGACAATATTATTAATTCTAACTGAAGGCTCTGTTTAGAGGTCTTGACAAGTCATATACTTATCTTATCTTAATTCTTATCCGATATGATAGTTCTTAGAATGCCAATATTAATAAAATAACAATACATCAATTTAAGAATAACATTGTCTTCTCGAGATGAGAGGTCGTGAGGTATTAGATATTAACTGTCAATGTCAAGACCGATGGTGTAAGATTCGAAATGAATATTAATTATCATATAATGAATAATCAAGTTCGACGATACTGGCTAAATGCTAACTTACCAAAGGTGATGGTAAATATACACAGTTGAGTGTAACTCGTCAGCTGTTATTTGTTTATTTTTCACGTATTTGGTCATTACTTGCGACTACTAGTAATTTGATACTTGTTTGGTACCATTGCTTCAAATTGGTATTCCTTGTACTTTTTCTGCATGGCTTTTTGAGAAAGGTTAGTACTGGTTTAAAAACTAACACATTGTTTTTTTCTGAATTGGAGTACATTTCCGAAATTGAAAACAATAGTACATGTAGCGAAGTAACTTATGTCAACATAATTCATGACAAAACTTAAAGCTAATGTATAATACTATATGTATAATTATTAAAATTTAATCTATAGATGCATGCTTTCTTATTTTAGAGGTATTTCTAACAATGTTGCGTACATTGATTACATAATGTCAAAATAACAGGTTTTCCTGCTGACTGGCTCATATACATGTTTACTTTGTTACATACTGCAAACTGCACTTCAACCGTTAGACAATGTCTTTCACTGGTATGTATTGCAGTCTAACTCACATGGCTGAAGTCAATACGGAAATACGGAAAGGCTGTACTCCTTCTCAACATCATCATGATACGGTAATACATACATACATTCAAAATATTAGTTATAAAAAGTCACCATTCGACAAATTTATTAAAAAAAACTAATAACTATTTTGAATACATTTTCACGTTACTGTTTACAGCGAAATTAGTTTCATATTTGCAATATTGTATTTCATTTATGATATTTATATACCTTTTAGTAGAACAAAATGTACCCATATTTAAACATATTTCATTTCACAATCCTTTACACTATGTTATATACAAACAATATAATACAGAAATGGGGTTTGATTGGAAGTTTTCAGAAGCATTTCAACAAGGTACATGCTTATGGAAGGCATGATGTTATATATATATCAATTTGTGGTACTTTTAGCAATTTGAGTTAAATGTATGTTGAGAAACACAATGACTAACAGATGATGAATGAACATGTACTATGACTGAACGGCAAGAAGGCATTGTATATATGAAGCGCTTAGCGGTTTCGATGTATTATATACTTTATAGAGAAAATTTAACAATAAGTGAACTGTATTTGATAATATTTTTCCGAAATGAGAACACAATAAATTAAAGAATAGTTGTAAGTACTTGACTCGTGAACATTTTGTCCGACGTTATGTCTTCTTCAAAAAGTATTATCAGACATTATGTTTCAATGCGTTGAACAGAAAAACGATAGCACAATAACTAATGTCATTCACACAGGAACTAGATTAATATCGGTTGCAGTTACTGAAATAATCAATTTAAGGTGAAAACCCTTAACATGCAAGTTTGTCTAATAAGCACATATCCGGAAATATTAGCAGAAACAGCCAATCATAATAACGCGTTAAACTTATTCTAACAAATTATTGTTGGTGTCTTGTTAGCCAGAAAATGACTAATGATCACAGACGTTCATTAATATTCGTGAAGTTGGCAGGCTAGCTGCCTAGCGTTAAGAGGCAGCGGTGTCTCGGAAAACGAAATAAACACAACTTAACCATAGTCATTTGGAATGATTTCTGATAATAACGACATCGTGTCTAGCTATAAGGGATTGCTATCTACAAGTAAATGAGACTAAAATAGAATCTGGAAATGGACTACCTTTATGGTATATTAATATGTTCACATTTCGTGTCGCAGCAGTTTCCTATTTAGGGAAGTTTCGTGTATTTAATTGTATATTATTGTCAACAATGTGTTGATCAAATGAAGTGACGTGAAAATGTGTCTGTTTTTTATGTAAAAAAAGCATTATACAATTACATGTATAAGGAAATTCATATTCATTGCAATTGATTTGTGATAAAGTAAGCCCCCAAACAGCAGAAATTTACTTATGTATTTATTTGTTAAACTTTGCTTATTTGTGAGTGATGCTGTTTCTGAATATACGGTGGATCAAATGTTTCTTGAGTGAAAAATACAAACGTCGTTTTGTTTGCACCATAAAAAATAGCAAATGAATCGCAGCTTGTGTTGGTAATAATGTTTTTTGTTGGCGAACATGCTTAGTGCAAAAACCCATGTCATGGTCTGAACCTGTTCACAGTATGGATGTGGGGATGTGTAGGCAGCCGGCTAGCTCAGCCCTGAAGAGAAAGGGTCCTGGGTTCGAACCCCGGTTTATTTGCACATTTTCTCACCCTGTGACATTTGGCGCCCAACGTGGGGCCGTGGCATAGCATCCAGTTTGCTTTACAGTAGAATCATATTGCAAACAGACCAAACAGTGAGTGCATATTTTACCCGACACATTATTTTTATTCGGTGCAAAAGAGTTATTTAATTTATATCGGGTTAGCACGAAAATATCGGATATTTAGATAACAATAGGTACATATTATGTAGATAAGTAGGAGCACTAAATCTCATGAGGGGTATTGTGTATCGATATTACAAATGTTAAACTGCACTTATTTGAGAAACGACTGACAAAGTTAAGCGCTTTACCTAGTGTTATCTCATTTATGCAATAAAACAAACGAATATTTAGTCCTATAACAAAACTATTTCTTTCAATATCGATATGAACATAGAAAACGAATCATCTACTTGAACTGTATCGTTGTGTAAAAATATTGTTTTACCAAAGTATAATATCATATTAAGTTAAAGTAAATATTTTACAAACAAGCCATTTACTTGAATCATAATTATCAAATACAATGTACTAGGATTGCGCCCGAAAAGGGCATACAAAAAGGCTGTACAAAAATAATATATAATATGGAAAGGGATGTCTAACAGAAATACCTATGCACAAGTTAATCAATTTAGCTTAACAAGTTGCATTATTGTAGAAGTAAACCACTAGAAATCTCTGATATTCATTTAATATTACTTAATCTTTATCACACGACATCCTTATTCGTATGTTTTCTTAGTTCAGTTGATTAACAATAGAGAAAATAAAACATGAACTTAGTATAAAATCTACTAATACAATATGTAAATCGCTAAAAAGATTAAAGAGAAATGTCCTTGTGCTTAAGTGCTTGTTATTCATGGTCTAAATATATTATGTATTGTTTCAGCGCGCGAATTCTGATTGTGTGAATCCCAAAAGGAAACGAATACCTAGTCGTACACTATTTCGATTACAATTCCGTGAAATGATAAATATTCTTGAGAACTGAGATACTTGGCACTATAAATGTTCATTCGATATTGCAGAATAGCTATGATAAAAATGTGACCACTGTACTGAGAAGAGTGGCTGATAGTAGTGGATAGTTTGCAAGCAAAGCGCAAGGCCCTGCGTTGAGTGTACTCACGTCGAGACATGAAGAGCTGAGAAGGTGAAGACCGTTGGAGAGGGTTTCTAACTTAACGATTTGTGTTTTGCCAATCAAATATTTAACTTTCGATTAACACGACGATGACATGTCAAGGGTCATTACAGCTACAATAGACAGACATTCTGCTAAAACTTTAGCACAATATTCAACGACTTTGCTGTGGCTCAACCGTAGTCAACCATACAGATAAATCAATTTAAAACCTGCATTCGAATAGTATATTTGGGAAAACGACACCGTTTTTAAACAAAATATAATTTGGGTAAAACCATGTTACGATCACTTATCACCTATGGTCGAACAACGACAATTCTTACCTGAAGTTACCTCCCTTGCAATATAAAATTATCATGGTAGAATATTAAAAAAAAATGCTGTCAAGCTGTGTTAATGGTTAACATGTTGCTGAGTGGAAACCCGCCCTTGTTTGTAGAGTGATTTTTAATGGTAGATTGGTCGATAGCAAAACGCAACATTTCGCTAAAATATCAATAAATAGAAAGGGTATATGGCACCAAAACGTGTACAAACATTTGCTTAGTGTAACGTGTATTTTTTAATGTTGGGTTATGTCTTATAAGGTGTTCATATGAACAAATACATTTCTTAAATCTGAAAATTGTTATGAATGTATATGGGTTATATATCAATGTACACATGTGTTGTTGTATCAGCATAAACTTGTTTGTAGTTCCCATAAAAAAGATTAAACAATGTTGATTTGCGGAACTTTTGACGCTAAGTATACAAACGTATATTAGAAACTTACTTCTTGACAGTTGGCTTCTTGTCCTACGATGTATTTTGGGTATGTTTGAAGCGAATTCGCATACTAGTAGTATGGCATCTATGGGTTTTATGATCATACATTTTGAGCGGAAAAACCCTCCCTCAATTACCCCCTAAAATGGGCGTTTCAAGAGCAGCGTCACATACTACTGCAACGAGAAACTGACTCCAAAGGAATAGTGATACTTCCTTTAAGGCGACAGGAGACCCCCAATGAAAAAGGAGATTTCCTGACGAAAAGGAAATTCCTCAAATTACTGACAGTGACACCGTTGGTGTTTGATCACAATTCAAGACATTTGTATGACTTATTTCCGGTGCGCAGTGCGCCGGGTCCATCGTATGACCACTCCCGGGTATGTTATGATTAAAGTTAGTCCAATGAGTCAACACATCTCACTGACAACCAACAATATGTCTTTAACGACGAGATTATGCACCTCATATACAACTTAAGAGACTGTTTACTACTGCACTAGTGTTTCAATAACAGCGTCACATACCACTGCTACGAGAAACCGTCTCCAAAGGTATAAATGTACTACCTTTTAGGAGTCACTTAAGAAGTCAAACTAATAATCAGCGAGAATATGTTTTTGTAAAACAGTGCGCTTTTAGCGCTTTCTTGAATGACGGTAGTGTTTTACTATCTCTGAGTGTTGTTGGCAGTGCATTCCAGAGCTTCGGTGCTGCAGCCATGAAACATCGATCACCATACAAGACAGTCCTCATCCTCGGCACAACATTTTGTGACCAAAGCTGTCTTTGTGGAGTATATATTTCCAACATACTTCTGATGTAGCCTGGGGACTTTCCATGTAGTGCTTTGTAGACATGAGTTAAGGCCTTGTACTCTACTCTTTATTTATGCAATAGCTAGAACATATTAAGTAAATTATTAATGATTAAAACAGCGAAGCGAACCGAGTCCTTTAAAACATTAAAATCTTACCTTAATATGTATTAACTAACTTAATAGGCCGACAAAAATTCGTGCCAACACATGACTTCACGACTGTTTAGAGCAAAAGGAAAAAATACCATAAAATGATAAAGGTAACATTTAACCGACACAAATCGGCGTTTTCATTGTCTCAAAATATAAGTTACTTTCTAAATGCATTCACGCAAGTATTTTATGCTCAGGAGGACGAATTGCCCAAAACAATGAATATCAATATTATGTAGATCGGAAAATTTCAAATTAATATACAACAACATAAATACTATTATGAAAATTGGTGAAATGATAAATGAGAAATGTCGGATATAAGAGTGGTTAGTCATTTTGATATAAATGGTATTATATGTGTAACTGTGATGTTACACAATTGTTATTCCATCGGGAAATACCGTCATAATGCCGCTGCATATTTACATTTTCGTATTAATGAAAGTTTGAATATTAGGTGTTTTTGATATTGTATTGATAAAAACATCTGCACAACACTGGACCTGAATAATAAGTACATTATGGCTTCCCACTTGGCCTTTTGTGAAATGCATATGGTTGGCCCAATGTTATAAGCAACCATTCACATTCATTCTTAGCCGGAAGTTCAGTAGCTCGTGTAAATTATATAACATCAGCATGAATTATTATTCTTATCCATTTTAATCTAATGCAATATTGCCAAATTGAAAAGAGCACACGTCGTCACGTTTATTTCTGAAACCTGGGTACTGTATAATCAAAGCGAAGCTCTACGTTTTCCGTAAATATTGCGTACGTCAATAATATTTGCGCAAATGCGTTTTACTTAGATATCTTTTTTCTTGTCTTGTCGTACATTTTGGCGTAATTTTACGCAACGTCACAGTAACCGTAACTAGCAAATATGAGCGTAGTGAGGTATTTTGCCTCGCACTGATGATTTTCGACCGTCACTTGTAGTTATAGACTGTGATTAGTAATAAAAGCAAGTTTAAACATCAAAACTTATCGAACGTTTATGTATATTCAATCATTCTGGTTTCCGATATATTGGTAATATTGTGTCTCGGTCTTCGTTCAATATTCAATATTTTTACGTCTAAACGACTTGCAATCAATTAGTAAAACGCACTTAGAAATTTCCGTAAGAAAGATATGTATACATAGCTTTACGTGACATTTACGCCATGCTAGTAAAACGTTGCCAGTAACGTAATTATAATCATTTGGTTTCATGACTATTTGCGTTTGCTATTTACCATATTCTGCATGATTACCCCTCCTATCTCAATACATAAGTTGTAAACATAGTAAGGAATTCTTCTACAATCTGACAAAAATAGTCATGATTGGAAACCAAAGGACTATAATATTGCTATACCCCGGAACCTTTTTCTTGACGGTATCAAACCCTATTCATCACAGTGTTTGTCAAAACCGTCTGGTTTATTGTGTAAAACTGTGTATGTTCTACATCAGTAACGACCAATCGTGATGAAATGTGAATTTAGGGTGATAATAGATTACATCATGGTCATCGTGCTAAGGAAAACCCTCATGTGTTTTGAGGTTTTAAGTAAATATAGGAGCTTATTTTTGTAGCACAGGACTAATCGTTCAAGAGTTAATAATAAACAAACCACGACAAGTTATTTTGAATTGTTTTGCTATATACTTAGCGTCAAAAGTTTTGCAACATAATTGAAAATCCTAAATTTTTGAATTGCTGGGTTTAAAGAACTTTTCTCTTCCACGTATCCATGAGAGTATCGTTAGTGATTATTCTAAAACTATTGTCGTCCTTTTTCGTCACGCTTGAATGATCACACGGTCGAAAAAGCGTTATTCGTCTATTCATGCACGTGCAAATCGGGTATTCATTTTTCACTTAATTTTCGCTTTACACTAGCTTCAAACTTGTCTGTGATAAAAAGTCCACAATAAGTTTTTAAATTAAGCAAGACATGTACGCTTAAAGAGATTACCAAAATGGGTTATGGTGAACATATTTGTGTATATGAGATGCTAAAGGCTTGTGGTTGACTAAGGCTGCTTTCTGTCGCATTACACTGTCATGTTTTATCATTAATCGACTGTGGTATCATATAAAACAGTCAGATCGTGTATATGACATACCACGTGATGACAGGTCAAGGGTCAATACTGCTGACATACCACGTGACGACAGGTCAAGGGGAAATACAGCTGATATCGGCAGGAATTCTGCTAAAAGTGTAGCACTACATTCAACAACATTGCTGTAGCTTAACCGTAGTCAACCATACTTTTAAAACAATATAAAACTTGTATTTCAATTGTGTTTTTGTGAAAACGACACCGTTTTTAAAAAAAACTTCATTTGGGTAAAATGCTGTTACGATCACTTAATAATAATGGTCAAAGAACGACAAGCTTTACCATGCTTACCTCCCTTGCACTATAAGATATTAATAATGATTGAATATTCTAAAACACGCTGTCAAGCTACGGTAACGGCAAACATGTTGCTGTGTGGAAAAACCGCTTTTATTTGTAGGGTGCTTTTTAATGGTCTATTGTTCGATAGCATAAGCAACATTTCGTGCAAAAACATCAATAAATAGAAAGGGTATATGGTAGCAAAACGCGCACAAACATTTGCTTAGTGTAATGTGTATTTTTGAAATTTCGGGTTATGTCATATTCGGTGTTCATATGGATGAAACCATTTCTTAAATTTGATATTCGTTATGAATTTATATCGGTGTTTTATCAATGTACACATGTGTATTTTGTATAAACTAGTTTGAGGTTCAAAAAAAAAGAAAAAACAATGTAGATTTGCGGAACGTTTGACGCTCAGTATATTATAAAGCATCATAGATAGTGTTTATACATTATATAATTATTGTTTGATGTATCACTACCTTTCAGTTTATACATGGTGTATGTCTTATGTCGTTGATTTACTCAACAGTCAACATGACAGTCAAACAAAGGTATACTGTCGTAATCAGTATATATGTTGTGATTATTTCTTAAAACAAGTTTGAAAACAAACTAATATTTGTCTTGCTCCATACCAATATTTTCAGAAAATGCGTCATACATTATACGTTCGCTCATTAAGACAGTTTGACAGGTATACATTTTCTGACAAACAAGTCAAATGTACCGAACTGGATGGAACTCTGTTAGATCACGTCGCTTACACTACTATTTCATTTCTGTCTCGTCTTTTGAAGTCCCATTCAACGTACTGCATAATCAGATTTTCTAGACTTAAGATAAGATTTTAGGGACATTCATTGCATTATGCTACCTTGCCAATAGCCGAGTTATTAGATTACTGTTGATTTTATTCACCTTTGGGAAAATAACCCACATTTGTTAATAAACACTAACATTATTGGGTTAACCATAGTGTGTTCTTGATTTGATTCATTCAAGAAGCTTGTTCTTTCCTAAGTGTCTTCTGATTTTACTACATTAATATGACTGAAACATCGAGTGGCCAGGGTAGGGAAGCGTACTGAATTATTATACCATGTTTCTCAAGTGTTCAGGCGTTTGTCTTTGTAAATACGTTTCCGAAGCTGTATGTCATAAGAAATTCTGCATAAAATATCTCTTCGCAAAACAAAATGGGATTGTAGTCACATACATTTCTTATAGTCATTTAACTATACAACTAAGTCAGACGGTTTGTTCCATTTAGTAGTACGAGGAGGGGATGTTCTGTCAGTTCCAGTCCGTTAGTTTAAAATAACTAGATTACTTTAGATGCGTTTGATTTTATGCCATACATAAAGTATAGCCTTTTAGCTACACAGAAGTTTAACGTGGTGGATTATATTCGGATATAAAACGGTATGCACAACCGTATAATTCTGCGCATGTTCGGATATAAAACGGTATGTTTTATATTCGCACATAACATACAGTGACAGACAGCTTATTTACACACTTTTGAGACGGCTATGAACATCATTTGTTCATTTAGTAAAACATTCTGTGACAGATTTATTCGATTGTATATCGTCTCACACTTACAACAGTTTGGACATTCGTACTTTTTGCAAATTATGCACACAAATGGTGATGTCTGGATGAATTGTTAACCTAATGTGAAATATTAGATTAGTGAAGTGTTTATGAGTTGAGAACAAAGTGTGTCTTGGCAACAGTAACGTTTGAGAAGAAGGCTTCCCAAACCAAACTCGGGTTATCAAATAGAACAATACCTACTGCAATTCGTTCCCACGCTACAGTAATGTTTTAGTCCCGATATTAGAAACGTACCTGCCCATGTTTTCAGCATGTTACATTCTCCCAGACATGGATCTCAAGTTCCAATGACTTCAAGAAGACATTTAAGCGACATACATCCGTTTCACAAGCCAATTTATTATATATACGGAGGATTGTATCAAATTAAAGTATAAATCGAACAATTAGGACAGTTTGACAAGACAACACTTGATTGAATAACTTATACGAGGGTCATCCGTAAAGTTCGTGGACAGCCCCAAAAATTAGTTAAGTTTTGACTACAGTCCTTAAATTCCTATCATATCTAGAACAACATCTTATAAATCGAATATGGCTAAGTAATGATGCAGAGGTGATATATGCGTATGTTATCGTTGCTAAGGCAACAAATGTAGCGCGTTACGGAGCAGTCCAAATGTTAAAGTTGCATTTAATGTTATTACGTATGCCATCATTCAGACACCGTGGCTCTTTTGTAAAGAATTAAGTTTTCGTACCTACCATCTCGCAAGACTTAAATAAATAATCCATATATTTGTCCCTGAAATCTAACGCAATATATCACCTAAAAACAACAATATCATAACAACTCAAGGCTATAAAGTATTGCATCAAGTCGACGAAACATTGTAATTCTTACCCAAAACTCAGTTGTTCTGATAAGTATCAATATCACTTACAGTTAAGCCGCGGATGATCATCGTGTCTTTGTTTGGTTGGATTTGATTGATTACAGTCCGTAAAGTATAGTCCAGACTTGTCTCATATAGATTTAGCAATCTGTCCCCGTATGGAAGGGAATTATGTATGTAGTAAACGATCCCGGAACGCTAATTCAACTCAGCGAGAGAGGTATGAACAAGTTTGATAAGTCATACCAGTTTGTGATACAGATACACTTATGATAATTAGATAAAGCGAAATCGTAAATGCGTAGCATGAGGTGGATAGTATTTTGAAATCGATTATATGCTAGTTTGACTTTGGCCGGATGACGTTATAATATTATTTTGAGCGTTGCGTAGCAATGATTATGTATGACTTCAAGTAATGTAGAATTCTTATTTGTTAATATTTCTTCACAAAATTGTGTTTGTAAATAACGAATTGATATGCGTATAAGAAAGAAATATTGTGTTCATGATCAGGTTTAAGCGACTATTTTCACAATGATACTTGTCTACGAACTTAAAGAATGACCTTCGCAATAAATCAACGACGTTATGCGTTATGTTTGGAACAAATTGGATTCATTTAACTTAAACGATAACAATTGTTACTGACGCGCAATATAAATTAATCGGAGTTGTCAATAACAATAGACCTGATAACGTTATACAATTTATTTTCATTGGCATTATATGTTGTTATATGAACTGATAAGAAAGTTAAGAAATTGTCTTGAAGAGCCATCAGCTCGAATATTGTTAAATACACTTCAAACATGAAGTTATAGTCACTATAAACTAGCAATAAAGGTGTATGACAATAAACAGCCATTACTATGAAAGTAATTATGTTTTACGACATCACGATTGGCTGTAAATACAAACTTTATTAAATGATTGTGGTAATGTCTTATTATTAATAATGGATTTTACAGACATGAGAAATTTAGGAATGCTTAATATATAAATCCAGGAATAAGTATGTACTTTGGCCACCGCACATTGAATATTGAAACGCCGTTGCGTACACATATTTATGTTTCATATGTCACTACGTATGAACAGCATTATAGCTCCGTATAGGTCGTCTGCGGCAAGACAAATCGTTTGAAATGAAGATTTCTCAGTAACAACTGTACCTATATATGTAGCATGTTGCACTTGTAAATGAAATACATACACCAAGTCTACACAAAAATCTCAGCAGTATCAGTGATTTGTAAAAAGGTTTAATTTATAACTTCTTATAATTATTATAAAATATTGTGTATGTGCCATTATACTTTGAAATAACTATGTAACCCGTTTTGTAATAAATGTTTAAAATGTACACGTAATACATTTTTGAAATCACTTCAAAAGTTAAGTATTCTAAATCGTATACCGTTTTGTAATAAATACTTTAAAATTCTATTACATTTTTCAACATTTATAACAAAACTGGTTGTAATGATTTTTAAAACTGTAATAAGGCTGTCAACCCGTTTTGTAATTATTATTACAATTTGCAACTTCATTATACAACGGGTTGTAACATGGTTTTATACTAGCATTGTAAATTAACT
This sequence comes from Spisula solida, assembly GCA_947247005.1. Lineage (NCBI taxonomy): Eukaryota > Metazoa > Mollusca > Bivalvia > Venerida > Mactridae > Spisula > Spisula solida. Next base: position 16,419,372 of record OX365952.1, on the reverse strand, counting down.
ATTAATAAAGAAGCAATACTAGACGCGATGAGTGAACAGAATGATGGATAAACTTATGGTCGATGTTAAAAAATACTGCATTTTGTAGTATTATTTGTGGTAATGTATACTGTTTACTTTGATGGCACATAAATACTTCCAGTTTTTTTTTCATGTACGGAACTGAACATGATATTCGTTGTTGCGTTTTTATTTAAGTTAATACAGAACCAACCAACATCATTATGAAAAAAATATATTATTACGTGTATGTGCAGTTGTTATGTCGTATTCCGACCATACCGCGTAAATGACACATATTGTGAAACCAACGGTTACATCTTTTGAAATTGTGCAATGAATGTCTAGACCCTAATAAGACTTGATTGTTGCTACAAATATATAGCCCAATCGTAGTTAATATGTCAGTGTTATTTACTTCCACCGTTAGACGACATGCTGCGTGTTTCATTAAGTTCTATTCGAACCTTCGTTTTCTCAGTGTGACTAACATTGTAGCGATATGATATTTCACATTTAATTGATTGAATAATGTTCTCTTTTTGTGAAAGATCATGTTCCAAATATTTGTTCCAAGTATTGAAATCGGATATCATCATCGATTATATATAAATTGATATAGGTTAAATCTTTAAGTACATGATCGTATTTACTTCTTCGTACACGTATATCAACCCGTTCGAGTGAGATATATTTTCAATATTATACTACAGTAAAACCTGGTTTATCCTGAACCTGTTTTTACCAGCAACCTGTCTTTGCCGGCATGGTTCGTCGGTCCCGGTAGAACGCCTATGTATTTCTATTAGATGGACCCTTACTTTAACGGAAACTGCTTTATCCGTTATCCGGCTTTGTGTGTCAGTCCCGACAATTGATAATAAGTGTAACCGGCATTATATATAATACTTAGAAGATGTGTATCATCAGCAAATATTTTGCACATACTCTTTAAGAAAACCAAACAAACAACAATTAACAACTATTTTATGACTAACTAAGTGCGGCCAAGATATGATGGCACAATAACATTGTGTAAACGTCACTGGTTGGATTAATCCATATCAAAGCGCGGGTCAATATATAAATCATGATCATCTAAGCACTTGTTCATTTATTATAACTTATTTAATTAAGATTGAACATCGTTGTGGTTATTATATAGTCTAGTGGTAACGTTTCTAATCTCAACGCAGACGCTCCGGGTTCGAATCCCAGTAAAATCTTTTTTTATTTTTATTGTTTTTCGCGAATTATTTTCCCGCACACTTTTCACGAAACTGTATTTGTATTTGTGGAAGTAAACAACCAGATAAACTGTGTAGACTACACACTATTAAATAGAACTATATGGCTTAACGTATCGTTTTAACGCAACGAGGTCGATACATTGTGTCTAATGTATTAGACATCTGCACACTAGATGCATCAGAACTGCCAGTTAATTCCGTTGTCCTGTCCGAGGAAACAAACTACCACGATGACAGGGGTATCAGAAATGACGGTTTCATGTATTAAGGCGACGAAATTGCACAACGGTGTAAGAAAATCAGGAAGTAACAAAATCTCAATGGATTTTTTTGATGATGATGATAATGACAGTGATTATGACGAGGCGGATGGTGATAGTGATGATGATTTTGCAAATTTCTAAAATGATTTTGTCAAAAACACTGCTGATTATCAATGTTAATTCATATAATTTATATATACATGTATACGTACAGAATATTAATTTATAATTGATTGTTCTAGATAAATATTATAAAATATTATATGATAAACAATTATACAGAATAGAGAAAGTATACGAATGAAAAAAATGTAACAAGATAATCAACATGATTGTAACGGGATATACTAAGAAAAAAGTTTACTATTACTGAAGAATACAAATCATTACCGAAACAATGCACAGAAATGAGACTCGAACCAGTAACATCCATCCATAATATTATTGTACTTCCAACGCTTTACTAACTGAGCTAGCGAGGCACATATAAAATCGTCTCGTTTATTTGCTCATATTGCGAAAGCGTAATACGAAACAAGCGTTTATTGACCATGTCTGTAAATAAGCACCCCTTTCTGTTGAAAATGTACCCATCGGCTAATTAGCATGTGTAAATGTTATTGTGCCATCATATCTTGGCCGCACTATAACACAATTTGTACAATGACATGTAAATACTAAGGCCATTGGATACCTTTAATATTTGTTCATTTGTTATAACTTTGTATTTTTATAAGCAATCATTCAGTTATATGTAATTCTATAAAACCTGGTTTTACCGACCAACTGCTTTATCCGGCACGCTAATCTGTTGCAAACGACAATCTTACAAAACGTTTCCTTCATGTTGAATTCAAAAGCCAGATTAGCCAATCGGGTAGTTATACGTGGACATGTGCTCCTCCATAGCCAAATCACTTGATGCATACAACACCGTCTGTACTCGTGGGCCGCAGACAATAAATACGTATTAACTTGTTCCTCCACCTAGTTCTGACTACGTCACTTTAATCATCATCAGCAACGAGTAACAAGCGAGTGGGCTGTTCACAATCTTTCTGGTGACCATTTCTGCAAGACAACGAATTTTCAGAAGAGCGTGTGCAACCGCCATGTAATAAGGCAGAGAAATGTTTTTGTTTGTATTTATCCTCCGAATGCCAAACTGCAAACAACACATATTACAATTGTATTAAGTGAAACAATGACCACGGTGCATTAACCCGACACATTTACAAGAGTTCATAAAAACAATCAAATTTAAATGTAAAGAAATGGGTTACCATAACACCTTTCAATAATCAACAAATCTTTTCCAAAACACAGATGAGACTTTAATATGTTCTCCCGTGGGCGCTTGAACACAAGTTCATTGCTCGCTGACATTCAATGTTGGATTGTTTTTTCTTTTGGGAATGTTGAAATATGTTGCAAGATCTTCCCTCAAAGCCGAAGGTCATTTGCTAATAAGACTGGGATAAACCAGAACGGTTACGCACAACGACATTCTCAGTCTAACGCAAAAAGAAGTTTCAAGAGGCAAACTTCTCTTAGCATATACTCAATAACATAGTCAGAATGTTGTGTTTGTCATTTAATCCAATTACTGCTTTTTACATCTGTGTTTGAAGTAAATATTGTATCGAAGAAAGGAACTTCTGCATTAATTAATTTATTACCAACCTCTGTTGTGAATAAATATGTTTAAGATATTTGTTACTGTATCTGCAATTTAAGTGTATTTATTGTATGCTTATCGGTTGATTATCGAGATAGAGATTTATAATGGATATAAAAATAAATTATAATCTGGTTATCCAATGTTTTAGAAGACGGTTCCGTTACGACACAGAACAACGCTAGGCTTAAACATATGTGTTACGTCTTCGTGATGTCATAGTCGTCAACATAGTTGTCAGAGCGTCACCATCGGTTTTCAGTTCAAACAGAGCCATATGAAAACAGTTTTCTGACAGAACAGAGAGGCGATGTATCAGGATGATTACCGTGTATGTAATTACGAATGTTTTGGCTATAGTATACATGTACAAATATGAGAATGGGTGGGGTAGCTTTCGGAACCGGAATTCGGAAAACGCACATAATTGTTGCGTAATGGTTTTGGTATCTATTAGGAAGTATGTCACACTGGTGTTATATACTGTATACGTATATAATTGTTTCTAGACAATATTATTAATTCTAACTGAAGGCTTTGTTTAGAGGTCTGGACAAGTCATATACTTGTAAATTCTTATCCGATATGATAGCTCTTAGAATGCCAATATTAATAAAATAACAATACATCAATTTAAGAATAACATTGTCTTCTCGAGATGAGAGGTCGTGAGGTATTTGATATTAACTGTCAATGTCAAGATCGATGGTGTATGATTCGAAATATTAATTATCATATAATGAATAATCAAGTTCGACGATACCGGCTCTAAATTTAAATTTAGTCCAAGACTTACCAAATGTGATGGTAAATATACACAGTTGAGTGTAACTCGTCAGCTGTGGTTTGTTTATTTTTTACGTATTTGGTCCTGTTACTGGGGACTACTAGTAATTTGATACTTGTTTGGTACCATTGCTTCTAATTTGTAATTCTTGTACTTGGCATTTTGAGAAAGGTTATTACTGTTTTATTAACTAACTCATTGTTTTTTTTTTCTGAATTGGAGTACATTTCCGAAATTGAAAACAATAGTAGCGAAGTAACTTATGTCAACATAGTTCAGGACAAAACTTAAAGCTAATGTATAATGCTATATTTATAATTATTAAAATTTAATCTATAGATATGCAGGTTTTCTTATTTTAGAGGTCTTTCAAACAATGTTGCGTACATTGATTACTTAATGTCAAAATAGCAGGTTTTCCTGCAGAGTGGCTCATATACATGTATACTTTGTTACATACTGCAAACTGCACTTCAATCGTTAGACACTGTCTTTCACTAGTATGTATTCCACTCTAACTCACCCGGCTGAAGTCAATACGGCAATACGGAAAGGTTGCACACCTTTTAAACATCATCATGATATGGTAATACATACATACATTCAAAATATTAGTTATAAAAAGTCGCCATTAGACAAATTTAAAAAACAACTAATAACTATTTTGAATAAATTAACACGTTACTGTTTACAGCGAAATTAGTTTCATATTTGCAATATTGTATTTCATTTATAATATTTATAGACCTTTTAGTAGAACAAAATGTACCCATATTCAAAAGTATTTCATTTCACAATCTTTTACAATATCTTATATATAAACAATATAATACAGAAACGGGCTTTGATCGGAAGTTTTCAAAAGCATTCCAACAGGGTACATGCTTATGGAAGGCATGATGTTATATATATATTAGTATGTGGTATTTTACTATTACCAATTTATGTTAAATGTATGTTGAGATACAAAATGACTAACTGATAATGAATGGACATGTACAATGTCTGAAAGGGCAAAAAGGCATTGTGTATTAAAGCGCTTAGCGGTTTCGATGTATTATAGAATATATAGAGAAAATTAAACTATTAGTGAACTGTATTTGATTATATATTTACGAAATAAAAACACATTCAATTGAAGAATATTTGTTAGTACTGACTTTTGAACATTTTGTCCGACGTTATGTCTTCTTCAAAAAGTATTAGCATATATTATGTTTCAATGCGTTGACAAGAAAAACGGTAGCACAGTAACTAATGTCATTCACACAGGAACTAACTTGATATCGGTTTGCAGTTACATATTGACTTGACAACAAAGATCAAGTTGAGGTAAAAATCCTTAACGCGCAAGTTTGCCTAGTAAGCACATATCAGAAAACATAAGCAGACACAGCCAATAATAATAACGTGTTAAGCTTATTTCTAATATATTACGCTGGTGCCTTGTTAGCCAGAAAGTGACTAATGATCACAGACGCTCATTAGGAGGCAACGGTGTCTGTTCAAATGAAATAAGCGCAACTTAAGCATAGTCATTTGGAATGATTTCTGATATACACGGCATTGTGTCTAGCTACAAATGTATAAGGGATTGCTCTCTACAAGTAAATGAGACTAAAATAGAATCTGGAAATGGACTACCTTGTTGGTATAATGAGATTTTCACATTTCGTGTCGCAGCAGTTTCCTATTTAGATATTTGATCAAATGAAATGATGTGACAATTTGGCTGTTTTTTTATGTGAACAAAAGCATTTTACATGTACAATTTTACGTATAAGGAATATTCATTGGAATTGATTTGTGATTAAGTAAGCCTCCAAATAACAGAAATTTACTTATATATTTGTTTGTTAAACTTTGCATATTCGGGTGTGATGCTGTTTCTGAATATACGGTGTATCAAATGTTTCTTGAGTAAAAAATACAAAAGTCGTTTTGTTTGCACCATAAAAAATTGCAAATAAATTGCAGCTTGTGTTGGTATTAATGTTTTTTGTTGTCGAACGAACGATATTAGTGCCAATACCCATCTAGTATGAACACTATCATCAGGCGAGGCGACATTGTGTGGAGAATCATGCAGCTAAACTACAAAGGCATGAAACAATATAAATACTGCAGTCACTACACGTTTCTATGTACTTAATGTCATTGACTGAATGATACCAGAGGAAAAGACGTCAGCTGTACATAAGTATCTATAAATATACGAATGCATGCTTTATAGACATATTGTTATGGCCTTACGTCTCGGGACAGTTGGCCATATATTATATATTTGATGTCACATGCCATGGTGTTACTTTTAAAAACAAATCAAATAATTGTGCATGGTCACATATGTTCAAGTGTTTCTTCAGTGTGTGCATTGGGGTAAAGTTTCTTGCAACTGCTTCAACAGTGTGTACAAGAGGTGCTCAACTTATATTTGAGCATTGATAAAAATCCGATATTTATATGCTAACCCGATATGTATGAAATAACTCTTTTGAACGGCTTAAAATATTGTGTCCGGTAAAATATGCATTCACTGTTTAGTCTGTTTGCAATATCAAATTATTATATAAATAATAGCATTAAAAAAAGCACAAAAATATCGGATATTTAACGGTGTTCAAATATAAGTTGGGCACCTCTCGTATATTGAGTTCGTTCTTTATTGAATAGCTTTTTTATTACATGTATATCGTTTTTTCAAAGAATTATGCGATTTCAGCAGCTTGAATGATAGGCAATCAGGTTAAAGACATGACCTGATAAATATTTATATATACGCACCGGCTATATATAATGTAGGCAAATATATATATCACATATTGTTATCCTATTGATTAGTTGGTAAGCGGTAATAAAAAAACATTGACAATTTATCAAATTAGAATGCACACTACTTGCCATGGGCTTATATCATATAACTCATGTTGAAATGGAAGCAAACCCGTTCTTATTGTCTTTGCCAGAATCAACAACTACATGTACTTACTGTTATAATATAGTTTGATATCCGCTCACAGGCATCTTGATAAAAGATAATTCTTCTTGCTCAATACATTTCCCAAAACACAGACAAAATTCATTTAGATAACAATAGGAACATATTATGTAGAGATAGAGGAGCACTAAATCGCATGAGGCGTATTGTGTATCAAAATTACAAATGTTAAACTGCATTTATTTGAGAACCGACTAACAAATGTAAGCGCTTTACCTCGAGTTTCCTCATTAATGCAATAAAACAAACGAATATTTAGTCCTATAACAAAACTATTTCTTTCAACAGCAGTATGAACTTAGCAAACGAATCATCTACTTAAACTATATCGATAGTATATATGTATATTAGGTTTATGTAAGGAAACATATTGTTTTACCAAAGCATAAGGTTATATTAAGTTAAAGGAAATATTTTACAAGCCATTTACTTGAACCATAATGATCGACTACAATGTACTAGAATTGCGTCCGGATAGGTCGCTGATTCGGTTTTGTACCATGTATTGTAAACAACTGTCGTATCTGTTTTAGATGTGTTTAATATAATGATAAAGACTTTATTTTACGAGGAAACTCATGTACATCAATCTTCGATTTATAAGATTCTCAACAATGAAAAACGAACTACAACAATAACTTTGCTTAATTATTAGATAGTTTGACCCTTGTGAGGTCTCACAATATAATTTGAAAAGATTTATAAGAAGTTTCAGTGCAAGGATATGAAAAATTGAGGTATACGTACCTACAAAAACAACAACAAAAACTATGCACATTAAAACTTTTTCAAGACATTATCTTCTAATGTAATTAGTCAAAATCACTTTACCCCATGTGAACACATCATAAGAGTTTAAAACAACCAGCATTAATTTGCTTTGGCAGATATATAGCAGAATGTGAATATTTTTAGTTTTAAGAATTATTTTACATATTTCATCAATATGTTAATATGTTAAAATTAAACAGTTCTTAAACATATTATGCAATAAGTGACTAGTGGTAGTAGTAATACGTCACGGTTTCATTATACATGTATATAGGGAGCTGCCATGGATGGTGATGTAGGGACTAATTAATTCAGGCTGTACAAAAATAATATATAATATAGAAAGGGATGTCTAACAGAAAAACCTATGCACAAGTTAATCAATTTAGCTTAACACGTTGCATTATTGTACAAGTAAACCACTATGCAATCTCTGATATGCATTTAATATTACTTAATATTTTTCACACGACATCTTTACTCTTATGTTGTCTTAGTTCAGTTCATTAACAATAGAGAACATAAAACATGAACTTGGTATAACATCTAGTAATACAATATGTAAATTGCTGAAAAGATTAAAGAGAAATGTCCGATTTAGTGCTTGTTATTCATTGTCGAAATATATTATGTATTGTTTAAGCGCGCGAATTCAGATTGCATGAATCCCAAAGGATACGAATGCTTAGTTACAGTAGTACAATATTTCGATTACATTTCCGTGAAATGATAAATCTTGGTGCGAACTCAGGGCATTGACACTATAAATCTTCATTCGATCACGCATAATAGCCGTGATAAAAATGTGACCACTGTACAGAGAAGAGTGGCTGATGGTAGTGGATAGTTTGCAAGCAAAGCGGGTGACCATGCCTCGACTGTACTCACGTCGAGACATAAAGAGCCGCCGAGAAGGTGAAGACCGTTGGAATGTGGTTCTCTGATCATTTTCAATCATCCAATTACGCCTAACGATTCGTGTTTTGCCAATACATCTTTTACCGTCGGTTAGGTTTATTTTCTCGTTCAGTTGTGTGTTGGACGTTGTGCCGTGGAATTGTGGTCTGTGCTGTTTTTACGCGTTCCGTGCTCTGCTGATTTAGTGCCTCCCTACCTGTCAGATATCTTTATGACCTGTTTGTTGACAAACAATATAAAAACTTACTTTCTTGACAGTCGACCTCTTGTCCGATGTATTTTTGGTATGTTTAAATGGAATTACAGTATATTAGTAGCATTACATTTCATGGGTTTGATGATAATACATATTGGGCAAGCTTTGTACGTAAAACGCTTTTTATAACCACGAGATAACAGGCATGCTTGAGTTTAAAAAAGAGACAAAACATTATACATGTACCAGGGTTGGTATTCAAAATGCATATTAAGTTAAAAATATATGCAGCAAATATCTCCCAAGAAAGTAAGAATAACACGGCCAATTATTGTATCGTGATTATTGTAGCACTTTACGTAGCGCTTCTAAACATTGTACACATTTATAATCTTGATTTTCCTGTTTAGCTGAATACGCTTAAGGACATTTTAAGAACGTTCTAAACTTTGTGAATACCAACCCAGGACTTGTACATGGCGACATTCCGAGTAAGCACCGTCTTTGTAAATGTGAGCAAAATGTTTTTTTCATTGAGCAGCATGATGAATGGTATCGCGGCAATTACAACTGCTTAAAATGCGTTTTGTGGTTAGGAATCATTCATTGTTGCACGTGTGTTGTTTCCTTATGTTCCTATTAGTAAAATTGATGTGATAGTGTTCTCTGGTGGCGTTCGCCTATTTGTAACGCTACCGCCTTACGTGTAGTAGCGTAACAGATATGCCAATGATGTACGAGGGGTGTTCGATATGTTTTGTCACTTGGGTCACAAATTAGAAAATTCGTTGATATCTTTAAATCTTTTTACATTTCTAGAACTATCAAGATTTCCGCAATATTTCGTGAAAAAATCAATTAAATTTAATTACAGGACTGTTGTTTCTGTTGTCTTTTCAAAGGGCTAGTAATAGACACTGCGACTTTTTGCGAATAACTGTCGATTAAAACATCCTTCCGGGAAAAAATCTTATTCCACAACTTACATATCGTAAATACTGTAAATTCCTTCGATAAAAACATGATATTCTGTACTTGATTGCCATTTTTGCACAAAATAAGAGCATTTCAAAGTCGCGAAAATAGGTGTCAAAATTAGTCAAAAACGCATACTATTTTTCAATGAAAATGTTCAATTAGTTTTATTGATTGGAATTTGACATATCATACTTGTATGTAAGACATAGACCATCAACATTGATTTTTGGGAAGAATTTGCGATCAAAATACAATTGAAATGAAGTTATTGGTGCGTGAACCAACAAGCATCATTTGGTATAAATAAGAGTGATCTCCCTTGTTTTGACCGTCTTACTCGTAGAAAATTAATAATTTCATTTTGATTTACAGTTCTAATGGAAATATAAGGATCCAGTTATCGTATCGTATGTTGCAGTTTAACGAATACTGACATTTACTTTTCTACTGCAAAGAAGACATAAATTTAGCTTTAAATGAACGTAAGGCCAGTGTACTCGAATAAACCCTTTTCTAAGTTCAATAAATTACTTAATTGTTGACGAAAGGCTATGTAATTTTCCAGATATAGAATAGAAACATACACCTTTTAGACAGTAATCGTTGAATCCTTCTAAATATTGTCATAGAAAAATGCAAAGGACAGTGACAATACATATCGAACACCCCTCGTACTTCAAGGAGAAGTATTGAATAACCAATAGGGTGTATTTATTAAATGTAAAATTCATAGTAGACAATTGTATAAGCAACAACGCTGTGCCTTTTGCAGCTCTGTGTTGATTTTTATAAAAACTTTTATGCAATTGTGTACTATATCAGTCCCCATCACTGTTTTAACGAAATTGCATATTGAAAAGTGGATTTAAAGGAAAATGTAATCACCTTAGAATGAAAAAGACCGGTACATTTATATCCGTTAATGCAAATACACCTTTTTTGTTCATATAAGGAGACGACATGTTTTTTTATCGAATTAGGTGAGCACTATACATGGAATCATTTATGCATTTATGTAAGAGTTAGATCAAAAATAGAATATAACCACCAAACAAGAATAACATTTATACTCATATTAAGTAAATTACATGTATTAATGATTAAAACAGCAAAGCGAACCGAGTCCGTTTAGTCATTATAACGTTACTTTGATATGTTCTAGCTAACAAATACTATTACTTTTCATATGTATATTTTTTATAAAATTTGTTTATTTGTTTGTCATGTATTGGTATTTTATTTTGTTTAATTTTTAACATTAAACCGGTCATTTATGTTGATCACTCAACATGGATGACCACGTTTCAACCTACATTATGTCTGTTTTTGTATTCACCCTGGCCGGTCAAAAAGAATGTTATATCCCGCATTTTAATAGGTCAATAGAAATTCGCACCAACACATGACTTCACGTCTGTATAGAGCAAATTGATCAACGTAAAATGATAAAGGTAACATATAACCAACACAAATCGGCCTTTTTATTGTCTCAATAAGTGATATTTTAAATGCAATTACACGTCAAGTAGTTTAATGTGTAGTAGTACACAAGGTTGTTCCTTTGTAATAACACCTTTCTTATATTAAATATTAAAGTGTATGTTATTAATTATATATGTAGAATTTTATGTTCAGGTGGACAAATTGCACCAAACAGTGAATATCAATATTATGTAGATCGGAACATTTCGAATTAATATACAAACAACGTAAAAAATATTATGGAAATTGGTGTCATGATAAATGAGAAATGTCGGATATAAGAGTAGTTTATCTTATTGATATGAATTATATTACATGTGTAACTGTGATGTTACACAATTGTTATTCCATTGGAAAATACTATCATAATGCCGCAGAATATTTACATTTTCGTATTAATGATAATTTGAATATTAGGTATTTTGGATGATACATTGGTACAAACAGATGCACAACATTGGTACTGAATAATAAGTACTTTTAGGCTTCCCACTTGGACTTTTGTAAAATGCATATGGTTGGCCAAACGTTATAAGCAATCACTACATTCATCCGTAACAGGGACTTCAGTAGCTCGTGTAAATTATATAAAATCAGCATGACTTATTATTCTTGCCCTTTTTAATCTAATGTAATATTGCCAAATTAAAAAGTGCGCACATCGTCTCGTTATTCCCGGAAACAAGTAACGTGATCATATTCTTTCTATCATGACTATTTCCGTTTGATATTTTCCATATGCAGCATGATTATCCCTCCTATATCAATACAGATGTTGTAAACATAGTAAGGAATTCTTCAACAATCGGACAAAAATAGTCATGATGGGAAACCGAATGACTATAATAGTGATATACCACTGTATCTTTTTCTTGGCGGTACCAAGCCCTATTCATCACAATGATTGTCAAAACCGTCTGGTTTATTGCGTAAAACATCAGTAACAACCAATTATGATGAAATGTGAATTTCGGAAGATGATAAATAGCATCCTAGATATCTTGGTGATAGTTTTTGAGGTTTTAAGTAGGCATAGGAACTTAATTGTATAGCACTTTTCATTCAAGCGTTACTAATAAAGCAACCACGACAAGATTTCTTTAATTGTTTGGCTTATATTGTCGGAAGAATCATAGAAAGTTCTTATTAATTAAATAATTATTGTTTGATATATCACTACATTTCAGTTTATAAGTGTGTTCAAATGGTGCAGGTCTTTGGTCGTTGATTTACTCAACAGTCAACATGACATTTAATTAAAGGCATAAAACTGTTGTTACTATTAAAACAATTTTGATAACAAACTAATATTTGTCCCGCTCCATACCAATATTTTCAGAAAACTCGTCATACATTATGCGTACACGCATTAAGACAATGTGACATGTATACATTTTCTGATTAACAAAAATAGAACATTTAGTCAGGTAGGGAATGCAGCACTCAACTTAACCAGTCAAGCACAGAAAACATTAAAACAAACAAGTCAAATGAACCAAACTGGACGGACACTTTTATTAGATCACATCGCTTACACTATTATTTCATTTCAGTCTCGTCTTTTGTAGGCCCATTCAACGTATTGCATAATCAGATTTTGTAGACTTAATATTAGATTTGTAGGGACATTCATTGCATTACACGTACACTATTCGACATATGCTAACTTGCCAATAGCAGAGTTATTAGATTACTGGTAATTTTATTCACCTTCGGGCAAATAGTCCACAATTGTTAAGTAAACGCTAACTTTGCAGGGGTGACAATAACTTGTGTGTGGAACTTCTTGATTTGATTCATTCAAGAAGCTTGTTCTGTCCTAAGTGTCGTCTGATTTTGCTACATTAATATGACGGAAACATCGGGTGACCAGGGAAGGGAAGCGTACTCAATTAGTATGCCATGTTTCTTATTATAAGTGTTCATTTTGTCTTGTAAATTTGTTTCTGAAGCCGTCTGCCATTAACAATTCTGGTTTACTAATTACATGTACGTCTATTTGAACAATAAACCTTGGTTTGTAATCATATACATTTCTTAGAGTCATCTAACTATGCAACTAAATCCGGCGGTTTGTACCATTTAGTACATGTACACGTAATACAAGGACGAGAGTTCAGTAAGTTCCGAGACTGTTATATATACGCTATTAGCCTTTTAGCTACAAAACAGTTTATCTTTTAGCATATTCGGATATAAAACGGTCGGTCCTATATTCGCATATAATATATATGGCAGACTGCTTTACTACACACTTTAAAGACGCTTATTGAAATAATCTGTTCAATTGGTAAAACATTCTGAGTCAGATTTATTCGATTGTGTATCGTCTCAAACTCACAACATTTTGGACATTCGTACTTTTTGCAAATTATGCACACAGATAGTGATGTCTGAGTGAATTGCTAACTTAATGTGCAAACATCAGGAAAGCGTGCAGGGATTGTGTGTCTTGGCAACAGTAATGATTGCGAAGCAGGCTTTCCAAACCCGCGTTATCAAATAGAATAATACCCACTGCAATCCCTTCCAACGCTACAGTAATTGTCGCCGTGGTTAGAAACACAGCCGCTCCTATTTTTCAGCATGTTACATTCTCCTAGACGGTTCCATACCAACGACTAAAATATACCAGATTTATATAGCGCCCTTTTCATGCGAACGTACGTTCAAAGGCACTTTACCCCTATTGCAGCCACAAGGGCGCAAGTGCATCCTCTACCAGTGCAGTTACAGCATGATCTGACCAGAAGGACAGACTGAGAGAAAGCCACAGAATAGAGAGAGAGAGACATTAGATACAGGCATGTCCGGCGCTGCAGAGGTTCGCCTTGCTCTTATTTCGAATAGACAGCCTGGTTCTTCAATGTGCCCGGTGTATAGCACGATACACAGCTTCCTGGCACTTCCTGGCACTTCCAGATACTTTGCAGACCACACGGCCAGATATAGCGGGAAATATTATAAATATTTCAGAAATGTCAAGTTCCTATGTCAGGGATTGAACCCACGACCTCTGAATTGACTGCACAGTGCGTTACCACTGAGCTAAACCCGACTAAGTAATTGCAAGGCGCTCGACTTAAAAGGGGAATTTGATTTCTCATGTTTCCCCCAAACCATCGTAGCAATGGATAATATCAGGATTATGTTATCGAGATTGATTAATATAGTAGTAAAAACATATTTCATAATTCGTATACATTTGATTGTAAATCATAATTTCCTGAAAACATAATGTGGGTATGGATCAGAAGATGGCAACTATTTGTAAATATTTATGTTACCAATTATATTATTGTATACTAGACTTTTATTATTGGTGTGATTCTTATGTAATAGTTAGAACATATTAAGTGCAGTTTTATTTGAAGTTATTCAATAAAAGAAAATGAAAAGTTTTAATCAAGTCCATCTTGATGTTTCCGTTTTATTCTGGAACCATAAGACTTAGTCTTATCGTACTCTTATACATTGATTTGTAATTGTAGGAAACCCAAACTCAATTATAGCGACAATATAGCGTACCAAATGTTATTTCAATTTATTTATGAGACTTTAAAAATCTGAAAGAAATCAAATCAATATAGATATGCGTACTCGTAGCTTTGTGGTATAGTAGATTGATGCGAATGTAGATAATAATTATAAGGAATACAAATACAAGTTTTGATATACGATGATTCTATTACGATGATTCACGGCACCAACCTAGTATGTACATGCACTTAAGAACTCTTATAAGTGTGCACGTGATTTTACTGTTTATCTTGTTTTATTTATTAAACTTTTCAAACTTTTGTGCGTATGCTATTCACTACCGTCAGATTGAATTATATATTTTTTTTTCTTCAAAAATAAATACAGCGATTCATAGAACCATGAAACACAAACTAAGTAAAATGTACGAGAAATTGACGTTAAGGTGCACACTATTATATCTATGGTCAGCTTCAATTAAAGATTATCGTCAAATTAAAAATACACACACACAGCAATGCGATTTTCCCCCTCAACATGGTGGTTGTTAACTTTCAAAAGTGCTTAGTAGCACATTCTGACTATTATGGTCGTCTTATGCCAAGAGGAAGAAATCGTTGGAAATTGCCTTTGTGGTGCGAAAAGTAGGTTATTCTTAATTAACCTAAACTGGGCTTTATTCTTATCATTGTTTTCCATATTCCTGTCTCCTTGATGATAAGTATATGTACAATAAGTTATACTCTTGAAACGGGTATACGCATGTACAGCTGTCTATTCGAAATAAGAGCTAGGCTCCTTTCTGCAGCATCGGACATGCATATATCTAATGTCTCTCTCTCTCCCTTCAGGGGTTTTCTCTCAGTCTGTCCCTCTGATCAGATCATGCTGTATCTGCACTGGTAGAGGATGCACTTGCGCCATTGTGGCTTCAATGTACAACACTATATGTAAAGCGTCCTTGAATGTGTCTTCTCATGAAAAGGGCGCTCCATAAATCTGGTATATTTATTTATTTTCATTTTAACCATTATCGTGCTAGATTCCCAGTGGGCTTATCAGCTGACCAGTGCTGAATTATATTAGCAGTCTACTCGAGATAAAAATTTCATCTGATAGTGACTCTGTTTAGTACCTATTTAATGGTATTAATTATCAAAATACTGATATAAACCCTATACAAAGAATATAAAATAAGCTACACATTGATATAATTCTGATAATTATTGGTATTTCACACGTTATGATATTCAGCAGTATGTTAATGCAATGTGAAATATTTCAATGCACTTCATACATAACGCTATGCTAAATGTTTTGATGTAGGCTTAATAATAAATAACTAATAATAAATTGAATATTCGGACTAAAACTGTCAGAATATCATGATGCATTTATTTCAAATATTAATTGTTCAAATTTCATTGGAAAAAATACTGCTTATTTTAATTATCCTTAAATATTCGCTCTAAAACAACGTGCGCTTTCCTAGCCGATCGTCAGCCATTTTAGTTCTGGAATTCCCAACAAATATGTTAGACGGTGATTTTAACGTACTTGTTCGTAGATTGGCTGATATTATTTTAGAAATAGTTCCGTAATTTACTACGGAATAAATTATAGTTAAATTTCATTCATGAATACTACGAGCAAGGTGAAACAGGGCTTAAACGTCAAACCCACTAGCGCAACTATATAGCGCGACTTATAGTCGCGCTCAGCAGTGGTGGAACGTATCGTGTAGCGCGACTCTGAGTCGCGATAAGCACGACAAGGGTTAAGTTTTCTTTTCCATGTTCAATTTTGAATTGGTTATTGTGGCATGTGCTTGTAGTGCGTGTTTTTTTGTATCTCCTGTTTTGTGATTTTCGAGCTCTGTTGTTTATGTTGCATATTGAATTCCCTGTCCGAATCCAATTTTGTATATTTGCACATTTTCGCAACATACTCCGAGACAGATTTAGTGCATAGTTCTATCATATTAAACCTATTTGCATTTGTACTTAAAATTATGCATAGAAAGAATTATGTTCGAGTGAATGTCTGACCTTAGGGTCAAATAAGACATCAGAACAATGATAGGTAGTTCCATTGTTTCTTACAGGACACACACTGTATCACACCAGAAGTGATGCTAGTGAAACATACCAATACGTCTGGCACTTGTACACACAAATTGTAAAATCAAAACAAAGCATTTTCATTGTTTAAAACATTTTAAGCGGATGAATCGGTAGTAGAAATCAGTACCATATGCACCAAGCAATATACAGATCTATACACTATACATTTAATTTATAAATTAATAAAAAAATGCAATGTTTATATTCACAATATTATGTGAATAGGAGACTGGCCTGATTAAACGAGTAATATTGTATTCAAGAGCTACAGCAAATACATTGTACAATCAAGAGTTGAGAACGAAACAGATTCATACTTCTGTTTTCAGAACATTTACGTCACAGATGTGTAGCATTTTCAGTTGCATCACGCCATTAATAAATTCATAAAACCAGATGTTCATGTCAGCCAAGCATAATTTAGCACAACTGTGCTACTGTGACCACACTGGCTCTACTTCCTATTTCAAGAGGCATTTTCTCATAAGCTACCATATCATGATAATCTCACTGCTAATTTAGTTTATAGAGCAGCAATATTATAATATTTTCGGTAACATTGGCATTGACCACTCCAGCTCCATTGTCAATCCCAAGCAAGGTTTTCACATAAGTTACCAACACAGCAAGTTTTATCATGATATTTCATTCCTAACTGAATTTATAGAGCAGAGACATTTTTAACCAGATAACACCAGTTATCAGATCAGCGATTTCGGCGGACGGTCGTCCACAATTGGTTTCCGATAGGTAATTTAAGTTAGGAATGAGATATCATGATCAAATAATATATAAAGTCAGACAGGGAAGGCAGCACTCAACTTAACCAGCCGAGCACAGAAATCATTAAAAACACACAAAGCACTGAAAACACGGCCTCCCGTCCCGAAGGTCTGCCGCCTCAGCCAGTCAAACCAAAACGGAACGAGAGCCATGTGACGGTAAAACAACAACCGGACACCACACGGACAACCCACAACACACACACAGCGCACATGCAACTCCGAAAGACACGAATCAGCCCTGCGCCGGACAACGAAATTGCAGAACGGCACACACAAAATGAACAAAGCCCAACAAAACGACACAATGGCGAAATAATGTTACATTTTTACTATAAATTGGACAACACATACATAGAGGAAGGTCGACCAAAGGGCCTCCCTGCTATGGAGGTAGCCTATATGTAAACCTGGCTTGAAATTGAAAGTGGGGCACGTGGGTGAATGTCATGTTAGTAAAAAGTAGAAAAGAATG
The DNA here is from genome assembly GCA_947247005.1 of Spisula solida. NCBI lineage: Eukaryota > Metazoa > Mollusca > Bivalvia > Venerida > Mactridae > Spisula > Spisula solida. The sequence continues at coordinate 16,401,191 of OX365952.1, read as the reverse complement.
TGTCAGCTCTATAACTTCAGTTAGGAATGACATATCATGATGAAAATTGCCATGCATGTAGTTTATATGAAATTCGCAGTTATCAATCGGAAACTAATTGTAGACACCAAAAACCGCCCACCCAGCCGCAGAATTTGACCTTTTTTTTTGTTGGAAATTCTGGTTACACATTCGATAAATCAACGACGTAATTCCGCTTTTAGATATACGCATGGTTAATTGGGAAGTTAGACAACATGATCTAAAAAAATAATTTTCAGCTCATTCTGATAATCACTGGAATTTTTGTTTTAAGTGGAATTCAAACGGAAGTTAACACGCTGGTTTTTTGGACATGTATGTTTTTTGTGTTATGGATTTGTCGCTTCAACGTTGTACCGTATTGCAAAGTCTACACCAGTGATCAGTACAATGAAAAACTGTATAAACATTCTTGTCTTTCTTTCGAATAATTTACTTGCTTTGCTCATATCAGAATACATTAATACAATTTTCCAGAGACGTTGTCTGCATTTTTCTGCTTTGTATGCCAACTATTAATGCACAGATAAGGCTTCATTCAAGAGTTCTTCTTATCTAGATATATTCCCATTCAGTTATTACGTATAATGATAGTTTATTTCAAAATACCAAAGGTTATTGACCCAGGATATTTTATAGAGCAATGCTAACAATTATGTCGGGACGTGACAATACAAAATCTAACGAACGACCGACCGACCGGAATGAAGGAATGAATGAGCACAAGAATTACTGTTTGAATAAATACACAAGGTAACAATAATGAATTTTAGAACATGAAAACAATAATGAATTTGCGATGAATACATGAAACAATATTGATAGGGAACGTGAATGAATGAGTGGACTATTAGAAAACATGGACCACTTTGATGTATAAGATAAGCCATGTGGTATGTGTAGTGTAGGTTTTGCATCTATATGTGACAACAATGTTGTTTGTCCTGAATAAAAACATCATGAAAAATTATGTTTGCGAACTGTACGTTACATTATGTATGAGCCGTTCTCCAGGAAATCCGGGCATAGTGACATTGTATAGCAATAATGTAATAAGATTTAGAAAAGTGTCTAAAATGAGAAAAAAGTAATGTCCTTTGATTTAAGTTTAAGTACTTGGACAATATATAACTATGTTTTAGGTTTTAATTTTCTCTTAAAATGTGTTAAAATAACTTCTATCGTTGCAATGGTGACCAACTTCTGAAAAGTACCCATATTCAGAAAAACAAGAGGTTAGTTTTTTTAAAACAGTAGCTACTTTATTCTATTAGCAATCACTAACATGTTTCATTAAAATAAGAATATAATTCTAAAATGTGACACAATTTTGAAAAGGTTACGTCAAGAATTTATCAATTACTGGAATAGTGAAATGCTTGTTAGCGTTACGTTTGTGACGCCACTCAAAAAATAGACGGGAATGGCTAGTTTTAAAAGTCTGCAACTTTGTAAATGTATGTATCAATTTGTTCAAATCTTCAGAAACTGTTTATAAAAGTCTTGTCTTTCTAAAGATATATAATAATGATATTTTTTAATTTTGTCACTAAGCCCGGTTTTCCCGGAGAACGGCTCATATATTTAACTAGTTCGCACCTATAGTATAATTCGAACCCATACTTACGACGCCATCGTCTAGTATTGCAAAGTACCAAAACATAATACCACTCGGTCATGTGCATCAAACCGTCGTTATCGATTGTTTCGCAATCTTTCATAGTCGCTGCGCTATCCCTATCAACACTGGTAAGATGAATCGCTTCTACATTCTACATTGCTTTTGTTCCCGATGGATTTGTATTGAGAAACTATGTTTTTGTTCATATTCCAGTATGTATTTCTTAAAGCGTGATCCCAGTTTAATCCGTTGGATATTACACATTTAATGTATCGTTACATAACATGCATCAATCAATTTCCAATCTAAATTGAACTAATCATTCCCAAAAGTACGAAAGTCCATTGTTAGGGTAATGTATCAAATATAAGTTTTTATATAATGTAGGATATCAGGTGTTTTCATAAATTAGTCTGGAAGCACGAGTTAGTGCCCCTGGTAAAAACATCTGAACCACTTTCAGATCTGGCATCCACCTTTTTCCAAAGTCTGAATGTCTATACATGTGTATTTTTTCGAAAATACCAGACTGTTTCTACCAGATGGTGTAAATGCAAAGCCATGTTAAGGTCCTTTTGAAATCTGGCTCCTTGACTACAAAGCAGACAAAGGGAATCTGAAAGACAACAACAACAGTGGTCGATCGAAAACAACAACAAATCAGAGCATTGATAAAAAGCAGGATATTCTCATCATAGCTGCACTATTGACATCGTTGAACTGTAAGCTGATGGTACAGAATCGAGCTATCCAAAGATTATTCAATTTTGAAGTAAATTGATACACTTAACAAGATGTGTACCAACCGAATATCATACCAATTTTAAAAGTGATGACCAAAACATCATCATAATCGAGATGCCAAGAAAATAAGTTATACCCACAGTGGATGAGGATGAAGCACATGCTCACTATCATTAATAAAGACTACAGCAGAAATATCACAAATACCCTGTCAGAACTTTTAAGAAAAAAAAATATTAAGTCAGACAGGGAAGGCATCACTCAACTTAACCAGCATAGCACAGAAAACATAAACAAATATACAAGGCACATAGCCAAACTGAACCAACCGAGCGCAGAAAACACAAAACACAAACAAGGCACAAAATTATGCTGAACTAAACAAGTAAAATATTCGCCCAAGACCTAACTGTCTAAAAGTAGAATGAATTAATTTTAGCAATCAAAAAGCCAAATGCTTAGCCGCAAGACCCAGTTCCTACAGTAGACGACTTCAATACCTAGTTTGAGCTGTCAATAATCCTGAAAAGTAGACAATAAACCAAGCTGTCGAATAGTAAATTTGAAAAACAAACAGAGTCAGAGTAGAAAGTGATACACAGTCATGTTTCTTTACACAGAAAGGTCCTACCATTCAAATACCATTAACCAATCAATCTCATTTAAATCAGACCCTAATTACGCTTCACTACTTTACGCTATAACAGCGTAAAGGAGTATCGCAAATGTTAGTATCTGATTTTAATGAGACTGGTAACCAATTGATCAATAGTTCTACAGATATGTTGAGCAGAAGAAACTTGAGGAATATCACGTAAAGCGTCGATTTGGTTAAGAAATCGTACTTATGTACCTTTCACAAGAATTTCGAAAGATACCTACGGTAATGCATATTTCGGGCGAGTGGATTAGTTACTATACTGCAATCACATTCTGCGTAGGTGCGATTCCAGGAAACATATGCGGTCAGCCATATCGCAGTACACGATTGTTAAACCTTTTGCAGAAGCCCACACTAGTTTCAATCTTCAATTTAAAAGTTAAATTAGTGTGCAATGTGTAGAGAAGAGTTCAATAAAGGTTTTTCTGTGAGTTTCATTGTAAATGATTATGTCAATAACAAGTTAAGAGAGTCAGTTACATTTCTTTTCGAACACCCACGTACGTGCTTATTTCAAACCTTATTTAACTAAACTTGTATAGTAAGTACTAGTCAATAACTAACATAAATATTAAGACATTATCAAGTTTGTCGTGGCCTTTTGTAGTGAACAGTTATTTATTCTCGCAGTGGATGAAATTTCGTTTATTTCGCGGATGAGCTAGATAACGAATTTAAACTCGTTAATAATGAACCTCGTAAATACGTAAATCACGAATTTTCTGTCAGTTTTTTAATCCATAAAATTACCATATTATCCAAATCTGCTAAATTAAATACCCGCGAAAATTCATGATTTTACAAAATTTCCATCCTACTAAATTTTCCAAAGATGGTGCTTCAAAAAAGTTAATCATTATTCGGAAGACAGCATTCAATTTAATCAGTTGAAGACAAAAGAAAATTGAATAACAAATATCCTTAGACACGAAGTTGTACTAAATCAGCGTACGTACAGAACGTGGTTTATGTTTATAGAATACTAAGTAGAAATAATCAAAGTAGTGTAATTTGCAGAAGTTCTGTCACTTCTAAGGACTGTAAATCAGTTGTGTGCCTTTATTCTCAAATGATTATCGCATTATATACTTAGCGTCAAAAGTTTTGCAACAAAATTGAAAATCCATATTTTTTTAATTGCTGGGTTGAAAAAACTTTTCTCTTCCGCTTTTCCATGAGAATATTTTGAGAGATTATTTTAAAACTATCGTCGTTCTTTTTCGTCACGCTTGAATGACCACAAGATCGAAAAAGGGTCAATCGTCTATTCATGCACGTGCAAATCGAGTATTGGATTTTTTCGCTTAATTTTCACTTTACACGTGCTTCAAACATGTCTGTGATAAAAAGTCCACAATAAGTTTTTAAATTAAGCAAGACATGTACCCTTTAAGAGATTACCAAAGTGGGTAATGGTGAACATATTCGTGTATTTGAGATGCTAAAGGCTGGTGTTTCACTAAGGCTGCTTTCTGACGCATTAAACTGGCATTTTTTATCATTAAAAGACTGTGGTATCATATAAAACAGTAAGATCGTGTTTATAACATACCACGTGATGACAGGTCAAGGGTCAGTACAGCTGATATAGGCAGGCATTCTGCTAAAACTGTAGCACTATATTCAACAACATTGATGTGGCCTAACCGTAGCCAACCTTACTTCTAAATCAATTTAAAACTTGCATTTCAAATGTGTTTTTGTAAAAACGACAGCATTTTTAAAAAAATTTCATTTGGGTAAAATGCTGTTACGATCACTTAATAACGGTCAAAGAACGACAATTTTTACCATGCTTACCTCCCTTGCACTATAAGATATTAATAATGTTTGAATATTCTAAAAATAACGCTGTCAAGCTAAGGTAATGGCAAACATGTTGCTGAGTGGAAAAACCGCCTTTATTTGTAGGGTGTTTTTTAATGGTATATTGTTCGATAGCATAAGCAATATTTTGTGCAAAAATATCCATAAATAGAAAGGGTATATGGTACCAAAACGGGCACAAACATTTGCTAAGTATAAAGTGTATTTTTGAAATGTTGGGCTTGTCATATTCGGTGTTCATATGGATAAATACATTTCTTAAATTTAATAATTGTTATGAATTCATATCGGTGATATATCAATGTACACATTTGTATTTGTATCAGCATAAACTAGTTTGAGGTTCCAATAAAAAAGACAAAGCAATGTAGATTTGCGGAACTTTTGACGCTCAGTATAGTTTGAGGTTCCAATAAAAAACACAAAACAATTTGGATTTGCGGAACTTTTGACGCTCAGTATAATTCCATCGCAGAAGAATAAAACATGTAGTTACATGTACGTTAATGCATACCATGAGTCAAAGAAATATTTGTTGGAGTTAAATTGTTACATGATACATTTTTGTATTGGCAAATTTCGTGATATAATATGCTTTAAATAGTGCTTATTCCCATAGATTCTTTCACGCCATTGCAGTAAGTAAAGCTTCGTTTTGCATTGCTCGATTATATCCATCTGCCCACATCACTTCAAAAACCAGAATGTGGTTTCCTATGCTCTGACATGTCCAACAGGGGATTATATCTTCTCAAATTTAAAATTGATGGCGGAGATAATTAGCTAGGGGACTACCTATATCAAATTGTCTGTTACTTCAACTAAATTAAAGTATTTTCGTCCGTTTGATTATGTTAGAGTGAGTGGGCAGTGACAATACTTTAGAGACAGATGTTTTAAGACATATGCAAATTGGGCCTGATAAATGTATTCAAATACGGCATTTGTGCGCTGCGTCTCATTTCCAAGTGATGAATGAACTATTCAAAAAGCCAAAATGAAGTGTTTAGCTTACATTCACCAAGTTTCCAAATCTGTCATAGTCAAAAATGCGTTACCTTAGCACTCCAGGTTTTGCATATGCATGGAGAGTTGTCCAATATACTATTTGCGAGACAACAAAATAACATTTACATTAATATAATCAATATAATTACGTATTATTGATTTGTATTTTATCCGTATTGTCAGTTTTGCTTCTAACGGAACATAAATTTTCCAATTTATCGGCATATCCTGATGATTATGCAATCCATTAAACGTAACTATCTCAATTTCAAAGGAAAAGAAAACGTTCCGTTATTGGTGATAAACATCAGAACGAATTTTCATAGCATAAAATAAACTATTTCGAGCAGATATACTATGACAATTAAATGAAAACTAAGATCTATACCAAATTGCAGATATGTGTCTTAACATATTCCAGTCACCAACGACATTTTATTCCAAAGGAACATGACATTTGCAGTCGACGTAATACAATAAATAGAATTGATTATCTGAACAGTTCTATTCAGTTATACATAAGGCTCACATTTTATTTTGTTACCACGGATTTTATGTCTCAATAAAATAGCGGTTTGAACATTTCATGAAACACAACCCCAATTATGGCAACGATATATAGCGTATGTAAAATGTTATTTTAACTTAATTTACGAGAATGCTACAAAAACGTAGCAATATACGAGTTGATCACGATAGATTTATTAAAAGTATTTTCAGGAATAATCTTTTGAAAGTAAACTTGATCCTCTATATGTGCAATATGGTAATATTAAGTGCTTTGATTGACAAATGTTTTCTATTCCGAAATATGAAAAAGTTTTAATGCAATAGTTCAAACCGACTTCAGGGGTGGTATTCACAAAGCATCTTAGCATCAGCTAAACAAGAAAATCAAGATTATCAATTAAATTTTGTACATTGTTTAGCAACATTATTAAAAGAGCTACTATAATCACATAGAAAAAAATGCATAGAGAGTTGTACAATTTGATTATTATTGACAAGACAAGAAACTAACATTTACACTAATACAATCCACATTCGTACAATTGATTTGTATTTTATCCTTATTGTCAGTTTTGCTTGTAAATAATCATAAGTTGTATATTAAACGCCATTATCTCGACTTCGAAGAAAAAGAAAACGTTTCGTCATTGGCGATAAGCATCGGAACAAATTTCCATAGTATAAATAAGCAATTTCGAGCCAGATATACTATGACAAATAAATGAAAACTAAGATCTATACAGAATTTCAGACATTTGTCTTAACATATTCCTGTCACCAACGACATTTTATTCCAGACGATCATGACGTTTGCAGTCGACGTACATGTAATATAATAAATAGAATTGATTATCTGAACAGTTCTATTCAGTTAAACATAAGGCCCTCATTTTATTCTGTTAACATAAAGTCTTATTTCCAATAAAATCTCGATTTGAACATTTCACGAAACACAAGCCCAATTATGGCAACGATAAAGCGTATGTAAAATGCGATTTTAACTTAATTTACGTGAATGCTACAAAAACGAAGCAATAAAGTTAATCACGATAGATTTAATAATGCATTTTCAGGAATATTTTTTTTGAATGAAAACTTAATCCTGTATACGTACATTATGGTAATAGTGCTTTGATTGACAAATGTTATAGATTCCGAAAGATCAAATGCAACAGTTTAACCGACTTCTGGATTATATTGAATACATCCAGCTAGACAATGATGATAGTTTCTCATAAAGGAATTCTATATTTTAGATGTGTAATAAACATTATGTTGCAAAAGGGGATATCGCTCCTGTAACGGATAAATTAAATGTCAAGGCTAAATTGCTGAAAAAGATAATATTAAGTCAGACAGGGAAGGCAGCACTAAACTTAACCAGCCGAGTACAGAAAACATAAAAAACACACAAGGCACAATGCTCACATGAACCAGCCGAGAACAGTAAACATAAAGAACACACAAACCACAATGCTCACATAAACCAGCCGAGAACAGTAAACATAAAAAACACACAAGGCACAATGCTAACCTGAACCAGCCGAGAACAGTAAACATAAACAGCATACAAGACACAATGTCCAACTAAACAAGTTATGATCCTCCCATGTCCAAGCTGTCGGAATTCTAATTGAACCAGTTTCAGCAATCATTGTGCTGAATGCCCAAGCTGAATGACCTAGCCGCCCACAAAAAATTGTTACCTTTTTGCTTATAAGTTCTGACCCATTGGTGGTAATTAATGCAATCGCAGTCAGCTGGGTAAGCTGCGGTATTACACAAGTCTAGATTGATATACATGGTGTGCTCGAGGTAAACATGGTCCTTTTAACGAATGGTATTATGCAATAACAAATAAACAGTGAAGTGTGATTTGTTCAAAGATGTTATAGGTCATATGTACTCTCTGACTTTCTATTGAACTTGGAGAACCATTGAGCAAGTATATCAGGCTGATATTTATAAAGTATCTTAGTAGAAAACTAAAATCTTTCTTAAAATCTTAAAATTATATCAACTAAATAATACTATAATATTCCTAATTGCTTATATTGTTTGTATGCATTATGTAGAGAGCTACCACATGTACATGTATAATCACAATACGGATATTCGACAATAAACGTATTACATGTACAATTGAACATACGAAATAGGTTTTTTAGCGTTAAATCGCGATGAATAAACGCACCCATTTGACAGACACTACATACTGGCGATATTACTAAGATCAGGTGAGTTTTCGGAGGTTTAAGGCAGCGAAACACGACAAAACTAGGGTTACTTGATACACCAGCTACCAATGCGTTCAAAAATATTTTGCTCGCAAAAGTCTGCATATGCGTTCATTTCAAGATTTTTGCATAACCCCATTTTTTCGTCTTTCTAGATTCTAGCTTGAATGACAAAACATTTGCCCAAAGGTTTTTTTTAGTGAGATAGAAAAGTAAAATGTTGAACGTACGTCACATTCCATTTTTCTAGCACATTTGACGCGAATGTTCTCGCAAACTATGAGGAATATATTCAAACTGAGATAATAATATGAAAACGGAATTATCAGAGATCATCCTCGCCATATCTCCATTTCGTAGAGGTTGAATTGAAAAATTGACATTCGATTTTCTTACTTTGGTCAGTGTTTGAACAGGTAAAATATCGTCTCATCGTGCGTTATGAACCGTCTACCCGTAGTGAACGATTGGACTCGGTGTTTTATATAAGATACACGTTTTAAATGATTTAACATACACGGTATTTCCAACGATAGGCGCAGTTACACGATCATGCAGTCATAATCACAATCCAAGTTTAAGGTAATTTTACAGCTGGGACTTGGACTTTCGACTTTTTGACAGCTGAAACTTGGACTTTCAGCCGTTTAAATCAAGATAATATTAAGTCAGACAAATTCATTTTCGCGTTCAGTTATGACGTGGGTATTGTGACGTGTAATTGTGGTATGTGGTATTTTCATGTTTTCTTCCTACCCTGTCGGAGTTTCTGTTATCTTTTTCTGACGATCTTACGGAACATGTATAGGCTTATATTGCCGAGACTGAATAACTACGTGCGTGTTCAATTGGTATGATATTGAAATGTGACCCTTGTTTTTGTGCTATATATGTATAAAGTAAACAAATCACATGTGTGATAGCTATTTCCACTGCCAATGTCAAATTTAAAAGAAATTTTATTATGAAAGGTAACAATGTGCAGTTGTGGTAAAAATACTTTCCAGAATTAAAAATATATACGTTCTATTTTCAGATTGACTTATAAAACAAGTATACTTAAATGGACACTATTTTCAACATTTAATATTTAAGGTACGAGGGTTGATCAAGAAATACGCGGGAAAGTGCTGATTCTTTCTTTATTTGTCATTATAAGTCGATGAAACTTTATAAATATGAAGATAAATATATTTCAAAATGATTCACTGAATAAAAAGTGATGATTATCAATATTGACCAAAGTCAGAACGTACTGTCGGTTCAAAAAGTAATACTAATGAAGGAACTATCCCATTCAAAAGAATAGGGGGGCTTACGTTTTATATAGTAAAAGAGATACCTTCAATCAATAGTATAATACTTGAAACTTAGTTTTTCATATCGTCTCTTTAGTCGAGTGGATAAGCATGCCGCTGTTATCCAACTGATTTTCTTCGAGATTTTGTTCAATCTCGCCACTGGTTCGACACCCATTAAAGTTACATAAATTTTAAAGTTTTTTACAAGTATCTTATTTTGTATTTGTAAGTAATATTATAATAATGTACGTAGTAAGTATATTTATTGGTGTGTTATGTTTTCATTCTTTATCTATCAAATTGTATCTTTTCAATTTTTTTATTTTTATCTACAGTACAATAATCATACACTTATATAATATATTCCCTGCAACATAAAATATGTAGCATTTGAAGTATCGATTCATTAAAGCAGTAGCATAATATGAAACTTTATATCATGGATACATGCAATAAAAAAAGTTGACCGAAGTGGGGATCGAACCTACAACTCAGAATAAAATAGAAACTTTGAGGAAGTGAGGATTTATCCACTACACTACCGCGCCTTTGATATATGGAATGATATGTGCACACTATTTGATATCGAACCAATATAAAGTTTACCTGACGGGCGAGTTTATGTTTATAACCGTTATCATTTGACTTTGAACGCACTGTATGTGGTTGGTTTCCTATAACAACGTCACTCGATGTCATGCGGCCAAAACATTCATAGTTTCCAACATTGTACATAGCAAACGATGACGTACCATTCATGCGTTTGTAATATTATGATTAAATTAAATGGTGAGGAATGAATATACCATTAAAAAAGTGTATATAACATTACATCCATACCATACGTATGAATACAGTTATACTTAATGACGTCGCAATGACGTTGGGCCGTAATATCCTTAGTGACTTTACGGTTTCTATGTTTGTTTTTGACCAAATATTTCTTTGATTTTAATGTTTTTATAGCTGTGCATTAGTAATACGCCAATCTATTATCTGACCGATGTTCATAAATATTGGCCTCGTAACAAAGATTTCAGAGCGTTTTTCTGCATATTTGTTGATCACCATTCGTATAAGCACGCTATTTGCCCATACGATTCTTGTTATGTGGTCACACGAACATCCTAGGTACACTTATTCCTGGTTAGTATAACTTCCTGCCACAGGAAACCTTACAACTAATTTCCTATCTAGAACCCGCCTTGATTATTGAAAGCTGATTAATGTCAAAGTTAAATGCCACATTATAAGCCTTATATACATCTTAGGTAATTTTCTATTGAAGTATGGCAGTTGTGTCGAGTACGAAGTTTTTATGAGCCTTAGTTAAATAATTGTAACTAGTGTATAACATGAAATACGTCGATTACAAGCGATTAATTTGTCGATCGTAAGGAGTGGTAGAAAAAAAAGTACACCTTTAGAAAAGTCACGATGGAAAGAATTATTTATTACTTTTGCTCAGGACAAGTGCCCATTTGAAAACGATAGTAATTAGATCGCTGTAAACCTAATAATATTGTAATCGTTCCGATCCTGTTTTCTACTTAGTCTTGTATTTTCCATTAGTAATCAATGTGGGTGTTGGAACTGTTTCTTGGGCTGTTGTTCTTGCTGTTTCATATGTGTTCCCTGTGTTAGTGGTAGTCCTTGAACGTTTTCCCTACGATGTGTGGTGGTTATTGTGATTCGTTCCTGTTTGCTTGTTCTGGTTCTGATTATGTTTGATTGACTGAAGCAGTAGACGTTTCATGTGTTCTCTGCGTTAGAGGTAGTCCTTGTGATTCGTTCATGTTTGCTGTCTCTGGCTATGTTTGACTGACCGAAGCATTGGACTATGGGTGCTTGTTATCAAGTTGTTTACACTATGTCGGTTTATTTTCTCTAGTTCATTTTGATGTTTGTTTTTCTAACCTATTCTTGTAATCGGTGTTTGATCTTGGTGTTTTTATTCATTTGTGTTCCTTTGCTCTGCTGTTTTAGATGAGTGCTGTCTTCCCTATGTTTATTCTCATTTTTATGCATTATCATTGTGCCCTGGAACAGCATGTGGGACTAAGGTGACAATGGACGATTTTAAAATGTGCTAAGTGACAAAACATTTCAGTTCTAAATTATTCCAATAAAACACAAACCATGTTACAAGATAATGTAGAGTTCTAGTAGATAGCATTAGACCGTGCACGGCTTTCTGGAAAATACCATAGTGGTCATACGTACATTGTACATATAGGGTGATAAAATTGTATTTACAGCGTATTTCCAAGCTTTAGTCAATAACCACGGTCTTTAATAATCTCATCATATACGTGTTAGTATTGAAACGTCGAAAGTATCGAACTGTACAGAATATAGTTATTAGATCACACCTCTTATTATGTAACATCATTATTTCATTTAAGTCTCGCCTATTGTAGTCCAATCCAATGTATTGTATAATCAGATTTTGTGGACTTAATATAATTATATTTCTTAGGACATTCATTGCATTACATGTACAAGATTCTTACAGATGCTACCTTGCCAATTAGATTAATGTTGATTTATCCACCTTCAGCCAAAATACCAATATTGCTTCGTTGGACACTTAGGTGACACTTTTGATTATGTGTTTTTTGTTTCCTTTACTTTGTTAGATCGAACGTTACATACGGTCATCTTTTTAGACTCGGCTAAAATGTAATACAACGAGTGTAAATGGACTAACGATTTGAATGGCCAACCGTTATAAAGTTCATGACATTATAGACAAACATGTTCTGTTTTTATCTGTTAGTCGGGCAGTGTCTCAACACAATGACTAAGGTTTATTTCCAAATAATAATTACTTCTAATAAAATTCTGGAATTCGGGTTTCAATCATTGATTTGGACTTTTTCGTGCGAAATGAAATCATTTGTATAGGTAGTTGTACGAGGGTCATATGTAAAGTTCTAGGACAGCTTCTTAAAAATTAGTATAAGATTGACTACAGTTTTAAGATTCATCCCATAGGTAGAATGGCATGTTATGAATTTGATATGGCAAATTGATATTGAGGAGTTAATATACGCGTACGTTATTGTTGCTAAGACAACGCCCGTAGTGAACTACGGAGCAGTCCAGATTTTAAGTTTAATGTCATTACTTTCGTCATTATTCTGTCACTGTATCTCTTTTGTAAATTGTATCATTTACCTTAGATTACCTATAACTTGACGTATATTTCAGAACAACATCTTGTAAAAGAATAAAATTATTCAAAAGATCATGTCGTACCAGAGTTCCGACGCTCACTGTCAGAGAAGTCAACGTCAAACCGTACGGAGCACTTTACGGCTATAACGTACTGCACCAAGCCATTATATGCATCTACAAATACATTTTAATTCATTTTAAATGCTCAGCTGTTCTGAGAAGTATCAATAACACTTCTGGTTAAGGACATGGGTGGTCATTCTGTTTTTGTTTGGTTGAAATGAATCGATTTCAGTCCATCTACAAAACAATTTTTAAAAAATAAACATGTTTGTGATACATTTAGAGTTATGAAAATAAGAAAATAGCGACATCGTAAATGCGTAGCATGTGGTGGAGAGTGTTTTGACAATATTTATAAGCTACTATGACATTATGATGTTGTAATAGTATTTAGTTTGCTCCGTAACAGTGAGTATGAAAAATTTCAAAGTTTTGTAAAATTGTTAATATTTTTGCACACAATTTCGTTTGTTAATCACGAATACATGTAGATATAAGTTTTAGGAAATGTTATGTTTATGATTATGGTTAAACGGATATTTTCACAATGATACTTGTCCTAGAACTTTACGGATGACCCTCGTATAAGAATGTTTGCTATTAATCGTGTTTATGGACAAACATTGTTTACATATATGAAGATTATGCTCAGTAATTCCGAATATCTAACCTTACGTACGTCGTATGTCAATAAATAAATTGGATTGTGTCAAACATTAGCTTTAAGTTTGTACGTATGGAAACAAGGACTCTCGTGAAATGAAATATTAAAAACATGTCTATTGCAGGTCGCTGTACCAGTTTGTTAAATTAGCTTAACATTCGATGACAATAGCAAGACAATCCTAGTTTCAATTTTTCTCCGCCAATATTAATTTACGTTAATTGTTCAAAATGGTTTCTTCCCATTACTTCCAAAAATAACCCACACATGGACAATATATAGGTGGTGAATTACCACCAATGGATATAATATGTTGATGTCAGGTAACACGAGTTATCAGATTGGCGATTTCGGCGGGCGGGCGTCCACAATTGGTTTCCGAGAAACCTGTTATAGATGTAGCTGATATAAAAACCTGGCTTTGAGATTGAAAGTGGGGCATGTGGGGTGAAGGTCATGTTAATAAAAAAATAGAAAAGAATGTGTCCGCTCTATAACTTTAGTTAGAAATGACCTATCATGATGAAACTTGCCATGCAGATAGTTTATATGAAATTCGCTGTTATCAATCGGAAACTAATTGTAGACGCCCGAATCCGCCAACCCAGCCGCAGAATTCGCCAACCATTTTTTTTTGTTGGAAATTCTGGTTACACATTCGATAAATCAACGACGTAATTCCGCTTTTAGATATACGCATGGTTAATTGGGAAGTTAGACAACATGATCTAAAAAAATAATTTTCAGCTCATTCTGATAATCACTGGAATTTTTGTTTTAAGTGGAATTCAAACGGAAGTTAACACGGTGGTTGTTTGGCCATGTATGTTTTTATGTGCTATTGATTTGTCCCTTCAACGTTGTACCGTGTTGCACATTCTACACCAGTGTTCAGTACAAAGAAAAACTGCATAAGCATTCTTATCTTTCTTTCGAATAATTTACTTGCTTTGCTCATATCAGAATACATTAATACAAATTTCCAGAGACGTTGTCTGCATTTTTCTGCTTTGTATGCCAACTATTAATGCACAGATAAGGCTGCATTCAAGAGTGCTTCTTATCTAGATATATTCCCATTCAGTTATTACGTATGATGATAGTTTATTTCAAAATACCAAAGGCTATTGACCCAGGATATTTGATAGAGCTATGCTAACAATTATGTCGGGACTTGACAATACAAATTCTAACGAACGACCGACTATGTTTTTGTTCATATTTAAGTATATATTTCTTAAAGTGTGATTCCGGTTTAATTTGTTGGCTATTACACATTTAATGTATCGTTATATAACATGCATCAATCAATTTCCAATCTAAATTGAACTAATCATTCCCAAAAGTACGAAAGTCCATTGCTAGGAGAATGTATCAAATATCAGTTTTGATATAATGTAGGATATCAGGTGTTTTCATAAATTAATCTGGAAGCACGAGTTGTTGCCCCTGGTAAAAACATCTGCACCATTTTCAGATCTGGCATCCACCTTTTTCTAAAGTCTGAATGTCTATACATTTGTATTTCATCGAAAATACAAGACTGTTTCTACCAGATGGTGTAAATGCAAATCCATGTTCAGGTCCTTTTGAAATATGGCTCCTTGACTACAAAGCAGTCAAAGGGAATATGAAAGAGAACAAGAAAAGTGGTCGATCGAACAACACATCAGAGCATTGATAAAAGCAGGATATTCCCCTCAAAGCTGCACTATTGACATCGTTGAACTGTAAGCTGATCGTACAGAATCGAGCTATCTAAAGTTTATTAAATTTTGAAGTACATTTATACACTTAACAAGATTTGTACCAACTAAATAGCATGCCAATTTTAAAAGTGATGACCAAAACACCATCATAATTGAGATGCCAAGAAAGTAAGTTATACCCACAGTGGATGAGGATGAAGCACATGCTCACTATCGTTAATAAAGACTACAGCAGAAACATCACAAATACCCTGCCATAACTTCTAAGAAAAAAAGATAATATTAAGTCAGACAGGGAAGGCATCACTCAACTTAACCAGCCGAGCACAAAAAACATAAAACAAATACATGTGTATAGAAGGCACATAGCCCAACTGAACCAACCGAGCACAGAAAACACAAAACACAAACAATGCACAAAGTTATGCTGAACTAAACAAGTAAAATATCCGCCCAAGACCTAACTGTCGAAAAGTAGAATTAATTAGTTTTAGCAATCAAAAAGCCAAATGCTTAGCAGCATGACCCAGTTCCAACAGTTCCTATAGTAAAACGGCTTCAATACCTAGTTTCAGCTGTCAATAATCCTAAATAGTACACAATTAACCAAGCTGTCGAATAGTAAATTTGAAAAACAAACAGAGTCAGAGTAGAAAGTGATACACAGTCATGTTTCTTTACACACAAAGGTCCTACTATACAAATACCGTAACCAATCAATCTCATTAAATCAGACCCTTATTACGCTTCACTACTTTACGCTCTAACAGCGTTAAGGAGTATCGCAAATGTTAGGATCTGATTTTAATGAGACCGGTAACCAATAGATCAATATTTAACCAGTAAGTTCTACAGATATGTTGAGCAGAAGAAACTTGAGAAATATTACGTAAAGCGTCGATTTGTTTAAGAAATCCTACTTATGTACCTTTCACAAGAAAATAATCTTTCGAAAGATACCTACGGTAATGCAGATTTGGGGCGAGTGCTTTAGTTACTATACTGCAATCACATACTGCGAAGGTACGATTCCAGGAAACATACGTGGTCAGCCATGTCGCAGTACACGATTGTTGAACATTTTGCAGAAGCCCACAATAGTTTCAATCTTCAATTTTAAGGTTAAATTAGTGCGCAATATGTAGAGATAAAGGTTTTTCTGTGAGTTTCATTGTAAATGATTATGTCAATAACAAGTTAAGAGAGTCAGTTGCATTTCTTTTCCAACACCCCGTAAGTGCTTATTATAAACCTTATTTAACTAAACTTGTATAGTACATTGTAAGTACTAGTCAATAACTGACATAAATATTAAGACATTATAAAGTTTGTCGTGGCCTTTTGTAGTGAACAGTTATTTATTCTCGCAGTGGATGAAATTTCGTTTATTTCGCGGATGAGCTAGATAACGAATTTAAACTCGCTAGAATAATATACCTCGTAAATACGTATAACACAAATTTTCTGTCAGTTTTTTAATCCTTAAAAATACCATATTATCCAAATCTGCTAAATCAAATACCCGCGAAATTCATGATTTTACAATATATCCATCCTACTAAATTTAACAAATATGGTGCTTCAAAAAAGTTAATCATTATTCGGAAGACAGCATTCAATTTAATCAGTTGAAGACAAAAGAAAATTGAATAACAAATATCCGTAGACACGAAGTTGTACTAAATCAGCGTACGTACAGAACGTGGTTTATGTTTATAGAATACTAAGTAGAAATAATCAAAGTAGTGTAATTTGCAGAAGTTCTGTCACTTCTAAGGACAGTAAATCAATTGTGTGCCTTTATTCTCAAATGATTATCGCATTATAATTCCATCGTAGAAGAATAAAAAATGTAGTTACATGTACGTTAATGCATACAATGAGTCAAAGCAATATTTACTGTAATTATTTGTTGGAGTTAAATTGTTACATGATACATTTTTGTATTGGCAAACTTCGTGATATTATATGCTTTAAATAGTGCTTATTCCCATAGATTCTTTCACGCCATTGCAGTAAGAAAAGCTGCGTTTTGCAATGCTCGATTATATCTATCTGCCCACACAACTTCAAAAACCAGAATGTGGTTTCATGTGATCTGACATGTCCAACAGGGGATTATATCTTCTCAAATTTAAAATTGATGGCGGAGATAATAGCCGGGGGACTACCTATATCAAATTGTCTGTTACTTCAACTGAATAAAAGTACATAGTTTCGTCCGTTTGATTATGTTAGAGTGAGTGGGCAGTGACAATACTTTAGAGACAGATGTTTTAAGACATATGCAAATTGGGCCTGATAAATGTATTCAAATACGGCATTTGTGCGCTGCGTCTTATTTCTAAGTGATGAATGAACTATTCAAAAAGCCAAAATGGAGTGTTTAGCTTACATTCACCAATTTTCCAAACTGTCATAGTCGAAAATGCATTACCTTAGCATGGAGAGTTGTCCAATATACTATTTGCGAGACAACAAAATAACATTTACACTAATATAATCAATATAATTACGTATTATTGATTTGTATTTAATCCGTATTGTCAGTTTTGCTTGTATAGGAACATACATTTTCCAATTTACCGGCATATCCTGATAATTATGCAATCCATTAAACGTAACTATCTCAATTTCAAAGGAAAAGAAAACGTTCCGTTATTGGTGATAAACATCAGAACGAATTTTCATAGCATAAAATAAACTATTTAGAGCAGATATACTATGACAAATAAATGAAAACTAAGATCTAAACAGAATTGCAGACATGTGTCTTAACATATTCCAGTCACCAACGACATTTTATTCCAGACGTACATGGCGTTTGTAGTCGACGTAATACAATAAATAGAAGTGATTATCTGAGCAGTTCTATTCAGTTAAACATAAGGCCCTCATTTTATTCTGTTACCATAATGTCTTATTTCTCAATACAATCTCGATTTGAACATTTCACGAGACACAACCCCAATTATGGCAACGATAAAGCGTATGTAAAATGCTATTTTAACTTAATTTACGACAATGCTTCAAAAACGAAGCAATATAGTTGATCACGATAGATTTAATAATGTATTTTCAGGAATAAGCTTTTTGAATGAAAACTTAATCCTCTATACGTGCATTATGGTATAGTGCTTTGATTGACAAATGTTATAGATTCCGAAAGATCAAATGCAACAGTTTAACCGACTTCTGGATTATATTGAATACATCCAATTAGACAATGATGATAGTTTCTCATTAAGGTATTCTATATTTTAGATGTGTATATAATGTATATATATAAACATTATATTGCAAAAGCGGATATCGCTCCTGTAACGGATAAATTAAATGTCATGGCTAAATTGTTGAATAAGATAATATTAAGTCAGACAGGGAAGGCAGCACTGAACTTAACCAGCCGAGTACAGAAAACATAAAAAATACACAAGGCACAATGCTCACCTGAACCAGCCGAGAACTGTAAACATAAAAAAAACATACAAGACACAATGTCCAAATGTACAAAAAGAGTATATTAAGTCAGACAGGGAAGGCAGCACTCAACTTAACCAGCCGAGCACAGAAAACATTAAAAACACACAAAGCACAATGCCCAACTAAACAAGCGCAGATCCGCCCAAGTCCAAGCTGTCGAAAAGTATAATAAATTATAACTAGCTGAATGACCCAGTAGAAAAGATACAGCAACCAAAAGGCGGAATGCCTACGCTGAATGACCTAGTAACAACAGTAAAACTGCTGAACTACATAGTTATAGCAGCCTTTAGTTAAAAAGTTAAATAACAGTATTAAAACGTTGAAAGGCCCGTATAGTCGGATGACCTACTAACTAGCTGAATGACCCAGTTTCCACAGCAAAAGGACTATATTGCCCCGCTTTAGCTGTAAGAAATCTTAAAACGAAGAAGTGCCCAACACACTACCGACCAATTAAACGCCCCTAGTCTCATTGTTAAAAACTGAATAGAAAAGATTCAGCAAACAAAAGGCAGAAAGCCCACGCTGAATGACCTAGTAACAACAGTAAAACTGCTGAACTACATAGTTTTAGCAGCCTACAGTCTAAAAGTTAAGTAACAGTATTAAAACGTTGAAAGGCCCGATTTCAGCTACAAAAAATCTGAAAACCTTAAAACGAGTGACCCAGTTTCATTAAGTAAAATGACGTAATTGAACAAATCGAGATATGACGTACTGAATTGCAAGCAATACAGAAGTCCCCTACCGGTTTAAAGCTATTGTCAATATGTCTGTTGCCATATCAACCACAATTTCCGTCAGAACCAAAACTGACGGATAGATGGCAAACCAATAGTCCCCTCCGGTCAAAAACCGGTAGGGGACTTAAAACTACATTAAATGACCTCAGGGGACAGAACACTACATCCATAACTCCACAGCTGTACATAGACTCATGAACGAACCCGGTAGGATGCGAATCGCGGGGACGAAATAGTAAGAGGACAACCGGCAAATACAAATAAATAGTTGACTCCTAGCTCCTTTTGGCCCCGGTCAAAAAATTTAAATACTGAGAAATTATGGCACATTATCGATTATTTAAAAATGAAAAACTCGATTGTAAACGGAATTGGCGTTTAAATCCAGATACAAACCCATATTATAATAATTAAACAAAATACGAAACTCCCGGAAGTAGCACCGACCCCAACAGAAACCGCGGGACACGCGAGAACAAAAAGGCACAGAAAATATACAACTTCACTCGAAAAGGCGCGGAACATACATAAAAAACTAGCACAGGAACATGTAATACAAAACCGGGCATCCAATCCCGAAAGTCTGCTGCTTAAGTCAGTCAAACAAAAACGGAACAAGAGCCAGTTGGTAAGAAATTAACAACCGGACAAAACATACACCACAAGGACAATCCACAACAGACACTGAGTATATGCAATTTTGAAAGATACCAAGCAGCCTTGTGCTGGACAACGAAATTGCAGAATGGCACATACAAAATTAATAAAGTTTAACAAAAGGCACAGTGGCCAAATATTTTTTGTACTTTTTCCAATTATACTATAAAGTGGACAGTACATACACAGAGTAATGATCCTCCCATGTCCAAGCTGTCGGAATTCTAAATGAACCAGTTTCAGCAATCAAAAAGCTGAATGCCCACGCTGAATGACCTAGCCGCCCACGAAAACTGATACCTTTTAGCTTTTAAGTTCTGACCCATTGGTGGTTTAATGTTTTTGTAGTTATGATTTTGTTATACGCCAATCTATTATCTGACATAAATATTGGTTACGTAACAAAGATTTCAGAGCATTTTACCTCGTACTTGTTGATCACACCTCGTATAAGCACGCTATTTGCCCATAAGATTCTTGTTATGTGGTCAAACAAACATCCTAGGTACACCTATTCCTGGTCAGTATAACTTCCTGCCACAGGAAACCTTACAACTAATTTCCTATCTAGAACCCGCCTTGATTATTGAAAGCTGATTAGCGCCAAAGTTAAATGCCACATTATAAGCCCTATATACATTTTAGGTAATTATCTATTGAAGTATGGCAGTTTTGTCGAGTACGAAGTTTTTTTAGCCTTAGTTAAATAATTGTAACTAGTGTATAACATGAAAAACGTCGATTACAAGCGATTAATTTGTCGATCGTAAGGAGTGGTAGAAAAAAAAAAGTACACATTTAGAAAAGTCACGATGGAAAGCATTATTTATTACTTTTGCTCAGGACAAGTGCCCATTTAAAAATGATAGTAATTAGATCGCTGTAATCATAATAATATTGTTATCGTTGCTATCTTGTTTTCTACGTAGTCTTGTATTTTCCATTAGTAATCAATGTTGGTGTTGAAACTGTTTCTTGTGTTGTTGTTCTTGCTGTTTCATATGTGTTCCCTGCGTTAGTGGTAGTTATTGTGATTCGTTCATGTTTGCTGGCTCTGTTTATGTTTGACTGGGCCGAAGCATTGGACTATGGGTGCTTGTTGTCAAGTTGTTTACACTATGTCGGTTTATTTTCTCTAGTTCATTTTGATGTTTGTTTTTCTAACCTATTCTTGTAATCGGTGTTTGATCTTGGTGTTTTTATTCATTTGTGTTCCTTTGCTCTGCTGTTTTAGCTGAGTGCTGCTTTCCCTATGTTTATTGCCATTATTTATGAATTATCGGTGTGCCCAGAAACAGCATGTGGGATTAAGGTGACTATAGACTATTTTGAAATGTGCTAAGTGACAAAACATTTTAGTTCTAAATTTTTCCAATAAAACACAAACCACGACACGCCAATGTACAGTTCTAGAAGATAGTATTAGATCAAGCATGGCTTTCGGCAAAATATCATAATGGTCATACATTGTACATATAGGGTAATAAAATTGTATTTGCAACGTATTTCCAAGTTTTAGTCAAATACCACGGTCTGTAATAATCTCATCATATGCGTGTTAGTATTAAAAACGTCGAAAGTATCGAACTGTACAGAATATAGTTATTAGATTACGCCTCTTATTATGTAACATTATTATTTCATTTAAGTCTCGCCTATTGTAGTCCCATCCAATGTATTGTATAATAAGATTTTGTGGACTTAATATTAGATTTCTTAGGACATTCATTACATTACATGTACAATATTCTTACAGATGCTACCTTGCCAATTAGATTAGTGTTGATTTTATCCACCTTCAGCCAAAATACCAATATTGCTTCGATGGACACTTAGGTGACACTTTTGATTATGTGTCTTTTGTTTTCTTTACTTTGTTAGATCGAACGTTACTTGCGGACATCTTTTTAGACTCGGCTAATACAACGAGTGTAAATGGACTAACATTTGAATGGCCAACCGTTATAAAGTTCATGACATTATACACAAACATGTTCTGTTTTTATCCGTTAGTCGGGCAGTGTCTCAACACAATGACTAAGGTTTATATCCAAATACTAATTACTTCTAATAAAATCGTGGAATTCGTGTTTCAATGATTGATTTGGACTTTTTCGTGCGGAATGAAATAATTTGTATAGGTAGTTGTACGAGGGTCATATGTAAAGTGCTAGGACAGCTTCTTAAAACTTAGTATAAGATTGACTACAGTTTAACGATTCATCCCATAGGTAGAATGGAATGTTATGAATTTGAATACGGCTAATTGATATTACGGAGTTAACATACGCGTTAGTTATCGTTGCTAAGACAACGCCCGTAGTGAACTACGGAGCAGTCAAGATTTTAAGCTTAATGTCATTACTTTCGTCATTATTCTGTCACTCTTTTGTAAATTGCATCATTTACCTTAGATTTCCTATAACTTGACGTATATTTCAAAACACCATCTTGTAAAAAAACACAATTATTCAAAAGAACATGTCGTACCAGAGTTCCGACGCTCACTGTCAGAGAAGTCAACGTAAAACCGTACGGAACACTTTACGGCTATAACATACTGCACCAAGCCATTATATGCATCTACAAATACATTTTAATTCATTTCTAATGCTCAGCTGTTCAGGAAGTATCAATAACACTTCTGGTTAAAGGCATGGGTGGTCATTGTATTTTTGTTTGGTTGAAATGAATCGATTTCAGTCAATCTAGTCCAAATTTGGCTAAAATGGAATTTGCCGTCTTTTACCGTTTGGAAAGGGATATAATTATGTGGTAAACGATCCGGGGACTTTAATTAACTCAGCGAGATGTACACAACAATTTTAAAAAACATGTTTGGGATACATTTAGAGTTATGAAAATAAGAAAATAGCGACATCGTAAATGCGTAGCATGTGGTGGAGAGTGTTTTGACAATATTTATAAGCTACTATGACGTCATGACGTTGTAATAGTAGTTGGAGTGCTCCGTAACAGTGAGTATGAAACATTTCAAAGTTTTGTAAAATTGTTAATATTTTTGCACACAATTTCGTTTGTTAATCAGGAATAGATATAAGTTTTAGGAAATGTTATGTTTATGATTATGGTTTAACGGATATTTTCAAAATGATACTTGTCATAGAACTTTACGGATGACCCTCGTATAAGAATGTTTGCTATTAATCGTGTTTATGGACAAACATTGTTTACATATATGAAGATTATGCTCAGTAATTCCGAATATCTAACCTTACGTACGTCGTATGTCAATAAATAAATTGGATTGTGTCAAACATTAGCTTTAAGTTTGTACTTATGGAAACAAGGGCTCTCGTGAAATCAAATATTAAAAACATGTCTATTGCAGATCGCTGTACCAATTTGTAAAATTAGCTTAACATTGGATGACAATAGCAAGACAATCCTAGTTTCCATTATTCTCCGCCAATATTAATTTTCGTTAATTGTTCAAACTGGTTTCTTCCCATTACTTCCAAAAATAACCCACACATGGACAATACTATATATAGGTGGTAAATTTCTACCAATGGATATAATATGTTAATGTCAGGTAACACGAGTTATCAGATTGGCGATTACGGCGGGCGGACGTCCACAATTGGTTTCCGAGAAACCTGCTATGGATGTAGCCTATATGAAAACCTGGCTTGAGATTGAAAGTGGGGCATGTGTGATGAAGGTCATGTTAATAAAAAATAGAAAAGAATGTCTCCGCTCTATAACTTTAGTTAGGAATGACTTATCATGATGAAACTTGCCATGTAGATAGTTTATATGAAATTCGCTGTTATCATTCAGAAACTAATTGTAGACACCCGAATCCGCCCACCCAGCTGCAGAATTCGCCAACCATTTTTTCCGTTGGAAATTCTGGTTAAAAATTTTATAAATCAACGACGTAATTCCGCTTTTTGATATACGCACGGTAAATTGCAATGTTAGATAACATGATCCGTAAAAATTATTTTCAGCTCATTCTGATAATCACTGGATTTTTTGTTATAAGTGGAATTCAAACGGAAGTTAACACGCTGGTTTTTTGGACATGTGTGTTTTTATGTGTTATGCATTTGTCTCTTCAACGTTGTACCGTATTGCAAATTCTACACCAGTGTTCAGTACAAAGTAAAACTGTATAAGCATTCTTGTCTTTCTTTCGAATAATTTTCTTGTTTTGCTCATATCAGAATACATTAATACAATTTTCCTATTAATGCACAGATAAGGCTGCATTCAAGAGTGCTTCTTATCTAGATATATTCCCATTCAGTTATTACGTGTGATGATAGTTTATTTCAAAATACCAAAGGCTATTGACCCAGGATATTTTACAGAGCAATGCTAACAATTATGTCAGGACATGACAGTACAAATTCGAACGAACGACCGACCGACCGGAATGAAGGAATGAATGAGCACAAGAATTACTGTTGGAATAAATACACAAGGTAACAATAATGAATTTTAGAACATGAAAACAATAATGAATTTGTGATGAATACATGAAACAATATTGATAGGGAACGTGAATGAATGAGTTGACTATTAGAAAACATGGAACAATTTGATGTATAAGATAAGACACGTAGTAATGTTTATGGTAGGTTTTGCATCTATATGTGATCATGATTAATATTATTGAATATGTCATGAAATAGACGAAGTATGTACACTTAACCGATTAACCGGGTCTGGTATTTGTCATGTGAATTATTATTTTAATTGTGGTGTGGCATGAATCAATAAATGGGACGATAGTCGTATTCCTGGTAACAATTTTCACCCAATTACTACATATATGGTAGGTTTTGCATCTATATGTGACTACAATGTTGTATGTTCTGACGTAAAACGTCACGTACAATTATGTTTGCAAACTGTACGTTCCACTATATATATACTGATATATACATTATAATATATATGTAACTAGTTCGCACCTATAGTGTGATTCGAACCCTGTGGTTCGAACCCATACTTACGACGCCATCGTCTAGTATTGCAAAGTACCAAAACATAATACCACTCGGTCATGTGTACCAAACTGTCGTCATCAATTGTTTCGCAGTCCTTCATATTCGCTGCGCTCTCCCTATCAACATTGGTAAGATGAATCGCTTCCACATTCTACATTGCTTTTGTTCCCGATGGATTTGTGTTGAGAAACTATGTTTTTGTTCATATTCCAGTGTTTCTTAGAGTGTGATTCCGGTTTAATCCGTTGGATATTACACATTGAATGTATCGTTATATAACGTGCATCAATCAATTTCCAATCTAAATTGAACTATTCATTCCCAAAAGTACGAAAGTCCATTGCTAGGAGAATGTATCAAATATAAGTTTTGATATAATGTAGGATATCAGGTGTTTTCGTAAATTAATCTGGAAGCACGAGTTGTTGCCCCTGGTAAAAACATCTGCGCCACTTTCACATCTGGCATCCACCTTTTTCCAAAGTCTGAATGTCTATACATTTGTATTTCTTCGAAAATACCAGACTATTTCTACCAGATGGTGTAAATGCAAATCAATGTTAAGGTCCTTTTGAAATCTGGCTCCTTGACTACAAAGCAGTCAAAGGAAATCTGAAAGACAACAAGAAAAGTGGTCGATCGAACAACAAATCAGAGCATTGATAAAAGCAGGATATTCTCCTCACAGTTGCACTATTGACATCGTTGACCTGTAAGCTGATCGTACAGAATCGAGCTATCCAAAGTCTTTTCAATTTTTAAAGTAAATTTTTACACTTAACAAGATTTGTACCAACCAAATATCATACACTTTTAAAAGTGATTACTAAAACATCATCGTAATTGAGATGCCAAGAAAATAAGTTATACCCACAGTGGATGAGGATGAAGCACATGCTCACTATCATTAATAAAGACTACAGCAGAAATATCACAAATACCCTGCCAGAACTTCTAAGAAAAAAAGATAATATTAAGTCAGACAGAAAGGCATCACTCAACTTAACCAGCCGAGCACAGAAAACATAAACAAATATACAAGGCACATAGCCCAACTGAACCAACCGAGCACAGAAAACACAAAACACAAACAAGGCACAAAATTATGCTAAACTAAACAAGTAAAATATCCGCTCAAGACCTAACTGTCTAAAAGTAGAATGAATTAGTTTTAGCAATCAAAAAGCCAAATGCTTAGCTGCATGACCCAGTTCCAACAGTTCTTACAGTAAACGGCTTCTATACCTAGTTTCAGCTGTCAATAATCCTAAAAAGTAGACAATTAACCAAGCTGTCGAATAGTAAATTTGAAAAACAAACAGTATCAGAGTAGAAAGTGATACACAGTCATGTTTCTTTACACAGAAAGGTCCTACTATTGAAATACCGTAATAGTCCGGCCCGAAATCCCCGAAAT
Organism: Spisula solida; assembly: GCA_947247005.1. NCBI lineage: Eukaryota > Metazoa > Mollusca > Bivalvia > Venerida > Mactridae > Spisula > Spisula solida. Next base: position 16,374,360 of record OX365952.1, on the reverse strand, counting down.
TTGACCGAACCTTGCATTGGAGTTTAAAGTTTTTTTCTTTGCTGATTTCGGTAGACAAGACCTTTCGAATGGAATTTCTGACGGGTGACATTGTGTCACCCTTGAGCATTTTGAGAAAATTGGGGTAAAGGTTTCAAAATATAAACGAAACTGCGAATTTTTGGAATCGTTGAACTACATTGTTATTTATAATCATATTTTATAATAAATCACATTTATATGTAGTTATTAAGTTGCAGTTGAAGACTGCAAAATTTTAGTGCCGTGCATTTATGCCAAAGGAGTAATTTATGGGGTAAAACGTTAAAAAGCACATGGAAAAGTGCGAATTTTCGGAATCGGTGGACTGTAACGTCATTAGCAATTATATTTGGTAAATAATCGCTGTGACATTTTTATAGTGACTTGCGATGAAGATATTATTAACCTTAAGCTAGACTATCGTACAAAATGTGGTATTTTGGGGGTAAAACGTTAAAAAGTGCATTTAAAAGGGCGAATTTTCGGAATCGATGAAATTTAACGTCACTGGACATTATATTTTGTAAATAATCGCTGTGGTTATTTTAAAGTGTCTTGCCATTAAGATATCAAGCATCTTAAGCTAAGCTATGGTACAAAATGAGGTATTTCTGGCGTAAAACATTAAATAGTACATGTATGGAGGAAAACTGCATTTTTTAGAATAGGTAAACCAGGAACAATTTCATGTATCTTTTCTCTGTGATTAATCAATATGAATGGTGTTAATAACCTAACAGTTTTGATACCAAACGTCCTAAGTTTGGCTATTGTGCAAGTGTGATAATTTAGGGTATACATTGTAACTTCAAAATATAAAGAAAAAGGGCAAATATTTCGAGGTGGTAGACTACACAGTCTTTTATCGTTTTATTTCTTCATAAATCCATGTACTTGTTAACATGTAGAGTTTAAGATATCAAACCTATGTGCAATGTTATTGAGATAAATATGATATATTTGGATAAAATGTTTTAAAATATAAACGAAAAAAGCTATTTTTGGAATCCGTAGACTTTATTGCCCTTAGATATTTATATGATATGTATCCCGGGTCATAGAAATGACTATTCTTGCTGTGTGTAAGTTATATCATAGAATATTACTAGCAACGCCCAACAGAACTAGTATGTGTTATCCCATATAAACAAGGAGATGATGCTGTGCAAGACAAATACTGATTTTAATAGAGCCAGTAATGACTTCTCCATAGTGCTGAGTACCCCATGCAGTAATTAAATCAACAGCAGCGTCAGGCGCAGTAGTTGATATCCTATCCCGCTAGGAATGACTATACTGGTATACCAGGCAGTGTTTTGTCACCATCATAGAACCAGAATACCTGTTCACAGCTGTGCTAGGTATCATATATAGCATGGTATGGCTATTCTATGCAGTGTTTAATTTCATATAAAGTCTGGAATGACAGTTTTAGACATCACAAAACAAGGCCAACTGTGCCAGGTAGAGTCAGAACATCCCAAACAGATCAAGGAATGGCTGTTCACAGCAGTACCAGGTTACTAATCCATACGATCATATTACAAATGTACTATGAATGACCTTGGCCTATAATCTATACGTTTCTGGTCAGTGGGTCATACATATCAATGACAGTCAGTTGTACCCTATGAAGTTAATCAAGTGTATGTTATATAATTAGTACCCCACAGAGCAACAAAGATCAGTTGCAAACTGTGTTGGGTACCAAATAAACCAGGAAATGACTGTTTTAGGTCATGTATTTGTCCGAATTAAGCAAGGAATAGCCTAGAGGTAGGGCGCATGCTTTGGGATCGAGAGGTCCCGGGTTCGATCCCACTCTGCACCATTTCTTAATTTCTCTGAGCAAGAATAACCCACAATGCCGACTCGACGAAGGTGTGAATTGAAATTCCTTCTTGTGATGATGTGCATGTCCGATATTTCTGGACGCCGTATCTCGATTTTGGCGGAGCACATACCAGAGGAGAACTAGTCTCCACAGGGCGACTGGAACGCAGGTATCTTTAGGTAGCCGAATGAATGTCAAAGGGTGGCTAAACGGCTGAATTTCTGAAAGTGGCCCTCCAAAACTCGGTAACGTAATGTCAAATGTACTATTTGATACCATATAGATTTACAAATGGCTGCGTCAAGTAGTATTGTGTATCTAATAAAGTCAGGAATGACTCTGTCAGGCAATAATCAACCAGGGATGGCTTGACAGGTAATGCCTAATCCTTATAAATTCAGGAATAAACATTACCATGCTTCCAACAGTATTAGGTAACCCTTTTAGGTAATAAATTGCTATGCTAACCTTTGGAGCTAGGAAAGGATGTGTTAATACCCCGTAGACCAATAAATGGCAGACCCAAGCAGTGGTGGGTATCATATAAAGCCATGAATGACTGTGTCTGATAGCATTTGGTATCTAATAGAGCAGTGCTAGGTACCACAGAAGGCATGTGCCTGTCAGGTGGCATGTGGGCTCCAGGAATTGACACTATATACAAATGTAGTTTATGTTAGGTAGATTGTGAAACAAGTTCTTTCAACTCATATTAATTAGTCACGCTTGGTGACTAATTATTGATGTTATTCATCGCTACAGTAGTATGAGAGAGAAACCAGCGTCCCATTTATGCTAATATTCTATATATGCAAGGGATTTACTCCATGGTAGCATTTTATATCGCCTTTGGTATGACCAGGCCTGTTATTGAGCCTGGGACATCCCGCAATCGAAGCGAACGCTCTACCACTAGGCTATCGAGAAGTGGCTGTACACAGCAGTATATAGTATCGATAGCGCTAGGGGTGACTGTCATGCAGGGTTACGTACGTATATGGCCAGAAATTGCTGAGCCAGGTACCATAAAGAGTAACGAATTGCGTGCTGTGCCAGGAAATTGAAGGTATCCAATACCATAAGCAGCAGTGGCATGTACCCAATTAGATGAGGATGGCTGGTGGTGGCGAGTACTTTATATGGCTATGTATAGGTTTACATTTTTTCTGGCATGGATTTATTAAATGGTGGTCAGTGCTCAGTAGGTCTTAGATTTTTTGTACTTATAGCACATTGAATGGTGGACTCACTGTTGGTTTTAATACCCTACTTGGCCTAAGCAAGCTTGTACTCAGTGGTGGTGAGTACTACATGTATATAAGGCATGACTTGTGATGCATGTATTCGGTTCTAATGGGTACCTCGTATGTTCAATAATGGTGGACATAATAATAATAAGGCCGGAAATGGCTTTATGTAGTAAAATCTAATTTGTCCGTAGATCAAAAATTTTCTTATAATTTTAGTGATGTTTTACCACAATACATCGCATTTAGCTTAAAGCATTGCATTAGATGATAGATAACTTGAACTGCATGATGATATGTACCTCTCAACGTGATTTTCTATCAAGCTAAATTAATTATAACAGCGAACATATTCCCAAAAATCATACTTTTCGTGACAATTGTGTATGTTCTATCCTAAAATTATATATTTTGTACCATACCATGACTTAAGATGATTGTTATCATTAATAACACATTACTATAGATCATATTATAGTAATTACAATTGTAATTACCAAAAAAATGATCCATGACATTGAAGTCCATCAGTTCCGAAAATTCGCACTTTCCGTTATATTCTATAGTGTTTACCCGCAAAATTCCACATTTGTACAAAAGCCTAGCGTAAGGTGTTTAATATCGTCATCGCAAGTCACTATTAAACTATCTCGGCGATTATTTACCAAATATAATTGCTTATGACGTTATAGTCCATCGATTCCGAAAATTCGCACCTTTTCACGCACTTTTTAACGTTTTACCCCAAAAATACCTCCTTTTACATAAATGCACGGCACTAAAATATTGCAGTCTTCAACTGCAACTTAATAACCACATATAAATGTGATTTATTATAAAATATGATTATAAATAAAAATGTAGTTCACCGATTCCAAAAATTCGCAGTTTCGTTTATATTTTGGAACTTTTACCCCAATTTTCTCAAAATGCTCAAGGGTGACACAATGTCACCCGTCAGAAATTCCATTCGGAAGGTCTTGTCTACTGAAATCAGCAAAGAAAAAAACTTTATAATCCAATGCAAGGTATATTGGGTTTGGGGCCGGACTATAACCAATTAATCTGATTTAAATCAGACCCTTATTACGCTTCACTACCTTACGCTCTAACAGCGTAAAGGAGTATCGCAAATGTTAGGATCTGATTTTAATGAGACTGGTAACCAATAGATCAATATTTAACCAGTAAGTTCTACAGATATGTTGAGCAGAAGAACATTGAGGAATATTACGTAAAGCGTCGATTTGTTTAAGAAATCGTACTTATGTACCATTCACAAGAAAAAAAAACTTTCGAAAGATTCCTACGGTAATGCAGATTTGGGGCGAGTGTTTTAGTTACTATACTGCAATCACATTCTGCGTAGGTGCGATTCCAGGAAACATATGCGGTCAGCAATATCGCAGTACACGATTGTTAAACCTTTTGCAGAAGCCCACAATAGTTTCAATCTTCAATTTAAAGGTTAAATTAGTGTGCAATGTGTAGAGAAGAGTTCAATAAAGGTTTTTCTGTGAGTTTCATTGTAAATGAATATGTCAATAACAAGTTAAGAGAGTCAGTTACATTTCATTTCGAACACCCCTGTACGTGCTTATTTCAAACCTTATTTAACTAAACTTGTATAGTAATTGCTAGTCAATAACTCACATAAATATTAAGACATTATCAAGTTTGTCGTGGCCTTTTGTAGTGAACAGTTATTTATTCTCGCAGTGGATGAAATTTCGTTTATTTCGCGGATGAGCTAGATAACGAATTTAAACTCGTTAATAATGAACCTCGTAAATAGTAAATCACGAATTTTCTGTCAGTTTTTTAATCCATAAAATTACCATATTATCCAAATCTGCTAAATTAAATACCCGCGAAAATTCATGATTTTACAATATTTCCATCCTACTAAATTTAACAAATATGGTGCTTCAAAAAAATTAATCATTATTCGGAAGACAGCATTCAATTTAATCAGTTGAAGACAAAAGAAAATTGAATAACAAATATCCGTAGACACGAAGTTGTACTAAATCAGCGTACGTACAGAACGTGGTTTATGTTTATATAATACTAAGTAGAAATAATCAAAGTAGTGTAATTTGCAGTAGTTCTGTCACTTCTAAGGACTGTAAATCAATTGTGTGCCTTTATTCTCAAATGATTATCGCATTATATACTTAGCGTCAAAAGTTTTGCAACAAAATTGAAAATCCATATTTTTTTAATTGCTAGGTTGAAAAAACTTTTCTCTTCCGCTTTTCCATGAGAATATTGTGAGAGATTATTTTAAAACTATTGTCGTCCTTTTTCGTCACGCTTTAATGACCACACGATCGAAAAAGGGTCAATCGTCTATTCATGCACGTGCAAATCGGGTATTGGAGTTTTTCGCTTAATTTTCACTTTACACGTGCTTCAAACATGTCTGTGATAAAAAGTCCACAATAAGTTTTTAAATTAAGCAAGACATGTACCCTTTAAGAGATTACCAAAGTGGGTATTGGTGAACATATTCGTGTATTTGAGATGCTAAAGGCTGGTGTTTCACTAAGGCTGCTTTCTGACGCATTAAACTGGCATTTTTTTATCATTAAAAACTGTGGTATCATATAAAACAGTCAGATCGTGTTTATGACATACCACGTGATGACAGGTCAAGGGTCAGTACAGCTGATATAGGCAGGCATTCTGCTAAAACTGTAGCACTATATTCAACAGCATTGATGTGGCTTAACCGTAGCCAAGCATACTTCTAAATCAATTTAAAACTTGCATTTCAAATGTGTTTTTGTAAAAACGACAGCATTTTTAAAAAAATCTTCATTTGGGTAAAATGCTGTTACGATCACTTAATAATAACGGTCAAAGAACGACAATTTTTACCATGCTTACCTCCCTTGCACTATAAGATATTAATAATGTTTGAATATTCTAAAAATAACGCTGTAAGCTAAGGTAACCGCAAACATGTTGCTGAGTGGAAAAACCGCCTTTATTTGTAGGGTGCTTTTTAATGGTATATTGTTCGATAGCATAAGCAATATTTCGTGCAAAAATATCAATAAATAGAAAGGGTATATGGTACCAAAACGGGCACAAAATTTTGCTAAGTATAAAGTGTATTTTTGAAATGTTGGGTTTGTCATATTCGGTGTTCATATGGATAAATACATTTCTTAAATTTGATAATTGTTATGAATTCATATCGGTGATATATCAATGTTCACATGTGTATTTGTATCAGCATAAACTAGTTCGAGGTTCCAATAAAAAAGACAAAACAATGTAGATTTGCGGAACTTTTGACGCTCAGTATAGTTTGAGGTTCCAATAAAAAAGACAAAACAATGTAGATTTGCGGAACTTTTGACGCTCAGTATAATTCCATCGCAGAAGAATAAAACATGTAGTTACATGTACGTTAATACATACCATGAGTCAAAAAAAAATTTGTTGGAGTTAAATTGTTACATGATACATTTTTGTATTGGCAAACTTCGTGATATAATATGCTTTAAATAGTGCTTATTCCCATAGATTCTTTCACGCCATTGCAGTAAGTAAAGCTTCGTCTTGCATTGCTCGATTATATCTATCTGCCCACATCACTTCAAAAACCAGAATGTGGTTTCCTATGCTCTGACATGTCCAACAGGGGATTATATCTTCTCAAATTTAAAATTGATGGCAGATATAATTAGCCGGGGGACTACCTATATCAAATTGTCTGTTACTTCAACTAAATTAAAGTATTTTCGTCCGTTTGATTATGTTAGAGTGAGTGGGCAGTGACAATACTTTAGAGACAGATGTTTTAAGACATTTGCAAATTGGGCCTGATAAATGTATTCAAATACGGCATTTGTGCGCTGCGTCTCATTTCCAAGTGATGAATGAACTATTCAAAAAGCCAAAATGAAGTGTTTAGCTTACATTCACCAAGTTTCCAAATCTGTCATAGTCAAAAATGCATTACCTTAGCACTCCAGGTTTCGCATATGCATGGAGATTTGTCCAATATACTATTTGCGAGACAACAAAATAACATTTGCATTAATATAATCAATATAATTACGTATTATTGATTTGTATTTTATCCGTATTGTCAGTTTTGCTTCTGAAGGAACATAAATTTTCCAATTTACCGGCATATCCTGATGATTATGCAATCCATTAAACGTAACTATCTCAATTTCAAAGGAAAAGAAAACGTTCCGTTATTGGTGATAAACATCAGAACGAATTTTCATAGCATAAAATAAACTATTTCGAGCAGATATTCTATGACAATTAAATGAAAACTAAGATCTATACCAAATTGCAGATATGTGTCTTAACATATTCCAGTCACCAACGATATTTTATTCCAGAGGAACATGACGTTTGCAGTCGACGTAATACAATAAATAGAATTGATTATCTGAACAGTTCTATTCAGTTATACATAAGGCTCACATTTTATTTTGTTACCACGGATTTTATGTCTCAATAAAATAGCGGTTTAAACATTTCATGAAACACAACCCCAATTATGGCAACGATATATAGCGTATGTAAAATGTTATTTTAACTTAATTTACGAGAATGCTACAAAAACGTAGCAATATACGAGTTGATCACGATAGATTTATTAAATGTATTTTCAGGAATAATCTTTTTGAAATTAAACTTGATCCTCTATATGTGCAATATGGTAATATTAAATGCTTTGATTGACAAATGTTTTCTATTCCGAAATATGAAAAAGTTTTAATGCAATAGTTCAAACAGACTTCAGGGGTGGTATTCACAAAGCAACTTAAGGAAAACTTAAGCATCAGCCAAAATTGGAAAATCAAGATTATCAATTAAATTTTGTACATTGTTTAGCAACATTATTAAAAGAGCTACTATAATCACATAGAAAAAATGCATAGAGAGTTGTACAATTTGATTATTATTGGAAAGACAAGAAACTAACATTTACACTAATACAATCCACATTCGTACAATTGATTTGTATTTTATCCTTATTGTCAGTTTTGCTTGTAAATAATCATAAGTTGTATATTAAACGCCATTATCTCGACTTCAAAGGAAAAGAAAACGTTTCGTCATTGGCGATAAGCATCGGAACAAATTTCCATAGTATAAATAAACAATTTCGAGCCAGATATACTATGACAAATAAATGAAAACTAAGATCTATACAGAATTGCAGACATTTGTCTTAACATATTCCTGTCACCAACGACATTTTATTCCAGACGATCATGACGTTTGCAGTCGACGTACATGTAATATAATAAATAGAATTGATTATCTGAACAGTTCTATTCAGTTAAACATAAGACCCTCATTTTATTCTGTTAACATAAAGTCTTATTTCTCAATAAAATCTCGATTTGAATAATTCACGAAACACAACCACAATTATGGCAACGATAAAGCGTATGTAAAATGCTATTTTAACTTAATTGACCAGAATGCTACAAAAACGAAGCAATAAAGTTGATCACGATAGATTTAATAATGTATTTTCAGGAATAATCTTTTTGAATGAAAACTTAATCCTCTATACGTGCATTATGGTAATAGTGCTTTGATTGACAAATGTTATAGATTCCGAAAGATCAAATGCAACAATTTAACCGACTTCTGAATTATATTGAATACATCCAGCTTGACAATGATAATAGTTTCTCATAAAGGTATTCTATATTTTAGATGTGTAATAAACATTATATTGCAAAAGTGGATATCGCTCCTGTAACGGATACTTTACATGTCAAAGCTAAATTGCTGAAAAAGATAATATTAAGTCAGACGGGGAATGCAGCACTAAACCTAACCAGCCGAGTACAGAAAAACATAAAAAACACACAAGGCACAATGCTCATCTGAACCAGCCGAGAACAGTAAACATAAAAAACATACACGACACAATGTCCAACTAAACAAGTTATGATCCTCCCATGTCCACGCTGTCGGAATTCAAAATGAACCAGTTTCAGCAATCAAAAAGCTGAATGCCCAAGCTGAATGACCTAGCCGCCCACGAAAACTGATACCTTTTTGCTTATAAGTTCTGACCCATTGGCGGTTTAATGTTTTTGTAGTTATGTTTTTGTAATACGCCAATCTATTATCTGACATAAATATTGGTTACGTAACATAAGATTTCAGAGCATTTTTCCTCGGATTTGTTGATCACCCCTCGTATAAGCACGCTATTTGCCCATACGATTCTTGTTATGTGGTCAAACAAACATCCAAGGTACACTTATTCCTGGTAAGTATAACTTCCTGCCACAGGAAACCTTACAACTAATTTCCTATCTAGAACCCGCCTTGATTATTGAAAGCTGATTAGTGCCAAAGTTAAATGCCACATTATTAGCCGTATATACATCTTAGGTAATTATCTATTGAAGTTTTGTCGAGCACGAAGGTTTTTTGAGCTTTAGTTTAATAATTGTAACTAGTGTATAACATGAAAAACGTCGATTACAAGCGATTAATTTGTCGATCGTAAGGAGTGGTAGAAAAAAACAAAAGTCACCTTTAGAAAAGTCACGATGGAAAGCATTATTTATTACTTTTGCTCAGGACAAGTGCCCATTTAAAAACGATAGTAATTAGATCGCTGTAAACATAATAATATTGTAATCGTTTCGATCCTGTTTTCTACTTAGTCTTGTATTTTCCATTAGTAATCAATGTGGGTGTTGGAACTGTTTCTTGTGTTGTTGTTCTTGCTGTTTCATATGATTTAGTGTACGTCCTTGTACGTTTTCCCTACGATGTGTGGTGGTTATTGTGATTCGTTCCTGTTTGCTTGTTCTGGTTCTGATTATGTTTGATTGACTGAAGCAGTAGACGTTTCATATGTTTTCCCTGCGTTTGTGGTAGTCCTTGAGATTCGTTCATATTTGCTGGCTCTGCTTATGTTTGACTGACCGAAACATTGGACTATGGGTGTTTGTTGTCAAGTTGTTTACACTATGTCGGTTTATTTTCTCTAGTTCATTTTGATGTTTGTTTTTCTAACCTATTCTTGTAATCGGTGTTTGATCTTGGTGTTTTTATTCATTTGTGTTCCTTTGCTCTGCTGTTTTAGATGAGTGCTGCTTTCCCTATGTTTATTCTCATGTTTTATGAATTATCATTGTGTCCTGGAACAGCATTTGGGACTAAGATGCCAATGGACGAAATTAAAGTGTGCTAAGTGACAAAACATATCAGCTCTAAATTATTCTAAGAAAACACAAACCATGTTAAACGACAATGTACAGTTCTAGTACATGTAGATAGCATTGGATCGTGGACGGCTTTCTGCAAAATACCATAGTGGTCATACATTGTACATATAGGGTGATAAAGTTGTATTTTCAACGTATTTGCAAGCTTTAGTCAAATACCACGGTCATTATTAATCTCATCATATACGTGATAGTATTGAAACGTCGAAAATATCGAACTGTACAGAATATAGTGATTGGATCACGCCTCTTATTATATAACCTCATTATTTCATTTAAGTCTCGTCTATTGTAGTCCCTTCCAATGTATTGTATAATCAGATTCTGTGGACTTGCCATTAGATTTCTTGGGACATTCATTGCATGTACAATATTCTTACAGATGCTACGTTGTCAATTAGATTAGTATTGGTTGTATCCACCTTCGGCCAAAATAGCAATATTTGCTTCGGTGGACACTTAGGTGGTACTTTTACCTGTGTGTCTTTGATATCCTTTAATTTTGTGTCGACTGAAAAGGGGACATATGGGAACTACTTTTGTCGGCGGCGGTGGTTGCGGCTGCGGCAGCGTTCGAAATTGCTTGTCCGGAGCATAACTTTGTCACCTTAAGTTCAAGTGACTTACGATTTGGTATGCATGTTTCTGACAATAAGCCGAAGTGTAGTGCGCAAGAACTATAAATCTACCTTAAATCGTTTTTGAATTATTTCCCTTTGATTGGTTTTATTAGAGCATTTTAGTCCGTAGCATAACTTTGTCACTTTAAGGTTGAATGACTTGAAACTTGGTATGCATGTGTTTTTACAAAAAGCCTAATGCAGTGCTTAAGAACCATAACTTTAATTATTTCCCTCTAATTGATTTGATAAGCATTTCTTGTCAGGGGCATAAATTTGTCACCATAACTATGAATGACTTCAAAATTGGTATAAATGTTTCTGGAGAACTCTTGTGAGTCGGATATGTAGCCCAATACTAGATAGTTTTCCATGAAAAATGTGCATGTCGTCAGGCGACACATGCGACTCGTAGAGCTTTTATGTTATATCGAACGTTACTAAAAGTCATCTTTTTTAGACTTGGTTAATACAACGTGGTAAAATACGCGTAAGTTTTTATCGTTGCTGAGGCAACGTCCGTAGCGAACTACGGAGCAGTCCAGATTTTAAGCTTGGTGTCATTACTTTCGTCATTATTCTTTCACTGTATCTATTTTGTAAATTGCACCATTTACCTAAGATACAATGTATCCCATAAGTTGACGTATATTATTCGTGATGTTTGTTCCCAAATTGTACAACATCTTTTAAAAGAACAAAATTATTCAAAAGAACTTGTCATACCAGAGTTCCGACGCTCACTGTCAGAATAGTCAACGTCAAACCGTACGGAGCACGTACTGCACCAAGCCATTATATGCATCTGCAAACACAATTGAATTCATTTCAAATGCTCAGCGGTTCTGAGAAGTATCAATAACACTTCTCGTTGAAGACATGGATGGCCATTGTGTTTTGTTGGGTTAGAATGGATCGACTACAGTGAATATAGTCCGAATTTGGCTAAAAATGGAATTCGCTTTCTTTCAATATATGTGGTAAACGATCCGGGGATGATGTGGTGGAGAGTGTTTTGAAAATATTGATAGGCTACTTTGACGTCATGACGTTATAATATTATTTGGAGTGCTCCGTAACAGTGATTATGTATAATTTCAAAGTAATACCCCAATCACACGAATCTCGAATCAGCCGGAATGGGCCCGAATTGGTCGGAATGGAGAAAGAATAAAAATTCGAAAAACTTTCCGAATGCTAATTCGAATTCACCAAAATTATTGTAGCCTTGTCAAAAAGCCGTTGGAATGTTTCGAATACGATTCGAATACAATTCAAACACAATTCGAATATACTTCGAATATAACACGAATACTCTGCGAATCCGTCTGGAATGATAGCGGAGAAGGTACACGCGTATGTTTTCACACTACGGTACACACAGTAATCGGACCGTTTTGCACGGGATTTAGCACGGGCAGCAACAGTATTATTACTTCTTCTACTGTCTCTGGCACGGATGGTGTGTTTAATAACAGTACGAATAGTGGTTTTAAGTAATGTTTCGAATGTAGTCAGAATGCCGTAAGAATATTTAAAATGTAATCAGAACGGAGGAAGAATGCATTTCGATAGCCGTTCGATATTTCGCCGACTTCGACTCGATCTCGATAATTTTGAACATGCTCAAAACATTCGAAGTGGCCGCAAGAATAGGCCGGACTGTATGGAATGTACTACGAATACAAACAAAATATGACGGAATATGTTAAGAATGTACTTCGATTACGCAGGAATACACCTCAAATTATAATTTTTTGTAACATTCCGGCTATTCCGATGGCATGCGATCTGGAATATTTGAATTGATATACATTTTAGGTTTAGATCGTTTGCAAACATACGAAATGACCAGTATAAATTATTATTAGACAGAATGTACTCGGAATACAGACGGAATACACTTCGAACATACAAGAATGTACCCCTAATAGCTATTTCTACGGCATTCCGGCTCATTCCGACTCTCGTGTGATTGGGGTATAATGTAAAATTGGTAATATTTCTGCAGAAAATTTCGGTTTTTAATCACGAATACATATAAGTTTTAGGAAATGTTATGTTTATGATTATGGTTTAACAGATATTTTCACAATGACACTTGTCCTAAAACTTTACGAATGACCCTCGTATAAGAATGTTTGCTATTAATCGTGTTTATAGACAAACATTGTTTACATTATTTTATATGAAGATTATGCTAAGTAATTCCGAATATCTAACCTTACGTATGTCGTATGTCAATAAATAAATTTGATTCTGTCAAACATTAGCTTTCGTACTTATGGAAACAAAAACACTCGTCAAATCAAATATTAAAAACATGTATATTTCAGGTCGCTGTACCAATTTGTTAAAATAGCTTAACATTCGATGGCAATAGCAAGACAATCGTAGTTTCTATTATTCTCCGCCAATATTAATTTTCGTTAATTGTTCAAAATGGTCTCTTCCCATTTGTTCCAATAATAACCCACACGTGGACAGTATTATATATAGGTGGTGATTGTCCACCACTGGATAAAATATGTTGATGCCATCAAGCACGTGGGCGAACTACATTTATCTCGCCGGTCTATGCCCGGCGGTAAATGGAGCATAACACAATATAAGCCAGTTTGCCACTTACTTAAACCTTTAGAAGTGTATATTATCAATGGGGTTCACCTTACATTACTAAATAAAATGTTTTTAATGTTAAACGTACGACTTTCGGAAGAGCGTAATAACAATTTAAATGAGTGGGGAAATCGGATTTTCTAAACCTTAATTTCATATACATCAGTTTTGCTTTGTTTCTGTTTCCATGTATGTCTTAATGTGTGTATTGTAATTGTTAAGGATTGTAATAAAATCAACTGGTTTATCATAACACATATATATTAGCTGCATACGTTGAAAATGTCAGCACTATCAAACACGTATTGGCCGAGCTATGGGTAGATATATACACTAAGCGACTTTGAAAACGCAACACAAATGAAATGAAGATATTTGTTTTTATTTATTAATATTTTGTGTGCGTGCTATTGACTTTATCCATTGGAGTTCACTACAGCGGTGCGCTTAACCATGACACGGCAAAAACCGAAAAATGTTCGATAAATTGATTGGTTCATACCTATTATTTTTTTGTATGGTCAAATGGTATTTTCGATCGATCAAAAAATTAAAAAAACAAAACAAAATAAGACGGTTTAGTACTGAGCAACATGGTGGTCTTCAACTTTTAAAAATGCTTAGAAGCAATATTTCAGGTTCACTGCGTATTACTACTTATTGTATAGTCAAGGGGGTGTCAGTCTGATTAGAGACTAAGTGGACAATATTCGGTTTTTATAAACCTAAATTGAGGTTTATATTTATCTTTGTTTTGCTTCATTGTAGTCTCCGCTATAAGCACAGACACACATACACAAACTGGCTGTGCTCGGCTGGATAAGTTGAGTGCTGCATTCCCTGTCCGATTTGATATTATCTTTTATCAGTCAAATATGTACACATCGGTATTAGCAATCTGACAAGCGCAAACTGACACACGGCACAAACTTTGCAACATTTACTTTTTTGTTTATGGTAATTGTGATTGTGAAGGGTGTGATTCGATTGTTATGACATTGATTGGATTATCATTTCACATAATTATCTAAACTCGTACATATGTTGAAAATTACAGCACAATAAACACGTAATGACCGAACTATGGGTGATCTTATACATACATACTAGCTATGTCCAGGCATAGCGTAATTTTAGACTGGTAGGGGAGATAACTGCGGTTAACCTTGTTACCATATTACGGGAAAAAGGGGACGGGTCAGTGTTTTTATCCAATCCAAAACTGACCGAAACCGGTTTTGACCAGCTCCGTCCAGTTACATGTATGTAAGCTAGCCGCCATTGCGTGTTTTGTCAATTCATCTACGTTTTTTCCTTATTACATGAAATTTTATTGTTATTGGACATAGTATTGTGTTTTTATAAGTAAAGTGTATTGTGATACGTCATAAGAAATTAATTGGAGAACGATTTAATCAAAAACGGAAGAATTGAGAGAGATTTGGATTTGTCAACAAAGGATTTGTGGAGGAGAGATTTTGGAATATTTTGGTAATTATGGATTCTCGTGTTACTGTCGCTGTGATTGGTCACAGCTTTATACGACGGATAGAAAGTTTTTCTTATAATTACCCTGCCAATTACATGGGTGAAAGTTTTCAGGCACATGCCTGAACTTCAGGTTTTTGAGAGTGCCAAAAAGCCTGTTTTTCTTTATTTTCCCTATATAAATTGACAATTTTTGAGGATTTCAGGTTTTTCCGAATTTCACACTTTCACCCATGCAATTATGACTTGAAGGAGTGTAGTGTTGTGCATAGGGGCTTAGGTGGACTGAGTGTGTGTAAGAGCGGTGGTATCCAGCAGTCGATCAAACATTTCAAGGAGAGGTTTCACCACTTTTTGATGAGACATAGACGAAGTGTTGTTGTTATTCAGTTGGGGGAAAATGACTTGGATTCAAACGCAGATGGACTAGTTATAGCCAGTACATTGGAGGAAGTTGGGACGGTGTTATTGAAAGACTACCATGTTAGGGAAGTGTTTGTTTGCGAGCTGTTCACCAGGAAAACAACTAGACATGTTTCGATTGACAATTATATTCAGAAAAGGATGACCACCAATCGTATTCTTAAAACTATGTTGGAACATCACGACCACATCAGATTTTGGAAACACAAGAGGACATTCGAGGCGCAGACGCCAATATTTGGTCGGGATGGCGTTCACCTGGGCTCCTTTGGACAACAACGCTTCTACAGGTCGTTGCGACATGCCATAATGACTGCTTGTAGGCAGCTGCTACATTAGCACATAATAGGGAAGTAGGGTAATTATTTGTTAATATTGGTATTACAATATAAACCAGGAATGGTTGTGTTATTTGGGGACCATTAGCTTTGATGTAGGGCCAGCTGGGCCATTTGAATTTTAAATAATTCATAATTGGCTTGTTATCTGCCAGACATACTGTGAGGTTTATGCATTTATATAGTCGTCAGGGACGCATACAGAGGTGGTACCTTACTATGCTGGCTTTTATATGTAAAGAATCTGGCACATTTTATGGAGGCTTTTGCATGTGATATTTGTGATAATTCCCAGATGAGGGGTGCACGCTTTGGCAAACTACATAACATGAAAGTCTGGTTATATCGTATGTATATGCTGGTTTTGCAGACATGGATATAATGTTGATTTAGTAGGTTGTACGAGTCTACATAGGCTTTAGCGTACGGTTATGTTCCGCGAGTCTTGTATGTTTATATGCTTGTGCCGATGTTACGTTGCCTGTAAGGAAAGCTCAGCTGAATTGTTTGTAGACTTAAGCGCAGCTTTGATGTCAGAGTTCTGCGAGTCTTACATGTTTGCATAATGGTGCTGTAAAGACAGTGCATTTTTGGCATATATATTAGCATATGACCGTCCGTTAAAGCTCAGGACAAAATATTTATAGACTTTAGCGCGGCTTTGTTGTTCTGCGAGTACTTACATGTACTTTACCGCAGCTTTGGTTTTCTGCGAGTCTTTACATAGACTTCATCGCAGTGTTATATGTTTATTTGTGCGAGTCTAAGTGGACTTTCAGCGCACCATTTGTGAGTATATTATAATTTATACTATAGCGCACCATAGACTACTTATAATTATTGGTTAATCATGGAGAACCAAGGAGAATGAATGTCAGTGGGACCAATTATATTCATATACATAATGTGCATTTATGTTACTGGTATACATTGATCCAGGGTGATATGCACAATGGAAATTTGGTAAGCTATTTGGTGTCATGATATAGCTGATAGGTTACTAACCATTGATTGTCAAATTTTTTCAGTTATGTCATCTGGGAAAAGAAGTGCGGGGAAGACAGTTCAGAGGGGACCAAAAAGGGCTAAAAGGACCCATACTGCCACAATTGGCAATCCGTCAAATGATGTAGTCCCAGTAGTACAACAAATTGATAATGCCCCATCGGGGACAATAAACGCAGATAATTTGGATACATTAACTGAAAGAATAGTTAGCTCAATAACAAGCAATATTGAGGACATTGTGAAAAGGAAGGTTGACCAATTAATGGCTAGTGCGAGTGGGTCCAGTCAAGTACATGTACCAACCGTGGAACAACCGGACAACAATGTAGAAGGGGAGAGCAGTCAACATCAAGTGTCAAATAACCAAATAACAGGTATAGGCAATATTGGGGAACATAATGTTATAATACTTCAAGCACAACCCCACTTTGGTCGTCAGTATCTACTAAAAATAAAGACAAAATTTGGTCTGATGAATTTATTGAAATGCATTCACTGACAGACTCATCAGAGTCATTTCAATTGACAATTACAGCACAGGGAATAACTTCAGTCAATCAGCCTGCTGTTAAAAAATTTATAACAATAGAACAATGGACTGATTTGTTTGCCATATATTGTTCGGTATACCGGTTAAGACAACCAAATGCAGCAGACTCCCTGGCTCAATACGCCCAAAACCCCACATTTTGTTAGTAATGTACATAATTATGTTGATTAATGTTTCATACATGTCTTTATGCCATTTGATAGTATTACATTTTATGCCTATGTTTATTTTAATATTAAATAGGTCATTCATGTTGGCCACACAACATGGATGACCACGTCAACTCAAATATTGCATCTGTTTTGTTTTCTCCCCGGTCGGTCGTAAAAACATATAAGATTTGTTAGGAATATTTTAGTGTAAATGTTGCGTTTTCAATGTCGCTAAGTGTACATGCACTCTTATACGATTTGGTAAGTGTAAATGTTGCACTTTCAAAGCAGCTAAGTGTATCTTGGTGATCATAAAAACACGTCGTGTATCAACGAAGCAAATTGAAATTACATAGAATAAGAAAATACCATACCGAACTGTGTGTGTGGAGCACATATACATCACTTGTAGTGTTCGTTTCATTTAGCGGATATCCGCCACCTAAAGCTTTTGGTGACAACTTTCGGTCAGCTTAAGTGCCACGTGACGTTTATGTTTAATGTTGTTTCCGAAAAGGTCGCCACACAAGAAATATTATGATGGCGTCGGGAAACGTTCATTTGTGAACCTACATAAAGGTGACGTGTACTTATATTATCAGCTCTCATTAGTTTCTTTTCAAATTTAGCATACTAAATTGGATCTGGATATTGTAAGTGCCTAGTATATAAAGAATCGTCTGAGACGTGACAATATGTGACACATTAACGATCGGACATAAGTATATTATGTTTGCCATTGGTCCACCAAGTTTGCCCTTAGAAGTTTGCGATATCACTTTAAGTTAGTCATGTGAGGCGTTTGTAGAAATTGTGTCATGGTTCAGTGTACGAGTGTCATTCAATATATTCGTAGACTATCGCTCTCATTTAATTATAGTTGCCTTTAAATACTTATTTCTTATATCAATACAAACATTGACTTATTACCTACAGTCAATACAAATTTGTCTTCAATAATACAAACCAGTAGCATGTCATCAGCCATTATATTACCATAGTAACGCTCCGACCGACGTTTTCATTAGTTCAACTAGTTATAAATTCCGAATTAGTTAAATTAAATTAAATAACATACCCATATTTCCGTCAGATTACTGCGAGATATTATCATGACATTTCTTAAAATTTTGATGTTATTTGGACGCTGGAGTTTGAATAAAACAGCATTTGATCAAGACGAGTTACGTTTTAATTAACGTCAAAATGTCTATGAATAAACGCAAGCAAATTCGTGAGACGATTACATTGTGCACGGGTTTTGGAAAAACACAGAAGACACCGGAGAGTTGCTACAGAGAGCGAAAGGAGAACATACTGCATGTAATGGCCTTGTTTTTAAGTGGCAAAAGCATATTTCTGGAGAGCAACGTGGTATTCTTAACGATGCAGGTATGGGCAGATGGGCAAACGTACGGACGTATCTATCAGCGTCAGTCAAAATGTGCGAGGTTTTATCATTTTAACATACATACAGTATGTATAGCTCTAATCCTTTAATTAGACCCTATAAGATAGTGTGGTAGATATATTTATTCATATACAATTTGAACATTTACATTTATTTCCATATAAATGGCATACTTTATTCCGGAATTACCTTTTGAGAAACGGCGAAACGTCAATAACGTCGCTGGAAATAGCGGTGTGTGGTGGTAGCAGTAGGTTGGTATTCTTATTTTAGCCATTTTTTCTTATAAAATGCGTTGTGTCTGCACTTGTGTCCAAAAGGCTGTAGTTTAATGTGATGTAATTTTTATTTCTCTGTGGCATTACGTTAAAATTATGAACCCAGTCTACAAAACATGATATCACATTTAGTTTTTTTTGCCGACGTATTTGTCAACAATGTGTGTACATGCACCTTTATATTTAAGAAATAAACTATGAAAAACCGTTGTATACCGGCTGTTATACAATGGTTTGGAGTTCTGACGCGTAGGAATTAACCACGAAGGCCGTAGGCCTGAGTGGTTCATAACAAGCGTCAGATCGACAAAGCATTGTATAACAGCTGGTATACAACGGTTTTCATAGTTTATTTCGAGTCTAACATGATTTAAACCCGGAATTATATAAAACGCCAGTGTTATTTTGCGAGATCTATGTTGCTTGGGTCACTTGTTGACGGCTGTTACGATTATCTTTATCACAACCAGTATAACTATACTTCAAACAATAATCAAAATATAAAATAAGAAAAAAATATGTTCAACATCAATGGATATTTATTGAATTAAATATCATTTAGGTATTCCCTACTAACAAGTAGTCTAAAATACGCAAAAAACATTTATAACGATAATAATACAATATCACGTGATTTCATTCATAAATTTCCCGACGTGTAAAAAAGAACAGCCGAGTCGAAAGTAGTTCAAATTACCATAGTATATCGGCCGATATACAACGCTATGATTTGTTCTTTGTCTATATAGGCAAAATCGCCGGTTATGTTAGATATAATATTAACTTAACTAAAACAAGATATATTTCAAATAACTACGGATGACAAGTTATGTGAAGTATTCGGCTGATAACAGATTTATTTGAGTTTTTAAGACATGTAACAAAGTAACTAAAATTTCGTAGCCTGTATAGTAATGAATGCATTTTGTTTAACGCGATTGAAAGTAATTACATTAACAGCGCGAAATTTAATCTTTAAGCCCATGATTGGCTCACAAGCACATAAACAACAGTTTAGCTTTACTTTATGTATAGACATTTCAAAGCCTAATATTTCCATCCAGTCTCATTCCATACATCTGGCAACTTATGATAACTTGATAAATAATAACGCCTTAGCTAGTGGTTCGTAAAATAAGAAAAGGTGTGACCTTACTTGATTACATTATTAAATTATCAATATAATTGCAACCTTTTTGTTATATACTTAACAGTGGTAACTAATATCTTAAGTCGTAAATTACACTGTCTTGCTTAGATCAGGGCTGGTATTCTCAAAGCAGCTTAAGTAAAAACTTAAGTCAATAATTTGTGCAGCTCATATTTCCCACAATTTGAAATATAATCCATGTTTTTCTTAGTGAATACAATAGCTGTTTACATTATGCTTCAAAACTATGCAATATATTAAGCATGTTCATTTTCTTGCTTAGCTGATACACTTTAGAAAAAATTAAGATTTTAAGAAATTTCTAAGTTTTCTGCTAAGATGCTTTGCGAATACCAGCCCTGATATAAATTGTATGTCCGCATCTTATAATATATACGTCACTGTAAGCATCGGTTTCTGTTATAAGTGATCACACTCAAAGTTCAATTAAGTAACGAACATTTGGCTGCAGTTTTATTAATACTCAACGTGTTGTAAAGCGGTTCAAGTTAAATCTCCTTTATGTCATGATCAAAGAGTGTGCATAGCCTTTTTAACGTTAGACATGACATTTATACGTTTTAATAATGTCTGAGCATTTGATTCAGATAATGCCTAGGCGAATGTGCCATCTTGAAATGTTCGTTACTTAGCTTTACAAGAAAATAACCACTGTGACAACCCTAAACGGTGTAACTATACTACACAATCATTTAAATACACATTTTTACCGTATTTGATGAACTTATATTTATAACTTAATTTAAATAATATTTAAATGGATCCAATTAAAGCAATTTAATATTTTGTATTTCAAACCATCTGTTATATACGTTATGCTTGCCTTCTAAATAATGAAAAACAATAATGTTTACGAACATATCACTATGTATAACATGCTATTCCTGGTATCCGAGTGTATGCCCATTCATGTCAAGTTAAACAGCGTCATAAGTACCATCTTTCAACAGCCATTTCGATTATCATTATCAATTAAGACAATTATTAAATGACAATTTATATAGTATGCCCACCTTCACAACGACAAACATATGTAAAATGCGTGTACAATTTACTTGCGACATAATAACCTTTACCGGCAGTATAACCCGCATGAATGACGACGGTATGTCATTATAAAATTAAATGCCAAGCCTTTACAATGAGCATGGAACCAATATCGGATTTTATTTAAGAAATAAAAATCTGTTCGCGTTTATTGTCGGTGAATAAAACACGGGCAGGAGTTCGGATGCGGAAAAATTAAATCACGAGTGCGTAGCACGAGTGATTTAATTTTCCGCATCCGAACGAGTGTCCGTGTTTTATTCACAGACAATATACAAGAACAGAGTTTTTATTTCGATTCTAAATACGATAATATCCCGCACTATTTAACTGCGCGCATTCTTTTTTCACCCATTTGACATTGAACATAATTCCACGCTGAAATTGAGTGGCTTATTAGCTGGTACAATTACCTCCCTCGTTAATGAAAACGACCTTCGTAATTTTCTGAAGGAAATACCACATTTTAAACATTGAAACAATTTTAATAACACGAGTATATGGTATCTATTTCATAAAATGAAAAATATAAATGAAGTGATTATCAGAAGCTTTAATAAAACTTTGTTTCTAGAGTATATTGGAGTTTCTAAAAATAGATGCGTCATAGCTGTAACACTGGATTCTCGTGCAACTCGCCTTGTCATCGTGACTCGTAGAAAATTTTACTATAAAGTTTAGGTTCATTCATTCATAAATATGTCACGTGATACTGGGCGTAAATAGAAATAGCCAATTTGATAGGTATGTTTTATGGGGGTAATAATACATTGTTAGGTCCGCTCTATATTTAAACGATTAATCCGCAGCTCGTGTTAGAATAATGATTAATTTTAGTTTTGTACATGGTAAGAATACTTCAGTCACGAGCATTTCCAAGTATTGCATGATGTAAAAGGATGAAAGTTCAATAAGGATAACTTTTAAATATCTTTAACAGCATTAAGGCTAATAATAAACATGTTAAAAGGAGTATTGAAAGACTGCATATAATTATGTATTTAACGTCCGATAACGAACATTTGAGTTGGATATGGAATTCCCAAGTCTACGACGGGTGGTGGAATTTATCAACGTTACGAATGTTGAAGCAATATTATTACGTTTTTATTCGACTGTGTACATCACTACGCGTTAGCGAATGAATGATTGAAATATACATTTATTTAATTATAGCAAAAACCTACATTTTTGTTTTATTCCTCGTAATCCATGTTGAAACTAATCCATCTCAAACTATCGCCCATGCCCATTACAAACTGAAATATCGATCTCATCGTTAATCATACTAGAAAGCATTTTACTTGTCCCGACCACCCCATGAGTTAATACAAGTTTTGTTGTAACTATTTCGACACAAATTACGTTGTCCAGAATAACTTCCCTTTGGCTGTAAAATTAGTAGTAATTTTCGGTAAACCGTAAACATTGCTACTAAGCATTTTTAAAACTTAAATACAACTATGTTGCTGTGTGGTAAACCATCTTATTTTGTGGGTTTAATATATCGATGGACCGAATATGCCAATTGGCAGTACATAACAATAATTAGTATATACCTATCAAATCCTGGTACATGTTTCGTAAACGCTGAAGGACGCATGGCATCAAATTTGCTTTTGTTTCTCTAATCATTTTTAGAGGGTGTCATCAAATGGTAATAAAATGAATTCGATTGTTATGGCACATATCTTAGCTTTATGAGTGAACAATTTCAGCAAAATTAAACACATATTGGCCGAGCTATGGGTAAATACATGTAACGTGTACACATATACGCTACATATTAAGTGTAGTTGTTGCGTTTTCAATGCCACTCGGTGCACGGTAGACTAACGTTAACGCAACGCGTAATTAATTAAACTATGCATGTAGGTACCGGCGCAGTAGAGCGCGATGTAAACAAAGTATGGATGGATAGTATGGAACGCCATAGCTGTCTTTTGTTGACACTTGTTATGTTGACTTGTCGGTAGGACATGTGAACTTCTTAGTACAATGTGTTAATATGTCAAACCACATTGTTGACTTGTCAAACTATCATCTGAATATGTCAACTTGCCCTGTTATATTGTTAAAACAAAGTCTTAAATTGTTAAAATAATACAATAATATCTCAAGCTATCGTGTTATACTGTTAAACCACATCGATAAATTGTCAAATCACCATTTGTATATGTCTACGTTACATGTTAAATTGTTGAAAAAACGCTTGATAATGTTAGAAGAAAGTGTTAACTTCTCAAAGCTTTTTATTATCATGTTAGACTTTAACTACAATGATGAATTGTTAAACTATCATTTGAATATGTTTATATGCGTTGTTGAATTGTTAAAACAACGTCTTACAATGTCGAATGAGCATGTGAACCTCTCAACACATCGTGTTATACTGTTAAACGGCAGTGGTAAATGGTTTAGATATCATTTGAACATGTCTGTACGACATGTTAAATTGTTACAACAACGTCTTAAATTGTCGGTAGGGCATGTGAACTTCTCAGTGCAACATTATTGTATGTCAAGACACACTGTTAAACTGTCAAAATATCATGTGAACATGTCTATATGCCATGTTAAATTGTTAAAATAGCGTCTTAACATATCAAATAACCATGTGAACTTCTTAATAGAACGTGTTATATTGTTAGACAACAGTGGTAAATTGTTAAAATATCATTTGAAGATGTCTATATGAAATGTTAAATTGTTAAAATAGCTTCTTATTATGTCCAATAACCATGTGAACTTCTTAATATAACGTGTTCTATTGTTAGACAACAGTGGTAAATTGTTAAAATGTCATTTGAAGATGCCTATATGACATGCTAAATTGTTAAAATAGCTTCTTATCATGTCCAATAACCATGTGAACGTCTCAACAGAACGTAACGTGTTATATTGTTAAACAACAGTGATAAATTGTTAAAATATCATTTGAAGATGTCTATAAGCCATGTTAAATTGTTGAAATAGCTTCTTATCATGTCCAATAATCATGTGAACTTCTTAATAGAACGTGTTATATTGTTAAACAACAGTGGTAAATTGTTAAACTATCATTTGAAAATGTCTACATGCCATGCTATAGTGTTAAAACGATATTTTAACTTGTCGACGAGGCATGTTAACTTCTTAATAGACAGTGTTGTTGTTGTTCAAATTTGTATGACGTCATCAATAACGTAAGTTCCTCCCGCGTGCATATTGAACAATTTCCGCCATCTTTGTTCAATATGCACGCAGGAGTAACTTACGTTATTGATGACGTCATACAAATTTGAACAACAACAACACTGTCTATTAAGGAGTTCACATGTCACGTTGACATGTTAAAATATCGTTTTAACACTATAGCATGACATGTAGACATTTTCAAATGATATTTTAACAATTTACCACTGTTGTTAACACGTTCTGTTGAGACGTTCACATGGTTATTGGACATGATAAGATGCTATTTTGACAATTTACCATGTCGTATAGACATCTTCATATGATTTTTAACAATTTATCACTGTCGTTTAACAGTATTACACGTTCTGTTGAGAAGTTCACATGCCGAATGAACATGATAAGAAGTTATTTTAACAATTTAACATGGCATATAGACATGTTCACAAGATACTTGGACAGTTTAACAGTGTGACTTGACATATAATAATGTTGCACTGAGAAGTTCACATGCGCTATCGACAATTTAAGACGTTGTTGTAACAATTTAACATGTCAACCATACAGTTTAATCAATATAAACCTGCATTCGAATTGTTTTTTTGGGGGGGGGGGAAACGACACCGTTTTTTAAAACATCTTCATTTGAGTAAAACCATGTTATTATCACTTATGGTCAAATAACGACAACCCTTACCTGAAGTTACCTCCCTTGCACTAGATCAACGTGTACTCATTGAGTCATAGGTAACATGTACGTGCTAACTTACAAGATTTGTTAAGTGAAGGTACGAATTCCACTTTTCGCTCATGCAAGGAAATAGATGGACCATATGTTTCGTTTGTTGTGTATTGATGGGACACTAAAAAAGAACTATTGACTATACGTATGTTAGGCGGCCGTAAAACGTTACCACTTCATACTGTATGGTCAGTGTTATTATCATTATCAAACGGTGCTGTTGTCACAGTCAGTTTAATAGGTGGTGTGATCCAAAAGTAAAGTCACTGATGCTATTAAATCGTCCACAATGTAAGAAAAACATCCAAATTATACACAAAGTTACATGAATCTATTTCAAATATCATAGCAAAATTTCATGAAAATGTTTGAACAGTTATTGAGATATTAACATATACATGATGCATACTAACGAACAATGCCGCTAGCCAGACGTCAACGACGTTAAAATGACGTTACTTCCATGCACTCCTCCTGAAAATATTATCCCAGGTATTTATCTTAGACTCCTGAATTCATGCAGCCATTTATTTGTCCTTTAAAAGTGTTCAACCCAGCTGACACTCGCTATCGGCATGTTAAAATATTTTGTTAGTGTCAACTGGATAGTCCCACTAGTAAAATCTTACTCTATACACAATGGTCGCATTATTAAAACGTCGAACTGCACTTACGGCGTCAGAAACAAATATGGTGTTCTTATCGGAGCTACCACATATCAGTCTTCCGGCCATCTGTTGACATTGATTTGATCAAGGCCATCCCTTAAAAGCTTTTATCACATAACCTGCGGTCCAGGAGTGCCGTAAAGCCGTGCCGTAAATATCGTTCGGCACTCCCAGACTGTGCAATAAATATGTAAATTAGCTTGACGTGACGTTAGCCAATCCATGCATTGGTCCGTCAATGACGTCAGGATAATATCAACGTCGCCATGTACCGCTGAATTTTGGCTGAAACATATGCAGCGTAGATCATCCTTTTGAAGAATAATAAGCGTTTTCTAAGGTTATGTGATAAATAGAATCTTACATTCGTGTTCATTACATACGAGTTTTATTAAACTCGTCGACAAAAACAATATGACACTCGGCAAAGCCTCGTGTCATATCATTTTGTCCACTCGTTTAATAAAACTCGTATGTAATGAGCACTCATGCAAGATCCTCTATATACGTGTTTATACGTTATTTGAGCAACATTTTATGTGGCAGCATTAGCTGATGGATATAGTTGCGATGCAAGCCGTCGGTACCGTTTAACATAGGTTCATATTCCACTATTGGTTCATGGCATTTCACAAAACCGTAAAAAACGCCAGTACATATAGTCAGTTTTATTGGTTTTATTTTCCGATCACCGATGGGGAAAGTTGTACATTGAAGTCACAACGATACTGGTTATTTGTGCAACCGTTTATTGGATCGTAGCGATAGCCAAATAGTCTAATGATTTCGTACTTAGCATGGATAGGCGATGGTACCTTTCAGTATATGTTCGCATCCCACTTTCACGCATCAAAACGTCATTCAATGTCCTTATTAGTCGGACACCAATCCCTTTTTACCTATTTATCTAAGTACATGCTGTAAAAACAAGAACAAGAGTGTGATTTAATCAAGACATTTATTTAATGAGCGGCAAATTACAATAAATTAGAATAAGGATTTCACATGCGAACAAATATTCAGCTGTATTTGTATAACTTCAGAGCAAAACTTGCGATATAAAAACATAAGGCACATTAGCAATGTGTTTGTATTGGACGGCTGCGTCTAGCTAAGACAACATTTAAACATACATGGATGCATGCTGCTAATTTGAAGAATGGCTTTATGCATGTTTTTGTATTGCAACCTATCGCAAGAACAAAAGTCGAAAGGATTTCGGTGGCGGTTACTCGTCAGGGTCGCAAAGAAATATTTTCAAGTCATCAATTTCTCCCTTAAACGGCTGCAAATAGTCAGCACTTCCTATCTGTAGAGCGCATTGTACGTTTCGTAGAGAACCCGGTACCAAAACATCATTCTGCTCAACGCCATTGCTACCGGTGAGTTTATTATTGTTAAATTTAAACTCCACATACTTCTCTTCGCTTGCAAGCTGAGGGATGAATGTGTAAGCAAACTGTGCTTCAGATGTTCCAATTCCAAAATAAGAATGAGAGCCGTCCTCTGATACCATTATTGAGGGCAGAGTTCCGCAGTCGCTGTTGACGACCAATGCGTGTGCCATACCAGTGAACGTTTGGTGAGGAGACGTGTAGTTTACACGTATCACGATAGTACGTGTCCCACCCAGGTTGGTGAAACGATGAATTATAAGGCGGCTATTTACACCATTAAACATCGCAACACCGTCTTTAACTGTTACAAACTCGTTATCAACATTATAATGGAACTTAGACTGATCAGTGTGATCTCTGTCGAAAGTGAGGTGAATCTCAGGCTGGCATTCGTTCTTCTTTGGCTGTTTTGGATCAATAGAGGAGCATCCACAATTGGAATTGGTACGACTAAACAATGTGCCCAGTGGACAATCTCTGACCACCCAACCCCATCCAGCAATCTCTTCCTGGTATTTTGTTGGTTCACCGCTCACGGGGAAACTAGTACATACATATGAATTCTCTGGGGCTTCATATACAGATAAACACGTATCATTGCATGTATTATGAGAATCTTCTACACACGTTAGTAAATACTCGTCATACATTTCGTTTTCACCACAGCACATCGGAACAGATTTGAGTTTATCGCTACACTCCCAGGACCCGCGGCAGTTTGTTGTTGAAGCGTATTCGTACGATACAAACTTGTCGGAGCAGAAATCCACATCACATTCTGTTTTCTCCGCTGGCTGACAGGTCAATGATTCCATGTCCCAATAGGTGGCGAAGGGACACAGGCGAACATGCCCCTGTATAATACCATTCGCATCTTGATAACATTGCACATATTTTGTGCAATCTTCATGCTTGTTATATCCGGCCCCGTTGACAACGACACACCCGGCACACAATGGGTCGTCAAACTGTGCAAATGTTCCACACACGGCTCCTAAGAGCACAGCATACGCTGCAAGCTGCATAGCTAATGTTTCAGATACAATCGCTGAAAATAAAAACAATAAAATTATTAAATACAAAGAACTAGAATTGTTATTTGTTTCAAAATAGAAAAAGTAAAACTTTATTATCTCGTGGGGTGATCCGGAAAACAGAAATGCTAAAAGGGGCATGCCCTGAAACTGAAGTGCCGAATAGCAATCAAATTGGTATCATTTTAATACCTTAGTCAAATAATAAAAACCCTGTAAAAAAGTCACGAAATATCCCGCTATTTTAAAAGTTTATTTCAAAAATAACTAAATTTCGTTGTCGTCAATAAAAGGCTGACAGCCTTTATTCAAATCGATATACAAAATATCGAAGCGCGCGTTATGTAAATGTTTTAAGTCAAATTCTTCTTTGACTTTTCGGTTATAGTTGATAAACGCTATTTTGTTGTATACTAACGAATTCACTCCAGCTTCTAGGCAACCCCTTTAATAGTACGATAAACGGTGAGATCGTCATTTCAAAGGTGTTAACTCATATCTCTAGTTTTAATAGGCAAGAACGAAATTTTGAGGTTTGTTAGTATATTCAATGATTATGAGGAATGATACCAAATAACGCTATGATTTACGCTTAGTTCAATTATTCATTCAAAAACTCCTAGTTATACAAAGTTCATATAAACGTAACTCTAGTGATTTAAATGTCGTAAAGTTAATGTTTAAGCATGAAGTCCAGGTTTAAAATTATCGCGAGTATTGTCTTTGGAATGCATGCATAACTCTACATGATAATCGGACGTTTGTTAGACGGCGAACAATCATTTTTAGAGTTGATATAATCCTATAACTATAATAATAATACTAATTTATTATTATTATTTTTATACGTTGCATCATTGTCTTAAACAATAGAATTTTAAATACAAGCTTACCTTATTAATAAAATGATACTGTTTTTCTTGGTGTATTTTTCCTTCAAATATCAAATTTGATTTGATTAAAAGGTGTTTGATATTGTTGTATATATACCACCTTGATTCGATGCGCGTCATCATGATTGGCTATTTTTACAAAACAAACAATCCCCAACGCCCATGTGCATGTATAAATGGTTACCGTAAACTAACGTAAACGTAACGCATTTTTGGCTAATCTGCGTATTTACATGCTTATGTTCAGTAGTGCGCGACGTTCAACAATTTAAGGATAGTATACATATACTGTATATTTTATTACAAAACAATTAGATGCACACCAACACGTAACTCCATAACGTGATGAGGTTGTTGTTGTAGTACGAAAGTCGTTATATTTGACGCATGTAAAAAAGGATCGTCATTGTTAAAAGATATTTTTACCGATGGCTTAAGAATTTCTATTTGTGTGATTGATCCAATGGTTGTAGTAAACAATTACAAAACAATTTGCGAAATATTAGTGGGCTGCATTTTTGTTTGAAGAAATATATAACATGCATTCATTGTTATTGTTTTCTAATGACATGCACATTTACGTGTATACGTAACTTAAAAAGTATAATAAATCAGTAAGGCTGCATATCATGTCTCCTAGATTTAGACAAGTTATTGGACCACTGGTTACAACAAATGCACTTTAAGAAGTTGCAACGTTACTGCGCCCAGATAGAAATAATCAACGCAATATCCTATTTAAATAAAATACTGTAATGCATAGCAATTTATTATCATACATAAGCGCTCAAAGCGCTAGCAAACTATGCAAGACACATACACAGTCATTATCATGCGTATCACAAAAAAGTCCCAGGAATAAACAAACTTGTATTGGCGGTTTCATTCCAGACAGAGAGCGTTATGAGACCTATATGTAATTGCTAGAAACAATGAGCTTTGAGAACGTGCAGCCTGGCTTCAATCAGGTAGAGATAATCGATGCTAAACTATAAAACAGGAAGGTTTTACCATCGACATGTATGAACCTTAAATGTACTTGATTCTGATTGATACATACGCACCACATGTGGTAATATACTCTCCAAATAAGTCTCAACTTACCACATATGACATGCAGAACGTGCGTCTTCGTGGATGTGTCAATGTATTACTAGGGTGAATCCTACCACAGATATTTAGTATACGCCCATCCAATCGGTGCAAAGTTGTACTGTTTTTGATTGATTTATTTTAGTAAACATATGTCAAAAATTCGAACTGGGAAGGCAGCGTTCAGCTGAATCAGCTGAGCACGAACGACACGCAATGAACACATGGGTTATAAGTACAAGTCACAAGCACAAACTTGAAAATGAACGTCAAGTAAAAAATGAAACGGACTATTGTAAAATCATTATTTTCGACCGAATTGAATTTTCGTTGATTTCGTTTTCAAACTCGACTACAAACTATAATTCCCACGAATAAAATCGA
This sequence comes from Spisula solida, assembly GCA_947247005.1. Taxonomy (NCBI): domain Eukaryota; kingdom Metazoa; phylum Mollusca; class Bivalvia; order Venerida; family Mactridae; genus Spisula; species Spisula solida. Next base: position 16,343,528 of record OX365952.1, on the reverse strand, counting down.
TCTCCCAACTACGTAACATGTGTTTTCTTAGTTTAAACTTATTTTATAAACCTAATAAACTATACAGTTACTGTCATACAAACATATATTTTGAGTAAAAGGGTCGATCCACAAGTTCCAAAAACGTAGTTACATGTACGGCTCTCCCATTATACCAATATCATTAACATTATGATATATTCAAGTAAATATTGCATATTTTAAACGCAGGTGTTTATAGATGTACAACGACCTTCGAAATATGACCCTAGGACGAGTTCATTTGCTAAGGTTGAAACGATATTTACCGTTATTTTTCTGATATATTATGGATATAATTATATTGTAAAAGTACGTTAACTTTTAAGTTGACAGCGTGGCCTTATATAGTGGTTTAGATGATTCTCTGCATATAGGCTGTGAGTCCGCTGGTTAACTCTTTTTCAATCATTTATTTTTTATATATTTTATTACTTAATGAATAATAAAATTATGTTTTAGGTTTAATACAAATTTGCGTTGTTTCATTTATTTTATGATTTTAGGCCGCCCTAGATATTGTATTTATTGCTCAGATGACAGTCGGGTTGAATTACAAGCTATTTTCATCAATGATTTCGCTGGAATCACCACCCTAAGAATATTCTGTAGAAACGTCAAAATTAATAAGCGTTTACTCTAGTAATACAAGGAGCACAGTTTTGGTGACCGTTGACCGATATTTCTTTTTAACAGTCTCGACAAGGGACGGTTTTCAAGGATTAAAATATAAAAAATAGATATGTTTGAGAAATATATATAAAATAGACATGCACGCGAATCGTTTTATCAAGCAAAATTCGAACCCAAGCAAAAAAATATATTTAAATCCATAAGGAGTAGCTTAGCCTACTGTGCCATGGAGCAAATAATAGTTTCTATTCGAATACACCCTTTTACTTGGATTATTTCATTATTAAAAGTACAGATTGTGGTTTATCTTTACCTGTATGATCATTACATACACTACTCAACACTTATAACCGATCACTTCATATATTAATAAAATTCCAGTCATTTAGTATCTGAGTTTATATTCTGACGATCGTAAATGTATAAGCCAGGTGTAAACAACATAACAATCAAACTTAAAGATGATTCCACTATTTCTAAACATAATTATTCCATATAATTGACAACCACCCTCAAAACCAGAAAAACACAATTATTGGATTAAATGCAATGTCGGTATCCCATTTTTTAAACATAAAACATGATAAACAACAACTTTAAATTGACGATAAGACAACAATAAAAGCGTATCACAAAGCTTTAAGTACTGCGAAAGGTTGTTGAGTCGAGAAAATGCAAAACAAATTAAAATCATCGACTTTTACGATTTAGCTGGATTTTCAAAGTGACAATGTAATTCACCATAGGGAACTTCAGTGTCGCCAATAAAAATAAAACGCACTTATATTTTGATACAATTCAGTTTTATAGATGAGAATTGACAAAAGAAGGAGTGTATGAAATTTGACTAATCTATCATCTATATTTTGAGAAATTATTTTTCGTTCTATTTTCAATTGAAGGGAGGTAATTTCACATTTATTTTCATTTCCTAAATTTCAAAGCTGCACATATTTATAACGTGTAATAATTTAAGCAATGTTTTATGTTTTTCTGTTTGGGCGATCAACATTGAGTCACAATTTTTAACATTTTTTTTGCATTTCCTCAGACAAACCTACAAAAGAAGGAGTGTATGAAATTTGACTAATCTATCATCTATATTTTGAGAAATTATTTTTCGTTCTATTTTCAATTGAAAGGGAGGTAATTTCACATTTATTTTCATTTCCTAAATTTCAAAGCTGCACATATTTATAACGTGTAATAATTTAAGCAATGTTTTATGTTTTTCTGTTTGGGCGATCAACATTGAGTCACAATTTTTAACATTTTTTTTGCATTTCCTCAGACAAACCTACAAAAGAAGGAGTGTATGAAATTTGACTAATCTATCATCTATATTTTGAGAAATTATTTTTCGTTCTATTTTCAATTGAAAGGGAGGTAATTTCACATTTATTTTCATTTCCTAAATTTCAAAGCTGCACATATTTATAACGTGTAATTATTTAAGCAATGTTTTATGTTTTTCTGTTTGGGCGATCAACATTGAGTCACAATTTTTAACATTTTTTTGCATTTCCTCAGACAAACGTTAAATTTCACATAAAACACTCAGTCTGTTTTTGTATAAACAACGGACAATAACTCCGCACAGTCGACGACGCTGCATAAAACATGAGCATATTTTGCTAAAGAGCATATAATGACGAATGAGATAAGTACCGATATTTCCCTATTGCCATGAACAAACATTTTCGAGTTTGAAGGGTGATCGGTTATAAGTGTTGAGTAGTGTATATATTTACAAAGATAAAGATTAAACAACGATTTATTCGAATAATTGGATTTTGTAGGAAAAAGGATAGGACAGAAGAGTGATGAGAGTAGGATTAGGAGTAAGAATAAGATTATGATTGTTGATGTCATAAATAGTATTACTTTATGAAGATATCTCAAGCAAATTCGTGGTTTAGATACTTTGAAAATGTGGCCGTTTTTGAGGCTTAAATGAACCTTTTAGACTATATATCAATTTCTGTAAAAACATAGATCTGAATGAAAGATACATTTACCTGTTCTGTGATGTCATGTATACCATTTATGTATTATTGATGGATGTGGTTCACTTTTCTTCTTTACACATACAAACTGTCTCCAAATCACTTTTTAAGTTTAATAGAAAGTTTGTGACGGCCAGGTAACATAAATTATAAACTGAAGTGTCATTTTCTGCTTTCATAATACGAAACAAATTTAGAACGACCTTGTTATATGTTTCCAAGGCTAAGCACTCTAACACCCATATTTCATAGATTGTCAAAGTTGGGATAATTAGTTCTATGATCAAAACATTGATCAAATAAGTGTATATAGCTTTTTTGGCTCGACAAAACAACTGTTCCCTCTAGGCAAATAATACATTACCTGCGCACTATAATATACCTAGATATTAAGATATGTCTTTAGTTGGAAGGGCAAATGATTAGTTATATCAAGGTATACGCAGAGTTTCCACTCTGTGTAGTCAAATATTCCAAAATAGTGTATACGTTTTTGTACTAATGTAATTACAGACAATTAACAACGCTTCCATAATGAGACATATGGCTCGGTTAGATCACTAATTCAACTCCAATTTAATTTGATTCGACAGTATGTGGTTTTTTCAAATGATTGACAAAAAACCTGAGTATGTATTCAATTAGATATAGACAATATGATTATATTATAGCCAATTGTAGGTTTGACGTCAATGGTAATTTAGATTGTACGTTGATAAAATCAATCCACTAATCAATTGAAAATGAGACAAAATTTGTAAAATCATTAGTCTTTCTAAATATAGAATCAAAATCCCATTTGTACAATCGTGAGAGAGATAGGAATCTGACATAGTGAAACATTGTCTCCTTGGAATGTATGTTGATACAACCCACAACATATTTTTTCTACATTTTTGCCAAGCTAAACATGTAGGACACAGTCAATATTTCGTTTAATTTAGCATGAATATCTATAGCGTAATACACATACACTCAAAACAATTATAATTGTGCTCGTGTTAATACCGTTTAACCTTTTAATTTATTAATACAGTTGTATTTCTGCACGAAATGTATGGTGTTTAATATTGACTATCAATACATTGACATTATGGAGCTGTTTCAATAACTTTTAATACAACAGTTCATTGGACCATGCGAGACATAAATGTAAAATGTACGAGAAATGTACGACTTGGTGCAAATCCTTTTTTAGTCCCCTACCGGTTTTTGACCGGAGGGGACTATAGGTTTGCCCTCCGTCCGTCTGTCCGTCAGTCAGTCAGTCCGTCAGTCGGTCCGTCAGTCCGTCCGTCAGTCAAAAAATCTGGATCCTGACATAACTCGAATAGTTTCCAGGCTAGGTTTATGAAACTTGGTATGTGGATAGGAGACAATAAGGGGATAATGCACGTCTAAAAATATTCAGATTTTGACAAATATTGTGGTTGCTATGGCGACAGAAAGAGTAGAAATATGCCCAAATCTGGATCCTGCCATAACTCAAACAGTTTCCAAGCCAGGTTTATCAAACTTAATGTGGATAAGGGCCAATAAGGGGACTATGCACGTCTAAAGATATTTTGATTCTGACAAAAATTAAGGTTGCTATAGCAACAGAACATTGAAAATGGCTTCATACCGGTAGGGGACTTCTGTATTGCTTGCAATTCTTAATTACTTGTTATTTTTGGTTAATTAGCATTTTAGATAGCACAATAAACGGGTTTTCACACAGCAATATGCTGGTCGTTACCTTGTCAAAGTACTTTATTAACACCATGGACTTTTTATGGTCAAAAGGAGGTAATCCGTAAGTAATTGCCATTTAATGGGAAAAAGTTGGTGTTTATTAACCTATATTTGGCTTTATGTTATCTTTGTTTTCTTAATTTCTATCTCCGTGATAAGCACAGACACTTGAAAACCAACTTTATCAACAATGCAGGTACCCAGCTTCACTAACATACGCCGAAAGACACACTGCACACATTGTGCAACATTAGCTTTGGTTGTTGTCATTATCTATTTATTTTAGATATAGTTAATTACCACTGCAGTTTTAGTTGATATTTATTGCACGAGCGTAAACAGCGTAGTCTGGGTTTTTGTTCATATGGTTTCGAATTGATACATGTAGAAAGCCGTTTACGTAGCACCAATAAGCGTAGAAGTACGTAATGTCAAAACTATAAATTTAATGTAAGTGTAGTGCCGGGTAATATACACACTGTATCGGCAAAACGCAATGGGTCCGGTTTAACGACGCGGGTTCGGCTAACGTAGCGAAAATGATCCGGCTAAAAATGGTGGATATCAACAATAAAACGCTGGTGAGTGTAACATTTTTGCGTATTTTGTATGGTTATTCTTGAATTCTGAAGACAGGAATACTCTTACGGAATGCCAACGTTTGTCCTGCATGCTCGTAGCTACTTGATTTTGTCTTGCATTAATGCATATGCACGTAATGCACGTTGAAAGTTATGATTCAATCGTAAACAATGCAAAACAGACATGAAATGCGGACAACAAAAGCAAGTAGCTACGAGCATGCAGGACAAACGTGGGCATTCCGTAAGAGTATTCCTGTCTTCAGAATTCAAGAATAACCATACAAAATACGCACAAATGTTACCCGCGTCGTTAAACCGGAGCCATTGCGTTTTGCCGATACAGTGTGATATAATGAACTGACAATACAAATAAATGCTAGGATACATGAGTATATATGTAACTCAAAACAGTTATCATAAATAAAGGCAATTGATCAAATATAATCTCAGGTTTCGCAAGGTATAATTATAACAATCGCACAATTCAAATAAAGACACAACGCGTTTCATACTGCATACATGTATCATGGCATATATACTTATAAAATAAAGTTTTGCAAGTTGGACTATTTTATTTGTTTTCGTGAAGTTGCATGATATTAAACAGAAGGAAAGTTGTTCAAATTAAACATAATTTCATTCGATTTGAAATTCAACCATTTAAGTGAAGGAAATTTTCATCCTGACGGAAATTCGTCACTTAAGGAGATAGGGGTAAATTAGAAAAATCACAAGAAATGTTATGTCGATTATGCCCCCCTTATGGAGTCATTACAGTCGAACATGTTTGTCTCTTGCTCTTACGAAGCTTGCAGACAACGGTTAGGGGAATGCTATACCAGTTTTGTTCAAGGTTTACTAAAGATCACGCACATTGGATGGCATTTTGTTCTTCATCTCCTCTACTCCGGTTAAGGACCAACATTTGTTAAATCGACAAAATTCGAGTGTGATTGTTCAATACGTACGGAGATGGTAATTTTATTGCCTACGAGTCGTTATGCGATAAAAATGGCCGAGGCAATTGCAAACCAACACTACCAATGACGCCGTGTCAACGGTATGCCAACGTCAGCGTGACGTCCATACATTGGATTGCCTATTCTGGTCGATTTTATAACGAACAATAGTGCCGTCTGCGTCCCTGACATGAACAACTAGTTGGTGACTTCACATGAATCTGTTACGTATTGACGTCACTGAAATCTAATGCTCTTCTTGTGACGTAATTATTGTTAGTCTGTCTGAACACGGCACACCTTTAACGTCTTCTGTTAGCGTATATTTAGTCTTTAGACGACTAATGATCAATTAATTGTCATTAAAATGTATTGCTTTGCCTCTTGCCTTCGTGACGTCATTCAACATTCCAATAGCCATTTGACGTCGTTCACTGTCATTCTTGGGCCTCGAACCGTTGCACATTTTACAATTTTAACACCGGTTTATTTGGTTGTGACATAAGACTGAAAATATCGCGCGTGCTTTCATCCTTTTCACGGGTCAGATTTCTCCTGCATTTTTTACACGTGTTTTTCTTTATAAATGACGTCATGGTTTCTCCAAACCACGAAAACGCAAATTGACTCCTGAAATGTTGATAATTAGGTCAAGGCAGACATGTTAATCACATCACGTATGCATACATCGCCAAACTTTTCTTTATCAGTATATATTACTGACTTGAGGGTATAACGAAGACCAATCCGCTCAGTTGAACAAATGGTATTAGAACAATACTTCACAGAAAAAGGTTCTTTTATATCTCGTTTTGAAAGGATGGTACTGTCAAATGCAGAAACGAATGTAAAATTGCGTTCGCTTCTGCCAGCGACTATTTTCGTCTTTTAAACATACCACATTGTAGTCATTTTTCAACTGGTAAAACAGCATACCCTGTAATATGGAACGCCATAGCTGTCTTTTGTTGATGCTTGTCATGTTAAATTGTTATAATATCATTTGAACATGTCTATATGACATGTTAAATTGTTACAACAACGTCTTAAGTTGTCGATAGGGCATGTGAACTTCTCAAGTCACAATGTTAAACTGTCCAAGTATCTTGTGAACATGTCTATATGCCATGTTAAATTGTTAAAATAGCTTCTTATCATGTTCATTGGGCATGTGAACTTCTCAACAGAACGTGTAATACTCTTAAACGACAGTGCTTAATTGTTAAATATCATTTGAAGATGTCTATAAGCCATGTTTAATTGTCAAAATAGCTTCTTATCATGTCCAATAACCATGTGAACTTCTCAGCAGAACGTGTTATATTGTTAAACAACAGTGGTAAATTGTTCAAATATCATTTGAAGATGTCTACATGACATGTAAAATTGTTAAAATAGCTTCTTATCATGTCCAATAACCATGTGAACTTCTTTATAGAACGTGTTATATTGTTTAACAACAGTGGTAAATTGTTAAAATATCATTTGAAAATGTCTACATGCCATGCTATAGTGTTAAAACGATATGTTAACATGTCAACGAGGCATGTGAACTTCTTAATAGACAGTGTTGTTGTTGTTCAAATTTGTATGACGCCATCAATAACGTAAGTTCCTCCTGCGTGCATATTGAACAAAGATGGCGGAAATTGTTCAATATGCACGCGGGAGGAACTTACGTTATTGATGACGTCATACAAATTTGAACAACAACAACACTGTCTATTAAGAAGTTAACATGCCTCGTCGACAAGTTAAAATATCGTTTTAACACTATAACATGTCGTATAGACATCTTCAAATGATAGTTTAACAATTTACCACTGTTGTTTAACAATATAACACGTTCTATTAAGAAGTTCACATGCTGAATGGACATGATAAGAAGCTATTTTAACAATTTAACATGTCATATAGACATCTTCAAATGATATTTTAATAATTTACCACTGTTGTCTAACAATATAACACGTTCTATTAAGAAGTGCACATGGTTATCGGACATGATAAGAAGCTACTTTAACAATTTAACATGTCATACAGACATCTTCAAATTATATTTTAACAATTTATCACTGTTGTCTAACAATATAACACGTTCTATTAAGAAGTTCACATGGTTATTGGACATAATAAGAAGCTATCTTAACAATTTAACATGTCATATAGACATCTTCAAATGATATTTTAACAATTTACCACTGTTGTATGACAGTATAACTCGTTCTGTTGAGAAGTTCAAATGGTTTTTGGACATGATAAGAAGCTATTTTAACAATTTAACATGGCATATAGACATGTTCACATGATATTTGGACAGTTTAACAGTGTGACTTGACATACAATAATGTTGCATTGAGAAGTTCACATGCCCTACCGATAATTTAAGACGTTGTTGTAACAATTTAACATGTCGTATAGACATGTTCAAATGATATTTAAACCATTTACCGCTGCCGTTTAACAGTATAACAAGATGTGGTGAGAGGTTCGCATGCTCATTCGACATTGTAAGACGTTGTTTTAACAATTCAACAACGCATATAAACATATTCAAATGATAGTTTAACAATTCATCATTGTAGTTAAAGTCTAACATGATAATACGAAGCTTTGAGAAGTTAACACGTTCTGCTAACATTATCAAGCGTTTTTCAACAATTTAACATGTAACGTAGACATATACAAATGGTGATTAGACAATTTATCGATGTAGTTTAACAGTATAACACGATGGCTTGAGATATTATTGTATTCTTTTAACAATTTAAGACGTTGTTTTAACAATATAACAGGGCAAGTTGACATATTCAGATGATAGTTTGACAAGTCAACAATGTGGTTTGACATATTAACACATTGTACTAAGAGGTTCACATGTCTTACCGACAAGTCAACATGACAAGCGTCAACAAAAGACAGCTATGGCGTTCCATACTGTAATGTAAACGATTCCCATTAAGTCGAGAAACTGTAGCAATTTACAATTGTGCATGTGATTCAGGTTAAATGGACTATTAATATAAACCTAGAAGATACTACAATATACTACTAAATTTGTATTGCCATCGTTGAGTGTACGCTGTTTTCGTTTCAAAGCCGCGAGTCTAGATAACATGGGATTTAGTAATGTGTTTGCGATATGATATAAAAAAAATATTGTGTCATAAAAGCCTGAATTATGTCTCCCTATATTATAATAAAACACTTTGCGTATTGATACTGACACAGTTAATGATCACATTGCTTTTACTTGATGTTACGGGACTATGAATTACAAAGGCATATCGAGCTGGGTTTATGTTCGTTTTGTTTCCAACTATCCATAATATTTCCCTATACAAAGCCATTAGGTAGCATCAGTAAGAATGGAGGTACATGTACATGATTGTATGTAATGTAGACATTTTAAAGTATATTTCATTTTTCAAATGTAAGTAAAGTAATATTTTCAATCGGTGATATACATTTCGTAGCAGGGTCACCTTTGAAAATGTCAAACAACTGCTGAACGTAGACCATTTTCTAATATAATATCGGATGAGCTAGGTAAATTTTACAGTACATGTTGTGATGTCATTTGTTACGTTAATTATGATAAGGCAACAGTGACACATATGTTCATAACATGACGAATATACTGAATTCAACCTTGACATTTCACCCATCGGTAGCATATTTGACATCATGATGCCATATTTCTACATTTTAAAATAAAGAAACACTGTAATAATCAGCAATTATAGTGAAACACGTTATACTAAAACAATCTTTGCAGATAAGCGGACACATTTACGTGATGCTATGGTAGCGTATAACTGTTGATGCAAATGATTGTTTTTAAATACATGTATGTGCTGTGATTTATGTATAAAACTTTTATACCGATCTGACCTATATGAACGTCGAATATGTATCCACACTCCGCGTCAGTCGGATTCGAACACACGACCCTTAAAGCATAGGTCCACGTAATTCTTGGTCACTCCTGGTATAGAAAGGTGTAGACACATTCAATGACATCAGCTTTATGAGATATATGTTGTTTTACTGTTTTACCAACGCAATCACAGACACGAAGTCAGCAATCACCCCCCTAATTATTTGTCAAAACGCTATCAAATGTTTCAAATAAATTAATTGGATTATGCAACCATATCTACTAACCTAACAAACCTTAGTTAAAACAAAAGAGGTCTTTGAATGACAAATGGCGTGTGGTCTGCACAAATGTAAGAATGAAGTGCATGGCTTGGCGGAATGTGTAAGTTATGTTACAAGTATAACCCCGGTGTTAGACGCTCTGTGTATAAACGCGAATGCCATGCGTGGGAGACCATTGGTGTGAGGATAATGTGACTGGATAATCTGACCATTACTACAATACGACAGGGATTTTACATTCCATAAATGAGTAACAAGCGTTTAATATGCATACTCAAGAGTATTTCAAACGTGATGTCGTATTCACAAATATAACCTTATCAAAAATGTATGTTTGCTTATAAACAATGTATATCGTTTCCTGATATTGTAACACTAGCCATGAACTGGCATCTTAATTGTACACGATGACGGGTGCCTGGGATAGTGTTCCCAGTTGTCATAAAACCAAGAACATCTGTCAAACTTACCGTAACTTCATCCATTACCGCTTAATAAGCAACTACATATTATGCTATGGTATAATATAGGCTAGTTATTGTTTTATTCCCACGATAAAGGATGTGCATTTGGCGAACATAACGCATTAAGTATAACCAGTCCCATGCCACCGTCTGTCGGGATGCATAACACTATATTGTGGCAAACGTGATGATTTAATTTGCATATTACTTAATGGAATAGTTATGAAAGAAAATTGAATATTACGAATGGGTTTAATGCCAGAAACCTTGGGATATATATTCCGCTAACATTCATACATGATCAAGGGATCTTGATATTGTGAAACAAGACAGACATGCTGTAATCCTTTATTTATGAAAGCAAGATAACCAAAGACTGCTAGTTTTGACAGTTAAGCACTACCAGTGTAATTGAACAATTTCGATATGATGTGTTTCTATAACTAATGGATTGGTTAATGCACATTCTTACATAATACTTCTTGACCAGAATATATTCACAGTACAAGAGGTCTTCAGATTGTAATCATAAGGACATTGACGATAAATTAGCTCATTTTCAAGCATTTAGTGTTTGAATCTGAACGCATACATACAGTTAACATTCCCTTACTGACCACAAAACTCAGCAATTTAATTAATACCGTTACACTAGAGGTCGAACTCATCAACAAATGAGAAAAGTGTGATATAGATGTTTTAGTAGAACAATATTAGAACCCGTGATGATTTTGTTTACCCTTTGCTTAGTGTTGAAGAAAATCTTGCAAACGTAATATGAACACCTTCATCTATATATATCTACGGCAATATATATGCAGTTTTTTTGCATCCTAGATGAAAGTTATATACACATGTATATACAAAAAGTACTGGCACGGAGTTAGTATATCAGCCTGTCAAATTAACTACAGTGAGTGACGATAAATGCGTGTTCCTTACTTGCTGTTAATATCTGTTCCAATATTGCTTGGTATTTACCTTGACATTAGCCTTAACATTATACATAACTGACGCACATGGTACGAATGGTGCCACCATAATTTGATGGTATTGCCAGGTCAAATGTACCCAAATAGACATAACATGGATATTAGATCACGTCCCTTTCACAATTATTTCATTTAAGTCTTGTCTATTGTAGTCCCGTCGAAAGCATTGTATAATCAGATTTTGTGGACATAACATTAGGTTTTCTGGAAGAGTGATTGCATTACACGAACAATATTCCTACATATGCCACCTTGTCAATAGCGGAGTTATTTGATTATTGTTGTTTTTTGTCAGGAAAATGATCAGTCTATGATATTAACACATTGTGACGTCCGGTTGTAAAGTCACCAAGTTGGTAAAATGAGGGTGCGTTTCTTTGATTTCTTCCATTCGGTAAGATTGTACGTTACTAAACCACATGATACATATGACACATGAAAAGTGTTGTGTCGAAATGAATGTGCAATGTAATAGTTCACATTTTTTATAAAAAAACAAAGTGTACGGGAGTCAAACAATTAGTTGCACAATCAATCGGGGGTTTGAAGTATTTGAAATCTGAAACGTAATTGTTACTTCTATATTAGTCGTTGTGGCGTTAGGCTATGAAAATAAATAAATGCAATGATAATCTCTAGATCATTTGGATTTGTAACAAATTCCTAGAACGATGCGTGCAATATCATTCAATAGGTTATAGCTTTAATACTTACATGTTATACATTACATGCACGTGTGTATGATATATTGTATTTACATTTTCTACCAGCCATGGCCTGTCAAATGACGATATCACAACAATTTAAGCATCAAAACTGCTACATTGTATCGGACTTGCTACACCAAACACGTGGTTTGTGTACTGTTTACTTGCCCCATCGGTTACATTGTTAAACAACCATAACTTATACATTTATTTTACAATTAACGCCATTCTATGAGGACTTACTCATAGGAATTTCATTTGGTCATTAAGATGTTTCAGTATGCATGTACCAATGAAACATATTGACTTAAAAAGTAAAGGTAACTATTCAGTATAAATGCTGGGGAACACTGATGATGTCTCCAATACTAAGACACAATATTGGACCGCTGGTAAGTTTTGATGGTTGTCAGTATAATTGCTGGTGAACACAGAACATGTCTCCTTTACTTAGACATAAAATTGAACCGCTGGTTAGTTTTGAAGGATTTAACTTCGAAAAGTGGAAACGCTACCATGAACAGGCAGATACATGTATAATCGACACAATACCCTATATAAAACAATACATAAAAATAGGCGGTCTCCTAAGACTGGTTACTTATAATGAACTTTGTACAGTGCAGATTGACTTCGAGCTAATCGAAGCAAAACTATAAGATGGTTATGAATCTGGTGTATGCGAACGGCATGTGGTAATAAATAGTTCCCAATAAGTCATAACTAACAACATGCGACACGAATAACGTGCGTCTTCTTGAATAAAACAATGTATTCACAGGGTGAATCCAACCGCAGATAATTCGCATACATGTACGCCCATTCAATCAGGTATACTATGACTAAACCATTTTATGGTGCACATTTACGTGTTTAGTGGTACATTACTTCATATCGAACATCCTCTCATTTTTAATTGTAATATACATTAGATGACGGCCAGGTTCACCATATTACATATAAAATAGAATGCCTGTTTTGCTTTGTTAATACGACACAAATTATCTAAGTATATTTTCATTAAAGTCTAAAGACACTAGCCCAAATATTTCGTAGTTTTGGTCAAAAATGGAATAATGAATTGTATGAAATAAATAACGGAATTTCAAGTCTCAGTATAGATTTCATGGCTTAAAACCCGTTTTCCCTTATTGTGTCAAATAAACCGAAAAATGTTACCTGTACTAACTGAACCTGTATATTTATATATGATTGTAATTTCGTCTAGAGTCAGCTTCATACCTCACCACAATCACACCATTCGGTACCTTCAGAACACGAATTCCAAGTATATTACACCAGAATAGTTAATGCCGAAGTCTAACATTCCTGCATCCATAGACTTTGGATTTAATGATAACGCAGCATTGTTCGTCAAAGGCGGTCGACAAATTTTTACTGACGCGCGGACTGATCCAAGGTGGGTTTTTACCCAGTCTACTTCCGCTTTGTCAAATATGCCAAAATCTCAAAATATTCAAGATGAAACACATTCACTCATTCAACCACATGTATACAATACCTTTAAACTCAATAAGATGATTCTTGTTCCATTTTGTGAAGGCATATCACCAATTCCTGGCAAACAGAAGTTTCTGTAAGTACTATTTGAGTGTATCCGACTTTTGGTCCGCGTATGTATTTAGTGGTTTATGACCTAAAACATTAACAAAACAACGTTTCTTTACGGCAATGTTTGTATACAAGTGACCGACAGATGGACTATACAAGCGACATATAAATATTGCCAAACACATATTTACAAAGAAAGATATACAAGTATATAAACATACAAGAACACATATATTGACATATAAACAATTATTAAGTAACATTATAATATAAGTATTAAGAGAATGTTATGATGTTAAGGGTGTCAGTACGCATAGACATAGCATGTTACATAAATTTAGCAATATTTAGCATTTTTGATTTTCTCTCAGTCGACATAAGGGAAATAAATATATAAGGGATTAAACATTCTAAAATTTAATAATCCTTTGTCTCATATGGTTACTTAATAAATTGCAAAATCCACCAAGTCATACTAGTTTTCGTGAAAATTTGTATGTACACAACCCTGAAACTGACTATTATATATAAAAAACAGTTTTTTATACTCCCAACCGTGTGTAGTGAGTCACTGCCGAAATGTAAACAACAATCGGCGATTCTAGGGGATCATGCTCAACTTGATTCATTATCAAAAATAATTGTTCTTAAAATTAACCAAGTGAAAAGTGCTGTTGAAGTTCGTAGTAGACGTTGCTGAAGCATATGCATGGTTGGGTATAGTTATTTTGGTTATACATGTAAACAAGCATATAGAGGTAATATAGCGAAAAATGATGTTTGTCATGATTCTGCCAGAATGAGTGTCATTTCACTAAGATCAACTGTGTGTTTTTGTTCATTTGTTTATTTTTAAAAAAGTTTCCATTCGATTTTTAAAATCAATTCACTTGTTGCTATATGGCATCGCTCATTGATTAAAAACAGGATTCCTTTTTAAAAAAGGGCCACTTTTCTAGAATATCCTTGTCTTTTGACAAGTGACTATACTTGGTATCTCATTATAAACAAGCATTACTAGTATCTTTAAATTTAAGTCCTCCTAAATAGTAAGTGACGGGTATCTGCAAACTCAACATGGGATCTTCATTTACCGGCTATTCAAATTATTGTTTAAATATTTCAAATAATTATACAGTTTCTCGATTGAAATCAAGGGAAAAACTAGAATGAATACAATCAGAGACTATTTCATTTAATTTCCATTGTTAGCGATAATTACAAGAAAGCAGCTATCAGTATGCTTTATAACGCGCCTGCAATACGCAATGAACACAAATGGAAACTTGTAGTATAATGTTTTCAACGCGAGTGTAGTCGCTCGGTTCATTTAATTGCATGCTAGTCAAATATAAAGCAGGGCTATTGCCATCGCAAAGAAACATAAAGATCCACCGTTTCCGAGTACATTCATGTGTTTACTCGATTATTCTTATTTTACTTTGTTTTGCTTTTAAGGAGTCAGAAAATTCACATTAATTATATTGCTGAGTTCTCAGTCTATAGTCTCGCATACACAATCGTAACTATACGATTTTAAAGTTGAATCGTCAATTAATGTGACATGCATCCGTTTACTGGTTGATATGCCTATTAAATGCACATGCACAATACACAATATCTGTTCATATGTGTTTAACCAGTCCAATCAGCTTTTTGAGGATGATAAATTGGTTGGGACATGTCATTATTGCTACGAATGGCAAACATACATAACTAGAAGATAATAGCAGGTCTCCAGAAAAACCTGTTATTTTGACAAACATATTGATTTTACAGTTTTCCTAATTTAAAAGAGTAATTGTAATAAAGCAAAATGCAAACGAAGCTATGCTAGGAAGTTGCAGCTGTTTTTGAAGAGCCTGTTTGGAGATTGTTTACGTCAAAAACTCATTCAAGCGTCATTTGACGTAAATGTAAAATTATTTCATAAATACAGTATTTGGTAAATGATAGACGTAATCAGAATGGTATCATATTTTAGAAATATCTGTTTTTAAATATAATTATGTATCAACCATTTCAGAATGGTATCAAATTTTAGATTTTTCTTTTTAAATATATGCATCAAAACCGTAAATGTTCGCATACAGAGAAAACCCACTTCTGTTTAAAACAACTAACTTCTATCATTTTCTCAATATGAGTACGTTTCTAACATCGGTCACCATAGCGGCGAATTAAATTATTGCAATGGTATTGCGACGGTGTAAGGCTAAGATATAGTTCTATATGGGTAAATAACCTATAATGGAATCTAAATAGATGAAATTTTTCATATTTTAGACCTTTTAAAAACCTTGTTATGATAATAATGCAAGTACATCGTGTCAACATGGCATGTATTCCTGGAGACTTACTCAATACATATACAGTATGCATGAAATCATCACATCATTGACTTTGGTACACTGTTGTTGAAAACAGTAATTACGATGGATAGACATAACATCTCTCTTATCTTCAAAGTTAGTAGTATGAATTATTGTTTACAAACTTAGCAGGTACTCACCAAAGGATATATTAAGAATTATTATACCATCGCTCAATATTTCACAATAAGTTCAAGAATATAATGACAAACCAGACAGGGAAGGCAGAACTCAATAGAAACAACCAATCACAGGAAACAGAAATAACGTACATCACAAACTCACAACACAATGCCCAACATACAGCTGACCGAGAAAATGAAGGAAATGAAGAAAATGACGCCAAACCGCTGTACGTCGTAGTCGTTCAGCCGTCAGAAAGTTCTAAAAAGCCATTCCCGGCAAGCGATGGAAGTAGTTTTGAACAAAGACATCACAGAACATGATTATTTCAACACTTAAATAAAATGGAACACACTGGCATATACTAAATGGATATACCACGGACGTTCCTTACAGCGACGAGTTTCCGTCTTTTAAAACGAATTTGTCGTTTCAACTGACAGAACATTTTACTCTATTACGAAAATAGGTTCAACAATCTATGAACGCATTACGCGTTTGTTTATTCTTCCTCTGCAACGACACACAGCCGTTTCTTTATGGCTTCGAGTTGTACTTAGGATATCTGACACTTAAATCTAGAAACAAAAACGAGTAGCTGCTATGTTTTATAAACTGATCTGTAACCAGTTGACATAAGTGATTAGACGTTGTTCAATTGCATTTATCTAAACCCGCCAGATTTGTGCCACAGAGTGTCGGTTTGTTATCCTCCCTCCTTGGGGCTACCCGATATTCCGTTTATCATTTTATCACAGTTTTTGAATTGTATTTCCTCAGTAACTGTGTATACATCCTAGTTAATATCGTGCATACTATGTCGATTTGGACGGAAAATAATAAAATATGTACGCAGAACACTCAAAACACATTGAACACTAACTAATTATAACTGATATGTTTCACAGAAGTTTAATTCAATAAAAGTCATCGTGTCGATATTTCAAAGACATCTCATGTATATGCATTAAGACAAAACTATGACATATGCGTCCCATAAATACAAACTGTCAGAATTCATAAACATAAAAACTACACAGCTACACAGTATGATTCTATGTTAAAAATAAGTCATCTCCACTAAAAAACGCTGTAAAATCATTTAATTTTAATGGGACAAACTGTTTCGTTAGGTCATAATTTAAGGAATTCCAGATTTTATGAAAAATGGCAAGGTCAATATTTAAACAACCTATCAGACTTCATTAAAAACTTGAACAGATATGACAATTGATTATTTCATATTGATATATGCAACTAAACCTCCCCGAAAAAAACAGTATTGCAGCTACTGTAAAAAGAGTATATTAAGTCAGACAGGGAAGGCAGCACTCAACTTAACCAGCCGAGCACAGAAAACATTAAAAACACACAAAGCACAATGCCCAACTAAACAAGCGCAGATCCGCCCAAGTCCAAGCTGTCGAAAAGTATAATAAATTATAACTAGCTGAATGACCCAGTAGAAAAGATACAGCAACCAAAAGGCGGAATGACTACGCTGAATGACCTAGTAACAACAGTAAAACTGCTGAACTACATAGTTATAGCAGCCTTTAGTCTCAAAAGTTAAATAACAGTATTAAAACGTTGAAAGGCCCGTATAGTGGGATGACCTACTAACTATCTGAATGACCCAGTTTCCACAGCAAAAGGACTATATTGCCCCGCTTTAGCTGTAAGAAATCTTAAAACGAAGAAGTGCCCAATACACTACCGACCAAGAAAATTAAACGCCCCTAGTCTCATTGTTAAAACCTGAATAAAAAAGATTCAGCAAACAAAAGGCAGAAAGCCCACGCTGAATGACCTAGTAACAAGAGTAAGCCTGACATATTTAAAGGTATAATTAAACATTGGGAATTTGATTTCGGGATTGAAATCATCAACGAAATCCGTAAAATAATTTGTGCCTAAAACCAATACTAATGCTTTTGAAGTAATAGAAGATCGGTCGGAGTAGGTAGCACTCAACCCAATCAATTAAGCACAGAAAACATAAAATACAACACGGACCAAAATCACACGGTACAATGCCAAACACAACAAGCGGAGTGACCAATGCAGCTTCAGTGTAATGATGTTAATTTTGGACAGGTCAAATGAACAATAACCTGAACGAAGGTTAAAACAATTGTATCCATCATTTTTCTGGAGCACAGTCATACAAATGTAAAATGCCAATCGTACATTCTGATATTGCTTTAACTGTGTCAATTGCATCACCGAACCTTTACCTTAACTTAGAGTTGGCGTTCGTAATTGGAATGAAATATATGGAATAGAATTGAAGCAGCCACTCAATTGACATTTCAATGGCATGTGTCGTTATGCTGTAAAGCGTTTCGGTAGCTGTTCTGTGCCATTTGTTAATTTCGTTTATTTTTGTAGTTGTCCTTGCGGCTATGCTTGTGGCATGTGTCTCTTTTTGTTAGTTCTTGTTTGTGCCTTCAGTGCCCTGCTGTTTCTGTTAAGTGATACCTTTAGTTCCGTATTTCAACATAAATTTATGGAAAGCGGTGCTAGATCAGATTTTAAACTCCACAATCAGTTAACAATGGCAATTTTCCAACTTTAGGTATCAAGTTTTCATCATTTTCACCGGGGTTTTCAGACAGAGCTAGTAATTTTTTTGGTATACCGTTAATATGTTTTGTCTGCTTCACGCGCTTACAGTATTCCTTCCCTGCCCGATGTTTTATTTTCCTTTTGTTTATAATCATTAAAAATCATGTACATGTATGAGTTGCCTGTCGAAGCTGGATGTCATTAGCCAATTTGACCGAGATAAAATCGAATTGCCACGCACTACACTACGATTGTCTCTTTCGAACGCAAAACAGTCATGCAGCTGCAGGTTAATAAAATTTATACAAATTCTTGTTCATGTTCGGCCTTGTGCTGTACTTGTAATCCATGTGCTAGTTTTTGTTTTCTGTGTGCTGAGCTGTTTCTGTTTAATGCTACCTTGTCCGTTATGTTATTATCTTACAGCATTTTACGTTTGTTTCAATGACATTTGAAAGAGTAATAAAAGCAGATACTGATGTGACAGCGACTTTGTCAATCGGTTCATTGTATGTTAGCCGAATATAAAGCTCGAATATAAAGCTAGCGTTTGCAAGAGCAAACTGACTTAAAGGATACACAATTTCCGGTTATGTTCATGAATATACCCTATCATTTATTTTCATTGTGTCGTGCTTTGAAAGGGTTTTGACAAATCGTGAAAAGACGTTGTCCCGTTTTAAGTGAGTAGTTCCGAATACACTATTGTATATTACAGACGTTGAAATTGCTTATTGCAGCATGTTTCGTTAATATTCGTGGCATGCACCTGTTTACTAGTTGATACGTTATACCAATTATGTATGCACACTATATTATGTATGTGTTATACCATATGCTATCTAATAACTAGTAAATGATATATTGGGTGAGACATATCAGTACAGTAGCACAGAACGATATATCAAACAGAAAATATAAGATAACATGTTTGGAGTTTTATATATAATTGTGTTATAAGTTAGCAGTTCATACACTTTATCTCCTCTATGGAACTTCTTAACCACCTGGGGATATTGTAGTTGAAACAATCATTATGTTAGTTTCCCTTAACAATATCCAGCATTTAGTAGTATGTATGTGCTCGTCAACAATAGCATCCTGTTTAAATTGCTTAAAGCTGAAAGCAAATTCACATAATGCAGCGGCATAGTGCTTGGTTTTTCATTTTAGGTAGAGTGCGAGCATATTCTAAGTTATTTCTGTGTTCAATGATCACATGGAATGTAATTAGCTATTTCTAAAATACTTATCATAGCAAATAATGTTGCGCACAAACAATCCAAAGCCACGCAGAAACGGCAACAGCGGCTACCCAACCATGCAATCTTGAGTCAGACATAGGACGAACCATTCATACCCTCAGTAAGTATAGAACTACGTAATATCGAACATATAAAGTGTGATACCGATTAATATTTTGAACCGACCATACAAACAATGCTAGGATATATGCAACTCAGCAAAATATTAAAAATAAAGCCAATACAATTGATCAAAAATATTGTCAAATACGATAGGAACAATTTTACAATCATTACGCGCACTATAAATAAAGACTTAACGCGTTTCATACTACATATCATGGCATATATATTACTAACTTGAGGATATAACGAAGACCAATTTGCTCAGTAAAAGAAATGCAATTAGAAAAAGACTTCACAGAAAAAGGTTCTTTTATAGCTCGTTCTGAAAGGAACATACTGTCAAATACGTAAAAATGTAAAATTGCGTTTGTTTCTGCCAGCGACAATTTTCGTCTTTTAAAAGATACAAGAGATACAAGAAGACATATTTTACATCGGATATATATAAACATATAACATTACCTAATAGCTACTTTCCAAAAACCAGAGGTAAATAAAATAAACCTACAGTAAAGCAGCTACAAAATTAAGAAGCATATACGTGCAGTACTATGAACTATTAATTAGAATTACAGTTGAGTATAAAATAACAGGCAGTAAATATAGATAAAAAGCACACTAAGCATTAAATTTTATTAATATAAGTGGAAAATAAAAACACACTAAGCATATATATATAAAAGAAAGTTCAAGCATATTTCAGTAGTAAATAGCATATTTCAGTGGTTAGAATAAACTTTCAAGAATGTTAAAGAAAATAAAGACATACCTAAAAAATGCAAGCATATTTAATTAGCAACATAAAAGCATATCAAATATGTCTAAAATTCAAGCATAGAACATGGCACATATGACGGTTCAATATTATATTATGATTATCACAGAATATATAACAAATTCCATCTGTTATAAATAACAAATAAGAACTTCAAGCATACATGATTAAAGAACAACATATTTCAAGCATATATAAGAATTTGGTATAGCACATACAAATTCGACATTATAGTCATTTTATTTCGACTGGTAAATAATATTACTCTATAACGAATACAGTTCACTATAAGTCGAGAAACAGAAGCAATATACAATTTTCCATTTGATTCTGGTTAAATAGACTATTAATATAAGCCTAGACTATACTGTAATATAATAATACATTTGTGTTGCCATCGTTGAGTGTACGCTGTTCTCTTTTCAAAGCCGCGAGTTTAGATAACATGGGATTTAGTAATTTTATTACGATATGAAATAGATTGTTAGTGTGTCATAAAAGCCTGAATTATGTCTCCCTAGATTATAATAAAACACTTTGCATATTGATACTGACATAGTTAATTGTTACATTCCTTTTACTTTGTGTTACGTAACTTTAAATGGCAAAGGCATATCGAGCTGGGTTTATGTTCGTTTTGTTTTCAACTATCCATAATATTTCCCTATATATTGAGGAAATTAAATGAGTGTCTTTTCATATTGAATTTATTAAACGAGTTTAATAAAATAATAAAATGCAAATGCGAGGCTTTGCCGAGCATTTTATCGATTTTATTCAATGAGTTTAATAAATTCAAAGTGGAAAGTCACAAATGTAATTTTCTTTTTATCACGGCCGAAACATAAAATAGCTACCTATTTTTCACTATAATAAACGCGCAACTTTGACGACGTCGCCTATCCTTTGCATGACGTCGCGTGATAGCTTTATTACACTAGTGTATTATCAAAAATAAATAATGGCTTTATTATGCTACCGCGACGTCAAACATGTGATAAAAAGCCATTATGTAGCATCAGCAAGAATGGAGGTACATGTACATGATTGTATGTAATGAAGACATTTTAAAGTATATTTCATTTTTCAAATGTAAGTACATTTGTATAGTAATATTTTCAATCGGTGATATACATATAAGTCGTATCTGGGTCGCCTTTGTCAATGTCAAACAAATACTGAACGTAGACCATTTATCAAATATAATCTCGGATGAGCTAGGTAAATCTTAAAAGTACATGTTGTAATGTTATTTGTTACGTTGATTATGTTAAGGCAAGGTAACAGTGACACATATATTCATAGTATGATGAATATATCGAATTTCACCTTGACATTTGACAACATGATGCCATATTTTTACAAATGTAAAAATGTCATGCAGGCTTGGTGCCATTTGTAAGTTACATTACAAGTATAACCCCAGTGATAGACGCTCTGTGTATAAACGCGAATTCCATGCGTGGGAGATCATTGGTGTGAGGATAATGTGACTGGATAATCTGACCATTACTACAATACGTTGCATTGCGAACAGATTAAAAAATATCTTGAACAATTAATAAATACTGACCAGACAGGTTTTATAAAAAATAGATTTATTGGAGAAAATACAAGGCTGATATATGATTTAATGAAACATACTGAAATAAACGATATTCCTGGTTTATTATTATTAATTGATTTTGAAAAAGCATTCGATTCTTTATCTTGGGAATTTGTACAGAAAACTCTAACCTTGTTTAACTTTGGAAATGACATAAAAAAGTGGTTCAACATATTATATAAAGATAGTGTTTCAGCAATTACACAATGTGGATTTTTATCCGATTTTGTTCAAATACAACGTGGTTGTCGTCAGGGTGACCCTTTAAGCTGTTACATCTTTGTATTATTTGCTGAGATTTTGTCCTTGAAAATTAGATCAAATAAAACTATCAAAGGTATAAAAGTGAATGACGTAGAACACAAATTGTCACAATTTGCTGACGACACAACAATTATCCTTGACGGCTCTTCAGAATCGCTCAACGAAACCTTAAAAGTATTGTCAGATTACACGTATCTCTCTGGACTCAAAGTTAATTTCGATAAAACTAAAGTGGTTTGGATAGGTAAACAAAAATATAGCTCTAATACCATAAAAACAAAATGGAAACTGTCTTGGAATCAAAGTAGTTTTGAGATGTTAGGAATTAAATTTCACGTGAAAAAATGATAGAACTAAATTTTACAAATAAAATACTTAAAATGAACAAAATATTAGCACATTGGAAGCGAAGAAACTTAACACCAATTGGAAGAATCTTAATAATTAAAACTTTAGTGCTCTCTCTTTTCAATCACTTGTTTACATCCCTTCCTAATCCTCCGTGTGAAACTATAAAAAAGTTAAATGATACCTTCTCTAACTTCGTTTGGCAGGGTAAAGCTAGAATAAAGAAAGAAGTTTTGAAACAACATTATTCACGCGGTGGGCTGGGAATGGTGGATATAAATGCATTTATATGTTCCTTGAAAATAGCTTGGATAAGGAAAATCTTACAAACAAATAGTAAATGGATAAACATTGCAAGTACACTATTTAACATTGATAAACTAATAAAATGTAGCACTCAGTATCCAATACTTATAGGAAATAAAATAAAAAACTCATTTTGGAAAGATGTTTTTAAAGCATTAATCGCGTATAATGAACATCAGCCATTTAAGGAAAGAGATTTATTAGCTTATCCATTATTTTATAACCCTAACATATTGGTAGGAAAAAATAGTATATTTTATAAAACCTGGTTTGACGCTTGAGTACAAACAATAGGAGATCTTGCGAATGAGGAAGGTAACTTACTTAGTTTTGAGGAATTCAACCAAAAATTTAGTCTTCAAACTAACTTCATTCAATTTTATGGCGTAAAAAATTCTGTTACTAAATATTTGTTAGAATACAAAAATAAATATAATACAGTGCTTACTAAACCATTCCTTCCACCGTGCTACAAAGACATTCTAAAATTTAAAAAAAGGTACGCAACCTATGTACGACGCAATGACACAATCTCAATTGGCGCCTACGTGCAAATCAAAATGGAAGGAAAAAATAAATATTAACTTTAATGATAAAGACTGGCTCGCGATCTTTGCTATACCCTTTGAAGTTACAAGTGATTCCAATATTCAGTGGTTCCAATACAGAATAATACATAGAATACTAGGAACTAATTCATTTTTATTTAAAATAAGCATTAAGCAAAGTGAAAACTGCTCTTTTTGTAAAACATCACCAGATACAATTGAACATTTTTTTTGGCAATGCCCAGTAACAACAAGTTTTTTAAAACATATGTTTTTGCATAATGCCGTTGTAACCAACCATCTCAATAGAGAAAATTTTATTTTAGGAATACGAGACAAAAACTTTATAGCATTAAATCTCTTATTCTACTACACCAAAAGATATGTATATAACTGCAGATTAAAAGAGACAGTTCCAACCATCCAGTACGCTAAACACTATATTAGGTATCAATACAATATATTTAAAGAAATAGCTATCAAAATTCACACCGTCAGCCATTTCAATGATACTTGGAATGAAATAACAGACCTTTTTTGCTGAATGTCCAGATAAGACACTTATATTTACAAATATGTAAGATATCCCACCAAACCGGAACCAGAAACCAGTATACTATTTGAGAATGTCACATTGTCTTTATGTTTCTATAAAACTGAGGATAGTGTTTTGTTTACTATGATAAGTAACACAATGTCCATCTATATTCTGGCATTATATAACAATATGTTTTCAAATTTTCAATGTATGTAATGTTAATATTTTGGAGATTGTGTATACTGAATATTATAACTACGTGATTATCATTTCAATCTCTGCTATATATTATATCTACCTTTTTTTACTAATACACATTTATATATATATACTAATTCAGAATTTGTAAGGTGTGTACTGGGATGCCCTCGACCCAGGCACACCTATTGACGAGGATAATAAACAATCAATCCACCTCAAAAAAAAAAAAAAAAAAAAATTACTACAATACGACAGGGATTTTAAATTCTATAAATGAGTAACAAACGTGTATGCATACTCAAGAGTATTTCAAACGTGATGTCGTATTCACAAATATAACATTATCAAAACTGTGTGTTTGACAATGTATGTCGTTTCCTGATATTGTAACACTAGCCATGAACAGGCATCTTAATTGTACACGATGACGGGTACCTGGGATAGTGCTCCCAGTTGTCATAAAACTAAGAACGTCTGTCAAACTTACCGTAACTTCATCCATTACCGCTTAATAAGCAACTACATATTATGCTATGGTATAATATAGGCAAGTTATTGTTTTATTCCCACGATAAAGGATGTGAATTTGGCGAACATAACGCATTTAGTATAATCAGTCCCATGCCACCGTCTGTCGGGATGCATGACACTATATTGTGGCAAACGTGATGATTTAATTTGCATATTACTTAATGGAATAGTTATGAAAGAAAATTGAATATTACGAATGGGTTTAATGCCAGAAACCTTGGGATATATATTCCGCTAATATTCATACATGGTCAAGGGATCTTGATATCGTGAAACAAGACAGACATGCTGTAATCATTTATTTATGAAAGCAAGATAACCATAGACTGCTAGTTTTGACAGTTAAACACTACAAGTGTAATTGAACAATTATATGATGTGTTTCTATAACTAATGGACTGGTCAATGCACATTCTTACATAATACTACTTGACCAGAATATATTCACATATCAAAATATGAATAATTTGGTAAAGATGAAAGTACAAGAGGTCTTTAGATTGTAATAATAAGGACATTGACGATAGATTAGCTCATTTTTAAGCATTTAGTGGTTGAATCTGAACGCATACATACAGTTAACATTCCCTTATTGTCCACCAAACTCAGCAATTTAATTAATACCGTTACACTAGTAGTCGAACTCATACATCAACAAATGAGACAAGTGTGATATAGATGTTTTAGTAGAACAATATTAGAATCCGTGATGATTTTGTTTACCCTTTGCTTAGTGTTGAAGAAAATCCTGCAAACGTAATATTAACACCTTCATCTATATTAATCTACGACAATATATATGCAGTTTATTAGCATCTTAGATGAAAGTTATATACACCTGTATATAAAAAAGTACTGGCACAGAGTTAGTATACCAGCCTGTCAAATACACTACAGTGAGTGACGATAAATTCGTGTTCCTTACTTGCTGTCAATAGCTGTTCCAATATTGCTTAATATTTACCTTGACATTAGCCTTAAAATTATACATAACTAACACACATGGTACGAATGTTGTCACCATAGACTTGATGGTATTGCCAAGTCAAATGTACCCAAATAGACATAACATGGTTATTAGATCACGTCACTTTCACAATTATTTCATTTAAGTCTTGTCTATTGTAGTCCCATCGAAAGCATTGTATAATCAGATTTTGTGGACATAACATTAGGTTTTCTTGAAGAGTGATTGCATTACACAAACCTTATTCCTACATATGCCACCTTGTCAATAGCGGAGTTATTTGATTATTGTTGTTTTTTGTCAGGAAAATGATCAGTCTATGATATTAACACATTGTGACGTCCGGTTGTAAAGTCACTAAGTTGGTAAAATGAGGGTGCGTGTCTTTGATTTCTTCCATTCAGTAAGATTGTACATTACTAAACCACATGATACATATGACACATGAAAAGTACCGTGTCGAAATGTATGTGCAATGTAATAGTTCACATTTTGTTATAAAAAATGTGTACGGGAGTCAAACAATTAGATGAATAATCACTCGGGGGTTTGAAGTATTTGAAATCTGAAACGTAATTGTTACTTCTATATTAGTCGCTGTGGCGTTAGGCTATGAAAATAAATAAATGCAATGATAATCTCTAGATCATTTGGATTTGTAACAAATTGGTAGACCGATGAGTACAATGTCATTCAATAGGTAATAGCTTTAAAACTTGGTCAATATTATGCACATGTGTATAAAATATTGTAATTACATTTTCTACCAGCCATGGCCTGTCCAATGACAATATCATAACATTTTAAGCATCAAAACTGCTACAATGTATCAGACTTGCTACACTAAACACGTGATTTGTGTACTGTTTACTTGCCCCATCGGTTACATTTTGTAAAAAACCACAACTTATACATTTTTTTACAGTTAACGACATTCTATGAGGACTTACTCATAGGAATTTCATTTTGTCAATGAAAATGTTACAGTATACATGTACCAATGAAACATATTGACTTAAAAAGTAAAGGTAACTATTCAGTATAACACTGAACATGTCTCCTATACTAAGACACAATATTGGACCGCTGGTTAGGTTTGAAGGATTGAACTTCGAAAAGTGGCAACGCTACCGTGCACAGGCAGAAATGATCGACACAATACCCTATATAAAACAATACATAAACATAGTATTGTCGGTCTCGTAAGACTGGCTACGTATAATGAACTTTGTACAGTGCAGATTGACTTCGGGAATCTGAGCTAATCGAAGCAATACTATAATATGGTTTTGAACCTGGTGTATGCGAACGACATGTGGTAAAAATAATTCCTAATAAGTCATAACTAACATCATGCGACACGAATAACGTGCGTCTTCTTGAATATAACAATGTATTCACAGGGTGAATCCAACCGCAGATAATTCGCTTACATGTATGCCCTTTAAATTGGCATACTATGACTAAACCATATTATAGTGCACATTTACGTGTTTAGTGGTACATTACTTCATATCGAAAATCCTCTCATTTTTAATTGTAATAGACAGAAGTTGACAGCCAGGTTCGCCATGTTACATATAAATTGGGATGTCTATTTTGCTTTCTTAATACGACACAAATTATCTAAGTATATTTTCATTAAAGTCTAAATACACTAATATTTCGTAGTTTTGGTCAAAAATTGGATAATGAATTGTTTGAAATAAATAACGGAATTTCAAGTATAAGTATAGTTTTCATGGCTTAACAATCATGTTCCCTTATTGTGTCAAATGAGTTGTCCTACGCGCAGCAAATATGACGACAGCGCTTTTACTGAGGTTCCTGTTAAATTTCAGGTATTTGTATTAAATAGTAAAATATTCCAATATATACTGAGCGTCAAAGGTTCCGCAAATCTACATTGTTTTGTCTTTTTTATTGGAACCTCAAACTAGTTTATGCTGATACAAATACACATGTGTACATTGATATATCATCGATATGAATTCATAACAATTATCAAATTTAAGAAAATTATTGATCTATATGAACACCGAATATGACATAACCCAACATTTCAAAAATACACTTTACACTTAGCATATGTTTGTGCCCGTTTGGTACCATATACCCTTTCTATTTATTGATATTTTTGCACGAAATGTTGCTTATGCTATCGAACAATATACCATTAAAAAGCACTCTACAAATAAAGGCGGATTTTCCACTCAGCAACATGTCTGCCGTTACCTTAGCTTGACAGCGTTATTTTTAGAATATTCAAACACTATTAATATCTTATAGTGCAAGGGAGGTAAGCATGGTAAAACTTGTCGTTCTTTGACCAATTTTATTAAGTGATTGCAACAGAATTTTACCCAAATGAAGATTTTTTTAAAAACGGTGTCGTTTTCACAAAAACACAGTTGAAATGCAAGTTTTAAATTGATTTAAAAGTATGGTTGGCTACGGTTAAGCCACATCAATGTTGTTGAATATAGTGCTACAGTTTTAGCAGAATGCCTGTCTATATCAGCTGTACTGACCCTTGACCTGTCATCACGTGGTATGTCATAAACACGATCTAACTGTTTTATATGATACCACAGTCTATCAATGATAAAAAATGCCAGTTTAATGCGTCAGAAAGCAGCCTTAGTGAAACACCACCCTTTAGCATCTCATATACACGAATATGTTCACCATTACCCACTTTGGTAATCTCTTTAAGCGTACATGTCTTGCTTAATTTAAAAACTCATGTGGACTTTTTATTACAGACATGTTTGAAGCACGTATAAAGTGAAAATTAAGCAAAAAATCCAATACCCGATTTGCACGTGCATGAACCGTGTGATCATTCAAGCGTGACGAAAAAGGACGACGATAGTTTTAAAATAATCTCTAACAATACTCTCATGGAAACGCGGAGGAGAAAAGTTTTTTCAACCCAGCAATTCAAAAAAATTCGATTTTCAATTTTGTTGCAAAACTTTTGACGCCAATTAAGTATAGTTATACGAGAGGTTCCCCACTTATATTTGTTTAATATTCGATACTTTCATGCAAGCCCGAAATAAATGAAATAACTCTTTGGAACCGCGTACATAATGTGTCAGGTAACATTTGCACTCATATGTTTGTAATATGATTCGACCCGAAATCAGAAATTTTAGAGGGTGTTGACTTTGGCTTTGTGAAGGCCAAGCACCATGTAGGTATTGTTAGAACATAGATATGCCATTTCCATGAAGACTATAAGTATGTTTCGTCACTAAAAGGTTTTTTAACATTATTATGCTCTCATAAGTGAAATGACACACAATATTAAAAAATGCCGAAAGGTAACAATTCTGTCATAACTAGGCCACATCCAATGACCAAAAGAAGAATGTCAATAAAGGAAGGAGTATCCATCTGAAGTATAAATCAAGTAATTTCGAAAATAGTAAATGATAAAACTTCATCAGAGCAATACAGTATATATATGAGCCAGTCTGTAGGAAAACCTGCTATAATGACATTATGTAATTACTATATGTAACAAGATATTGATAAAGCTCTAAAATAAGGAAAAATACATATCTATTGATTCTATTTTAAGTAATTGACCCATATAGTACTATATCTTAGCTTTAAATTTTCCTATGAGTTATATCGAAAACACATACTTCGTTGCTATGGTGACCAATTTCAGAAAAGTACTCTGATTGAGAAAAACGAGGAGGTAGTTGCTTAAAACAGAAGTAGCATTTCTCTGAATGCAAACAATTTCGATTTTGATATATATTTTGAAAAGTGAAACATAATTATAGAATTTGGTACTATTTTGAACAGTTTATGTCAATAATTGATCAAATGGTTGTATATTGAAATACTTATTTCAGTTACGTCGAATAACGTTTGAATGACGTTTGCGACGTCACACAAAAAGCTCCGAATAGGGACTCTACGAAAACAGCTGTAACTTCCTTAAACTCAAGATATTAACATAATTTATTTTGCAATTTGCTTATTTAACATTATCCTGTAATACTATGGAAAATCTTAAAGTCAATATTTTTGCCAAATAGCAGGTTTTCCTGGAGACTGGCTCATATATAAGAAGACAATCGTCTTTAACCCCCGTATATGCTACAACGGAACGGTAGCTTCGATATATTTGTCACCGCCGTTAAGACAATGCTTTATCATTGAGATATTTACGGTAAAAGAACAATCTTCATTTGGAGAAATATATATGTGACTACGAAGAAGTTGACAAGCGTTAAGCAACATGCGTTCGCGGCCAGAAACATGCCATGTGTTGTTGTTTGTTAACACTAATCAAATGGAACTCAAATTTATTCTACAAAAGGAAAAACTAACGCACACTACTGAGCTACTAACGTTCAAAAAACGTCTTTAGACAAAATATTTGCCACATCTCGTTTCTGGCGACACTGCCTGGAACATAATGTTATGTCCAGAGTCAGCTTCATACCCCACCATAATCACACCATTCGGTACCTTAAGAACACGAATTCCAAGTATATTACACCAGAATAGTAAATGCCGAAGTCTAACAATCCTGCATCCATAGACTTTGGATTTTAATGATAACGCAGCATTGATTACACTCGATCAATGTTTACACCATTCATTGGATTTTTCGCAATTAAAGACCGAAAAATATTGCCCCTACAAAACTAATGAATTGGGTTTTTACTATATTGCAAATATATTTAAACAAAAAACAGTGAGTGTATATGTTACTCGACACATCAATATACCCGGCCGAAAGGAAACATTTCAAGTTAAGCGTGTCAGTATGAACATATCGATATGCAAATCTGTTCATTTATACGTGGGACACCTTTCGCACTAATGTAATTACAGACGAATGAGACATGTGGCTCGGTTAGATCACTAATTTAACTCTCATTTAATTTGATTCAAACAGTCTGTTGTTTCTATCAATGATTAACAAAAACAAGGGTATACATCCAATTTAATCAGTCAAAATGATTATATTATAGACAATTGTATGTTTGACGTCATTGGTAATTTAGATGGAACGTTGATAAAACTAATCAACTACATTACATTTGATTTTAAGACATATTCAGTGAATTAATTAAACTTTCGAAATTGACTCGAAATCACGTTTGTGCAATCGTGTGAGGAATCAGTCTTCATTTTAACAATGTGACAATGGAATATTGTCCACTTGCATTGTACGTAGATACCTACGACAAAATCATTTGTTTTAATTATGTTTGAAGTCTAAAGTACGGGGCACAATATTACACTAAACCATGTAGCGGCTGGTTCATTTGGCAGATATATGTCGCTTGGTATGGCACGTGAATCATCCGTCAGTTTAATGGTCACCTGGCATACATAGGTCGATTTGAATGAGATTAAGAACGACAATGAAATTGCGTTGATGTAGCCATTGTGGTCATTGATTTTGAACAAAGTAACAGTAACATCTTATAACATAGTTGTTTATTGAAGCTACAGTAATGGTATTTGCTTGGTACCAATGTAATGTCTGACCACATTAAAATGAGACTCCAAACCTTTGCTCGTCATGTCTGACGAATCTCAGTTAATTGTGGTTTATAAGTACTCGAATGAAATATTTGAATAAAAACATTTTAGCTTCTACTATTTTGTTTTTGTCAAAATACTATGATGTGTATAATGACAATGTTACATCATAATAAATCTAAGCTGGCTGACAGTTGGCTTGTCAAAGAAACCGAATGTCTTCAGCCAACGTTGTATGCACGCATTGTTCACCTTCAAATCCGAGATTCTGGATATTATAAAGTTCAGTAAAAGTATCCAGAT
Organism: Spisula solida; assembly: GCA_947247005.1. Classification (NCBI taxonomy): domain Eukaryota; kingdom Metazoa; phylum Mollusca; class Bivalvia; order Venerida; family Mactridae; genus Spisula; species Spisula solida. The sequence goes on along the minus strand of OX365952.1, from coordinate 16,311,355 downwards.
AACAAATACATTTGCTATTTTGTCATTATAAAGCCTGCAGTTATGTCTCTCTAGATTCTACAAAGACGTATTGCATATTGATACCGACACTGTTAGCGATCACTTCCTTTTCGTTGATGTTTATTGTAAATAGCAGAGACTTGGATTTTGTACATTTGGTTAAGAATTCGATTACCGTATACATTTAGAAATCCATTATGTATCACCGTTAATCATGGTACGTAATGTCCAAAGTAGCAAGTATAATGCAAGTATAGTCAAATAAAAGAGATTGCATCTGTCAACGTAGAACACAAGTACATGTACTGAGTAAACCCCATTTAGCAAATAGAATTTCGGAACCGCAAGTAACAATTTAATAACCATGATGTAAACTACAGATACAATCATAGCACGTCCAAGCAGATATATTACCAAATACATGATTGGGCTACATTCTCTGAGTCACGGAAATGCAAATGGAAAACAAACTTCACAGAAAGTTTCTTTTAATATTCGTATTGTAGGGAACATGCTGTCAAATACAGAAAGAGTATATTAAAAGTATATGGATTGTAACCATACACCGTGTAGTCATTGTATTTAAACCAGTAAAACGGCCTTTAGTTTCGAAGCAATATAGAATAGTATATTTAGTATCTCTCGCCATATATGTCATCTTAGTCCGGTGTGATTTTGTGAAATATGCATGTATTGTACGTTTATTTCAATGAAAGGCTTAAATTCGTAAAGTTTAGTATTTCAGTGGTTATATAGTCCCTTACAGTCGACGTGTACTAGGGGACTATTCGACAGAAAAGTGTAGACATAAACAACGACATTATAAGCTGCTTTGTTTTAGCAATGTAGTCCCTAACCACATCGACACGTATTTTGTCTAAGGCTGCCAAGGGTTTCAAGGTTGCAAATGAATTAAATTGATGAAGTAACATTGTTAGGATACCGGTGGTGCCTGTGGAATATGTACTTACACACAAGTAAAGCCCCGTGTTAGACTTCCTTTAAGCGTTTCCGCATTCTCAAGCGGTATCTCAAAAATCATTTTAACTTAAAATAAAAAATGTATATCGTTTTCAAACATTGTAACATAAGCAATGGACTGACATGATGTTTTCTACAGCGACGAGTGCAAGTAATCGTTTTCTCAGTTGTCATAAAAATAAGAACGTCCGTCAAACCTACCGTAATTTCATCCATTACTGCTTGGTAATCAACTACATAGTTTGCTATGGTGCAAAACAGATGTATAGACTAATGGCTGTATTATTCCAAAGATGAATGATGTGCATCAGTCCCATGCCACCATCTGTCGGGATGTATAACACTTCATTGAGGCAATCGTGATGATTTAATTTGCATATTACTTAACGGAAAGTTAATGGAACAAAATTGTATATTACGATTGGGGCTTGTACCAGTAACCGTTGGGAAATCTATTCAGAAAACACATCCCGCGTCCATATGGTCAAGTCGACTTGATATTGTAAAATAATCCAGACATGCTATAATAACCTGTTGATGAAAGCAAGATAACCATTTACTGCTCGTTTGGACAGTTGGGACATTCGAGCGTATTTGAATATTTTCGATATGATGTGTTTATATATCTAATGTACTAGTCCACGCACGTTCTATCAAACTACAAAGGTTATATTTAACAAAATGCATGCATCGACCAATTACAAATCACCTTCTTATCGGGGACTTTAAAATATAAATGCTAGGACACCTTACACTATTGATCAAATTGATGGTTTTAAAATAAGCGCATCTACAGCATTTGAATCTGCACTCGGAAATTAAACATTAATTTCAAGTACTGTCCAAAACCTCAGCATTTCAATGTATGTAATGATAACGATCACAATTGGTTCACCTAGATTAACAAATTTATCAATGTTTTAGTAGGAACAATGTCGGAATACACAAATGCATGATTTACCCCTCAGCATAGTATTGAAGAAGTTGTATTCCAAGATAATGGTGTTTGTGCTTCCAATTTGTTATATCGATTTCAATCTAATTGTACAATGCAGTTAGTCTTCATACGAAAATCTTGTAAACGTTGCCTCAGCACTTCATAATAACGTAGCGTTTTCGAAATGACACCAATCATCGACCTGTTATAAAGATATGTGTACGATTGTAATATAAAGATACATGACGTTTGTATAAATATAAATATGAACCGTTCTCTAGGAAAACCGGGCTAAGTGACAAAAATGTGAAAACCGCGATGATATAGCATTAGGAAGACAAGACTCTTTTGAACAGTTTCTGAAAATTTGGGCAATATATAACATGAAAATTCAAAGTTACAGACTTTTAAAACTAACCACTCCCCCCTACTTTGATAGTGACGTCATTCAAACGTTATTTGACGTTACGTTAACAAGAAGTTCATAAATCCAGTATTTGATGAGTTCTTGGCGTAAACTTTTCGAAATTGTATCACATTTCAGAATTATATTCCTTTTTAATAAAACATATCTAAATCGTGAATTTTAGCTTTTAGAGAAACGTAGCTACTGTTTACAACCACTAACCAAGCGTTTTCTCAATATGGACACTTTTCAAAAATTGGTCACCATAGCTACGACAGAAGATATTTTAACATGATTCACGTGACGAGAATGAAAAATCTAAGACATACAATTCTATATTATCCAATAACTTAAACTTAAATCAAAGAGCATGACTTTTTTGTCATTTAGGAGGGTTTGCTTGGCCTTATTACATAAATACTAATAAAATGTCACTAAGCCCGGTTTTCCTTGAGAACGGCTCATATTTATATAATGAAACACTCATTCACATTCATGCGGAAAGTTAGGAAAATTATATTCGTGGAAAGAATCGTATGACAAAATTATTACAATGAACGTCGACCACATTCGTCTTCCACTGCATGGAGAAAATATTGTGTTGTGTCATAAATATTTATGTTGTTGAGTACTCACCGTGATATTGTCATTAAATGCCATCCATAACAAACGTATTTGATACGGGGAGTGCCATCATATAAATGATGGTATTGCTAAGACGAATGTGCCGAACTGGACAGAACAATGATATTAAAACTCGACGTTTTTTCCATTATTTCATTGCAGTCTCGTCTATTGTATTCTCATCAAATATATTGTATAATCAGATTTTGTAGATTCTATATTAGATTTCCTACGACTTTCATTGCATTACATGTCCAAGATTCCTAGAGATGCTTTAATGCCAATAGCAAAGCAATGAGATTTTTGTTGATTTCATTCAGGAAAATGACCAACATTTGCTCCTAACACATTGCGACATCCGGTTGTAAAGTCATTTAGTTGGTATAAGGAGCATCCATTCGGTTAGATTGTAAGTTAGTAAAGGACATGGGAATATCACATGCTAGACACATGAATAGTATCGTGCTGATGTTTATGACAATCATATATTTACATTTGCATTTTGTACACAACGATTACAGGAGTCGACCAATGAGTGACAGTATCAATCGGAGTTTAGAAGTATTTTAATCGGATGTGGAATTGTGACTGCCATGTTTGTCGTCTCGCTGCTTGGATATGGAAATAGATAAATGCATTGTTAATTACTACACCATTTGAATTTGTGACAAATTCGTTTACCAATACGTACAAGGTCATAAATATGACCGGGTTGGGATATAATACTTGTTCAATATAAGCACGTGTGAATGAGGTTTTCTAATTACACAACTTCTCATAGTAAAGCCCCGTCCGATAGCTATTCCATTAAAGCTTAAAACATTAGCACTGCTATCATTTGTGGCACCAAACAAGCGATGCATGTACTGTTTACTTTTTCCGATTGGTTACGTTGTTTGCTAAAACATCCCTTAAACATGTATGTCATATAGACAATTAATGGTAGCACGTTAAGTCCTATACATTTGATTTCAATATTTCACTCAAAATTGGAAAAAACAAATATATTCGTATTTGTATTTTCATAAAACTTCATAAATGATATTAATAACTGCTTGAAACACTGATTTGATGAGACGGGTAGTATGTTTTGTACGACTCTACCAATGCAAATAGACATTTTATTTGTTACTTGTTCACCTCGTGTGTACAACTACATGTGTATAATTATGTACAATATAGACACAACTACGGTTAAGGAAATATTCATATAGTTCATTGTGATAAACAAGTCTACTCCCATTTCATTTTAGTCTAAATACAGAATGCTTATTAATACGATCATTATTAACGAAACGCACGTGTGTGAAGTTTTTGAAGCCAAAATGACGGTAATTTGTGTATAGACAGTAAGGTGTATCACTTCATTTGTTATTAAAGTGGTAAGATAATGATACTGATAAACTACGTTACAAACATAATTAGATTGTCATAATCAGAAAGACATTCGGCGCTTTTAAAATCAAACTTTTTCTTTTATTATTCCTTGCCATGTTTATTTAAATTTAGAATTAATCATTTGAATGTATCAATTTGAAAGTGAATATAGTTCGCATTGAAGGATTGAAATTTCGAAATTCAACGAGGGCCAACTCACACAGAGCATTTATCCGCATATACAATGTACCATTTAGTGTCAATTTCACAATCTCAATATAAAGTTCAAAATTTATAAACATATTCAACAAAGAACATTGCCATTGATAAATCGATTATTCGGGTCAACGCAACACTAATGAAAATCGGGATAACTTTTGTATAAATTAATATTTCTCAACGAAATTTTGTGTGCGTGTTATTGGCTACCCATGGATTGACACTCCATTTTCTTTCCATCTAAAATGTCTACCATAGTGCATTCAAACCATTAAACGGGAAAACGAAAAATGTGCGAGGAATTTACGAGTTGATGCTAATTATGTTATGTACGGTCAATTGAAATAGTCAATCCATCGACAAATTCAAAATACACAAAATAAGAAGGTTAATTTACCACTTCGCAACATACTGATCTTTAAGTTTTAAAAACGCTTAATAGTAATGTTTTGGACAGATTTACCGAACAAAACTACTAATTTTACAGTCAAGGGAAGTAATTCTGGATAGAGATTGGGTGACTAAAATTAAACTTTTCTTAATCTTAATTGTGCTTTATATTCATCTTTTTGTGTTTGATTTCTGCCTCCATGATTTGCACGGACACTTGTTCACGAACTTTATCAGAACAATAAGTACACCTTTGCATTAACAATGTGAAAAACACAGTAGGACGCACGGCATCAACATTGCTTTTGTTTATGCCATCATTGTTTTATTATGGTAGTAAAGGGTCTCATATGCATGTAATAATATTAATTTGATTGTCATGTTACATATCATAGCTCCAAATGTTGAACATTTCAGCAAAATGTAACGCATATTGGCTGAGCTATGGGTAAATACATACATGTATGCAAATAAGCTATAAAAGTGTAAATGTTGCGTTTTCAAACCCGCTCAGTGTTACAATGTGTACATAAACATTGCAATTCCTCTTATATTGTACTAATATCTTATTGTAATAGATAGTATGTATATTAGTACGTAGCTTAGTGAATAGATTCTTCAAATCAAATGTTTAAAGGTCACAAACCACTAAATAAAATTGTTCTTTTGCTCAATGTAAAGTGACAATTGTCAGCCCCAGATTATATCATGTTAAAGTTTATGGCCAGTTGACAGACCTATATTATTGAAAAGCAGTATGTTTCAGCTACACAATAAGACCAAAAAACTGGGGGTCATGTTTAATATAAGACAGATTTTGTTCGTCAACGGCGGTCGACAAATTTTTACTGACGCGCGGACTGATCCAATGTGGGTTTTTACCCAGTCTACTTCCGCTTTGTCAAATATGCCAAAATCTCAAAATATTCAAGATGAAACACATTCACTCATTCAACCACATGTATACAATACCTTTAAACTCAGTAAGATGATTCTAGTTCCATTTTGTCAAGGCATATTACCATTTCCTGGCAAACAGAAGTTTCTGTAAGGACTATTTGAGTGTATCCGACTTTTGGTCCGCGTATGTATTTAGTGGTTTATGACCTAAAACATTAACAAAACAACGTTTCTTTACGGCAATGTTTGTACATGTATACAAGTGACAGACAGATGGACTATACAAGCGACATATAAATATTGCCAAACACATATTTACAAAGAAAGATATACAAGTATATAAACATACAAGAACAAATATATTGACATAAAAACAATTATTAAGTAACATTGTAATATAAGTATTAAGAGAATGTTATGATGTTAAGGGTGTCAGTACGCATAGACATAGCATGTTACATAAATTTAGCAATATTTAGCATTTTTGATTTTCTCTTAGTCGACATAAGGGAAATAAATATATAAGGGATTAAACATTCTAAAATTTAATAATCCTTTGTCTCATATGGTTACTTAATAAATTGCAAAATCCACCAAGTCATACTAGTTTTCGTGAAAATTTGTATGTTCACAACCCTGAAACTGACTATTATGTATAAAAAACAGTTTTTTATTCTCCCAACCGTGTGTAGTGAGTCACTGCCGAAATGTAAACAACAATCGGCGATTCTAGGGGATCATGCTCAACTTGATTCATTATCAAAAATGATTGTTCTTAAAATTAACCAAGTGAAAAGTGCTATTGAAGTTCGTAGTAGACGTTGCTGAAGCATATGCATGGTTGGGTATAGTTATTTTGGTTATACATGTAAACAAGCATATAGAGGTACATGTAATATAGCGAAAAATGATGTTTTTCATTATTCTGCCAGAATGAGTGTCATTTCACTTTGATCAACTGAGTGTTCTTGTTAATTTGATTATTTTTAAAAAGGTTTCCAATCGATTTTTAAAATCAATTCACTAGTTGTTATATGACATCGCTCATTGATTAAAAACAGGATTTTTTTAAAAAAGGGCTAATTTTCTAGAATATCCTTGACTTTCGACAAGTGACTATAATTGGTATCTCACTATAAACACGCATTATCTTTAAATTTAAGTCCTCCTAAGTAAATAGTAAGTGACGGGTATCTGCAAACTCAACATGGGATCTTCATTTACCGGCTATTCAAATTATTGTTTAAATATGTCAAAATAATTTTACAGTTTCTCGATTGAAATCAAGGGAATAAACTAGAATGAATACAATCAGAGACTATTTTATTTAATTTCCATTGTTAGCGATAATTACACGAAAACAGCTACCAGTTTGCTGTATAACGCGTCTGCAATACGCAATGAACACAAATGGAAACTTGTAGTATAATGTTTTCAACGCGAGTGTAGTCGCTCGGTTCATTTAATTGCATGCTAGTCAAATATAAAGCAGGGCTATTGCCATCGCAAAGAAACATAAAGATCCATCGTTTCCGAGTACGTTCATGTGTTTACTCGATTATTCTGATTTTACTTTGTTTTGCTTTTAAGGAGTCAGAAAATTCACATTAATTATATTGCTGAGTTCTCGGTCTATAGTCTCGCATACACAATCGTAACTATTCGATTTTAAAGTTGAATCGTCTATTAATGTGACATGCATCCGTTTACTGGTTGATATGTCTATTTAATGCACTTGCACACTACACAATATCTGTACATATGTGTTTAACCAGTCCAATCAGCTTATTGAGGATGATAAATTGGTTGGGACATGTCGTTATTGCTGCGAATGGCAATCATACATAACTAGAAGATAATAGCCGGTCTCCAGAAAAACCTGTTATTTTGACAAACATATTGATTTTGCAGTTTTCCATAATTTAAAAGAGTAATTGTAATAAAGCACAATGCAAACGAATTTATGCAAGGAAGTTGCAGCTGTTTTTGAAGAGCCTGTTTGGAGATATTTTACGTTTACGTCACAAACTCATTAATGCCTTATTTGACGTAAATGTAAAATTATTTCATAAATTCAGTATTTGGTTAATCATAGACGCAATCAGAATGGTATCACATTTTAGAATTTTTTTTTTAAATATATGTATCAACCATTTCAGAATGGTATCAAATTTTAGATTTTTCTTTTTAAATACATTTTTTGTATATGCATCAAAACCGTAAATGTTCGCATACAAACCACTTCTGTTTAAAACAACCAACTTCTATCTTTTTCTCAATATCAGTACGTTTCTAACATCGGTCACCATAGCAACGAATTAAATTATTTCAACGGTATTGGACGCTGTAAGGCTAAGATATAGTGCTATATGGGTAAATAACCTATAATGGAATCTAAATAGATGTATTTTTTCATATTTTAGACCTTTTAAAAACCTTGTTATGATAATAATGCAAGTACATCGTATCAACATAGCCAGTATTCCTGGAGACTTACTCAATACATATACATTATGCATGAAATTATCACATCATTGACTTTGGTACACTGTTGTTGAAAACAGTAATTACGATGGATAGGCATAACATCTCTCTTATCTTCAAAGCTAGTAGTATGAATTTTTGTTTACAAACCAAGCAGGTACATGTACTCCTCAAAGGATATAATATGAACTAAGGCATGGCCTTTAACGGAGATTTTTTCTTTCTTAATTAATAAATTAATGTAGATTGTATGTATCTATGTATGTACAGTTTACATAAAGAATCATGTATACATCTTAATTAATGAATTAATGTAGATTGTATGTATCTATGTATGTACAGTTTACATAAAGAAACATGTATGCATTTTAACTACAGTCATGTACTTAAGGGTAAACAGGAATCAAAGAGCTGAAAGACCTGAGGTTGTTCAAATGTATGTAATTCTGATCACCCCGGCTTTATGCATTGCAATATTTAGTAGACAAACTGAGATGGCCGTACTTTCACGATTAGAATTAATGCATGCAGGGAAAGAACAAATCAAATTATGCCTCATTATTATTATTGCATTGGCAATAAACATTTTATATGTTTACATCAAATAAAATATTGAAGTTGAATAGTTTTCTGCAGCCAGAAAATTTACTGGTATTGCTTAGGATGTGTTTTTTTGCAGTTAGGATGCTGAGCAAAAAGATAACATTAAGTCGGACAGGGATGGCTACACTCTACTTAACCAGTCGAGCACAGAAATCATAAAAATATACAAGGCACAATGCCCAACACCCAGCCGAGTGAGAAAAATGATCCGCCCAAATCCCAGCTGTCAAAAATCTGAATGAAACAGTTTCAGCAATCAAAAGGCTGAATGCCCACTCAGAACGACCTAGTTTCAAATGTAAAACGGCGGAAAGATACAATAATAAATAAACACCGAAAGCCCCGGCCGGATGACTTAGTTTCAACAAGCAACGAGCCTTAGTCGAGTGTCACCAAGAATGACCTAGCTCCAATAAGCTTAACAGCCCAAGCTGAATGACCCAATTTAAACAACCCAATTTAACCAATTAGTATGCCAAAATGAGCAACAACGCTACATGACCATTCCGGTGTATGTTTAAATTTATTAGTCAGAATAATAAGCCAAATAATCAGAAATGTGTAATATCGAATACTACGACAGGGGCGTAGCCAGACTTGAATTGACTCATAAGCCTTGAAGTTGGTGGTTATGGTTGGGGGTCCTCACGATTCGTGAAAATTTGAGACTTATATTTATATTTAATGTTACGCACGTGCGTACATCAGTAACATAACCGACTATATATAACAGTTTATACAGAATAGTACATGGTATCATCTACGGGAACGTTAATAATGAAACAAGGTTAAAAAAGTATGTAGTCGGACCAGGGCTCAAACCTGGAACCATTTGCTATATATTAAGAAGGTTCAATGCTCTACTGAGTGAGCTAAGTGGATTACTACAAAGTTCCCTTCCTTATCAGTAATTAAATCCTATACTAGCTCCAGGCATCCTACAGACAGACACTTTTAGCATATTTTTCAGGGAAATTCTTAACTCTCATTTAAATGAAGCTTGTAACAAATAAATTTTTCCAAACATTTTAAAATCAAAGTTAAACCCCTTTCACAATTGTCATACGACGAGTCTTAGATGTAAATTTGAGGAATATCCTATGTCCGTCGTACAACAAACTTAAGAAATTTTGTCACGTTTGACACCATCGGACCACAAAATGCATTTTTATAATTAAATTGATCATGCATACATGTATTTCAGTTTAATACTAGCATTTAGCAAGTTCCTATTTGCATATATTTATTATTATTTGAAAATAAAGAGTTTGGTTGGACGTTTTGATTAATTATACCCAGCTGCTGAAACTTATTTTTTAAACCAGCTAATAGTTTGACAATGCTTTTATAGTACGACGGACGTGCTACAACTGTTCATCTTAAGGCTTTCGCGCGTCAATTGTTATGACCTGCGACCATCGCATGACCATCATACGTCTGTCTGTCGTGTGGCGGACGCACGATAGTTCCCAAAAATGCATCGTTGAGCTGTCGCACCCTTTCCAGGCGCAAATTGGTACATTTCCATGTAGACCCATAAGCCTCGTGCAACGAAAACATTCCTACGACAATTGTGAAAGGGGTTTTAGTCATGGCTCCTATATATTTTGAAATTACGCATGTTTATCCGGTAATGTCGATAAGGTGAATATGAATTGGAATAAGTATATCATAACTTTGCCGATGCAGTCTTCAAATTTCACTTTTCATGGCAGACATTTTGGTGGAACAGTTGTCGAGTGATAAGCGCTCTCAACTTAGTACCGATCCAGAGGTCCCTGGTTTGAATCTCTGCCGGGGCACGGGAAATTCCTACCAAAATAAATCGGCACTGATGACGAAGCCCGACTCACCAACCTCCACTTCTGAAAACCATGCACAAAACAATTGTGGTTTTAACAATGTTATTGTGAAGGCATACACACATCATGTTGGTTAGACTATAGGCAAGATGCTAACAGAGCGAACACTTTACCAACTGAGCTATCCAGGCATTAGTCAAACGTATTGGACGCATACAGTATACACTGTAGCGGCTCAGTTGAAAAATTGAAAACTGGTCAAGCTGGCAAAATACATTTTTCCCCTATCAGTAATTTACACAGTACTACAATTATCTCATAAACATTGCTATCCAAAGCACAATACACATGATACAGACGGAACATTGTCAAAGAGTCATTTTACATTTTGTTTTGGTACAAACTAATGAAACTTGGACGAATAATTTCGGTCGTAGGTACGAATAGGAACGGGTACGACAGAAATTTGTAGAAAGTTGTACTTACCAAACCTTTAATAACAACATACGTCATCGGATGTTGATTTTATTGTATAAGTATGCTAATTGCGAGTATCAAAGACGATTTTCCTTGCTTAACAAGTACTTACATCGTGTAATCGATGGTCGTCGTCTCAGACGAATGCAATCACGTAGAATGTTGAGTTACTACCCCTGTTACCTGGCTATCGCTCCGGACCCGGGATTAATTATTTATTTTGTATAGCGTAATTTGAAATCTGCAGATGTTCAGAAAACCTAAAAAATATAGAAGTTCAGCTACGAATTGTCAGTTTTCAACTAATTTGAGATTACAATAATGGTTGAATCCTCGTACCAATCATAACTACTCTCGTACGTCACTGCGGATCTTCGATGAGACCGGAAATCCATACCTTTTCAGCTATTAGTGGGGCGAAACTTCGGCCGATGACGGAAAGACCCGAGTAGTACGATTGCCGGGAAGACAATTGGTACGGCCTCTACGACATTTATAGGCTGCTGATTAAGGAAAAAAGCCAAACTCAGACGTCTCGGAGATGTTTTTTCAAAACCTTCGGTTTTGAAAAATATCTCCTATTAAGAATTATTATACAATCGCTAAATATTTCACAATAAGTTCAAGAAGATAATGACAAACCAGACAGGAAAGGCAGAACTCAATAAAAACAACCAATCACAGGAAACAGAAATGGCGCACATCACAAACTCACGATACAATGCCCAACATACAACTGAACGAGAAAATGAAGAAATCGGAGAAAATGACACCAAACCGCTGAAGGTCGTAGTCGTTCAGCCGTCAGAAAGTTCTAAAAAGCCATTCCCTGCAAGCAATGGATGTAGACAAAGACATCTTCACAGAACATGTTTATTTCAACACTTAAATTAAATGGAACGCACTGGCATATACTAAATGGATATACCACGGACGTTCCCTACAGCGACGAGTTTCCGTCTTTTAAAACGAATTTGTCGTTTCAACTGACAGAACATTTTACTCTATTACGAAAATAGGTTCAACAATCTATGAACGCATTACGCGTTTGTTTATTCTTCCTCTGCAACGACACACAGCCGTTTCTTTATGGCTTCGAGTTGTACTTAGCATATTATGTCGATTTGGACCGAAAATAATAATGTACATGTATGTACGCAAAACACTCAAAACACGTTGAATATTAACTAATTATAACTGATATGTTGCACAGAAGTTTAATTTAATAAAAATCATCGTGTCGATATTTCAAAGACATCACATGTGTATAAATTAAGACAAAACTATGACATATGCGTCCCTAAAATACAAACTGACAGAATTCATAAGCACAAAAACCAAACAACTACACAGTATGTTCATAAGTTAAAAAAAGACATCTCCAGCAAAAATACACTGTAAAATCATTTCATTTCAATGGGAAAAAAAGAAAAAGACTATTTCGTTAGGACATAATGTCAAGGATTTCGGATTTTATGACGATTGGCAAGGTCAATATACAAACAAACTATCACCAATCATTAAAAAATTGAAGAGATATGATAATTGATTATTTCATATTGATATATGCAACTAAACCTCCCCAAAGAAAACAGTATTGCAGCCACTGTAAATCTGACATATTTAAACACAACAAGCGGAGTGACCAATGCAGCTTCAGTGTAATGGTGTTAATTTGGAAAGGTCAAGTGCACAATAAACTGAACGAAGGTTAAAACAATTGCATAAATCATTTTTCTGGACCACAGTCATACTAATGTAAAATGTCAATCGTAAACTCTGATATTGTTTTTACTGTGTCAACTGCATCATCAAACCTTTATCTTAATATAGAGTTGGCGTTCGCAATTGGAATGAAATGATATGGAATAGAGTTGAAGCGGCCATTCAATTGACATTTCTATGACATGTGTCGTAACATGCTGTAAAGCGTTTCGGTAGCTGTTCTGAGCAATTTGTTAATTTCTTTTATTTTTGTAGTTGTCCTTGCGGCTTCTGCTTGTGGCATGTGTCTCTTTTTGTTAGTTCTTATTTGTGCCTTTAGAGCCCTGCTGTTTCTGTTGAATGAAGCCTTCAGTTCCGTATTTCAACATAAATTTCTAAAAAGTGGTGCTAGGTCCGATTTTAAACTCAACAAACCGTTAACAATGGCAATTTTCTAACTTTAGGTATCAAGTTTTCGTATGTCGTTATTCATAATTTTCACCTGCGTTTTCAGACAGAGCTAGCAATTTTGTTGGTATACTGTTAATATCTTTGGTGTGCTTCACGCGCTTGCATTATTCCTTTCCTGTTCGATGTGTTATTATATTTTTGCTTATAATCATTAAAAATCATGAATGCTGTTGTACCTCGAAGCCAGGGGTCATTAGCCAATTAGACCGGGATATAACCGAATTGCCACGCACTACGATTCGAACGCATCAAAGTTATGCAGCCACAGAGTTATACAAATTCTTGTTCTTGTTTTTCCTTGTGATGTGTGCTTGTAATTCGTGTGTTAGTTTGTGTTCCTTGTGTGTTCAGCTGTTTCTGTTAATGCTACCTTGTCTGTCCGTTCTGTTATTACTGGTATTATCTTACAGCATCTAACGATTGTTTCAATGACGTTTGAAAGAGTAATATACTCAGATACTGTTGTGACCGCGATTGTGGTCAATCGGTTCATTGCATGTTAGTCGAATATAAAGCTCGAATATAAAGCTGGCGTTTGCAAGAGCTAACTAACTTAAAGGATACACAATATCCGTTTAATGTTCATGCATATACCCTATCATTCTTATTTCACTTAGTCGTGCTTTAAAAGGGTTTTGATAAATCGTGAAAAGAAGTTGTCGAGTTCTCAGGGAGTATCTCCGAATACACAATTGTATATTACAAACGTTGAACGTGCTTATTACAGTATGTATCGTCAATATTCATGGCATGCATCCGTTTACTAGTTGATACGTTATATCAGCAGTTAAATATGCACGCTATACACATTTGTGTTATAACATAATTATGATATCCAATAACCAGTAAATGATAATTTATATTGGTTCAGACATATCAGTACAGTAGCACAAAAATGATCAATCAAACAGAAAATATAAGACAACATATTCGGATGTTTATATATAATTGTGTTATTAGTTAGCGGTTAATACACTTTGTCTTCTCTATGGAACTTCTTAACCACCTGGGGATATTGTAGTTGAAACAATAATTGTGTTAGTTACCCTTAACAACTCCTAGCATTTAGTAGTGTTAGCTTCTCGACAAACAATAGCATCGTAGTTACATGTATATATTGTTTTTTTTCAATTAATTAAAGCTGTGTGCAAATTGGCGTAATGCATCGGCATGGCACTGAGACTAACATTTTGGGTTTCAATATAGGTATTGTGTGAGCATATTCTGAAGTTATTTCTGTGTCCAATGATCACATGGAATGTAATTAACGATTCCTAAAAACGTATATTCATAGCAAATAATGTTGCGCACAAACAATTTAAAGCCACACAGAAACGTGCTCGTGAAAAGAATTTGTCGAGTTCTTAGTGAGTAGCTCCGAATACACACTAAGTCGTATATATAACAAACGTTGAAAGTTCTTTTTTCAGCATGTTTCGTCAATATTTGTGGCATGCATCTGTCTACTAGTTGATACGTTTTACCAATTAAGTATGCACACTATACACATGTGTCTATTTGTGTTATTCCATATGCTATCTAATAACTAGTAAATGCTATATGGATTGAGACATATCAGTACAGCAGCACAGAACGATCTATCGAACAGAAACTATAAGATAACATGTTTGGAGTTTTATATATAATTGTGTTATAAGTTAGCAGTTCATACACTTAATCTCCTCTATTGAACGTCTTAACCACCTGGGGATATTGTAGTTGAAACAATAGTTATGTTAGTTTCCCTTAACAACTCCCAGCATTTAGTAGTAAGTATGTGCTCGTCAAACAATAGCATCGTGATTATACATGTATTTTGCTTTTGCAATTCTTAAATCTGAATGCCAATTAGCGTAATGCAGCGGCTTGACACTAGGACTTACATGTGGGTTTCCAATGTAGGTTGCGTGTGAGAATACTTATTATTTAATTTGTTATTCATTTTAACATTTGGGATTTCAATGTAGGTAATGTGTGAGAATATTCTGATGTTATTTCTATGCCCAATGATCACATGGCACGTAATTTTATGATTCCTAAAAACTTATCATCATAGCAAAAGATGTTGCGCACAAACAAACCAAAGCCACACTGAAATATGCTCGTGAAAATAATTTGTCGAGTTCTTAGTGAGTAGCTCCGAATACACACTAAGTCGTGTATATAACAAACGTTGAAAGTTCTTTATTCAGCATGTTTCGTCAATATGTGTGGCATGCATCTGTCTACTAGTTGATACGTTTTACCAATTAAGTATGCACACTATACACATGTGTCTATTTGTGTTATTCCATATGCTATCTAATAACTAGTAAATGCTATATGGATTGAGACATATCAGTACAGCAGCACAGAACGATCTATCGAACAGAAACTATAAGATAACATGTTTGGAGTTTTATATATAATTGTGTTATAAGTTAGCAGTTCATACACTTAATCTCCTCTATTGAACGTCTTAACCACCTGGGGATATTGTAGTTGAAACAATAGTTATGTTAGTTTCCCTTAACAACTCCCAGCATTTAGTAGTAAGTATGTGCTCGTCAAACAATAGCATCGTGATTATACATGTATTTTGCTTTTGCAATTCTTAAATCTGAATGCCAATTAGCGTAATGCAGCGGCTTGACACTAGGACTTACATGTGGGTTTCCAATGTAGGTAGCGTGTGAGAATACTTATTATTTAATTTGTTATTCATTTTAACATTTGGGATTTCAATGTAGGTAATGTGTGAGAATATTCTGATGTTATTTCTATGCCCAATGATCACATGGCACGTAATTTTATGATTCCTAAAAACTTATCATCATAGCAAAAGATGTTGCGCACAAACAAACCAAAGCCACACTGAAATATGCTCGTGAAAATAATTTGTCGAGTTCTTAGTGAGTAGCTCCGAATACACACTAAGTCGTGTATATAACAAACGTTGAAAGTTCTTTATTCAGCATGTTTCGTCAATTTGTGTGGCATGCATCTGTCTACTAGTTGATACGTTTTACCAATTAAGTATGCACACTATACACATGTGTCTATTTGTGTTATTCCATATGCTATCTAATAACTAGTAAATGCTATATGGATTGAGACATATCAGTACAGCAGCACAGAACGATCTATCGAACAGAAACTATAAGATAACATGTTTGGAGTTTTATATATAATTGTGTTATAAGTTAGCAGTTCATACACTTTATCTCCTTTATGGAACTTCTTAACCACCTGGGGATATTGTAGTTGAAACAATCATTATGTTAGCTTCCCTTAACAATATCCAGCATTAAGTAGTAGGTATGTGCTCGTTGAACAATAGCATCCTGTTTAGATTGCTTAAAGCTGAAAGCAAATTCACATAATGCAGCGGCATGGTGCTAGGTTTTCATTTTAGGTGCGAGCATATTCTAAAGTTATTTCTGTGTCCAATGATCACATGGAATGTAATTAGCTATTTCTAAAAAACTTATCATCATAGCAAATAATGTTGCGCACAAACAATCCAAAGCCACGCAGAAACGGCAACAGCGCCTACCAACCCATGCAATCTTGAGTCAGACATAGGACGAACCATTCATACCCTCAGTAAGTATAGAACTACTTTTGTGCTGTTGCTGTAGGGGTCTGACTCTGTGACCCGCTTCCAAGATATCTATAAAATACCAAGAAGACAGTGATTCCGGTTCTTGTAACTTTAATAATTACGAGTTCAAATATATTGACAATATTATTTAAGAATACAAGTTATCACTTCAAAGGTCTACATAAGAGTGTTACAAGTATAAGTATATAAATATACATATGAAATTAATACATGTACAAAAGTACAAGGAAAATATCATATTGCATTAAATTGAAAACAACATACGAATAGAATTGGTCAAATCAATTTAAATTCCTTGCATAATTTTGCATAACAATTCCATTCATAGTGATATTTCTTAAACTCAAACAAAGAGTTAGTTATTCCATATTTTAACAAATACCGCAATATATCATTCAAGAAAGACATTAAGTCACAAAATATATCAACAACCAACCAGTTAATTCCATGATTAGTAAATAAATCTGTTTTTAACATTAAAAACCTCCAAAAGTAATTTACTTCCTGGTTGAGCAATATTTAAGAACCCAAAGTACTTTAACTATTCCAAGTAATACTTAAATGACCCAAAGCGGGTAATTTACCGCAAAGAATGTAGCTCACACAGACAACGTTTCAGTGAACAGTTTAAATCAAATACTTAAAGGAATTAACTGGTTGTATTATAAAATACACATTAAATACATGGTTGTAGTATAAAATACACATTAAATACACATATCATTTAGCAAACATACCTATAAAATATACATATTTCATTTATATACATTTCAGTCTTAAAGTAAGAATTAATCTCACAAAATCTGTCATAAAGACACAACAAAAAGTAACAGTAAATCTTATCTATAAAATACCAAGAAGACAGTGATTCCGGTTCTTGTAACTTTAATAATTACGAGTTCAAATATATTGACAATAATATTTAAGAATACAAGTTATCACTTCAAAGGTCTACATAAGAGTGACCTTTCCCAGAATCACGTCTCTATATCAAACTGTCTAAACTAGTTTTGCACCAATGAAAATTACTGTTACAAAAATTTCACAATCCGTCAGCCAATCAAAAATAAGGTTGACATGTATTCAAATTAAGTTTCCTGCATTCACCTTTATTGACAGGCCATAAAACTACTATGATGCCTGCGGTAAAAATAACATATTCTTCGACAGTTTTATTTCCAGTAATGGACACATGCAAGTATCGAACTTGGTATCGTAGGCTAGATCTTTGTGAAGTAACAATAGATCTTTGTAAGGTAACCCTCTGGGTATAAAATGTTTAAAAACACAATTTTGCAGTCATAAATAGGAGATTAAAAATCTAGTTTTTAAGAATTAGCTTGCTTAAGAATTTGTCTGATAAATTCACTGCATAAAAATGTCCCCTCCTCCATTTTACTTTATTCCTATAAAGTGGTAATCAAAAATTTATGACATGTACTTAGCATTATTTAATCATGTAGTTGGATTTATCATTGGCATGGTCACACTATCAGATTGTCTTTGAATATATTGTGGCTATTCCCTAAATGTTAGAGTTAATAAACATAGTGTTCAGCAAGGCTGAAACCGGAAAGTTTTGAAGTTTTCCAAATTTCAACAGTTCATTGGAACCATGTCCTAACATTCGGATGTTTCTTTTAGTAAAGCTACCAATATATTCAAAGTGGCAATGTAACATTTATTGAATAATCATATAATATATTAAATAAAATATTATATTAAGACTGACAGGGAAGGCAGCACTCAACTTAATCAGCTGAGCACAGAAAACAATAAAAACACACCAAGCACAATACCGAACTGAAAACACGGCATCCCGTCCGAAAGTCTGCCGCCTCAGTCAGTCAAACTAAAACGGAACGAGATATAAGCAGACAGTTATGTACTTCAGTTGTGTCTTGTGTTTTGCATAAACTAATTAATAGCAGACAACAATTAATTCTATTTACAACCTTAAGGGTTTTGCTTCATCATAACATCCACTCTACAGAGGTGGTTGATTTACTTAAATATATACTTATACAAAAATATATATTTCTCAAACAACAATATACCTAAGGTGACCATTAACAACACAATATGAAGCTGAAAAACATCATTAGTAACAAATAAGCATAATAATCTAATTGTATTATAGTGCCAATTCACAAGTCAAGCTCCCAACAAATTAATGAACACTTGATGTTCAATTTAATTTATAAGTTAATACATTACTCTGGTACTGAAAGTATGGCTTCATGTAACCAAGAAGGAGGCATGACATAGGTCTAATCAATATTGATTAACATTAACATTGTCCATCTTTTTTTTTTCTTCTTACAAGGGTACTTGACAAGTGCATAGGTATAAAACTTGTAAAATATATATATAACAGACGTATGCATGTAATTTATCTGAAATAAATTCATGGATAATACATAAATGACAACATGTTTATTTACAAAATATTAATATAATCCATTGCTGTAGGTGCAATCTATAATTTGCAAGGCATGGGCTATCTATCTATTTAATTTAGTACAGTGGCATCAAAAGATTTTTGTGTCTGATATAGAAATGGACAGTGTATGCTTGTTGCATAACCCGTCTTAACTGTTTAGATTTTAGTGTATTTACTGGTACTTTTGGTGCAACAAACTTAACTTGTTCATTTAATTTATTCTCCACTAGGAATTTGTTCCAAGTAAAAGTGACTATTGGGTTTAAAAGTCCTTGAACTTGTATATTTGCAATATCCTGTGGGACTGTAATTTTCCAGTAGCTGGGACACAATGATAAGTTATGAACACTCATTTGTACACATGATATTCCATTTGTGATTTCCACAATAATTTGAGTTTTACTGTTTCTGATTCTACACTTCTTAATTAACAAAATTGAAACTAAAACAATAATTCCTATACAAAGAACAAGAATGTAATTATCTAAAGTGATATCCATATTATCCCAAAAATAATTTGTGGGTGGTACTACAGTGGTTGGCTTTTTATACACAAAAGAAGGCAATGTGGCTGCTTGAACTTTTTGAACAGTTGCATTTTGCAACACTGTTACAAGAATCAACAATTTTCTCAATTTTAGAGTAATCAATATGATAAATACTAAGCAAAAAGCTGCTATACCAGATGTACAATATAAAAGAATGT
Source organism: Spisula solida (assembly GCA_947247005.1). NCBI lineage: Eukaryota > Metazoa > Mollusca > Bivalvia > Venerida > Mactridae > Spisula > Spisula solida. Next base: position 16,291,227 of record OX365952.1, on the reverse strand, counting down.
CATCAGTTGATGGCCAATTATCCTGTAATCTTATATCTCCAGATAGAAGAGGATCAGTCAATGACTGAAACACCATAGAACTATTTCTAACAGACTGTGCCATTTTTTCTAAACTTAAATGAGCTTTTCTGTCATCCGCAATGACACTATGCATTGAATGGTTATATATTTTAAACTGAGGAATATCCACTGATAATGGGTTTTCAAACAGTGAATTAATACCTTTGTTTTCTAATTCAGTATCATTAAAAAATTGTTGTAATAATGCCAGATTTACAGGATGCAACGCACTTGTTGTGTTCTCATGACAATTAGACAGTCTGGGTGGCAAATAAATTGTATCTGTACTAACAGAACATTCACATGGAATTTTCATCACACAAAATTTACACCCTGGTTGCATTCTTTTTCCAGATTTGCAATCAAATTCCATAACATCAATATTATAAATTAAAACAGAAGTATGAGACAGTTGGGTTATCATAGATGAAAGATGATTTACTAAAAATCTGAAGTCACAGTTGCTTTTCACAATACTCATGTCATTTTTAAATAAACCTGAAATACAGCTATTTACTGTAATTGGGAACAATGGTTTATTGAATTTACATAACATTATGTTTCCAGTTTTACAGTTTTGTAACTCATCATTGCTAAATGTTGTGTAATATTGTAAATCATTAGTTATAGCAAATGTATCTGGCAAATCTAATATTTGGGTTGCATGGTCTGATGTACTATTTACAGGTACAGGTAAAGATATGACATTAAACAATGACAATGGCTTATTGAATGATGCAATAGGAAACTTGACCGATATATACATTGTTAATCCTTGTCTGGCAAATACAAACTCAACATTTTTGTAAACGTCATCCGGTTTTTCAAAAACTAAATGGTAACCATTGAATTTATTATGCAAAATCTCAGATATGTTAGACAATGTGTGCTGTAATGCTGATACTGGAATAAGATGAGGGGATAGTTTTCCCTCAACTAACTGATAAATTCCCCTCAACAATTCACTGAGACCATGTTCTAACAGTCTGGAGCTTTCAATGTGTTTTGCTACCAATACATTCATTGTTGAAAAGGACTGTTCAAGTTTCCTTAATGAATCATTTAATTGGGTTTCAATTAAATCAATTGCCATTTCATTTTCCTTCATTCCATTTACAATATTTGTTATTCTACTGTCAACTGTATGCATATAAGATGCTAAGTTGTTTTCATGTTGTTGAATATTTTTAACCATGGTTCTGGAAAGTTTATTCAACCCATTTATATGTCTTGCTAACATCTCAACATCATCAGAAGTTGCAGTACCAAACAAAGTTTTTGATATTTTACCAATAAATGGTAATACAGATCTATGTGTTCTAGACCTATTTGTCTTAAATTTCCTTTCCGGAATTAAATCACATACAGATTGAATGGTTGTATTTAACATTATTTCAGTGTCAAGCCTGATTTGATTTATTTCACGCAACACTTCATTTACAACTTTACATGTCTTGGGGTTTTGAGTACAAGTTGACATTTCCACTACACCTATATCTTTGGGCATCTCTATCGCAAAAGTATGCCTCCAGCTCTCTACAGCTAAGTTCATTTTACTTTGTGGTTCTAGGACAACACCATAGTTAATTCGCTGCAGCTCATTTCCATATACCGTACTTTTATGCGGTAATATTTGGCCACATCATTTGTTTTAAATTGTCAATGTTATCTAACCATTTTAGTAACGCGTTCTGAATGTGAGTCTTTAAACTCTTTTACTAGCCATGGGCTACTAGATATTATTCGTATATAATTCTCATTAAAATGTCTACGTTAAAGCAGGATGCGTGAGATAGCATCTTAACTGATTGTTATCCGATACATTAAAGTCAACCTCATGTTGTCATAATTTCAATATTGGTAAACCCTTTGTTTTTGAGGTAATTAGGCAATAATGTTGTAGCCACGTTTTAATTGGCTTACAAATTATATAACATGACATTTGATTGGCTAAGAACGTTTTAAGTATTTTGTAACATGTAATTTGATTGGTCAAAAGTTTTTAAGATTTATTTTCTGTGATTTGAAAATAATGTATATTAAGTAAGATTTGAATTAGACTGAATATATATATACAAAAAAGTAATGATGTAGGACTAAGACAGTTATGATGTAGGTTTTAAAAAGTTAGGAAAAGTGGAGTTCCACTACGCTTCGTTAAGTTACTAACTCTGTGTGTTAAAACATAAATATTTGTTATTGTTAAACTATTTGGAGAAACTACAGAATAAAAATAGTAAAACTGACTGTGGATTTGTCATAACTTATTTAGTTGAGACTTTGTTATCAGATTTGAAATTATACTGGAAAAACGCATTGGACTTACGACGTTAGCAGAGCTAAACTGACAGCTCACACACAACGCTGTCACATACGAGCTAATTCCCGACACACATACGACAGAGGTGTTCAACAACAACACACAGCATTGAACTTGAGCTAAATTTCCACACTGGATATCGACGCCATATTTCAACGGCATTACACTGGTGGAGAATCCGGGTAGCATAGGCATAAATTAATTAATTGTGCATTTACCAGAAAATTGGGAGATGTAATTATCTAGAATTACATAATATTGCTGAACTCAAAACCCTAGGGATGTGAACTGCATGTATAAAGAATGGAGTGTTGTCCGATATTAATCAGTTTATAAAAACAACAGGAGACAAGTAAACTAAATAATGGTCTGTCTTATTTACATGATTCTTGAAAATATTTTACATTGCCACTTTGAATATGTTGGTAGCATTACTAACTGAAAACGTCCGAATGTTAGGACATGGTTCCAATGAACTGTTGAAATTTGGAAAACTTCAACACTTTCCGGTTTCAGCCTTGCTGAACACTATGTTTATTAACTCTAACATTTGTGGAATAGGCACAATATATTCAATGGCTAATAGATAATGTGACCGTGTACATGACTTTATTTGTAACTGCATATTTTTTTATATATTTAAGTACTGTTGATAAAATTGGATGACCACTTCATAGGAATGAAGTTAAATACGGGAGGGGAAACTTTTATGCGGTAATATTTGGCCACATCATTTGTTTTAAATTGTCAATGTTATCTAACCATTTTAGTAACGCGTTCTGAATGTGAGTCTTTAAACTCTTTTACTAGCCATGGGCTACTAGATATTATTCGTATATAATTCTCATTAAAATGTCTACGTTAAAGCAGGATGCGTGAGATAGCATCTTAACTGATTGTTATCCGATACATTAAAGTCAACCTCATGTTGTCATAATTTCAATATTGGTAAACCCTTTGTTTTTGAGGTAATTAGACAATAATGTTGTAGCCACGTTTTAATTGGCTTACAAATTATATAACATGACATTTGATTGGCTAAGAACGTTTTAAGTATTTTGTAACATGTAATTTGATTGGTCAAAAGTTTTTAAGATTTATTTTCTGTGATTTGAAAATAATGTATATTAAGTAAGATTTGAATTAGACTGAATATATATATACAAAAAAGTAATGATGTAGGACTAAGACAGTTATGATGTAGGTTTTAAAAAGTTAGGAAAAGTGGAGTTCCACTACGCTTCGTTAAGTTACTAACTCTGTGTGTTAAAACATAAATATTTGTTATTGTTAAACTATTTGGAGAAACTACAGAATAAAAATAGTAAAACTGACTGTGGATTTGTCATAACTTATTTAGTTGAGACTTTGTTATCAGATTTGAAATTATACTGGAAAAACGCATTGGACTTACGACGTTAGCAGAGCTAAACTGACAGCTCACACACAACGCTGTCACATACGAGCTAATTCCCGACACACATACGACAGAGGTGTTCAACAACAACACACAGCATTGAACTTGAGCTAAATTTCCACACTGGATATCGACGCCATATTTCAACGGCATTACACTACGTAATATCGAACATATAAAGTGTGATACCGATTAATATTTTGAACCGACCATACAAACAATGCTAGGATATATGCAACTCAGCAAAATATTATAAATAAAGCCAATTGATCAAAAATAATGTCAAGTACGATAGGAACAATTTTAACAATCATTACGCGCACTATAAATAAAGACTTAACGCGTTTCATACTACATATCATGGCATATATATTACTAACTTGAGGGTATAACGAAGACCAATATGCTCAGTTAAAGAACTGCAATATTAGAAAAAGACTTCACCGAAAAAGGTTCTTTTATAGCTCGTTCTGAAAGGAACATACTGTCAAATACGTAAAAATGCAAAATTGCGTTTGTTTGTGCCAGCGACAATTTTCGTCTTTTAAAAGATACAAGAGATCGAGAGGATATAGTTTACGTCGGATATATAAACATATATCATTACCTAATAGCTACTTTCCGACAAACAGAGGTAAATAAAATAAACCTACAGTAAAGCAGCTACAAAATTAAGAAGCATATACGTGCAGTACTAGGTACTATTAATTAGAATTACAGTTGAGTATAAAATAACAGGCAGTAAATATAGAAAGCACACTAAGCATTTATTAATATATAAGTGGAAAATAAAAACACACTAAGCATATATATATAAAGGAAATGTCAAGCATATTTCTGTAGTAAATAGCATATTTCATTGGTTAGAATAAAATTTCAAGAATGTTAAAGAAAATAAAGCATATTTAATTAGCAACATAACAGCACATCAAATATTTTTAACATTCAAGCATAGAACATGGCACATAAGACGGTTTAATCTTATAGTATGATTATCACAGAACATATAACAAATTCCATCTGTTATAAATAACAAATAAGAACTTCAAGCATACATGATTAAAGAACAACATAAGAACATATTTCAAGCATATATCAGAATTTAGTATAGCACATACAAATCCGACATAATAGTCATTTTATTTCGTCTGGTAAATAATATTACTCTGTAACGAAAATGGTTCACTATAAGTCGAGAAACAGAAGCAATATACAATTTTCCATTTGATCCTGGTTAAATAGACTATTAATATAAGCCTAGACGATACTGCAATATAATAATAAATTTGGGTTGCCATCGTTGAGTGTACGCTAATCTCTTTTTAAAGCCGGGAGTTTAAATAACATGGGATTTATTAATATCATTACGATATGAAATAGATTTTTATTGTGTCATAAAAGCCTGAATTATGTCTCCCTATATTATAATAAAACACTTTGCATATTGATACTGACATAGTAAATGGTTACATTCCTTTTACTTGGTGTTACGTAACTTTAAATGGCAAAGGCATATTAAGCTGGGGTTTTGTTCGTTTTGGATCCAACTATCCAAAATATTTCCCTTTATAAAGCCATAAATGCGTCATCAGTAAAACAGGGGGTGCATGTATGTAATATAGACATGTGTATGCTATTTTCATTTTTCAAATGTAAGTATAGTAATATTTTCAATCGGTGATATGCATGTAAGTCATAGCTGGGTCGCAAGGGTCAATGTAAAACAACTAAGGAACGTAGATTATATTAATCAAATAAAATTTCAGAAGAGCTTAATCTTAAAGTACATGCTGTGATAACAGTTGTTACGTTAATTATGATAAGGCAACAATGACATGTATTCATACCATGACGAATATACCAAATTCAACCGTGACATTTAACCCAGATGTCGGTAGGATATAGGACAACATGATACCATATTTTTACATTTTTAAATAGAGAAATACTGTGACAATCAGCAATAGTGAAACACGTTTTACTAAATCAATCCGTGCATATAAGCAGATAAGTTATGCTATGGTAGCGTATAACTGTTGATGCAAATAATTGTTTTTAAATATGTGCTGTGATTTATGTCAATAGTATATAAAAAGCAGCTTTTGTGTAACTATCATACCGATTTGACCTAAAATAAACGCTTTACAGCATAGGTCCACGTAATTCTGGATCACTCCTGGTATAGAAAAGTGTTTACACATTCAATGACATTAGCTTTATGATATATACGTTGTTTTACTGTTTTACCAACTCAATCACAGACACGTGGTCAGCAATCACCCTCCTAATTTTTTGTCAAAACTATATTAAGTGTTTCAAATAAATTAATTGGATTACGCAACCATATTCACGAACAAAGCTTAGTGTAAACAAAGGAGGTCTTTCAATGACAAATGGCGTGTGGTCTGCACAAATGTAAGAATGAAGTGCATGGCTTGACGCAATTTGTAAGTTATGTTACAAGTATAACCCCGGTGTTAGACGCTCTGTGTATAAGTTTTCGCGAATTCCATGCGTGGGAGACCATTGGTGTTAGAATAATGTGACTGGATAATCTGACCATTACTACAATACGACAGGGATTTTACATTCCATAAATGAGTAACAAGCGTTTAATATGCATACTCAAGAGTATTTCAAACGTGATGTCGTATTCACAAATATAACCTTATCAAAAATGTATGTTTGCTTATAAACAATGTATATCATTTCCTGATATTGTAACACTAGCCATGAACTGGCATCTTAATTGTACACGATGACGGGTGCCTGGGATAGTGTTGCCAGTTGTCATAAAACCAAGAACGTCTGTCAAACTTACCGTAACTTCATCCATTACCGCTTAATAAGCAACTACATATTATGCTATGGTATAATATAGGCTAGTTATTGTTGTATTCCCACGATAAAGGATGTGCATTTGGCGAACACAACGCATTAAGTATAATCAGTCCCATGCCACCGTCTGTCGGGATGTATAACACTATATTGTGGCAAACGTGATGATTTAATTTGCATATTACTTAATGGAATAATTATGAAAGAAAATTGAATATTACGAATGGGTTTAATGCCAGAAACCTAGGGATATATATTCCGCTAACATTCGTACATGGTCAAGGGATCTTGAAATCGTGAAACAAGACAGACATGCTGTAATTATTTATTTATGAAAGCAAGATAACCATATACTGCTAGTTTTGACAGGTAAGCACTACAAGTGTAATTGAACAATTTCGATAAGATGTGTTTCTATAACTAATGGACTGGTCAATGCACATTCTTACATAATACTTCTTGACCAGAAAATATTCACATATTAAAATATGAATTAGTTTGTTACAGATGAAAGTACAAGAGGTCTTTAGATTGTCATCATAAGGACATTGACGATAAATTAGCTCATTTTCAGGCATTTAGTGTTTGAATCTGAACGCATACTTACGGTTAACATTCCCTTACTGTCCACCAAACTCAAAAATTTAATTAATACCGTTACACTAGTGGTCGAACCCATCAACAAATAAGACAAGTGTGATGTAGATGTTTTAGTAGAACAATATTAGAATCCGTGATGATTTTGTTTACCCTTTGCTTAGTGTCGAAAAAAAATCTTGCAAACGTAATATTAACACCTTCATCTATATATATCTACGACAATATATATGCAGTTTATTTGCATCCTAGATGAAAGTTATATACACATGTTTATAAAAAGTACTGGCACGGAGTTAGTATACCAGCCTGTCAAATAAACTAAGTAAGTGACGATAAATTCGTGTTCCTTACTTGCTGTCAATAGCTGTTCCAATATTGCTTGGTATTTACCTTGACATTTGCCTTAGAATTAGACATAACTGACGCACATGGTACGAATGGTGTCAACATAGACTTGATGGTATTGCCAAGTCAAATGTACCCAAATAGACATAACATGGTTATTAGATCTCGTCACTTTCACAATTATTTCATTTAAGTCTTGTCTTTTGTAGTCCCATTGAAAGCATTGTATAATCAGATTTTGTGGACATAACATTAGGTTTTCTGGAAGAGTGATTGCATTACACGAACAATATTCCTACATATGCCACCTTGTCAATAGAGGAGTTATTTGATTATTGTTGTTTTTGGTCAGGAAAATGATCAGTCTATGATATTAACAAATTGTGACGTCCGGTTGTAAAGTCACCAAGTTGGTAAAATGAGGGTGCGTTTCTTTGATTTCTTCCATTCATTAAGACTGTACGTTACTAAACCACATGATACATATGACACATGAAAAGTATCGTGTCGAAATGTATGTGCAATGTAATTGTTCACATTTTTTTTATAAAAAAAGGTGTACGGGAGTCATACAATTTGTTGCATAATCACTCAGAGATTTGAAGTATTTGAAATCTGAGATGTAATTGTTACTTCTATATTTGTCGCTGTGGTGTTAATTTATTATACTTTTCGACAGTTTGGACTTGGGCGGATCTTTGCTTGTTTCGTTTGGCATTGTGCCTTGTATGTGTTATATGTTTCCTGTGCTCGGTTGGTTCAGTTGGGCATTGTGCTTTGTGTGTTGTTAGTGTTTTCTGTGCTCGGCTGGTTAAGGTGGTTGCTGCTTTCCTTGTCTGACTTAATATAATATTTTTCTTTAGGCTATGGAAATAAATAAATGCAATGATAATCTCTAGATTATTTGGATTTGTAACAAATTCGTAGACCGATGAGTACAATGTCATTCAATAGGTAATAGCTTAAATACTTAATTAATATCATGCACGTGTATATGATATATTGTATTTACATTTTCTACCAGCCATGGCCTGTCAAATGACGATATCACAACATTTTAAGCATCAAAACTGCTACATTGTATCAGACTTGCTACACCAAACACATGGGTTGTGTACTGTTTACTTGCCCCATCGGTTACATTGTTAAACAACCACACCTTATACATTTATTTTTACAATTAACGACATTCTATGAGGACTTACTCATAGGAGTTTCATTTGGTCAATAAAAATGTTTCAGTATATGTATATGTACCAATGAAACATATTGACTTAAAAAGTAAAGGTAACTGTTCAGTATAAATGCTGGGGAACACTGATGATGTCTCCAATACTAAGACACAATATTGGATCGCTGGTTAAGTTTGATGGTTGCCAGTATAATTGCTGGTGAACACAGAACATGTCTCCTATACTAAGACACAATTTTGGACATTTGATAAGGTTTAAAAGATTGAACTTCGAAAAGTGGCAACGGTACCGAAAACAGGCAGATATAATCGACATAATACCCTATACAAAACCATAAATAAAAATAGTGTTGTCTGTCTCGTAAGACTGGTTACTTATAATGAACTTTGTACAGTGCAGATTGACTTCGGGAATCTGAGCTAATCGAAGCAAAACTATAAGATGGTTTTGAATCTGGTGTATGCGAACGGCATGTGGTAATACATATTTCCCAATAAGTCATAACTAACAACATGCGACACGAAAAACGTGCGTCTTCATGAATATTACAATGTATTCACAGGTTCCATCCAACCGCAGATAATTCGCATACATTTACGCCCATTCAATCGGTATACTATGACTAAACCATATTATGTTATGGTGCACATTTACGTGTTTAGTGATACATTACTTCATATCGAAAATACTCTCATTTTTAATTGTAATAGACAGTAGGTGACGGCCAGGTTTACCATATTACATATAAAATAGAATGCCTATTCTGCTTTTTTAATACGACACAAATTATCTAAGTATATTTTCATTAAAGTCTAAAGACACTAGCCCAAAGTTTTGGTCAAAAATGGGATAATGAATTGTATGAAATAAATAACGGAATTTCAAGTCTAAGTATAGTTTTCATGGCTTAAAAATCATGTTCCATTATTGTGTCAAATGAGTTGTCCTAAGTACGCGCACCAAATATGACGACTGTGCTTTTATCGAGGTTCCTGTCAAATTTCTGGTATTTGTATTAAATAGTAAAGTATTCCAATATAGTTATACGAGAGGTGCCCCACTTATATTTGAACAGCGTTGAATATTCGATACTTTCATGCAAGCCCGAAATAAATGAAATAACTCTTTTGAACCGCGTATATAATGTGTCACGTAACATTTGCACTCATATGTTTGTAATATGATTCGATCCGAAATCAGAAATTTTAGAGGGTGTTGAACTTGGCTTTGTGAAGGCCTAGCATCCCGAGAGAAGCACCATGGAGGTATTGTTAGAACATAGATACGCCATTTCCATGAAGACTATCAGTATATTTCGTCACTAAAAGATTTTTTAACGTTATGATGCTCTCATAAGTGAAATGACACACAGTATTAAAAAATGCTGAAAGGTAACAATTCCACCAATAATCGTAGCCATTGTTTATATGATAACTAGGACACATCCAATGACCAAAAGAAGAATGTCAATAGAGGAAGGAGTATCCAGCTGAACTATAAATCAAGTAATTTCGAAAATAGTGAATGATAAAACTTCATCAGAGCAATACAGTATATATATAAGAAGACAATCGTCTTTAACCCCCGTATATGCTACAACGGAACGGTATTTTCGATACATTTGTCACCTCCGTTAAGACAATGCTTTATCATTGAGATATTTACGGTAAAAGAACAATCTTCATTTGGAGACAAGTTGACAAGCGTTAAGCAACATGCGTTCGCGGTCAGAAACATGTCATGTGTTGTTGTTTGTTAAAACTAATCAAATGGAACTCATATTTATTCTACAAAAGGAGAAACTAGCGCACAATACTGAGCTACTGACGTTCAAAAAACGTCTTTAGACAAAATGTTTGCCACATCTCGTTTCTGGCGACACTGCCTGGAACATAATGTTATGTCCAGAGTCAGCTTGATACCCCACCACAATCACACCGTTCGGTACCTTAAGAACACGAATTCCAAGTATATTACACCAGAATAGTAAATGCCGCAGTCTAACAATCCTGCATCCATATACTTTGGATTTTAATGATAACGCAGCATTGATTACACTCGATCAATGTTTACACCATTCATTGGATTTTTCGCAATTTAAAGACCGAAAAATATTGCCCCTATAAAACTAATGAATTGGGTTTTTACTATATTGCAAATATATTTAAACAAAAAACAGTGAGTGTATGTGTTACTCGACACACCAATATACCCGGCTGAATGGAAACATTTCAAGTTAAGCGGCGTGTCAGTATGAACATATCGGATATGCAAATCTGTTCATTTATACGTGGGGCACCTTTCGCACTAATGTAATTACAGACGAATGAGACATATGACTCGGTTAGATCACTAATTTAACTCTCATTTAATTTGATTCAAACAGTCTGTTGTTTCTATCAATGATTAACAAAAACAGGGGTATACATCCAATTAAATCAGTCAAAATGATTATATTATAGACAATTGTATGTTTGACGTCATTGGTAATTTAGATGGAACGTTGATAAAACTAATCAACTAATTTACATTTGAGTTTGAGACATATTCAGTGAATTAATTAAACTTTCTAAAATGACTCGAAATCACGTTTGTGCAATCGTGTGAGGAATCAGTCTTCATTTTAACACAATGGAATATTGTCAACTTGAGTTGTACGTAGATACCTACGACAAAATCATTTGTTTTAATTATGTTTGAAGCCTAAAGTACAGGACACATTATTACACTAAACCATGTAGCGGCTGTTTCAGATGGAAGATATATGTCGCTTGGTGTGGCACGTGAATCATCCGACAGTTTAATGGTCACCTGGCATACACAGGTCGTTTTTAATGAGATTAGGAAGGACAATGAAATTGCGTTGCCATTCTGGTAATTGATTTTGAACAAAGTAACAGTAACATCTAACAACATAGTTGTTTATTGAAGCTATTGGTATTTGCTTGGTACCAATGTAATACCTGACCACATTAAAATGAGACTCCAGACCTTTGCTCGTCATGTCTGACGAATCCCAGTTAATTGTGGTTTATAAGTACTCGAATGAAATATTTGAATATAAACATTTTAGCTTCTTCTATTTTGTTTTTGTCAAAATACTATGATGTGTATAATGACAATGTTACATCATAATAAATCTAAGCTTAGCAAAACACGGCAGTTGGCTTGTCAAAGAAACCGAATGTCTTCAGCCAACGTTGTATACACGCATTGTTCACTTTCAAATCCGAGATACTAGATATTATAAAGTTCAGTAAAAGTATCCAGATAACAAATACATTTGCTATTTTGTCATTATAAAGCCTGCAGTTATGTCTCTCTAGATTCTACAAAGACGTATTGCATATTGATACCGACACTGTTAGCGATCACTTCCTTTTCGTTGATGTTTATTGTAAATTGCAGAGACTCGGATTTTGTACATTTGGTTAAGAATTCGATTACCGTATACATTTAGAAATCCATTATGTATCACCGTTAATCATGGTACGTAATGTCCAAAGTAGCAAGTATAATGCAAGTATAGTCAAATAAAAGAGATTGCATCTGTCAACGTAGAACACAAGTACATGTACTGAGTAAACCCCATTTAGCAAATAGAATTTCGGAACCGCAAGTAACAATTTAATAACCATGATGTAAACTACAGATACAATCATAGCACGTCCAAGCAGATATATTACCAAATACATGATTGGGCTACATTCTCTGAGTCACGGGCATGCAAATGGAAAACAGACTTCACAGAAAGTTTCTTTTAATATTCGTATTGTAGGGAACATGCTGTCAAATACAGAAAGAGTACATTAAAATTATATGGATTGTAACCATACACCGTGTAGTCATTGTATTTAAACCAGTAAAACGCCCTTTAGTTTCGAAGCAATATAGAATAGTATATTTAGTATCTCTCGCCATATATGTCATCTTAGTCCGGTGTGATTTTGTGAAATATGCATGTATTGTACGTTTATTTCAATGAAAGATAGGCTTAAATTCGTAAAGTTTAGTATTTCAGTGGTTATATAGTCCCTTACAGTCGACGTGTACTAGGGGACTATTCGACAGAATCACCTCCTAGGTACACGTATTTTGTCTAAGGCTGCCAAGGGTTTCAAGGTTGCAAATGAATTAATTTTATGAAGTAACATTGTTAGAATACCGGTGGTGCCTGTGGAATATGTACTTACACACAAGTAAAGCCCCGCGTTAGACTTCCTTTAAGCGTTTCCGCATTGTCAAGCGGTATCTCAAAAATCATTTTAACTTAAAATAAAAAATGTATATCGTAACATTGTAACATAAGCAATGGACTGACATCATCTTTTCTACAGCGACGAGTGCAAGTAATCGTTTTCTCAGTTGTCATAAAAATAAGAACTTCCGTCAAACCTACCGTAATTTCATCCATTACTGCTTGGTAATCAACTACATAGTTTGCTATGGTGCAAAACAGATGTATAGACTAATGGCTGTATTAATCCAAAGATGAATGATGTGCATCAGTCCCATGCAACCATCTGTCGGGATGTATAACACTTCATTGAGGCAATCGTGATGATTTAATTTGCATTTTACTTAACAGAATGTTAATGAAACAAAATTGTATATTACGATTTGGGTTTGTACCAGTAACCGTTGGGAAATCTATTCAGGAAACACATCCCACGTTTCTACGGTCAAGTCGACTTGATATTGTAAAATCCAGACATGCTATAATAACCTGTTGATGAAAGCAAGATAACCATATACTGCTCGTTTGGACAGTTGGGAAATTCGAGCGCAACTGAATTATTTCGATATGATGTGTTTATATAACGAATGTACTAGTCTACGCACGTTCTATCATACTACACAGATTATGCTTAGCAAAATATATGCATCGACCAAATACAAATTACGTTTTCATCGGGGACTTTAAAATATAAATGCTAGGACACCTTACACTATTTATCAAATTGATGGTTTTATTAAAATAAGCGCATCTACAGCATTTGGTGTTTGAATCTGCACTCGGAAATTAACCGTTAATTTCAAGTACTGTCCAAAACCTCAGCATTTCAATGTATGTAATGACAACGATCACAATTGGTTCACCTAGATTAACACATTTATCAATGTTTTAGTAGGAACAATGTCGGAAAACACAAATGTATGATTTACCCCTCAGCATAGTATTGAAGAAGTTGTATTCTACAGTAATGATGTTTGTGCTTCCAATTTGTTTTGTCGATTTCAATCTAATTGTACAATGCAATTAGTCTTCATACGAAAATTTTGTAAACGTTGCCTCAGCACTTCATGATAACGTAGCGTTTTCGAAATGACACCAATTATCGACCTGTTATAAAGATATGTGTACGATTGTAATATAAAGGTACATGACGTTTGTATACATATAAATATGAGCCGTTCTCTAGGAAAACCGGGCTAAGTGACAAAAATATGAAAACCATGATGATATAGCATTAGAAAGACAAGACTCTTTTGAACAGTTTCTGAAAATTTGGGCAATATATAACATCAAAATTCAAAGTTACAGACTTTTAAAACAAACCATTCCCCCCTACTTTGATAGTGACGTCGCAAACATCATTCAAACGTTAGTTGACGTTACGTCAACAAGAAATTCATAAATCTAGTATTTGATGAGTTCTTGACGTAAACTTTTCGAAATTGTATCACATTTCAGAATTATATTCCTTTTTTTTAATAAAACATGTCTAAATCGTGAATTTTAGCTTTTAGACAAACGAAGCTACTGTTTTCAACCACTAACCCAGCGTTTTCTCAATATGGACACTATTCAGAAATTGGTCACCATAGCTAAGACAGAAGATATTTTAACATGATTCACGAGAAAGAAAAAATTTAAGACATAATTCTATTTGATCCAAGAACTTAAACTTAAATCAAAGAGCATGTATTTTTTGTCATTTAGGTTATTGCATAAATACTAATACAATATCACTAAGCCCGGTTTTCTTTGAGAACGGCTCATATTTATATAGTGAAACACTCATTCACATTCATGATGAAAGTTAGGAAAATTATATTCGTAGAAAGAATCGTATGACAAAATTATTACAATGAACGTCGACCACATTCGTCTTCCACTGCATGGAGAAAATATTGTGTTGTGTCATAAATATTTATGTTGTTGAGTACTCACCGTGATATTGTCATTAAATGCCATCCATAAAAAACGTATTTGATACGGGGAGTGCCATCATACAAATGATGGTATTGCTAAGACGAATGTGCCGAACTGGACAGAACAATGTTATTAAAACTCGACGTTTTCCCCATTATTTCATTGCAGTCTTGTCTATTGTATTCTCATCAAATATATTGTATAATCAGATTTTGTAGATTCTACATTAGATTTTCTACGACTTTCATTGCATTACATGTCCAAGATTCCTAGAGATGCTTTAATGCCAATAGCAAAGCAATGAGATTATTGTTGATTTCATTCAGGAAAATGACCAACATTTGCTCCTAACACATTGCGACATCCGGTTGTAAAGTCATTAAGTTGCTATAAGGAGCATCCACTCGGTTAGATTGTAAGTTAGTAAAGGAAATGGGAATATCACATGCTAGACACATGAATAGTATCGTGTTGATGTTTATGACAATCATGTATTTACATTTGCATTTTGTACACAACGATTACAGGAGTCGACTAATTAGTGACAGTATCGATCGAAGTTTAGAAGTATTAAAATCGGATGTGGAATTGTGACTGCCATGTTTGTCGTCTCGCTGTTTGGATATGGAAATAAATAAATGCATTGTTAATTACTACACCATTTGAATTTGTGACACATTCGTTTACCAATACGTACAACGTCATAACTATGACCGGGTTGGGATATAATACTTGTTCAATATTAAGCACGTGTGAATGAGGTTTTCTATTTACACAACATCTCATAACAAAGCTCCGTCCGATAGCTATTCCATTAAAGCTTAAAACATTAGCACTGTTATCATTTGAGGCACCAAACAAGCGGCGCATGTACTGTTTACTTTTTCCGATCGGTTACGTTGTTTGCTAAAACATCCCTTAAACATGTATATCATATAGACAATTAATGGTAGCACGTTAAGTCCTATACATTTGATTTCAGTATTCCACTCAAAATTGGAGAAAACAAATATATTCGTATTTGTATTTTCATAAAATTTCATAAATGATATTGATAACTGCTTGAAACAGGGATTTGATGAGACGGGTAGTATGTTTTGTACGACACTACCAATGCAAATATACATTTTATTAGTTACTTATTCACCTGGTGCGTACACCTACATGTGTATATGTACAATATAGACACAACTACGGTTCAGGAAATATTCATATAGTTCATTGTGATAAACAAGTGTACTCCCATTACATCTTAGTCTAAACAAAGAATGCTTATTGATACGATCATAATTAACGAAATGCACGAGTGTGAATTTTTTGAAGCCAAAATGACGGTAATTTCTGTATAGACAGTAAGGTGTTTTACCTCATTTGTTATTTAAGTGGTAAGATAATGATACTGATAAACTACGTTACAAACATAATTAGATTGTCATAATCAGAAAGACTTTCAGCGCTTTTAAAATCAAACTTTTTCCTTTATTATTCCTTGCCATGTTTTTTTAAATTTAGAATTAATCATTTGAATGTACCAATTTGAAAGTGAATATATTTAGCATTAAAGGATTGATATTTCTAAATTCAACGAGGGCCAACTCACACGGAGCATTTATCCGCATATACAATGTGACATTTAGTGTCAATTTCAATTTCACAATCTCAATATAAAGTTCAAAATTTATAGACATATTCAGCAAAGAACATTGCCATTGATAAATCGATTATTCGAGTCATACACATTTTAACATACACTGAGTGGCTTTGAAAACGCAATACTAATGAAAATCGGGATAACTTTTGTATATATTAATATTTCTCAACGAAATTTTGTGTGCGTGTTATTGGCTACCCATGGATTGACACTCAATTTTCTTTCCATCTAAAATGTCTACCATGGTGCATTCAAAGCATGAAACGGAAAAAACGAAAAATGTGCGAGGAATTCATGAGTTGATGCTAATTATGATATGTACGGTCAATTGAAATAGTCAATCCATCGACAAATTCAAAACACACAAAATAAGACGGTTAATTAACCACTTCGCAACATAGTGATCTTTAAGTTTTAAAAACGCTTAATAGCAATGTTCCAGATACCGAACAATACTACTAATTTCACAGTCAAGGGAAGTAATTCTGGATAGAGATTGGATGAATAAAATTCAACTTTTCTAAATCTAAATTGTGCTTTATATTTATATTTTTGTGTTTGATTTCTGCCTCCATTATTAGCACGGCCACTTGTTCACGAACTTTATCAGAACAATAAGTACACCTTTGCATCAACAATGTGAAAAACACAGAAGGGCGCACGGCATCAACATTGCTTTTGTTTATGTCATCATTGTTTTATTGTGGTAGTAAAGGGTCTAATCGGCACGTTATGAAATGAATTTGATTGTCAATTCCTCTTACTAATATCTTATTTTAATAGCAATTAGTATGTACACAACCCTGAAACTGACTATCATGTATAAAAAAAAGTTGTCGTTTTTTATTCTTCCAACCGTGTGTAGTAAGTCACTGCCGAAATGTAAACAACAATCGGCGATTCTAGGGGGCCATGCTCAACTTGATTCATTATCAAAAATTATTGTTCTTAAACTTAACCAAGTGAATAGTGCTGTTGAAGTTCGTAGTAGACGTTGCTGAAGCATATGCATGGTTGAGTATAGTTATTTTGGTTATACATGTAAACAAGCATATAGAGGTAATATAGCGAAAAATTATGTTTTTCATGATTCTGCCAGAATGAGTGTCATTTCACTTTGATCAACTGGGTGTTCTTATAAGTTTGTTTAATTTTGAAAAGGTTTCCATTCTAAAAATCAATTCACTAGTTGTTATATGACATCGCTCATTGATTAAAAACAGGAACTTTTTTAAAAAAGGGCCAATTTTCTAGAATATCCTTGACTTTTGACAAGTGACTATAATTGGTACCTCATTATAAACACAAGTAATTAAAAATTGCAAGCAATACAGAAGTCCCCTACCGGTGTGAAGCCATTTTCAATGTTTCTGTTGCCATAGCAACCACAATTTTGGTCGGAATCTAAATATTTTTAGACGTGCATAATTCCCTTATTGGCCCTTATCCACATATCAATTTTCATAAACCTAGCTTGGAAACTGTTTGAGTTATGGCAGGATCCAGATTTGGGCATATTTTCACTCTTTCTGTCGCCATAGCAACTACAATATTTGTCAAAATCAAAATATATATAGACGTGCATTATCCCCTTATTGCCCCCTATCCACATACCAAGTTTCATAAACCTAGCTTGGAAACTGTTTAAGTCATGTCAGGATCCAGATTTT
This sequence comes from Spisula solida, assembly GCA_947247005.1. NCBI lineage: Eukaryota > Metazoa > Mollusca > Bivalvia > Venerida > Mactridae > Spisula > Spisula solida. Next base: position 16,272,976 of record OX365952.1, on the reverse strand, counting down.
TTGACGGACGGGCTGACTGACGGACTGACTGACGGACAGACGGACGGAGGGCAAACCTATAGTCCCCTCCGGTCAAAAACCAGTAGGGGACTAACAATTATTATCTTTAAATTTAAGTCCCCCTAAATAGTAAGTGATGGGTATCTGCAAACTCAACATGGGATCTTCATTTACCGGCTATTCAAATTATTGCTTAAATATTTCAAAATAATTACAGTTTCTCGGTTGAAATCAAGGGAATAAATAGAATGAATACAATCAGAGACTATTTCATTTAATTTCCATTGTTAGCGATAGTTACAAGAAAGCAGCTACCAGTATGCTTTATAACGCGTCTACAATGAAATGGAAACTTGTAGTATAATGTTTTTAACGCGAGTGTAGTCGCTCGGTTCATTTAATTGCATGCTAGTTAAATATAAAGCAGGGCTATTGCCATCGCAAAGAAACATAAAGATCCACCGTTTCCGAGTACGTTCATGTGTTTACTCGATTATTCTTATTTTACTTTGTTTTGCTTTTAAGGAGTCAGAAAATTCACATTAATTATATTGCTGAGTTCTCAGTCTATAGTCTCGCATACACAATCGTAACTATTCGATTTTAAAGTTGAATCGTCAATTAATGTGACATGCATCCATTTACTGGTTGGTATGCCTATTAAATGCGCATGCACACTACACAATATCTGTCCATATGTGTTTAACCAGTCCAATCAGCTTATTGAGGATGATAAATTGGTTGGGACATGTCATTATTGCTGCGAATGGCAATCATACATAACTAGAAGATAATAGCCGGTCTCCAGAAAAACCTGTTATTTTGACAAACATATTGATTTTGCCGTTTTCCATAATTTAAAAAAGTAATTGTAATAAAGCAAAATGCAAACGAATTTAGACAAGGAAGTTGCAGCTGTTTTTGAAGAGCCTGTTTAGGAGATCTTTTACGTTTACGTCACAAACTCATTCAAGCGTCATTTGACGTAAATGTAAAATTATTTCATAAATACAGTATTTGGTAAATCATAGACGTAATCAGAATGGTATCACATTTTAGAATTATCTTTTTTTTTTAAATATATGTATCAACCATTTCAGAATGGTATCAAATTTTAGATTTTTCTTTTTAAATATATGCATCAAAACCGTAAATGTTCGCATACAGAGAAAAACCACTTCTGTTTAAAACAACCAACTTCTATCTTTTTCTCAACGTTTGTAACATCGGTCACCATAGCGGCGAATTAAATTATTTCAACGGTATTGCGACGGTGTAATGCTACGATATAGTGCTATATGGGTAAATAACCTATTGTGGAATCTAAATAGATGTATTTTGTCATATTTTAGACCTTTTAAAAACCTTGTTATGATAATAATGCAAGTACATTGTGTCAACATAGCAAGTATTCCTGGAGACTTACTCAACACATATATACATTATGCATGAACTAATCACATCATTGACTTTGGTACACTGTTGTTGAAAACAGTAATTACGATGGATAGGCATAACATCTCTCTTATCGACAAAGTTAGTAGTATGAATTATTGTTTACAAACCAAGCAGGTACTCCTCAAAGGAATATTAAGAATTATTATACAATCGCTCAAAAGTTCACAATAAGTTCAAGAAGGTAATGCCAAACCAGACAGGGATGGCAGAACTCAATGGAAACAACCAATCACAGGAAACAGAAAAAGCGCACATCACAAACTCACGACACAATGCCCAACATACAACTGAACGAGAAAATGAAGCAAACGGAGAAAATGACACCAAACCGATGAAGGTCGTAGTTGTTCAGCCGTCAGAAAGTTCTAAAAAGCCATTCCCTGCAAGCAATGGAAGTAAAATTAAACAAAGACATCACAGAACATGTTTATTTCAACACTTAAATTAAATGTCACACACTGGCATATACTAAATGGATATACCACGGACGTTCCCTACAGCGACGAGTTTCCGTCTTTTAAAACAAATTTGTCGTTTCAACTGACAGAACATTTTACTCTATTACGAAAATAGGTTCAACAATGTATGAACGCATTACGCGTTTGTTTATTCTTCCTCTGCAACGACACACAGCCGTTCCTTTATGGCTTCGAGTTGTACTTAGGATATCTGACACTTAAATCTAGAAACAAAAACGAGTAGCTGCTATGTTTTATAACCAATTGACATAATGCCCCAATCACACGAGAGTCGGAATGAGCCGGAATGCCGTAGGAATAGCAATTCGTGGTACATTCTTGTATGTTCGAAATGTATTCCGACTGCATTCCGAGTACATTCCATATGTTCGGGCCAGTTTGAATGTTTTAACATGCTCTAAACCTATTTCGTTTGAAATAAAATACATTTCAAAATAAATATGAATAAACTGTTATTCGAAACTCTCTGTATTTATTGATACTGTCCAGATCACACGGCGTCGGAATAAGCCGGAATGCCGTAGGAATAGCAATTCGAGGTGTATTCCTTCATGATCGAAATGCATTCGAAACATTCTGTCTGCATGCTGAGTCAATTCGTAGTGCATTCGATATATTCCGGCCCATTCCTATGGAAGCCCTGGAGGGCACTTTTGACTTAGGTGTTGGGACTTGTGACTTATGACTTAGAACTTGTGACTTATGACTTGTGACTTATGACTTGTGACTTATGACTTATGACTTGTGACTTAAATTCTATAAATAAATCTGCGCGCATTTCCTTGGGCAGCGTGGATGGTGAAGGATGTTGTCTGAATAGGAATTACCTGATAATAGTCTATAGTGAGTCAGGTAAGTCGGCATTAGTTTTGTTTGAATGAAATCGTCATTGTTGAAGTCATCGAACCGTTATTCTGAATTGTTAAGACCATTAACTAAAATACCGTTCATGTAATAGCATAATGTCACATGGTATAGTTGTGTTCTATGCGTGTACATGTGCATACAGAATTATAATGGTTTGCTTCCTTTTCGCTATTATATTTGCGTCTCATTTGAAACAGATAGTTCGGATCATACATGATGCAATGAATTATATTTTAAGTTTTGTTTAAGTAATAAGAATTATATGTTCTTCTACATTTTTCCAGGTGAAGAAACTGGAATATCCGTGCTGTGTGTGTTTGTTCGGTGCGTTTGGTTCGACAAATGATGTGGCGGGGCAAATCTATTACCTATATAGTCTTTAAATGCAGCAAAGCAACCGGCTCAAATGTAAACTTGGCAATTGTGACACTATGGGCTAGAATAGATTTTGAATGTGATTGTGTTATGTAACATAATGGTGAAGTAGAACATTATAAGGTTTTGCGGACAATTCCAAGTAGTGGATATCAATACATTTACATTTATGGCGCCTACGAACTAAGCTTTTTAGGATAGTTTTATAGTACCCGTATACGTTTAATTTCATAGATGTAATGTCGGACAGAAATGTTTAGAAATAATACGCCATTTTGTCATGTTTTGAAATACATGTAATGCAACAGACTCAAAGTTGTCATTTGCAAATGTGTTTTTGTCTACCGTTCATCATTTACAACTGCATTTGTGTAAACTCTGTATACAATATAAAGCAAAGACCAAAAACACTGTCAATTTCATGAATAAATATCATTCCAAGAGTTTGGCTTCAATGTATACTGATAACAAACGAAGGATAACAAACTCATATTAAATTACAACATTGATTATAATAACACTTATTATGATATATCTTGCTGTCTATAATTTTATCAAAGGTAGAATGTATTTCACATTTTACACGTCATAAGTTACAAGTCACAAGTTATAAGTCTCAAGTCACAAGTCACAAGTCACAAGTCGCAAGTCGCAAGTCACAAGTCACAAGTCACAAGTCACAAATCAAAATCTTAATTGAAATGCAGAAATAAACCAGACGTTATATTTACTATACGAATAAACGAAGCCTTAGACATACATGTCAAAATTAATAGAGCAACATACACATGAAATTAATATACTAAAGTGGCTCGGCATGACAATACCGACTTCGGACTAACAACATGCCATACTTAGTTATACAAATATTTTAAATCATGGCATATGCTGTAAATTGGTGAACTTCTGTTTGGAATTAAAAACACGCCCTTCCAACATCTCAAAATCAATTGGAGTACATGTATATCATCAAGGTTTTGGTGTCGAACTCTATCATGGTACAGGGTCTTAGGGATCCTATACCATAAACATTCTTATTTTGTGTCACTCAGTCCAGATCGGTTTGTATTTCTCTGTCGACTATATCAACCATAACTTCCATTTGAGTATATGTAGGTTCATAACGAGACAATAATATTTATGCTCAACTTGTGCGTTTATGCATTTATGTCCATTACAGTAGTTGTTCACAGCTTTTTATGCAATATTCCACAAGAGATATTTTCAGGATTCCACGACATATATTTCATTTATCTCCACCTGCAAAAACAAACAAACATTTTAATTAAACTGGTCATTCTATTCCCTCCCCTTAACCAAAAGATTCGTCAGGATTGTGACGCTAAAATTGTAATAAAAAAGTTGGAAATATATTCTAACTTTGTATGCAATAATATATCGATAAAGAAGAATTTTAAACCTAACTCTTTTGTAGTAGAATGATTGTAAATCCGTTAACAATTGTTATTTAGTCAAACAACTAAAACTGACTTACCTGTCTTGCTGAAAATATAAAAATCCGATTCACGTATCATCCGTTTTTGTCCACGTTATTGTTACACGTAAGGGAAAAATAAAGCATGCAAATATATTTATAGTTTGTTTGGTCACAACTCCTAAGTCACAAGTCACAAGTTATAAGTCATAAGTCACAAGTCATAAGTCATAAGTCATAAGTCAAAAGTGCCCTCCAGGGCTTCCATACATTCCTGTGTCCACTTGGAATGTTTTGCGCATGTTCAAAACTTTCGAGATACATTCGAAGTCGGGTGGAATATCGAACGGCTACCGAAGTGTATTCTTCCGACATTCTGATTACATTTTAAATATTCTTACGACATTCTGACTATATTCGAAACATTACTTAAAGCCATTATAGGTACTAATATTAAACACACTACCCGTGCACAACCCGTGCATAATCCCGTGCAAAATGGTCCGATGCTTGTGTTTACCGTATTTTGAAAACATATGCGTGCACGATATCCGCTATCATTCCAGGCTGACTCGAAGTGTATTCGAGTTATACTCGAAGTATATAAGAATTGTATTTGAATGGTATTTGAAGTATTCCTACGGCATTTTGACAAAGCTGTAATAATTTTGGTCAATTCGAGTTATCATTCGGAATGTGTTTCGAATGTTTATTCTTTCTTCATTCCGACTCATTCGGACCCATTCCGGCTGATTCGAGAGTCGTGTGATTGGGGTATAAGTGAATAGATGTTGTTCAATTGCATTTATCTAAACCCGCCTGATATGTGCTACGGAGTGTCGGTTTGTTATCCTCCCTCCTTGGGTCTACCCCATATTCCGTTTATCATTTTATCTCACTTTTTGAATCGTATTTCCTCAGTAACTGTGTATACATCCTAGTTAATATCGTGCATACTATGTCGATTTGGACTGAAAATAATAAAGTATGTACGCAGAACACCCAAAACACATTAGACATTAACTAATTATAACAGAAGTTTAATTGAATAAAAGTCATCGTGTCGATATTTCAAAGACAGCTCATGTGTATACATTAAGACAAAACTATGACATATGCGTCCCAAAAATACAAACTGTCAGAAGTCATAAAAACTACACAGCTACACAGTATGTTGTCATTTCCACTAAAAAAACACTGTAAAACCATTTTATTTCAATGGGACAAAATATCGTGTTTTTGTTGAAACAAACTGTTTCGTTAGGTCAAAATTCAAGAATTCCGGATTTAATCATAAATGGCAAGGTCAGTATTTAAACAACCTATCAGACGTCATTCAAAACTTGAACAGATATGGTAATTGATTGTTTCATATTGATATATGCAACTAAACCACCCCAAAGGAAACAGTATTGCAGCTACTGTAAACCTGACATATTTAAAGGTATAATTAAACATTGGGAATTTGATTTCCAGGTTGAAATCATCCACACAATCCGTAAAATTGTTTGTGCCTAAAATGAATATTAATGATTTTAAAGCAATAGAATATCGGACGGAGAAGTTAGCACTCATCCCAATCAATCGAGGACAGACAATTTAAAACACACAGACCAAAATCACACGGTACAATGCCCAACTCACAACTGCACAAGAAAAGGAACATATGATTATGAACTGCCACAAGTCCAAGTTGCAGCTGTCAAAAAGTCGACAGTCAAAAGGCTGAATGGTCTGGCTTCAGCCATAAGAAAGTGGAATGACCAATTCTACTTTAGTGTAATGATGTTAATTAGGACAAGTCAAATGCACAATAACTTGAACGAAGGTTAAAACAATTGTATCCATCATTTCTCTGGACCACAGTCTTACTAATATAAAATGTCAATCGTTCATTACGATATTTTTTCAACTGTGTCAACTGCATCATCAAACCGTTACCTTTACATAGAGTTGGCGTTCGTAATTGGAATGAAATATATGGGATAGAATTGAAGCGGCCACTTCAATTGACATATCTATGACATGTGTCGTTATGCTGTAAAGCGTTTCGGTAGCTGTTCTGTGCCATTTGTTAATTTCTTTTATTTTTGTAGTTGTCCATGCGGCTTCTGCTTGTGGCATGTGTTTTTTTGTTAGTTCTTGTGTGTGCCTTTAGAGCCCTGATGTTTCTGTTGAATGATACCTTTAGTTCCGTATTGCAACGTAAATTTCTAAAAAGCGGTGCTAGATCCGATTTTAAACTCCACAAACCGTTAACAATGGCAATTTTCGAACTTTAGGTATCAAGTTTTTGTATCTCGTTATTCATAATTTTCACCTGGGTTTTCAGACAGAGCTAGCAATTTTGTTGGTATACTGTTAATATGTTTTGTGTGCTTCACGCGCTTGCAATATTCCTTTCCTATTCGATGTGTTATTATATTTTTGTTCATAATCATTAAAAATCATGAATGCTGTTGTACCTCGAAGCCAGAGGTCATTTGCCAATTAGACCGGGATATGCAGCTACAGAGTTATACAAATTCAATTAATTAAAGCTGTATGCAAATTGGCGTAAGGCAGCGAAATGGCACTGAGACTAACATTTTGGGTTTCAATATAGGTATTTTCTGCATATTCTGAAGTTATTTCTGTGTCCAATGATCACATGGAACGTAATTAACGATTCCTAAAAACGTATACTCATAGCAAATAATATTGCGCACAAACAATCCAAAGTCACACAGAAACGTGCTTGTGAAAATAATTTGTCGAGTTCTTAGTGAGTAGCTCCGAATACACACTAAGTCGTGTTTATAATAAACGTTGAAAGTTCTTTTTTCAGCATGTTTCGTCAATATTTATGGCATGCATCTGTTTACTAGTTGATACGTTATATCAATTAGGTATGCATACTATACACATGTGTCTATTTGTGTTATACCATATGCTATCCAATAACCAGTAAATGATATATTGGTTCAGACATATCAGTACAGTAGCACAGAAAGATCAATCAAGCAGAAAATATAAGACAACATATTCGGCGTTTTATATATATTTGTGTTATAAGTTAGCGGTTCATACACTTTATCTCCTCTATGGAACGTCTTAACCACCTGGGGATATTGTAGTTGAAACAATAATTATGTTAATTTCCCTTAACAACTCCCAGCATTTAGTAGTAAGTATGAGCCTGTCAAACAATAGCATCGTAATTATATTTGCTTTTTCAATTTCTTAAATCTGAATGCAAATTGGCGTGATGCAGCGGCTTGACACTAGGACTTACATGTGGGTTTCCAATGTAGGTAGCGTGTGAGAATACTTAATATGTTATTCATTTTAACATTTGGGATTTTAATGTTGGTAATGTGTGAGCATATTGTGATGTTATTTTTGTTTTGTCCAATGATCACATGGAACGTCATGGACGATTCCTAAAAACTTATACTCCTAGCAAAAGATGTTGCGCACAAACAGTCCAAAGCCACACTGAAATGTGCTCGTGAAATGAATTTGTCGAGTTCTTAGTGAGTAGCTCCGAATACACACTAAGTCGTGTATATAACAAGCGTTGAAAGTTCTTTTTTCAGCATGTTTCGTCAGTATATGTGGCATGCATCTGTTTACTAGTTGATACGTTATATCAATTAGGTATGTACATTATACACATGTGTCTATTTGTGTTATACCATATGCTATCTTATAACTAGTAAATGATATATTGGTTCAGACATATCAGTACAGCAGCACAGAAAGATCAATCAAGCAGAAAATATAAGACAACATATTCGGAGTTTTATATATAATTGTGCTATAAGTTAGCCGTTCATACACTTTATCTCCTCTATGGAACGTCTTAACCAGCTGGGGATATTGTAGTTGAAACAATAATTATGTTAGTTTCCCTTAACAACTCCCAGCATTTAGTAGTAAGTGTGAGCCTATCAAACAATAGCATCGTAATTATATTTGCTTGTTCAATTTCTTAAAACTGAATGCAAATTGGCGTGATGCCGCGGCATGAAACTGAGACTTACATTTGGGTTTCCAATGTAGGTAGCGTGTGAGAATACTTATTTTAATTTTTAATTCATTTTAGGTTATTTCTGTGACAATTGATAACATGGATTATAATGAACGATCATCATAGCAAGAGAAGATGCCCTTGAGAGTCACGAAAGGCTTGTTACCTCTCTCGAATATGACATAACTACTGTACATATTACGCAGAAACATCTTTCATACGGTTATAGTCGTTGTAATTAGGCTCAGTAAGCTCAGCTGTTGTTTAGGTGCTTTACCAATCATCAATAGCATTACTTTATTTGAAATACATTGTGTTTAGACAAGTAAGGCGGGGATAATTTTGACCAACTAAATTTCTGATGAAATCTTCGTCTACAATGTCGTGGTACCCGATTATGCCAAACTCTACATCAAAATTAGACCTTTGTACTGAAACTTACATCAAAATTAAAATACAGATTAGTACATCAGCTTAAACATACTTGCATGTTTATTTAATATACTTGAATGGATCAATTCTACAGGTGTGATGAAGTAACTTAATATACTTGAATGTACCAATTCTACAGAGGTGATGATGTAACTGCGCATCACATTTCAACCTTATCAATATTGAATAATCATGCATGTATGTTACACTTTAGAAACATTAAAAATAATCAATCATTAATTAACAACATGTATCATGAGACACATTATGTTATGTTACATTATTAAAAGGAATACATATGCGATGTACGTTCGAATACATTTGCGTTCGTTCCCTACAGCGAATAGATTCCGTACTTAAAAACGTATTGGTTATTTCAACATGTAAAACATTGTAGGTACAACACGTTCATACGTTAATGCATTTGTCTTTCTATTCGTCTTTGTTTCAAATACTTCCACTTTAATGATGCGCATAAAGACATCTTGCACTTAACTATACATATGAACCAATGCAATTAGCTGTTATGTTTAGTTCAGTGAATGTGACACATTCTACATTTAGTTGGGTGTACATTCCATTTATATACGACCAACTTCTTCTCGATTTAACTCACTGTAATATTTGCTGCCAAGCCGGTTGAGAGTCGGCTGCGTTTGTACATTTTTATGACTTAATCCGTTTGTTGTTCTTACTCTTAGATTGTTCCCACGTCCATGTCTCATTTTGTTTCTTCACTTCGCAGGATGCAGCGCATTTGTTCACACAAAGTCTTCCTACTGACGATGTACATAAAGTCATTACCATTACCAAATGTATTAAGACCTGCAAACTGTCTTTTCGTGTACCAGCTATATATTCATATTAATTTATAAACAATTGACTGTATTATTCCCATGATAACGGGTATACATTGAGCAACATCACACAACGAGTATTACCAGTCCCGCGTGGCAATCTGTCATGGTGTATAACACTCCATTATGGTTGAAAGTAGTGTTTTACGTATAGGGATTTGCACTAGGAACATTGGGGAAATATTCAATTACTGCTCAACACTTCCCACCAATATTGCTGATCATTGGAACTTGTAAAATAAGACAGATATGCAGTAATGATCTCTCGATGAAAACAAGATAACTATGGGTTATTGGCTATTTGTGAGCATTGTGAGCCTTCTTGGAAATGGGAATAAATTCGATAGTATGCGCCTTGTATAATTAATTGACAGGTCTACGCGCATTTTAACATATCAATCAAGGCACTGTATACAATTTGGAATTTGTTACTCATAAATCGCGCTGTCCTAGTAAAAGTTACTGGACTGTAAATTAAGTAATAAGTTAATTCACTAGTAATTTAACTGTAAAGAACCAAACAATTTGGCATACTATTAGTACTACATGTTTGCAAATTTAGAGAAATAAAACAGGGGACAATTATATCAATTTAAATAACTGTGGCCAACACCAACGAGTTAGGTTGGGTACAAATAACGTATTGGAAATGAATTCATAATCTCAGCATTCTAACAAACTTAGAGACAGTTTCTTGATTTCCATCAAAGGGAAGTAACCACTGCAACGTTGTATTGACTAATCCGAAAATATACTTAGTCTAGATTAATACATAACGCTGAATGGATCGTTGACGGAATGACAAACCAAAGCACGGAATCACACAGAGGGGATACTGATGGTTCCAAACTACCAAAAACATTTGTTCCTCAACTCAATGTAAAGTAACAAATTGCGACCGAAAAAATGTCAATCTTTTGTCCATGGGAACCTCTTAAAATTCACCATTCAATAGAAATAGCTTATAGCCTCAGGAAAATGAAAAATATTAGATCGGTGCGTATCATGCAAGAACAATTTGGTTCGTCAAACGCAGGGAACAAATTTTCTCACACGCGCAGTCTTATTGCAAGTACATTCATTAACACCAATTCTACTTCCACTTACATATTTGAGCCAGAATGTCAAAATGTTCTAAATAAAACAGTTTTACTACATCATATACCTGTGTACGAAGCATTTAAACCAAAGTTCATGATTATAATGCTGATTTGTGAAGACATACCACCATTTCCAACCAAATCAAAGTTTTTTACAGGACTACTTGAGAGTATCTGATTTTAATTCCGGTAGGCATTTGGTGGTTATAGTTACCCGAAGGCTTGTTTTGTACAGTCGCCAGATAAAAAAACAATCTGCAGAACAAAATGATACAAATATTTATTGCGTAAAACCATAAATACGTGTGCTTATAGCAAGTATTTCACTGGGTGTCAGCAGTCTCTAAGTTGAGCATCCTGTTGATAATGTGGGCCATGAAGAAAATGCTAACATCGCATCACAAATGACAAAGAACAACAAAATTCAAAACTTTCGATATAAATCTATTCATAGAAACTTAGCTACAAATGCATTCTTATTCAAATGTAAAATGATTGAATCTAGCCTGTGTAACTTCTGTAATGCATCAATAGAACCTATGGATCATCTTTTGGGGGTATGCAATTATACACAAATTTCCTTAAACAAAATAAAACAATACTGCGATACAAAGCATGTAAACGGAGAGATAAATAAATTCAACGCTTTCATGTGTACTTCAAGGAATCTTATCTTATCACATATCTTTCTATATGAAAAACAATATATCTTTACAAGTAAATATGAATTACCTTCATTTACCTCATTCAGAATTAAATTTGAGAGTAGATTAAAACTACAACGTAAGCTAGCCCTAGATCAAGAAAAGCTAGATAATTTTAAAAACACATGGGAACAATCTATGAACACCTGACGACTTCTTTGACATAAAAACAGTAACGACTAAAAAACATCTCTATAAGACAACATTAGTTTTTTTCTTCTCTCTACTCGTCACTCTTTGACGAAAAAAGGTCCCAATCCCCTATATTACCCCCATATATCAAATGAACGTAGACAAGTATATTTATTTATAGTATGTTTTCTGTTTACTTTGTTTTTATGTACACGTACTTTTATATATAATATGCAATGTTGTAAGGTTTGTGGGGGATGATTCTCCGACCCCCATAAAACCATTGGACGGGGGAAATAAATGGGATAACCCTTCTGGGACCCAAACAAAACACAACAAAACATCACATCACAGAACAATGTATTATGGCAAGATTGAGAGTACGGCACAGCCGACGGAAGGCAAGCATTCAAGATTCAAATGGCAACATCAGCTGTCCATTTGTTGAAGATGATCAAATAATAATGCTCTAATGTAACAAAGTTCATCTTTGCAACTGACCTGACAACTTGAAGAATAAACACACGATTTAGCAGTCAAAAACAAGCCTTTATCATAAACCATAAAGGAGTCAATAGCTTCTTTAAAATTGCATGCTCACAAAGTGTCTTACGTTGAATACAAGTAATTGAAGACATTGGCACCATTTTTGAAACATATACAGGAGTCAATATCCTCTTTCAAACTGTGATTCGGTATGTTGAGTACATGCAATTGGAGACAATGGATGCTGCCTTTAACAAAAAATTGATAAGCATATAGGAGTCAATATCCACCTTCAAATTGCATGCCAACGAAATTGCTGCGTAATTGAAGACATGTTCCTGGAACATGCTTTTATCATAAAAGTATTTGGAAAAATATAATTTTATAGGAGTCAGTATCCTCTTTCAGATTGCATGGTAACGGAATCTTTATGATGAATACATGTAATTGAAGACATTAGAACATGCCTATTATCATAACAGTATTTCTTAAAAAATAATAGGTGACAATGACCTCTTTCAAAATGCATGCTAACGAACTTCTTTATTCTGAATAATAGAAGATATTGGAACATTTATTGTGCATGCAGTAAATGTTTCTGAATAATCTGATGTAGGACTAACAGCGCTCACCAATAGCTTCTAAACGTAAGTATGTTTTGTTGAACATATTTGCTTTGCGTTCAACTGAGATAGACGTAGTGCGTGGGCATTCGGTTTTATCTCTATATAAGTGGCCTAGGACCTCCTGACATAACGTTTGTTGATACAAGGAATCCAGATGCGCTGCACTAGCTCTTTTCGAAAAGACTCCTTGGTTCGTTAACGTGCCCGGTGTATCACAACGATACACATGATACTATATATATATGCAACCTCAGGGTTTATCCAGTTCATCTCTAGTTAGGCGGGAATCACTGAAAAGCGTTTCTGAAACTTCTAGTGCCACGACCAAGATTTTTATCGGACACCTTCGGATTGGTATTAAAGTGTGCTAACCACTTACATTTGTAGCCACCGTTCCACCCTGACATATTTTGATTGATTAAATGCAGCCCGGATGGCTAACAGTTCGCAAACGATACATTTAGAGTCGATATCTGGTTCTTATTAAAACATGATGTTCCATCAACAATTATCAATAATTCACATTGCATGTTTTCAATGAGACCGGCCAATTATTCTGATATCAGTGAACATATGTTAATGTCTCGTCTTGTATATTTGACAGTGATTGATGACGGACGGACCGGAGTTAATTGGATATATCCATGTGACAGAGCATGTAAATGTATACAGTAAATCATGGTTTCTTATGCTGTTTTTCAATCGTTTATTCGTCCTGCAATGCGTAACGTTGTCATTGTCAAAGTTCCTAGAAGTATCAAGTCTCTCCCTCTCTCTCCCTAAGAACACAATGGATAAGGAATGTGTTTATAGATACTGTATCAGTATTTATATGCATTATGTCACATAATTCTAAATGTAATAATAAAAAAATAAATTTGAAAGGAAAAATAAACAAATACGTTTACATTACTTTGTGGTATCAACTTGTAATATCTAAAGTAACTGTCATCTAATCCATATATGAAAATTTCATGGTAGCCATTGCCGCGATTTAACATACCTTAACTGACCTTAGAATCATACATGACGCTTTTGTCAACCTTAAGCGTTACTGCATACACCGAAAATACCTAATTGACTTATATACTGTATATTCATTGTTTTATTAACTGTGAAAACATCAGACATACTAAAACGCTTTAAAACATAAAAACATTATCAAACGTGTGATGCTTTCTAAATTATACCACAACTACATGTATATAAGAGCCAAATGTTCCGCGATACATCAATCACTTTCAACACTCTCAACAGACACTTTGTATGAAGTACTTTTATCACAATTGTGTACATCAGTCCGATTGGCCAAACATTGTCCTGTTTCAACACGTCAATATTCCATTACAGACAGAACTATTGTGATCTACATTTCACCGTTGGTTAATGTCGTACATTGGAATTAAAACGAGCATCAATTAATATAATGTCCGGTCCTACGTCCTTATAGTTAGTAGTGTGTCCATTTAAGGATTCAACGTACATCATGCATCCTTCAGTTGGTACCAGAGCAGTCGGAATGCTTTGAGTACAGCATTTGTAAATTCCAAAGTGCTGTAACACTTGCATACACTTTAATTGAGGCCAATTGACACATGAAAGACCTTTATTGCTGCTTAGATTCATTTTGCTTGTTCATTTAATATGTGTTTGACATTTCTTATGCTTGTGTTCATGAAGTGATTTGTGTAGTGTGTGCGTTCCTAGTTGTGCCGTCCGTGCTCTGCAGTTTCTGTTGAATGTTTTCTTCACTGTTATGTTATTACCTTTCTGGTATAACCTTTTAACACAAAGCAATTAAGTGTTGAGTCGTGTCTAGTCACTGTTCTTTCTGATCTAGCTGTTTATCTGTATGCTTCTTTAAGCTACTTTTGTCTGCCGATATCTGCTTTTCCATTTCAATTTATTATTGTCATTTAACTCACACCTGCCTAAATGAAAGTTAACGTAATCGTTTCTGTATCCACGCTTTCTACCAGACATTTCTGTAGTCAACATTAACACTTAGGCCTACTGTCATAACATTCATATGAGGTCACATGGTCTTTTCCCAGATGATGTATGTCATGAACTTGTTTTGATCTATTTCTTTGGCAGGAGTAATAGTCAGCGTCAGTCAAATCGCAAACACAATAGTGTATTTCAGTGGTAGTTTTAATAGCTAATATAATACTATACACTTAAAACATTTTTTTGATCGTGTAAATGGAATATAGATGACGTTTGCAGACTCATATGAAGTGATTACAAAGTGTTTACGTAGCTGTGGCTTTCAGAAGAGAATTGGTGGGTGTTTAAGATATTAATTCAGAAAATTATAATGATCATTTTTCCGACGGACGTTGCTGTGACAAATTGATGACGATCGTTTGAAACCCATAATAGCTATATAATTTTATAATGTCGTTTGACCCGAGCTTGTCTTAAACAGTATATATTTTCATAAACATACAATAAACATTGATATTCACAATTTGAAGGAATGAGTAGAAAGCTAAGCTTATTTATAAACTCGTTCCTCGGATCCCGATGAATAGAAACAACATATTCGTTGACAGAGAATTCCATCGAAGAGAAGACACTTCTACCGAGCACGAACACCATGAATTGTAAAAGATGCGCGAGAAGTAGACGGTTTATCAAGTCCAATGATACATCAGAGGCATCAACGCGGACTTGGATATGTGTATACCAAAAGCACAGAGAAAGCCAGGTTCTTGTGGATGGTGTGAAAACTTGTTTTATTCGGTAGCCGTTGTCTGTCTTACGTCAATATTCCCCCTTTATAAAGTTGGAACTCGGAATGATTCAGAAAACCTTCCACGCACACCATACAAGTCTGGAAACTACACTTTTCTACAAGCACATGCATCACAATCATATAAATAAGCAATTTCATTCGGCTGCAGCTCGTAACTTATCTTAACCGGCATATTGTGATTGCAAAATAAATTGACCCAATACATACTTCAACTTCATGCAAATCATAGCCACCTCGTATCAGACGTCTCCAACTACAACATAAATCATTGGATCTTGTATATTCCAGCGATACTTTATCCACATCTATGCTCTGGTCTCGAAAACAGTTCGATAGTTTTGATTAGAAATTGCAGTTTAGACGCGCTGCGTTCAATAAAACTGGTTAATTGGATTGCGATGAATACATCCTTCCATCGTCGCTGTTATTTAGAATTCTATCGCCGTTTGTCCCTGAATGATATATTTCTCATTTGACATGCTTCTTGAATAAAACTTTAATTATATCATGTTATCAACCGATGGCACGCGATAGATTATGAATGGAAGTAATTTAGACGCAGATTTATTTCTTCCGCTAGAGACTTAATGTAATTCAATCGAGTTCACATCTAACGAGGAATAAACAAGGAACGCTGTAACAGATCAATGCATGACCTTTTACTGTTGTCCACATGTTACTTCAATTATACGATCAACCAAAAGTTAACCAAAACAACATAATAGTGTGTATAATGGACGTGACAACTAATAAATAGGAGACGGTTAGACCATGTCCTAAGAAATCAGTCATGGTTATGTTATAAAACAACAACAGCAGCAACAGCAGCAGCAATAGCAACAACAACAGCAGCAACAGCAACAGCAGCAACAACAAAAGCAACAGCAACAACAACAACTATAGATAAAATATTTCACAAGATATGTTTGTAAAACATGTATTCCCAGTGGTAGCCAAATAGCCAAAAATGACCATATTCACATTTTTGATCTTAGAGTCAAAGGGGTCAACTACTGCTGGTGACCAACATCGCTTTACACTTTGAAGATCCTATACCCAACCGCTGTCGAGTAATTGACCGTGATCTATTTGGTTAAATGTCACAACGACCTTGACATTTTATTTACTGACCTCAAAATCAAAGGGGACATCTACTTTTGATGACCTATGGTCAAGCGTTATTTAGTAATTAAACAGAAAGCATTTTTATGTTAATGGTCACAGTGACCATCGACCTACTGACATTAAAATCAATAGGGGTAATGCACCGTTAATGACCAACCTTCATGTGAAGGTTGGGGTCCTAGGGCCACGCATTCTTGAGTTATTAAACGAAAACCATTAAGTCGACCGACCGACAGAAAGACCTACATCAGCAAAGTATACCCCCAATATACCCCCTCTTCAAAGTCGGGGGTGGGGGTAATGATATTAAAATTTTCCGAATCCATAATGATCGCGTGCATTTATTTGGCATGAGTGAAAATCTCTGTAGTATAGATTCTCTTCATTTTGTTATTCCTCTCCATAAATAACGTAAATAATGTCAGAGTCAGTACTGGGACACAGCGTGATTGATATTCGCCTAATTGCCAACAACTTCTCTGACTATATATACCACCCGAGTTAATTTAAGATAGTCATTGTTTATTAGCTTTGTTTACTTTAGTACTTTTCGTGAAACTATCAGTAAGCAGCAAGCGTTTGTCCCTTAGAGCGGCTGGGGATTTTTTGGTAAATTGCCGTACGCTGTTGTCACTCATGCAAGACGTGCCAGTTTATTACACTCGTCAAACGTGAATCAATACACCAGTGCGAGCGACAAGACATTTCAATTACATCGAGGACTTGGACAAAACGACCGCTTCCAATAAAAGACGAAATCAATGGGCAGAACGGAACCTATAAACACTAGATATACGACTAGCACAGGAACAATTGCGATGATCGGATACGTTTTATGACTCCCGTTAGGAAAGGATTTGTTTGGTAAAGATTGTCTAAACAAACAGAGCAGATAAAGGCGTTAAGTGTTAGTGATGTTTTGCCGGCGATAATGCTATACTGCGGTTATCTTCTATCACGCCCTAATTACAGATAAAACTTTATTAGCAATAAACACAATACACGGATTTGCTTTTTCGTATAGTCAGTAATTAGTCTGATTCTATCTTAACTACCTAATTTGTCGTACCATTGAGCATTATGTGTGCAAGTACAAGCAATTCACTAAATAAAATATGCACAGGTCGACTCAATCTATAACAATTGCATTAACCTACGGTTAAAGGAACAATGAAAAACATGCGATATGATAGAAGGGACGCCATCTTGTCTGTGATTTGGATTGGAACTTTCTATTTTCATAACCGATTTCATTTTGTACAAGAACATCTAACCAAAAAGATAAATCAAATATTGGCTGGCATAGTGCTTGATTGTTTGATCGTACTCAAAGTGGGCGTTGGGTTGTACTGCCGATATCCTTTCCGCTACCATAGCGTACTAATGCAGACTCGCCGGGATGGCCACTTCGGCCGTCCGTAGTTTTCGACTTAAATGCCCAAATTTGGGAATGTTCTGTCATGGGTATACAGGCATCCCATACTATAGGATATTACGGGCCCAGGCTCGTGCACAGGTTTTTGGGCCAGCTGAACCCCTTTAAAGAGGGCTTTGAACGTAGATTTTCCAAAACTGAAATTACTGGTCCTACCCGCCATTGCGGTACGATATGTCCCCTAGCAAAGTGTGGAGTATAATGCCGAGCACAAAGTATCAGTAGCTGGTTAAATAATCGGATTAAAGTTTATATCAAGAAAACAAAAGCATAGACTCATTGGAAATTTTGCTTTTTTTTCGTTCAGTGGGTGTTAGGCATTGGGCCGTGTGATTTTTGTCTGTTTTATTTTAGTTTTCTGTTGGGTGTTTCAGTTGAATGCTGCCTTAACTGTCCAATATTTCATTATCATTTTGTATCTGTTACATCCTTTGTTTGATCATTAAATCTTAAATTCAGAAAATTAATGTAATTGTGTGTATGTATGCAGAGCTACACACTTTTGTTGTGCCAAATTGACATACGAAAGTAGAATTATGACTCTAGTTTCGTATTTGCACTTCTTTAGCTTCATGTTTGTCTATTTGACTTGTACTTGTAAGCTGTGTGTTCATGTTCGTGTCTTTCGTGCTCTGTTGTTTCTGTTGAACGCTACCGTCCCTAATGCACCAAACATGTTGTTGAAAATGAATATCACTTTCTTTTATGCTGTAATAGATTTTCAAACATTAGAACAACATCTTTAGGTAATATATCATGGCCCACTACTAATAAATTTATTTCCCTTATGTCGAATAAAAGAAAATCAAAAATGCTAAATATTGCTAAATTCATCAAACATGCTATGTCTATGCGTGCTGACAACCTTAACGTCATTACTGTCTCTTAAATATTTCATGTTACTTGTTATTATGTCATTGAATTTGTTCTTGTATGTATATTTTTTTGTACATGTATATATTTCTTTGTAAATATGTTTTTGCAATATTTATTTGTTATTTGTAAATGGCCAAAAGCAATGTTCTTTGCTGATAATGCCAATAAACTTTGAACTTTGAACCTAATTTGTTATTAACTTTTCATGGGGTGCCGCGGTCGGTACCTGGGCGTGTCTTATCAATGATGAAATTATCGTACCAATACATTTATTACCGAGGTTATCATTCCCGATCCGTTCCGAAACGGCACTTGTTACTGGGTGGTATGTCAAAGCCCCAAACTTGAGCCCCAAAGTGAATCCGTTTGCCATACTTATTGAACAAGTGAATGTAGATCCAGGATACATGATTTTTGCTAGAATCTTAATTCATGAGTTCCCTTGATGACCATTAATTGTATACAAGTGTATATCACATACAATTGTATATGAAAATGTCAAATAAGATCAAGCCTTTTCTCATGTCATTCAGTTGTAATGGCGACATATAATTATGAAACACCCTGTATGTATAGAGGTGTATCCAAGCTCAGTTTTGATGACTTACTCGCGACTTGTTTTCAAAGCATGAATTTCATAAAACACTCATTAACTAATCGTTTATAAAACTTTTTATGTACTGGACATCAATATATGTGTTTGTGTTTCTTACGTATAATACAATTCGACGATCGGTGACTAAATATAATTGTTTACCACGTATTATAATATTTCCCCAATCCATAATGATTGTTATTTTGATCAATATATATGTCTAATAAAAACGTTGAAAAATTTTGGAATCCTCTTGGTATTGCCTCTAGACACTAAAAACGACGGTGTCTTTGGTCAGTCTTACGTTTGATCTGCTTCGGTTGTTGGATGAAAACAATTGTTGATGTGAAGACTAGATAAATCAAGATCAATAGACTCGCACGAACACTGCCTTCTTATATTTTAGTGAAAAAACGATTTTATAAAAAACCATAAACATGTATATCTGATTTGATTATCAAATTCGCCATCGTCATTTTATACATTTATGGATGTGTACCTTTATTTTAGCTTATGCAATTAAAATGATAATTTAGGCGTCATCACGAGATAGGGACACTTGGATTATTTTCTTGTTGTTGCTTTTTAGCTCATTTTAGACTATCTTAATGCATTTGCCAACAATATGCTTTTTATTTGAAAGAAATTTGACAATTTGTTATGAAGATACGTGAATTCTTGGCAACCCATTGTCAACATGCATAAAATACACAAATTGTGGTCATGTGTCTTATACAGAATTATGTAACATGGACATAACAATACTAGTAAATGAAAAGTTTCAACCGGTAAAAATGTGGACTACATCTAATTAGCTCAGTTGTTAATATGTCGTTGGAATCGGTACTTACAGGTACGAGCAATACTCTTTTTTGACATTTGCTACAGTCATGCTCTTCCCGTGTGACGAGGTTTACAGCAGCTGCTGCATGTCGAATAATGAACTACTAATAACTGACAATTAAGTATTCCAGAAAACTGGTTAGGTCAAAGACGTCATTAATTATTAAACGAAATAATTATGAAGCTCTGGTGAACTGAACAATTACGCTGGAATGTTCTGTGTGGTGTATAAACATTATCATTCCCGTAATTTCTGCCAATTCCAATTCCAGTATTTACGTAGAAAACAACAAACCGGACAGGGAACTGAAGTAGCCGAGCATGACCATAGCGAACGATAATATTAAGTCAGACAGGGAAGGCAGCACTCAACTTAACCAGCCGAACACAGAAAGCATTAAAAACATACAAGGCACAATGCCCGACGGAACCAACCGAGCACAGAAAACATAGAACACACACAAGGCGCAATGTCCAACTAAACAAGCAAGGCACATTGCCTACCACAAAAAAAACTTAACAAGAAAAATGAAACTAAATAGTAATTTATACACGGATCAAAAATTGCTATGACTTGAGTCCAATAGGAGTTATGTTTCCTTCTTCTATACAGACATATAACGTGGCTGAATGGACACATCGGTTATTTTCCTCTGTGATAACTAAGCTGAGACATCTAGAAGCGAGTAACCGCGGTCCACTTTTACTATTAAGACAGTTTGAATAGACGCCACACGCCTAACAATTATTCGTATGCAGGGCATAATAAAGTAATATAATCGATCAGGATTCCGGAACCTGATCTTTTTATTGAAGATAGTAATATTTATCCAACTTGGAAGTACTTCAGAAACAACTTCAGACGAGGGTTTAAGTTTAGCATTATTTTACATTTACATGCTCGCTATGTCCATGGAGTAGTTACTATAGTTACTATAGTTAATACACCAGCAACATATTCAAATAACACATCATCTGAAGCATAGTGAAAGGAACTATGTGTTTTGTTTTTACAGTAACTGAAATTCTGTCAAATTTGACTTGTAGCATTCCAGTCTTAAGTAGACAGATCCGTCAAAAATGCCAGACAAATGGTCTCCCGGTCGACTCGTATGTATACACAAAATGGAGAGAGGCTGCGAAACACAACGTATAACGTGTACGTCTCACGTCTGAGCATTTCGTCATCACTGTGCCTTTAGGTTCTAAAAGTAAAAGACTTGTCACAGACGAAATTATTGTGTGTAGTATGTCACACACGTATGCACCAGGAGCTGCATGTTTTATCTCCCATGGACTAATTGCATTTATATAAACAATCACATCTATTTTCGAAGAATTATGTTTCGAATGCCTCGTGATTTTACACACACACGTTGTGTTTCGAAAGAAACTTTACTTGCAACACGTACGTATAAAGGCACGAGTAGCTACACGTATAGGTAGTGGTAAACATTCATATCGCAACCTCCTCAGTCTTAGATATGTCGCTGTAGTGGTTTGTAACACGCAACCTGTCACTCTTTCCAACAGCAAATTGAAGTTCAAACCATTATAGACTAATGTGACTGCTTTGAACTGTGTTTTCGCAGTACATATATTTGTTTTGAAAACAAAGTCGATCTTATTTGTGAAATAATCAAATTACAGAGTAAAATTATGGGGAAAAAACTAAAACCAACATTGTTCCTGAGTTTATGTAGTATAATCAATGATCAGATGCTCGTCCTACGTGGATGTCATTAACTAATTTATTTCAGTCTAATGATGTGAGACAATTGCAATTATATGCTATTAAAGAATTTTCATCGATTCTAGCAAGTAATCAGATGATGTGAAATCGAATTCACAATACATACATATTTAATGCTACAAACATACGATACTGCGATTATTTCAAGCAACTTAAATTCTGAGGTCGATCTCATCTATTGATCGAGACACCGTGTCATGTTTTTCTTTCATTCGTGCATGAAGTATTGCATAACGTCTTATATACGAACATTGTCTTGATTGATCAATGTTTACCATAGTCATTTTTACCCGGCCACATCGATTGCTTAGAAGAAGAAGGTCGTAAGTACAAACATGTTATTTTGAGAAAACAAGAAAAACTGTTTGAAAACTACTCATATGGAAAAACAAGGTGTATCTACTTTGTTTTGGTCAACATGACCTGTTCAAATGTTCCATGAGAATAGGTGCATAAGGAGCGCCTTGTGATGCATTTTTTCAAGTATGTATTGGTCTTATAAGGTCGTAAATAACACTTACGACCTTTTTCGTCTAAGCCAGCGATAAATACGTTTATTCCATTATTCCATTCAGTGTCTTGTTGCTCCGTCGTATTTCCTTAGGCTTTTCCGTTCCTTGTGTTTTAGTTCGTTGTTAGTGTGAGGTTGTATCCTCGTTATTCATTTGTCAAGTATTAGTTCCAGTCTGTATAATAGTGTGCAACCTGTTTTGTTTAGTATTGTGATTCGTATCATTACGTCCGATTGTCTGCCTCTCTTTCAATTTCTGACGTTCTGACTATATATATATTCTGATTTGTTCACGTGGCGCTGTACCGTTCTGTAATTGTGTGTCACCTTTTCCAATTAAAAGTGATACCTTCAAATATCTATAATCATGTTCCATCAGCTAAATAGTTAACATCTCGTTATTACCGTCACTGTAAACGATAGTGACCACTAATTATTTACGATTTATTAATGTTGTCATTTCCAATATGTAATATATATACTTTACTAATTAGAAAGGCGAGAAAATATAACTTATATCTTTATCACAAAACGGCATCAAGTATTACTGGAAAATGTAAAAATCAATATAAGGTTTCGGTAATGGAAGGAACCGTAGATCTATGGGCTTAATTAATTGTATTCATTCCCCCGGCCTGAGAATGAAATATCGGTCTTAAATCCATGCTATAAGCTCGGATATATTGGAATGTATTCGACAGAGAGATCGAGTGAGTGAGAGCAGTGTTTCCGTTGATGATGAACTAGAAGACCGGAATGTGTTTTTTACAAGACGATTTATTATTATAATAAACAAGCATTCGTCGTGATATGTTTATAAAAATATAATTGATACGTATGATATATATAATATATATATATATATTTTAAAATATCCATTACTTTGCCTTGTTGTGATGTGTGTAGAAATATATGAAAAATATCCGGATTTATGTAAATAAAACGTGAAAGAAACTACTTTCATTTTGAAAGTATTGGTGAATTAAGTGTTGATCTTCATGCAATTATTGTAAATGTTTGTGATAGGACTTATTGTTAAACAACAGCAGCATCAATTGCTTCAGCGCAACTAGTTAGTGAAAGTTATTGGTTAGTTGAGTGAAAAAGCAGTTTCTCTTTGCGTGCAATTGATAACATAAACTACTTCACCAGATTGCAACTAATGTTTTGACACACAGAGGTGTTTTTAAGTGCTTGTGGGATAAACAAAACGCTGAAATATATGTAAAACAACATATACATATTGTTGGACTAATTAGAGCTTTCGAACGGTAAGTAAGAAATCTTTGTCTTTAGATGAAAAATGAAACGTTAATCATATACTGAGATATATAGCATCACGCGTGCTATGACAGTTTTACCATGATAGGGGAATACCAGTATTTATTATTCATTTAATTACGTCTGCAGGTATATCAATAACCGGTATTGTCGTCTGGCAATGCACGAGTGTTACACCATTTTTTTAACTTTCAAGGCGCTTCTAATTAGCCTATTTGTATGAAAATCAAAGGTGGTCATGTTGACCAAACTGAAGTTTAAAAAACTTGATTTTCCAAAAACTAAAAAATAGTTTTCAGACAGTTTTTTCTTGTTTTTTCAAATATTTATTTTGTACTTACAACCTTCTAATTCTAAGCCAGCGATATGACAATAAATTTATCAGTATATAATTATAAAATGATGTTAAGCCGACGAAAACAAGCTTAAATCTTAGTCTTTATTCATGTTTGTCTTTAAATGTTATTCCGTTATACGATATGTTTTTCAACAGGTTTTCAGATACTAATTGAGACATGTTATATGTTTGAGAATGATTTAAATACAATGAAGAATACTTTATTATATACTAAGAGCTGAATGAATTACGAAGAAGAATAAATGATAGAGTTTTCATACTGTTTAGATTTCTGATGTTGTATTTAAATGACAAATCTACCTTAGAACAAACACATGTGTAAGCTATAGAATAAAGACTTAAGTTGGGTCGGATCATTCAGTTCATGAAATTCTAGTTGAAGGAATATTATCAACACGTTCTCAATTTTCAGAAATGAATTTGTGAAACATGTCCATTATAGCGAGTGTATGTTAATACATGTATATCAGCATCTTCTGTTATTCCTTAATTAATCATCAAATAAAATGAGAGAGTAAGTAAAAAGTATATGTCACTAGTAATAGTACTGGCTATTAGTATTTTAGTATTTTTCGCCTCCTTTATTTTTAAAAAATGAATTGAAAACATGTCCTCTGTTACGAAAAATGTTATTAAGGGAACATATTTAGAAAACACAATTGTAATACTAATATATTATGCCAATACATACTGAGTGCCTTTGTTAGCATAAAAAATATATGTCTTTCATAAAACAATAAACACATAACTTATAATTAGCTTCCGACTGAAAATGTCTTCTTCAGATTATACTATACAAATAAATAACCACAGTGGTAATTTGACATAAATGGTACCAGTTTTGACACCAGATACATGTAAGCATTTAATAAATATAATTTTTGTTTGTTTTGATTGAATATCGTTAATATCTCATCTTGTAGTGATACAATTTTAATATTTTCAAGAGCGCGCTACACAATGAAATATAAACCATATTCAATCAAAACAAACAAATATCCTCTATACATTATTACAGGGTTTTTTAGCATAAATAAATCAGATTCACTTACATTGAAGATGGTTCAATTTGAACGTTTTCTGGACCGACGAATGTGACATGAATAACATTATTCAACCAATCTTCTATGGCGCCTCTAGAGAGTAAAACATAAAATAATGTAGAGTTGTTCCAAGACTAACCGATAACGTGTCTAAATAATGAAACTGAAATATTGCCAATAGGACAATTGGTTAAAAGATAATATTAAATAAGACACATTTAAACAAAATTCAAATGAGTTCACCGATGAAATTGTAATATGAACATGGTAACCGTCATTTCATTTTACACCGGCATTTCGAGAATATTGTTAAATTATCTTTTGTTTTCATGTGATAATCTTTGCCAGTTTTAGTTGAAATTCTGTGTTTGGGATGCTAATGTAAAATGTCTATAACACTGTCTAAAACTACATATAGTAGTATTACATGTGTATTGGAAAGGTTAATGATGATACATTATAAATGTGCAGGTGGTCCACAACTTCAGGCGAGTGTCTAAATGATGAGTATTCTCTTAATGGCGGGACAGAATACATGCAGGGAAAACATTTAACGTTTATAAATGGAATATACTATACTTACAACGTTTGCCCATGTAATATGGAACTGTTTGAAATTATGAAAATATCAGTGAGTTAGGTTAGTATACAGTTAATATTACGTTAAGAAAATACGATATTGTTTGAGGCACACTACGCGTAAATACTTTTATATACCGTTTTGAGTAGTAAGCATGGTATAATTTATACGACGGTCTATTTGACAATCACTTACGGGCATTATGGACAATTCTAATTGACATTTATTGCCAGAACGATAGGACGATTGGGAAACATTTGCATAGTAACTTTTTGTTTTCGTCTCATGTAAACTTAATAAAAACATTTTAATAAAATATTTTATTATAAGTATATATTTTGTCAGTTTAACGTTTTCGTGATATAAGTATTATTAATTGATACGCACGTTAGCCCTTTCTTTCTTAAATAAAAAAGTGCTTCATTTATGCATAATACAATAAGAACGCCCATATGTTAATGCAAACCTACACTCGCATAACATTATACGTCAATATGATTTATTCAACTATTGATGTAATTTCAAATTTGTCAACATCATTAACAACATATCCATGTATACGTTCATATGTACATTATAACATTTATTGTTAATGAATAAATCAATAATTATAATTAATTACGCATTCAGTTTTTAAGTTACCAGCATTTGCAAAAAAACTACCCGTTAGATCATCATCGACACTATCGAACACTGGTAATTAAATGGGTTGGTCTTCATTTTTCAGAGTAACTAGTAAGTAATAAAGTGAATTCTCATTGTATCAATTGTCCAGATAAAGCATCGGGTAAATCAATCGGTCCAAACTAGTGTCATACGTTGACTCTAACATTGTTTCTGGAAGAGATATCCCTGTTTTCCCACAACTGTGTGAACAAGAAGCAGTCGAAGACAGCCATATTTCCCGTGGAACGGAACATAATTGTGCCAAATATTATTGAACATAAACAAATTTTTTTTACATAAGTTGTGTGAACGTTTGGATTTTAATCCCAGGTTTACGATGACTTTGATCCAACCAGTTCCACTTTCAATGTGAAAGTTTCATCAAAATTCCTGAAGAAATATAGGAGTTGCACGCGGAAGAATTTGTCTTTATATCATACATGGGTACAAAATAAACAAAAGGCCATAATTATGTCAAAAATGGCCGAAATGGAAAATGTTGCCTCCCCTGGCCGATTTGTTAGTATTTTTTTTATCTTACCAGTGTACTTCTTATTCGGTGCACTGTCTTCCTGTTCAATAATTGATCATGCTTGTAAATTTAAGACGGAGAGAATTAGGTTGAGGTTTTCTATTTCATTACGATAACAAGGTTGGCTCTGGAATTGTTCCCCGCACAAAAATCAATGCCAGAGTTGCTCGTTTCCAGACGAGTCTTCAATTTGTATGAATTGAATTAAAATAATTCGAATAAAACTGTCATATGTAACAGGCGTCAGTCCCCGGAGGCTATCAAGCTTTCAATACGAAACATAAGTAGACGAACAATTCGTGTCGTAACTATGTTCCCTTTAATGTCACTTGATATTTTACAAAAAATATTCAAAATTTTGTCACATACGATATAAAGGGTACAGAAAGTTTAACAAACAAATCGAGTGAATCAAAAGATTTTTAACTGTCGTCGCGAGGATCATAGCTTATTCAGTTGGGCATTGTACCTTGTATGTTTTTATTTTTCCTGTGCTTGGTTGGTTCGGTTGGGCATTGTGCTTTTTGTGTTTTTAATGTTTTCTCTGCTCGGCTGGTTTAGCTGAGTGCTGCCTTCCCTGTCTGACTTAATATTATCTTTTAGACTGTCGTTTGTTATAAAATAGGTGAAATTTAGTAGTCATTATTATTTAATGATGGCATACGAGTATTATTGTTGTAATTGAATCACCTCTGGCAACGCAGTGGTGTCGTTATTTAGAATGTTGGTGTCATTTTAATTGACATTCAATATAGTGGTTTTATGTCTGGTATTTGCGTTTTTAAGTCAATCCTTCAATAAAGACAAATC
This sequence comes from Spisula solida, assembly GCA_947247005.1. NCBI lineage: Eukaryota > Metazoa > Mollusca > Bivalvia > Venerida > Mactridae > Spisula > Spisula solida. The sequence continues at coordinate 16,244,844 of OX365952.1, read as the reverse complement.
TGTCAGAAAAGGCCACTATTACAAACCTATCCTCAGAGACGCGTTTCAAGTTTTATCTCTTATAAGGCAATTTTTAATGGTATAGTAACCTGTTCAAAGAAACCGTTTGCGGTAAAAACAATGTGTAGCTGTTCTAAATGTAGTCTGGCTACCCGACTAGATAATATATTTTTTTCAATCTGAAGAGTTGTCTCCTTTAATTAAACATAGGGTATGTATAGACAGACTATTCTAAATGGTGTGTTAACAAATCTCGTCCGAACCAGATAGGGCAGTATGTAGACTGACTGCCTCTCGATGGATCCAAATTCAATTGTTATGTTATAACATAGTTAATTTATAATGTAATATATACAGTTAAATTTACGTAAATTGCTGCCGTATTCAATGACTCACTGTTGTCATCTTAATATTGTACAGTCCAGTTTTCTGAGAGTGACGTTGTAGTGTATATGTGTACGCAAATTATTACAACCATTGTATGAACAGGTAGAGCGAATATAGTAATACTATGTTAGTTTAGCATTGGACTTATATATTGCTATAACAGTAATATGGTTTAACACCGTAATATTGGACTCGACCACTACGTCACTGATTCTTACCCTGACTGGACTATACTAGTGATAATATTCTAAAACAAACCATGTCTATGATAAATATTACGCAAATTGTCGACCCTGTCTTAGACAAACAATGCAGGCATATTCTGTATTTCGTGAGCAAATATCGTCTTCAACTCACTGTTGCCGAAGCAGAAACATTATTGTTATACCCTGGTGATGAATACGAACTCCTGAACATCATAGACAGTAGCCAGATTGTCTGCCAGATTGTCCCTTATTTTTGCATCAATTTTCTCTTTTGAAAATTCATTCATTTTTTTAAATGAAATTGAGAAGAGTTTAGTTCAATATTGGTTTTGGCATGTTATATTTCTCCATTGCATTTAGTGTCTCTTACGAAAGCATGTTGCATTCCTCAAATCAGCCAGGCACCAATTTATGTCAAACACAACAAAACGGGTACACCATTTTCATTCAAATTCATGGAAGGAGACGTAAATTGTGCTTGCTGCCAGTTGGATAGAATCATCAAACTTATAAACGAAAATTAATATATTCTATCCAATGTGATCACAAAAAGGGATTTTTTATTTATAAACATGTTCATTTGTGCATTGTATGTATTTAATGTTAGTCATTAACCGTGTTTACAGCCAGGTTGTAAAAATGGAATCAAGAGCTACTTGAGGAAACTAATATCCGTCATATCTGAGCAGCATTGATCTAGTGGCGTGCAATAACGTGAAGTGTCATGCTGAAACACTGTTAAACAAGAGGAAGGTTAATTAATAATTCCCGTTATGACGAATATAATGTCTTAATTACAAATATATTGTCTGGATGCCATTGAGCGTGACGTATCAATATCGAGTAAGATGTTGTCTTGGTGATGTGTTGTCCTGAATGCCTGATAGAAGTTATTGAACTATAATGAAATAGTGGATGCATTACCATAAAGTAAGGTATAAATAGTTTGCACCTTTAGACACAGGTAAATGTAGCATCGATGAAGACTTTACAGAAAGTGATATATAGTTCTATTAGATATATATAATATATATATATATATATATACCGGTAATATATAATTGTTACAATTTTTGTTTTTCATTTTTTGTCTATGTATCTATCTAATCGTCTTCGGGCGGTTTTGCCCCTAAGGCCATTTCATTGTTTGTATTATTGTTTAATGATACAGTTACCTGTGCCTTTAGTGGAGTTGAATCTATGCTGAGAGGCGCCCACACCTATAACAGTGTGTAACACTTTCGAACGCATTTAGAACCGTCGGCTATTGCAAAGCAAGCAATAAAGAGTAGCGTTAATAACGAGAACCAATGTGGATATATCTCACCACACCACATAAGTAAGAGGTGGATACGACATGTATGGCATAGTGAGGTGGAAATCGAAGCGGCGAACCTGTCCAAGGGAGGTATTCAATATTGATCTTACTTGACGTAAGGATAAGGACAACCAATCAGAAGACACCATATCAAACTCTTGGTCAGTAACAGGCGATATGATTGGCTATCCTTTATCTCTAATTAAATAAGATCAATATTGAATACCTCCCAAAAAGGAGAAGGTACAGAGCAGTAATTACATGAGGGATACTAAGATTCGGAACGTATCGTTTTGTGGCTGGTTATGTCCTCTGGTATTTAAAACATTGCTACAGATATCGAGACTAATACTAAAGCATTATGGACACTGCGATTAATAGTGATAATGATTATGTACAAGACAAAACACTAACTAATTAATTGGCTTATTTGTGTACTCAGTGTATTGTACTTGTAACTAAAGCGACGTAAACTAGATAAAAGGAAATCTACCTACAGTATATTTGACAGTGTATGTTTTTATAAAGTCTGTGTTCGGCTGGTTAAGTTGAGTGCTGCCTTCCCTGTCCGACTTAATATTATCCTTATGGAAATGTAAAACACATGCTATTGAATTAAGTCATTGTGTAGTTAGGCTGTTCAGCGTACTTTACATGTTATTTCAATTGAAAACAATTCCAATAACACTTGAATTGATAGTGTGACTTAGTATTATTGCCGATCGCATACAAAACGTTAAAATATGTCCGTGGTGAAATGCTTATCTCTCCACTGCTATCTCATTAGACATTGGATCTACTTAAGGTTCTCTAAAACACAAAATAAGTAAAGATATCTCTAAAAAACTACTTGGACAGTAAGACAACATCTCAAAGAGGAACACAACTAACAACCTTTAAACTACAGACACAAAAAACAACTCAGCAAGAACAGTTTTTATGAGAACCAACTAAGAATGTTCTTATGTTTGTGGTTTTACTGTACACGATACCACTTATTTAGTTGTCACCATTCTTCCAAGAACTGAAATAGCACGTTAATTATTTCCTTCTACTGTATAACCACTCGAACCATTATGATGACGTATAGTTTATACATCGGTGACTATATGATGTTATTTCTAGGCATTATCGAGATGTCTTTTCATACTGGCAGGAATTGATTTTCAATTTTAGATTGAAAGCTTGTTAGATCCAAAAAAGCTTCCTTCTTTGTGCGCAATATTTTCCATACAATCTAATCATTAGTCATGCTTTTCTTGAGACAAAATTGATAGCTAAATAAAACACCACATTCACAGTGACTCTTTTCTATGCGACCGTCTATGTCTGTCGTATCATATTGTTTGTGTATCGATGACTCAATAGTATATACGCGCTTTGTTGATGGAAAGAAATACAATATACAACCTTATATCAACGTATATTTGTTAATTAAACGGACATTTAAACATTGTTTTTTATTATGTCCAAACATTGGAAGCACATACTTGACTAAAAAAGTTTAAGAACGACATGTCGTTCCAAACATGGATATAATAATAAATCAGACAGGGGGCGAACGCCACTCAACAGAAAAAACAAGGCACCAAAAGGCACAGAAACACACACAATAAAACAACGACCACATGATTATAATATTAAATTTTTAACAGTGCATAAATGGAACTTTAAACTCAAGGCGAACAGAAAAGGAATTACGAAACAGATTGATTATGCGTTGAATTTTTAAAAATACCGAAATGTTTCAAATTGGTTCCAATACTTTAAAGAATTAAGGAGGTTCCAATATTTGAAAGGATTAATGAGGTTCGGTGGTATTTGAGCTACCTTTAGTGTGTATATCAAATATGTTATATTAATGAAGAACACAGTCAGGACAGTGATTTCGCAGGCTCATAGCAGTTTAGTTTTGCTCGGCTAGTTTCAAGACATTCGTAGAACATTTTGGGAAACCTCTAAAAACTGAAATTTGTATTTTACCGAAACAGTTCGACATTAAACAACTTAAAACTTGGCATATGTAATAAAGTTCGCATGTAAAGTTTAGTTAAGAATGATCAAGTTACTTGTACTATTTTTAAATATATTTTATCACATGTAAATTTTAATGTTTGACCAAAAACAATTTAAACAAAATCATGGTTGAACAGCCTACCTTTTTTGATCATGCAACTACTAGAGTAACACTTGAATACGCTTTCGATACGTCGGTAGTTCTCCCGATTTTAGTTTATACTAATTTATTTAAGGTCGATTGTGAAACAAGTTTTTTCCAACTTATATTAATCACTCTCGACACCTCATTCCTGATGTAATCCATCGCCACGAGGGTATGAGAGAAGAGAAGCCAGTTCCCTTATATGCTGAGCGTCTAGCACGGGAATTTCTGGTACCATTTTTATTTCGTCTTTGGTATGACGCGGCCAGGGATCGAACCCGAGACCTACCGCACTCGAAGCGAACGCTCAACCACTAGGCTATCGAGGAGGCGATTTTAAAGTTCCCCTCTGCAGAAAACCCGCGATTCACTTTAAGATCTTTGTCACGAGAACAATTAGGCACAGTTAATGTGTCGATGTCGGCTTAACTGCGATCAAATTCATCATTGATCACTCGTTTGGGAAAATATTTCTTCTCAGTTTTCCACAATCATTATCATATTAACTTTTACCCATGCATCATTTACTTCAAATTCATTATATGGATCATTGCCGTCGTCTGTATTGCCCTCCCATGACCCGATATTTGTTTTTCTTGCTGCGATTGAATCGTTCTCCTGTAGCGTGTCCATAAAAGTTGTCTGCAAAGTGTTAATACTTTCAATTTAATTGGATGAATGTCAGTAACGAATTGGTTATTTACGTCAATCTTGTATAATTTCTTAAAGTCTCAGATTCAGACGAAATTTGATTACAAGCAAATGATAAATACCCAAATAACATGCGAAAACAATTATTTTTGAGGAAAAATTAAAGTGCAACAAAAAGTATTATTATATTTTATTATTTTTTATTTTATAACAGTATGTCTGGTATACTGTGACTATGCAATTACCTTATCCTGACATCGAGTCAACAAATTCCGGAGTAACCATGATTATACACGCAGCGCCAAGCTGGGGGGCATGCTCTTACCAGTTCAATGTATTTGGTTTGGGATTGAACCATTAAACTCCGCTTAAAGCAGTGATGCTATTTAACGGTTTATACATTGTAATATTCATCGGAGCTGTTGATCATGGCCATGTCATCCACATGTTGATAATAAAACAATTTGTAGAAGTTAGTACAGTTGATCACTTAATCCTAGGAGAATTAGTGATGTCAATCATTTGTTGTTTTCGACTGAAATTCTTGATATTAAGTCAGACAGGGAAGGCAGTACTCAACTGAACCAGTCGGGCACAGAAAACATTAAACAATGCCCAACTAAACAAGTAAAAGATCCACCCAAGCACCAAGCTCTCGAAAAGTAGAACTTCAGTTTCAGCAATCAAAAAGCTGAATGCCCTAGCTGAATGACCAAGCCCCAACAGTTCCAACAGTAAAACGGCTCCAATGCCTAGTTTTAGCTGTCAAAAATCCTTAAAAGTGGACCATTAACCAATCTGTCGAAAAGTAGAATGAATTGGTTTCAGCAATCAAAAAGCTGAATGCCCTAGCTGAATGACCAAGTCCCAACAGTTCAGACAGTAAAACAGCTCCAATGCCTGGTATAACTTTTATGTATGTAGGAGACTTAAGTAATGGTGTCTTTACAGTTTACATTTCGTAGACAAAGCAACTATTTTTATCATATTAGCGCCTGTTTGATCAATATCCAAGACGAAATATTACACATCGGATCGTTATTTCGTAAGATAATCCGATGTGCACTATTTAGCATTTAACTGTACGACCATTTCGGTTTTTACTGTCCCATTACGGCTATTAGTAATGAGTTTATTTCCGGAGTGTCTGGTCATTTTCTTCTTACGCTACTTCATGCAAGACTTCTAACTTCATTGTGCGGTTAATGAATGTAAGGTGAATATGTTTTGCCCGAGGGAACAAAACGCCATCCACCTTTTCTATGTGTATGTAAATGTCATCAATACAAATTGTCTTGTAGCCCAGTAAATGAAATAAAAAGGTCAGCTGAGAACCTTTTTCTGTATATCTTTATACAATTAATATGAACTACGGACATATAAAGTAATTTGCACATTGCTCGTATTTGTATCTATTTTGATTTCTTTAATTTAATTGTCGAAAAATTTCGTGGTTTTCACGAAACTAAAATTTTGAGGGGTACGAACATTCATGTTTTTCCCAATTTTGGAAGCCAAAAGTTTAAACAGACAGTAATTTGTCAAAAACACGATAGAATTAAATACACTAGTCTAGCTAATCACTAGTATTCACTAATAAGTGCCATTATCCCGAAATACTTTATGGTGTGTTCACAAATTTCTTTGTTGTGAGGTTTTCTAACCTTTTCTGTTATATTTCTTTATCAATTTTATTGATGCTCAGAATATCATACCTTATAAATATATATTTCTGTTGGCTTTCTGTATATTGGTCTTGTGATACGTGCGTCCACCAAAGGAGCTAGGGTTGTGTGCTTTAGCCCATTCCCAAACTACTTTAATGATTACGATGATATCGCTTGGCACGCTGACCGTGTATGAGTATGAAAGTAGTTTCAGATTTGTGTGGTCCATTATCATCAGTGTGAATATACCACGTGGTATTTACATAAAGTTTGGCTAAGAACACAAGCAGAACTATGTCAACAAAAAGTTAAAATCTTGTTAAAATCGGTCAAAGAATAAAATACTTACGGTTGTTTTTTCACTTTTTGTTAACATATTGCTACTTGCGTTCTTAGCCAAAAATAACTTCAAAAAACACGTGGTTGGTCCACAATTATAACGACACCTTATGTTTACTGATATACAGATTTGAGATACTAAATCCAAAATAAAATGTATTACTTTGTAGTAGTAATAATAGCCGACAAACATTTAAACTGATTTCTGTAGCATATGTAGTGGGCATAATTATTTTTTGCTGTTGGAATGTGGTTATTTTACCTGGGATTATGAATTGTTCAAAGTAGGTCACTCGGCTGGGGGAGTTCGGCTCAAATGTATTGCTGAAACTAGGTCATTTAGCTGAAACCTTGATAATGAGCTTTTTCTTCTTTTGTCTACCTTTTAGGACTTCTGACAGCTTAAACTAGGTATTTCGGCCATTTTACTGTCGGAACTATGTCATTCAGCTTGGGCATTCAACTATTTGGGTGCTGAAACTACTAGTAGTTCATTTAGAATTTCGACAGCTTGGACATGGGGGGATTTTACCTTGTTTAGTTAGGCATTGTGCCTTTTATGTTTTTATGTTTCTGTGCTCGGCTGGTTTAGGTGGGCATTGTGCCTTTTATGGTTTTATGTTTCTGTGCTCGGCTGGTTTAGGTGGGCATTGTGCCTTTTACGTTTTTATGTTTCTGTGCTCGGCTGGTTTAGGTGGGCATTGTATCTTGTGTGTGTTTTTATATTTTCTGTGCTCGGCTGGTTTAGGTGGGCATTGTATCTTGTGTGTTTTTTTATATTTTCTGTGCTCGGCTGGTTTAGGTGGGCATTGTATCTTGTGTGTGTTTTTATGTTTTCTGTGCTCGGCTGGTTTAGGTGGGCATTGTATCTTGTGTGTGTTTTTATATTTTCTGTGCTCGGCTAGTTTAGGTGGGCATTGTATCTTGTGTGTGTTTTTATATTTTCTGTGCTCGGCTGGTTTAGGTGGGCATTGTATCTTGTGTGTTTTTATGTTTTCTGTTCTCGGCTGGTGTAGGTGGGCATTGTATCGTGTGTGTTTTTATGTTTTCTGTTCTCGGCTGGTGTAGGTGGTCATAGTATCTTGTGTGTTTTTTTATGTTTCTGTGCTCGGCTGGTTTAGGTGGGTATAGTATATTGTGTGTTTTTATGTTTTCTGTTCTCGGCTGGTGTAGGTGGGCATTGTATCGTGTGTGTTTTTATGTTTTCTGTTCTCGGCTGGTGTAGGTGGGCATTGTATCGTGTGTGTTTTTATGTTTTCTGTTCTCGGCTGGTGTAGGTGGTCATAGTATCTTGTGTGTTTTTTTATGTTTCTGTGCTCGGCTGGTTTAGGTGGGCATTGTATCTTGTGTGTGTTTTTATGTTTTCTGTTCTCGGCTGGTGTAGGTGGGCATTGTATCTTGTGTGTGTTTTTATGTTTTCTGTGCTCGGCTGGTTTAGGTGGTCATAGTATCTTGTGTGTTTTTTTATGTTTCTGTGCTCGGCTGGTTTAGGTGGGCATTGTATCTTGTGTGTTTTTATGTTTTCTGTTCTCGGCTGGTGTAGGTGGTCATTGTATCGTGTGTGTTTTTATGTTTTCTGTTCTCGGCTGGTGTAGGTGGGCATAGTATCTTGTGTGTTTTTTATGTTTCTGTGTTCGGCTGGTTTAGTAGGGCATTGTATCTTGTGTGTGTTTTATGATTTCTGTTCTCGGCTGGTTTAGTAGGGCATTGTATCTTGTGTGTGTTTTATGATTTCTGTGCTCGGTTGGTTTAGGTGGATATTGTATCTTGTGTGTTGTTTATGTTTTCTGTTCTCGGCTGGTTTAGTAGGGCATTGTATCTTGTGTGTGTTTTATGATTTCTGTGCTCGGTTGGTTTAGTAGGGCATTGTATCTTGTGTGTGTTTTATGATTTCTGTGCTCGGCTGGTTTAGTAGGGCATTGTATCTTGTGTGTGTTTTATGATTTCTGTGCTCGGCTGGTTTAGTAGGGCATTGTATCTTGTGTGGTTTTTTATGTTTCTGTGCTCGGCTGGTTTAGGTGGGCATTGTATCTTGTGTGTTGTTTATGTTTTCTGTTCTCGGCTGGTTTAGTAGGGCATTGTATCTTGTGTGTGTTTTATGATTTCTGTGCTCGGTTGGTTAAGTGGATATTGTATATTGTGTGTTTTTTATGTTTTCTGTGGTCGGCTGGTTAAGCTGAGTGCTACCATCTCTGTCTGGCTGAATATTATTTTCTTTATACAAATATGCTTATAATTCAAATATTACATACTTATAAAAGTATACAATTCAAGGATATCGGATGACTGCGATTAATTATTTAGGACACATGTAGCATCTTTGCTTTTTCTACATGCATATGAATTGCATTGCAAAGACATTGATAGATATATACGTTCATTATATATTGATAAAAAGGTGATGTGTCGATGTTTGCATGAAATTGCAGTTGGTCATTGTCGTAGATATAAGAATTAAAATGGTGAAATATGAAATTTTACCCTTATTCCATTCGCCGCAAAAGCATACCGCTTTGCTGTCTATTCATGGAAGCGCGATGTTATGGACAACATTGAAGCTAATTAAACTAGTTGATATAAGGTATGTACCTTATTATATGTATAATATTATATCCATAGTGATAAGTTAAAAGATCGAGGGTTTTATAGTAATATACATACGCGTGATAATAAGATTTGTATCAGTAAGAATAGAGGAAATAAATTAGATAAAACGTGTCATTCATTCACATAGCCGACAGTATCAATTTAATCATCCCAACCCCTGTGGGCACCACAGCTTCTGTCAAGCGTACTGATTCAGCTCAATAAAATGGCGCGCAATTATATTAATTGCACAATTCCTGCAATACTACGATATTTGCATTATTTGTGTTTTATATATATGTCGACATTTAATGCACCCTTCTATATATAACCGTATATCCAAAAATAAAAAAATGTAACTAAATTAGTAACTTAATACCACATCATGTGATAAAATGTTTCAAAACCGAATGCATTTAGCCGTTTGGCTAATCAGGCGTATAAACGATATATTTTATTATATAATTATTATACCCCTGATGAGCAAAAAGTAATATGACGGAATTATTTTGATTTATCTATATATGCCAGTTACAAAATGTTTTGCTCCAGACTTTCAATTGGTATGTAATACGAATGTAATGATAAAATTGATATTTCAACTTTTCTCAAACTTGTTAGGACTTTTTGCGGCTGAAATTAGGACATGCAACTGTTTAGTTTTATTTTCTCGTTCAGTTTGTATTTGACATTGTGTCGTGTGATTGTGATCTGTGTTATGTCTGTTTTCTGTGCACGGCGGTTTCTGTTGATCGAGCACTGCCTTGCTTGTCCGATGTGTCATTATCGCTTTGTCTTAGGCACTTTCCTACAGTATGAGCATCAGTTATTACCTTAATATCGCATGTTTATAAACATACGTTGGAAGCGTTATCTATAATTTAGATCTCTTCAATTGAGTATGGTTAATGGTAGTCTGTCTATACATACCCTATGTTTAATTAAAGGAGACAATTCTTCAGTCTATAATTTTTTCATGTAATTAATTCCCTTTGCACCCTCAAACATAGGTCAAGCCCAAAATAAAATCTAGCTGAAATTGAAAACAAAATTATGATAAATGATTGAAAAAAAAAATATTATCTAGCCGGGTAGCCAGATTAGGTTAATGGTAATGAGTATATTAATTTATATGAAACCTATTGAGGAAGACAGGCAGAATGTCATAATTATACATCGTAAATATTGTATTAACCAACTCACTGCATCTTTTGAAATTTTTACAACGATTTGTGGACAACATTTCTCTGGCATGTGTAAACATACATGGATGATGTTGCTACAGTTTCTGTCCATTTTATGGAAACCATAAGAAGTATACTAAATTCACCAGAGGACGACTTATAGACGTTTGGGGGTATATGATTGGACAGGTACTTGAGGCTTGAGTATAAGCATTGACACGCTCTTGATGTGCGAAGGATTATTACACAATGACAAAGTGACTTTCTAAGGCAACCATAACTAATGCAGTAGGACATTGCGTGTCTATTTCAGAAAGCTCTTCGGCGCTTTTAATCTCAAGTGTGTACGAGATCTAGCTAAGACTGACTGGTACAGACTGTAACGGTTAGCATCGGACACTTTCTACAACCAAATTGTATTAATCGTATAAAGCGATATTACATTGGCATTCATGAATGTGACTGCTTTGTCTATCATTCGTATTGTAGTCCCTGGAAATGACTGCTGGGTATGCATCGAGTGTCTCTTGTGCTCCTTGACGCATTGGAATTACTTTACAGCTATACTCAGTAATTTGATAGAATTATGTCCATATAACGGGGAATAATTTAATTTAGAAACAATGTATTATTTGTGGACAATGTTTCGTTTTGCCAAATTAGAAATAACATATTCTTTTCAGGTGTGAACGAAAATAATTACTTAAACCTTATTCTAACACGATCTGCGGATTAATCAATTAAACAAAGAGCACACAAGAGCATGTTTTATTATCCCCACATACCTATCAAATTGGCTGTTACTATTTACGCCCCGGACCACGTGACATATCTATGAATGAATGAACGTAAACTTATCGTAAAAACTTCCAAGAGTCGCCAACAAGGCGAGTTGCACGAGAATCCAGTGTTACAGCTATGACGCATCTATTTTTAGAAACTCCAATATAGTCTCGAAACTAAGTTTCATGAAAACTTCTGATTATCAATTCATTTATATCTTTCATTTCATGAAATAGATACCCTATCTACTTGTGTAATTAAAATTGTTTCAATGTTTAGAATGTGTTATTTCCTTCAGAAAATTACGAAGGTAGTTTTCATTAACGAGGGAGGTAATTGTACCAGCTCATAAGCCACTCAATTTCAGCGTGGAATTGTGTTAAATGTCAACTGGGTCAAAATGGAATGCGCACAGTTAAATAGTGCGGGATATTATCGTGTTTAGAATCGAAATAAAAACTCTGTTCTTGTATTTTGTCGGTGAATAAAACACGGGCACTCGTTCGGATGCGGAAAATTAAATCACTCGTGCTACGCACTCGTGATTTAATTTTTCCGCAGCCGAACTCCTGCCCATGTTTTATTCACCGACAAAATACGCGAACAGATTTTTATTTCTTAAGTAAGTGTTACTGCTTTGGTGGTCATTAGACTTTGCATAACATGTTAAAAAATCATGAGAAAACAGACAGGAAAGGCAGCACTCAACAAAAACAGCCTAGCTCGAAAGGCACATACAAGGGGTCAAAAAGGTCCTAAAACTTTAAGAGTTACTATAAATGAAATATACGGAAATGATGTTTGAAACTAAAGGCACCGATAGTTCGCGCACACTTGATTAAATGGTCATACCAAATTTCCCTGCCTTTCTGGTTTATCATAGAGGCACTTTTAACGACGAGAATGGTTTAAATCATATCACGGTGTCATCCTATTGTATAATTCCTTACATCGTACAAATAGTTATATAGTTTTCACTCTCGAAGAGTGTGTTATTATTATCATTATTATATTTTGTAAATAATAATTATGCTGTAGATGATAAGTCTATTAATATGAATAAATACATCTGTTCTGTTCTGTTCTGTTCTTCTGTCTATCACAATAATATGGCCTAATGTTATCAAGTCTAGGTTTTGATCAATAATGAAGGAAGACAATTAAAGTAACAGAAAAGCGAGATTAAAATGAACAAGCGACACTTTCAAGTATGTATCAAACACCGGACACCATTAACGTATAGCCTTTCAGTAGTTATTGTTAGCAGGCATCGACACATGTAAAACTGTCAGCCGGGAATATAAATCGATACATCTATAAATCAATATGATTAAGGCTGGTGAATGATTTATATTTTAATAGTTACGTTGCAGATTATCTCATTGATCGCGGGATGTCATAACGAGATGTTATCGTCACGTGAACGCTCTGTGCCACGTGATTTAATGGACACCATTACTGTTGTTTAATACCTGTATTTCTTACGAACTACATACGATGCCGAATCATTTTCACACCATTATAGATAATGTCAAAACATTCTGGACGAGTCAATATTTTTAATTAGTCCCGATGTATCAGATAATATTATTGTAACCTGACATATGTTTGAATAAATATTCTAAAATAGCATAGACAGAGTGGATGGGTGATATACTGTTTAATGTACTTTGAGTTATTTTAAATTTCCCTGAATATGCGATATGAGTCACCATAGTATGTTTTTATTTATTTCTTTAGTTTGTTTTGGTTTTGCTGAGTAAACAGTATCGGACATGGTGTGCAATGTTTAACATGTATGTAATGTACTTGTTCAGTTATTTTATGTTTCGCTGAATATGCAATAATGAGTCTTCATGATATGTTAAAAATTGTTGAGGTATGTTAAATTTTGCAAGCAGTATGGGGCTGTATGCGCTATCATTTTTTATCATGTAAATTAAATGTGCTATTAAGCTATTTTACAATTTGCTGAATATGCAATATTGGTAATCACGTGATATCATTGTTTGTCATAATGTACTTATCTACGTCTTTTACGTTTTGCTGAATATGCAATATTGGTAATCACGTGATATCATTGTTTGACATATAATGTTCTTATTTACGTCTTTTAAATTTTGCTGAATATGCAAAATTGGTCATCGGGTGATATCGTTGTTTTATGACGAATAGTGTGCATGATATTAAGATATTCTAGGTTTGTTTCGCTGTTTACATGTATGCAATATGAGTGATCATGTGTTGTCGTTGTTTATCGTACAATTGCTTTAATAGGTTGTACATACTTATTTCTCGTAGTCCCAAACATTTGTAATATAGTTGTGAATTAGGGATCATAAACTACATGGTAGCATTAGAGGAAATATGATGCTATCCAGTCACACACCCCTCCATTATTATACCACTACTATAAGCTGTCGTGGCATGCAATTGGACTTGGAAACTGGGTCATCAGCTAGGGCGATCAGTTCTTTGGTTTACTGATACTAATGATTTATTACACTCTTCGACAGCTTGGACTTGGGCGGATCTTTGCTTGTTTAGTTGGGCATTGTGTCTTGTATGTGTTTTATGTTTCCTGTGCTCGGCTGGTTAAGTTGATTGCTGCCTTCCCAGTCTGACTTAATACAATTTCTTTTTGAACACATTTTAATATTTCGTATCATAATAACCTATAGCACATGGAGATGTAGTGATTGCAGTTGAGTTGAAAGATGTAAGCTGCATCTTTTAACGTGCATACAACAGTTGTGAATGAACCCCACCTAGTATTGGTGTTATATTTGCAAATCGTCCTATATAAGGACAAGTGTAGAGTACAATTGTAGAGCACGCAAAAGTACATCTAGTTTTATTCCAATAACAGACACACATAACTATGCTTAACTTCCAAAATATACATGCACATTATAAATGCTGGAGTGTACAGGTATAGTTGGTGATGATTTAGCTATACGCAACATTTTTACTTCTCGGCCAAAAATTAGGAACATGAACAAATGATAGAGCTATTACTTGATATTTTTCTTTCTTGTTCTTATTATATCAAGCACATCACTAGGGAATATGTAAAATCAGTTATGACTTCTATATATAGAATTATCGGCTCCACACTCGTGTCTCGTATCTAATTCTGGAGTGAGCAACGGTCTGACTATTTCCATTGTTAATTCTTGTTGGCTTATCTATTTACAATTCCATTGAATGAACAAGCACTTGTGGATTGATTTCTCCTGATTGACCTTCTGTATTACCGTGATGGACAGGAATCTATTTAGAATACAGGACGCTAAACGAGGCACTTGACCAACGAAGTAGGGTATGTTCATTTGGTCAACAACCCAACCAAATGGCGGCCATGTACTCGATGTTAAGTAGATATTCAACGAAATGGAAATACATCATTTACTTCTGCTGCCATTTATGTCTTATTATAGATTATTCTCGACTTATGCATTGGTCTCATTACAGACACATGTTTAGTGGTTTTGGTGAGGCATTCCTATTACTTGTACAGTGCCCATTATAATATAGTTTATAGTTCTAATTAAACTTGGTTAGAATATTCAATATCTGATTATTAGACGGTCACAATTGTACTAGTTTTTGAAACTGCAGTTATTAAATGAGTCAAAAAGAAGATAAAAATAAATATGAAGATGCTCTGAATTAAACAAACATCTTTTTATGACGAAGTTACGCTTCAAGCCGGAAAAAGACACATTATATTTTGCACCTATAGGGTACCAATCAATGTATGATTTTTACACTTCATAAACGAAAATTATGAATTACCTTCAAATATATTGTTGGTTTATTGTCCTGCAAACACTGTTATTGTAACTCATGAGTAAATGGGGGGGGGGGAATAACCTCTGTTTACTTATTGTTGGTGGGTTATATATATATAATTATATAGTGTATACTAGTATTAAATGCATGTACTAGTATATATATATACGATTTCTGGAACCTGAAAATATTTATAATTTGTTCATTTCGTCATATTGTATATGATATATACGTTCTGGAAACCGATTAGGTTTTAATGAATTATGTCGCCAACATATAGTATAGTAGTGGAGACATATTGATTTGTTTGCTTGAGGTCTGAACGTATGTCTGTTTGGATGATGTATGTATGTCTCGCTGTCACAAAGTCTGTCCGTGCTTGTTCTCCTTTAACTTGTTCTCCTTAACCATTGGTATGATTTCAATGAAACTTTACAAGAATAGTTGGTACTAAGCCTAGTTGTGCATATCATCAGGAATTGTAGGGAGGAAGAATATTACCAAGCTTATGACACTTTCTTGGAGACATATACATGTATATATAGAGTTATATAATAGTGTGACTCATGACGTCATGATTTTAGTTTGAGATATATTAGTATATATAGTTATAATTTTATGCCCATTTAAGACCATTAGACCATTTTCATGTTTATTTGTTGGGATATCTATGAGTTTGTGCACTTTGCATGTAAGTTAGTCTTGAAAATTTGACTTGACTTGACTATGAAAACGAGTTCCGTGACCTAGTGTGTTACATCATATTTTGTGTCAGAATAGATTTTTCTACTTCCTTGCAAAAAATGAACCAAATCTAAGGGAGGAATCGAAACCGCTCCAATATCCTTAACAGACATTCAAGTGTTGGCGCGAATCTCTATCGGCCAATCAAAATGCAAGATGTTACATTCACATTGAGTTTATTTGAAACATTCAGCATTGGCCTCTTTTAAATTAAATGTTGTTTTTTTGTTCGGACGTTCGAATGTTATGATCATGCCTTCTTTTAGATAGATAGTATTTTAACATTGCAATGCCCCTTGGCACATTGCCTTTCCGCTATTTATGTGCCAACTATTATTTCATAAATCCTCTTTTCATTCTTCGCTTGTAAATCTCATATAAAATGATTCAATTTTCTTTTCTCATGACAAGTTCCTAAAAAGGTTAAACGGATTGGTATAAGATCGCATTTCGCGAGAGTTTTTTTTTCATTACAATGTTGGTGCCATTCTGTGTTTCACGAATGTCATGAAGTGCTATTAAAATGCCATTCCATTCCACGAGCACGACCTATATGAATTCCATTGTCTTTTAAAATAGCGTAAAACCAATGTTCAAAGTAATATGTTCGTCTTCCAAGCGTGGGTGCACAGGACATTGAACGTTGATCTTCGGATGTATAAGTACATGTGTACTATGTGTGGTGTTCAGTCGAACCAACCAAACCGGAGACGTTCGGATAAGAGAACAACTTCCGTTTAGAGGTTTTGTGTCAGCTTAAAATCAAGTGTAGTACAGACAATATTATGAATGCATAATGCTTTCCGGTGTCCCATAAGACTCGTCAAGTGTTCATTCCTTTTATACTAAAAAGAAAAAACATGACCGTTAGCTCCGAATTTAAACTCGCCAGGTCTTTTTTATAAGCCTCGGCAGACAATTATCACGGCTAGTGATTAGCACTTGTGTACCGCATAAAATTTGTCAGCTATACTCACGCGACACCGGCATTCCTTCATTGGATACCCAAGGTCACGAGTAGTTTGGGTTTGTCGATGTCATAAGCTGTTCAGATTCAAAGGGTCCTTCTAAATGCAACTGTTT
The DNA here is from genome assembly GCA_947247005.1 of Spisula solida. Taxonomy (NCBI): domain Eukaryota; kingdom Metazoa; phylum Mollusca; class Bivalvia; order Venerida; family Mactridae; genus Spisula; species Spisula solida. The sequence goes on along the minus strand of OX365952.1, from coordinate 16,227,940 downwards.
GGACGTTTCTGGCAGCAGAGCAAGATATTACTGATTTGCTAATTCCATTAAAACAAGGAGGTGAACGTCCACCTCTCTGATTGACTTGGATCCTGAGCAGAGGTGAACAGTTGTTCGGTTAAAACGAACACAGGCACTATTAGATAGACAATTACTACGATATTTTAGTTACTATTCATGTTTTCCTTAGTCATAATGGATATTAATTCAAGTCATAGTGAACATATCGTTTTTTAACAAACTTAGTAAATGGACAACAATACAATCACCCTTGGTTCAAATGCCAACACAAATGTGACTTATACAATACATGGACGTTTGTAATAATACAGTTCCTAGGTCGAATGTCGATAAAACAAATATTGGATGTAACCTACAAAGCTTTTACCGTTTTACGTTATAAACGAGAGCATGGTAAACTTGCGAGACAATATGTCTTTTAACACAATGAAATGGCAATGTAATGGACCGCTTCCGCAAGAACGGATATATACCAGACAAAAAGGAACGTTTACATTAAAACATACCTTATATATATCTTCACTTTCGCGGCTTATGGAGATCAATAACTGCGATTTTTTACATTGTTTATCGATAAACTGAAACACTCTTTATTGCCGAAAACAGTTTAACAATAATAAAAATACCGTTAATTGAAGCCCACTGTTTCCATCAGGCGCAACCATATTTCCAGTGTTTTTCTCTACAGCCTAACACTAGAGCAAAAGAATGGTACTTCTCTTAAGTGGAGTTATCATTCAAAATTACCTCTCTTTATGGTTAATTATTAAATAAGTGTGTCATTTATTGTGGATTGAGTACATAGGCTTGCTTGAAATATTCATTTTTGGGGATCTATGTCTGACTCTTACGCGGATGGCTAGGCGCTGCAGTATTTACTTGTCCATGGTTCTGGTATATATACCTTGTCATGTACTGCTATATACTAGAGAAACCGTAAAAATATAGCAGTGTTTGTTAAGTACAAATTAAAGTGTTATAAACTACAATTTTATCATGTATATTGCCGTTCGCTATACATCATTGTCACAACAGTAATATACCTAGATATGCATCGGAGACTTCATTGAATTCGGTCACACTGATACGATACCAGAAGGCAATATGAGACAGATAATTATGACAAGTTAAATGCTCCTATACATGTATATGAACTGTGTACAGATCAATGGAGGGATGTTCATAATTGTAACATTCAAGAATATAAACAGCTTATCCTGAAAACAAAATACCTGAATCTTCTCACAAATGGTACCAATTTTCCCATTGATTTGCCGTTCAGTATTTACAAAGAGACTCTTTGCCGATGAATTCCATCGGGAATGAGGCGACGAGAGTGTGTCATTCATTGTGGGTGAGTATATAGCCTTGCTTTGAATATCCATTTTGGGGGATATGGATTGTTCGTTTTATGTCTGACTCTTGCATGGGTGGCTAGGCACTGCCGCCGTTTCTGTGTGGCTTTGGATTGTCTTGGCGCTGAAGTATTAAATTTAAACTTTTTTACGATCCAAAATAATAAGTTTACATCATTATGTATGTCGTCAATTGATTATAGAGATTGATCAGTAAAATAACAATGGAACTAACTTTGTTGTCACTTTCATTCTTTTAGAAGCTGCATGGTTCCAGTATAATGTAGACAAAGAAATGTAACGTCAAAGGCGCCGGGTTTTAAATATGCTTTTCGTCATCATGACGCCATTGTTATCACGCCGTGACGTTCCAATTGGAACGTGATTATTTCAATAAAAGCATATAATAAACAGAAAATTTATTAATTTTTTAGGCAAGGTCAAATTTTGCTTTACTCGTGAACATTAATGAAATATGGAATTATATGCTCTATGAAATAAATTCGATCTTACACCAACAAATATCCTCTACGTAATGAGAGATTGGCGGCGAAATGAGATATGGGACAGAATAAAGAGGAAGTGCAGCTTAAAGATATCCTATGGTCCATCTAAACAAGTTGCAACAAATCCTATTTCTCATCGTATTGACTGAACCATCCGTAATTATTAGAATCATTCCGATAAAATTACATCGGAAACTATTTCTCCATTTTGCATTGTATAACGTGACACAACTTCGATTAAATAAAATTAATTCAAAACAATCCTGGAAGTTTTATGAAATTTTAGCACTATGATTCTAGTTACGGATGTTGTAGTCAATGTCTTCACAAAAGAAAAGTGTATTGTTTTTGTTGTAGCTTGTTCAGTTTGGTATATCATACATACTACACGTTTAAGGTGAAACCATATCATAAAAAATAAGCATTAAAATGTTAAATCCAACACTCATTAAATAAATAATATTTCCTGGCGCATATAATTATCGCATGTAAAATGTATGAATATTTAATTAAGACAATTTGATTAAAATATAATTATATATTCGGGACCAGTATTGCTGTTGCTATTGTTGTGGTGGAACCATATTATAAAAAATAAGAACTAAAATGTTAAATCAAACACTCAATAAATAAATACTATTTCATGGCGTATATATTTATCGCACGTAAAATGTTATGAATATGTAATTGAGTCAATTTGATTGAAGTAGAAATATATATATACGGTACCAGTATTTCTGTTGCTATTTTTGTCGCCAATATAATTAGAACATCCCACTTATACACTGCCCACCAAAAATAAGTATACACATGTTATTTGACAACTTACTTGCCTGTAATAATACTATTTGCAGAACAGTGAAGAAACAATATATTTGAAGAAAAGGAACATTTTTGTTTATTGAATGGAAAGGACATAGTATTACATTAATTGGTACCCTAGGTGCAAAATCTAAAGTTTCTTTGTCCCTCTTGAATGGTAACTTAGTCACAAAAAGATGGCAAATTCAGCCTTTTTGATCACATGGTTAATTTAGTTGTGAACATTTTCATCTTTATTTCTATCTCTATTTTGACCCATTTAGTAACTGAAGTTTCAGAACCTCACATAATTGTGACCGTCTGATAAACAGATATTGAATATTTTAACCAAGTTTAATTTTGCAACAATTATTTACTGTATACTTATTTTTGGTAGGCACTGTATATCATAAACAAATCGTTTTGATGTTATAATCTCTTTCATTTTGTGTTCCAGGTCCTAGTATTTCCATTATAATATTTATACAATGTTCCAACAACATTTGATAAGGTTTAACATGTTTTTCTTGTGAAGATTTTGCAAGTTGACACACATTGGACTGATGGAATTTTCATAAAACATAACGATCAGCAATTTTGTAAACGAATTATTACTGCTTTACAAAATGACGTCTACGTGGTGATAAGCCCAACCAGCATTCAAGCCTCTGTGATAACAAAATGAGATCTGCGTTTTGCATTTTGGATGTGATACAATATGAGAATAGAAAAGGAACACGTATGTCCATGTTATTCTTGCTACTTTGGTCCCAGACAATAAGGTGTATCAGTAACCCGGAAAACGAAGACATTATGTCAAAGCATGCCAAATGTATCGTGTGAATATTTCGAAATTTAGTAGCAGACTGTTTGATATCGTATTATTTGCACAACGTTGTCTTAATCGGTTTTGTTCAAGTTAACGTTAAGGAGACATGGATATTGATTGATTTACCTTTATCAAAGTTTCAGTAGTATATTTTGATTACCCAGTCATGTTACTGGGCCAAGTAATTCCAGACATTTCAACGATGCTTTTTTCGCCGCAAATGACATTTAAGAATATTTAAAATGTAACAAGAATGTCGGAAGATTACACTTCGAAAGCTGTTTGATATTTCATCCGAACAATGTGGAGTTTACCAGCATGATGGTACAGTAAGTCCACGATTGTTCGATTCCTTCACATTACGGCATTAATTATACATATAACTTCAAGTAATACGGTATATTAAAGGTTCTGCCTCACAGATTGGGCTAAATCTTTTGTATATCGTAATTTTCCAATCTAACCAAGTATTGATGTAATAGAAAGCCACTGACGGTTGCTTTATGAAAGATTTGGTGCAAATAAGCAATTTTAACCACTCTCGATATCGCCCACTGAGTATTTTTTTCTTGAAAAGGTCTCTTCCAACATGCTTTGTGAATTATGGCATAGAATACATGTTTCATTTTGAAAACTTATATGATGAATTGGAGTTTTGAAGCAAACATTGGATGGTGCAATAGTTTTGCAATAGTAGTAAACTGGATGGTAGTGTTGTTGTGTGTAGAGCGATAGAGGCAACTAGACATTATCAATTCAAAATTAGTCCGTTGATAATGACTGAACTGTTTTACCAAGTGGTTAGGTGTCTATGTTTAATCACGGCATCACACCTTGGCCTCGCTAGACTAGACATTTCTACAAACGCATCGGTGGTTCACCTAGACGATTTGATTTCACTTATTTGTTGCCAATCAAGAAAGGGTTCGAGAAATGTCGTCGCAAAATTTAGTTTTAGAAATAAGAGTTGGATTTTTGGTAATTACTACCGATAGATTGACGCCTGAAGGTCGTTGGTATAGAGGTATGTAGCAGACCAATTTCGTATATAGACATTGGTTACTAGTATATTAGAATCGACCCTTATATAAGCGTTCTCTGTTCGTATGTCCAGCATTCGGATATATTCATATGTTTTCAACGGATAATAAACAGTGAGTAACCGTTATTTTTCCATAATATTTGGCATTTAACATTTTGCGCTATGCGGCACTCTACAGTCAGGACCTCCACACAGTATCAGTAGAGAGTGTGTTAGTTACTTGTGGAAGAGTCTTTTACTACATGTATACTGCTTGAACATGAATATCTGAAAAACGTTATGCCCGGCAAATTGTACCTAAACAGACGCCATTTTACCATTTGTAATGCAGTTGTGGGTAGTAGTGCCATTTTGTATTTATTAAATAGTATTTTTTAAATTACACTGCGAAAGTTAAATTAAAATTTAATATCAGCATTTCTAATAGATATGCATATTTTGTATTTGACTAAATAAGGACCGGACCATTTTGTCGATTACTTTTGGTTTGCGAACTTCATCCAAAACGCCACGTTTCGTTAGACGTGATGATATTTTCGTCAGACGACGTGTTATTTGAAGTTCCGATACACGTATTAACAAATCTAAATATTTTTGATATATTTTACGACCGTCTCCGTTTATAGAAACCTTTTCCGGGAACTGCGAAAGTTAGGAATCATTCAAAATAAAACATTTCAGACAATTTGTGCACTTTGTGACAACCGCATAAATATTTCATTGTGTTTACTGAAAGTGCTCTTTACACTCAATTGACCTTAAAAAATAGCACTGCAAATGACGATAAAGTAGCATATGAATACGAAATAAATGCAAAGTGACACATTGAATGTCTACCATTGCCGATATAAATTTTGCCGTAACGAGAAATATTGCGATTTCGCGATAGCTAAAACAGTAATTTACTGGGGTCGTGTTAATACTGAATTGATACAAATTATATGTTCTCCCAATGGAAAACACATCAATCGTGTCCTAGCTGACATGCACTTTGGTCTATTATCTCTGCGTTTGATAGAAAACATAAAAAGTATAGTCCCTGCTTACACTTCTCGTGCATAAAAACATGCCAATTGTGTGTGTTTTATTATTGCAAGTACCAATAAGTCATAAAACATTAGACAGAGACGTTTTGTTTCATTTCACTAGGAAGAGAAATGCGTGCACTCGTAAATTATTATTTAATTCTTTGTTGAAACTGACTGGAATTAAACTCAGTTGAATTTATGTAGCGACGATAGCTCAGCAGTAACGCACTGGGACTGTCAATCCAGAGGTTGTGAGTTCAACCCCCGGCATGGTAACTGGACTTGTAGGAAATATTGATAATATTTCCAGCTGTATCTGATCGTGTGTACTGCAAAGTATGCCAGGAAGCTGTGTATCGGTGCTATACGACATAAGAGCTGTATAGGCGCACTTCTGACTGTATCTTATGTCTCTCTGGTCAGGTCATGCTGTATCTGCACTGGTAGAGGATGCACATGCGCCCTTGTGGCTGCAACATTATAATGTAAAGTGCTCTGAACGTTTGTTCGGATGAAAAAATATTTATTTGTATTATATTTTTTACATTCGAAACCTCCGCAAGATACTGAAACTGGCGACTGGGCAATTACAGCAAATAAACATATTGCATAAGTACATCATTTGATTGGTGACATTTGAATTATTCATTTACAACCTCTGTAAATGGTTTGTTGTCACGAAAGGACATTGGTTCCTTTTGAAGTGTCATGCATTCAACAATTATTTCGCGTGTCTCAGTCATTAAGTGGTATCTATAATTCCACCTCACGCCCTACTAACAGCTTTGATCATGCTCACAAGTCAGTCAAATCGGACACATTTTATTTGTTCCTCCAACATAATTATCTATCTTCGCTTCGCCTAAGTACCTATGTCTGAAATCGCTATATACCATGTACGAGGACGATCGGAAGTTGTTCCATTTTGTAAGTTGTTATCGTCAAGATCTTTCCCCTGAAATAACTTGGTTCGCCGCTAAAACATAACTTTGGTTTTAGGTGGTAAGAGACATAACCATATATCAAACGTTTCGTGTTTCCTGAACAGCTTTCTTCTTGAGCATTATTGTGTATAAGTCAAACACTTCTCGTGTATGTGCATCGTTGTGTATTTGAAGCGGATTTAGAAAACCCTTGTGTTTAAAGAATCTTGTCAAGTGGTGACATAGTTTCGACCTTACCAAAAGTTAGAACTGCTTGGTGCAGCGTCTGTGTAATATGACTACCTTCAATTTATTCAACTTATTAAACTCTGAATTAAACAAAGTCTCACATTGAGCTGAGATACTTGCTGCATTGGATGATTGTAGGGTTCTGGCCCAAAACGCTTAGCGGATGCCCTAACGTATCTTTCGTCAAATCCAAATTAGATATCAAAATTCAGTAAGGCACCGTATCTTTGATCAAGACTTCCAACTTATAATTTTATTTTTGGGTATATGAATTTTAACTGATCGATTAGAATGTCATTTCAGTGTTTGGCCTGGGAATATCAAGTCATCTTATCTCAACGTAACACAATATGGGTGTTTATATACCTTAAACTACCGACTAACAGCTATAGACAAGCAGTTGGTGATCATCATTTTTACAACATTCCATTAGCTTTATGAGGCAAATTACCGCTTGAACGTTAAAGTAGATGCTATTAAAATGACACATTGTAAAAAAGGTTTTTGTCAGAAACGATTTCGTCTATTGCCGATTGCTGAATTTAGAAAAAAAAATGTAAAAGCCAATGACTTTTAGAAACTGTTTGTTTTATACATTTCTGTGAAAGGTTTAGAAAATGTTAAATGTTTTTGTACAAAAATGTGTAAAAGAAATATTTTATAGATGAAACAAAAATCTACATTTAGATTAATATTGTGTATTAAAGTATTCGTTGTCAGGAAACATTGTTACTCTAGCTTTATGTATTTCATCGACCAAGTATTTTGTAAACAACGGTGAGTGGTTTTCACTAAGCATAGTCTTATAGCATAGCATTATGTTAACAGCTACTATCATCACGAATAAACCATGGATTCTGATTCAATGTGCAAGAAACATGATAGGCGCTAATTTGAAACGTATGTCAACGGGTTTAGTTTTTCCACTAAGAAACGTTGTGAATACCAGCCCATGCATATAAAAAAGATTATATTAAGTCAGACAGGGAAGGCAGCACTCAACCCAACCAGCCGAGCACAGAAAACATAAAACACACACAAAACTCAATGCCCAACTGAACCAACCGAGCACAGGAAACATAAAACACATAAAGGCACAAAGCCCAACTAAACAAGCGACGGTCCGCCCAAAGTCCAAGCTGTCGAAAGTCAAGCACAAGCCGTCTCATGTTCGTTTAGTACCAATGTTTCATCGTGCTCAATGTCATGCTCATTGGTGTTCGGTAATGGCAGCATGGGTAACAGCCACACGTATTATTGAAGTTGTGGCCATCTTTCAAGGCAACATGAGTGACTTAATTTGATAAATTTGGCTTAAGAGGATTACTAAAGTTGCAAGCAATATGCGTTAATTGTGTTTGTGATATTTCATCTAGAATTGAAACTAAGTAGGACAACATGTGCACTTTGTGAGAAAGCTGATATGTTGTGTCTGTAAAGTGCAATCCCAAAGGATAGATTATGTTCTTACACGTAACGCGACATACAAATGACAGAACTTCCAAATTCAGACCTAAGGAATACGTCTACTCAGGAATATCAACCAACATATCTTACAATTAATATAGACAATGAGGTACGAAGGCAAGGATTTATCTTTTTTTTAAATCATTAACAACACAATGTCTGGTTCTCAAATCGTGTTCGTAAAGATATGCTACTATGCCCATGTAAGCAATTAAATAACCAAATACTTGCTGTGATCACATTGGCTAAAGTATACGTTGTGTCACGTAATAATGCGACATAGAGCTATATTTTTAGATGCAAATTAATCACACTATTTCTAATTCCGCAAGTTTGGCAAATGCGATCGGAAAAAAGTATTCTATAAAATTCAAAAATAAAAGTTCAGATTCGCATGCTATACATTTAGTCTGCGGAAACGGCTAACTATTATTATATTGACAAACTTTGAAGTCCACACCCGGTTTGGTTGAAACATACGTATATGCTCGGTGTATTCACGTTTCCATTTCCTTGCATCAGTGACAATTTGTTAAGATTGTCTATGGCTGAATTACAAAATATAATATAAAGTGTGACAGTGAAGGCAGCACATACACCATAAAAACATCACCAACCACATTACAAGGCACAATTCCCATAAAATAAGCGAGATAAACGAACTAACCAAGTCCCAGCTGTCAAAAAGCTGAATAAACTAGCTAAATGTAAAACGGCTGAAATATCTAGTTGTAGCAGTTTTACGTCCTAGAAAATTAAAAATAACAGTAATAAAAAGCTGAATGCCATAGTGTAACATAGTTTGAGACATAACAATAAAATTGAAATATCTAACCAAGAAGTAAACGTTCCACACGCATTCAAACCATATTTAAGTATATTGTAACATCCGTCTGATAAACTGCCAATATACTAGAATCTCTGTCGGGGCACCAAGCGCTTTTCAGTCGTTTCCAACCCACTAGAGATGGAATTGTTGGTTACCCAGATGTAGTCTCGCGTGTATCGGTGCTGTACACCGGGAATGTTACAGAACAAGGCGTTTGTCCAGAAAGAGCTAGGGATTCCCATCTGGCTTCCTTGTATCACACTAGTGACAACAGTCTCTTCTACTTGCTGTCCCTTCAGGAAAAGGGCTCCATTGCACTTCATTGGAAATAAGTTATTGCACTTTTCTGGGTAATCCTTGACCGAAATGTCAACGTACTGACACATACACACATAAGGACAAAACCCGTACAGCATTGAATACGATTGAACAATTGAAGAATTGAACAAAATGAAACCAAGTATAGCACAATACGTTCTCTTCCACAGTTCCTTCTTACACTTGTAACATAGATGCTTCATTTACTCATTTTCCATAGACGACGCACGATTTCACCTAGTCTCTTCATATGATATAATTAACTGACTGAATGATACATTTACTAATAAGAATGTCCGAAACTCTGCTGATTTGAATGTATTATTTACATTTCTTCTTTAAACGAAATTGGGAAGTGCTCCAATTCGATACTAAGACCCAGTTCATTATTCTAAGCAGTTTGTCGACCGCTTAATGTGTTAGACAGAGACGACAAGTTGTCATTTAATGAACCATATATCAGGTTTCGAAGGGATATTACTCCGGGAAAGTACGAGGAATGCAAATCTATTCGGATAATGTTTATCAAGAGAATTTCTTATACGTCCGAGTCCGCATACTAGTAATAGCAAAAGAAGAGACGAAGTACTTACTATGTAATTGTTTTGCACGTTAACAACAGTCATAACCCATTGCAATAGTTCGTATAATTGATTTGGCGATGGAAATGCAGTCAACTTATAATACATGTAGTTTTCTGTTTCCATCGCTCGTTTAGTCTTAAGATATAATAATTACCATTATGCTGGATAGGTTATTTTCCGATATGTTCACTGCCTGCAAAATTATATAGAATGGGGATGTCAGTAGTTTGGTAGTTAATGCAAACGTAAAGTCAGTTGGCAGGCGTGAAATTATGACTGAACAATTTCTAAAAAAGAGTCAACCCCTGTTAAAATCAAACATAATGTACAAACTAACGAGACAAGAAATCTGCTCCACATTCCCGAGGCCAACAATTTCACTTAGCCATAATTCGAACACATGTACTGTTAATATCGTACATTCTGATTATGTGATGTGATTCTTGAATACTTGCTTCTCACAAAAGCATTAAAGGGAGGACGCAGCGGTATAGCCGATTTGGAAGTGTTTTATGTAAAAATGTATGTTTTCTAGGTTTGTTTACTGGATATTCAGGTAGGTCGTATTACTAGACGTTAGGTGATTCGTGTCAAATACGTTGGTGTAATATCGTGTTACAAATGTGGTTTGTTTGGGGAGAGGGTTGTTCTATGTAGCATGCATGCATTTAATCCCATATCTCATATTCTGAGATTGTGTCTGTAATTCTCTACCGTTTATGTCCTTTACATGTTTGTCATTGTATAGTATGGAGATATTTAGTGGATCCTGAACATTATGCATGACTATCTGTAGAAGGTTAATGCGTTGAATATATTAATTTCTGCGTGCAATCGTGCAATATCGGTCCACGATAAGATTTGTGTTTGTATAACACTGGTAGCATTTCGTGATACTCCCAGCTTATGAAAACGTACAACCGGGGTTAAAAATATAGATAATATATCAGCTGTTACATTGTGCTTATAGAAGGTCGAGGATCAGGTCAAAGTCTCCGTACTATACAACTTGCTATTCTACAGCTTTGTATGAGGGTAATCCCGTGGGCAGACGTAGTGACAGGCATTTTAGTGTCTAAAATTCCATGTAGTGTAACCAACTAAAAACAAGATATACGCCAATAACGTATGGAAAACAATTATCTCTATATCGTGGTTTTATTTCCAAGCCATCAGTCCCAACTCAATACAGAGGTATGATGATACTTCATAATCAATGGGTTAACTCTCGTTGATATAATTACAGATATGCTAAGTGATATAGTTATTTATTATACCTCACTTTTTTCAGCAATGCAAAAGTCCCATTGCCCCAGAGAGAGACATTATGACTGTCATTGACAGTCTGATCATGTGATCGACCTGACATTTTCAATGTCATGCAAGGGCAAGTAACTGGGTCAAGCATAAAGCTAAAATTTTGTTGTAGTTGTCTCCCTTGTACACAATTAGTAGTTACGTCACTGGTCCGCGCGCTCATGTGCGATTCAGACGAGAGTGTAAAAAACAAACCTGTCAAGATTTGCCAGTTTGATTTTATTTACTTATATTTTGTTCGGTATAATAAAATAAATATCAGATGCCTGCCTGCGTGACATTGATATTGTCAACCCTCGGGGATGACATTCTGTCCTCGGGTGACAATATCAATGTCACGCAGGCAGGCATCTGATATTTATATAATATGGCAACGTCTGGTGTTCGGGTTCCTCTGGGATTAATGTACAAGTGGTGTAGTTGTCTCGTAGTTCGATATCTGACAAGAGTACTATTAAACTAAATTCAACTAAATCAACTACACAAGTCACGCCTATTATTAGAGAACGTATTTTGCCATGATCTAGAGATGATACGATGATTTACCATACTTGTTTATTATGCTTGTTTTCAAACATTTGTCATGATAAGTTCAAGGACATTGTACTAGTTTATATAAATTCTGTAAATAAGTTCCTGATATTGTTATTAGCCGGTTGCTAATATCAAATAAAATCATTGTCATTGAGAACGTAACTAGAGAGTATACTTAGTCGTTATTATTGGAACAAAAGTTGACACGTATCCTTGTGCTATATGAAATATTGTATTGCCTTCGAATGAACACAACGAAACTACGCATACCAAGATTAAATTTCTGATAAAGACGTCATAAAGTCGAAACGTTCAAATGAGCTTGGAGTTTGTCTTGTTTCAACTAATTCATCAATATGTATTTAAGCACATTATAAGTCCATTCGATTTACTTTTATGATAATGAAACATAACAAATGGTTATCGTGGGATTCGGGATTTAAAATCAAAACACACTATAAAATTCGGTTCGTTTACAGAATACGAAAATACAATAAATATTTGTACTTGGATATATTTCTGGGATGACATTATAATACCTTCGAGGGCAATACAATATTCCATCTGATACATTTAATGTCTGATATTATGAGTACTGCACGTGGTTGTTTTTATGATTATTTGAGTAATATCTGCGTCCGATATTCTTTTAACAGTCTCTCTTCCCATGCCCATTTTTTTAAGAGCAGTGTAGCACGTTCTAATAATAAATAGTCACCATGTCTACCATGTCTACATAGTTTTGACTTAGACTTCAGTGGTTAAGTTCATTTTCTTGCTCAGTTATGTGTTGGGCGTTGTGCTGTGTAATTGTGATATGGGATGTTTTGATGTTATCTATGCTCGGCTGGTTATGTTGAGTGCTTCCTTCCCTGTATGATTTTCTACTATCTATTTGACACAAAGTTCCTATTGAATTAACACATATACACAAAGAAAAATTACTGTGTATAGTTTGAACCAAACTTTTCCTTACGAAGTATGGCAAAAGCCAGAGTATGACGACATAAAGTTGCCAACGTTAATGCAAGTCTACAGAGGTTTATGTCTAAACCATAAGATGTATCACTAGCTATTTGTGTTGGATAAAAATCAGACATACTAAACATGGAGATGTAGCAATAATAGTTGATTTAAATCGTCACTGAGGATGCACAAAGTGTCTAAATGTCAAGCATCACAATATTGTGTCTGGCGAACTATTCATTTTATGAATGGTATAAAATTTAACTTCACATACAATGTAAATCTAGGATTAATTAAACGAGACGAACAATACTGGTTTTAATTACAACCGCCGTATTATATACCAACCCGAGGCAAATTACACTTTTAACAATATGTATTCAACTAAATTAATGAAAATTTTTCCATTATCCCGATATGGACTCGTATTCCGAAATGTAATCATTCAAGGTCGTCCTGTGCAGTACAATGCATATCCATTGGCTAATTTTGCTCCGCCCACTTGTGTGAATGTCGACGTCCAGTCTGGACGAAACGCCTAATTTACTGACGTTAAGAACACTGACATCTTAGTGCTAAATGTGGTATTATCTTCCTTGTGTGTTAAGGAAACTGCATAATTTTCTCTTCTCCAAACGAAAGAGTTTCCTCAATATATCGGTAATGTCATGTAAATGTTTTGAATCTGGGAGGGTGCCATTGTGCGGTAGATTGTAATATCAGCACAATCAATAGAGCAATACAGAACCCCTGCGTCTTATTTCATTAGTATATTACTCAGCTTTATATCACATGTCTTGTTCGGTCAAAATGAAAGTCACAGTCCTATTACGCCAAAATACGCTCACGTTTATTGAATTATTCCTTATGATGTGGTCGTTATTGGCATTCAATGTCAGACCTATAAATCTACCGCGATCAATTGCCAACGCGAACGCCGGTTGGTGACTTTTAAACTAATAAGTCGTAGTTCATCAAAGTCGACCTTTCGTTTTTCATAGTTAACTTTTCATAGTTCACATTTCATAGCTCAGATATCTTAGTTCACACCTTACACTTCAATGCTAATTAATTTGTAACACGACATCGCTCGCGACGCACCACGCGTTGTATTCATCCTTCCTGAAAGACCCTTTATATTTACAAGTTCTGAACTTGATGAATCATGCAAACTACTTATCTTGTGATATATCTTTAAACTCTTGTTACAGTCAATGTCATCGTCTTGTGGTAAATAGCATTTGTAGATAGGATATGAAATATTATCCTTTCAAACAATATGTATGCAAATGTCGTTTTTTTTATTTAGCATGTCAAAAGATTTTTAAAAATCAGACAGGGGGAAGGCAGAACTCAACATAAACAACGAGTGTTACCTCTATCGCATGATGTAATATTCACAGATTGTGAACACGGGACATGTGCATTATTCAAACAATACATTATTTTGTAACATCTTGTAGGTCGATTGTTGTTAACTTTCAATTAGGTTTGCTGCCGTCACATTCTCAATTATGTATTACTAGGTTAGTGATATATCCCCCTAAGGGATTGTAACATCTTCGCCGCCGCCTGTAGTAAGTCAATGATTCAGTTGCACAATAGTTAGATTATAGTTTAGTAGTTGTGGTACCATAGCACATGCATATTTTAAGGAATGCGCTCACATATTTTCGACAAGCCTTTCTCTTAGGTAACGTCTAAACCGGCGACTGGTCATGTAATTGTGCTACATGTAAGCGGATGATTTGTAAGTTTACCTTGAGCTTTTAATATATGGATTTATGAGCATGAACATGTGGTATAGTACAGATATATGCACGTGATCGTAACCTTTTTGCATGAATATATTGCAGGCTTCTTGTGATGGAAATATATACATGCTCATTGATGGTTGATGAACAGGTCAAATTATCCGCGCTTTACGACTTCGTATTCTACTGCGTTTGTACTGGATACTCCCACGGGCAGACACAGTGACAGGCATTATTGTGTCAGAAATTCCATGTCGTGTAAAAACTAAAAACTAGCTATACACCAATAGTGTATAGAAAACAATTCTCTCTCTATAAGACGCTGGTGAATAGACAAGCGTGGTTTTACTTCCAAGCCATAAGTCCCAATTCAATACAGACGCATGATGATACTTCATAACCAATGGGGTAACTCTCGTTGATATAATTACTGATGTGCTCTGTGACATTGTTATATATGTCAACGTTTGATGTTTGGGTACCTTTGGGAGCAATGTACAAGCTGTGTAGTTGTCTCGTAGTTCGAAATATGACAAGGGTACTACATGTAGTAAACTAAATTCAACTAAATCAACTACACAAGTCACGCCTATTATTAGAGAACGTATTTTGTCATGATTTAGAGATGATACGATGATTTACAATACTTGTTTATTATGCTTGTTTTCAAACATTTGCCATGTTTAGTTCAATGGCATTGTACTAGTCTGTGTATATTCTGTAAATATATTCATATTTATTGTTATTAGCCGGCGGCCAATATCAAATAAAATCGTTGTCATTGTCATTAAGAACGTAGCTAGTGAGTACACTTGGTATTACTTTAGTGTAGCCTTAGTCGTTATTATTGGAACAAAAGTTGACACGTATCCTTATGCTATACTAGTATGTAATATTGTGTTGCCCTCGTAGACGCAATGAAAATACACATACCGAGATTAAAATCCTGATGAAGACTTAATAAAGTCGAAACGTTGAAACGAGTTTGGAGTTTGTCTTGTTTCAAAACTATTTATTTGTTTCAGCGACTAAGTTCATTTTCTCGTTCGGTTATGTGTTGGGCATTGTGATGTGTAATTGTGGTATGCGATGTTTGTATGTTTTCTGTGCTCGGCTGTTTAAGTTCAGAGCTACCTTCTCTGTTTGATTTTCTGTTATCCTTTATACACAAAGTTCCTCTTGAATTTACCCGAATACACAAAGAAAAAACACTGTGTAGAGTTTGAACTGAACTTTTCTTAATATGGCGAAAGCCAGGGTACGACTAGATAAAGTTGCCAACGTTAATGGACGTCTTCAGAAGTTGATGTCTAAACCATACTTTGTATCACTATATCTAGGTGTCAGAAAAAGATCAGACATACTAAACATGGAGATGTAGCAACTATAGTTTATTCGCATCGTTACTGAGAATGCATAAAATGTCTAAATACCAAGCATTACAACATTCTGTCTGGCGAAGTATTCAGTTTATGAACTTCAACTACAATATAACTCTTGGATAAATTAAACGATACAAATAATATTGGTTTTAAATACAACCGCTGATTATGCCAACCCGCATTAAATTAATGAACATTTTGCTATTATCTCGATGTGGACCCATATTCCGAAATATCATTTATTCAATATCGTCTTATTTAATACAAGGCATATTGATTGGCTGATTTTCCCCCACCCACTTGTGTGAATGTCGACGTCCAGTCTGGACGAAACGCTTAATCTACTAAATTAAGAACACAGACATCTTATTGCTATATATGGTATTATCTTTCTAATATGTTAAGGAAACTGCATAATTTTCTCTTCTCCAAACGGAAGAGTTTCCTCAATATATCGGTAATGTCATGTAAATGTTTTGAATTCTGGAAGGGCTCCATTGTGCGGTAGATTAAAATATTCGCGCAATCAATAAACCAATACAGAACTCCTGCGTCTTATTTCATTAGTATATTGCTTGGCTTTATATCACATGTCTCGTTCGGTCAAAATAAAAGACGAAGTCATATAACGCCAAAATACGCTCACGTTTATTGAAATACTAATATGGTCAACTTTTGGTTTCAATATCTGCGTCATCTAGCTATACCGCGATATATTGCTATATAAACATAAACACAGAACTACGAATGCCATGTGGTGACTTCAAAATTTACACTTCGTAGGTTACACGTCGTAGTTCTAACGTCATAGTTGACATTTCATATTTTACTTTTCATAGTTCACTTTTCATAGTTCAAGCTTTACACTTCAAAGCAATTTAATTCGTTACACGACGTCACTCGTGACGTGACACCCCACGCGTTG
Organism: Spisula solida; assembly: GCA_947247005.1. Classification (NCBI taxonomy): domain Eukaryota; kingdom Metazoa; phylum Mollusca; class Bivalvia; order Venerida; family Mactridae; genus Spisula; species Spisula solida. The sequence continues at coordinate 16,211,110 of OX365952.1, read as the reverse complement.
TATTCATCCTTCCTGCTTGACTCTTAAAATTTACAAGTTCTCAAATTAATGAAGCATGTGTAATATATACCTTGTGATATATGTTTAATCTTTATTACGGTCAATGTCATCGTCAGGTGGTAGAATCCATAGCTTTTGCTTATACACTTAGTCGCAAAAGAAAGTATACATTGTCAAACTTTGAAATTGTATCCTTTAGGGTTGACAGAACTAAACGAAATTTTGTTTAACAGAACTGTATGTTTTTCTGACATTTTAAGATCAAACTACAACATGTCAATAAATACAATATCCCACAAATTAAGTCAACAGCGTCGGTACCTTAAAAATCGAATTAACAGAAATGTTCTATATTTTATGCGTACGCCTCCGACGTATAATGTACGAGACATTTACGCAGTAGTGCAAATTATGTTTATGTATGGTAAATTGGACTAGGTATATCGTCAAATTAAACAGAAACACTCAAAATAATGCGATTTGTCACTGAACAGCATGATGGTTGTGATTTTAAAAAAAACTAGTCATTTTTCTTTGTCAAGGGGAGGTAACCATGTGAAAAAAGTTGTTTTTATGAGGTGATAAGTTCTAAACCTGAATTGGGCTTTGTTGTAAACCTTTATTTCCTTATTTATGTCTCCGTGATAGGTTCATACGCTTGAAAACGAACCTTATCAGGCAATCGGGCATCTAGCTGCATTAAAAAATTGTCAAACGCCCGATGAACACAACGTGACAAATGTGTGACATTAGCTCATGTTGATGTCATCATTTTTATTCTGTTTGTTACAATTTCAATCAGATGTTATAAATGCAATTGAATTATAATGCCACATATCCAAGCTACATATGTTGAAAACTTCAGCAAGATCAAGTTCCTATTCACCGAGCTATGGGTAAATGTATCCATGTACACATATTTGTTAAGTGTATGACCATTTGTGTGAATTTGAAGACCCAAAGCTTTGACTCTGTTTGTGCAGTATTATATTTATTGACATGTTGTTGCTTGATCTTAAAATGTCAGATAAACATACTATTTAGTAAATATGAACATTATGTTTGTTTCTGTAAACCCCCGGCGATATAATCTCCATTTATGCACAATGTATACTTTCTTTTGCGACTGAGTGTATGATATGAAATATCCTTTCAAAATGTATTGATTCAAAAGTCTTTTTGCCTCATTTGGCATGATACAGATAATAACAATTCGGTCAGGGAGGGATTTAAGGCAGTACTCAACTTAAACCGGTGAAAGTTGCATCCAACTGGGGCTTTCAGCCTTTTAATTTGTATTGTTGTAATTAGGTAATTCAGCTGAAACATTGGCATTCAGCGTTTTAATTCTTTTTATTACTTTTTAGGACTGTAGGCGGCTAGGGCTATATGTTTCAGCAATTTAACTGTTGTAGGCCATCCATCGTGGGCATTCAGTCATTTGATTGCTGATACCAGTTCTTTCGGCTTTTTGACGGCTGGAACTAGAGCGGATATGTTTCTCGTTCGGCTGTGTCAGTTGTAACTATGTGTGTCTGCCCTTTTGCTGGTGAAACGCGGATATTTAACCTGGGATTACTAATTGATCAAAGTAGGTCGCTCGGCAGGGGGCATTCGGCTTGTATGTGTTTGAGAAGTATTTTTTTTCTGCATAAACGTGGCTGTTTAACCTTGGAATACTAATTGTTTATAGTAGGTTAAATGGCTTGGGGCGTTCGGCTTAGTGGCGCTGGGTCGTTCTACTGTTGCGCTCGGCATAGTCATGTGTGCTAGCTGACTTGTGCGTAGGACTTATTGAAACTGGGTTATCCGTCTGGGCGTTGAGCTGAAACCTTGACATTCAGCTGTATTATACTGCTTTTTATACTTGTTAGCACTTTGACAGCTAAAACTAGGTATTTCAGCCATTTTACTGTTGGTACTGGGTCATTCGGCTTAGGCAATCAGCTTTTCGATTGCTTAAACTGGTTCATTTAGAATTCCGACAGCTTTGACAATGGATGATCAAAACTTGTTTAGTTGGACATTTGTCCTTGTAAATAAATAAAAAAACTGTGTTTTTTATGTTTCCTGTGCTCGGCTGGTTCATGTGGGAATTGTGCCTCGTGTGTTTTTTATGTTCCTGTGCTAGGCTGGTTAAGCTGAGTGCTGTCTTCCCTGTCGGACTTAATATTATATTTTTGCGTCTTTCGCATGATGTTATGTTCCCAGGTCACATGGGACATGTGCAATACTCGCACAATACAACATTTTGTATCATGTCTTAGGTCGATTGTTGTTAACTATCAATTAGGTTTGCTGCCGTCACATTCTCAATTACGTATTAAATTTACTAGGTTAGTGATATATCCCCCCAAGGGATGGTAACATCTTAGCCGTCGTATGTAGTAAGTCAATGACTCAGTTGCACAATAACAAGATTATAATTTAGTAGATCTGGTACTGTAGCAAATGTATAATTCAATAAATGCGTTAGCGATTATTCGACAAGCCTTTTTATTAGGTAACGTCTAAACCGGCTATTGGCCACGTAATTGTGCTACATGTAAGCGGTTGATGTATAAGTTTACCTTGAGTTCTTTTTGATGATTTATGAAAATTAGCATAAACATGTAGTAAAGTAAATAAATATTGACCTCATCTTAACATTCATGCGTGAATTTATTGCGCTGAATATATCAATTTCTGCCCGCAAATCGTGCAATATCGGTCCCTAAGAGTTGTCTTTGTATTTCACCTCGAGCGTTTTGGTGATACTCCCCGCTTATGAAAGCATACAACCGTTGCTATAAATATAGACAATCATACATGTATTATTAAATATCAGCTGTTACATTATGCTCATTGATGGTTGATGATCAGGTCACATTATCTGAGCTAAACTACTTCATATTCTACTGCTTTGTACTGGGTACTCTTACGGGCAGACACAGTGACAGGCATTCTTGTATCTGAAATTCCATGTCGTGTAATAACTTTAAACTAACTATACAGCAATAACATATTGAAGACAATCCTCTTTATAAGTCGCTGTTGAATAGACAAGCGTGGTTTTACTTCCAAGCCATAAGTCCCAATTCAATAGACAATCAAGATGTTACTTCCACGCCATAAGTCCCAATTCAATACGGAGGTATGATGATACTTCCTCACTATAAGTCCCAATTCAATACAGAGGCATGATGATACTTCATAATCAATAGGTTAACTCTCGTTGATATAATTACAGATATGCTCAGTGACATAGTTTTATATGGCAATGTCTGATGTCTGGGCTCCTTTGGGAATCAATGTAGAAGTTGTGTAGATGTCTCGTAGTGGAATATGTGACAAGACTAAACTAAAGTCAACTAAACCAACTACACAAGTCTATAATAAGAGAACGTAACTAGTGGTTATACAAGATATTACTTTAGTGTAGCCTTGGTCGCTATTATTGGAGCCAAAGTTGACGCGTATCCGTATGATGTATGTAAAATTGTATTGCCTTCGAAGGAACACAACGAATTTCGACGAAACTACGCATACCAAGATTAAATTCCTAATGAAGACTTAATAAAGTCGAAACGTTGAAATGAGCTTGGAGCTTGTCTTGTTTCAACTAACTCATCAATATTAATGTATGATAATGAAACATAACAAATGGTTATCATGGAATTCGGGGTTTAAAATCAAAACACACTACAAATTCGGTTTGTTTACAGAATACAAAAAACACAATACAATTTTGTACTTGGAATTAATTGTTTGACATATTTCTCGGAATATAATATAATACCTTCGAAGGTAATACAATATTCTATACGATACGTTTAATGTCTGATAATATGAGTACTGCACGTGGTCGTGTTTGTGATTATTTGAATAATGTCTGCGTCCGATTTTTTTAACAGTCTCTCTTCCCATGCCTAATATTTTAAGAGCAGTTTAACACGTTCTCATAATAAATAGTCATCATGTCTATATAGTTGGGACTTAGACTGAACAGTGGTTAAGTTCATTTTCTTGTTCAGTTATGTGTTGGGCATTGTGCTGTGTAATTGTGATATGTGATGTTTTGATGTTTTCTATGCTCGGCTGGTTATGTTGTGTGCTTCCTTCCCTGTATGATTTTCTACTATCTATTTGACACAAAGTTCATATAGAATTAACACGAATACACAAAGAAAAATTACTGTCTAAAGTTTGAGCCAAACCTTTCCTTACGAAGTAGATAGCAAAAGCCAGAGTACTAAGACATAAAGTTGCCAACGTTAATGCAAGTCTACAGAGGTTTTTGTCTTGACCATAAGATGTATTACTAGATATTGGTGTCGGATAAAAATCAGACATACTAAACAAGGAGATGTAGCAATAATAGTTTTTTGAATCGTCACTGAGGATGCATAAAGTGACTAAATGTCAAGCGTCACAATATTGTGTCTGGCGACGTATTCATTTTATGAATAGTATAAAATTAAACTTCAGATAAAATGTAACCCTAGGATTAATTCAACGAAACGAACAATACTGGTTTTAATTACAACCGCCAGATTATATGCCAACAAACAGCAAATTACACTTTTAACAATATGTATTCAACTAAATAAATGAATATTTTTCCATTATCCCGATATGGACTCATATTCCGAAATGTAATCATTCAAGGTCGTCTTGTGCAGTACAAGGCATATCGATTGGCTAATTTTCCTCCGCCCACTTGTGTGAATGTCGACTTCCAGTCTGGACGAACCGCCTAATTTACTGACGTTAAGAACACTGACATCTTAGTGCTAAATGTGGTATTATCTTCCTTGTGTGTTAAGGAAACAGCATAATTTTCTTTTCTCCAAACGGAAGAGTTTCCTCAATATATCGGTAATGTCATGTAAATGTTTTGAATCTGGGAGGGTGCCATTGTGCGGTAGATTGAAATATTCGCACAATCAATAGAGCAATACAGAACCCCTGCGTCTTATTTCATTATTATATTGCTCAGCTTTATATCACATGTCTTGTTCGGTCAAAATGAAAGTCCCAGTCCTATTACGCCAAAATAAGCTCAGGTTTATTGAATTATTCCTTATGATGTGGTCGTTATTGGCATTCAATGTCAGACCTATAAATCTACCGCGATCAATTGCCAACGCGAACGCCCGTTGGTGACTTTTAAACTCATAGTTTACACGTCGTAGTTCATCTTAGTCGACCTTTCGTATTCCATAGTTCACTTTTCATAGTTCACATTTCATAGCTCAGATATCATAGTTCACACTTTACACTTCAATGCTAATTAATTTGTTACACGACATTGCTCGTGACGCACACCACGCGTTGTATTCATCCTTCCTGATAGACACTTTATATTTACAAGTTCTGAACTTGATGAAGCATGCAAACTACTTAGCTTGTGATATATGTTTAAACTCTGTCACAGTCAATGTCGTCGTCTTCTGGTAAAATAGCAATAGCATTTGCAGATAGGATATGAATTATCCTTTCAAACAATATGTATGCAAACGTCGTTTTGTTTCATTTGGCATGACAAAAGATTTTTTAAAAATACACAGGGGGAAGGCAGAAATCAATTTAAACAGTGAGTGTTACCTCTATAGCATGCTGTTTGGTTCACAGCTTGTGAACACGGGACATGTGCAATATTCACACAATACATCATTTTGTAACATCTTGTAGGTCGATTGTTGTTAACTATCAATTAGGTTGGCTGTCGTCGCATTCTCAATTATGTATTACCAGGTTAGTGAGATATCCCCCTAAGGGATTGTAACATCTTAGCCGTCGCCTGTAGTAAGTCAATAACCCAGTTGCACAATAATAAGATTAAAGTATTGTAGTTGTGGTACCATAGCATATGCATATTGTAATGAATGCCCTCGCAATTATTCGACAAGCCTTTTTATTAGGTAACATCTAAACCGTCAACTGGTCACGTAATTGTGCTACTTGTGAGCGGTTGATATGTAAGTGTACCTTGAGTTTTTAATATGGATTTATGAGCATGAACATGTAGTATAGTACAGATATAGATTTTAACGTTTATGCATGAATATATTGCAAGCGTCTTGTGTTTAAAAATGAATTTCTGAGGGCAAATCGTGCAATAACGGTCCTTTATATTTGTGTTTGTGACCTCGTGATACTCCCCTCTTATGCACCTATCAATGTTTTCCCCCGGCGGGCTGACCCAGGGGAATTTTACATTTTTACTCTTTCAAAGTCTAAATTCCCACCCTAGAGCAAGGGCAATTTGTCAAAATCCCCTCACTGGGAGATGCTTTACATAGCCCCGGGATCAAAATTTCGGCCAATGTCAACATTTCCCGGGACACGGCGCCATTTTGTCTGTCCGGGGACAGCCTTCTGTGAAAAGTCCCGTGTATGCCCGCCGCCCCCCCCCCCCCCCCTGGGGGAAAACATTGATAGGTGCATTATGAACACAAACAACCGGGTGTATAAATATCTAGACAGTGTATCAGCTGTTAAATTATTCTAATAAAAGTTCGATGATCAGGTTTAAATCGCCGCGCTATAAGCTGGATATATCATTGGTCTGACTGATACGATCTGAGATCTATGTACTTTGGATGGTCATGGCTGGTGAGTTCTTAAAAATGGCCATGCGTATATCAGTACTATTCGAGATTAAAACAATCTATCAAATACCCATTATTATGAAACTCAATGTTTTACCAAATTTGTGCCAAATATTCTGTACACCAGGCCCAATCAGAGAACGTGTGTGTTTATGTTTACATATAAATATTACATGAATCGGTATGTGTTTTAATGGTCGTATACACGTAAAACACAGTCAGTGACATGTTGCTAACATAATAGTAAATCTTACATGAATGGAAGTATGCGGCCTTCGAAAGTGCCACCATTACCTCGAGCCTATTTCATAAATAATGAAATATAAAGACGCGTACTATGTGATACGAACCAATTACTCGCTACAACAACTCCAGACAAAAAAAAGACAGGCATTAAACATCACAGCTGGATCATTTTGTTCCATGAATGGGCAATTATATGTGAGAGTATTACATGTGGAATTCTAGAAAAGCTGGCGCATAATGGTTAAGAGCTAGTATAACCATTGCCATAAAGTGGTAGCGAGAGTAATCAACAATGACTTTTTTGACACTGTATACATTGCCTTTTCTTTTATAGGTTATCGTAGTGATGTCTTGTTGTCCTTGAGGTAACGTTGTTGTTTATTTGGCTTTTACTCAAGCTATATTTGACTGACTTGTGCTACAGGCTATCGAAGTATCATGACTGTCGTGTTCTGTCCTTTACTTACATCAAAAATTAAAATAAAACAACCAAACACGAATAACATTTCATGTACATGTATATTCATCTAATCACAACGTTTCGCCCAGAAGGCTTCTTTACTTACACAATAACCCTTTCCTGGCTGCGTACAATCGGTAGTAGATTTGGCATACTTATATCTGAGCCATTCTCAAGGAAACTTGGGTTTATAAGTGACAAGATTAAAACAAAACAAGACTGCGTTCAATAAACGCTTATGCCCCCTGTGGAAGCCTTGTCCATAAATAAGTCTAAGTCCAAAATTAGGTCAAGGTGGAGGTCAAAATGGGGTTAGGTGATACTGGCGTGTGGAGAGTGTTCATACACAACATCCATGCAAGTATGAAAGCTTTGTAGCAAGCCATATTAATGCTAGAAGAAACGGTCAATTTGGGTTAACCAGGACGGACGGACGAACGGACGGACGGATGGACAGGTGAATCACTATATGCCTCCCCATCTATCGATAGGGGGGCATAAAAAAATAATAATATACAAAGACAAGTTTCTGAACCTTTGAGCAAAATTTAACATCCATTTACAAAGTCATATACCTTTGAAACTAACCACTCCTGTCTACTTTTTGAGTGACGGTGCAAACGTATCACAAGCATTAACGACTGTTATCAGAGAAAAGTGGCAACTCTTTTTAACCACTAACCCCCGAGAAAGGTGTGAGTCAGGGTACTTTTCACAAATTCATTGGTTAAGAGAGAAGTAATTAGTTATAATTCACCAGAAAAAAAACCCTAGGAAATAGTAATATATTATTCAATTTCTAACAATTAACATGTTTCTCATTTCAGAGCCTTTACTAAACCTAATTACATAATTGCAATAATAATGTCACTAAGCCCGGTTTTCCTGGGGAATGGCCCATTCAATATAATGATATATCAGTAATAATGCGGGGCTTTGGAACGATTTATGACGGATGAATGATCAAAAATACATTAATAAGACTGATCGAATAAAGCACGATGCTTTCTGTCAGAAATGCAATCGATTGTCGTCGTTTTATGTGTGTCATAATGTTCGAAGTGTGGATGCCTGTTTATTCTAATGCATACATGAAATACGCCCCCTATTTTACACACAAAAGTCATGATGTTAAACCGTTTAAATGTTGCTTGCAATAGTAGCCTTCTGAATGTTTTAGTAATAACAGGCTGTCAATCAGAGCTATTTATGAAGAAAGATAATAAAGAGGTCGGTCAGGGATTTAAAGGCAGCACTCAACTTAAATAGCCGGGCACAGAAAACAACACCAGACAGACCGTACGGCAGCACTCACATTGTACAGCCTAGGACAGGAAACATAACAAACCAGACCGAAAGGCAGCACTCACATTGTACAGCCTAGGACAGGAAACATAACAAACCAGACCGGAAGGCAGCACTCACATTGTACAGCCTAGGACAGGAAACATAACAAACCAGACCGGAAGGCAGCACTCACATTGTACAGCCTAGGACAGGAAACATAACAAACCAGACCGTAAGGCAGCACTCCAACATCAGAACTCAAAAACATATGAAAACAACACAGACCGGAATTAAGGCAGCACTCAACTTAAACAGCCGAACACAGAAAACATTAAAAACGTCTGTAGTACTGTGGTCCCTATTCCTACAGTGAGAGTTGATGAAAAATGTGTCAAGTTCAGAGCTCTCAATATCTTAATTGATATTGCGTTCTGATAGTGTTGCAGGAATGCATATTGTTGCAGAATTATCGTAGAATAAAGCATGGTCACGAGTTGGGATGTGTAGTAATTAAATCACGAGTACGCTTCCGAACATGTGACCATGCTCTGCTATTTAGTTTTCCATTCTTACATAGCCAATATTTTGCCCAGATACCATAAAACTATTTGGAATGTTCGTATTTCCTTCTTACAACAATACACGTATTTGAATAAATAAACGACGGTACGGTTAACCTTTTGTGTACATTAGATAATAATATAATAGATGGGGAAGGTAACATTAAAATATTAATTGCAGAAAACACTACACACAAAAAGGAATAGATCTACGCCTCAAAAAGAACTAAATCACTACATGTATTTTATAGACAAAATCGACAGGGAACATAGTTTCGTATACCATTAAACATTGTGTTCATGTACCTAGTGTTAGAAGAGCCAACATATTGGCGTACCTTCCCGTCTAACATCGTGACAGAATTGTCCAATACATTGTGTGAAGTCTTTGTTGTACCGGTTAAACAACACGCGGTGTTTCGTCCTTCGTTCGGACAAAATGAATAGATGTCAAATCATAGGACAGAATACCCATTGTTCTGTTTGACCGCTAGTCTCTTCTTCGTGCAATCAATCAAGTTAGATGTTCTGTGCGGTGGCCAATGTTCTTGAATACTGTCCAAAAAAACGATGATTTCATTTTTTCTATTTTGAGGCTATTGCCTTGTGATATCTCATCGATCATTCAACGGCGTCGTTGTTTTTTTCTTTTTAATTGCAAATAGGGCAATTATTTCGGGTCGGGTTGTAATAAGAGAACTCCATCAAAGTATTCTGCACAATGACTACTAAGTCATCCTTATTTCAACTATTCTCTTCCTTACATATGATCTGGACAACTGTTGTAAAGCTATACACGTTCACATAACCGCGACCGTGGCCGAGTGGTTAGGGTGTTCGCCTTTGAAGCGGGATATCTAAGGTTTGATTCCCGCGGAAGTTGGGTTAGAACTGATGCAGTCGGTTGGTAAGCCGCCAGCTAGTTGAAGAATGGTTACCACAGGCCCATCTCTGCTAGACGCCCGGCAATACCAGAAGGGATTCGTGAGGTACTGTGCGCACGAATGATAGATGTCTGATACGTCAAAGTGCTTGGCCCTCTCAATAGGGGTGACACTATAATAAACAACAACTTTTTACGTATTTGTCTTTCGATTGTCCTAACATTTTATGCTTCTGTAGTTGACATAGTGATGCGCGAGAAGTAGCATTCTGTAACACCAGGACAAGCCAACACAACCCAACTTCGAATAATAAGCCGATTATATTTACATATGTATATACATGCAATAATAATTAACGTAGGGAACAAAATTTAATGTAAACAGATTGACAGGTTAGGGGTACGATAGATAGAAATACGGCGTAACACCCATTCAACACAGGCCTGTTTTTTTCGATTGGCCCGCATCTTTATCAGATTTTCCACGTTACATTAAGTAATTGTCGCATGTCGGTCTGGACTAGAATATTCTTTAACTTATCAGTCTTTGAGCTGATTGTACCTCCGAAATCGCCCGATAGAGATTCGCTTATCGCGCGCAAGTGAGCGATGTTCGCACTTTGTTCGGCCGAGAAAGAACGTATTGTGGATAATTACCGTAGTTCTTCGCACGAGAGTGGTTGAATGTAGGCGCCTGTTGACACAGACTGTCATTTGACGCCGAAAGAAAACGGTTTTGGACGATTTGAACGATTCAGAGCAACAAATCTTTACGAATGCTCCATGAAGCGTGCGGGAAAATGGACATTCAGAGACTGTCGGTTGACCACCACCAACTATTATTCCATCGACTGTATATTACTATTTTCTTTAAAATGCGGACGATCGCACAAAAAAGGGTCGGGTGCAAATAATCCTTGATTAAATGGGGATCTCTAAACCGAGTCAGCTAGATGTTGAGCTTGTGTTGGGTACCCGGCACTCAATGGACTAAACGAATGTATCCGATGATGTGTAACGGTGCGTGCAATCTTCCGATTATTTTTTTTAACAGATGCTACAGTCCGACCGAAACAAGGATCGGGAACCCTCGAGGCCAAACCAATTATTGCTGAAATGGCGATATTAAGTTCTTCCTCTGCCATTGTAACATTTTTTACAACACCATTACCGGCAAACAAAAACTATCTTATTTTCTTTAGAATAACAATATAGTCATCGGAATGACCTGACCTAAAACACATTAAATGGAGAGGAAAATACGAATGTTGTCGAATGATTACCGCAGATCATTAAATGAAACATTTCTGAGACGAAAATCCGCTGCAAATGAAACGGACTTATAGAGTTTTATCAGTAACCGTATGGATTGGAAATACAATTATAACCGGACACACTTTTTTATGGGCAAAAAACGTATCCGTCAATCCAGTTAGTTAGAGACTTCTGGGAAACACCAATCAATCTTAAAGTCGATCTAGTGGTTCATGCATCTCCTCTGTTACAAATCCGTAAATCAATGCCGAGGAAACGTTCTCATGTCAACTTAAAGTGGGAGTTTTTTCTGACCTATATTCTGTACTGATGTTTGCAAGTTTGTACACAAAGAGTAATCAGTTTTATAGATTGTCTTTTGAGAAGCTTTTGATTTGTTTTGACGAGGCGTTTGACATGTTTTTTTGTGAGATATAGGTCAAAAGGAATATGATGTATACTAAAGCACTGTGTACTGCATTTAAGGAAATCGTAAAATTACGTTCAATTTTAAATTGTTCGTAGTTTTTTGACAACTGCAATCTGGGGACAGATATGGTTTGTAAGTGTTCATGAACTGATTCATTATTAATGTAACGTATTCAATTGTCGTAATTTGTAGTTCAAGAATTGTCAAGAATATAAATTAGAAAGTTATTTTACGATTTCCGTAAGTGCTTTCAAAAGACAATAACCTGATTTCAAGTACAATTGTGGTACAAATGTTATGATTACAAACAAGCGCATAAAAGGTCATTGTACGAAACGTATTACACATTTAAACGGATTTGGTTACCGCCTGGACAGCCGAGTGGTAGAGCGTCCGCTTCGAGTGCAGGAGATATCGTGTTTGATCCCAGGCCGCGTCATAGCAAAGAAGAAATAAATTTGGTACCACTAATTCCCTTGCTAGACGTTTAACATACGTTTGAAGTTGGTCCTACATAATGCCCTGGTTGCGATGGACAACATCAGGAATGAGGTGTCGAGAGTGATTAATATAAGTTGAACAACGTGTCCAAAATCGACCACCAATATATTAGTATAAACTGAAGAAACGGGTTTATTGGTGATCTTGCATAATTAAACAGCCGCCTTTCTAATGCATTTAATTGCAATATATAGTTTTTCTCTATTTAAACCAAACCTGTTTTAAGCTGCAATTTTATTAAAGCTTGCGTTGATGTATCGCTCGACTGACTGCTGACTGCTGAAAGCTGTTTGGCTCTAGATTTGAGTTTTTACCGACGAGTGATTAGCAGTAAAATAGACTGAAAGCTTGATTCGTGAGCTTTAATTGTTAGAAATTAAGATCGATTTCATGTAAAAAGAATGTTATTATAACGCATTTCTAAAAACGATTGGTCTCTTCACAAACGCCACTGGCGGGGAAACTAACAATTAGGAAGGCCATAGAAACAACAATGTAACACATTATAGCAGGGGATACTTCATTATACATGTAGCATGGAGCGGTGTCGAAAGGGATTAATTTTTAATGAAGAAATCAATTTTATAATGAATACTAAATTCAGATTCGAAAGAACCGTATTTAACGTGCAGAACAACGACACGTTTAGGTAAGAGTCAGTTAGGCATGCGCTAAGTGGATTGAGCATAGCCTATCAAGACGGCATAGGTTCGAACTACAAGCCATACACGGAAGGTTATCTTAGCATAAAACACCATGTGTTAGGATGGTGTTAGGCATTTAAGTCGTTTTACTGTTGAAACAAGGTCGTTCAGCTGGGGCATTCAGCTTTTTGATTGCTGAAACTAATTCATTCTACTTTTCGACAGCTTGGACTTGGGCGGATCGTTTACTTGTTTAGTTGGGCATTGTGTGTTGTATGTGTTCTATGTTTCTGTGCTCAGTTAGTTCAGTTGGACATTGTGCCTTGAATGTTTTAATGGTTCTGTGCTCGGCTGGTCAAGTTGAGTGCTGTCTTCCCTGTCATTTTTGCTTGACCTTTGCCTAATGTTTTTTCCAACTCTACACCTCATTTCTGATGTCATACATCGCCACCAGTTTATTAGAGAAGCCTGCAGTTTCATTTGTATGCTGAGCGTTTAGCGAGGGAAATACTAGTATCATTTTTATTTCGTTTTTTGGTACGACGCGGACTGTGATCGAACCCGGGACCTCCCACACTCGAAGCAGACACCCTACCACTAGGCTATCGATGAGGTGGTTAGAGATTTTGTACTTTTAGCCATCAAAATTTCATATAAATCGGTGCGAAGTCGACAAATTTTATATGACGTCGCACAATGGTAGCGACTCACCTTAAACTAGGGAACATGAAGTATAACGCGATTGCGGAGCGAGTTCGATCTGACCTTGCGCATACGATACGGACGATCTACTAGACTTATGATAGGTTTTATGTTACATTATGCAACGCACAACAACGACTCTAAGTAACCGTATGCCTAAATACAGTCAGAACTCGATACAACGACGCTGTTCGTTTCCAAGAAAAATGTCGTTGTAACAAATATGTCAGTATAATGAATTGATACAAAGAGCGTTTTAATACTTTTGTCCCCAAATATGATGTCAGTATAATGAATTTGTCAGTATATCGGATGTCGTTATATCGAGTTCTGACTGTACCTCATGCATTATGCATCCCACACATATGAAGGTATTTTAAATGATATAATTGGAAAGTTTGTGGTATATTTACATGCTTATATTCTATATTTGATGATATATTGGTCTACGGGTCAGGAGACCTTATGAACATTCCGCATTACTTGAGAAAGCGTTCCCATATGACTGGCCTTGGTTAGAATACCTGATTGTCCATGAACTGATTCGATATACAGTTGTTTATGGTGTGTTGGTTAATTTTATGTAAATTTCCGCCTTCTGATCAATAGTTCTTTTGACAGACAGACGAATGAAAAATGCGATTTATATTGCAAATCGTCTATATGGGATTCCTGTTACGAGGACGGTACATATTAAATCGAACCAGAGACACTTGAGGAAAGTCCTAATGCAAGAAAATTAAATTGGAGAAATACTAGAAGATATTTGAGCAGAGCAAGTAACAAGATATAATTTTCCTTTTAAATTGCAATTTTATAAGCTAATCGTAAATTCTAATACCAGGGCCGCAATCCGCAACCATTTTTCCTGGCATTGATTTCCTTGAACTATTTGAGTACATGTATACAGTTTGAAATAAGTTGTGACAAATGCAATTAACTGATACAATGCTATCCAAAATACATCGTGAATACAGAATTATAAAGCGTGTACACGTTTCGAGACGTTGCAACAATTCAACATAGACAGAAACATAATAACAAGTCTGACTTCGGCAGCACTCAACTAAACCAGCCGAGCACAGAAAACATATAAGGCACCTGATGCCCAAATTATAACCGAACTAGAAAATGAACTGCTCAAGTCCAAGCTGAACGCCTAAGCTGAATGACCTAGATTCTTGACAGAAGCCGGTAACTTCAAGACTAAAATTTGTGTATTAGAGGTGACAATCAACACAATAAAAGACACTATTTTCATGAAAATGTCGGTTGAAATAAATACAAATATCCACGGGCTGAAATACATCGTTTAATGCATTCAGACAAAGTATGAAAAAGCATAACAATATTGTTAATTTCCTGTGAAGAGCGGGCTCGTAATTACAAGGGGTGATCCAGAATTACGTGGACTTTTGCTCTAGAAAGTTTATTTTAGGTCCGATCGGTATGAAAGTTGCACACAAGCGTCTTTTATCTATAATTGACATAAAACGCAACACATATCTAAAAACAATTCATTGCATCAACAGTTGTGCGCTACCATGGCAACACATAAATGCTTTCGCGGATCAACACAGATTGTTTCAGTAAAACGTGTTGCGTTATTGTTAATTGTTACTGTGGTTCTTCCTTTAGAAATTCAGAAATATGGCATTATGGTTTCTAATATTGTATCGGAAACTGAGTCAAATTTTGAAGTAAAATTCGGTGTATTCGTCATATTATCAATATATATATACTTAGCGTCAAAAGTTTTGCAACAAAATTGAAAAATCCTAAATATTTGAATTGCTGCGTTGAAAGATATTTTCTCTTCCGCGTATCCATTAGAGTATCGTTAGAGATTATTTTAAAACTATTGTCGACCTTTTTCGACACGCTTGAATGATCACACGGTCGAAAAAGGGTAAATCGTCTATTCGTGCACGTGCAAATTGGGTATTGGATTTTTCACTTAATTTTCGCTTTACACCTGCTTCAAACATGTCTGTGATAAAAAGTCAACAATAAGTTTTTTAATTAAGCAAGACATGTACGCTTAAAACGATTACCAAAATGAGTAATGGTGAACATATTCGTGTATATGAGATGCTATAGGCTGGTGTTTCACTAAGGCTGATTTCTGTCGCATTAAACTGGCATTTTTTTTTATCATTAATAGACTGTTGTATCATATATAAAAGTCAGAGTGTGTGTATGACATACCACGTGATGACAAGTCAAGGGTCAGTACAGCTGATACAGGCAGGCATTCTGCTAAAACTGTAGCACTATATTCAACAACATTGATGTGGCTTAAACGTAGCCAACCATACTTTTAAATAAATATAAAACTTGCATTTCAATTGGGTTTTTGTGAAAACGGTACCGTTTTTATAAAAATCGTCATCTGGGTAAAATGCTGTTAAGATCACTTAATAATAATGGTCAAAGAACGACAATTATTACCATGCTTACCTCCCTTGCACTATAAGATATTAATAATGATTAAATATTCTAAAAATAACGCTGGAAAGCTAAGGTAACGGCAAACATGTTGCTGAGTGAAAAAACCGCGTCTATTTGTAGGGTGCTTTTTAATGGTATATTGGTCGATAACATAAGCAACATTTCGTGCAAAAATATCAATAAAAAGAAAGGGTATATGGTACCAAAACGGGCACAAACATTTGCTAAGTGTAATGTGTATTTTTGAAATTTTGGGGCATGTCACATTCGGTGTTCATATGGATAAATACATTTCTTAAATTTGATTATTGTTATGAATTCATATCGGTGATATATCAATGTACACATGTGTATTTGTATAAGCATAAACTAGTTTGAGGTTCCAATAAAAAAGACAAAACAATGTAGATTTGCGGAACTTTTGACGCTCAGTATATAACAGATGTCATATCATAATTAACGTCAAAAAAGACGTCACACAATTTCATTTACACTCGCATAACCAGGTATTTCTTTGTACAGCTAGGAAAAACCCCAACGCAGATGACAGAAATGTTGGAGAAATCAAGTAGTAGACATATTGTATCACAGCCACTTGTTTTTAAATGGCATAAACGTTTTAAAAAAGGCCTGTATGATGTTACAGGTCGGCCTGGTAGATGTAAAAACCCGACGTTGACTGGAACGGTGCTAACGTTGGTCAGAATCAACCATTTGTGACATTAGTGGAAAAATATTATCTTGCAATGCTGGTAACGGTACAATAAGGTAAATATTGACAGGACGATTAAATATGCATACAATAAGAGCATAATGAGTTAGGGAAAATAAAGAACAGTTGATTAACAGTGTTCAAAATCATCATGAAATTATACAAACGTGAAGGCGACGTCGTACGTCATTTCTGAGCTGCCCCGCGATTAATTACCATACCCTCCTACCACAGGAACATATTTAAAAAAAATGAAAACAAAATTGAAAAAAAAATCAATGCTGAGAGCCTGTATTATATATAGACAGGGTTGCAGTGCGATTGTATCCCACGAATTATTCTCAAACAAATATTTTCTCTATACCAACTTGACAGTTTAAACATATGGTCTAGGCAGTTAAAGGGATTATTAACAATACAGAATCCATCCGCACCTCAACCGATTGGTGCGACAATCGTCTAATATTGGCTTTTGAAATGGCGTCGACTCCATTGAGCGGAAGGAGCGAAAGTCTACACATATTACGAATTGAGTGTCTTTACATATTTGAATGTCGTAAAACTGGTATAATTTCGTAAATTATATAGGTGTATATACTGATTTGAATCGTTCTGTCTATACAGTTTTGAATAATTATTTATGTCCTGATATACATATAAGCCTGTCCAATATAAAAAGGGATTGTCCACAAAATCCTATTTAGAATGGCCCTTTTCACCTTCAAAACACGAAAAATTCATGGAAATTATCCAGGAAAATGACAAAAGTCAGAACAAAACTGTAAATTTTACTGTTTAATTTCATCAAATATAACAATTGTTACGTCAACGGAACAAATATTTGAATCTAAAAATTCAACAAAATGTTCCGCTAGCGGAACAATTTCACATATCTAGATGACAATAAATCTATCAGTTAAACAACTATCCCTATCTAGATATAAATGAAATTGTTCCGTTAACGGACCAAAATTTTATGTACATATCAGAACTGTAACATACAAATGTTCCGTTAGCGGAACATTTTGGCATATCTAGATGAGAATCAAATTGTTCCTTTGACAGTTCAAATGAACTTTACTTTGAACTAAACAAAAATGATCCCAGTCTAGATATGAATGAACCCAAATTTTATATACATATCTGAACTCTCACATACAAATGTTCCGCTAGCGGAACATTTTGGCATATCTAGATGAGGATCAAATTGCTCTTATGACAGAATTGCACTAATAACTAAACAACTATTCCTATGTAGGTATGAATAAAATTGTTCCGTTCAACGGAACAAAATTTTATATACATATCAGAACTCTCACATACAAATGTTCCGCTAGCGGAACATATTGGCATATCTAGATGAGGATCAAATTGTTCTTTTGACAGAATTGCACTAATAACTAAACAACTATTCATATGTAGGTATGAATGAAATTGTTCCGTTCAACGGAACAAAATTTTATATACATATCAGAACTCTCACATATAAATGTTCCGCTAGCGGAACATTTTGGCATATCTAGATGAGGATCAAATTGTTCTTTTGACAGAATTGCACTAATAACTAAACAACTATTCCTATGTAGGTATGAATGAAATTGTTCCGTTCAACGGAACAAAATTTTATATACATATCAGAACTCTCACATACAAATGTTCCGCTAGCGGAACATTTTGGCATATCTAGATGAGGATCAACTTGTTCTTTTGACAGAACAAACGAATTGCACTAATAACTAAACAACTATTCATATGTAGGTATGAATGAAATTGTTCCGTTAACGGACCAAAATTTTATATACATATCAGAACTCTCACAAATAAATGTTCCGTTAGCGGAACATTTTGGCATATCTAGAAGAGAATCAAATTGTTCCTTTGACAGTAAAAATGAACTGCACAAATATCCCTGTCTAGATATGAATGAAACCAAAATTTTATATACATATCAGAACTCTCACATACAAATGTTCCGCTAGCGGAACATTTTGGCATATCTAGATGAGGATCAAATTGTTCTTTTGACAGAACAAACAAATTGCACTATCAACTAAACAACTATTCCTATCTAGGTATGAATGAAATTGTTCCGTTAACGGACCAAATTTTATATACAATAATATAAATTCTCTGAAATACTTATGTTCGGCTAGCGGAACAATTATGAAATTATGCAAAACTAGATGACTATCAAATTTTCTTTGACCATCTCTACAGATCTATCTATAAGTGAAATTTTTCTGTTAACAGACCAAACTTTTTTATTTAATCATATATAGACTCTGAAATACAAATGTTCCGCTAGCGGAACAATTTTGCAAATCTAGATGATAATTAAAATTTAGTTTTGACAATACAAACGTATTGCACTATCAACTCAACAACTATCCCTATCTAGATATAAATTAAATTGTTCGGTTAACAGACCAAAATTTTATATTCTTATCAGATCTCTAACATACAAATGTTCCGCTAATGGAACAATTTTGCACAACTAGATGAGAATCAAAATTTAGCAGGTATGAATGAAATTGTTCTGTTAACAGACCAAAATGTTATATTCAATCATATAAACACTTTGAAGTACCAATGTTCTGCTAACGGAACAATTTTGCACATCTAGATGAGGATCATAATTTTCCTTTGACAATACAATCGAAGTGTAAGATCAACTAAACAGCTATACCAATCTAGGTATGAATAAAATTGCTCTGTTAACGGACCAAAATTATATGTACATATAACAACTCATACTAATGTTCCGTTATATATAACGAAGGTAACGGTAATTTCCATAACTCCGCCTACAACTGTCAGGGACATGGCTAATGTGACATGCGTTGGAACTACTAATACTAGAGTCTATTAGTAATCACTAAGCGGCATCCATATAGCCGAGACATCAATATAACATAGGTTTAAGCATGAAAAATGGGATTCCGAAGTTCACTTCACTGGTTCATCTCTTAAAAAATGTTAATTCCTTTCACCAAAAGTGGTAACCATTTGCCTATTTGTTAATGGTTGAAAGTCTAAACACACAAGCACAGTTTGAAGTATATTTTACTATCTATTTGACTGAATCCACAATGGTTGTACAGTGTCTGATTTGTAGTATTTGTTATTATAAATACAGGCAGCTTATGACTCCCTGGATGGACCCATAAGACTGTCACCGTCATGAAAGCAGAACTCTGATTTACTGAAAATAGAAAAAACAATGTTTTACAATTCTATGCCTAAATAGGGCACTCTTAAAGGGGCAACTTTCGCTGGTATACCAGCGAGTATTTGTGGGTTGAGCTATGTAAACTGATATGCCTAATACTACATGTCAATTAAACTCTCTGTAGTTTAAAATAGCACAAGAATGGGTGAGTCATCAACTGCCCACTGGTTAGTAAAGTACTCCTGTTATATAGAAAGCATCGGCTGCTCAACATTAGCAAGTCCAAAATGGGACAATAACTCTCACAGATCAGAGTAATGGATCTTGCTAGATATGTTGACATAACTTATTGGTATGACACAGTGTTTGATAGTGGTGCAAGTTTTTTTCAAATCCTACAATAAATGACTTAGTTATGCTCTGGACAAGCTCAATTATGGACATTTATGACCTTTGAAATCCAATTGCAACCTTGACCTTTGAGCTATTGACATAATTGTTTCGCATGACAGTAGTAGTACTGGTAGTAGTAAACATTTGTGCCAAATTATATGACTAGTTATGACTTTTGCATCATGACACCCCGTCTCATCAAGGCAAACAAATGTACCAAGTGATTATAAAAATCTGAGGCCAAATGACATAGTTTTGACCCGAACAACCTATTTATGGCCATTTTAGACCTTTAAAACTCAAAGTGTGCCCTTTTTCCTTGAAGATATTGACATACTTCTTTCTCATGACACACTTGTCTCGTGAACACGAACAAATGTACCAACTTATTCAAACAGACAGACAAATGGACTCCTACATACCCCCCCCCCCTTAATTAAGTAGTGGGGGTATAAAAATCCTGACAATACACGCTTGGGGACATCATAGCAATAATTCTGTGAATGATTCATCAAAATCCCTTAAGAAATTTATGTAAGAGGAGTTGCATACAGAAGATTTGGACAAATGTTCCGATGAAATAACGCCTACCATTACCATATCCCCTTCGACGGGAGATAGCAAGATTGCCATGGGCCCTAAAGCTTGATTAAAATGTTTAGTTACTTATCACAGTCTATAAGAACAAGTGATGGTTCAAAATCAACAGTCCATGTCAATTTCTCCTCACTACGTTATATTTGCTATTCACGCTTACTCTGACTTTGCGTAGACCAAACTTACAACAGAACATGAGGAAAATATCTAAGACATACGCAATATAATACGCTAGCGTAAACGCTTTGATAACACAGTACAAAGGTGACTAAGTTGCAAACTTAGCCTAGATTTTACAGTGGTACGAGGGTTGTTCAAATTGGAATGCAACTAAGACCATAAAATTATCCTTGATAGATTCTAATTAAACAAGCCATTGATTCCATTGCAGTATTCATCTCCAATATATTTGCCAAGTTTCATTCAGTTATTCCATTTTAAAATGCGATTTTGTTATTATTCCTATGTACACTGTACATATACTGGACATGAGCCAAAGATATTAATGTACCTGATAAATTTTCCGACAATGCAATTTAAGAGTGGTTTGAAACAAATAAAGATCACAAGGGGCAATGCTTGACAAATAAGGATGGTCGGAATGTTCAGGAACATTCATGCTTCCCAGAAAGTCGCGTCAATGGCTGCTGCAGGTGGAGGCCATTGCCCTGCGATAGCATGCCATCCTTCAAACATGTGGCTTAGCAGCGATTGTCGGAGTATTCCTTCAATTTCTGACGGAATTTACCTTTGTTAAGCTTTGCATTTACCCATTGTTCATGTTATACATCAAATTAATGGTAGAAACTTAATTTATATCGAAAAAGGTGTACATTTCTGCTGGCACCAAGGTGCATTTTGCAATGCACACTTTTGTTCTGTCTTTGCTGGCCCATTATTTGTTTATGGAAATATCGTATGGGTGACAAAATGTACCCATGTCTCGTTTATGGTCATAACATTAGCAAACGGTCAACTTTTTTATCTAGAAACTGGTTTCAACTGTTTTTTGGACAGTTTTTAAGGACATATGTACTGGCGTCCCAAAGCAGATAGGGGTATCCAAACTATACTTTTCATCCTAATTTTTGTAATATGCTTGATAATTGTATGAATAGCTCCTAATGATGTGCCAACACATTGAGCTACTTGCCTAATTGTAAATAATCCACCATTTTCTAAAAACAATTGATTTTCGCAACCCTTTGGTAATATGTTGTGGTATTTGGATGGCGTGCAAAAGGTTCATTTCCAAATAAAATTTCATCACTTTTAAATTTCTTAAACTATAAAGAAGCTGATGATTAAGACACCATTTCACCATACAAGTTTTTTTAAATATTGTATTTGCTCCCACATTAAGAAAACAAAGATTCTTAAATTGGACCGAATTTGGTCAGAAAAAAGTGGCATTTTCCAAATAATTTAAGCATTAGTATGTATACACAAGTAGACAGTGTTAATTGACCTGTTGTTACAGCTACACTGAACACATTTTAAAATGTGCGGTGTCAATTTAAAGCTAAAACAGTGATCTTTGATATACAGCTCACTATTTTTAAAAATTCATTGATACAAGAAAGATGTAGCATCACTTGCATTCCAATTTGAACAACCCTCCTACAATTATTTCCAAGTTTGATACAGATTTATTTAAACCTCCACAAAACTTACATTGTTTTTTCTTTAACCTAGGGACATTGTTTTTACCCTTGATGAGCTAGTTGCAAACAAATTGTGACAAATTTCATGAATATTACTTTTAAGTCAAAACTGTGACCTCACAACATGATTGTCTACTGGACAAACGGCATAGTGCGACATTAGCAGCTGAATTCGAGCATAAACTATCAAAAGGAATGTGGACAACATCTCTAAATCAGTGTTACCTAAATACAAATGTAGAAGGTTCGGGAAATCCAATTGATGATCCATATGATCAACAGGTCTTTCTCTCAGCAAGGTGCAGCGCCTATTGATTTTACATCTGATCACATGCCGTCATGGCCTTATATCAATTAAACGCACACAGCAGGAATGCCGCTGAAGCAGTGAGCACATGTGTTTCTGTCTTCTTCACATTCCTAGCATCTTTCTTAACAAGCTGGATGAAATGTCTGAAACATAAAATATAAATATTATACCATTAGGTAAATTTTACTCTTGACCTCGATCGGTGTATTACTATAAAATTTAAGATGATTTTATTCTCCAGTGTACCTGTAAAGTTGATTATACTGATATATTATAACAACAGGACTCAACACCAACACTGGTCCAAGACCAGTGAAAATCCAGAAGGACCAGTGAAAATTCTGGAGGACCAGTAACTGTCCTGTTTACAAATTGGGCGCTTTTTCCCTGTCAGCCCAGCTAGTGGCCGAAATAGTTAGTGTCTAGGCCGAGTACCTGAGTGAGTAATGAACTGTAACATATTATGACAAATAAGATGTACAAGCTGAATTCTAACTAGAATTGCCACCATTGACAAATAAAACCCCCACAAGTGACAACATCGCCTTATCATAGAAACCACAGTTTCTTTGCGACCTACAGTTATTGATCCGAGATAACCCATGCTGAAACCCATCTTAATTCTTAAATTAAATCTTAACAAACATTCTGCCTATTTTTATGAAGATCAAGATAAATATACAACCTTGATAGCATGCCCAATGTTTTTCGATTATTTGACCTTGTTGAACTAGTTTTTGACTCCAGATAACACAATATAAAACTTGACCTAGATTTTGTTAAGATATAAATCCTTGTAACCAAGTTTCATACATATTTGGCTACTTCTAGTGGCTACACTTGATTTTTCTATGATTAGGTCATAATGGCACAGTTTTTGACCTCAGATTACCAAATATCAAACTTGACATAGAATATGTAAAAACGTTCATTAACACTACGTTTCATAAAGATTAGGCTAAAATTTTGACCTGTATTGACTACACAATATTGTTCTATTATTTCACCCAGTGACCTAGTTTTTGACCCCAAAAAACCTAATACCGAACTTGACCTAGATTTTGTTGATATGGTCATTGTGACCAAGTTACAAAGATTTTCAGTTAAATTCAAATACCATTCTGGCTTTTCTCAAGGCAGTCCTCAATTCAAGTACTTTTCAAGGTTAAAACAAAATTCAAGGACTTTTCAAGGCCTGTGCAAACCTTGAATCTCCTGCATTTTTCATCATGATATCTCATTTCTTATCAAACGTATTGTGCAAAAACGCTTTTACAATCTATAGTAATGGTGACCTAGACCCATCACTCAACTTTGAACCCCAAGCAAAAAGCTTAAGTTCCGTCATGATATTCCATTCCTAACTTAGTTATTCAATAGATAGAAACACCCATCCACCCAACCAACAAAATCGCCACTCTAATAATCAGTTTTTTCCCATGTGACGAAATTGCACTGTCTAGAAAATCTTAATATAAAACAAGAGGGCCCAAAGGGCCCTAGGTCGCTCACCTGTTATAGCAGTACATGCAAGACCTGTGATTTGACCTAGTTCTTGGCCCCATATGACGCAATATCGCACTTGACCTAGATTTTGTTGAGATGATCACTCTGACCAAGTTTCATAAGGAATAGGCTAAAATTGTGACCTCTAGTGTCTACACAAGGTTTTTCTATGATTTGACCTTGTGACCTAGTTTTTGACCCCGGATGACCCAATATCGAACTTGACCTAGATTTTGTAGTGATGATCATTGTGACCAAGTTTCATAAAGAGTAAGTCAAAATTGTGACCTCTAGTGTCTACACAAGGTTTTTCTATGATTTGACCTTGTGACCTAGTTTTTGACCCCGGATGACCCAATATCGAACTTGACCTTGATTTTGTTGTGATGATCATTGTGACCAAGTTTCATAAAGATTAGGTCAAAATTGTGACCTCTAGTGACTACACAAGGTTTTTCTATGATTTGACCTTATACCTAGTTTTTGACCCTGGATGACCCAATATCGAACTTGACCTTGATTTTGCTGAGATGATCATTGTGACCAAGTTTCATAAAGAGTAAGTCAAAATTGTGACCTCTAGTGTCTACACAAGGTTTTTCTATGATTTGACCTTGTGACCTAGTTTTTGACCCCGGATGACCCCATATCGAACTTGACCTTGATTTTGTTGTGATGATCATTGTGACCAAGTTTCATAAAGATTAGGTCAAAATTGTGACCTCTAGTGACTACACAAGGTTTTTTTATGATTTGACCTTGTGACCTAGTTTTTGACCCCGGATGACCCAATATCAAACTAGACCTAGATTGTGCTGTTATAATCATTGTGACCAAGTTTCATAAAGATTAAGTCAAAATTGTGACCTCTAGTGTCTACACAAGGTTTTTCTATGATTTGACCTTGTGACCTAGTTTTTGACCCCGAATGACCCAATATCGAACTTGACCTAGATTTTGTTGAGATGATCATTGTGACCAAGTTTCCTAAAGATTAAGTAAAAATTGTGACCTCTAGTGTCTACACAAGCAAATTGTTGACGGGCGGACGGACTGACGACGGACGAAGAGTGATCACAAAAGCTCACTATGTCACTTTGTGACAGGTGAGCTAATGATATTCCTACCTTCCTTAATTCAATCCTTTTATCAATAGGTTACTTAAGAACCACAATTACAAATTAGTTTTGGCCTTAGAATAAATATTAAAGAAAATACATTAATGGGGTTAGCATATAAAATTTTAGAAAACATACGGTAATTAACTTATCAGGTTTAATATTTTGTTTGATCTCCTGCATCAAAGGGACAGTTGTGCGATATATGGAATCTTCATATCCTTTCCGCTACCATAGCGTACTAATGCAGACTCGCCGGGATGGCCATTTCGGTCTTCCGTAGTTTTCGACCTAAATGCCCAAATTCGGGAAATTTGCTCTCATGGGTACACAGGCATCCCAGACTACATGATATTACGGGCCCAGGGTCGTGCACAGGTTTTTGGGCCCGCTAGACCCCTTTAAAGAGGGCTTTGAACGTAGATTTTACAAAACTGAAATTACTGGTCCTACCCGCCATTGCGGTACGATTCCCTGTGGTATTGCATTAACATTTAGCGCCAAAACGTTTTTATTTTTCTATAGCAGGAATATAAGGCTAGACAAAGGGGTCAGGACCAATGCCCTAAAGGGGCCAAAAAGTAGGCCTGTCAAGCTAAAAAAAAAAAAAAAAAAAAGAAGTTTTTCGCGCAAGGGTCACCGTCACATCGTCATTTCCGGTGACCTTTAGTCGAAATATTGACAATTTTTTCTACTTTCGGTTTGAGGTAGGTGTGTAGCATCCGGATGTATCGAGTGCTGCAAGTCAATAGTGTCTCAGGGACGGGGGTATAGGGACCATATGAATTTCTCATAACCCCCCAAAAAATCGTGGTAGCGGAAAGGATATAGCTATTTCTGATTACATTCAGTGGTTCTCTGGTTTACAGTTCATGAGACTATCTTTGGTTTATCAACCATTTAAAATATCAAGTCCAGCGGCAAACACTGAAACAAAGCCAGAAATTACCAACTACATCAGATTCTGAATAGATTCGAAATGGGATATGCAGTCCCAACTGCTAGATCTGCAGTCAAAAGCAGAGCATGCTCGACCACCATGTAAACCACAAATCCTTAAATGGGGAATTTTGGAAATAATAATCAACATGACCAACAGCCACATTTCGTCGGCTGGTTCTAATAGTGATCAAAGTGCCAAAATCATGTTTTGGAGAAAATTAGGATTGAACATTTGACTTTGTCAAATATCTTTATGTCAACCAATTTTAAAATTTTAAAAACGTATATATAGTACTATGGCTTCATTCTTCCCATTGCATTCGTTATGCTGCCTTAAAATTGACGTAGAAACGTCCGTTTTGAAAAGTATGTTATCCCGAATTTGGACATTGAGCAACTTTTGAAAAATTTATTAGTTGCACACCTGGAGTTTGGACAAAATATTACCTAAATAACGTGGTTCCATTGGCTGATCTGGACATTGGATCATATTAGAACGACTGGTAGAGAACAATTCATGAGCAACTTAACATTGAACTTTTAAGTTAATCACATGTATGACAAAATAAAGGACGGCAATTGGTCAACTTTTTTTTTTAGTATAAGTTGTTCTTAGAGTAACCAATCTCCGGGACATTCAGCAACATGCACGCTACGTAGTGGTTCAAATACTGGACTTTGAGCAATACATTACTGACAAAAAGCACATTGCACTAGAAATTATGACGTAATTTTTTCACAGGACATTGAGCAATGTCAAATTAGCCAGAAAGTGCAAAAATCTCATTTTTAAAAAAAATGGACATTGGAGACTATTAGAGCCAGTCGACGATTTCTTAACAAATCATTATGATTTTTTTTTATTATACTTACTTCCTCATTTCACACATGGATAAATTGGCTGTCACAACGAATGGTATCTTCGACTCCTGTCCTATTTTCCGAAGCACAGCAGGCGTTTCTAACATCTACTTCCAGCTTTAATACTTCATAAATCGGACTTCCCAAATAATCTTCATTGATCAATCATCATGGTTTTCGTCAAAATGCCAAACCGGCAATGTGTATCTGAAAAATGTTTCATGTAATATAATAAGTGGTCCTAGCAGATTTATTATTTAACTGCCAAGAATAGCCTTTATTTGCCAGTCAGCTTTCTGCTGAAATATGGCAGGCATATTTAAGTCTGGCTCCACCCGGTTTTGAACACGGGTCGCCAGATTAGATGGCAAGCGCGCTGACCATTGAGCTACAGAGGCCATATTACATATACCTCAACATAGTCAGAACTACAAGGATGCCCATTAGGGCCTCAGGTCTTATTTAATACATAACACAATTTGGCTATGAAGGAGCATGTGACCACGCATCAATACCTGATTGGCTAATTAATATGTCAGTCTGACTAATAAATTCAAAACATAGGAAGCATTTTGTAAGAGTGATGTGAACCAGACTAATTCATTTTTATATTGCACAGAGTCATGTGATCAATTTGGATTTTAAGAATATGGGTTATTATCTTCCAAATGGAACATAACGTAATCATAATGAAATATAGTCGTACTGACCGAGATCTATACGAGTTAGCTACATGTCTCTCTTTTTCGGTATCCCGCTGCTTCATTATAATTAATATAGAATGTCAATTGGTATGCGGATGTATACACTGTAAAGAATGTCAGGTTATTGAATGAACATGCCTTTAAACACCATGTATTGGCCTGATCCCGACTATATCAGTATATGCATGGATATATTTCAAGGTTCTTGGGTTGAATAGCAGGGGTTCCATTTGACTCGGGAGTAGGGTTTTTGTTCCATAATCCATTTGACTCAGGAGTAGGGGCTTTGACCCCTGAAAATTCCAAAAGGTCACATATTGACACTCAAGATTTTGGTATGAAGGGTAATAAACATTTTTTCTTCAAATCATGGGTATTTTGCTTGTAACAGTAAGATGGTTAAATTTAGTCAAAATTATCAAATTGGCCCTTCTCATTGAGAAGATAGTCATAGTGCCTTTAGTGGAACCCCTGGGATAGTATATACTAATCTGATTATGATCAGAATGTAAAATGATACAAAATGTACATAATTATATGAGCTGTTCTCCAGGAAAACGAGGATTTAAGTGACAAAATTATGAAATCATGAAAATATAGAATGTGTTAGAAAGACAAGTAACTCTTTATGAACAGTTTCTAACTACTCGATCACGCCCTCTCTATGAGTGACGACGTAAACGTCATTATAACATTATTGGCGTAACGTTACCACGCATTTCATAAATTCAGTATTTGATAAGTTCTTGATCATTGATGACTAAACCTTTAAAAATTGTATCAAATTTTAGAATTATATTCTTATTTTAATAAAACATATATCGAAATCCTGAGTCTCTGCTTTTAAAGAAAAAAGCTACTATTTGTAAAAGCCAACCCCTCGTTTTTCTCAATATGAGTAATTTCACAAATCTCAGTTAAACCAATCCACATAACGCTTCACTACTTTACACTGATATATCCTAACATCATAGCTAACTGTTAGGGTCTGATTTTAATGAGATTGTCTGCTAGAGAAAGTAATTGTGAGACATTTAGTTTGAATGAACAAGGGTGGCATGGCGATTAACCAGTTGACTACTGATGGAGACTTTGAGAGGTCCCTGGTTCAAACCTCGGCCGGGGCACTTAATTGGTCATTTCTGAAATGCTTTTCAGTCTTTCCAGCCCAACTAGAGACAAACTGGAAGGAAACCCAGAGGTAGTCTTGCGTGTATTGGTGCTATACCCCAGGCGCTTTAAAGAACCAAGCAGCCACTCTGCTTATCTGTCTAGATGTGGCCACCCTGCAATATCCTGGATATAATTAACTCCCCTATGGTTTCACAGTGTATTTAAAAGAGTCAACTTCCGGTTATCCCAATAAGGCAGACACTTGAATTGCATAATCTTGCAATAAGTCATACAGTGATCGAAAATCACATATATTTTTACTCACAATAAGTTATACATGTACAAGGTGAATTATATAGTATCCCAATAAGTCATACAGTGATTTGGTTTATACGCTGTGGGATCTAATTTCCAGCTATTTAGACAAATCAGCAGATATATTCTTATTTATTACATACACAATCATTAATTGACTTTGTAAGTGAATAACTCTAGTTTAAAAGTGTTCCCTATATCAAAATTGACCCCCCCCCCCCATAAATGTTGAAACCGCTTCTACGTCCATGAATTTGATAAAGAAACAGTATGTTAATTTAATTAACATGCGTGGAACAACACAAAATCCTAATTTGGCACTCAAACGCATTCTTCTTGTTAAATGGAAGTACAAAAACCATCAAAATCTAAACTTACCTTTCGGGCGTAACCATCGGTCCATCTGACTTGAATTCACGATTTCGAGTTCTTCAGTTGTAATGCGTGTGTGGACGAGTCCATTTAAAATGTTGGAAGTAACAAAATAGATCGTTTAAAATCATAGTAAACCGCTGAATCTTTTGAGAGTATAAATGCGTATTTGAAAGGTCAATTTTGAATAAAAATATCTAATTTTTAACCTTAAATAATTAGATTAATATGACCATGACATTTATGTAGGTCTAAGGATTCAACAACCCCTACCAACAATGGTCTCGCCTAAGCGTGTTAACACGGGCGGTCACGAGTCTACATAGAATCTACCGCTATGATGCTGCGTGTAGGCCTACTGATAAGGATCTAGAGTTAGCGTTAATTTGTTGTTTATACGGGATGGCAGGTAGGTTTATTAGATCTATATCTGTTTATTTTTTGAATAATTTGTGTGAATGTTGATTTGATAAATTTATCCACGATAGATTTAAATTTTGTAAATTCGTTCGAAATGCTTAATTTTATTCACAGGAACATGTCATACCCACATCACATGTGACAGTAGAGTCTAGATCTACTGGATATTATTGTGTTTAATATTTTCTAGATTATATTATTTTAACAAACGTATAAGTTTATAATGTGCGTACACAATGGGTACACCTTGAACCAGGGGCGTAGCCAAGCTTGAATTGATGTTGCGCGCACACATTTTGAAGTTGGTGGCTATATGGTTGCAACTTGGCGTCCTCATGATTGTGCAAATTTGGACATTCAATGTCATTTTAGTCATATTTATCAGGGGCGTAGCTAGAGGTATTTGAATGTGTACGCATAAAGGCTAGGGGGGTTTGGGAGCATGCTCCCCCTGAAAAATTTTGTTCGCTAGAACGTCTATGGTGCGTTCTGGGGTGGTTTTTTTTGCATCATCTTTAACATTATTTTTACTGATAAAACCAGGTTTTTTTGTGTATAGAGCTTTTTAAAACTGTTTCTAAGAAATGATGAAAATACTAAAGGATTACCCCCCTTAGGGCTTAGGCATCAGTTTTTATTTCATTTTTCGATCGTTTAATTTTCACTTTTTGAGAAGCATGTGTACGCAGCTGCGTATTCTGCGTACAGGTAGCTACACGCCTGTTTATATTTTTAAATTTTTTCAAATTCATGTTACGCATGTGCGTATGTGTGTATCGCTGGCTATGTCCCTGTTGACTAATAAGAAAGTTAGTAAAATCTACCTATCAGCTATGGGGCGTAGCCAGGCTTGAATTAATGTACATACGTTAAGGCAGTTTACACGGTGTATAACCGTATCGGTACCCTCTCAGTGCAAAATGATATACACCGTGGTTTAGGATCACTAAGAACACATTTGGCCATAATTTTTCTTTTTCTTTCAAATTCTTTGTGTACTGAGAATGGGAAATCCTTCCACTTTCTTGTCACCAAATATTAAAATCATTTTAATTTAAAACTAAAACTACTTTAGATTTAATCAAAAATTTGGTTGACATTTGTTTTGTAACCAAATCCTAACAGACTGACAAGAGAAAACCCGAAAAATATTGCATAATTAAAAAAAATATTTTGCAAATGTGTTCGGTCAGTTCCGGATCAGCAAAATTTACAAAATGAACCACGTTTTTTTAAAACCCGTCTTTAAAACAAAATATTTGGTGTATTTATTTCTCTTAGTGACTACAAATATAAAATGCAAAAAAACATGAACTGATCCGGAACTGCCTAAGATTCGGAACTGCCTGAACGACTCTAACGCACACAAGGTGGATATACAGGGTGTCCCAAAAAAACCGGGGACCTAGGCTAAACATTCGTAACTTTTTCTCTTTTATAAATAGCACAATGTCAATATGACAAAACATTAAGGGATGAATACCGTTCAAAATAACAACATAATAATTGTGATTATTTAGTCCGAATACCCAGAGTTATCTCCCTTGTTTTCAATCACGTATTTCAGTATATTAGAATACAGTGAAAGGGAATTTCAGCGTGTTCATAAACAGATTTACATGCCGATCCCAAATGACATTTCAGGGGTCCCATAGTCAAGGATAATGAATCTGCATACACTTGTTCATCATGTGTGGCAAATAGATTTACTATAGGGCCCATCTCCGAGCTAAATTTAGGCCAATTGCCCTAAGGTATGAGGTAAAATGTCAGTACTGTCTTGCGAATATATCAAGATTTTGCTGTTGATTTGTTGCAATATGCTGTTTCGGCTTTCTTATAAATGCTGACACACTATAAATGACTCTGATATACATCTATGAACTTTTGATTTGGATATAAGTTCATATTATTACCTTTTGCGTCTTATTAAGCTTTCTTGTTGATTGTTCTCAATAATGATAAATGAATCTTTATATTGTGCTTCTTTGGCGATTGTTAATGAATATTTTGAAGGTTGTCTGCTTTCCTTTTATTTAATAAACTTGCCACTTTCTCCCCTCTTTCATTATTTCATTGCAAAGTTCTTCGATTTTTACAATATTTTCATCACCTTTGTGGCTTTAAAACTTTGTTTTCTTAATATGAACACTCAAGGCAACAATGTCTTATCTAATGATGACACTTTCAAGACCAGTCAGCAAAGAAACCAGGAAATGACACTGTGTGTGAAATGATGACGTCACTTCCTGTTTTAAAGCAAAACCTATTAACAAGTACCTATTTTAAAATTAGAAATTACTTTTATACACTCTCACAAAACAACATTCAAATGCATTAAAAATTAAAAAAGTTATAAAGGATTAGGTAGGTCCCCGTTTTTTTGGGACACCCTTTAGTTGAGGGTCCTGTGGAAATTTTGACTGTAATTGGACTATAATCAGCATATTTAGACCATTGAAAAACAGTGTGATGCACCAGTCAATATTATGCCCGAGGGGGGATACCTGTAGGAGGAATAAGACAGATGTCTGTTAACAAATACTTGGGTCATCATAGGGGCCTGCATGCACTACTATGATATGTGAGCCCAATTCTTTTTTGGATCTCACCTGTATTACCATATCAAGTTATTGCTCTTTCATGAAATTTGGCTTGTGTCGTCTGTAACTTGAAAAGTAATTGTATAATAGTCAATGAAATTTAAAAAACTTCATTATCATATAAATGTTAGTCAGCATGTGTTGTTCAACTTGTTGTGCACAATCCTGTTTTATATGGATCTGACTAGTATTTGCAGAGTTGTTGTCCATGAAATGAGGAAATTTCATGAAATTCTACATACTAATTTATGTAACAAGGCTACGTCATCAACCTTCATATTAGACATGTATATATATTTTGTCCAATCCAACCAGTGTAACAGAGTTGTGGCCCTTGAAACTTTGCTTGACCTTGTTATTGAGCTACATTTTTGTACAGTCTTCAAATTTTGTAGGAATAATTGTCAGTATGTGTAGCTGCATGCCCACAAAAATGTTTTTATTTTGATCTTACCTGAATGTTCGACCTGGACATTCCAGTGACCTAGACTGCACACTTCCAATCCTTTTGGTATGATATATTGCCTGGTGCACAGTATTTGGTCAAAGTAAAGAAAAACAGATGTACAAGGTCATAATTTGTCCTCTTAGTTTTTTAGTCCCCTACCGGTTATTGATGTGAATAAAAAAACTTATGGCAAGTCAAAAGAACAGTAATTTTGAAATCACATATTTTGAGTTTCAAAATTTGTTCTTCGCAGGAATTCTGTAACGTCCGTTCCCCTCTGTATTTACTAAAAAGCAACAACAAAATATTTTAAACTGGCATTTATTTATGTATATAATCAGTCTTATTGTAGAAACAGCAAAAAAAATGGATACTATTAAATCAAATGACATTTTTTAATGATAAAAAAAAATAATGTAACGTCCGTTCCCATAACGTCCGTCCCCTATTAGACATAGTTGCTAAAAATGACTTTATCATGATTAATTATGGATGGACATTACCTTTTAGGGGACGACGTTACAAAGCTGAAAGTAATGTATTGTCAGATACTCAGCAATTTGATTCCAGTCATTATTTCAGATAGATAAATACAATAGTCTCAATTTCAGAAATATTTAACACTTAAGAAGTTTGATACAAATACATTACTTCATATCACATCCTAGATATCAAGTACTGAAGTAGAACTTTATTTCATTATTTTAGCCTCATTCACATATATACAAATACAATACCTTATTTATCACAGAAACATTATTATATGTGACCATTCTAATACAGAATTATAAGACACTTTTATACATGTAAATATTCACAGCAATAGGACACAATTTCTTTAAAATGCAACTATATATGGTATACACATATTACTAATACAATATTATATAAATAATCATTTTATTAAAATGATATTATAAACATAAATATTTTAAGCATTATTTACATACATGAAAAACTAAGAGACTTATTAAATGGTTATTAGAAATTCATTTTAATAAGACATTGAGTGTCTTAGAATACATAGAATGTATTCCTCTGAATATATATAAGTATGTATTTTAGTTGACTTCCAATTAAAACCATTGTTTAGTTAATTCCACTAAATGACCCCTAATTATGCAGCTACTGTCTCAAAAACAAGTAATTAGCAATATACCAATATACAACCCCTTTCAAGTCAAAGGAGTTTTATTATCTATTTCCTGCCTCCTGCAGCTTCAGTAAGTTCAAAATCAATATAATTCCTTGTTAAAACATAGACAGCTGTCACCAAGTTACATGACCCCTAGGTGTGCAGCTACTGTCCCCAAAACCAGTAATTAACAATAAACCAATATACAACCCTTCAAAGTCTAAGGATTTTATGGTCTATTTCCTGCCCCCATGCAGCTTCAATAATTGATAATCAATTTCTTGTAAAAACATAGATCCCTGTAAGAATTTGAGCTAGGATTATGCAATATTAACTTATTGGGAGGAGCAAATTAAAAACTGCAAAGATAATTTCACACTAGTTAAATTGTGGGAGGGGCTAATTGTCCCTTAGATAGTATTGCTCTGTGCAATATGGGAGGAGCTCAATATTGTTTTATTGGAAACTATTGAAGTATTGTATACTATAGACATGCTGATCATATAATAAGCAAGTAATTAAGCTGCTTTTAAATATGGTATTACAACCATAAATGTTCTAGAAAAATGCTGTGTTTATTTGGAAATGTTTCACTAATAAACTAGATAAGAATCTAAGTGTAATACATGTACTTTCTTTAACTTCTATTTAATATCAGTCTGATGTTCCTTTTAAAATTTCAATAAATTCTGGAATCTAAAATCATAACTTGCATGTTTTGCGTAAAAAATGTTTTTGACATTTATAATAAAATTATGTATTTTATCTAAAAAAATGTATATCAAATATATATCTGTTATTATGTGCTGAAAAAAGAAGAGAACCAGATATTATGTTTGTGCGTAACGTCCGTCCCCTGTAAATGTAACGTCCTATCCCTATTTTCAGAATCATATTTATGGGTCATATTTAATTTGGATGGACAAATTATTGATTAATCCTGTATTACTTTATTACTATGTATTCAATTATTTATCATACTAGGTGTGTTTATGTTTCCTAGAGTTTGTGCACAAGCTAACAACAGACAAAATTTTAATGTTTTAAAAAATTATAAAAAACATAACTCAAATTGGATTGACATAATGGTAATTTTACAGGTAAAACTCATAAAAATCTTAATCTGCAAGAATCTTTTTGTACCTGCATAAAAGTTGGTGCCCAGAAAATAATTAATATGGTTAAATAATAAAATTTCTGTGTAACATCCGTCTCCTTAGCTGATCAGCCTTACAGAATGCTAAATTTCACAAAAACAATTAACGGGAATGCCTTTTTTAAATTTACCAATAAAATAGAATCATATACAGTATAATAAGATACTCATATAAAAAAATTGATTTGACATAAAAAATTAAACTTTATTTTTTTACCTTGATGCTAACACAATTTGCCCAAATACTGTGCACCAGGCAATATACTCATAGATGTATAAGTTAAAAATATTCTGTATAATGTGAAAGTACCCATTAATAAATGCTGTAATAGGTTAGTATGTTGTACATACAAATTATGTTGTTTCTTTACTCAGGTGAAGTACAGTGTTCTAATATCAAAGCTTATAGCAGTTGAGGAAGAAAGAGATCAGTTACAGATAGACAATGCAAGATTAGAAGAAGAAAAACGCATTCAAATGTTTTGGAAGGAGAAAGGTTCATTTTGTATTATTACACTCCACTGTATTGAACACTCATACATATATAGTACAGAGAATTTGACATGATTCTCAACCTTACAGCTGATATGTTGTTTGTATTTATAATCCTGGTGTATGTTTTCACAAGCAGGAAGTATCAAGAAGACGCTCTGTAAAATACCAACACACACCTTATAATCTAAAAGGACCCAGTGATAATGCAGTTTTAACAGTCACTGTTTCCATAAAGCCGAAAAACAGATAACAGTCACTTTTTGTATTAAAATGCCTGTAAATTGGTACTTATATTACTATTTTAAAACAAAGTGGGACTTCAAGTGTTCTGCATTTTTATGCCCCTGTGTCGATAGATCGTGAGGCATATATAGTGAGGACCAAATCTTGACCATTTCGGCTTACATTAAGTCCAAGGCATTGATTCCAAACTTGGCAAACATGTTTACCATCTTTATCCCCTATGTCAAAGCCATGTAACACTATCCAACATTTTAACACAATTATGACCCCTGATTGACTTAGCTTTTTATGGACAAGCAGGGGATACACTGACTAGCTTCTGAATCTTATGGGTCATTTTGATACCTTTGACTAAATTTAACCATTTATAGGCAAAATACACATGATTTAAATAGAAATCACCTTTCAAACTTTAAGGGTCAAAATTGGTTTTTGAAATTTAAAGGATCAAACCCCCTACTTCCGAGTCAAATTGAACCCCTTGACAAGGCTTCCACTAGGGCATAAGTGTTTTTTGAATGCAGTCCTGTTCAATACATGCTATTTTGTTAAGGACTAATAACAAGATAATAAATAAGTATTCACCATACCCTGCAGTGTACATTCTGCACATGATTGCAAGGATAGGAACACTCAGGTGATCGGTAAAGGGAAATCATGACCCTCAGTTATATTCCCACTTTGTTTTAAGCTGGAAACATTTCAATTATGTTTTAATAGTCAAATATGTTCCATTCCACACTAATCAATAATTTCTTTTTATGTTGCAGTTTGAACAATTGAAGCCTATTGGCATTTTGAAGATGACCCATCAAAACTACTACCACAGTTTTCCTGCAACCATTATGAAAAAATACCAATGGGGTAATTAATTTTTAATTCAAGGCTTTCCAGTTTTCCTACTTTTTCCTAGTTTTTTGAATGCCCTCCTAGTTTTTCCTAGTTTTGTCTAAAACCTAGTATTCCTAGTTTTTCATAAATTTGGCAATTTGTGGATAAGGTAAAACTGTCTTTTAATATGGTTTGGAGATTTTCTTTCCGAATAAGAACTTCAGGGTGCATTCGATTTTTTTCAAGCTTCCTTCGCTCGCAAAATAACTAGTGAATATCATTATGTTCAGATAAACAAGCATGATAAATAGTATCAAGTGAAGAACCAGTGAATACAGAAACTATAGACCATGGTGAATAGTATCAAGTAGAGAAAAAGTTTGTGTGGCATGCTGTTCAGAAAACTATGCGGTTTTCTGGATCGCTTCCACACAATAATTTTACCAATAAACAGCAACAAGTAGATCTAGAACTAGTTTGTGTGGTATGCAGCTCAGATGAACATGATTTTCTTACTTGTTTCGCATAGTAACTCTATCATTGAATTGTATGAAGTATAATGCATTTTTCCTAACTTGCTTCCCTCGCACAATGATTTTATTAGTGAATACACTAAATAGTATCAAGTAGAGAACAAGAATGTGTGGTATGAAACTCAGACTAGACATTTTCTAGCTCGCTTCGCTCGCACAATAAGTTTTCAAATAAAAAATCCTGGTTACGGCTATGGGGTGTTAAGTTGACAGTATTTGGTATTCTTTGTGTGATCTGGTGCAGAGTCTGGCCTTCTCAGGTGATAAATGAAGGTTGGACTATGCTCTTTGATGACTACTATTGACAGCTTAACAATCTGTAGTATAAAATGTGTACAGTTACTGCGTTAATCAGGTAGGGAAAACTCCTAGTTTTTGGCTCAACCTTCCTAGAATTTCATAGTTTTTTCCTAGTTTTTTGTAAATAATTTTCCTAGTTTTCTCCTAGTTTTTTCAAAGATGCTGCTGGAAATCCTGTTTACATTTTATATATTATTGTTGTGGGGTTGATGCACATATTCATTATATAATAATATAATATATACAGTAAATTGCACTTACCTGATAAAAAGTTGGACGTTTATGAAACTGCACTTGGTATATGGTTACATTCTAATGAGATCTATGATGCATGTATTACATATATTTGTCTGCTCCCCAAAAAAAATTTGGGGGAGCATTTAGTAGCCGCTTTGTTCATCCGTCTGACATATTTAATTTTGTCCAAATGATAACTCAAAAACTATTGCACCTATTAATTTGAAACTTTTCTGCATGCAAGAACCATAACTCTTCATTGCATATTTTTGAA
Source organism: Spisula solida (assembly GCA_947247005.1). NCBI lineage: Eukaryota > Metazoa > Mollusca > Bivalvia > Venerida > Mactridae > Spisula > Spisula solida. The sequence continues at coordinate 16,172,648 of OX365952.1, read as the reverse complement.
GTTATTCCCCTTGTATTTTTTCATTCTTAATTCTTGTCCGGGCCATAACTCATACAGTATTAGAGATATATAAATTTGAAACTTCATAGGTAAATAGATATCGTTGAGGGGATGTGCAGTGTCCAAGAACCATAACTCTTAGATGTGCACATTTTTGGAGTTATTCCCCTTTGTAATTTTTCACACTTACCGGCCAGAGATCAGCCAGTCTTCAGGCAACAGCTGCTATAACTTCACTTATGACTCTTTTGTCTTATACACTGCTACTTAAAGGCTGGCATATCGGGTACAAATTGGATACATCATGTAATGATATTCAAGACTGGTGTTTTAGGTCTGCCTGATTTCAGGGGTCCGTTGCCTTAGCAAAGCGCTACCGAGCGCCTTCATTCAGTTACCTCCCGTTCAATTAAATATAGAAGGCAAGGATTACCTTCCGTGGAAAGTGCTACGTAGCGCTCGCCCATGTTAAGGGTCTCCAGGTTTTGAATCCTAAATTTTACTTCTTTGTTTATATTGAAAAAAGAGTTTCAGGCTTTATAACAGGAATTTTCACGCTTGAGAATGATTGCCAAATACCAGGCCTGTATATCTTGCTCATGGAATAGTAACAGGCTATTATTAACCTGCTATAAACCTACTCCGTTGCGTTGACAGCATTTAAATCTGACAAAGGATATATTGAACAATAACAAACAGTTATGAACCTTAGAACCATTTAATTTATACTATATCCAGAATTATAAATCTTAACATGGCTAAGAATAGTCTAGGTAGGAGAAAATCAATATAGTTTGTGGTATATGTTGCATTATCTTGATAAAAAAACGTTTTGTTTCTCTTCAATGTGTGATGGTAAAATTGTATGCTATTATCTTGCGCGGCAACTTGAAAATGTAGATATAGGCTGTGTGTCATTTACTTGTGATTTAATTCCGTGGATACATAGACATTGTCCGGGAGTTTAGTGACCTAAGTATTAAAGCACAATCTTGGTATTACTTGATTTTTATTGCGTATATATTGATAAGGAACAATGTTGGGATTGCACACATCATTATCCCTCAGATACATAGTATATGGGGGCTATATTGGAGTCATGCTTGAGGTTGGTTGGTTGGTTGGTCCGTACAAATTTTGTCCGCACTATTTCTCCGCAACCGTTGGTCGCATTTCTTTGAAACTTTGCATGACTGATCAGTACCAAGTCCAGTTGTGCATATCGTCGGCGGACGTTGGTCGGATTAATTTTAAGGAAGTTATGTCCCTTTATTTTTTTATACTTATAAATTTTGTCGGCGCTATTTCTTTGCAACCGTTGGTCGTATTTCATTGAAACTTTGCATGACTGATCAGTTCCAAGTCTAGTTGTGCATATCGTCGGCGGACGTTGGTCGGATTAATTTTAAGGGAGTTATTGCCCTTTATTTTTTTATACTTATAAATTTTGTCCGCGCTATTTCTCCGCAAACGTTGGTCTCATTTCTTTGAAACTTTGCATGACTGATCAGTACCAAGTGTAGTTGTGCATATTGTCGGCGGACGTTGGTCGGATTAATTTTAAGGGAGTTATGTCCCTTTATTTTTTTATACTTTTAAATTTTGTCCTCGCTATTTCTCCGCAACCGTTGGTCGTATTTCATTGAAACTTTGCATGACTGATCAGTAACAAGTCTAGTTGTGCATATCGTCGTTGGACGTTGGTCGGATTAATTTTAAGGGAGTTATGGCCCTTTATATTTTTATACTTATAAATTTTTGTCCGCGCTATTTCTCTGCAACCGTTGGTCGTATTTCATTGAAACTTTGCATGACTGATCAGTACCAAGTCTAGTTGTGCATATCGTCGGCGGACGTTGCTCTGATTATTTTTAAGGGAGTTATAGCCCTTTATTTTTTAGCTCACCTGTCACAAAGTGACAGAGTGAGCTTTTGTGATCACTCTTCGTCTGTCGTCCGTCCGTCGTCCGTCCGTCAACAATTTGCTTGTGTAGACACTAGAGGTCACAATTTTGACTTAATCTTTATTAAACTTGGTCACAATGATCATCTCAACAAAATCTAGGTCAAGTTCGATATTGGGTCATCCGGGGTCAAAAACTAGGTTGCAAGGTTGAATCATAGAAAAACTTTGTGTAGTCACTAGAGGTCACAATTTTGACCTAATCTTTATGAAACTTGGTCACAATGATTATCACAACAAAATCTAGGTCAAGTTCGATATCATCCTCATACATCAGTGGTTAGTCAAGTTCCCAGACTACCCCCTGATTCAATACCCGTCATTCCGAGCGCAAACTTAAAAATAGCTCATTTCGTAGATTTCTGGTGATTCCGTCTATCGTCCAGTCAGAACGCTTGTTACTCTACGCGGGGAATTTTATAAACAAACTCGTGAGAAAATGTAAACATATGGATTGAGTTATGGGATTTAAATATTAACAAACTTAATTGGATAAAGTTCATCCTAAATTCAATATAGTTTATAAAGCAGCCGTTAATATAATAACAGAGAGTACTGTACGAGCGGTTAGATATATCGTGATATGAAATCAGAGTCCAAGGTTTTCGAAGACGAGTGTCCATGGGCGTGAAGTCATGAGTCGAAATGGATCTATATAGCTGTGTCAGACAGCAAACGATGATTACAATAAGTCGTAGACATTAGATCTAATTGAATAATTAAAGTAAAACTGAGACTGTGCCCGTGAACTTCTAAAACAGATTTAAAAACAATTTGTAAACAACGATGAACGGACAGGTGCCCCCAGAACTTATTCGCCCACGTCGTTAGTGAAAATGTTCCGTGCCCAGCTGATTCAGATGTTAAGGTAATAAATAATCAGTTTCTAGTTCAATTTTAGTTCAATAGTTGTTTTTATATTCTGAATAATATCTTATAATCGATACAAAAACATTGCAAATATTTTTTTCTTTGATTGATTTCCCGAACGATAAATTTGAATATTTTGTTTGTTAAAGCTCGATTTTGATTGGACGTTGACAGGGAAACACCCGTCGTAATCGCTATAAATAGAAATGAACGAAATGGATCTGATTGGTTGATTTTCGTTCATCACGCTAGGATTTTGCCCTATTGAACCAGAGTATGTTTCGGACGAAGAATACTCTGGTGAACGAGAATGGTTCGATATTGGGTCATCCGTGGTCAAAAACTAGGTCACAAGGTCAAATCATAGAAAAACCTTGTGTAGTCACTAGAGGTCACAATTTTGACCTAATTCTTCTGAAACTTTGTCACAATGATCAACTCAACAAAATCTAAGTCAAGTTCGATATTGGGTCATCTGGTGTCAAAAACTAGGTCACAAGGTCAAATCATAGAAAATCCTTGTGTAGACACTAGAGGTCACAATTTTGACTTAATCTTTATGAAACTTGGTCTCAATGATCATCTCAACAAAATCTAGGTCAAATTCGATATTGGGTCATTCAGGGTAAAAAACTAGGTCACAAGGTCAAATCATAGAAAAACCTTGTATAGTCACTAGAGGTCACAATTTAAGCCTAATCCTTATGAAACTTGGCCAGAGTGATCATCTCAACAAAATCTAAGTCAAGTGCAATATTGGGTCATCCAGGGTCAAAAACTAGGTCATGAGGTCAAATCATAGAAAAACCTTGTATAGTCCCAAGATCTAGGTCACAAGGTCAAATCACAGGTCTTGCATGTACTGCTATAACAGGTGAGGGACCTAGGGCCCTTTGGGCCCTCTTGTTATACTTAAAAATTTTGTCTGCTCTATTTCTCCGCAACCGTTGGTGGTATTTCATTGAAACTTTGCATGACTGATCATTACCAAGTCTAGTTGTGCATATCGTCAGCGGACGTTGGTCGGATTAATTTTAAGGTAGTGATGGCCCTTAATATGTTTATACTTATAAATTTTGTCCGGGCTATTTCTCTGTAACCATTGGTCGTATTTCATCGAACATTTTGCATAGCTCATCAGTAAAATTTCTAGTTGTGCATATCATCGACACACGTTGGTCAGATCAATTTTAAGGTAGTTTAATATAATGGCCCTTTGAAACTTGGCATGACCGATCAGTACCAAGTCTAGTTGTGCATATATGACTGTGTCAAGCAGTTGCTGGGGGTATTCATCACATTCAGTGATATTTCTTGTTTATGTTTAGCTCCACAAAGAATCTTGGGAGCTATTGAAGTTACTGTTACTTAAAAAAATGTTTCCACTATCTAACTACAGTTAGGAATGAGTTATTATGATGAAGCTTGCTGTGTAGGTAACTTATTTCTAAACCTTGGTAGGATTGATGGTGGGGCTTCTGGAGTCAAGGTCACTATAACTAAAACTCTAGCATATCAGGTTTACATGCTTTTATCTGTATGATGAACAATATGTGAAGCATGGCATCTACGTTCAACTGTGTAAATAAATAAATCGAATAACGGTACTAACCTGATATTTTATATGTACAAATAAGACGAAATCCAATGTATAAGATAGAAAACGAGTGGGACCCACGAGTCTTTCTATCTGACTTAGACCATGTGGTATGTTATACTTAGCACAATTAAAAGCACAGCATTTTAAAAATAGAATAGGTTTATTGATATCTTTACCGGTATATGAAAGTGAGCTGCTAAGCATGAATATTACGTGACAAATTTAAATGCAGGCCAGTGGTAGAACGTCCGCTTTGAGTGCAGAGGGTTTGATCGTGCATATTAAAGACGAAATAATACATGCCCAAAGGTATTCAATTTTAGACGTCTAGCATAAAAATGGCAAGCTAGTTTCGCCTCTATACAACTGTCATGTCCAAGCCATCGTGATTGGAATGAAGTGTCAAGTGTGTGTGAGATCTTTCAATTGACCTAAAATGAATTATTACGGGATGCTAGATGCATATACCGTCAAATAATAGAGTGTTAGATGTTTCAACTGTTGCAAGTATTTCCGTCGGACTGCACGAAATGCAATGACCACCCACGATCTGGATAGCCGCATGGTACAGAATAAGCACATGCTCGTCTCTCCTCTGTCAAAATTGGTTTAAGAAAATAAAATTTAGATTTTTTTCTCACATCCGTTCTCCATGCACTAGCAGTCCATTCATCTTATGCTTGCAACATTACCGAAGGTGACACAAATATACCTCTAAGGATTAAACTTTGAAATGCGCATATATTTTCATTTCTCCGTATGTCAATTGATAGAAAGCTTCCTTGTTTATCCGTTTGACACGTTGCCATAATATGTATACGTCGTACATGGAGACCTACTTCAAATTGGGCCTTTAATTGTAAGAATTTTATTGTTCAAAAAATTATTTGAATAATGTTATACCAGTTTCTGACTGCATATAGAAATAAATCTGTATTATATTATTTTAGACTGTATACAACACATTCTGTCTGTGGGATTAACAGCATGTTTGTAATTTTCAGAATTGATGGGAAATACAGCTTATTGTTGTTAACTTTCCATCCATGTGTATTTTTATTTATTTCTGCTAGAAACCATGAACTTTATAAATGCTGCGTTTTTAAATGTGCTGAGTATATCCTGTTGATTGGGCACGATTTTCTCGATCTAAATGAGCGTTTTTCTCGATTTTAATAGACGATTTTACAACGCAGTCTCTGTGATATTTACCACGGCAATACGAGTCGCTGATTGGCTGGCAGCGGCTAACCATGGTCTAATGAATAGTGTACCGTTATTATAAGTTGTCACATGAGCATGATATAGGCTATTGCATGTAATCAGATGTTCTGAATTGATTTTTGACACTGAATACTGTAGCTTAAATTCGTAAGTTTTGAGCATGTTCTTCAGTTGTTATGGAAATATTAGTTTAGATGTGCAGTTGCCCTATTTGACATTTTGATTCAAATATGATCTGAATTGACCGAGTTGTGGCCCCTGAAATGATGAAATTTTAGTGTCGCTCTTAACTTAAAAGGTATTAGAGCTACAGTTATCAAACTTTGTAGGAATAATAATGAACATGTCTAGTTGGATTTTGGCCCTTGACAAGGTCAAATGGCAAGTCGTAAAGGGGCATAGACGCATTTCTAGTTTTTAGCCCCCTTGTTTCTAATTTACAACCTGTAATAATCTTACTCGGTGCCTATATAGTGATAGTAATTTCCACTTGAATTTTTGCCTTTATAACCATGCAGGTTTTGTCTATTTTAGGTGATGTCAGTAAGAGGATGGCTCAACAAGTACCAACGCTTCATGGATAAAGAAGTTTATCTAGCCATGGAGATAAAATTGACCAAACATTTGTGCTTATTGAGTACAACTGCTGTGTCCCAATTATTATTGTGAAACTTCATCTATATGTTTGATGGATCGCTATGGATAGAGACCAGTGCATTACTCATTTTTGGAATTATAGCCCTTTGGAACTTTTCATTTGTTCTACACAATAATTTGTTGCATATACAGGGTATAATGCACAACAAGTTTAACTTCATATTTCATCAGACTCTGTGACAAACACAAGTATGGGAGCATAACTCTTGCCAACTGATTCCAGTTTTATTTTGTTCTCCATATGTAAACAATGGAACACTTCAGCATTTGTGAATGTGATGGTACATTATGTTGGTTTTCCCTGATTATCACGGCCGCGCCCAGAAATCAACACAAGAGTCAGATACTGAACAAACCATCCATATCTCCAAAATGGATATTTCAAGCAAGCCTATATACCGCAACACAATGAATGACACATTGTGGACTTCCAATTCCGTGGATAAAAAACCATCAGGGAGGTAATTATGAATGATAACTACTCCGAAGTGAAGTACGGGAGACTTTTACAGCCGCCACACATAGAATGAACCATCTGTATCCCCAAAATTGGATATTTCAAGCAAGCCTTCATATTCTCACTCTGCTGCTTTTCTAAGTAATAGGATAATATGGCGTACATATAACAATGAACATGTTGTATAGCATCTCAGCCAACGTGCATTTACACCAGCTAGAAGTAGAGACGAATCTGTCTTCATGTGCTCAATTACCGTTTCAATTTACAGGAACTGAACACTTCTTTGGCTTCTAGGGCACATGTGTGACATTTCATGTTCGTTTGATATAATTTGTGAAGAACAGTCTACCTACCAGACATTCTGAAATGGTCAGACATTCGGTCCAGTATGGTCTTACAAACTTGAAATGTGTTCTGACACACAACTTTTGTCAAATTTAACTAACCAACTACACGTATGATATTTTATCTATTTTTAGCTCACCTGTCACTAAGTGACAGGGTGAGCTTTTGTGATCACACACTTACAGGCCACAATCTTCATGAGTCTTGGTCAGAATGTTTGTATCTAGGACGGTCAAGATTGAAACTTGGTCATGTGTAGGCAAAAACAAGGTAATTAGGTTGAATCTAAGAAAAAGCTAGTGAACAAACAATCTTAATAAAATCAGACCCCTTACATTTTCTCCATTTCTTTACGCTTTTAGAGATCTGACTACACTCCGCAAGAGGTCATGCCTATAGCCTCAGCAGTGTTTCAACACACTTTCAGATTTGTGAAATCAGCAATTCAATTGGATGACATACAAAGTAGTGAAGCGTAATAAGGGTCTGATTTAAATGAGATTGGTGAACACATTACAGAGCACAATTATGGTAAAATCTTCATGAAACATAATCAGAATGTTTATCTATTAAATCTAGGTAATGTTCGAAACTGGGTCATGTGGGGTCCAACACAAGGTCATTAGGTCAAAACTTAGAAAAAGCTTTTGAATAGGTTAGAGGCCATTATTATTGCTAGATCTTTATTAAATATATATGTTCAGAATGCTTGTCTCTATGAAATTTAGGTCATGTTAGGAACTGGGTCATGTTGGGTCCAAAACTAGGTCTTTAGGTCAAATCTTAGAAAAAGCTTGTAAGGGCATTAGAGACGATCTTCATGAAAACTTTGTTAGAATGTTAATCTAGAGCTATAAAATCTAGGCCAAGCTTTAACAGTACTACTAGTATCTATCTGATGAACTAATTTCAGCGTGGCTCACTTTCTGCATTTGGTAACCAACAAAAGCAATCTTTCTCAGGTTTGCGATAAAGGGCCATCATGGCCCTTTTGATTATTTTGTGGAGCGACAAAAATCTTTTATAGCTTAAGATCAATTTTCATGCATGAAAATTTGTGCGACACTTTGATCCAGCATCCTCATCTAGATATGCCAAATTGTTCCGCTTGCGGAACATTTATATGTGAGAGTTCTGATATGTATATAAAATTTTGTTCAGTTAAACGGAACAATTTCATTCATACCTACATAGGAATAGTTGTTTAGTTATTAGTGCAATTCGTTTGTTCTGTCAAAAGAACAATTTGATCCTCATCTAGATATGCCAAAATGTTCCGCTAGCGGAACATTTATATGTGAGAGTTCTGATATGTATATAAAATTTTGTTCCGTTGAACGGAACAATTTCATTCATACCTACATATGAATAGTTGTTTAGTTATTAGTGTAATTCGTTTGTTCTGTCAAAAGAACAATTTGATCCTCATCTAGATATGCCAAAATGTTCCGCTAGCGGAACATTTATATGTGAGAGTTCTGATATGTAAATAAAATTTTGTTTCGTTGAACGGAACAATTTCATTCATACCTACATAGGAATAGTTGTTTAGTTATTAGTGAAATTCTGTCAAAAGAACAATTAGATCCTCATCTAGATATGCCAAAATGTTCCGCTAGCGGAACATTTATATGTGAGAGTTCTGATATGTATATAAAATTTTGTTCCGTTGAACGGAACAATTTCATTCATACCTACATATGAATAGTTGTTTAGTTATTAGTGCAATTCTGTCAAAAGAACAATTTGATCCTCATCTAGATATGCCAAAATGTTCCGCTAGCGGAACATTTATATGTGAGAGTTCTGATATGTAAATAAAATTGTGTTCCGTTGAGCGGAACAATTTCATTCATACCTTCATAGGAATAGTTGTTTAGTTATTAGTGCAATTCGTTTGTTCTGTCAAAAGAACAATTTGATCCTCATCTAGATATGCCAAAATGTTCCGCTAACGGAACATTTGTATGTTACAGTTCTGATATGTACATAAAATTTTGGTCCGTTAACGGAACAATTTCATTTATATCTAGATAGGGATAGTTTTTTAACTGATAGATTTATTGTCCTCTCGATATGTGAAATTGTTCCGCTAGCGGAACATTTTGTTGAATTTTTAGATACGAATATTTGTTCCGTTGACGTAACAATTGTTATATTTGATGAAATAAACAGTAAAATTTACAGTTTTGTTCTGACTTTTGTCATTTTCCTGGATAATTTCCATGAATTTTTCGTGTTTTGAAGGTGAAAAGGGCCATTCTAAATAGGATTTTGTGGACAATCCCTTTTTATATTGGACAGGCTTATATGCACTTTGTGTATATATACATCTGTATAGACACCTTAATAAATTTGAATCATGAATGAAATACGAAGTGTGCATCTATAGTGGATTTTGAAACTACTCTGAATGGTGATCGCCCAACAATGCAACGTACAAACATATTCTACCAATCGGCTATATCGCGAATAACCCCAACACTAATTATATAAGTATCCCGTAATAATATGACAACATTGTACATCAAATCTTCCGAAGCATCTCATGTAGAGATCTCAACTCAAATTGAGATTTTGGTAATTTCAAAGTCTGAATTTGAGATAAATATGAATCTTGAAATCTCAAAATTTTGCTATTACTTATATTAATTTTAATATAATGTTTCTGTTTTGTTATACCAATTATAGTACAATTTTGCATGGAAACTACCTCAAACGATAGGTGACAAAATTTGAGTTGAGATTGAGCTCAGATTGAGATGTTTCGAGAGATCGGGGCCAGTTATCGGTTTATATCGATAACAACACTGAATTAAAACATAAGGGAGACTTTCACAGCCGCGCAAGTTTAAATATTCTAGTACATGCGCTAGTATTACTAATGCGTAATATACGTATATCATTACTGCTTGATATTTTAACTTTCAGATGACCTTACCTCATGGTGAAGGAATAACCATTGACAAATCGTATTAAAACCAAATACGATAAATAAATAATTCAGTTTGCGCATGATCGTCATTTCTGAATAGACGTCTCTAACATATATACACACTAAGTAAAGATCACAGCTAAATATATTGACATCGCCTCAGCGTCTGTTCATCTAATCCAATTTGGCAACGAGTACAAATTACTTTGATCCGTACTCCTCTCTAAGGGACGCTATTCATACCAGCATGTGTAATATTTAGGACTCCTGTCTCTTATCCCTTAAATCGGCCAAGTGGTCCATGTTGCGTTATGTCTCTATGATCCAAATTCACTATGATAACGTGTAAAAACTACTTTGATTCGTGCTCCTCTCTAAGGGACGCTATTCATATAGGCATGCGCAATATTTAGGACTCCTGTTTCTTTTCCCTTAAATCGGCTAAATGATCCATGTTGCGTTATGTCTCTATGTTCCAAATTCACTATAACAACTTGTAAAAACTACTTTGATTCGTGCTCCTCTCTAAGGGACGCTATTCATACTAGCATGTGTAATATTAAAGACTTCTGCCTCCTATCCCTTAAGCCGGTCAAGTAATGTTGTGCCACATCTTCTTGTGCGAAATATTCTGTACACGAGGTCCAATCAGAGAACGTGTGTGTTTATGTTTACACATAAATATTACATATCCCTGAGGAGGACCTTCACCTCGAACTTCCCCGGAGGAATTGTCATTCGACTCATATTTATCTTGTGTATGCAGGCACTATGATCCCTTTCCTATAATTGAGAAATTGATAGATCGGTCAGAAGACACAGACATTAGCATATATATTACATACTGGATGGAGGAATAAGCCGAGGTTTATTTCCAAATCACTGCCTATGATTACCGTTATGAAACGTCTCAGTATTGGAAAGCCATGTTGGATTCTTATGGTATTATTGCATCGTGTCTTGCATACAAATAACCCGGTCCATGTTTTCTTTATTATAGTTGATGGCACGTTTTATTATCTGAATTAGGCAATGGTCAAACCGTTCTAGCAGTTGTTATGAAAGTTATGATGCCATTCTGCCTCTTTTGTTGTTTGTCTACGTTTGTGCCCTACTTGAAGCTTGTGACAAGTGTTCAGTTTCATTTTTTCCAGCGCATTCGCATGTTAAATTCATCTTTTTGACTAAAAAGATAATACATATCTAACAGTGTAGGTAGTGATCAACTTAAACAGCCGAATACAGAAAACGTAAAAACAACACAGACCACAATTACACGACACAATGTCCGACACACAACTGAATCAGAAAAGGAACTTAACCGCTGAAAGTCCAAATTTCAGCTGTCAAAATGTCGAACTTCTAAGTCCCAGTTGTCCAAAAGCTGAAATACTTAGTTTAACTCAGCTAATAAAAAACTGTGACTAAGCCTAGTACTTGTAATTTTTGATGCTATCCTTTTGGTGTGTTCTTTTTGTGCATTGTGTCATCTGCTGTTTTTGCTGAGTGATAACTTCAAATGAAAGATTCCCATGGTCGATTTTGAAAAAAAACATAAAAAGTACCCGGTTAAAGTCTATTTACAACCACACATCCGCCGATCATTGAGTGGCAAGCCGATTGGTAACACGGTATCACTGACAGCCACAACACAATGCCTTTTGACCCTCTCAGCTAGGTACCCATTTATGAATCTCGGTGAAGTAGAGTTAGGTGGGTTTTCGTCATAGATATTTACCAAAGGCGTAGAGATAAGCATCCGAGTCCAAAAGAGTTAACGTACTATGATAAAACTGTTACCACACATATGATAACCCTAGATTGGAAGTGGAAAAAGGTTCAAGACAGACACAGAAAACAGCGATCAATGAACTATGGAAAAATAATAACCACGGCTTAATATTGACACTAGTTTGATGGATAGTCTGAGCTGTTCTGACCTGTACTCCATGAAATTCTATAACGTCTTCGCGTTTATTGCTTAACAATATCATCACCCATTGTCTTATACAGTGTTTTATCAATTTATTGGCCATGTACAAAACATTGGTTATCGATACCAGCCAGTCCTGGTGGGATCTCAACACTTCATTATATATATACAGTGGTATAATTATCACAATGTCTTATCTCTATCTTTATTACCACAGCAGTATTACTTAATATATCATTAATTGAACGACTACTAGTAGCCGAAGTGTTGGAATATTGCGACTTAAGTCACCAACTATCCCCAGTTCCCTATTTTATAAGTAAGGTCCTCCAATGTCTTTAATTTTGTGAAATGCGTTTGAATATGCCGCCATGTTTCATTTTCTCACATATACAATTTCATTACAATCTCATCACACCCCTCATAACCAACCACAATAAACAAATGATGAAATAGACGAAAGTAAATTGTGTGGCGTGCGTCCTTCTGCGTTTGTCAGATTGTTAATGCCGATGTGTCCTTTTTCTGATTAAGGTGATTCCCAACTCTTAAATTTTTCTGTACAAGAGGTATCAAACACCTGATTTTTATGAGGAACACACTCATGCTAGTGATTAACAAACCCATAACAGTTTTGCTCGGCTAGTTTTTAAGATATTTTTAGATTTTAGGAAAAAACCCTAAAAACTTATATTTGCATTTTACCGAAAAAGTATGACATTGTATTTCATGAAACTTGGCATGCACGAAATTTCGTATATACGATACCACACGATAAAGTTTGTTTTAGAATATGCATGTTATGTGTATTTTTAAATGATATTTTAAAATATGAGATTTTTCATTTTTAAGTGATACGAAAAAAATAGTTTCAACATACTGTTTTCGTACATGCAACCAGTAGAGTAACTATTATAGAAGTTTTATCCCAAATTTCATGGCAGCTGCTCGGCTAGATTTTTTTATTGACAGTTTAGTGATTTCGGAAATGTCGAAAACCAGGCGAGTTTACAAAATACATCAACGTTTTGAATACGTTGTATCCAGTTTTCGCGATAATTTGTTTTTAAAAAAATGTGTATATTTCAAAATGAGCCCAGTTTTAGCTACATGCTCTTTTGCATTAGCTAGTCTATATTCTTACGAAATAAATGCAAAGAACCTTGAAGTTCCTCTAATGTAGTCGGGATGCTTGCTAAACAAATATTAAAACTTGGGTACAATTTTGTTCGGGCGCATTATAAAACGTTCACATACGTTGCAGCTAGTATTCGCGAGTGTTGGTGTTTCAAATTTTGAATAAATGGTAAATAATATTGCCGCTATAGCTTTATTCTGCAAGCTTGTTATAGTATAATATAGTAATAACTATGCAGTAAATTCGTGATTTTACGACATGAGAACATGCTGACGAATCAATATATAATTTTTCGTACTATTTCATTATGGTAGTCAGACGCTTTCAATATGTCTTATTTACACCGATTTCTAAACTTCCGCTCAAATGAAGAGTTGTGAATCACCTTAAGTACGGGTACAAGTGTCCGTGCTTATCATGGAGAGACAAAGATAGATATGAAGCTCAATTTAGACATAGAAAATTCGACTTTTGTTTCTCAATCTTGATCAAGAATTACTTCCCTTCATAGACACAATAACAATGTGTATCAAGTCATATTCTAAAGTTTAACAAAACCACTTTATAAATAATAATACACAATTAAATGCGTATATAGGACTGGGGTTGCGTGAAGGAATATGACTGAGTGTATTTTGAAAATATATGACTACAACATGACTATGGCATTTGGGTTTCTGTTATTGCAATAAATATTTATTTTATTCACTTATGTGTTTGGTGCCGAATATTAAGTGACGTGTGTCGTCGACAGTATGAAAACACGAAGTTCTGTTAATGCTGTACCCAACGAAAACACCAAACAAAATAATATACTAGTAAGCCGTCCTATTTTATCAAGGGCTGCAAGACTAGACACCAACTAATGTCGCACAGTATAGTGTTCTGAAGTGTATACAATTACAAATTGCAAAAAGTCGTGATAATTTTCTATGCACATTGGATTGGCACTGACACCATAACCATCACATATGAACATTGCTACAACCATATCTAGTTATGCAAATACAATGTATTTCCAGAAACAAGACAAAAACATCACTTAGAACATGCGTTGTGAAAGGAGAATAGGTGTTAGGTGATAGTGAGAAAGACTTGCATAAATTCCAACAACCGGAAACTTGAGAACTTCATTTACGAAGTCAAACCTTAACTTAATAGCTGTTTCATTTCCTATTGCTCCTGAAATTAGAAACACAATCTTCTCGAGACATAGTTCTATTGAGCTATACAGACGATGCCATCGATCTTGTGTGATTGTATGTTTTGATAAGGCTATTTGCAGAGTCTTATAACAAATGGTTTATTCAGATTCTGACTTTCGGGGTTTTTTTGGGATCTAGGTCTTGGCATGTTTGCAAAATGTCCAGCCTGTGGGAATGAACATCATTAACATCGTACTTACACAGTGCATTCGTGCTTGCTAACTGTATGCTCCGAGTTAACGGTATATTTATTATGTTTTCAAAGGGCCAACGCAACCGAATTTCCCCATGTGGTCACTAATTCCTAATCAAGCGCTTGAAGATTCACACACGGGGTTGTCGAAAACTACAACAAGTTCAAGTTCATATAAAAACATATATACATACAAGCACAAATTAAATGACATAAAAACAAGCAACATAAACTATTTAAGAGACAATAATGACGTTAAGGTTGTCAGTACGCATAGACATGTTTGGTTAACTTAGCAACATTTAGCTTTTTTTTCTTTTAGTCGACATAAGGGAAAAAAATGTATTAGTGATGGGCCATGATACATTACCTAAATACGTTTTTTCTAATGTTTGAATATCTACTACAGCATAAAAGAATTTTCAAAGTGGAATTCATTTTCAACAACATGTTGGGTGCATAATTTACATATCCTTACATAACAGTAACTATAGATAGAGCCTGATTATGACCATGCTTGTTTATGTTACTTCGATCTCGGCCGACAGAAACAGCAACAATTCCATCTTTGATATTCTATTTACATCTTATATGGTTTTATAATTGTTTTTACAATAAATAAAATAAGATTTTTTGAGTTTGATCTGTCTGACCATCTTTGTCACTGGGAACATTATCGTATGTATTGTCCACTTTATGGAAAAATACAAAATAGAGTTTTGTCACTGTACCTTTTAGTTATTATGTGTTTATTTGTAACTGCAACGCGATAAATTGCTGTACAAAAACAAACACAAAATCGCCTATATTTTTGTAATGGATTAAAATCAAGGACCGTAACATTTGCTTATTTAAGCATTCAAACATTTGGCACAACATATAAAGTTTGCATGCTCCTAAATATTCAGAAACGTTAAATATAGCGGATTGTTTGTTTGTTTTTGTATTGCAATTTATCGCGTTGAAGTTATACATGTAGTATGTTATCTTTTGCAAACTGTTCATTATAAAGCTGCTTCACGTATCCCATTCAAAAAGGAACCTAATGTTTCTGTTATGTGTTACTTAGTGGCTTGTGTTGCATGTGCGTGTTGGTCCTTGTGATTCGTGCTTGTCTGCTAGTGTCTCTTGCTCCGTTTATGATTGATTAACTTAGGCGGTAGGCTGTCGGAATATGTTGTCTTGTTACATGTAGCTGTTCAGTTTGATGTTTTCTGGAGCATTTGTGTGGTTGTGCTTGTGACTTGTACTTAGTGTTTTTTCCTTTCCGTGTGTTTCTTGTGCCTTTCGTGATCTGCTGTTTGTCTGAGTGCTATGTTTCCTGCATATATCCGGTGTATTATTATCTTTTTAATGCACAAGTCTCTTCCACTTATGTTTAGTTACATCATATGATTTTTAACCCACTTATTTAAATTAATCTTCTTTTCTTATCCATATATTATTCTTTATTCACATTTTCGTTTCAATTTTTTTGCGGTCCACATGAACATTAGTTGTCGATGCGCCATATAACAACACACAATATAAATCAAAATTATTGCCATTTGGCCATAAACAACATTTTTAAATTAAAAAACGTGGCGACATTGGGATTGTCCGTCTACATTTCTTTTTACGCATTTTAAATTGTGTGTCAAAGAAACGGATTCCATTTGTTACACAATGTTGCTGTCGTATAATGTATTATAACTTCCAAATCGAATTACAATCGTATATTATATTCTACAGACTAACAGGGGAATACTATTACAAATGGTTTATGGGTGTTTATCATGTAGTTCCAGAACAATTTGTTCCGTTAGGTATAATAAAATTCAGCTTTACATACATTGTTGTGACGGTTAGTGTATATGCGCAATGATACAAACTTTGATTGTATGCTCCTCAACCGCGATATTCTCATGGGGTTTGTAATATTTTATTGAAATAAAATGCTTTTTACAATCAAACATAGGTATTTTATTCTTGTACTAATTTTAACGAGACATGTTCTTATATTGCCGCTATTTAGTTTCACTTATTATTTTACATTTGATATATACTAGTAGTTGAATAACAATTCTTATTTTCTTTTAATATGACATACGTATGCACTATCTTTGTTGTTTATGTAATTTTATGGAGTCTACACTTCTCATATTGAACGTATCAAGCCTAATTAAGTCTATCGGCGTTGTTCTTATATGAACTATATATGACTTTTTGATTGTCATAATACCATGTTATTCGCTCGCTACAGACAAGTCAGATATCTCTACACCAATACCAGACAAATTGGTCAGTGACCTGCAGCAACTAAATGACACGCTATCTATCAATTGGATAAAGATTAATACCAATGTATCGTCCGACGTAAAATAATAGAAGGTTATACCATAGATTGTATATTTGTCTGCGTCGTCTTGTCTAAGATTTAATAATTAACTGGATTGTGAAAACAGAAACGTATTAATCGATGAGAAGATGCACCATTGGTTATGGGAAAACTATAGTCTGGACTAGATATGGCAATTTTTTGATGAACCGTGTTTAGTGATGTATATATATTTCTCTTTGATTATCATTTAGCACATAATCACTGTCCACATAAGGCGGGTTTATCGGGATTACCCTTGGGCAACTTTTTTTTGACGTTTATCGATCTAATGGTCAAACGGCCTAAATGCCTGAAATATAACACATTTCAAAGGTGAAAACTCATCATTTATAATCACTATATCATATATTTATGTTCATTTCTTGTACAAATAGATAGAAAAAGGTTTTAAAGTACTTGTTTGCAACAAATTACTGTGGTCTAGTTTTCTCTTAATAGCTATTGTATTTTACGTTACCAAAGTGCATTTGGTTGTAAGTCAAATTTGTATGTTCTCATTACAAATATGTTTTACTATTTAAATGTATATTGTTATCATTTATATATACATTTTATACTTTAGAAGATATTGGTACATGTACACGTTTCGGACATCACCATATTAAAAAAAAACTCCGTTACCACCCTTACAATTTCTTTAAAACAGCCAAATACGAAACGGCACAAATAAGTTTGGTATATTCTTAAACAACAATGTTATTTTCCAAAACTAATACATGTTCCATACATTTATACAGATTTGTAATGTCAGTTACTGTAATAATCATTCTCTTTATGTTGCACTATATTCAATGAATGGTTACAACATAAATACTGACTTTGGCTTCTCCCTATTGCAGTCAATACATCCATAACAAGAACAGATTACTTTTTTTACAAAGAAATTGGGTATAATTTTTAAATTTAAATAGTACATGTTTGCAAATCATTGATGAAATCTTCGTTTTTCTGACTAGTTGCGCTAATTTTCGCTACCAAAGTTCATTTGGTTATGTACAGCTAGATTTAAATTTTCTCGTAAAGGTATGTTTGACAATTATAATTTATCTTTGTAGTCTGTATACTCCTTCGCATACATTTTACGTATTTAAGCCTAGGCCCAACTAAAGAATTCTGCATCAGCAATGTGGAGATACATTTAGTTTCGCCCGATGGCTCCAGATACGGTTCCCGATGTTTTTTTTAACAAACCTCCCTGCAGCTCCTAATTGTCATAGTGAGTACATCCCTGAGGCAGTGGGACCGACGTACACCGTCGATAACACATCGGGAGTTCTTCCGGTGCCACCAGTACCAAATATACCCCCATCCTGAATTATCCCTGATAAATATCTGCAAATATTTGAGGAATAAATTCTAAGACCGCGAATGTGTCACCGAAATATCGCCGAATGTTCGCAAAACATTTAAATTTTCCGAAGGTTATTGACACTCGAGCGAAGCATCCCCGATCATTCTCCGAGGATCCAGGTGTTTTGGGATTCATCCCCGGAATATTCCCGTTATGACATTGCGACTACATCAAGTAAAATTCAATACACGCATTGAAATATCCCGATGTAATTCCCGAAAATCATTGTGGAGCTTCCCTGAGACATCGGGGAACCTGTTGCTAACGCCTTCAGAAGCTCCTAACTACAGGCACATACTGTCGGGATCACATCGGGGGTACTAACGATGCCTCCTGATAACCCCCCCCCCCCCCTGATTCTTCATCACGATTCCTCTCGATATCACAAATTGTCTCATGATTTCCCCCGAAGCTTCCCCTAGACCACGATATTTCTCCTCCCATGGATGCCTCCCGAAGCTAATTAATTTCCATAGGGAGTACTTCGCTCAGTTATAACAAACCCTCCGTTACCATCCTTACGAAACACATTTAATAACAAATAACGCATAATTATTTCATTTTATATTGAAACAATAAATATGTTTCTCAAACGTTATGTACTATGGAAATCACACACATAAAATGTTCTTGTTACTGCTACATTCTCATTCTAAAAGAGAACAAGCACCGACAAGCCCATCGCATTGCACAAGTTGGGTAGATAGATTACACCTGTACCTCAAAACTAGTATTCATAAGCATGGTGCACCACTAACACATGAGTATTTTGTGTGATAACATTCGTTAACTGCATCTAAATCCATGTTGGATGGGTCCGAGTTTGTAGTTCAAAACTAAATCGAGTTGAAACAATCAATGGTATAAAACTTGACTTGTTGCGAACTCGTGCACGTTCATGTACCGTTGCAAAGTTACACTTTTGGTATTGGTAAAGAAACATTGTTGGAATTGGAGAAATGCAAGATTATGCCATTAATGTTTGGGAGAGCCATATACTGAAATTGAGGATGCGTTTGGGCTGGTTATGGCCAAATTTATTGATGTTTGAATTCCATCACAATGGTTTGGTTATATAGGTTGAAAAAACTATCGTACCTCCTCAAAATATCAAAGAATCCTGCCAACAATAAAGGTGTTAATTTAAATCGTAACCATGTACATAAGCATACATCTATTTGGAAGATCACACTAGCTCCACACACCTAGCATGGATGCCAAGGAGTATTGCCGGTAGAAAATTAGGACCCACATTAATTTCCACCGGGAGTACTTCGCACAGGCAAAATATTTCAGTTATAACAAAACGTCCGTTACCATCCTTACTAAACACATTTTAATAACAAATTTCAAAAACTGAAATTAAATTTTCAACAAAAGTTGTATGAAAAAACATAATATCAAGCCTTATTATTGTAACTTTGTATACTTAAAACCACACATAAGCCATTGATAACATTACGAATGCACCAACGTTGGGAAGGAATAATGGTTGCCCGGCTCGATGTCTGGTTCAAACCTTTGACAATAGCAATAACCATGATCAACGATGAGTCAATTTGAAAAAAAAAACATGTTCCTTAATATTTTTACATGCAATTACGAATGAAGTAATCAGAGCATTTGTTCTGTATATTTGATATATATGGATCACAGTTCGCATTTGCTGTGCTTGCTATGGTGGTATTGTAGTAACCATGCAGTTAATATAGTGTCATATGTACGGAAAAAATTGAAAGACCAACATGACATTTGTGTTGTTCATTATATTTATAGGAAAGACTATTACAGTAATGGAAGTGAATATGTGCTAAATTATAATCAAAAGAGAAAAAACTATTTACCAAAATCCAGGTTCAAGTCTACCTGGCCCAGACTACAGTAAAGTTTTGGGAAACTGAAAATCTGTACATATGTCTAACTTTTGAATCAACACATGTGTACAATACGCGCATTCGACTTAATATTGCTGGGCAATACGTACTTTGGCTTGTGTTTCATTCATTATGGGGTCAGTATCTAGGCTTGCTTGAAGTGCCCTTGTTTGGGGGGAAACGGATGGTATGTTATGTGTATGTCTCTTGTGTGGATGTCTGCTGTATGGCTTTGTATTGTCTGTGCGTTACAGCGGTGTATTGTTTACAGTGCAATAGCATGTAACCAGTAAAGAATGCATATCAACCCTGACTGATTAAACTAGATGACTGTTTAGCTTATACGAAATCTCTGTTCCTAACACGTACGTTATTACTAGTTTGTTTGCTCTGCTCCGTTTATGTTTGAGTAACAGATGCGACTGAATGTATGGGTGGGACCTCGTGTTGTTGTAGGTCTTTAGTTTCATTATTTCCTATTAATATGTCTGTTCTTGTGACGTGACGTGTAATACTTTCTTTTGTGTGTGCTCTTTTGTAAGAATTTCGTTTCTTGCTGTTTCTATTGAGTGATACCTACCCTAACCACCATTTTATGACGCGACTGTATAAAATAGCAACACATAGTCTTGCTTCATATACATCATTTTGCCACACAATATGTATGAAATAACTTAATATTCCCTCACATTTTTGTGAAGACTTCGTACAATCCGCCAGTATTGATATGATTAAATCAATATAAAAAATCTGTACTTTGATTGGCATCCTTGCGTGGTTTTTCTTCTCAGCTTTCCTGTTCCATGCTTATTACTTGGCGGAAACATCAAGTCCTTTTACAATGTCAAATTTAGCAATAATTTGTGGGATTAATTTCCGTTTCTAGCCAAACCTTTGTGATTCGTCGCCACACGAAGGGTTCTACAGTCATAAAGTATGTGCCTAATGTCCAGTATAATGTACAGTATATACGGACATGTCGTATCACATTCGGACACCTAAATGGACGCGTGCCGAGTGGGGGATTGTTTCATACAACATTCTATATCACATGACTGTGTTATTACCTCAAGTGAGTCTCAATTGGCATTGGTTTAAGTGACCTGATATAGCTCAATTACTGTAAATCAATTTATATTCGTGGGGGTTTAATTTTGTGGATTTCGTGGATGACCTCTACCACAAAATTAAATCCCAATTAATAACTAAACCAAGAAATTATCAATTTTAAGCGGCTACCATACTTGCTTTCAAGTATAAGACTAGGTGTATGGGAAATTATACTTGCATAAATTAACATATAATAAAACAATTATTATGTCTGTTTGACTTTCGAGTGATTTCTGATAATTTGTGTGAATTTTTTACCTTGCTACTTTTCATGAAATCCAAAATCATTGAAATAACGTCCTCACGAAATAATATTTTTCTCCACAAAACGTTGTTCCATTAAAATTAAATGATTTAACAGTAGACAGAAGAAACCATGCTAACAAGGGTAGAATGAGTATCGGTTATTTGTCCAATGTTGAAAGGTATCAAGTTTAGATAAGTATCCGGTTTTGAAGTTATCTGGGATGTAGGTGTATAAGAACAGATGGTAGTAGGAATGGAGTTTTATCCAGTTTTGTAGGATGGGTGGAGGGTCATCCGTTTGAAGAGATATCTGGTTTAGTGGGGTATTGTTTTTGAAGAGGTATACCCTTTACTAGTACTAGTAATTAGGACAGCATTTGCTTTAGTGGGGTATTCACATATATTAGGTCTCAATCACAAACAAAGGCCCAATCCCAAAATTAAATAAACGGTCATACATCTATTTCATGTAATCACATGAAGCATTTGTACTTTGCCTGATGTCTAGTACTTCTTTGTCTGACTTCTAGTCCTTCGAAATAAATTTGAATTCCTGATTATCTATGAACACAACAAAAAGTTGATATTTCTCGCTTACAACCATTTGATACGATAAAGATCGTTTTTGATGACAAATCCTCAATTCCCAGTGAATTCATGAAACAACTAATGATGCTGTCGAAGAATACTAGTAGTGTTCAAGCAGAAAATGCGATTTTCATTTCGAAAACTGAATAAATCGCATTTGTGTTGCTTTTACGCGCAAATCTTTTGAATGAAGACTAACGAGCCCGTAGCGATATTTGTAATGAGTGCCGATATGAAAGTTTGCTATCAATTTTAATCGCTAACGGTGTCGGTGGCAATAATTACATAAATGTCACTAAGGCACATGATCAGTGAAAACAGGCAACGCTTAATTCGAAGTGGATAGTACTAAATTTAATATAAGGACTAACGACTAAATGGATTAAATCATAAATCGAAGCTACGTAAACCCTTTTGTATTGTTTTTAAGATACTTTGCTTGAGATGACCATGAACATAAACTACATGCATAACAAAATGTAATGCCAAAATGTCTAAGATATGGTATTATATCCAGTCACTTCCGGCACAGTCTGCCTGTTAACGGGGTGCCTGATAAACTTAGCGATAATCGGTCACCTGGTCATGTGACTAGTGATAATCCGCCACCTTACCACGTGAACTAACGGAACTCTTCTTATATGAGAGTCGCCGGTTGCAATTCCGTGCCCGAGGGTGAGGTTTTCCTGTCCTAAATGAGCTGGTGGTTGATCGGTTATTTTCTTCGTCTTACCTGCGTCTACATGACGTCTATGAAGATGTCCGACGTCGTTGTTTATCATGACGTCACGGAACGAACGTGACGTTGCGCGCTCGTTAATGAAAAAGTGACAATATAGTCCCGAGTTTGATCCCCTTACTGAGCAGATTAAGCGACTGGATAAATAGAATAATAGGTTAGTGCCGTGAATGGAGTAAAAGTTTATCCGGCTCGGCTACGGAAATTATCGGATTCGCCTACGGCTCACCCGATAAATTCCTCCGCCTTGCCAGATAAACTTTTTCATCCACGGCACTAACCTATTATTCTCTATATATTTATACTGAATGATTCAGAGTTGCATTACAAGTAGATTTTGCGAAGTCAAATCAAATATATGAAATGGGGCTAAGTGGGATAAAATATTGACCTAGCACAGGTATTTCAACCGTTTTACTGTTGAAACTAGGTCATTCAGCTATGGCATTCATCTTGTTGATTGCTTAAACTAGTTCATTCAGCTTTTTGACAGCTGGGACTTGGGCAGTTCATTTTCTCGTCCGACAATGTGTTGGCAATTGTGCCTTGTAGTTGTGGTATGTGATGTTGTTAATGTTTTCTGCGCTCGGCTTTATGTTGTCTTTTTACTTGGGTTAAAATAAAGACAGATACATGACAGATATACTTTTGGCATATACTTTACGATGAATAATGATATTGCAAGCATGTTTCAATCATAATTCATCAACTAAACAGTCTTCGAACTATTTAGGGTTTTCAAATAATTCACTACATATTACATCGTAGCAGGACAATGGTTCTTCAACTATTCCAACACCGAAATTATTCCTGCACTACTTCATATCAAAACAAGATCACGCACAATATTCTATATATCATATAGTTTTATTGTTATCTTGCATTCAGCGATTGATATTTTGTATAATCTCCAACAAAATTGCCTTAGAAGCGCAGAATATTTCTAAGAAAATGCAATTCATCCGTTTTCAGTTGAGTTACCGCATTGCAACTAATTCAATTGCCGTATTGATCCCTGTCGGATATATTGAACATAATTAGTTTGCAAAGATCAAACTATACCGTTTCAAATGATATACTATGATATGTTATGCTTCATATAATAAATCTAACACGATTGATAGTCTGTCATGCGAAATATCGGTCACTTGATTGAATGTGTCGTGACGATCAGTCGTTCAAACGTAATTCGGTATTTCATGCTTTATAAATTAGAAACTAGAAACTTCTGATACAGTATAAGCGGGAGAAGATGATTTGTGGTACTGAAACAAGTTGTTATGTATGGTTCCATAATTATTATCAGAGCGTAATGTACTTACATGTATATGCTGTACATTTCTGAAGGACTATAGTAAACCTTAAAATAAAATATGCATGGCACTAGTTTATAAAATGCAATTGTTCAAACCTTAACGATCACAGGCCTGAACAATTTTAAAAGTTAATATTATATCCAACTCAGCTTATTCTATTGCTGTCTGATTACTCATAGAAGCAAATTCGTCTCAAATGCGCAGTATAGTTCTAAGAAATTTCAATTCATTCGTTTTCATCTGATTTGCTGCATTAAAACAAATTTCCATAGCCGTATTGATTTGCATCGGATACATTGAACATAATTAGTGAACAAAGAACAAATTACCGTTTCAAATAATATACGGGTAATGCTTTCTATCATAAATCTATCACGATTGATAATCTGTCTTGCGAAACATCAGTCATTTGGTTGAATGTGTCGTGACGATCAGTCGTTCAAACGTTATTTGGTATTCCATGCTGCTTTATAAATTAGAAACTGGGAATTTTTGAAACAGTATTAGCGGGAGAAGATAACATGTGGTAACGGAACAAGTGGGTTATGTATTGGTCTATGATTATTATCCGACCGCAATGCAACGTTGTGCTACCCTTTCCAGAAATACAATGGTCAGTCTCAAAATACTGTGTACATGGTTTATAAAATGCAACTGTTCCAAACAAAACGATCCCATGGGTGGTATTCAATATTGATCTTATTTATTTGGAGAATAAGGATAGCCAATCATATCACCTGTTACTGACCAAGAGTTTGATATGGTGTGATCTGATTGGTTGTCCTTATCCTTAAGTCACGTAAGATCAATATTGAATACCACCCCAGGTCTGAACGATTCCATAACTAAATACGATATCCAATATAATATTCCATATATCAGATTATTCTATCGTTTGGTGTGTTCAGTGTTTGATAACTCATGCAACAAAAGTTGTCTAAAAAGCGCAGAAATATGTGTTTAAACTTAGAAAATCCAAT
This sequence comes from Spisula solida, assembly GCA_947247005.1. NCBI lineage: Eukaryota > Metazoa > Mollusca > Bivalvia > Venerida > Mactridae > Spisula > Spisula solida. The sequence continues at coordinate 16,147,541 of OX365952.1, read as the reverse complement.
TGATTGGTGTACAGTAGATTTGCTGTATTGAAACTAAATCATATTGCCGTATTGATCCGCATCAGATAGTTTGAACATAATTAGTGGGTAAAGATCAAACTACCGTTCCGCATTATATTCGGGTAATTCTTTCTATCATAAATCTATCACGATTGCTAAATATCAGTCACTTTAGTGAATGTGTCGTGACGATCAGTCGTTAAAATGTAATTCGGAATTTCATGCTGTTTTATAAATTAGGAACTAGAATTTTCTGTTCCAGTATTAGCGGAGGTGATGAAATCTGGTACTGGAACAAGTTGGTTATGTACTGTTCCATGATTATTATCCGAGCGTAAGGTAATATTGTGCTACACATTTCTGCTATACTATAGTCAACCCCAAATTAATGTACATGGTACATGAACATGTTTATAAAATACAATTGTTCAAACAGAAACAACCCAAGGCCTAACCAATTCCTTAATATCCCAAACAATATTTCATATGTTGGCTTATTCCATTGTTGTCATGTGTTCAGTGTTTGATAACTCATCGCACCAATGTTGTCTAAAAAGCGCGGAATATTTCTAAGAAACTCAATGCATTGGGTTTAAATTTATCAGCTGGATTGCAAAAAAACCCATTGCCGTATTGAATCGCATCTGATATTTTGAACATAATGAGTGGACAAAGATCAACATACCGTTTCAAATGATACACAGGTAATGTTGTCGTTCATAAATATATGCCGTCGCGAAATAGCAGTCATTTGATTGAATGTGTCGTGACGATCAGTCTTGTCAACGAAATTCGGTATTCCAAGCTGCCTTATAAATTAGAAACTAGGATTTTGAAACATTATTAGCGGCGTAGATAAAATGTGATATTGGTTATGTATTGTTCCATGATTATTATCCGACCGTAATGTATTCATATGCTACACTTTCCTGAAATATTATAGTCCATCCCAACATACTGTATGCATGGATTATAAAAATGAAACGATCCCAGGTCTAAAAGATTCCATAAGTTGATATAATATCCAAAATATTATTTCATATATCAGCCTATTCTATTGCTGTCTTGTGTCCAGTGTTTGATAATTCATCGAATCAAAGATCAAGCTACCGTTTCCAATGATAGACAGGTAATGTTTCCTATCATACATCTATCATGATTGATAATCTGTCTAGCAAAATACCAGTCACTTGATTGAATGTGTCGTGACGATCAGTCGTTCAAACGTAATTCGGTATTCCATGCTGCTTTATAAATTAGAGACTAGGAATTTATGATAGATTGATAGCGGGAGAAGATAAAATGTGATACTGGAACAAGTGGGTCATTTATTGTTCCATGATTGATATCCGGTGGTAATGTTAGATTGTGAAACACTTTCCTGCTTTACTATAGTCAACTTGAAATAAAAATACATGTTTCATGTACTAGTTTAAAAAGTTTAAAATAAAACGATCTCAGGCCTGAACAATTCCATAATTTAATATGATATCCCAAATATTATTAATATTTCATATCTCAGCTTATTCTATTGTATTCGGTGTTTGATATTTCATCGAACTAAAGTCGTATCAAAAGCGATGAATAGTTCTAAGAAATTTCAATTTATTCGTTTCTATCTGAGTTGCTGGATTGAAACAAATTTCCATAGCCGTATTGATCCGCATCGGATTTTCAACATAATTAGTGGGCAAAGAAACTACCGTTTCATATAAAATACACGTAATGTGTTCTATCATAAATCTATCACGATATATAATCTCTCATGCGAAATATCAGTCACTTGATTGAATGAGTTGTGATTCGTATATATGCGCTTGTTATCGATATGAAATGGATTTTGCTATAGGAAATTGACCGATACAAACCCGCGGTTTAACCTATAAGTTTTGTTGAGTGTACAATAGTTTTTTGTCTTTATCTTAAGTAATTTGGTGCGGAACCAGTTCATGTTGTTACGCCACGTTCAATGCCCTTATTCAAACGTTTATACAAACACTAGTATATAATTTACGGAGACATTTTGCAACATTGTGTTAGGATACCAGTCAAGTAATTTACTGAAATACATGCTTCATTCATCTTATTTGTCAGAAGTTTCACTACAATATAATTTCGTTTTAGAAGTTTTGCACAATTGACCGAAAGGAAATATAATCGGTGGTCGGGACGTTCTTAGGAAGAATATCTTTATGAGAATGGAAACAGTGTACGGTAGATATAGTAAACCCTATTGATTTAAATTTGTATAGATTTATATGAGATATATATCGCAATCTCATGATATCGTTGAATTTAATGATTCTGTATGTTTTGTGTTATGTACAACTGTAACATGTTACAAGGTATATGTCCGAATAGCATGCATTTAACATAGTGTTTAGCTCTAACACATAATCGTGGACGCAAAATAAGCTTTCATTATGATGATGTAAGTACATGTATGTAAGTAAAGACTTTATTTAACGAGTCTAAACACTTTGTTTCTAAATCTGCCATGTTGGCCTCAAAATATGTTCTGTATAGTTAATGATAAAGTTTTCCAATCTGCCATGTTGGTCTTAAAATATGTTCTGTATAGTTAATAATAAAACTCAGCATCCTACGTATTTTTTAAAGATAATTAAAGTATGATATTAAACACTCATAGTATGGGTTCATGTTAACTATATGAATATTATCGCAAAAACATGTTTAAACTTGACAAATTAATAGAACTGAATTTAAGTTATCCGATCCAACTACTTGTCATTGTATATTTGTGTATTTGCACTACTGTATGTTCGTGACGGTGCGTATTTGGTACAATGCGAACTAGATTCGCAGTTTTAATTTAGACTCTGTATTCGAAAAAGAATGTACTAAGACCCGTATATGTTTGACTCAGATACGTCGTAATATCAATATATTAAATAATGTTCATAACTAACTAAAAGCGACTAGGTCACCCTAGTACTTCTAAAACTTACTGGATATTTACTTCACATGTATTCAGATTCACGCTGAGTAAATTGGATTGCGGATTACAGTGCTGCGTATTATGTTAGACACCCTGTCTATTTGGTATCTGAATGATAATCATTGATTTATGACAAGTTATTACAACTGATGGCATATAGCATGTACCTGTACTTGTAATACTGGCTTAATGAATGGGAATACTATGCAACTGAGCGTTTGTTCCTGTGTTACTTGATACTGACAGTAAATAAAAGAGGCGATTCTGCCTAATAACTTGCTTCCCTGCGCTACTTTATACACGCAATACGAAATTGGAAAGTGAGAAGTACACCTGTAGATTTTCTCCTAAGAACTTGTTTTTTCTTGCAATACTTACTACATGCTATACAACATAATTATGAGCACCTCTAGGCCTTACTTATCTAAAACTGTAAAGCGCAGTCAATTCAAAGTCATAAAGAAACGGCAACGGCGCAGAGTGGCCATCGTGAAACCTTCTGCAACATCTACCACATTGTACGCTACCCACTTAGCTTTGTCTGCTCAAAAATAAATGGTAATTTAAAACTGTTTTACCAGTGGGACCATTGCATAACTAAAACATCAAAACAATACATCTTAAAAATCCAGACACGTGTTGCTGCAAAAGCCTTGTATGCCTACTCTTCGCTTTCTGTGTCTGCTACCATCATTATCAATTGATTTACTTTCCGCCTACTAACGCAGCGGGAAATATTAACTTGAAATATGCCAATAACAACACTTAAATAGAACGTTTCTCTGGCATCTTTATTAATATTGAGAAAGCGTATTTTCTCCTTATGATGAAAGAAAGACATTTGATTATAAAACACCTACTAACAAGATCACGCGGAAGTGTTGCTATTGATTTAACATTTTACAAACTGTTGTCATCTGACACAAATGTTAGTCTCACTTGATGGTGAAATGTCTACAGTATATTTGCACCTGACAATTTGTATGTCACTAGTGTAATTAATTGAACACTATTGCTTTGTCACAACACTTCTTAACCTTTGATTAAACGACGCTTGAGGCCTGATTTTGGTATCGCAAATACATGTATATGATTTTCGAAACTTGTTCATTAAAGTTACCATTGTACCTGCTTCATTAGCTTTTTATTCATTGTTTGACCTTTTATTTGAGGTTGGCGTAGTCTCCGGGCACCAATCATTTAGTATGCATATTTTACCGAGTCAAAAACATTTTCAAACGTTTTTGTTTGAACATTGAGATATTCAGCATCGTCTCGGCACCTTTAAAACTCACATCGCATACCCAAGAAGGGGTACCTCGACATTTTGAGAAAGATTCAAAAACAATGTCAAACAGATAATTATGTGCATTGTGCATGGACATACTTCATAGGGCGGAGTCTTTCTAGACGTAGATGCGACTATTGCTTGCATTGAGTAGAATTTGTATTTGGTTTTTGTACATCACATTTAAACATGACTGCAATACCCACCGGGTGAGGGTTAATGTACGATTTTTAAATATTTCATGGATATTTACTGTCTCAGGTATTCATAAAGGCAAAGTGGTGTGTCTGTCTGCCCGGCAAATAAGTAGTTAAAATAAGCAAAGATTACTGCAATGTTTTGTAAATCCATATATTCTATTATCCAACATTGAATCCTAATATAGATAAACCCAAATATTATATTCTTATTGAAGGATGATCTCCGAGATTTTTCACTCTTATTACTAGATGATCTATCTTTTGCTGTATGTATTTTGTTGAACCGAATAAAACATCAGAGGAAGATGCGTGTTAATTGATGATTGATAACCTAAAGATCGCATCCAAGAACATTGTGTTAGGTTCTTGTATCTTGGGATTTCTCAAACATCATGTTAATATGTCTGTTTTTATATATCTTGAAATGCTTATGATTTCCCTTGAGTTTTTTTCAGGATAGATACATTAGTACGATCTTTTGAACCAATTAGCCGGCATGTTTCTGTTAAGGCGCCTATCATTGTATGAAACAGGGTCATTGTGGCATATTATGGAATTATGTTAAAATAAAAAAATGCGTGTGATTGTGGTCTTTTAAATTTTGCACTTTTACTTTTAAAAAACTTATTCCAATAGCAATATAACGTAAAGCATATTTGCTCGTTATACATATACGTTGGATAAAACATATCATGTTCTGTCAAAAAAAAGTAAGTGAGTAAGCTTTTTTAAACGAACTTTTATTATAATTGTATGTTCTAATAATGCGCTATGGCGATCGTCCGGGTAATACATGAACAATCCGAGTATAGAAAGTACATGTATCATTGCAAGTAAAATATCCAAGATTGTTTAACTCGTCATCTAAAACTGATATGCATGTATATAAGGGAACGTATCATTGATAAATAAACAAGTTTTTCTATTTAATTCAAATTCATATTTCTACAATACAAAATGTACATTTATTGCAGTAATTTCTTTGGAGATAGATATTCCTAACAGCGACAGCAGATGACGTTTTTTTATTAAATATAATATTTCAATCTATTTGCAGTATGTGATTTGGTATTTATCTTTCATTAGTTTTCCATTAATAGATTGTAAAAAGTTTATTACATAGTAGTGAAATACAAATGACATACCATATACCATATCAAATACAATGTTTCTTTTCAATACGGTTTTATAAGAAATTTGTGAACATGTATATCGCAATAGAATTGAAACATATATACTTCGTCATATTGTATCATATGTTATGGTCTACGCAAGTATTTATCAGCTCGTGTCCTTATTGATCGGAAATGCATGAAAATACATAACGGGGGACCAGAACGAATCACCAATTAAGAACTGTCATCGTAGACACAATAAACTGGCCGAGGTGGAAGATGGTTGGTCACATACTAAGAATGGACCATACTTCTATAGCACGACAATTTCCTAACTAGAGGCCACAAGTGAACAGACAGCGTGTTCGACCGGTCATGTCATGACGAAAAACATTAAACGCCGAACTGCTGAAGTTTATGGTGACCTGGAGGGAGGTTAAACACTAGCTGAAGTCCGCTGGCGATGTATTGAGACTTTACGTCCCAGTTGGAATGAAGAGGAATAGGGAAGTTATCAAGAAATTGATAAATAACGAATATACTAATAACCGGTGTAGAAATTTCGAAGTTTAATGATCTATACAACATAACGCTGCAAGATAACTCCACCTTCCCACGCGTGTATATATGAAGGGAGATTATGACACTTTGATATGAGAAATTACCCCCACTGTCCTCACTTAGTTTAATTGTTATCTTGAATTCCGCCTTTGATACATAGTAAATCATCCAACAAAATTGCCTCAGAAGCCAGAATATATCTAGGAAATTCATTTAATTCATTCGTTGCCATTGCTGTATGGATCCGCGTCAGATATTTCGAACATAATTGGTTTGCAAAGACCAAATTATACCGTTTGAAATGATATACTATGATATGTTATGCTTCATATAATAAATCCAACACGATTCAATGTCTGTCATGTGAAATATCAGTCACTTGATTGAATGTGTCGTGACAATCAGTCGTCAAAACGTAATACGGTATTCCATGCTGCTTTATAAATTAGGAACTAGGAATTTATTATACAGTCATAGCGAGAGAAGATTAAATGATTAGATTTGTTCCATGATTATTAGTCTACCGTATAACATTGTGTAACACTTTCATAAACGACTGCAGTCAGACCCAAAATAAATAATATTTATTGGTTTTCAGTTGCTTTGCTGCATTGAATCAAATAACCATTGTCGAATTGATTCGCGTCGGATATGTTGAACATAATTGACCTTTCTGCAGACGTATCATAGCCACGCCTTCCCCCATAGTTACGGGGAATCGTTGTTACCACGCAAGTCAAGCTATCTTCAAAATGGCGTCGAACATAGACATTTAGCGCGCTGATCTTGGCACGATTCCACCATAAATTTCGCTATAATCACGATTTAAAAATATATATGCTTAAACATAATTATGTGCCTCATAAAGTAAATAGATCTACGGATTGTATTCGATAACTTCACGTAACTAGCTACACACAGTAGCGTATTTTGTCGCTGGTATAGCAGAACTCACTGCAAACATCTGGAACTTATAAAGGTGTAAAGTTATCCCTGATTGTAAAATAGTATTCATGTTATGGATGAATGCATATATGTAAATCTACGTATGTATGGTTATTACGATATTTCACACAAACATAGATCTATCAAAGCATCTTTCACCCACTGCAAACATACAGATGTGTATATTATAAGCTGTCGCTATATACCATGTGCTTATTAATAACAGAAAGTTAACATTTCAATGTCGTAACATATTGTATTACATCTAGACTAGTAGAATACAAAAGAGTACAAAACAGAAATTTCCCTCATGTATTTGTTGAATTTTATCTTGTGCTTTGTATTATTTTCTGTCATATTTAACTGGACATGTGGTCTGTCGTAACATGATCCAAGTTAGACAGTTTATACATTTGCCTAATGTGTCCTAATGTGTCGGGAATAAAGTTAATTTAACGTCTCCTATCGGGATATTTAGTGTCTTTGTCACAAAGCCCTTATCTATACATTTTCACCATTTTAATAACAGTCAGATTTAAGCATTTTACAACTGTGATTTAATTAATATGCTCATATATCTCTACTATTAGGTGTTGAAATAATGTGTTCGTTCAATATGTGGTTGGTCCGACAAAACAATGCCGGATGTTGAGACATTAATTATATCAAAGATCATACACATATAAAACACTTTACAACCAGCTTTGTCGGGAAAATTCACACTCGTTTTTTGGAATGTATGCATCCTTATTCTATAACAAACAATACGTGCCTTGGGCTTTAAACGACATTTTTAAGCAGTCGTATTAAATTTTAGACTAAGCTATCTAGTTCCTCAACATGTAATTATTAGAATTGTTCTATTGTAAATATCAATGATATACATTGATATTGCTTCTAATTCATACTAATAATATATCAAAATATACATATGTAGGTCTTACTTCCGAGGTTCTGAGGGTTTAATCAATTTATTTACTTTCATGACATTGCAACCAAATCAAAGTTGAAATTCTCTAGTTTCTAAACATACCAATATATTAAAAATGTATTCATTTTTAATGAAATAATGCTTAATTGAATATTGCACAATTTCAATTGATTTTAGTTTGTCTAATGTCTAGGTTGTCCTACAAGATGGCGGCGATAGACAGTTAGCGAAATGCTGCAATGTGATTGGCTAACGCCACCTGTCAATCAAAATCGGCAGAAAGGTCAATTAGTGGGCAAAGATTAAACTACCGTTCCAAATAATATACGGGTAATACTTTCTATCATTAATCTATCACGATTGATAATCTGTCGTTCGATTTATTGGTTGAATGTGTCGTGACGGTCAGTGGTCTTTTCGGAGAAGATAAATGTGGTACTGGAACAAGTGGGTTATGTATTGATCAATGATACAATAGTCAGCCCCAAAATAATGTACGCATGGTTTATAAAATACAACTGTTCCAAAAAGAAACTATCTCAGACCTGAACGATTCCATAACTTAATATTATATTCCGTATAATATTCCATATAAATGTATCAGATTATTCTATTGTTATATTGCGTTCATTGTTTGGTAACTCATAAAACAAACGTTGTCTCAAAAGCGCAGAAATATTTCTAAGAAATCCAATTTATTTGTTTTCAGTTGATTTGCTGCATTGAAACAAATTCGATTGCTATATTGATCCGCATCGGATATTTTGAACATCATTAGTAAGCAAAGATCAAACTACCGTTTCAAATAATATACGGGCAAAGATTTCTATCATAAATACATCACGATTGAAAATCTGTCATGTGAAATATCAGTCACTGGATTGAATGTGTTGTGATTCGTATATATGCACTTGTTATCGATATGAAATGGATTTTGTTATATGAAATTGACCGAAACCCGAGGTGTGTACTTATAAGTTTTGTTGAGTGTACAATTTTTCTTTCTTCACCTTAAGTACGAGGGCTGTTCAAATAGGAATGCAAGTGATGCTATATCTTTCTTGTATCACTGATTTTGTCAAATAGTGAGCTGTATATCAAAGAGCATTGTATTATCTTTATATTGATACCCCACACTTTAAAATCCGTTCAGTGTAGCTGTAACAATACGTCAATATACACTCTCTACTAATGCTTAAATGATTGGGAAAATGTAATTTATTTTCTTACCAAATGCGGTCTCATTTAAGAGTTGTTGTTTTCTTAATGCGGGAGCGAAATGCAATATTTAAAATAACTTGTATGGTGAAATGGTGTCATGTAATATCTTATTCATTAACTATTTGGTAGTTTAAGAAAATTAAAAGTGGTATAATTTTATTTGGTAATGAACCCCATGCACGCCGTCCTAATACCACAACATACTAGAAAAGGGTTGATAAACAGGTGGAGTATACACAATTAGGAAAGTAGCTCAATGTGTTTGTACATCATTAGGAGCTATTCATACAATTATCAAGCATATTACAAAAATTAGGACAATAAATATTGTTTGGGTACCCCTATCTGCTTTGAGAGGCCACCACAAATGCCCTTGCAAACTGTCCAAAAAATAGTTAAAACAAGTTTCTAGATAAAAACGTCGACCGTTTGCAAATACCAATTATAATTTGAATTAATTATTAAAACGCACCATGGACGCCTGTTGAAATGTACACCTTTTTCCATATAAACCAAGTTTCTGCCATTAAATTTGATGTATAAAATAAACAAAGTTAAATTCCTTCAGAAATTGAAGAAATACTCCGACAATCGGTGCCGAGTCAAATATTTGAAGGATTGAATGCTATTGCAGAGCAATTGGCCTCCACCTGCAGCAGCCATTAACGCGACTTTCTGAGAAGTGTAAAGTTTCTTGAGCTTTCCGACCATCCTTATTTGTCAAGCACTGTCCCTTGTGATATTTATTTGTTTCAAACGACTCTTCAATTGCATGGACGGAACAAATATCAGGTACGTTAAGATCTCGGTTTGGCTCATGTCCAGTGCACAGTGTATCTAAGAATGATAACGAAATCGCATTTAAAAAAGGAATAACTGAATAAAACTTCACATATAAATCAGGGATGAATACTGCATTGGGATCAAAGGCTTGTTTCATTAGAATCTATCAAGGATAATACACTGAGCGGCTTTGAAAACGCAACACTTACACTAACATAGCTTTTATGTATGCATTTATGTATTTACCCATAACTCATCCAATATGCATTAAATATTGCTGAGATTTTCAGCACTTGTAGCTCAGATATATGGCATTACAATCCATTTCAAGTCATGACAATCTGATAAAACCCTTTACAGCCAGAAAAAAACAATGATGTCATAAACAAGAGCAAATGTTTTGCCCTATGTCCTTCTGCGTTGTTCAGATTGTTAATGCCGATGTGTACCTATTCTTCGTATAAAGTCCGGGAACAAGTGTCCGTGCATAATATGGAGCCAAAAATAAAGTAAAACACAGATAAATATAAAGTAAAACTTAGATTCAGAAAAAATGAATTTCACTCACTCTATCTCTATCCAGAATTACTTCCCTTGACTGTACAATTGGTAGTATTTTTCGGTAAATCTGAAACATTGCTATCAAGCGTTTTTGAAACTTAACGACCACTATGTTGCGGAGTGGTAAATCATCTGATTTTGTGTTTTTCGAATTTGTCTATTTATTGATTATTCAAATTTACCTTACATTAAATAATAATTGCATCGTCATTTGTGTACAATCAATTCCTCTTACGTGTTTCCTTTTATCAATTTCATGGTTCAATGCACCATTGAAGCAAATTAAGATGGACAGAACATCGAGTTACAATTCATGAGTAGCCAATAACACGCACACAAAATTTCGTTGAGAAATATTAATAAATAAAAAAGTTATCTGGATTTTCATTAGTGTTGCGTTTTCATAGCCGCTCAGTGTATTTTATGGGCTAAGTTGCATTTCAATTTGATCAACTCACGTAGTTTGAAACGAAACCAGCTCATGTTGTAATACCATGTTCAATGTCCTTCAAACGTTTATACAAACACTAGAATAGAATTTACGCAGACATATTACAACATTGTGTTCGGATACCAGTCAAGTAATTTACTGAAATACTTGCTTTATTCATCTTATTTGTCAGAAGTTTCAGTACAATATAATTCCATCTTAGAAGTTTTGCACAATTGACCGAAAGGAAATATAATCGATGGTCGGGACGTTCTGAGGAAGAATATCTTTATAAGATGCGTAATGGAAACAGTGTACGGTAGATATAGTAAACCCTATTGCTTTAAATTTGTATAGATTTATATGACATATATAACGCAATATCATGATATCGTAGATTTAATTGATTCTGTATATTTTGTGTTATATACCACTGCAACACGTTACAAGGTATATGTCTAAATGGCATGAATTAAATATTGTGTTCAGCTCTAACACATAATTGTGGACGCAAAAAAAGCTTTCATTATGACTTTATAAGTCAGTATGTAAGTAAAGACTTTATTTAACGAGGCTAAACACTTTGTTTCCCAATCTGTCATGTTGGCCTCAAGATATGTTCTGTTCAGCATCCAATGTATTTTTTAAGATAATTTAAATATGTTATTAAATTCTCAAATTATTGGTCCATGTTAACTTTCTGAATATCATCGCACAAACATGCTTAAAGTAGACAAATTGATAGATCTGAATTTAAGTTTTCCGACCCAACTACTTATCATTGTACATTAAAATTTTGTGTATTTGCACAACTGTATGTTCGTGACGGTGAGTATTTGGTTTAATGCGAACTACATGAGCAGTTTTAGTTTAGACCCTGTTTACAAAAAAGAACATATTAAGAGCCGTATATGTTTGACTCGTGTAAAAGCCTCTAGGTCCCCTTAGAGGTATCCTTTAACTTACTGGATATTTACTTAACATATATTGAGATTCAGGTCGAGTAAATTGAATTGCGGATTACAGTGCTGCGTATTATGTTAGATACCCTGTCTATATCATTGATTTATGACAAGTTATTACAGATGATTGCATAGAGCATGCACCAGTACATGTAATACTGGTTTTTCGAATAGGCATAATAGAGACAGTTCTGCAACTGAGCGTGTTTTCCTGTGATACTGGCTATAGGACTGGGAATAAGAGAGGCGATTCTGACTAATAACTTGCTTTTCTGTGCTACTTTATACACGCAATACGATGGGAAATGTAGATTTTCTCGTAAGAACGTGTTTTCTCTTGCACTACTTACTACATGCTATGAAACATATTAGCATCTTTGAGTCTTAATTATTTCAAGATGTAATGCACAGTCAAAGTCATACAGAAACGGCAGCAGCGCAAACCGATCATCGTGACACCGTCTGCTACATCAACTTGATAATTTTACTATTGTACAAAGCCCGCTTAGTTTTGTCTGCTCAGTAATAGATGGTAAACTGTTTTAACAGTGAGACCATTGCATAACTAAAACATCAAAACATAACGTCTATAAAATCCAGACACGTGTTGCTGCAAAAGCCTTGTATGCCTACACTTCGCTTTCTGCGTCTGCTACCATCATTATCAATTGATTTACTTTCCGCCTACTAACGCAACACGTTATGGAGGGAAATATTAACTTGAATTATGCCAATAACAGCACTTAAATAAAACATTTCTTCGGCATCTTTATTAATATTGAGAAAGCGTATTTGCTCCGTATGATGAAAGAAAGTCTAATTAGTTTATAAAACACCTACTAACAAGATCACGCGGAAGTGTTGCTATTGATTAACATTTTACAAAATTTCGTCATCTGACACAAATGTTAGTCTTACTTGAAGTTGAAATGTCTATAGTACGTTTGCACCTGACAATTTGTGTGTCACTAGTGTAATTATTTGAACACTATAGCTTTGTCACAATACTTCTGAATCTTTGATTGAAAGAAGCTTGAAGCCTGGTCTTGGTATCACAAACACATGTATATGATTTTCAAAACTTGTTCACTAAAGGTACCGTTGTACCTGCTTCATTAACCTCAGTACGTTTTTTTAAAAAAATGTTTGACCTTTTGATTTGAAGTTTGCGTGATCTTCGGGCACCAAACTGTTAGAATGTATATTGTACCGAGTCAACAAACGTTTTGTTTAACATTGAGATATTCAGCATCGTGTCGGCACCTTTTAAACTCACATGCCATACTCAAGAAGGGGTACATCGTAGACGTTATTTTCTTTGAACTAGAAAGAGTCCAAAACAATGTCAAACAGATATGATATACTTCACTTAAACGAAATGTTATTATAAATGTGTGTTCTAATCAAGAGCTATGGCGATCGTCCGGGTATTGAATGAACATCCCTCGTATAGATGGTATCATTGCAGGTAAAATATCCAAGATTGTTTTAACTCGTCATCTAGAACTGTTATATATAAGGGAATGTGTCATTGATTAGAAACAAGTTTTTTCTATTTAATTCAAATTCATATTTCTAGAATAGATTTATTGCAGTAATTGGTTGGTATCCAACGTTTATTATTTCTTTGGAGATATTCATAACAGCGACAGCAAATGAAGTATTTTATAAAATATGTTATATCTCGTATTCATTTGCAGTATGTGATTTAATATTTATTTTTCATTAGTTTTCCATTAATAGATTGTAACAAGTTTATTGTTTAGTAGTGAAATAAAAATGACATATATCAGATATAATGTTTCTTTTTAATACGATTTTTATTAGAAATATCCGAAAAGGCATATGGTAATAGAATTGAAACATAGCTTCTTCGTCATATCATTTTTGATATGTTAATAACAGTATGGTGTACGCAAATATCTTTTAGCTCTAACCTTCATGTATCTGAAATGAATAACACTACAATACCTGCATATTGACTTGCCAGATCGAATCACCAAATTAAGAACTGTGGCGACAAACGAAGCATGTCGTCATCGTAGACACAATAAAGCGACCGAGGTGGAAGTGGGTTGGTCACACACTGAGAAGGGACCAGTCTTTTTTAGCACGACAATCTCTTGACTGGAGACAACAAGGGAACATATAGCGAGTTCGACCAGTCATGTCGTGGCAAATAAACATTAAACGCTGAACTGCTGAAGTTTAGGATGACATGGAGGGACGTTAAACTCTAGCTGAAGTCCGCTGGCGATGTATTGAGACTTTACGTCCAAGATGGAATGAAGAGGAATAGGGAAGTTATCAAGTAAATACATGGTAAACGAATCTACTTTATAACCGGTGTAGACATTTCGAAGTTTAATGATCTATTCAACATATCGCTGCAAGATAACTCACATGTTGATAAGTAGGGGGATTATGGCAGTTTGATATGAAAATTTACCCTAAACTGTTTTCACTTAGTTTAATAGTTATCTTGCATTCAGCCTTTGATACATAGTAAATCATCCAACAAAATTGCCTAAGAAGCCAGAACATATCTAAGAAATACATTGAATTCATTCGTTTTCTTTGCCGTAATGATCCGCTTCGGATGTTTTAAACATAATTAGTTTGCAAAGACCAAACAATACCGTTTAAAATGATATGCTTTGATATGTTATGCTTCATATAATAAGTTTAACACGATTTAAAGTCTGTAATGCGAAATATCAGTCACTTGATTGAATGTGTCGTGACGATCGGTAGTCAAAACGTAATTCGGTATTCCATGCTGCTTTATAAATTAGAACCAGGAATTTATGATACAGTCATAGCGAGAGAAGATTAAATGTGGTAGAACTGTGGAACAAGTGGGTTATGTATTGTTTCATGATTGTTAATCGACTGTAATATAATATTGTGTTACACTTTCCTGAAAGACTACAGTCAGCCCCATAATAAAAAACATGTATGCATGTTTGAAATGAAATCATAGGTTTTGAAAGAAGTTAATTATTGCATCTCCAAACTACTGCACAGATAGTGTCAAAAATATATCACAAAGCCTTAATACAGCTTTACAGTAAAGATAATGTTAAAGCATAGCGAATTGTTTTAGTCTTCAAACTATACTCAAACGCAAAAGAAACTGTGCATGGGGTTTTAACTTATTTTTCCAGACATCCATAAAAAAGTATGTAGTGTTTGGTGTCAAATATTTGCTTATTCCATTGCCTATAAAACAGAACTTTTATTAAGTAGCGCTGTAACGAGAACCGTGCTTATTGTTTAAGCCTGTAAGGGGTCAAAAAAGACTGCATAAAGTGTGATATCGGTGTTTAAGTGAATAAAATTAAGGTGTTAAATTATCTAAATGGTTTAATTGTGATAATTTTATTAATATCGGGTATGATCTCAATTTTGACGTATAACCTGTACGATACGACGTCTCATGGAATTGACGTCACGTTTTACGACGTGGGGAGGAATTGCATTTGATTCGCCTTTTTACCGAGAAGGCCCGTGCAAGATTTTCAATAGGAGTACCCCTAATAAGCATCATCATCGCCTCAATTTGCTGACGTTCCGATAATTTTGGCATAGCAAGTTCTCGTAAAATGAATGAGAGGTAGTTTGACTGTTTTCACATTTATTCAGCCTCTGTACGCGCAAATCATGCGAATATCCTGTTTTGTGACTTCACAATATACGTAACATTTAATCCGATACGGCATATTTGTCTCCATTGTTCGACAATGGGACACACGTGCTTTGCATGGTACAGAAATGAAATGCCTACGACAGATATTTCCATAGTTATCCATACTTGAAACATGCACAGTTTCTTTTGCGTTTGAGTATATTTGTTGTGGTTTTAATGTATAAAATATATTGAGGGTCATCTCGCGTTCAACACCTTTAAATATACTACATATTGTGTTCATGTTAATGCTGATAAAATATTCGTAGCGAAATAACGCTTGGGCAACTGTTCAAGAAAACGAAACTACCACTAAAAATTACATATCTACGAAAACCAAGCTCGATCTGTTGTTGTTTTTTTCAGCGTTTGATAACTCATCTAACAAAAGGCAATGGATAAATATTCCAACAAATTTCGTCTCAAATGTGCAGAATGTGTAAGAAATTCAATTCATTGGTTTTCAGTTGATTTGCTGCATTGAAACTAATTCCCGTCATCGTATTGATTCGCGTCCGATATTTTGATAATAATTATGGGCAGAGACCAAACTACCGTTTCAAATGATATACGGGTTATGCTTTCTATCATAAATCTATCACGATTGATAATCTGTCGTGCGAAATATAAATCACTTGGTTGAATGTGTCGTGAAGATCAGTGGCCCAAACGTAATTCGGTATTACTGTAACAAGTGGGTTATTTATTGTTCCATGATTATTATCCGACCGAAATGTAATGTTGTGCTACCCTTTCCAGAAATACAATAGCCAGTCCCAAAATAATGTACGCATGGTTTATAAAATACAACCGTTCCATTAAGAAACTATCTCAGGCCTGAACGATTCCATAACTTAATATTATATTCCATATAATATACCATATATCAGATTCTTCTATTGTTGTATTGCGTTCATTGTTTGGTAACTCATAAAACAAACGTTGTCTCAAATGCGCAGAAATATTTCTAAGAAATCCAATTTATTGGTTGTCAGATGATTTCCTGCATTGTAACCTTTTCCATTGCTATATTGATCCGCATCGGATATTTTGAACATCATTAGTGGGCAAAGATCAAACTACCCACTTTTTGCAATGAAAAAAGAATTAATAAATGTGAAATCATTAAAATATTACAAGAGGAACTAAATACTTAAATTGGATTATATACAAAACGCATACTACCATATCCGTTTTTAGAAAAGTTCATTAAGTAATTGAACTCATAAATACACCTACCACATGTTGCATGCAAACACCAACAATAACTACTATGTTTTATTTGTTGTTTCTATATACATGAATTGTAATTTGTTATATCTGTGATATATGTATATGTTGTTATTGTTCACGTTAACTGACAAATAAACGGCCTGGTGTAGGTCAGTTCCAAAACAAAGATCAAACTACCGTTTCAAATAGTATACGGGTAATGCATTTTATCATTGATAATTTGTCATGCAAAATATCAGTCACTTGATTGAATGTTTTGTGATTCGTATAATTGCACTTGTTATCGATATGAAATGGAGTTTGTTATATGAAATTGACCGAAACCCAAGGTGTGTACTTATAAGTTTTGTTGAGTGTACAATATTTTTGTTTCTTCATCTTAAGTAATTTGGTGTGAAACAGTTCATGTTGTAACACCACGTTCATTGCCCTTATTCAAACGTTTATACGAACACTAGGCTATAATTTACGGAGTCAATTTACACTATTGTGTTTGGATACAAGTCAAGTACAATGTAATTTACTGAAATACTTGCTTCATTCATCTAGTTTCTCAGAAGTTTCAGTACAATATAATTCCGTCTTAGAAGTTTTGCACAATTGACCGAAAGGAAATATAATCGATGGTCGGAACGTTCTTAGGAAGAATGTCTTTACAAGATGCGTAATGGAAACAGTGCACGGTAGATATAGTAAAACCTATTGATTTAAATTTGTATAGACTCATATGACAGGGGAGACCGGGGCAATGTGTTACATGTTTCAGTTTTATCCCTTTTTATAAAACATGAACTCGTGTATAGCCATGGTAATGATGTATACGTAAAACTACACTTAATTTTGACCTAACAAGTTCTTTCATTAATCAATTTAATTATGCAATAGGAATTTAAAGCGTGTTGAAAATGGTAAAAAAATGTTACACTTTGCCCCGGTGGCCCTTTTGCATTATGTACACATTGTCCCAAACACACTTACATGAATACAATCACTCTATGTAATAAATACCAAAGGTGACCAAATCCAATTTCTTATTGCTACGTCATGTTTGACGTGTACTCAAACCTTGGCCCATAAGACAAAATATGAACGAAATCGTGAATACAGAATAAATTGACATTTGAAAAATAGTAATACTGTTCCAAAAATGTCTAAAAAGTGTTTTCGCTTCGTAAAACTTTACAAATGTATATTACTGTCTAGATGACACGAATTTAACATTATGTTCAGCTCTAACACATAATTGTGGACGCAAAATAAGCTTTCATTATGACTTTATAAGTAAGTATGTAAGCAAAGACTTTATTTAACGAGGCTAAACATTTGTTTCCCAGTCTGCCATGTTGACCTCAAAATATGTTCTGAATAGTTAATGATAAAACTCAGCATCCGATGTAATTTTTTAGATAATTAAAATATGTTATGAAACAACCAAAGTATGCGACCATGTTAACTATTTGAATATCATCACACAAACATGTTTAAAGTAGATAAATTGACAGAACTGAATTGAGTTTTACTACCCAACTACTTATCATTGTACATTTGTGGAATTGCACTACTGTATGTTCGTGACGGTGCGTATTTGGCATAATGAGCAGTTTTAGTTTAGACACTGTATATGAAAAAGAACATATTAAGACCCGTATATGTTTGACTCGTGTATTTCGTTATATCAATATTTCGAATAATGTTAATAATTAATTACAAAAGTCACTAGGTCCCCTTAGAGTTCTCCTTTAACTTACTGGAGATTTACTACACATGTATTGAGATTCACACCGAGTAAATTGAATTGCGGATTACAGTGCTGCGTATTATGTTAGATACTCTGTCTATTGGATATCGAAATGATAATCATTGATTTATGACGGGTTATTACAGCTGATGGCATAGAGCATGCGCCAGTACTTGTAATACTGATTTTACGAATTATAGAAACAGTTCTGCTCCTGTGTTACTTGATACTGGCTATAGGACTGGGAATCAAAGAGGCGATTCTGCCTTATTACTCGCTTTCCTGTGTTACTATTACTAGCAATACGAATGGGAAAGGGAGCAGCACACCTGTAGATTTTCTCGTAATAACTTGTTTTTTCTTGCACTACTATCAACATGCTATACATCTTATGAGCATCTCTGATACTTAATTATTTAAAACTGTAATGCGCAGACAATTCAATGTCATACAGAATCGGCCGCAGCGCATAACGGTCATCGTGAAACCATCTAACATCTAATACAGTGTACACTATCCACTTAGCTTTGTCTGCTCAATAATGGGCGGTAAACACTTTTACCAATGGGACCATTGCATAACTAAATCATCAAAACAGAACGTCTTAAAAATCCAGACATGTGATGCTGCAAAAGCCTTGTAGGCCTACTCTTCGTTTCTGTGTCTGCTACCATCTTTATCAATTGATTTAATTTCCACCTACTAACGCAGGTCGTTATGGCGGAAGATATTAACTTAGAATATGTCAATAACAGCACTTAAATAGAACATTTCTGTGTCATCTTTATTAATATTGAGAAGCGCATTTTCTCCGTATGATAAAAGAAAGTTTAATTTGACTATAAAACACCTACTAACAAGATCACGCGGAAGTGTGGCTATTGATTTAACATTTTACAAAATGTCGTCATCTGACACACATGATAGTCTTACTTGATGTTGAAATGTCTAAAGTACGTTTGCACCTGACAATTTGTATGTCATTAGTGTAATTAATTGAACACTATAGCTTTGTCGCAACACTTCTGAAAGTTTTATTGAAAGACGCTTTAAGCCTGGGTTCAATATTACAAATACATGTATATTATCTTTCAAAATTGCTCACTAAAGTTACCGTTGTACCTGCTTCATTAACCTCAGTTAGCCTTTTTATACATGGTTTGACCTTTTGATTCGAAGTTTGCGTGGTCTCCGGGCACAAATCTTTTAGTATGTATATTGTACTGAGTCAACAACATTTTCAAACGTTTTTGTTTTAACATTGAAATATTCAGCATCGTCTTGGCACCTTTAAAACTCACATCGTATACCCAAGAAGGGGAACATCGACAGTTTGAGAGGACGTTCTGTTCTTTGAACTAGAAAGAGTCAAAAACAATGTTAAACGGGTCTGTGCATTGTGCATGGACATACTTCATAGGGCGAAATCTTTCTAATCGTAGATGCGACTATTGCTTGCATATAGTAGAATTTGTATTTGGTCTTTTTTTACATCTCCTTCAAACATTACTGCAAAACCAAGCGGGTGAGGGTTCATATACGATTTTTAGATATTTAATGGTTATCTTCTGTCCCAGGCATTCATAAAGGCCAAGTGGCGTGTCTGTCTGCGAGGCAAATAAGTAGTTAAAATTAGCAGATAACTGCAATGTTTTGTAAATCCATATATTCTAATATTCAACATTATAGCATAAAAACGGTGATTTTGCCCATACGTAAACGGTACGAAAACCATGCGTAAACATAAAGATTCACGCGCTGTTGGTGTCCAGTTTTACGTATGATCATTCCAGGGCCCCGCCGTCGACTATAAACGTTATACAGCGTATGAACAGTAATTCCCATTTTATTTCTAACTACTATTTAGTTTTCTATAATATTTAAACTATAAATTTAAACGAACCCGCAGTATCTATGTTTTTCTTAGTATTTCCGATCCTGGAAGTCGACACTCATAACAATAACTGGTATGACGTTACGTTTGTTTTCGCCACGTCGCCACAAAATCGCCCGCCAAAATATCATTATTTTTAAATACATATGCAGAGTCGAGCGTTGGTGCCCTCGCCCTGGGGGGCACCAACCGTCCCTCGGGACTCTGCAGATGTTATAGCCCGAAAAAGCATGCGTTAACCCTACATTATATCCTAATATCGTTTTAAACCCAACTATTATATTCTTATTTCAGGATGATCTCCGAAGTATTTTGTTCTTATTACTACATGATCTATCCCGCGCTGTATGTATTTTGTTGAACCGAATAAAACATCAGAGGAATATGCGTGTTAATTGATGACCTAAAGATCGCATCCAAGAACATTGTGTTAGATTCGTCTATCTTGGGATTTCTCAAACATCATGTTAATTTGTCTGTTTTTATATATCTTGAAATGCTCATGATTTCCCTTGAGTTTTTTTCTGGATAGATACATTAGTACGATCTTTTGAACCAATTAACCGGCATGTTTCTGTTAAGGCGCCTATCATTGTATAAAACAGGATCATTGTGCCATATTGAATTATGTTAAAATGAGAAATAATGCATGTGATTATGGTCTTATAAATTTCAACACTTCTATTCTTAAATAATTTATTCCAATAGCAAAATAACGTAAAGTATCTTTGTTTTTTACACATATACGTTGAATAAAATATATACTTAGCGTCAAAAGTTTTGCAACAAAACTGAAAATCCAAAATGTTTGAATTGCTGGGTTGAAAGAACTTTTCTCTTCCGCGTTTCTATGAGAGTATTGTTAGAGATTATGTTAAAACTATCGTCGTCCTTTTTCGTCACGCTTGAATGATTACACAGTCGAAAAAGGGTTAATCGTCTAATTATGCACGTGCAAATCGGGCATTGAATTTAATTTTCACTTTACACGTGCTTCAAACATGTCTGTGATAAAAAGTCCACAATAAGGTTTTAAATTAAGCAAGACATGTACGCTTAAAGAAATTACCAAAATGGGCAATGGTGAACATATTCGTGTATATGAGATGACAGGTCAAGGGTCAGTACAGCTGATATAGGCAGGCATTCTGCACAAACTGTAGCACTATATTCAACAACATTGATGTGGCTGAACCGTAGCCAACCATACTTTTAAATCAATTTAAAACTTGCATTTCAATTGTGTTTTTGTGAAAATGACACCGTTTTAAAAAAAAATCTTCATTTGTGTAAAATGCTGTTACGATCACTGTATAATACTGGTCAAAGAACGACAATTTTACCATGCTTACCTCCCTTGAACTATAAGATATTAATAATGATTGAATATTCTAAAAATAACGCCGTCATGCTAAGGTAACGGCAAACATGTTGCTAAGTGAAAAAAACGCCTTTATTTGTAGAGTGCTTTTTAACGGTATTTTGTTCGATAGCATAAGCAACATTTCTTAGATTTAATAATTGTTATGAATTTATATCTGTGATATATTAATGTACACATGCGTATTTGTATCAGCATAAACTAGTTTGAGGTTCCAATAAAAAAGACAAAACAATGTTGATTTGCGGAACTTTTGCACTCAGTATATCATGTTCTGTCCAAAAATCAAGTAAGTGAGTAAGTCTCATTAAACGAAATGTTATTATAAATGTGTGTTCTAATCAAGCGCTATGGTGATCGTCCGGGTATTAAATGAACAACCCTCGTATAGATAGTATCATTGCAAGTAAAATATCCAAGATTATTTTAACTCGTCATCTAAAACTGTTATATATAAGGGAATGTCTCATTGAAACAAGTTTTTTATATTGTATTCAATTTCATATTTCTAGAATAGATTTATTGCAGTAATTGGTTTGGTATTCAACGTTTATTAATTCTTTGGAGATAGATATTCCTAACAGCGACAACAGAGGACGTATTTTATTAAATATATTATATCTATTCATTTGCAGTATGTGATTTGATATTTATTTCTCATTAGTTTTCAATTATTAGATTGTAACAAGTTTATTACATAGTAGTGAAATGCAAATGACATATATCAGATAGAATGTTTCTTTTTAATACGATTTTTATTGGAAATATGTGACAAGGCAAATCGCAATATAGTTCAAACTTCTTCGTCATATGTTTTTTTATATATATTGGTGCAAATATGTATTAGCTCTAACCCTCGTTCATTTGAATGGATGAAAACACAATACCTACATATCGTTGGCCATATCGAATCATTAATCAAGAACTTTGGCGAAAAACGAAGCATATTATCACTGTATACACAATAAAGCGTCCAAGGTGGAAGTGGGTTGGTCATACACTAGTATTCTATAGCACGACAGACTATTGACTGGAAACCACAAGGGAACAGACAGCGAGTTCGACCGGTCATGGCATGGCGAAAATCATTGAATGCCGAACGTCTTAAGATACGGAAGACTAAAGGCATGAGAAAAGCTAAAATCTAGCTGAAGTCTACTGGCGAACTATAGATAGCCTACGCCTAAAGAAAGAGAAATAGGAAAGTCATCCAGTAAATACATAGTAAACCAACCTACTAGTACTTTATACCCTGTGTAGAAATATCGAAGTTTAATGATTGATATAAAATAACACTGCAAGATAACTCCACCTTCCCACATGTGTATATAAGAAGGGGGATTATGGCACTTTGATATGAAATAGTACCACAACTGTCCTCACTTCGTATACATGTAATATAAAAATTGTTATTTATGACAGAAATTATATTCCATATATAAAAAGAAATAAGTATTTTATAGATATGAACCAAAGAGTTAGTTTTAGTGATATCATAATTGAATTGTGGTTTAGCATTGAACAAACTGAAGTCACATCTAAGTCACGTTAAATTAATATACACAGTCAAATATTTAGTACGGACCGGACGTAGCTGGCTTACTTGGCGTTCGGTGTATTATATTATGTAGTTCATTTAGGTTCGAGGGCTGGTAGTCAAAAAGTAAATTAATGGAAAACTTGTTTTTTCTTCTATTCTTAAGTTTCCATTAGCGTATCAACTAAACAAGAAAATCAAGATTAAGGATATTATACAAAGCACTGTCGCATTATACTATAATCACTAAGAAAACAAAAGCTATTCTTTAACTTGCGTGAAATATGAGCAGTTTAAGTCAAATATTAATGTTCAATTAAGATGCTTTGTAAATACCAGCCCAGGATTTGTGGCTCAGTAGCAGGTAGTTTCCTTATCTTAATTTTAGATGGGATTTTAAACACAGCATTTAAAAATAAAACTAGATTAGCCTCTAGTGTGTTTTACCAGGAAACACAGACAGGATTTCATTCCGAACTATGACACATTCACAGCTTCAACCGCGTTATCAGTCTCAGCTTTGACTTTAATGAACAAAAATCACTCAATTCGCCAATTATCTTCTGACACGATGCTTTTTAAATTGAATGAAGTTCATAATGAATGTAATAGTTACCCGTACCATTCAACGGTTCATTAATAGGGTATAATAATTATGATGTTTTTTATATTGATCAGATTGCAATTGTCCTGACGCAAATTGGATTTAATGTTTCAACCAATCATCGTCGGATCTCTGTGATGTGGTTCCATTTCATAAACTTGAAATGATTAATTTCTTTTTCGTCGGAAATATGAACTAGATAATTGGAGAGTACGGTGTTTTGAATAACGTGTGGGTTATCAACATTGTCACGTTTAGAGGTTACTGAGTAATGGCGAAGGACATTAAGACATAAACCATGATGGTAAACGGAATCAGTTATAGGGATCGTATTGTACGTTATAAGAACACTTATTTTAGAATATTAGGATTTCACAATTCGCACCGGGTACCCGAGTTAGAAAACTGGGTCCGACGGTGTTTATATTGTTCCGTGAGATTGGCTTTGGTCAGGGCTGGTATTCACAAAGCATCTTAGGGCAAAACTTTAATATTTTGAGTTAACGAAAAAAGTTGAGCTGTACATTATTTCCCAAGAAACGAAGAATAACACATACCTGTTTTCTTTGTGATTATTGTTGCTCTTTACATAATGTTTCTAAGTTACCGGTATGTAAAATCTTAATAACCTGCTTTTCCTGTTTAGCTGATACACCTAGGGAAATGTTTTCCCTTTAGATAAAAACAAACAAATAAATGTTTAAGGATATGGGCCAATAAAAGTACTCAGAGTTTATGTTCATACTAAGTATGTATAACTGTGTGTTGATGCTGTGTTTCTTTTTACTATTGGGGGAAAGGGGTCAAGGCCAATAGGACGGGTATTTCACTTATTGTTAAATGCCCTTTAATTGTGTAGTTTGATTATTTATTGGTGGTATTTTAAGCATGTGGGTTAACACAAAATGTTTTAATTCATTCTGCATTCATTTTAGCACATTTGACTTTATTTATGTGGAAAATATTGTGTAAGTCTCCAAGATGACAATTTAGAAATATTTGGGGTAAAATATATACATGTAGTTTGCAAAAAGAGGAAAGGGGCCTAATATATCCATATATTTTAATGAAAACCAACACTGTGATAGCGTGACATTATCAAGGATTAAATGTTAATTAAATTTCATTATGACCACTATTGTCGTTACTTTTTCAAGTGAATACAGTAAACCCAGAATCAAGGATTACTACAATGGTGATATCATATCAAAATATATAAGGCCTAAAATAAAACATTGTTTGTTTCCCCATCCCCTACCTACCCGATTTAAAAGGGCCCTACCCAAAATATTTTATTGCCTAAATTGAAATAATATTTTTTTTATTAAACATTTGAAGTGAAATTCTATTTTTTTGTTTACTGGCTTCTTTCTTACCATTAAATTTAAGAATGTTGGTTTTCACCTTAGAGTTAATTTTCAATTTCATTATTTGTATTTCTTTACCAATAACCATCATACTGAAACAATTTCAAAAAAAAAATATTTACCCTACCTACCTACCCATTCTTAATCTGCTAGGGTCGGGAAGGGGAAACCAACAATATTTTAAGTTCGGCCTAAAGCTGATAATCAGATGTATCATAAGGTTGGTCTTGTTATTCAGGAACTGCATTTTTTAAATACAAACATAGGTTGTAAATTGATTGATTTATTGTGCAAAACATATGATCTAATCTTCAATATCTACACACATTACAAGAATATTTGCATCAGCGAAGCAATCAATCTAAGAAAACGTAATATTTAGTGATTTTCGATCTTCAAATCAACGTAGACAGTTCAAGAGGAAGCCTTAGATGATTTGCACAAACAGGTGGTTAAATTGATTCAATCAAAGACAAGCAATGAGTATAATACAAAAGTGAATTGATAATATTTATAGAAAAATGAATTAGAAATTCTAGTACTCAGAATATCGAGAGTTGCCTGCACGACTGTAGCACATCCTCCTTAAATAATATGCAGTTACGACAATCTTGCGGACAACCCTCGTAATATGTATAACCCATTCAAATGTACGGGCTAAGAAGAAATTACCCTTTGACAAAAATATAGAAAACCATATGTTCTTAAACTGAGTAACATGTTCTCCATTCTATATTCCGTTCTATATACGGAACTTGCACTTCCTGTCAACATTGCCTCACCTCACACTAATACCGGGACCACAATGCTGTCCTACTAATTTAGCATGCGGTTTTATGGTGTTTTAAGGTAAATCGACAGCTATGATCAATTAGCGCGTATGAAGAAAATATTAAAATGAGCAGTCATAGTTGTATGGGAACATATAAAAATGAAGAAATGACGATATGTGATAAATACGACTTTATAATGAAGAAACGCTTTGTAGCAGCGTAGCAAGCGTAACTGGCTTGTAAAATGTTCACACCGGATGTATGCTTTAGAGTCCTTGTATCCAGTTGGTTAACCTGTATGTATGTGCATGAATGGTCATTCATGGACTATGTATATTAGTACATCATGTTATAGGTACACTTATATCTGTGTTCCAATACCAATACAACCTGTATTCATGTTTATTCACGAACGTGCATAGTAATATTCATGAATCATTTATGTAATACAATGATTTCAAACTAACTATAGTTGGATGCGTAAGTGGACATCTTGTATCAGCCTTAACATGAATATGGTATGTTCATAGTAAAAGTTTGAATGTAGTAATTTTGCTAATGACACATGTGAAGGGCACAGGCCACCCACAAAGTCAAAACATAGACACATAAAACACAACAATATATAATTATAACGGCCACTGTCACATTAGACATGTTTCCAACACCCGAATAGTCGTTATCAAAAATCCAACCAGCATCTAGACTATTTTGATTACAATGATTTCGACTGCAACTGTTAAACTAATTACACCCTTTGACAATGCTGGAACTGTGTGTTTTGTGCATCGTCTGGCGTGATTCTATCAGAAACTCAGCGTACCATATCCGACACTGCACTATGTACACTTTGTACGCGTATGCAAAGGATTTAGAAAACGTGTAGGTAGTCAGAACAAAAAATGAAGAGAGAAATGCAGTATTTGTTGGAATGTTTGGATAGCAATGTTCAACCAAGCACCTTGACACATTGAAGCACATTTCTGAGGTTATGTTTGCCAAATAAAAATGTCTAGACGTTTTGTCGACGCTCGCAGAAAATACGATAATCTTGCTGTGTTTTATTTCATAGCAGAAAAATGATAACAAATTGGACAGGGAAAGCAGAACCACTTAACAGACACAAAAGCACTCGAAAGAAAAAAAATCTTACTCAAGAAAGTACACAACATGCAAGTACTGCATAAAGATGGCCTTTTAAAAATGACGATAGATAATTTTTGATGCCTTTTGATTATTTGCGTTTCAAACATGATTATTGGTGACGGTTTCAGAGCTTAATATTAGATCTAGCAGTGTAGTATCATATACGTATTTTGGCATGCGAGACTAGGATATTAGAAAGGGAAGCATTACTCGCAGAAACTACATCACTTGAAAGACATAATATTTAACAAAATAAAATACAAGTCACATGGGCCACTAGACAAATTAACAAGGAACGACGTAACAGCTTCAAGAACACAACGAATTACGCCGAAAGTCAGTCAATGATAACCGGAGCAAAACAACGAACGAATCATATGGACGACAATTCACCATAAACGCAAGCAAGAAGACGTTCTATGTTGGATTTATCGCTTGTAAATTGCCAGTTGTTGATACTGAAAGGTATTTGGTCTAGCACCACAAATAGTTACCTACACGCACGAAGTTTCCATTATGAAGTGTATAACTGTTGATGTAACAAATGGTCGTTTTGGGTGCAATGACTATACCTTTGTTAACCAGAATGATCATAGTGTTATAGACTATTTTATTGTGTCAAGATTTATAATAACCAATATTACCGAATTTGGTGTTTTTGCCAAATGCAGAAAGTTTTCCCATTTCATTGAATCTAAATGTGGCTGTATACAGTAGGAAAGATCCAAATGTAGAAGATGCTCATATTGACGACTATATGTATAAATTAAATTATGATAATTGTAACATATTTCAAGATTTAGTCAATGATGGTATTGCAAATGGGTATCTAAATCAGGTATATGACATGCTTGAAGATAATGAACAAGATATAAATAATGTTATTGACGATTTAGAATCCTTCTTACTAAGCTGTAGCGAACAATTCAAGACACGTAAAAGAAAAAAGAAACAATTTACAAATAAACCTTCGTTTGATAAGTCATGTAAACACGCTAAGCATGAAAGCATAACACGTCTAAGACTATTTCGCTCCAGTCGAAGCGAGTATAATTTAAACAGGTACGTAGATGCAAAAAATAAATACAAAAATATGTGTAATGCTAAAAGGCTAGAAAACCATAGAAATATTACGGCCAGACTTGAGGCATCTGTTAAAAATGAACTTACGTTTTGGAGAGAAATAAAGAAACAAACAAAAAGACATACCAAATTACCCAATATCAGTGTTGAAACATGGTTTGATCATTTTAGTCAATTATTTAATGAGGTAAATGACAATGTGTATGATAGGTTAAATGAGGATGTAAATAACAATGATATAAATGATCTTGATGAAATTGAAGATATTGTGTTTAATTCTGATATAACAGATTCTGAAATTAGAGATAGCATAATGATTCTTAACACTAACAAAGCTACTGGCGGGGACTTGTGTGCAGAGCACTTGATAAATAGCCTAGATGTGGTATTACCTTTCCTAATAAAACTCCTTAAAAGATTATTTTAAAAATGGAGAATTTCCAACAAAGTGGGCAAAGTCAATTATAATACCAATCCACAAAAAAGTGATACACAAAATCCAAACAACTACCGTGGCATTGCATTAATTGATGTCTTAAGCAAAGTATACATAACAATAATTACTAAACGTTTGACATTGTATCCAGAGGCATATGGGAAACTATCAGAGGCCCAGGCAGGGTTTCGCTCTGGTTATCGTGCAGTAGATCAGGCATTCATTTTGTAATCACTTGTAAATAAATACCTAAGTGTGAGGACAATACCTCTTTATGTAGCCTTCATAGATTTTCAAAAGGCATTTGATTCTGTAAACAGACAAATACTGTATGATATATTGACCAAGAAAGGTATTCAAGGTAAATTACAAAACTCAATAAAATCAATTTATAAATCAGTTAAAGCAACTGTCAGGATAACTAAAGGTATCGTCACAGACGGTTTAACATGTCCAGTTGGTTTGCGACAAGGTTGTAACCTCAGTCCTATTCTATTCATCCTATTCATTGACGAATTTATTACTATACTTAAAGCAAGTATATCCAGAAATAGTGGAGATTTTTACACTTTTATTTGCGGATGACATTGCTTGTCTAGCTGATACTGTTGTAGGTCTTCAACGCCAGTTAAATATACTAAACGACTTATGTGAAACAAATAAACTTACAGTTAATACTAGCAAGACAAAAATCATGGTTTTCAAAAATGGAGGCAGGCTGTCTAGAAGTGAAAAATGGTACTACAATAATGAAAAAATAGACATAGTAAATGGGTTTTCATATGTTGGCGTGTATTTTACCTCCCGGGTGTCACTTTATAAAATGGCAGAGCAAATGAGTATAAAGGCAAGAAAAATACTAAATTATGTATTTAATAGTCTTCACACTATGCCATGTATCCCCTATAATACTTTTTTTTAAATTTTGATAGCCAAGTAACCCCGGTTTGTTTGTATGGGGCTGAAATTTGGGGTCTACAAAGTCAACACTGTGTTGAACAGGTACAATTATACGCATGTAAGCGTTTTCTGAATGTTAATCAAAATGCATGTAATGATGCTGTACTAGCTGATCTTGGTAGATATTCCATGTTTTTGCACTCGGCTAAACTTTGTATAAAATACTGGTTACGTCTTATCTCTATGCCAAATGAACGTTATGTAAAACTATGTTACAATATGCAATTATATTACGATAGTATTGGGTATAGGAACTGGGCAACTTCTATACGTGAACACTTGTATGTCAATAGTTTTGGATGTAGTATGGGAACAAAAATGTGTTGCTAACACTAACAGGTTTTTATTAGAATATGTCAACCGGCTGAAATATATGTATGTTCAAAATTGGAATTCTATGTGTAGAGAAAATAACAAACTTTCACATTATATAGAATATAAAAATAACTACAATGTGGCAATGTATGTCCATTATATCACAATAAATCAATTTAGAAATTGTATGGCAAATTTAAGATGTTCATCCCATACTCGCAACACAAACAGGATGAAATCTGAACCGTGTAAAGTATGAAAACAAGCATGATATTGTCAGCCTTATGCCACAACCAAATAAACCGGTGTTAAACTTGTTAAATATTCAACGGTTCGAAGTCCAAGAATGACAGTGAACGACGTGAAATGGCTATTGGAATGTCGAATGTTGTCACGAAGGCAAGAGGCAAAGTAATACATTTTGATGACAAGTCAATGATCAGTAGTCGCCTAAAGACTAAACATTGAACAAAAATGGTATAACATTCCCCTAACCATTGTTTTAAAGCTTCGTAACAGCAAGAGACAAACATGTTCGACTGTAATGACTCCCCAAGGAGGGCATAATCGACATCACATTTCTTGTGATTTTTCTAATTGACACCTATCTCATTACAAGTGACGAATTTTCGTCAGAATGAAAACTTCCTTCACATAAATGGTTGAATTTCAAATGAAATGAGATGATCTTAAGATTGAAAAACTTTCCTTCGGTTAAATGTCATGCAACTTCACGAAAACAAATGAAATAGTTCAACTTGCTTAACATTTTTTATAAGTTACATCCAGAGAATTCCGCACTTGAACTTATTATGAAATTCCAATTGAAGACGAACTGCATTTTATATTAATTTGTCCTCTTTATAGTACTCTTCGTTGCCAATATATACCTCAACAGTTTATCGACAATAGTACCTTAGACAGTTTTATTCGACTTATGGCAAATAAAGACGAAACTATTGTTAGAAATTTGGCGGTTTTTATATACTATGCTTTTAAAATGAGAAATGAGTTTCTTATTGGAAGAGCATAAATTTGAAAAGCCTTGAAATGGGTATGTATAAATGAGTAAATATCACATTTACAATGTTTAACTCAACTATTTCATCATCAACAATTACGTAATCACGTTATGAAATAATCCCTATATGAGTAACTATGTTATACTCTTTATTCCGAACATTCTATACCACTTTCCTCCTGTTCACTGCTACATATTTCTATATATTGTTTATATGTATTGTAATGTGTATGAGCCGGTGGCCGTATATGTCGCAAATAAACTTGTAAACTTGTTGATGCCTGACTCATTGGCAGTATAGAGTTCTGTTATAAAGGGAATCGTTGTCCGTGACATACAGAGGAGCATGTTGATAACCTACCAACCTAATAACAAATGTTCAGTATTTTGCAAAAGGCTTTAAAACCCACAGACCTGTGTAGAAAAAACGTCATAATTTTAACACCAGACACGTATAGAAACCAGGCGGATGCCTCTAAAACTGGGGCATCTTCTATATCATGCACTATCACCAAAAAACTAAAAGGACTAACCTCTTCTGGTGACCGTTGCCTATATGGGTCTCCGGGCCACGAGGATGAATAAAACATCGAGCTATAATTAATGACATACAGGTCATCTAAAATCGTATAAAATGAAGATGGTAATGGTACACCTGTGTTGTTTACACTTCAATGACCAGGTAATATTCTTAGATGTTTTAGAGCAACATAGTACTCATAAATTGTAAACCAACTACAATGTTGTAAGTTGTATATATGCTTATATTAAGTACGATTAGATGAAAAATTTAATGAAGTGTCGGTAAAATGCGGCGTTTGCATTGGCTCATAATGTAGGTTATATTCTAATTATCATTAAGGAAACCTGTGTTATTTGTCAATTTGCTTTTAAATATCAGTCCTGTACTTCGTGTTAACAGTTTATATAACGACCAGACCATCTTGACCGTTCCCGAACTGCTTTCAGAATGTAACATCAGTTGATTAATGCAAGAGCCAAATTTCAAAAGGGTCTTCGAATGGATTATATTTCAACTGTGTGGCAGATAAATGACAATGGTAGTGTTACATAATTATACCACTCAAACTTTGCTGAGGGCCAAGCAATCAATTTTATGTCTGACTTACGTTAACTGAACTATCCCGATTCAGCAAATCTTGTGCAGTTATGAAAATATCATCTTATCTGCCGCTAAATTTCGGTACTGCACTGTCTATGAGTATATTACGGTGCAAAAAATGACAAGGACAAAGCATGGGATACTGGTCACAGCATGACAAATCTATACGATCAATGTGATGTATTTATATACATTGTAATGCATCTCCTTACAATATTTCCTATATCAAGATCTGCGTATGAGCATCAAACGAAGAGTCGTAATCTTTTCTCGCTCACTCTCCCCCTCTCTCTCTCCAAACGAACAGTCGTAATCTTTTCTCGCTCACTCTCTCCCTCTCTCTCCAAACGAACAGTCGTAATCTTTTCTCGCTCACTCCCTCCCCTCTCCAAACGAACAGTCGCAATCTTTTCTTGCTCACTCCCTCCCCTCTCTCCAAACGAACAGTCGTAATCTTTTCTCGCTCACTCCCCCCTCTCTCTCCAAACGAACAGTCGTAATCTTTTCTCGCTCACTCCCTCCCCTCTCCAAACGAACAGTCGCAATCTTTTCTTGCTCACTCCCTCCCCTCTCTCCAAACGAACAGTCGTAATCTTTTCTCACTCACTCCCCCCTCTCTCTCCAAACGAACAGTCGTAATCTTTTCTCGCTCACTCCCTCCCCTCTCCAAACGAACAGTCGCAATCTTTTCTTGCTCACTCCCTCCCCTCTCTCCAAACGAACAGTCGTAATCTTTTCTCGCTCACTCTCACCCTCTCTCTCCAAACGAACAGTCGTAATCTTTTTTCGCTCACTCTCCTCCTCTCTCTCCTAACGAACTGTCGTAATCTTTTCTCGCTCACTCTCCCCCTCTCTCTCCAAACGAACAGTCGTAATCTTTTCTCGCTCACTCCCTCCCCACTCTCCAAACGAACAGTCGTAATCTTTCTCGCTCACTCTCCCCCTCTCTCCAAACGAACAGTCGTAATCTTTTCTCGCTCACTCTCCCCCTCTCCTCATTCGGTTTTATTACCTGCGAGCCTTGAGCGAGCAGGTATATTGGATAGTACAAAGTAAAAAGTCCATGGAGGGGCACGTGACCTGTTCTCGATGGTTTACGATTTAAAAAAAAAGAAAAAAAAGATGCATTTTGTAAGAATGTTGTGAACCAGACTAATTCCATTATTCCATGCGGATAACATCGGTCTTTGTCGCATTGCAATAAGTTATTTACCGAAGAAATCAGAACTGTCCGAAATTTCAGTGAGCGCTATTTATTAATTGTATGTCATAGTATAGATAGTGATATATGAGTATATTACTCTATAGGCAAAATGTCTTGAGTCCAAAATATTCGGATATATCTACATTACCACCTACAAGTATTATATTGGTATAATGATTGTAAGACGTCTATGAATATATCTTATACTCTTTGGACGCATTACCATGTCCTTAAGGACATTGTAACATTTGGCTGGAACATTTGTTTCATATAAAGTGTCCCTACAAGAACAATAGCCGTAATGTATTCCCAATGGCTCTGAGACGATGTTGTAAATACAGTACAGCCACTGTAGAGCAACATCCTCTTGGAGCTTCACATATTCGTAGTTGTTTATAGGCTTGTGCTCTACAGAGGTTAACTTTATAGTAAATAGTAACTTAGGGACATTTTGAAGGAGTTGTTAGTGAATGTTGCCCTGGAGAGGCTGTACTGTACATGTATATTATGTCATTTGTAGTAATAGAATTGTTACGTTCCTGAAAAGTCTTATTTACTAATTGGTTGTTTTACTACTTCAATAACTAAATGGTCATGGACTGTCATGTATAGACTTTATTTATAGAGAAAGCTTATTTAGCATGTAATACAACGCTAATCTACCATAAGGTCCTCATGAAACATTATGAAACGGAACAAGATATTAAAACAAGATACAGTTACGACCAGCGATCCAGAAAACAAACTCCCGTTGCCTTATTCTTTATATGTTTCAGAGAAAAACTCCGTAATCAGAGCAGAATTATGGAAAATAATTGTGTTGTTTCACTCGATTGCATAATTGCGCACATTTGTGTACATTATACAGTGCACGTACCGCGGATTCCTAAGCGTTATATCAAATGAAATGATTAGCTACAACTGTCTTCAGTACGGATATCATTGTTCATATATCATAATTTATTCATGAATACTAGACGACAATGAATATGCAATCATGAGCCAAGATACTCATCAGTTAGCTGTATCTAAGCCAGCTTAAGCCAGCTTCTCATGATGATAAACAACCACAACTCATGCACATGTATTAGGTAGACATGGTGCAGTCTTATCTTGTTATTGTTTTTCTTGATATTGTTTATGTATTTTAACGTTGTAGTGAGTCAGAGGAATATTTTAGTTATAACTGATAAAGACACTACAAGACTGCATAATCGCTATGTCCCAAATGCATTAATGTGTATTTTACCATGTTTAGTTTTAATCATAGACCATAATATGAGTTGTGTTCGATCGGTTTAGTGCGCATGCGTTATTTGTGTCTTATAAATGTACAAATCTGGCAAAATGATATAAATTCAAGCAAATGGTACAGAACTGTTTTGATAAGTGACAACTAATAAAAGTCGAATGTACTCATCGAAATAACGATTTAAAATCTAAAATGGTTTTATATTAAAACAAAGGTGGGTGGGTTACTAAAAGATGTTTCTATTTATTCCTTTTTCAGCTTTGTATTGTATGTGTTTTCGTGATATTTACATGTTTAATAAATTTTGGTTTAAACCTTTTTGTATTGTTTTCTCAGCATTTAATCCACTTTATATTGTAACCAAACCGAAAACATAATTTGCGAAAACAATCAGTCCATGACACGTGTTTTATTGAATGATGGAGAACTATATCACTAGGATTACTGCAAAAACTCTTTCAAACAGTCGATATAAGGAATTCACCTTGGTGCAATGAATTTAAAGGGGTTACGTATAAAAGAGCAATAATATATATTAGACCCGAATAATTATGCCATTATTGGGATCTTGATCATGAATAACAAAGTGTAAACAAACTACGGTATAATGGAAAATTGTGTTATTTAGATAATATTCAATGAACATCGTAAAATATTGTCAAATGAACACCACCCCTTATTTTGAGAACAATAAGACTTCAGACTGAGCTGACTACTCGAAAACATGTTTGGTAACATAGTGATTTTTCGTCATATTCGGTATAGATTTTTTGTTCTTACAAAATGTTAGCAAAATCTGAATGTGTGATCGAACCATCTCGAATATTATTTTATTGAGTTAATGCATCGTATAATGATAATGAGGCATTGGAGGGGAAATGTAGCATTCAACTGAAACGGCAGAGTACAAAAGGTACAACCACAGTTGATCAAATATAACCGCAGCAAGAGCCAATAATGTAGTCAAACATAACCGCAACAATGGACAAGAACGTAGTCACACATAACCGCAGTAAAAGCCAAAAACAAATGAACGCTCAACATCAAAGTTAGCTGTTGTGAAATACAAGAAATCACAAATAGTTGTACCAATAGTTCAAAAAAGATAATATTAAGTCGGACAGGGAAGGCCCTTCTTTTCCTTCACTTTGGTATTATTAATTGTCCTTTCTCTTCCCTTACTTTATATTAATAATTGTCTTTTCTCTTTCCTTACTTTGGTAAAAGTAATTGTCCTTTCTTTTCCCTTACTTTGATATTAATAATTGTTCTTTTCCTCTTACTTTGGTATTATTAATTGTCTTTTCTCTTCCCTTACTTTGATATTAATAATTGCCCTTTCTTTGTCCTTACTTTGGCATTATTAATTGTCCTTTCTTTTCTCTTACTTTTGTATTATTAATTGTCCAATCTCTTCCCTTACATTGATATCAATAATTGTCCTTTCTCTTCCCTTACTTTGATATCAATAATTGTCCTTTCTCTTCCCTTACTTTGATATCAATAAGTGTCCTTTCTCTTCCCTTACTTTGATATCAATAATTGTTCTTTCTCTTCCCTTACTTTGATATCAATAATTGTCATTTTTTCTCTTACTTTGGTATTATTAACTGTCCTTTCTCTTCCCTTACTTTGATATTATTAATTGTTCATTCTTTTCCCTTACTTTGGTGTTAATAAGTGTCCTTTCTCTTCCCTTTATTTGATATCAAGAATTGTTTTTTCTCTTACTTAAATTTGGTATTAATACTTGTCCTTTCTTTTCCCATATTTGGTATTATTAATTGTCCTTTCTCTTCCGTTACTTTGTTATTAATATGTACAGTTTACATGTATTTTATCTTAAAATGACCTGTTTTTTCTTATGTCCCTGACATTACATTACAATGTTTGGTTGAATGATCGACTTCAGTATTGTTTCTTCTACTGTTCCCCTAAGCGGGGGTACGTGCAACTCCACGTATGCTGATAGTTTGTATGCTGGTTATCACTTCCTGGGGATCTGTTTGAAGTCATTGTCTTGTTAGTTAGGCGTTCTCTTAATACCTTAATACTTCGTTTGTCGAAATCACCGTAGATTAGCACACAATATATATCATTTCTTGCATAATCCCCTGTATTCAGAATGCCAAACTGGTGAGATTAACTGTAGTTAAGGTATAATGATCGAGTGGGCAATAATTCGTGACCAGCAATAAAATTGTTTTATAAAAAAAACATAACGTTGGTGTTGTTTATTTTCTTTCAGACGAAGGTCACGACGTTCGGGATTGTAGAAACGGGGATAACATCATGTAAAAGAAGGTTTATTGCAGTAAAAGAAGGTTTATTGCATAACAAGGTAGGTGTTTAAAGTTGCCACAAGTTTGTGTTGTTGTAGTAAAAGCACTTGATGGTGCCCTTTATGCACCGAAGCTATGAAATTGTTTGAATAATGACTATGAGAAACTATGCGATACGAAATTTAGTAATTATCATATTATTGTGAGATATCTCAACGGGTAACCCAAAGTTCACAATTTGATGTGGATACAAAAGCTATAAGAATTAATTGACCAACTGAACGTCACAGTGAACGTAATTACAAAAGGACCATATGTCACACAGGAGATGTTTTAAGTTCAAAACAATTACTACTACCGTCCTTTATAGTGTTATCTCTTAAACAATATGTGTCTTACGTAATGTCAATCGATATCGCTATTTGTTCAAACTGTTACCATGAGCACTTATTGAATTGAATGGTTTTGGGATTAAAGTTTACATTAATTCATGTTGGCACTGACAGAAATATCTATTACACATTAAGCTAACGAACGACAGACTGCGCATCATTTGAGGGTGAGGTTTAACCCTTAGCGTAGTTATCATTCATCATTACCTCCGTTAATGGTTGATTATGCACGAAATTCAAAGTCCAAACTATGTCATTAATTGCGGAATGAGTGTATGGGATAGCTTGAAATGTCCTTTTTGGGGAACTTGGATGGGATTCTATGCTTGACTATTGGGTGGGTGGCTAGGCCGTTTCTGTGTGGCTTTGGTTTGTCTATGTGCTACTGTATTCTACAAGTGACCGATATCTCTTTCATTGTTTAATTTTCCGGGTGTTCAATCATTTTTCAATCATCTGTTCATTGGAAATTTTTTGAATGAAATTAACATTCAATAATAATTGATTTCGTCTTAACATGTGGATGACATGGCCATAACCTATTTCACAGAAATCTTGTGCAGAATTTACACTTGGAGAGCAAATCAAGATTATACGATTTTTATTTACGTTCATAATTTTATGAGGTTTATTCATTGTCACCCCTGTTGTGCAAACAGAATGATTTGAATCCCCATTTGCAGTTATTCTTTTCTAAGGAAATTATCGCTGTCAGCATTGGGAAAGCGATCATTTTTTAAACAAATTTTCGTGTGTCATAATTTCTCTACCAGTATTTTGAGATCTAAATTTATGTGTAATCTTAAGTAATTTCACAGGTGTTAAATCTTTATCGAACCTGTAACTAAATTTAACAAAATAGATAAAAGTAATTCTGTTGTCTCACTGGAGTTGAATTATATCTATTTTGAGACTTTTAGTACAAATGAGATACGGAGTTTCAAGTCCCTCAGCATGACAGTAAATATTGACTAATCAAGTTAAATAACCACATGTTCCGAGAAGGCAATTACTATTTCGGCAGTTGCATCAGTTTCTTCGACGTGGGTGGAACATTTAGCGTTATAATATGCCAGTCTTAACAATTTGTTTTTAAATTTATTTATTCCTTGTCGAGATCACATTGGCGAAAACATCCGTAATAAGAATAATTATGTTGAAAATGCAGCTAAAAATATATCTTAATGTGGCATTATTAGTTCTTAGTGATATAACTAGCAAAATACAGTATTTGTTATTATTTCTTTTATTAATTGATCACGTATAAATGTCAATGTGATCACAAAAATGAATGAAAGACATAAGAATTGAAATGTTCTGATTGGTTTAATATATCTTTAAGTTAACTTACATGTAGCAATTTGCCTCGTCAAAATGCTACGCACACTATTTGACTGTAAAAAGATTATATTAAGTCAGACAGGGAAGGCAGCACTCAACTTAACCAGCCGAGCACAGAAAACATTAAAACACACAAAGCACAATGCCCAACTTAACCAACCGAGCACAGGAAACATGTAACTAGCTGAATGACCCAGTTTCTGTAAACTTAACATTGGTCATTTGACTTAATGGTATTATAATGTATGCGTGTATGTAACGTCTGTATAGTCATGTATCGAAATTGTATGTGTGCCTGTGTACTAGTATATGTCATAAATATGTTCACCCACACGCGTGCTCGTACATGTGCAACAAAACTATCGTTAACAAAATGCAGACCAGACAATATAAAACAATAGAAACAACAATGACAGTCTTGCTTGGTTGAGAGTAAGACTATTATACTTCTAAAGAAGTATGAACAACGGAAATTACTGTAACTCATCCAAAACAACATGTTTTCGATTTTCCTAATCATTGGATCATATAAATAGTTTACAACGAAGATGGTACTTTTTTGACAGAATAATTGGCTTTTTTTTGCCTGGCTACCATGTATCAGATACTTGACTAGGTCCATCAATTATGTGTCATTCAAACACCGGTTTCCATACGGTTACTTACAACTTTTGTTATACCGTCCGATTTCTCATATGTTTGTCATGATCTCTGTTGTATCGAAATACACAAGAAGACCAAGATGGCTCTAAGTCGCTAAATTGAGTACATTCACATTTATAATAAATAAATCTGCTTTAGTTTTCCTGATTTACGTACGTAAACAGAGGCCCAACACCATTTCTTGAATTATGAATAGGGATCTTTTAATCACTGGTAACAACTGTATCATTAATAAAGAAAAAAAGCATTCTTTTTTGTAAAATTTATAATATCTTAGAAAGGTTTAAATATGGGAAATTGACCACACAGTCACTGACGTTCAGTTTTTTTTTAATAAACATTTCATTAATATTGGTGTTTAAATATTATTACATAATCATAAGGTAGAGAGCTTCGTCTTTAATTTGAAATCAATATTTTAAAAACCCGTCCGTAAAAAAGAAAATAAACCCACAGAGCATGAAGTCACTTTCTTTTGTCTTTTTGTAGAATAGCATGGTCGTTAAGATAT
Source organism: Spisula solida (assembly GCA_947247005.1). Taxonomy (NCBI): domain Eukaryota; kingdom Metazoa; phylum Mollusca; class Bivalvia; order Venerida; family Mactridae; genus Spisula; species Spisula solida. Next base: position 16,107,641 of record OX365952.1, on the reverse strand, counting down.
TGAATGCACCTCTGTGATTAAGTGGACATCGTGGTATAAAATTCAATAACTTTTTAACAGGTCGATCAATTTGGATGGGATTTTGTAAGGAGGTAATTCTAAGGATGTTGTCTATGAATGTAATTACTTTATGAAGATATCGAAAATTAATACCTGTTGTTAAAATCAAATTATAAATGAAATGGCTACCATGCAGACAAGAAACATTTTGGCACTAACGAAATGACTGATTGACTGACAAACGGTGTTCCCAAAAGCTTACATTGTCACTATGTGACAGGTGAGCTAGCAATGCCAATTCATTCATTGTTTTTAAGCGTTAATAACAAATGTACGGCTGCAGTATTGATAATAACGACCATATATAGATGCGAAACAGTCCACAATTTCATGTACGAATCTAGCAACGACAACAAATGTAAAACTATCGAAAAAACAGTTGGGTATGATATATCATATTTCAATAAATACATCCTAGGGATGTATGGTGGTAAGAAAATGAAATAAAACCTCCAAATAACGAAATACAAATAGACATTTTATGCGGAATGTGTTCTATTCTTCGTAATACATATCTATTGTATTATCTACGCAGACATTAGCAGATTGTTGATGCATACTATTACACAATATAGTTCGATAACGGTTGTATCATTACATTATAAAGGATGTTATACTCAAGTGTATTGATAACAAGTCGCATTGCAACAAATTACAAGTGAATAACAGACTTCCTGAAACGACTTGTCTGGCAACATTTGATTCGGACTGACAAATTCTAAATCTGATCGGACTGAATAGGCGATGGAGTAACAGTTTATCCGGCTCGGCTGCGAACTTTCAACAGAACGAAAAAATGAAACTAAACCGCTTGCAAGTCCTTTTTCTCAGATACATGTACTGTTATCAATTGATCTGCCTAAGCTTTTATAAGCCTATTCGTATTTGTACTCACGGTACATTGATTAAAATTTGGATCTTAGTTAAAATAACAATGTTTATTACAGTGTATAATATTGTTTTGATTCTTATGATCTGTATTTTTAGAAAACGTACCAGTGTATCATACATAATGTTCAATTGCCGCCATCGTTGAAATGCTTACACTACTTAATTATAAAAATCGGCTTTACAACACAATGTTTCAATTACATATTGGCATTCAAAATGTGCATGTGGCTGTAAAATGGTATATCAAACCTTTTGCCAATATCAAAGGTAGCAAATGATGTGCAGTCAATATTATAGCAATTTTATTGTTCAACTGGGAAATATAATGAGATAGATATGTAAACTTGTAATAATTAAATGCATCTGTAACATCTTTATATCGCATTGGTAACGCATCAGCAACATGCAGCCAATTTCGAACGCTCATTTGTTCAATCAGTATGTTGTGCGCCTAAATATCCAAAGATAATATAATACAGACCACACACGTGGATGTGTTTTTGTACCCTGTCTAAATATAAAATGTCTCAAAAGGTACGGTACTATATTAGTGACGTCGAAATGTTACTAAATCCGCTAATATTCATCTAGCATTAATTTTAAAAAATCGCCAAATTTTCAGTTATTAGAAGTCTTTAAACTTTAGACTTACACAGTTTATACGGGCAACTAGGGGTTAGAACGATCGCAATCCATGCAAATCCCAATTATGCCAAAGTTACAAAATGATGCTTGTACAGCTTCTTTGCTTAGCGCTCGCACTCGGGTTAGATGTTTGAATCTTCACTTTTATGTCATATAATTTTTCATATTTTTTTGTTTTGTATTTTAAGAAGCCCGAAGCCCGAGCATAGCCTTTATTTGCCAGTCAGCTTTCTGCTGAAATATGGCAGGCATATGAGTGTCTCCATCTGTTTACAATTTGAACCCGGGTCTGCAGATAAGACGGCAAGCGTGCTAACCATTGTGCTACGAAGGCACACATGATATAGATACATGTAGTTCATATGTTCATAAAGAAAACAGACACAGACATAAATCAATTCATGTGAATATGCCATTTTATGTCAAATGACTAAAATGATTAAATGCGTAATCTAAACATGATGAATATAACTATTTCAAACAGTACTATACGTATGAACATAGATGGGGACAAGAACCGCATCATCACTAGATATAAGAAAAGCGTGATATTATAAAACAGCAAGACAAACACGTAAACAATATATACTAACAATATTATGCGGTGGTGGGGATGGAGGTGGATAAATACGTCTTTAAAAAAGTGTATTAAACAATGGTGACTGATCCCTGACCTCATAATAAGTACTCCCCACATTTTACTACTCAGGGCCAGTAAACGCGTATTTGATTTAAGGTATACGACTCAAATGTATATTCTTCAATAAATAATTGTTTGGTTCCATGACGGATCATGCAGGTTTTGTTATCTAAAATGTGCAAGTTGTTTGTGTACCTTTTTCTGATCCATTCAATCGATCGCAAACTCGAAATTTATGATTCCATTAACCCTGGTCAAAATGTGAAATGTTGTATTCTCTGGAACGGAATAATATCTGCCAACACGGTTAACCAATTTGTCCAGTAGTTACGCCTAATAAAAGCGAATTACGTATCAGTCTATTGCATATTTGCCAGTGACAATTGACAAATTTACGATGCAACTAACTATTAGTCACGTGATTTGTCGAGAATTCTCGTGTGGTCTACAGCCTGTTATTGCCAGCTCATGTCGTAATAATCACGAGTTTCCAGAACCTTAATACTTAAAAACTAATCTTAAAGAAAAGTAAAGTCCGTCATGTTGACGCGGACAATTTGGTAGGAAATTGATACCGGTTGAAAAATGGTTTAGAGCTCAGAACGTGATAAAATGATAGTTATCTCCAGTTGACTGGTATTTCTGACGCCCTCGCAACGGAAAGCTGAAGATGGGTTTCTCGGTCTGTTTTAAGGGAGAGAGCAGACAGTCAACAATTGCGAAATCCGAATAACAAACACGCAACATTCACTTTAGTACGCTTATTACTATGTAGATCTGTTTGTTTATTGTCTTGTTCTGTGTTCCTTTTCAACGATTTGTTTTGTCCTGTCAGTTGATAGTAATATGTTGAACAAACTTACTCGTTTGGATATATATCAACCGGTATTATATTTCCTCCTGCAATTGACTGCAACTTATCTACATCTAGAGGACATGGACGTAGCCAAAGTGATACTATAATCGGATAAAGAAGGCAGCACTCAACTTAATTAGCCGAGAAGAACAGAAAACATAAAAACATAGACTACAATTACACGACACAATGTCCAACACAGAACTGAACCACTTCACGTCCACGTTTGAGCTGTATAAAGGTCAAAATTCTGAGTATCAGCTGTCAAAAAGATGAAAGACCTATTGTCAGCTAAAATATTCTCTCTTGTAAGGTTACAATGAGTGAGCCCCTCGTACATAACATTATTTTGCATTTTAGACTACGTTTGAATCATTTGTAACCTTGGACCCGAATAGTTCATCGGAATATAGGAACGTGACTGACATTTAACTTACGGAACTGTAGACATAATGAGCCGCTGTATGGGTATGTTAATTTGATATCAATCCGTTTATGAATTAGCTGGTTAATGAAGTCTGACAAAGTGCCCGTGATTTGGTTTGCGAGTGGTCGGAATATAAGACGAGTTAACATGAAAGTGTAAAAGAGGTTAGACTTATCTTTGACAAGGCACCATTGAACTCACAGAAAACTTAATTTAGTGCGACATCGACCATCTATCATATTCTAAAACGTAATAAGACGTGGTTGTCAGGAACTAATAGTTCGTATTCTGACTTGGTCAACGTGACATTCTGTGATTTGCGAGTTCACAGTCAAGAAATATTGACTTCATCTGACGTAACATTTTTTCTTATTTCGGGAACTTCTCTTTTAATTACCATTGATGCTCGGCGGTATTCAAGGGTAAGTTTTTCATCTCATGAATCGTATGTTTGTGTGTTTGTTTGGGGTAATCGGGGTTATCGCTGCTTGTGTTCTGCAATACATTAGCCTTATTCCTGATGTTATCAATCGCCACGAGGGTATGAGGGAAGAGAAAACAGTATCCCTCTTTTGCTTTGGCTGAGCGCCTAGCAAGGGAATTACCGGTACCACTTTTATTTTTACTTTGGTAAGACGCGGCCATATAGGGTGCATTATTGCTCATAATTAATTATCTAAGTGATACAAGATGTGCATACGAATGCGATAATTCCCCATCTAAAACATAACATCTCCAACTTTCTGTGTGGATTTAACCCCAAGAGATTTTTAGTGTTTGTATATTAAATATTTCATGTTTTGCGTTCACCCAGGGTTGAAATGACGTCAGCTGAAACTCTATTCTGGAAAAAACAAACACTGTGTCAACTGTAAAAAGCATGTTTTATCAACACCAACAAGGTTATACGGAAGACTAACATTGTTCAGTAGTGATGTATCGTGCGCACTAATTGCAATTCCGTGCGAATGTACAAAAAACGATATATCATTATGTAAAATATTAAACCTAATGACCAGTCATAGGCGGTCATATCTCTTTTAAGTCGACGATGTCACATACTTTGTTGACACAAACGTGGTGATGATGTTGTTTAGAGATTGATGGTATTCAATAGCAAAGCCATGGCAGTAATTTATCATCGTTGCCTAATGAAGTATTTAGTATCAGCAAAAGTACGCGTACAACGTACATTATTCAAACGATTAGAAATGGATATACGAGGGGCATTCTGAAAGTTCTGATAACAGAGTGATAACTTTGTATTTATTGGTCGAAAGTTTTAAAACTGAACATTTTCTGAAATAAACAACCTTCCTCCACCGAAAACATATCATGATATTAGTATTCGAAAATTTGATATTCACCTGTATGTCATTGTACATGTAGCTTTTTAACCCAATGAATTGCGACAAAATGAGTCATATTAGCCCTTGGAAGGGATAGCATTATTAGTCCCCTACCGGTTTTTGACCGGAGGGGACTATAGGTTTGCCCTCCGTCCGTCCGTCAGTCAGTCCTTCCGTCCGTCCGTCAAACAATCTGGATCCTGACATTACTCAAACAGTATCCAAGCTAGGTTTATGAAACTTGGTATGTGGATAGGCGGGAAATAAGGGGATTATGCACGTCTAAAAATATTTTTATTCTGACAAAAATTGTGGTTGCTATGGCAACAGAAACATTGAAAATGGCCTCAAACCGGTAGGGGACTTCTGTATTGCTTGCAATTCTCAATTACTATAATTTCATTCCGATTTGTTTGAAATTTACACATATCTGGTATTATATACCTTTGCATCTAATGACTAATTCTAATTATTGTTATAACAGTATAAATGACTTAAGATGTAGTTGGAAATGACCACGTCCCAAATGCTCTTGAAAATGCCATTTTACCGCAAATACGCAATTTACGTGTTATTGCATTGCACTGCTGGACGTGTTATATGACATTCTAACACTGTCTGTATTTTGCTCCATGTAAACGTATAGAGCTGTAGCGTTATCTAATAAACGGTGTTTCACGGTAGAATTTCGGCTGTTTAATTTATCTCCCGCGTATAATTCGCGATTTTTATCAATGAAATTTACGTCTTGATTATTTCATGACGTCATGAACTGTGACGTCGCCGTAGAGCGCGACGTTTTGCGTAATTTTCTTTTCGTAGCGTTTCTGTTTTTTTATTCGATTATATTTAAATTCTAGCAATATATTATTGCATGTATCAATTCATATGCGTAAACGTGAAATACGTAATGGGAATTTGGCGTTAAATAAGCATCAGTTTGGCGACAAATAAAGAAAATAGTAAAGTTTAAAAACCCAGGGGCGTACGTTACGATTCTTTGAACAGCGGACGTTGTCTATAGCAACATGATATATAACTCCTAAACTTCGCAAACAAAATAGTCCGTATAAATGTGTGCACATTACACGTGTTAGAATGCAAATAGATCGCTATTTGCGTGATATACCGGTGAATAGATAACGGTTTGTCGTTCATATGCATAGTTATTAAACCGTTATTTATTCACCGGTATATCACGCAAAACAGCGATCTATTTCCTAAATATAACACAGGTTGCCGTTATTGTGCATACATATGCTATTTTCATTCCCATTAAATACGAATTTTAAAATATTAATAATTTCACCAGTACAACAGCTTGAAGAATATGACCACGTGGCCCAAAACACGTGTTTTAGATTGATGACGTCATATCTTCGAAATAGCGTTTCAAAAAAAAAAATTATATGTTTCCGGAATTAAAAGATCGAAGAATTAATTAAACAATAAGAACAATGCTTATCTCTAATTCGTTAAAAATGTTAAAAAACTTGAATTGCTGTCATTGTAAGAGGGAAGCTCTATGATTGATATGTTCAGTGCCGACATATTACAACTTGGTCACCAGTTGTTTCTTCACACTGATAAAATACTTACAATACGACTTAAACCCCCAAACTAAAAACGAATGTTGTCTGTGATATATCGGTGGAAATTAAATTATCTTAAATATATTTCCCTGCAACGTGTAAATAATAATATGTTGTAAAAACGAAGATAAATTATACACAGGTGAAATTAATAGCATGCTGTGAAAGTTGCTTGAAATGAGTGCGATTTATTTTCCCCGTAGGGATGTCTGTAAATAAATTCATCGCCGATTAATCATAAATAATTTAGAAAAGTTGTGTAATTGAAAATGCGGCTTTTCAGACAGTGGGCTTTTATCCACAAAGACCATAATTATGTAGATGAGCGCATTGTAAAATAAGGTTATTTCGATATTTCAATTTACCACCAAGTTAAATCGCCCGCCTTATACATCTATGATACGTAGGGTTGGTACATTGCATTATCTCATTCGTTTTTTAAATAAGAAATATTTACAAAATTGCATGATCTTATGTTTATATGTTTGTTTATCCTAGGGGTTGAACACCGACATACTTTGTTAATTAGAGCATTTTGCAGATATGTTCAAATAAGATGGTAACTAAACCCCTGATTGTATGTGCAGTCGGAATTTGTACTGTGATAATTTTCTACACTTTGCGTTCTGCCAAAACTGTTTCTTTTTGCTAAATATCAACTTAGTGTTGGCACCTATTTTGTAGACGCATTACTGATGAAATTACATAATCGATTAATTACTGGACTTGATGATTGTATAAGCGAAAACTAATTAATGGAAGCTATTCATAATGTATCCAATAGGAATTTGTTTGTTTTGAGGTGTCTGATAATGGATGAGTCTAAAATATCTGCAAAAACACGTCCCCTCTTGGGTTCCAACGGCGCTTTGTGATGTGTATAATCTCAGAAAAAATACGTTTATCAAACACGTTGCTGTCATTATTTAAATTACATTATAAGCGATGTGTACGAAATAACTTCCGGTAATTTGTTTACTAAAGATTCTATATAATTGTTATCATAAAACATATCAAATATGATAAAATGTACTGACTATGATTGCATACATGCAGTCTAATAGTTACATGCAAAATTACAATAATAAATCGGGCAGGGTGGCCGCACAGAATTAGAAACAGTACAAAAACGCGAATAACGCGAAAGGGGGGTGCATACAAAAATAGTTCAGGCCAGCCACTATGACAAACATAAAAATGAAACACAATGGCGTGTGTGTGGACCTGAGACATTTTGTATGTGATTAAGACGTATGATTGCATCAGTTGAATATGGCTAAAGTCACGATACATTATTCATCATTTACCGTTGTTTTTGGCACAAACAAGTAGAACGTGTAAAACTCCGCTTGTTCCGTGCTAAGTTAGAGACAGGTACAGATGAACCGTTCTGCTATTCGAACTCCGCTGTTTGCTTCTGTTAGCCATTTTGGTACGATACAACAATTTAGGCACACCACCTATGGTCTATGGTTAGCCTTAATTGGCTTACGAAACAACCCCGGGTTTTTAACACAGCATTCAACGGATCACAGGTACGAAACTTGACCAAACATATTGACACATGATCCTTCGTTGAACGAAGGGCTGGTTAATTAATAATTTATTATTGGCAACATGATATGATGTAATGATTTCGAACTCTAATGGTTTTAGTACCATTGATAATATATAATATTTGCAATTTTTATTTCCATTAGCAATTTCAATGTGATTGTTGTTTTATGGGGTGCGTAAGTATGAATTGAAAGTTATTGAATATCGCATGAAAAAGTGGAAGTGTCCAGGTCGTTTGTGTTGCGCTCTTCTTTTTTAATCGCCAGCGACTGCAAGAGAAAGTTGTTAAACTGATACTTTCTTATGTATAAAACAACCATATTATTCAATATACTGACATAAGAAAGGAAGATACTGAAGCATATCGGACAGGGAAGACAGCGCTCTACAGAACGAGAAAATGAAACTTAACATATGTCTGTTGCAATTTCAGAGATTGTTATCAAACGAAAAGAAGATAATAGATTCCCGGACAGGGGAGCCAGCTCTCAAATTAAACAGCTGAGCACAGAAATCATAATATTAGAATATCACATAACACAATTAGACCGCAAAATGCCCAACACATTACTAAACGTGAAAATGAACTTCATTGCATCTAAGCCTAAGTCCCAGCTGTCTAGGCTAATACCTAGTTTTAAGAATGTTCCTATTTGTACTCACGGTGCATTGATTCAAATTTGATCATAATTAAAAACAACAAGGTTTATTACAGTGTATAATAGTATTCGTGTGTTAGATGTCAGCTTTACTATACTGACGAACTAGAACATTTTATGTACAACTGTCTAAACAACAACGCTACTTTTAAACGCATGTTTCTTCTAGAACAATTATCTAATGACTTTAATGATAATGTAAGCGACCTGTTGAATATTGTAGACAGACCGCGCTTTACCCAGTACCTACCTGGTAGGGTGGACTTACAATTGTGTGAAATATTGGATGTCGAACTGTATCCGATGTTTTTCATATGCTGTGCAATGTGTAATGTTGTGTAATGGTATATTAAACCTTTTGCTAATATTTAAAGGTAGCAAATTTTATAGCAGTTTCATTGTTCAACTAGAAAATACAATGAGATAGGAATAGCACCTAATTAAATGCATCTGTAAAATATTTATATCGCATTGGTAACGCATCAGCAACATGCAGTCAAACTGCTAATTTGTTCAATCAGTTTTGCTGGGCACCTAAATATCAGAAAACACGAAATAATATGTCTACGCATTTCCACAGACACGTACGAGACAACACATTTGCATGTACGCTGTTTAAATTTAACTTTTCTCATAAGGTATTGTACTGTACAAGTGACCTCGAAATGTTACCAAATTTACTAAATTCGCTAATATTCATCTAGCATTATTTTTTCTAAATTGAACTCAACTAGAAATTTTTATTTCGTTAACTTTAGACGTGCGAAAATTGTCCTACACTCATACAGTAGATACGGACAACTAGTGGTTAGAACGATCGCTTTAGGAACGAGAAGTGACTTAGTGCAATGCCCAATGATGCCTAAGTCGTAAAATGGTACTAGAATAGCTTCTTTGCTTAGCGCTCTCACTCAGCTTAGATACAGTCAACTCTCGTTATCTCGAACTCGCTTATATCGAATTTTCCGCTATGTCGAAGTTTTTTCAAGTCCCGATTTTTCTCCGTCTTTGTCTATATGAAATCACGAGACCCATCTCGAAGTTTTTTCTGATCGTTTTGGACTAGCGTCGAATGTTTTTCACACTTCGCCAGTCTGAAATCGTCGATTTACCTGTAATTTTCGCGCCTTCCATTGTTGAACAAATATTTGTTTGCAACAATTTGCGCAAACATGTCATTAAGCTTCGGGTTACGTACTAACATCAATAAACATGTCATCTCGAACAATTGTTTGTAAAAATAATAATTAAAATAAAATGAATTTTCTCGAGGAGGAATACATGTACATAAATATCACAACAAGCAATTCTCACGAATATGTCGCTTTTACGACCGTAACCATATGGCGGCGTAAAATGACAGAAACTGGAAAACTTGCATCTTCGATGCCGAAAATTCTATCTCGAATTTTCGTTATGTCGAAGTAATTTCCACGGTCCCGTGAAATTCGAGATAACGAGAGTTGACTGTATTTAGTTGCATGACGGGTGATGCATGTGTTATCTGAAAATTGCCAGTTGTTTGTATACCTTTTAGTGACCCATCCAATTGATCACAAAATCCAAAATTATCGTTCCATTAAACCTAGTCAAAAAGTGAAAGGTGTTATGTCTCTGGAACAATATTTGCAAACACGGTTAACCAATTTGTCAAGTAGTTTGCCTAATAAAAGCGAATTACGTATCAGCTGGCTAGCATATTTGCCAGTGACAATTGACAAATTTATGCTGCAACTAACGATTAGTCACGTGATGTGTCGAGCATTATCGTGTGATCTACGGCCGTTTGTTGGCAGGAGCTGTCGAAATAATCACGAGTTTCCAGAAACTAATACTTAAAAACTAATCTTAAAGAAAAGTATAGTCTGTCAGGTTGACGCGGACAATTTGGTCGGAAATTGATACCGGTTGATAAATGGTTTAGAGCTCAGAACGGGATAAAATGATAGTTATCTCCAATTGCCGTCTGTGTTGTTTGTATGTTTTCGGCTGTTTCGGTTGAGTACTGCCTTCCCTGTCCGCTCTTCCTCGAGCTAGAAGAATATCGGAGCAAATTAAAGCCAAAATATATGCACACATTTAGTTTGACCCTTACAACGCAGTCTTTACCTTTTGATTTACATTTCCTGCAATGGTGTCTCTGTACTAATTTTGAAATAATATTATTCAATTATGTTGCATTTTCGACAGCGTTTAGTTTATTTGTAACCTAGAAAACAAACGGTTATCGGAAAATAGGAATGTGACTGACATTTAACTCAAGGAATTGTGGGCATTATGAGCCGCTGTATGTGTATGTTAATTAAATATCAATCCGTTTATGAATTAGCTGGTTAATTAAGTCTGACAGAGTGCCCGTGATTTGCTTTGCAAGCGGTCGAAATATAAGACGAGTTAACATGTAAGTGTAAAAGAGGTTAGACTTATCTTTGACAAGGCACTATTGAACTCACAGAAAACTTAATTTAGTGCGACATCGCCCATCTATCATATTCTGATACGTAATAAGTCGTGGCTGTCAGGAACTAATGGTTCGTATTCTGAGTTGGTCAATGTGACTTCCTGAGATTTGCGAGTTCATAGTCAAGAAATATTGACTTCATTTGACGTAACATTTTTCTTATTTCGGAAACTTCTCTTTTAATTACCAGGTTAGGTTTCGTCTCAGGTTAATAAGGGTTAACCCATCTTCTTAAACATGTTTTGCAGTACATTATTCACATTTTACGTAACCCAGTTTCCTCCAAATATTTATCAACAAGTAATTATATGGTCCAATAGTGAGAAAGGTCACGGTAGTTATCCCGAAACACCGCTGCTCAGAACTTATGTAGGATAATGTTACACTTTTCATATGGCTATGTCGGACTTTAAACCCCCCCCCCCAAAGTCGTAATACCCTATCGGAACTCAAATATTATGTATTCTCAGTTACTTTCGAGTGTTATAGCCATGTGTAAACATTAATTTTCCGAAAGAATTTAGATGCCCTAAATCGGTGTTATTCGTGAAATATGGTTCGTTGTTTAGTGCACAGTATTTAAAGTAGCATGTACACTGCAATCTGACGTAGGAACTTCCAACTCATCAATGCCATTGGAAATGAGATTTGTATATGATGTTCTGTATAGTTAACGTCCAAGGCATTAATTGAAGTAAATAATAATAAATGTAGTATTATCGATTTAAAATTATTAGCGATTAAACTTGTAATTTTCGTTGATAATGTTAGGGTGAATTATTATTTTATACTAATGTATGTAAGGTCGAATGCGAAACAATTGTTTTAACTTATATTAATCACTATCGACGCCTCATTCCTGATGATATCTATCGCCACAAGAGTATGAGAGAAGAGAAGTCATGCAATATCCCTCTTTTGCTGAGCGTCTTTTGTAGACACGGCCATATAGTGTGCATTATTGCTCACAATTAATTATCTTAATGATACCAGTTGTGCATACGAATGCGATAATTTCCGGCTGAAATACATAAATCTCTGTGTGAATTTAACACCAAGAGACTTTGAGTGTATATATTAAAGACTTGAGAATTGGCTTTCACCACCAAATGCTGTAAATGTGACAGCACAAACTCTATTCTGGAATAAACAAACACTTTGTCAACTATAAAACCATGCGTATGCCACGTTTCTGTAAATTGTCGACCTGTCGTTAATACTGTTTTTTCATTAGGAACATTTATGATGTTTTTTTGTTTAATTATTATAGATTATATTACCATTTGTTACAAATGTCATTGTGCTAGGAACCGATGATCGATTTATGATTGGGAATGGGGACAAGATTCCATTGGGTTATTGACGATGACCGCGTTTCCATTCGGATAGGGACCGATTTACATTGGGATAAGAACCGCCTAAGCATTGTGACACCGTCGACTTTTCCATTGGGCTAGAGACCGGTGTTTTGTATTATTTGGTCATACTAATAGAAACATCATAGAAAACAGAATAAATCATTCTATTCTGCCATGATGGTCAGCTAAAAAAAGTTCGAATTTGAAATACATTTCAAGATGACATCTTATATGAGCTATAGTCAGGATTTCTTGTGTGTGTACCCTGTAGTAGCATAGTTTTAAGAGTGGTTAGACACGGACAAAGGACTTTCCTGGTTTGTTTACATTCATAAAAAATGATTACCTTAAGAAGCCTTCTTGGCGAAACGTTATAATTAGATGATTATAATTTAAACGTAAAAAGAGTATATTAAGTCTGACAGGGAAGGCAGCACTCAACTTAACCAGCCGAGCACAGAAAACATTAAAAACACACAAAGCACAATGCCCAACTAAACAAGCGCAGATCCGCCCAAGTCCAAGCTGTTGAAAAGTATAATAAATTATAACTAGCTGAATGACCCAGTAGAAAAGAAACAGCAACCAAAAGGCGGAATGCCTACGCTGAATGACCTAGTAACAACAGTAAAACTGCTGAACTACATAGTAATAGCAGCCTTTAGTCTCAAAAGTTAAATAACAGTATTAAAACGTTGAAAGGCCCGTATAGTCGGATGACCTACTAACTAGCTGAATGACCCAGTTTCCACAGCAAAAGGACTATATTGCCCCGCTTTAGCTGTAAGAAATCTTAAAACGAAGAAGTGCCCAACACACTACCGACTAAGAAAATTAAACGCCCCTAGTCTCATTGTTAAAAACTGAATAGAAAAGATTCAGCAAACAAAAGGCAGAAAGCCCACGCTGAATGACCTAGTAACAACAGTAAAACTGCTGAACTACATAGTTTTAGCAGCCTACAGTCTAAAAGTTAAGTAACAGTATTAAAACGTTGAAAGGCCCGATTTCAGCAACAAAAAATCTGAAAACCTTAAAACGAGTGACCCAGTTTCATTAAGTAAAATGACGTAATTGAACAAATCCGAGATATGACGTACTGAATTGCAAGCAATACAGAAGTCCCCTACCGGTTTAAAGCTATTGGCAATATGTCTGTTGCCATATCAACCACAATTTCCGTCAGAAGCATTCGTGTTTGGTGTTTTTTATAGTTCACATTCATAGACATACATACCTCTATTTCGTTACAAAGGTTTTAAAACTCTATTGAATGGCGTTCAGTGTAAGAGGGTAGCTCTATGATTGGTAGGTTCAGAACAGACAAATTACAACTTGGTCACCAGATGTTTCTTCACACTGATAAAATACTTACAATACGACTTAAACCCCTAAACTAAAATTGAATATTGTCTGTGATATATCAGTGGATATTAAATCATGTAAAAACGATTTTCCTGCAACGTGTAAATAATAATATGTTATGAAATCAAATATGAGTTAAACACAGGTGAAATGACTATCATGCTGTGAAAGTTACTTGAAATGAGTGTGATTTATTTTCCCCAAATCGATGTCTTTAAATAAATTTAACGCCGATTAATCATAAATAATTTAGAAAAGTTGTGTAATTCAAAATGCGACTTTTCAGACAGTGTGCCTTTATCCGCAAAGACCATATGTAGATGGGCGCATTGTAAAATAATGTTATTTCGATACTTCAATTTTAACACCGAATTAAATCGCCCGCTTTATACATCTATGATACGGAGGGTTTGTGCATTGTGTCATCATATTCGTTTTTTTAAATTAGAAATATTTTCAAAATTGTATGATCTTATGTTAATAAAATATTCTATATGTTTGTTTAGCCTAGGGGTTGAACACCGACATACTTTGTTAATTAGAGAATTTTGCAGATATGTTCAAATAAGATGGTAACTAAACCCCTGAGTGTATGTGCAGTCGGAAATTGTACTGTGATAATTTGCTACACTTTGCGTTCTGCCAAAACTGTTTCTTTTTCTAAATATCAACTTAGTGTTGGCACCTATTTTGTAGACGCATTACTAATGAAATTACATAATCGATTAATTACAGGGCTTGATGATTGTGTAAGCGAAAACTAATTAAGGAAAGATATTCATAATGTGTCGAATAGGAAGTTGTTTGTTTTGCGGTGTCTGATAATGGATGCGTCTAACAAATCTGCAAATACACGGCGCCTCTGGGGTTTAATCTCAAAAAATATGTTTATCAAACAAGTTGCTGTCATTATTTATAATTACATTATAATCGATGTGTACGAAATAACTTGCTGGATAATGTGTTCTTAGTTTTCTATATATTTCATCATAAAACATATCAAAAATAAAATAGAGTGCTGTCTTTGAAGGCATACATGCAATCTAATACATGTACTAGTAGTCTAAAAATTCAATAACGAATCGGACGGGATGGCAGCACAGAAATATAAACAGTACAAATAGTTATATCGTACTTCATGTAATCTACTACACGAATAAATAACATATATCTTTCTTGGAATCGTAAATTTGTCCGAGCATTTGTTTAAGTTACAAAGAAATGAGCACTTTCTGAACGCGTCGGAAATTCAATATACCCGGTACTCAGTGTACATGTTTTGCTAACTCAGTTATATCATTTTAAAACTGATTTTAGTTTTGTGATAATAAATAACATAATATTGAAATTTACGCTCACAATCCCATAAGAATATTGTCACTTTAGCCCAGCACATATTACTCTTTAGCTGATAATGCATTGAATATGATATAATGCAATGATTTCGAACTATTATCGTTTTAGATACATTTATAATATAATTTATATGCAACATTAAAATCCATCAGCCATGTCTAAATGATCTCTGTTTAAAGGGACACGTCCGTATGAATATTGAATATCGCATGAAACAAAATGTAAGTTTCCAGGTCGTTTGTGTTGCGTCCTACTTTTTCAAATAGCAAGCGACTGCAAAAGGAAATTGTTAAACTGATAATTTCTTATGTATACATATATACTGAAATAAGAAAAAAGATAATGAAACATGTCGGACCGGGAAGTCAGCACTCTACAGAACGAGAAAACGCAACTAAAAGATATGCATGTCTTGATTTCAGAGAATGTTATCAAAAGAAAGGAAGGTAATAGATAATCTGACATGGAAGGCAGCAATCAACTTAAACAGCCGAGTACAAAATACATGTACATAATATTCAAACACAACATACCACAATTAGACTGCAAAATGCCTAACCCATTACAAAACGAGAAAATGAACTTCACCGCCCGTAACACTAAGTCCCAGTTGTCAAGGCTAAGACCTAGTTTTAAGCATTTCCCTATTTGTACTCGCGGTTCTTTGACTACAATTTGATCATAATTAGAATAACAAGGTTTATTACAGTGTATAATATTACTTTGATTCTTATGATCTATATTTTGCCAAACAGTACCAGTGTACCATACATAATGTTCATTTGCCACCATTGTTCAAATGCTTACACTCTACTTAATTATACACTCGGCTTTACAACATATTGTTTCTATTACATATTGGCGTTCAAAATGTGCATGCGGCTGAAAAATGGTATATTAAACCATTTGCCAATATCTAAAGGTAGCAAATGGTGTACAGTCAATTTAATAGCAATTTCATTGTTCAACTAGAAAATATAATGAGATAGAAATAGAACCTTGTAATAATTTAATGCATTTGTAACTAAATGTTCGAACATATTGAAGATTTTTAAAACTTTTAATTTGAAAAAAAGCTAGATAAATAGTAACTTCGCGAACTTGCCAATATACGACATCTTTTACCTATCCACTTATACAGTACTACATCATTTGATACATTTTATATTTAGACAGGGTACATAAACACATGCAAGTGTGTGGTATGTTACGGGCACAGCAGAACAGATATAACAAAATGAACGCATCATAATTGGCTGCATGTTGCTGATGCCTGACCGATCGCTTTTGGAACGGGAAGTTATATCATGCAATTCCCAATTATGCCGAAGTCGTAAAAGGATACATATACGTGTATAGTTCCTTATCTTAGCACGTGCACTTTGCGTAGGTGTTTGATTCTTCAATTCATATATGCACATCATAGACTTGTCAATGGTCAAACACAATATAGATCAGTTCAATTATCAAATATGTCATGTTATGTTAAATGCCTGCTAAATGCTTAGGTGCTTATCTAAACATGATAAATATAAGTATTTCAAACATTATTATATGTATGAGCAAAGATGGTGGACAAGATACGCTCCCCTGACACAATGTAGTAAAAGAGAAATTATGCAACAGCAACACAAGCACGTAAGCAATATATACAAACAATAGTATGCGGAGGTGGGGGATGGAGAAGGATAAACACAAAGCTCCTTAATTGACCCCTGACCTCACATTGGGCGTCACAAATTTTTACAAGGGAGTGGTATTAAATGTATAACATGTCAGAGGTCAGTAAAAGCAATTTTGATTTACAGTGTACGCCTCAATAGTATTTTTCTCTATAAATAATTGTTAAGTTCCATGACGGATCATGCAGGTTTTGTTATCTGTATGTTGCCAGTTGTTTGTATACCGTTTTTATCCATTCAATCGATCGCAAAATCCAGAATTATGGTCCCATTAACCCTGGCCAAAAGGTGAAAGGTTTTATTCTCTTGAACAATATTTGCCATCACGGTTAACCAATTTGTCCAGTAGTTTGCCTAATAAAAGCGAATAACGTATCAGTCGCTAGCATATTTGCCAGTGACAATTGACAAATTTACGCTGCAACTAACGATTAGTCACGTGATTTGTCGAGCATTCTCGTGTGATCTACAGCCGGTTGTTGGCAGGAGCTGTCGAAATAATCACGAGTTTCCAGAAACTAATACTTAAAAACTAATCTTAAAGAAAAGTATAGTCTGTCATGTTGACGCGGACAATTTGGTCGGAAATTGATACCGGTTGATAAATGGTTTAGAGCTCAGAACGGGATAAAATGATAGTTATCTCTAGTAGACTGGTATTTCTGACGCCTTCGTAACGGAAAGTTGAAGATGGTTTTTTCTGTCTATATTTTAGAGAGGGTTCAGACAGTCAACAATTGCGAAATCCGAATAATAAAAATGAAACATTCACTTCAGTAGGCTTTTTACCACGTAGATTTGTTTATATCGTATTTGGCGTCCTTTTAAACGATTTGTTTTGTTCTACCAGTAACTAGCGATCAGTTGAACGAACTTACTAGTTTTTCGTGAGATAAAAAAACAACCGGTGTTAACTTTTCTTTCTGCAAGAAACTGCAACTTACATCAACAGGACATCCCCCTAGTAATTATCACAGGGATATACCACATACCCGTAAACCTTCAATCACTCCGATGACAAGGTAATGTTATATAAACGCCTTTGCGTAAGTAGAACATCCTAAAACTAAAATAAAACACATTTGCAAACGTCTAGTTTTATCCTTACATTTTGTTATACAATTCCTGACATGTTGTGTCTATAACAAGATTTAAATGAGTGTTTCCCACGTACATCACATTATTGTGCTTTTTCGGACAAAGTTTGGTTCAATTGTAACCTTGAACACACACAGTTCATCGGAAAATAGGAACGTGACTGACATTTAACTCAAGAAACTTTGGAAATTATAAGCGACTGTATGAGTATGTTAATTTAATATCAATCCGTTTATGAATTAGCTGCTTAATTTGGTCTGACAGAGTGCCCGTGATTTGGTTTGCAAGCGGTCGAAATATAACAAGAGTTAACATGTAAGTGTAAAAGAGGTTAGATTTATCTTTGACAAGGCACCATTGAACTAACAGAAAACTTAATTTAGTGCGACATCGCCCATCTATCATATTCTGATACGTAATAAGACGTGGCTGTCAGGAACTAATAGTTCGTATTCTGAGTCGGTCAATGTGACTTTCTGAGATTTGCGAGTCCATAGTCAAGAAATATTGACTTCATCTGACGTAACATTTTTCTCTTATTTCGGGAACTTCTCTTTTAATTACCATTGATGATCGGCGATATTCTAGGGTAAGGTTTTCATGTCATGAATCGTATGTTTGTGTGTTTGTTTGGGGTAATCGGGGTTATCGCAGCTTTTGTTCTGCAATACATCAGCCTTATTCCTGATGTTATCAAACGCCACGAGGGTATGGGAGAAGAGAAAACAGTATCCCTCTTTTGCTTTGGCTGAGCGCCTAGCAAAGGAATTACTGGTACCACTTTTATTTTGACTTTGATAAGACGTGGCCATATACGGTGCATTATTGCTCACAATTAATTATCTAAGTGATACAAGATGTGCATACGAATGCGATAATTCCCCAGCTAAAAACATAACATCAACAACTTTCTGTGTGAATTTAACACCAAGAGAATTTGAGTGTTTGTATATTAAAGACTTCATGTTTTGCGTTCATCCAGGGTTGAAATGACGTCAGCTGAAACTCTATTCTGGAATAAACAAACACTGTGTCAACTGTAAAAAGCATATTTTATCAACACCAACAAGTGATCAAAAGGTTATACGGAAGATTAACATTGATCAGTAGTGACGTATCGTTTAGACTAATTGCAATTTCGTGCAAATGTACAAACAAACATTCTATCAATATGTAAAATATTAAACCTAATGACCTGTCATAAGCGGACATATCTCTTTTAAGTCGACGATGCCACATACTCATAATGTAGACACAAACGTGGTGATGATGTTGTTTAGAGATTGATCGGTTTCTATTTATTAAGCAAAGCCATTGCAGTATATTTATCATCGTTGCCTAATTGCGTTTTCGTATCAACAAACGTGCGCATCTATGTTGCTAATGTATTACAACGTACATTATTTAAGGTATGAAATCAAATGATTAGAAATGGATACACAGAAACCATTTGTGATCATTAACACTATGTTGTTAAATTAATTCCACAACTGAGGCTTGTCACCATGATAATCTCCCCATGCTTTGATTTGGCGTAAAATAAATTCGAACTATACATAGATTACTATATGCATATGTACGTATGCCACATTTCTGTAAATCGTCGACCTGTCGTTAATGCTTTTTTCATTAGGAGCATTTATGCTGTTTTTTTATTTAATTATATAGAACTATTATTATATGTTCAGTAAGTAAAACAGAATTTGATGACGTTCTCGCCATTGTGCTAGGAACCGATAATCGCTTTATGATTTTGATTTGGGCCGCGTTTACATTTTGCTAGGGACGGTGACCGAATTTCCATTGGGCTAGGGACCGAATTTCCATAGGGAGAGGAGCCACCAAAGAATAAGGAAGCTGTCGACTTTACCATTGGGCTAGATATCGCTGTTTTGTATTGTGTGGTCATACGTTTGGAAAATCATTCAAAATGTCTTTTGTTTAATTGTATGTTTCTGTCAATGATATTGAGTACAGTTATTCAGCTAGTTTGAATTTAAAATACATTGCCAGATGGTTTCTTACATGAGCTAATGTCAGTATTTCTTTGTGTGTACCCTGTGATGTTGGCATAGATGTTAGTGTGGTATGACTCGGACGAAGGACTTTTCTGGTTGCTTACATCAATAGACATTCATATCTCTAATTCGTTACAAATGTTATAAAACTTGAATGGCTGTCATTGTAAGAGGGTTGCTCTAGGGTTGGCATGTTCATTGCTGAGATATTACAACTCGGTAACCAGATGTTTCTTCACACTGATAAAATACTTACAAGAGGGCTTAAACCCCTAAACTAAAAACGAATATTGTCTGTGATATATCAGTGGATATTTAAACATAAATATATTATAAACATATAATATATATATAAAAATATTTTCCTGCAACGTGTAAATAATAATATGTTGTGAAAACGAAGCTGAATTATACGCAGGTGAAATGATTAGCATGCTGTGAAAGTTACTTGGAAATTAGTATGATTTATTTTCCCCATAGGGATGTCTTTAAATAACTTCATCGCCGATTAATCATAAATAATTTAGAAACGTTGTGTATTAGAAAATACAGCTTTTCAGTATCCACAAGGACCACAAGTAGATGAGCGCATTGTAAAATAATGTTATTTCGATACTTCATTTTACCACCACATTTAATCGCCCGTCTTATACATCTATGCTACGGAGGGTTGGTACACTTAGCGGCTTTAAAAACGCAACATTTACACTTATATAGCGTATATGTATGCACGTATGTATTTTACCATAACTAGGCCAATATGCATTTAAATTTGCTGAAAATTTCAACATTTGTAGCTAAGATATGTCGCATGACAATCAAATTCATTTCATTAAGATTTGATAATACCCTTTACAACAGCACTAACACAATGATGACATAAACAAGGCATATTTGATGTCATGCGTCCGTCTGCGTTTTTCAGATTGTTACTGCTGATGTCTACTTATTTCTCGGATAAAGTTCGTGAACTTCCCTTTGATTTTAAAATTAGTCGTATCTTTCTGTAAACCTGAAACATTACTATTTAGCGTTTTTAAACCTAAAGTTCACTAGTTGCGGAGTGGTAAACCGTCTTAGTTTGTGTTTTTTGAATTTGTCGATGGATCGACTATTCAAACTGACATTACATTAAAATAATTAGCATCAACAAATCGATTCCTCGTGCATCTTTCGTTTTTTTTCGTTTCACGGTTCAATGCT
This sequence comes from Spisula solida, assembly GCA_947247005.1. Taxonomy (NCBI): domain Eukaryota; kingdom Metazoa; phylum Mollusca; class Bivalvia; order Venerida; family Mactridae; genus Spisula; species Spisula solida. The sequence continues at coordinate 16,086,424 of OX365952.1, read as the reverse complement.
TTACTGTAGTGATTTTAAATGAAAAGAACATTGAGTTACGACCCAAGGGTAGCAAATAACACGCACACAAAATTTCGTTGTGAAATATTAATAAATAAACAAAGTTATCTTGATTTTCATTAGTGTTGCGTTTTCAAAACCGCTCAGTGTACATTGTACATGTATCATCATAATTCGCTTTTTTAAATAAGAAATATTTACAAAATGACATGATCTTATGTTAATCAAATTATATATATTTCTTTATCCTAGGGATTGAACACCGAGATTTTTTGCTAAACCCCTGATTGTATGTGCAATCGGATTTTTGTACTGTGATAATTTGCTACATTTTGAGTTCTGCCAAAACTGTTTCTTTTTCTAAATATCAACTTAGTGTTGGCACCTATTTTGTAGACGCATAACTGATAAAATTACATAATCGATTAATTACTGGGCTTGGTGATTGTATAAGCGAAAACTAATTAAGGAAAGATATTCATAATGCATCGAATAGGAAGTTGTTTGTTTTGCGGTGTCTGATAATGGATGCGTCTAACAAATCTGCAAATACACGTCACCTCTTTAGTTCCAATGGCGCTTGGCGATGTGTATAGACTCAGAAAAATATGTTTATCAAACAAGTTGCTGTCATTAATTATAATTACATTATAAGCGATGTGTACGAAATAACTTCCTGAAATTTGTTTTCTAAATTGGCCTTTTTGTTAGGGGGCATTACATGGCGGGAAACATTTATTTACACTGTCCTTTTCTATAAGGTTGTCTATTAGGTAAGTGTGAGGTTTGGTGCACTGTAAAACGTTTAAGCCCCCAGTGGCATGTGTCACTGTCCGTACCAAGGCGGAAGCCCCCTAGTCAACCTTCCTCTGTGTATGCATTGTCCACTTTATAGTATAAATAGAAAAAATACAAAAACATATTTGGCCACTGAGGCTTTTTGTTAAACTTTATTAATTTTGTATGTGCCTTTCTGCAAATTCGTTGTCCAGCACAAGGCTGCTTCGTATCTTTCAAAATTGCATATATTCAGTGTCTGATGTGGATTGGCCTTGTGGTGTGTGTGTTGTCCGGTTGTTAATTTCTTACCAATTGGCTCTTGTTCCGTTTTAGTTTGACTGACTTAAGCAGCAGACTTTCGGGATTGGATGCCCGGTTTTGTAGTACATCTTCCTGTGCTAGTTTTTATGTTGGGCATGTTCCGCGCCTTTTCGAGTTAAGTTGTTTATTTTCTGTGCCTTTTTGCTCTCGCGTGTCCTTGCGTGTCCCGCTGTTTCTGTTGGGCGGTGGTACTTTCGGTAGTTTCGTATTTTGTTTAATTATTACAGTATGGGCTTGTATCTGGATATAAACGCCAATTCCGTTTGAGTTTTTCAATTTTAAATAATTAATAACATGTCATGATTTCTCAGTATTCAATTTTTTGACCGGGGCCAAAAGTTCTATGGAGCTAGGAGTTATTTATTCGTATATGCTGGTTGTCCTCTAACTATTTCGTCCCCGCGATTCGCATCCTACCTGGTTCGTTCATGAGTTGATGTACAGCTGTGGAGTTATGGATGTAGTTTTCTGTCCCCTGAGGTCAATTAACGTAGTTGTAAGTCCCCTACCGGTTTTTGACTGGAGGGGACTATATCCATTTGCCATCAGTCCGTCAGTATTGGTTCTAACGAGAATTGTGGTTGCTATGGCAACAGAAACATTGAAAATAGCTTTATACCGGTAGGGGACTTCTGTGTGGCTTGCAATTCTTGATGGCTTGCTCATTACGTCATATCTCGATTTGTTCAATTACGTCATTTTACTTATTGAAACTAGGTCATTCGGCTATGTCTTTCATATTTTTTGTTGCTGAAATCGGGACTTTCAACGTTTTAATACTGTTACTTAACGTTTGGGACTACAGGCAGCTAAAAATATGTAGTTCAGCAGTTTTACTGTTGTAACTAGGTCATTCAGGGTAGGCATTCCTCCTTTTGTTTCCGGAATATTTTCTATTCAGCTTTTAAACAGTTGGGACAAGGGATGTTTAATTTTCTTGGTCGGTAGTGTGTAGGGCACTTCTTCGTTTCAAGATTTCTGACAGCTAAAACTAGGCATTATAGTCATTTTGCTGTGGAAACTTGGTCATTCAGCTAGTAATAATTTATTATTCTTTTCGACAGCTTGGACTTGGGCGGATCTGTGCTTGTTTAGTTGGGCATTATGTCTTTATGTGTGTTATGTTTCCTGTGCTCGGTTGGTTCAGTTGGGCATTGTGCTTTGTGTGTTTTCAATGTTTTCTTTGCTCGGCTGATTAAGTTGAGTGCTGCCTTCCCTGTCTGACTTAATATAATCTTTATTTCTATATATTTCATCATAAAACATGTCAAATATGAAATCAAGGACTGTCTATGACTGCATACATGCAGTCTAATAGTTACATGCACAATTACAATAATAAAACGGGCAGGATGGCAGCACAGAATTAGAAACAGTACAAACACGCGAATTACTCAAAAGGGGGATACATTCCGAAAGAATAAACACATACCAAAATAGTTCAGGCCATCCACTATTAAGAACATTAAAATGAAACATGTGACATGTTGTATGTGATTAAGAAGTTGATTATGGCAAAAGTCACATTTCATTATTCATCATTTACCGTTGATTTTGGCACAAACAAGTTGAACGTGTAAAACTCCGTTCCGTGCTAAGTTAGAGGCTTGTACAGACGCACGGGTTCTACTATTCAAACGCCGCTGTTTGCCTCTGTCAGCCATTTTGGTACGATACACCAATTTAGGCACACCACCTCGGTCTATGGTAAGCCTTAATTGGCTTACGATACAACCCCGGTTTTTTAACATAGCATTTAACGGATCACAGGTACGAAACTGGACGAAACATATTGACACATGGTATTTCGTTGAACGAAGGGCTAGTTAATTAATAATTGATAATTGGCAACATGATATGATGCAATGATCATAAATATCAGAAAACACGAAATAATATGTTTACGCATTTCCACAGACGCGTACGAGACCACACATTTGCATGAGTTTGTACCCTGTCTAAATATAAATTTTCTCAAAAGGTATTGTACTGTACAAGTGACCTCGAAATGTTACCAAATTAACTAAATTCGCTAATATGCATCTAGCATTAATTTCTCCAGAATTGAACTCAACTAGAAATTTTTGTTTCGTTAACTTACGACGCGCGGAAATTTTGCTATACTCATACAGTAAATACGGACAGCTAGTGGTAAGACAATCGCTTAAGGAACGAGACGTGACTTAGTGCAATGCCCAATGATGCCAAAGTCGTAAAATGGTACAAGAATAGCTTCTTTGCTTAGCGCTCTCACTCAGCTTAGATATTTAGTTGCATGACGGGTCATGCATGTGTTATCTGAAAATTGCCAGTTGATCACAAAATCCAAAATTATCGTTCCATTAAACCTAGTCAAAAAGTGAAAGGTTTTATGTCTCTGGGACGATATTTGCAAACACGGTTAACCAATTTGTCCAGTATTTCGCCTAATAAAAGCGAATTACGTGTCAGCTGGCTAGCATATTTGCCAGTGACAATTGACAAATTTACGCTGCAACTAACGATTAGTCACGTGATTTGTCGAGAATTATCATGTGATCTACAGCCTGTTGTTGGCAGGAGATGTCGTAATAACCACGAGTTTCCAGAAACTAATACTTAAAAACTAATCTTAAAGAAAAGTATAGTCCGTCATGTTGACGCGGACAATTTGGTCGGAAATTGATACCGGTTGATAAATGGTTTAGAGCTCAGAATGGGATAAAAAGATAGTTATCTCTTGTTGACTGGTATTTCTGATGCCCTCGTAACGGAAAGTTGAAGATAGATTTCTTTGTCTATATTTTAGAGAGGGTTCAGACAGTCAACATTTGCAAAATCCGAATAATAAAAATGCAACATTCACTTCAGTAGATTTTTTACTGCGTAGATTTGTTATTATCGTATACTAGTATTACGTCCGTTTAACGATTTGTTTGTTCTACCAGTAACTAGCGATCAGTTGAACGAGTTTTTGTGAGATAAAAAAGCAACCCGTGTTAACTTTTCTTTCTGCAAGAAACTGCAACTAACCTAACAGGACATCCCCCTAGCAAATATCACAGGGATATTCCACATACCCGTAAACGTCCAATCACTCCGATGACAAGGTAGTGTTATATAATCTCCTTTGCGCAAGACAAACATCCTAGAACTGAAATAAAACACTAAAAGCCAACACATGTTGCAATCCTCTAGTTTTATACTTACAATTTGTTGTACAATTCCTGAAGTGTTGTGTCTATAACTAGATTGAAATGAGTTTTTCCCTCGTACATCATGTTATTGTGCATTTTTTGACAAAGTTTGGTTCATTTGTAACCTTGAACACAAACAGTTCATCGGAAAATAGGAATGTGACTGACATTTAACTCAAGGAACTGTTGGCATTATGAGCCGCTGTATGTGTATGTTAATTAAATATCAATCCGTTTATGAATTAGCTGGTTAATTAAGTCTGACAGAGTGCCCGTTATTTGATTTGCAAGCGGTCAAAATATAAGACGAGTTAACATGTAAGTGTAAAAGAGGTTAGACTTATCTTTGACAAGGCACCATTGAACTAACAGAAAACTTAATTTAGTGCGACATCGCCCATCTATCATATTCTGATACGTAATAAGTCGTGCCTGTCAGGAACTAATGGTTAGTATTCTGAGTCGGTCAATGTGACTTCCTGAGATTTGCGAGTTCATAGTCAAGAAATATTGACTTAATTTGACGTAACATGTTTCTTATTTCGAGAACTTCTCTATTAATTACCAGGTTAGGTTTTCGTCTCAGGGCTTGAATGTTTGTGTGTTTGTTTGGGTTAATAGGGATTAACGTATCTTCTAAAACATGTTTTGCAGTACAGTATTCCCAATTAACGTAACCAATAGTAAGACAGTTCACGGTAGTAATCCCGAAACATCGCTTCTCAAACTTCTGGCAGTGTATTTTTCTGTTTTTATATGACTATGACGGAACTAAACCCCCTAAAACACCGTCGTAACACCCTGACGGAACTCAAATATTATGTATTCCAACTTACTTTCGAGTTTTATAGCCATGTGAAAACGGAATTTATATGCCCTAAATCGGGATTACTCGGGAAATATGGTTCGTTGTTTTGTACACAGTATTTAAAGTATCATGTATACTGCAATCTGACGATGGAACTTCCAACTCATCAACACCATGGTAATTGAGACTTTGTGTACTGTATAGTTAACGTCCAAAGCATTAATAGAAGTAATGTATTATTATCGATTTAAGATTAATAGCGATTAAACTTGTTATTTTCGTGTATAGTTTTGGCGTGCATTATTATTTTATACTAATTTATGTAAGGTCGAATGTGAAACAAATGTTTTTAACTTATATTAATCCCTATCGACGTTTCATTCCTGATGTTATCCATCGCCACAAGAGTATGAGAGAAGAGAAGTCATGCTGAGCATCATTGGTAGACGGGGCCTTTTATGGTGCTGATTACTCACAGTTAATAATCTTAATGATACTGGATGTACATGCGAATACGATATTCGCCGGTTAAAAAACATAACTTTTTGTGCGAATTTAACACCAAGAGAATTTAGGTGTGTGCATAATAAAGACTTGAGAAATTGCGTTCACCACCCAAAGCTGTAAATGTGACGGCACAAACTCTATCCTGGAATAAACATACACTTTGTCAACTATAAATACATGTTGTATCGACCCCTACAAGTGATCAAAAGGTTATACGGAAGATTAACATTGATCAGGAGGGACGTATCGTTCACACTAATTGCAATTTCGTGCAAATGTACAAACAAACGTTCTGTCAATATTTAAAATATTAAACATAATGACCAGTCATAGGCGGACATATCTCTTTTAAGTCGACGATGCCACATACTCTTATTGTTGACACAAACGGGGTGATGATCTTATTTAGGGATTGATCGACATCAATTGTTTTAGCAAAGCCATTACAGTATATTTATCATCGTTGCCTAATGGAGTATTCGTATCAACAAACGTGCGCATCTATGCCCCTAATGTATTACAACGTGCATAATTATAACGTATGAAATCAAATGATTAGAAATGGATATACAAGTAACATAAACCATTTATAATCATTAACACTATGTTGTTAAATTACTTCCACAACTGAGGCATGTCAGCATGATAATTTCCACATGCTTTGATTTGGCGTAAAATAAATGCGAACTATATATAGATTAGATACATTTATACGTATGCCACGTTTCTGTAAATCGTCGACCTATCGTTGCATTTTTCATTAGGAGCATGTATGCTGTTTTTTTATTTGATTATATAGATCTATCACCATATGTTCAGAAAGTAAAACATTAATTTAATGACGTTCTCGCCATTGTGCTAAGGAACCGATAATCGCTTTATGATTTTGATTGGGGGCCGCGTTTTCATTTGGCTAGGGACGGTGACCGCATTTCCATTGGGCTAGGGACCGAGATTCCATTGGGATATGAGCCGCCTAAGCATTGTGCAACTGTCGATTTTAGCATTGGGCTAGATATTGCTGTTTTGTATTGTGTGGTCATACTAATAGAAACGTCATTTAAAATGTGTATTAATGCTTCTATTCTGTCAAGGATATGATATTTAACATGAGTAAATGTCAGTATGTTATGTGTTTGTACCCTGTGGTAGCAATGTTTTAAGAGTGGTTAGACACGCTCATATATACTTAGCGTCAAAAGTTTTGCAACAAAATTGAAAATCCAACTTTTTTGAATTGCTGGGTTGAAAAAACTTTTCTCTTCCTCGTTTCCATGAGAGTATTGTTAGAGATTATTTTAAAACTATCGTCGTCCTTTTTCGTCCCGCTTGAATGATCACACGGTCGAAAAAGGGTTAATCGTCTATTCATGCACGTGCAAATCGGGAATTGGATTTTTCGCTTAATTTCCACTTTACACGTGCTTCAAACATGTCTGTGATACAAAGTTCACAATAAGTTTTTAAATCAAGCAAGACATGTACGCTTAAAGAGATTGCCAAAATGGGTGATGGTGAACATATTCGTGTATATGAGATGCTAAAGGCTGGTGTTTCACTAAGGCTGCTTTCTGACGCATTAAACTGGCATTTTTTATCATTAATAGTCTGTGGTATCATATAAAACAGTCAGATCGTGTTTATGACATACCACGTGATGACAGGTCAAGGGTCAATACAGCTGATATAGGCAGGCATTCTGCTAAAACTGTAGCACTATATTCAACAACATTGATGTGGCTTAACAGTAGCCAACCATACTTTTAAATCAATTTAAAAATGCATTTTGATTGTGTTTTTGTGAAAACGACATCGTTTTTAAAACAATCTTCATTTGGGTAAAATGCTGTTACAATCACTTAATAATAATGTTCAAAGAACGACAATTTTTACTATGCTTACCTCCCTTGCACTATAAGATATTAATAATGTTTGAATGTTCTAAAAATAACGCTGTCAAGCTAAGGTTACGACAAACATGTTGCTGAGTGGAAAAACCGCCTTTATTTGTAGGGTGCTTTTTAATGGTATATTGTTCGATAGCATAAGCAACATTTCGTGCAAAACTATCAATAAATAGAAAGGGTATATGGTACCAAAACGGGCACAAACATTTGCTAAGTGTAAAGTGTATTTTTGAAATGTTGTGTTATGTCATATTCGGTGTTCATATGGATAAATACATTTCTTAAATTTGATAATTGTTATGAATAATTATCCGTGATATATCAATGTACGCATGTGTATTTGTATCAGCATAAACTAGTTTGTGGTTCCAATAAAAAAGCCAAAACAATGTAGATTTGCGGAACTTTTGACGCTCAGTATACATACATACATACACAAATGTTTTAACAATCTCTTGAATGGTGTTCAAAGTAAGAGGAGCTCTATGATTGGTACGTTCAGTGCCGACATATTACAACTTGGTCACTAGATGCTTCTTCACACTGATAAAATACATGAACTTACAATAAGACTTAAACCATCGAACTAAAAAAACGAATATTGTCTTTGATATATATCAGTGGATCTTAGATCAGCTTAAAAATATTTTCCTGCAACGTGTAACTAATAATGTGTTATGAAAACGAAGAAAAATTATACACAGGTGAAATGACTAGCATGCTGTGAAAGTTACTTGAAGTTAGTGTGATTTATTTTCCCAATAGGGATGTCTGTAAATAAATTCATCGCCGATTAATCATAAATAATTTAGAAAAGTTGTGTAATTGAAAATGCGGCTTTTCAGTCAGTGGGCCTTTATCCACAAGGACCACAAGTAGATGAGCGCATTGTAAAATAAAGTTAATTCGATTCTTCATTTTACCACCGAGTTAAATCGCCCGCCTTATACATCTATGATACGGAGGGTTGGTACATTGCATTATCTTTTCACTTTTTTAAATAAGAAATATTTACAAAATTGCAGGATCTTATGTTTGTTTATCCTATGGGTTGTACACCGACATACTTTGTTAATCAGAGTATTTTACAGGTATGTTCCAATAAGATGGTAACTAAACCCCTGATTGCATGTGCAGTCGGAGTTTGTTCTGTTATAATTTGCTATATTTTGCGTTCTAGCTGCCAAAACTTTAATTTCTGAATTTCTACTTAGTGTTGGCACCCATGTTGTAGAAGCATTACTGATGAAAATACATAATCGATTAATTACTGGTCTTGATGATTGTATAAGCGAAAACTAATTAAGGGAAGATATTCATAATGTATCAAAGAGGAAGATAATTGTGTGTTTTGCGGTGTCTGACAATGGATGATTTGAACAGATCAACAAACACGCGGCGCCTCTTGGGTTGCAACGGCGCTTTGTGGCGGGTATAATACACGGCGCGTATTGGGTTCCAATGGCGCTTTGTGCTGGGTATAATACACGGCGCGTATTGGGTTCCTATGTCGCCTTGTGCTGGGTATAATACACGGCGCGTATTGGGTTTCTATGGCGCTTTGTGCTGGGTATAATACACGGCGCGTATTGTGTTCCTATGGCGCTTTGTGCTGGGTATAATACACGGCGCGTATTGGGTTCCTATGGCGCTTTGTGCTGGGTATAATCTCAAATTAATATGTTTTTATCAAACAAGTTGCTGTCATTATTTATAATTACATTATAAGCGGTGTGTACTAAATAACTTGCTGAATAATGTCTTCTAACTTTTCTTTATATTTCATCATAAAACATTTTAAATATAAAAATAAAAAAACTGTCTATGAAGGAATAATAGCGTGTTAGTTTATTAGTTACATGCAAAAATACGGAATGGCAGCACAGAAACTGCAGAAAAAGCACTTCTTCCGCGAAAGGGAACACATACAAAGAGAAAAGACACAAACCACAAGTGCACGTCATTTATGGCGGCGAACAGCTTACCTAATCAGGGATTTATTTCAAACAGTACTGTCATGCTCTGCCACTTTTAACCGTCACGATCCTCCTCGTTGTGTATTCCAAATGGCAGATGCTTGCAGAAGAGAAATGTTAAGATTTCAAGAAACTTGTTAATTATTAATTCGAGCAAAAGTTTGTCTTTTGCTGCTCGCAGTACGATACCCGATAAAGAAAAAAGATAAACAACAATATATAAATCAGAAGTGATGACATTTTGATGCTGAGTAGCAGAGTTTGTCATATAAATATACGTCATGTTCTATTCCAGACGCATAAATAACATTTATTTGTCATGGAATGGTAACTTTGTCCGAGCATTTATTTAAGTTACAGAAAAATCAGCACGTTCTGAACACGTTCCATTTGTCATCGTTGGTGTTTTCGGACATTCCACTTAATAATTTGTCAATCTTAGGGTGCGTTATTTGCTTATGGCTATATTCTACTCAGTTATGTCATTTTAAAACTGATTTAAGCTTTGTGATAATAAATAATATGATATTGTAATACGTTGGAGTCTTGTGTTTCAACGCCAACATGTCATGCAATACTCATCTAGTGACGACGTACATCATTTATTCAATTATTTTGCATGCTTTTCCCACGATTTTCTGATGTTGAGTTGATAAGATGGATTTAAGTTCAAGTATACTAGTGAAATTATTATAGAAAGACACAAGCAAGATACGCATTGAACCCGAGCCGAGAAAAGAACTATTCGCCGACAGTGCTCAGGGCCTCTGAAGTGACATATTGTTTTTGAATTAGATATACATCAAAAAGCTTCGGTCGGTAATGTGTTTGGTATCATGAGAATGCTTCTTGCCACAACTTCGTAATTTTATATTAACCAACGCTTCCAAAAACATTTGCGTTTATTTGTTTCGGATTGTTTAGTGTGTCATATTGGGTTAGTCGATATTGCTATGGTCTGGTTTTACATTAGATGCTGTAGTGTTTGAGGTACAACAATTTCGTGCGATTTGATATTTTTATTATCTTGCCAAAATGCATTGTATTTATGCCTGTTTATACACGAATTAGTTTAGTTATGTGCCGGGTAGAATCAGTCCTATTGAGCGGTTTAAAAGTGACAAAAGGACAATTTGTTGAGTTTTGTGAAAAAATATATAATATGCATATTATGTAGTATGTATACGGAAGCGTAGAACGTCCGTGTGTTAACAGATGTTTTGCACCGAATTGACTTGCGTTTTGTCGTTTGGACATCTCATGATTTCGGAATAATTTATTACGAAACAATTCAATACTTTTGATCAGTGCGTATTGGCTGTTTTCAAAAAACCAAAAAAAATATCATAAAGTTAAATGAGTTAACGGTGTTTTGAAATCTTTGTTCTATGTTTGTGGAAAAGAGATTATGATCTCATTAGATGCAAAGAAGTTAGTCGCTTTGAAAAATATGTTTACGATATTCAAAATAAGTTTATATGCACTGATTAAATACTTTGTATTGTCTGTGCGCTATTAATTATTCCGAATTAGTAAAATGTTTTAAGTCAAAACAACAAAAGGCAAATCAATTTAGTGCAAAACATCTGTTAACTAGTGGTTAACACGTGTCCGTTCTACGCTTCCGTATTTATAAATGTCATATCATTCCGTGTATATTATTGTATGAGGACAAAATGGGTATCTGTTGTATAGCCGTTGCATGTATAATTTATAAAGCCCAATCCCCCTGAAACACCCGTAATCCTAGCCGAGAATAAATAAGCTTACCTTTTCAACGAAACCTTTTTATAATGACGCAAGTTATATAATACATGCGTATCATTCGCATACTTTTTCAGACCCTTGAATACACTCCTCTATAGCACATACCGCCCCGGGAAATATAACCCACGCATAAAAATAAAGTAAAAAAAATAAACAACAAAAAATCACCAAAATATGCAAATTTTGCTATTTATGTATCGTAGGAATTTGTTGACAAAATTGATATTGGGTAATTTGATGAACAAGTTTGTCACAAAATGTTAGTAAATATTATATTCAATGACAAAAGCAACGCAAAAACATTTATTGCGTTGCTGTTCGTTCTGATAGGAATATGGGACTTGTTTATCAACTTTGCCACAAGATTGTCAATGATATACGGAATATTACTACAACGTGTTGAGAAGTTGGGCCGTATTACCCCGAGTTGCTTGTGTAATGCCCTGTCTCGCTCAATACGTCAACACTGAAGTCACGAACGTCAGTATAATTTCGACATAAAACGAAACGTCTATAATTGTGAACGTCATGACGTCATTGATGTTAAAATAGTTTCTGCAAATAACACATCGTACATGCATGATACGGATTCAGAGAACCGAACATGCATGATGCGGAGAATGTAGTCCGTCGCGCTGTTTTCCACTGTGCGATTTGGTATTTGTCACAATACATGGATGCATAGGCATATAAGAAACAATTAGACCACTATAAGCCGCAAAAAGAATGTCACAACGGCGTATTGTCATCGTCTTAATCCCTTATCCAACATTTTTGGGCTGAATAACATGTGATTTTGATGTTGTTGTTGGTTTTAGTAATAACTGCAGAATTTATTCCTATTGCTGGGAGCAAATGGAATACTCTGGTCAGAAAAACTAATGCACAACTTCTTTAATGTGCATAAATAACGGTACATGTACAATTAGTCAGTGACGTGGTCTTAGTCGGATAGACATCTCGTCTCACTGCTTATGAAATTAAACGCTCGCTAAAGCTCGCCGTCTAAATCTCATAACCAGCGATACTCATTGTCTATCCTATACGTTTATTGACTCGGTCATATTAAGCATTTTGTGCCTCGGGCATGTAACGATGGAAATAAATAAAGCACTGGAGGGGTTGGTTATTCATGAACCTTCCCCCGATGTGTCTGAGTGGTTCGCAAGTACTTGCCGATGAATCCTCTAACTACGGGGATAATTCCCCTGTGGTGTTGGTAACTCATTGAAGTTCCGGAGCGTCTGGACATAGGTAGCCATCCCCGGTGATACACGGTCATTGATTGGGGGAACATTCAACGAACCATCGTTGAACTTTCGCCAGACTACCAAAGACGCCTTATAAGTACCATTTCTAACGAGTCCACTCCAGAATTTTGGAATTAACTCAATTAAGGTGGTTACAAATAGCCTTCAAATAATAGAAAAAGTGAATATTAAAGCAAAGTATAGGTTCGCGTTCTTTTTGCCTGTCAGTGTATTTCATAAAGATGATTCATTCAAGTTTGATATATGACAGTAAATGAGGTGTGTATAATCCCCATACCCGTGATTATTTATTAAGTTTTAAATATAGTAACATTTATGATAGCCACTAACTGTATCCGATACAAACTGCGTAGTTTCCGACAATTTTATCATGATTTAGTGCTTAAATGTATAGAATCTGATGTAGAAAATAGGATAATTCAAAACAAGTTCATCCTTTTTATAATATGGGTTATAATATGCTTGTATAATATTTTGAACTACATGTACTTTTATCCTTGATTATGTTATGATATTTGCGTTACAATCGGATCCCTGTACTATGTTTTGAGTATGTAAGGCATATTATATACGAGTACCTGGAAAGGAAATTTCACAAAAAGCTGTTTCTCGCGTGCGCTTATGTACAGGCGCACTAAAAATTGGATGACTATTTGCAATCCAAATTTTCGTACAGACCATCCCAACAATGATTAGACAACCACAAAAACGAACCCATTTTCACGGTCATTTTGCTTCTTTAGTTTAATCTGTCAATTCTTTTTATGTCGATTGTAAAACAAGTTTTTTCAACCTATATTAATCGCTTTCGACATCTCATTCCTGATGTTCTCCATCGAATCGGGATACGATTGGGAGCATCTTTTATGGTGAGCGTCTAGCAAGCGCATTGCTGGTTCCGTTTTTAATTTGGTCGTTGGTAGCTTTCTTGCGGCTCTTTATGCAATCTCAATATTAAAGACGATCTTAATAAGGACGATTGTTGCGGTCGAAATGATGAACGTGTGCTTATGTTTGAAATACAACTGTATATAAATTATATTAGATATATGATAGCGTATCCTCACTTGTAAGTTAATAACGACATGTCTCGAATTACCTTAAGGCATTAAATTAACAATCGCTTTAATAATCGTATGCACAACACATTAACAGATAAAATGCAACTATGATACAGCGTTAAATGATCATGCAGCATTTAGAAAACCTAATGAGAAACGCAATAACATATCAAGCTTATAAATATATTCATGAAAAATGAAAAGTTCATACGAAATGAGGTAGATTAATGATTAATTGTTATATAATGATGATGCAGCATATTCATAAATTATTAATAAGCTTGTGACATAGGCACTTGTAAGAGGCAACTTATGTGTGAGCAATTTGATATTTAGAATGCAGGGCTGTATCTTTTTCTCTTTATTTCTCTTCATTTCTCTTCTTTTCTCTTATTTTCTCTTCGTTTCTCTTCATTTCTCTTTATTTCTCTTCTTTTCTCTTTATTTCTCTTCGTTTATCTTTTTTTCTCTTTATTCCTCTTCATTTCTCTATCTTTCTCTTCTTTTCTCTTCTTTTCACTTTATTTCTCTTTATTTCTCTTCGTTTCTCTTCATTTCTCTTCATTTCTCCCAGAGGTTACTTGATGCTATATGAGAAAAGTAAAGAGTGCATTGAATTAAAAATATTTCGGGGTTATAAATATAGACAATAAATCAGCTGTAAAAGTATGCTAAAAGAAGGTCGAGAGGAGTCGTGTCAAATTCTCTGGACTGTATCAATATGGTAATGAGACATATTTTTATCGCTATGTAAGTGGCTGTCTTTTGCTGATGCAGGTATCCAATTCAAAGAAGGCATTTTGACAAATTGGTCCGATTAACTTACTTTCGTGATGTCGATAACTTACATGGATTGAAGCAATAAATACTATGTACTATATTGAACTGTTTATGCCATAGGTTCTGAATTGACATAAACTGTAGTTGAAAGTCTTCTTTATAACACATTATAACAAATTAACCGAAATAAGAAATATTTCCGTCGGCGAAATTGTCATTCCTTAACACTATGATTATAAGTATGTAAAAATAGGTTAAGCAAGTGCATACATTATAAGCTATTTTACGTCACATTAAGCGCGTGATTACATTATAAAATATGTTTGATTTAATATGTATCCTCAAGGAAGCATTATATTACACAGTAAATTATTCTGATATTACATTAAGCTTTTTATAGCTGAAACTAGGTCTTTCAGATTTTCGACAGCTGGTACTTGCACATTCGACTTTTTGATAGCTGAGACTTTGACTTGAAGTGGTCGGGTTCCTTTTGTCGATCGGTTGCGGGTTTGGGCATTGTGTCGTGTGGCTTTGGTGTAGATCTTTGTTGTTGTTGTGTTTTCTGTGCTCGGCTGTTTTAGTTGATCGCTGGCTTCCATGTCCACCTTTTTTATTATCGCGATGCACAATGCACCGATACATTTGCATTTGGACCGAAACATAATGTGCTTGCGGTCTAAACCCCAGTATGATTGACTTACATTGAACATGCACTATTTTTTATGTTTATCGAGAAAAAGGCATACGTATATGACTATTATGCTACAAGGTAGCACTAACTGTGATATTTTAACATTAAATGTAGTTTTAAACAGCCCAGGTCGGTAACTCATGTTTTAATAAGAGTCAACTGTATTCCAATTGCATCAAAACGCGATAGTCCTATGTGAGCGATATATGACTATTTTGGCCATCTTGTTTTGTATTTCGTATATATTATCGCTCTGGTCTTGCGATGTTATTTAATGTTCTTTTGTGCACCAACAAATGTTTGTGATGTGGCGCCCATTTCAATAAAATAGCACGTTAGCAACACATATAAATCGTATAAGGCAGGATAGAACATATTAAAAAGAAATCAAGGGAAATTGATACGAATTGGGTAGTTGAAGTTTCTGCTTAACCCAATCTTTGTCTTATTTTATGATAGTGACGTCATTATCGAACTAAAGTACAAGAGCATGCTTAAAGTAAGTTAAGCTTTGTAGCGCAGCGTCGCGAACACTGAGGATATTATTTTAATGAGATTGGTGACAGTACGTCTTCCACGTCGTCAGTGCAGAAGTTTGATGTATTATTGCACGCGTGTGTTGAATCCATGCCTGATTGCTGGTTATTCGCTTACAGAAAATGCAAATTTAATTTGGTTTCGACTTCCTGTTTAATGCGACGTTTTATTCATCCCAACGCATGTTTGAATTCGGCAAACCTCTAAAAATGTAAATCTAGTTATTAAAAAGTTTGTACACACGTCAAAGATTGAATTTACATGATTCAAGTTTTCAAATCTGAACCCAAACTATGTGCAATCTACGCCTGGTTTGTGTCAGTAATAATTATTGTCACCGGCGTTTTTTTGTCGAAGTAGATTCGTGTAAAGATGTTTATAATTGAAAGCATGTGGGCCAAGCGCTAGAGCCTGATTTAAAATCAGGAAAACTGAAATCGGGCTCAAGATTTAGAAAGAGAGTACAAAATCAGACAGGGAACGCAGAGCACTCGTTTGAATCAGCCGAGCGAGGGAAGTTTAGCACATACCACAATTACACGGCTTAATGCCCAACACACAACTGTACGAGAAAACTAAACGAGCACGAACTTCTAACCCTTGGTCGAATGTTGAAATTCCGGTTTGGAGAGTGCCCTTTTAAGTAGGCTGGTGAATGAAGTTCTTTATCTGAAGGTAAGGGCGCTATTAAGTTTGTTTGCCATGGATCGGGAAATTGAGAATAGCCTCGATAGCCTAGTGCATGAGGTTGCTGATGCGGTCCGAGGCCGCGTCATAACATAGTCGCAGTAATACCTCGCTATACGCTCAACATGGGATGTCATGCTGGCTTCTGTCTTGGATACCCCCGTGTTGATGGATACCTTCAGGACTGAGGTGTCGTAATGATATTCAAGTTATTATAACTTTTTTCACAATACTGACCAGTCAATTAAATAAATTTTATTTAGTAAAAACAAAAGAACCTTTAGAAATACACAAAGGGTGATAGATAAACATGCGCTCTACGTAACGTAAGAATGTCAATGGTCGTCTGTGACCTTAGTGCCATTTGCGTAACGGATTTGCAAGCAATGAGCTTACGGATGACGCATATATCAACGTAATGTTAATATCTGCTGTATCAGATATGTTGTCGATGTCCTGCGTGAAGACATTAAGCCCGCCTTCCTACAGTATCAATTTTAGGTTGTTGATGTACTGCGTGAAGACATTAAGCCCGCCTTCCTACAGTATCAATTTTAGGTTGTTGATGTACTGCGTGAAGACATTAAGCCCGCCTTCCTACAGTATCAATTTTAGGTTGTTGATGTACTGCGTGAAGACATTAAGCCCGCCTTCCTACAGTATCAATTTTAGGTTGTTGATGTACTGCGTGAAGACATTAAGCCCGCCTTCCTACAGTATCAATTTTAGGTTGTTGATGTACTGCGTGAAGACATTAAGCCCGCCTTCCTACAGTATCAATTTTAGGTTGTTGATGTACTGCGTGAAGACATTAAGCCCGCCTTCCTACAATATCAATTTTAGGTTGTTGATGTACTGCGTGAAGACATTAAGCCCGCCTTTCTACAGTATCAATTTTAGGTTGTTGATGTACTGCGTGAAGACATTAAGCCCGCCTTCCTACAGTATCAATTTTAGGTTGTTGATGTACTGCGTGAAGACATTAAGCCCACCTTTCTACAGTATCAATTTTAGGTTGTTGATGTACTGCGTGAAGACATTAAGCCCGCCTTCCTACAGTATCAATTTCCGTACAAATTGCTGAAGACATTTCTATGCAATTAATAACATAATAACCTATCAACATATATACGTTAATGTTTATCTATTTTGTTACTTTGGTCACGGATGTATTAACACGATAATGTTGTTCATGTACCGTACCCAGTGGTCCGTGTCATACGCCTAACCCCATACTTGTATCGTAGTGTTAGATTGATTCATTCAAATTTGTAACAGTTGCATGGATACTTTTAAAAGCATTTGAAAAAAAATGAGAAATTGAACGGAGATTTTTGTACATTGAATTGAATAAGTTGTGCAAATCTGTGAATGTTTGATCTTAATGTAGAGTAAAGACATGTTGTTAAGCACGGTGTATACGGACTACATAAATCCATAAGAAGTTGCAGGTAACATGTGTTGTTGTTTGTGTATAGATTCTTACATCTGGACCAATGTGACACATCTCAGGATTTAGATTTTTGTGATTTACAGATAGTGTACAGTTTGGGATAGTCTGGATATTTCGGCCCATGTACTGAAAGAAAGTTATCTTCATCATAATTATTGGTACTACCAATGTAACACATCTCAGGATTTGGATTGTAGTGCTTCATAAAAAATGTACAGTTTTGGATAGTTTAGATATTACGACCAATGCAGTGAAAGAAAGGTACCTATATCATTATTAATAGTATTATCTACATCATCATTAGTATTACCGTGATTGTGACACTCGGTGTAATACTCATAGTTACCACCATCCATCGTCATCAACCACATCATCGGCCTCACCACCATCACCAACACCATAGATATTATATCATGATATAATCAGTGATATCACTTACACCAACACCATTACCACCATCACAATCATCACCACCATCAACTGCATTACCATCATCAGCAGCAGTAGTATCATCATCATTAACGTCATCATCATCAGAAACAGTAACATCATCATCATCATTAACGTCATCATCATCAGAAGCAGCAGCAGCAGCAGCAGCAGTATCATCATTAACGTAATACCATCATCATCATCATCATCACCATCATTACCATCATCATCATCATCATCACCATCATTACCATCATCATCATCACCATCATTACCATCATCATCATTACCAGCAGTAACATCATAATCAGTAACGTATTCATCATCATCACCATCATCACCATCATTACCATCATCATCATCACCAGCAGTAACAGCATCATCAGTAACGTAATCATCATCATTTACTCTACTCGAGTGGTATCCGTGCAGTGTTGGTGCTTCGTTAATTATATTCATAACAGTATAGTACGTGCATATGTTTATATGAATAATATGTGAATATGTATATATAGAAAGCCTAGGTTAAACTTAGACATTGAAGTAGTCAACTGTATGATTGAAGTCAACAGTTACTGCTTTAATCGCTTTATAAATATACGATAGCTGTTTGTCGGGCGTTTTGATTAATTTATGAATGTTTAGATAGGTGATTAAAAATAGTTATTGAATCACATTACGCAATTTATTATAAGTGTGCGTCAGTTATGGTTATGCACTGTAACAAGCACTTAATTTAAATTTAAAGCGCATGAATTAATGTTACAACATTTATGTTTTATATCTAAATCCACACGAGAGGATAGTGTCGGTCGGTCAGTCGGTCGGTAGACCAAATGGTTTACGTTCAATAACTCAAGAACGCTTTGTCCTAGGATCTTCAAACCTTACATGGTGATCGGTCATCAGCAGTAGATGGCCTGTATTGATTTTCCGATCAGTAGGTCAAAGGTCAGGGTCACTGTGACTATAAGGCTGTCATGGGGGCATACCAGTTTTACAAACAAAGTTTTTAATCTTGTTACTATGATGTAACATTACGTACACACATACATCGGATGTACTGTAAACCTAGAAATTATTTCGCGTGATTTAGTTTCGCGGAGTTCGCAAATGGAAGAATTTCGCGAAATTAAGTGCTAAAATCATTTATATGGACACTGCAGGAAACTTAAAAAACGCGAAAGTTTGTAGTCGCGAATATGCCCATGATCAGCAAAACTCGTAAGTTAGTATTCGCGAATGTAAATTAGTTTCAGTAGTTATCTAAACTGCATGTGAATCTCCAAATCTTATTTTATCATTATTTTTAACTATTTGCGTGGCACACACTTATATTCATGCCCATCCGTCGTCCTATCGGATTTCTTGATTATAACCAGTAAAAAACAGTCAAGAACGGTATAATTACGAAAACGCACGGTAGTGGCCTCCGTAGCTCAATGGTTAGCGCGCTTGCCGTCTAATCTGGCGATCCGAGTTCAAATCCGGGTGGGGCACACATAATATACCTGCCATTTTTCAGCATGAAGCTAACTGGCAAATAAAGGCTATGCTCGGAATTGGCTGACCAAATGCTATGTACTATACAATGACGAAACATACATGGATCGATTAGTGCCATGTTAATAGCTTTCAACAGTATAACACTTCCGCACATTTTACGAAATGATTATACCTGTAATGAATAAAACAAGCGTTTACACGTACACAAAGATTATTTAACATATTTCTAAACTTAAATAAACCAGCTGTTTTATGTGTCATGGTATGTAGAACACGGGCCGTTCTAATGTTAAACTGCTCATTAAGGATAGTAATTTCATCACGTACGTGAAATGTTGTGTTGTGTTCTATTTGTAGCTTTTGTGCACCATAAAAGCATCTACGTTCCGGGTAATTAATTAAGACAATTGGTAATTAGTTGTACCTGTTATCTATTGTTGTATAGTACATTTAAATTTAGTACCCTCAAAAGGCGTGTCATCTACAGGGCATCAAGATCACGTAGCAATTGCATTTTAGCACGTATGTATTTGCGACTTACGAGCTAACATCTACGTGTTGCGACTGGCGACCTACGAGCTAACATCAGCGACTCTTATGTATATGTTTTGAGTTAACATTTACCGAATAGCAATGAGTATCGTCATATGTGCTGCGGGCTATAATAGTTATAACTATATGTATTCATTTTGAGTTGACATCTGACTGTCGAGCAACTAGCGGCGACCTGCGAGCTACGTGCTGCGAGCGACGTGCTCATAGCTGTGTATACATTGTGAGTAAAAGTCTGAATGTCGAGCTACGACCTAAGTACCAAATTCTCAGACCTGTATAACAGTTACACTATTCTTTATCAATGCTAAATATTGGAAGCGGGCGATCGTTAGTGATTTTGATTTTCAGTTGAGGTTCTGTGCTCGGCTCTTTCTGTTTTGTGTTGTCATATACCCTGTCAGAATATTCATTATCTTTTTATAAATTGATAAACTTTTCCCTACACATTATTCGGATAGGAGATCAATCTTTTAATATGCATATTGAATTTCACTGTATTAAACAATGCTATATATGCTCTACGTGTCTACCGTGTTATTTTGATTGGCCAGCCATTAGCAACTTCAAATCGTTTTAACCATGCCTTAATGGAACATTGAGATTGCAAAGCACGTGTATTCCATGCTTAAAGTGCTACATAAACATGGTATAATAATGATAATAATAATAGGTATTTTATGTCATATGAACTTTGTATGCTTTTGGTAACATGCTTCCAACAACTTGCAGCCACATCTTGGCCTTGTGTAATGCACATTATAATAACACAATGCAATTACTTCGCCAAAATCCCGCAGAACGGGTTATTAGTATCCATTTGTGCTAATGCGTTATTCCGTGATTAGCAACATGCGAGTATGACGAACTATGATTTTAAGATCTCTTTCCTAGAAATGGAAACAATAAAATGAGATATCCTAACTGGTATATTTGGCTTTGGTAACACATTTAGCATAAATGTCAATTGTATTAACATTCCTGTTTCAATTGAGCAGTCACAAAAAATAAATACGCTTCCAGCTATTACGATTCCGTTTATATCTTGTGACACTGAAAATGGTTTTTGTTGGAGCAAAAATGAGGTTCAGTATCCGACAAATTGGTTATATTTAGAAAATATATCCAGCAAAAAAATGAACCAATTATTATGAAAGACAACAAAGTAACATTTGCCAAGCCGATATGATGCGTAATCACATCTAATTTAAAATATAAGCACGTCGCACTGTGAAAACGATTTAGTGACTAGCTGTCTGAAAGGTTTGGCTTATTGTGTCTAGGCGGAAAATAATCAGATGTGCTTTTCAGAAAGTCTGGTATGAGTGTTAGATATGTGTTGGAAATTTCAGATTGATTTATCACTAACTTACTTTGTATTCACCTCAGTTTCTGAAATTTATCTAACTTCGAACAAAGTTGTCATTATTTAGAACATCGAACCGTGGTAAAGTAACCCTCGCTTAAAATGACAGCTACGTGTAAATATTTAAATGTCCAAGTCCTCTTTCGCCTTTTGTTTTGTTATCAGTACCATATAAAAGCTAACACGACAAACAGAACAGTATCTTTTAATGATCCAAATACGATTTTTGGGAGGCGTTAAGCCTCTCATTACTACCATTGCCCATTTCTTAATGCAACCTGAACCGCCCTTAGGCTGCTATGTGAATCCGCATTCAAGTAGTTCCAGAAACTGTCAACATTCCCAATACTGCTACATATGTTTCTCCAAATTTTCAAACTGATTTGATTCAATCAGCAACATTTGTTTATTCTAAGATCAACTTTTATTGTGGAACTGTTCGTTAAATCGATATTTTTGAAGATAATCACTCCGCCGTGTCGATATCGGACTTGTTTCATAATATGAAAATGACGTGTTTATCAAATGTCCCGACTGTATAGCTATTTTTAGAAACTTCAGACCAGAGTCACGTGATGGTTTATCAATGAATCGTAACTTGTCTGCGGAGTACTGTTATGCAATCATATGTTGTGGTTTTACTAGCCGCTTGGTATAGGCTGTCTCACGCTGTGAGGGAAGTGATTACAAGACGATACTGTAGAATCTGATAAATAGGCGCGTAGTATTATTTTAAAGCCACTTTCGATAAACGCATTCAATACATGTATTCCATATAAGTTAATATGCCCCTTTTTACAATTATATAGATACCCAACATGCCTATATAGTCACATAATTATGCCTATTTTGACATTCAAGACTAGATCGGCAGTAAGAAAACGAACATTAAACGCGTAAAGTCGGTTAAGCTTTAGTAAAAGCAACCAGATCGCCTCCCATCAGAACTCTGAGTGCTTTGATTTGTTGAAGGTGCTATAAAACATCTACAACCTTTATGTAAAATTCTCATTTCTCGGAAAACATATTTGTAGAATGTAAAGCTGTAACAAAGCAACGACGCCAGTGTGATTGACACTCTTGAACTCTTTACACTAACCCCCGATATAGTTCAATTTTGAACTCTGAGATATGACCTATCGGACAAGTCAATTTTGGCGGGTAGACCATAGTTTATTACGTTCGCATGACATTATTTAATGATGTGATTCTTACATAATATCTGTTTGTTTAGTGTAGTCGGCAACGTTCAGGATTTCTAACCCGAAGTTCGGTGGTTCAAATTCCCAATTCGCTCATATTTTTAATTCATTATTTTATGTTATAGAGTATATAAACTAAAGTTTCTTTTTTAATTAATCCATGTAAATGTGTTGATTCAATTTATTTTTCATTTTCACTTATTGCGATCGTTTCCATATTCCGAGTTTACTGACAACCTGTATTACGTTGATTAGCCGTCATAACATTCTACAATACACATGCAAGATCTAAAAATATTTTGAAGCAAGTAACAAATATGGCTTGTCACATACTGTTATAACACGGATATTGCAAGTTATATGCATTTATAAATAAAAAAATGTGTAAATATAAATTAAAAAAAAGAAAACTATATTTTGTTTGGTGAGATTCGAACTTGCCCTGGTCAGACAAAAGTTATTTTACAATGTATCAAACGCTATACCGTCACGACCATTCAAACACATGGAAAAGTTGGCCTTAACATTATATTACTTATTATTTTCCATTAAACCTATACCAACCTATATCGATTAATGGTTAAAACTTTAAAAGTGCAGTCACGGCTCAATGCTCGAAATATCATAGGTATCCATGATATTTAAGCGTTTACATGAGTACGGTTTACATATTTTTAATCACTAGCGATAAAAAATTTTGAACAAGTAATCCAAATGCAAAGACCTGTACATGTAAGTGTTTGAGCTGTCTAATATGTTTATAAGCGTTGGTAGGGAATCTTGTATATGAACATACATTTTTTATAGACAACCCCGAAAGTAATTTTAAAAAAATAAAATAATAAAACATAGTAGATCTATTCATTGCGCGGATTCGATTCCAAAAACATTTATGTTTCAACTTAGATATATTTAGTTCATAATTATTGTCATGATTAACATACTGTCGGATGAACTTTAAATCCATAACACATAAACAAAACAAAAGGGTTGTGCCATAAGTATTATAGCTGCAACATTAAACGATCGACGATCGATAGCCTAGTGGTTGAGCGTTCGCTTCGAGTGCGGGAGGTCTCGGGTTCGATCCCTGGCCGCGTCATACCAAAGACGAAATAAAAATGGTACCAGAAACTCCCTTGCTAGACGCTCAGCATAAAAGGGAAACTGGTCTCTCTTCTCTCATACCCTCGTGGCGATGGATAACATCAGGAATGAGGTGTCGAGAGTGATTAATATAAGTTGGAAAACTTGTTTCACAATCGACCTTAAATAAATTAGTATAAACTAAAAAAACTAAAACGACCGACCATAATATTGACGATGATTGTTCTTTGCCAGTCTTTTGAAGTTTACAATACATCGAACACTGTGCACAACAGTATCAATTGCATAACAATGGACCGAATAATTACGTTAAACATAACACAAACCTTGAACCTATGCACCCCAATATTACATTGCGTTCTGACATAAACCACCACATCAAACATTGCAATGCAATAAACGATCGGTTTTTTTAAAAAAAAAATAGAATATTGTACTGCGGTATAACAAGGATAATTTGACTTGATTCAGACGATTATGCATGAGTATATTACAAGGTCATTGCCCTTTGAATATAGAAGTTTGCGCCAGCAAATCATGGAATATCGGTCCTTTATATTTGTGTTGGTATTACACATCGGGCGTCTTCGTGATACTTCGCTTACGAAAATATACAATCGGGATTATAAATATAGACAATATGTCAGCTGCTAAATTATGCTAATAGAAGGTCGACAGTTGTATCAAATTGTCCTTACTATACTGAGTGTTAATTAATACACTGTACTACAACCAAATAACCAACAATTATTATTATATGATTAGCTTTAAAGGTTCTGGAAAAATAAAATAAGAATATGATTTTCCTAGTGTGTCATGTTCGGATTATATATTTATCTATTGGTTCGCTGGCTCTTTTTATTTAAGTACCGAATAAATTGTGATCATAACTTCAGTGAACTTACGTGAACCTTTTAGTGTTGATACTGTGCAGTAGGCGTATCAATATTTCTTTCATAAATTCGGATAAGGATGTACATTATTCCGTAAGTAGATCAAATTTTCTTTTTCTTACTTTTTAACTGTTTTGTTTCTTAGATATACTTAAAGTATTTTAATTGTTGTCACAACTTAGTTTTCCATATTCACTTGTCACGTTTTTGACATCACATGTATACATTAAGTTTGGTAATGTCAATGTCCACGTGCTCCGATACTTCGCGTATTTGACCGTTTATATACTCGTGTGCTGCAAGATTGTGATATATTAAGCCTACGTCCCACTGAGCATTTTTTTTCCGAGGCGATGTACTCGCGATGGAAATTAATGAGCTATCAGGACATCGGGAACAGGTTCCTTGTGGTCTAGGGGAAGATTCGGGGAAGTCATGAGACAGTTTGTGAAATAGGAAGGAATTGGGATAAATCAGATGGTATCGGAAGAAATCGAAAGAACATCGCCGATGTGAAATTCTTCAGTGGGACATAGGCTTAAGTGATTGGAGAGCAACAATTTGACATAATATAATCAAAATCGGTGATATAGTTTAAATTCCTTTTGATTATTGACCAACCACTAGTTCAGTATGAGTTTATTGTTCGTCCTAGACTAGACAGTTATGACTTTGAGGATGGTCAAATCCTTATATGTCGAAGTGTGTTCGCAGCATATTAGGTGGGGTCATTGCCTGAATCAAATAAGAATTTAAATGACAAACCATTCTATTTAGCTATGAACCGGTCGCATTAGGTTAGGTATGTAGAGTTAGGTATTTATAAATATACATATATTTGTGCAGCAAACATATAGAAGAAGAAATGGTCCGTTCTACCTGATATTCAATTTCAGACACGCTAAATAAGAACTCACACATGTAGGTTCCCTAGAGTGTTGTCTTACTATCGTGTCTTTACGGTATTTGTGAATATTTGATAATACTGTTGATCTATTTCTGACTAGTAAGGCAGCGTGTCCTTCGTTACATTTTATGGTTAACGAATTTAGGTGCCCATAATAACTTTCCAATAACCATTATTGTGTGTATAAACTAATTTCCTGGCCTTTTGACCAGTCAGTAAAGTCTGAAAATAAACTTTACATAGTCCGCCCACCATAACGTGATATTTACAAACATTAATCGGTTTGCTCAACTGTGGCAAAATTGGTTTTACAAATCACTTAAATAAACAGATAAGGACAGTATTGTACTCAAAACATCACTGATAATCGTGCACATAATTGTAATCCACCTTTGTGGAATATACCAAATTTTCCCGCCTTTCACATTATCCTGGGCGCACTATACAACCTTTAAATAATTTGCAACATGGTATAGATAAACACCAAAGGTAGAGTGAATATAGGTTAACAAGTGTGTGATAATGTCATTCATTATTTGTTAACCACTGTCCTTACAACTGTCGGGTTAGTGGGACAGCATATAAAACTGGACATACGGTGATGCGGTATCAGTCACCTTGAGCTAAGGCCATACCAAATCGTTTCTTCGTTTTGCGTCGCGGACTGCTAGGTTGGGCGCGCCTTAAGAGGGAAAACCACCATTGTTTGAGTTGTAAATATTTTATATTTAGCATATCCTTCGCTCTAAATCAATGATATTTGTAAGATTGTGTGTGATATTAAATTTTGACTCTAAATTTAAGCTCAGTATTAGATTTTAATTCACACTAACACGTTTTCAGTTATTTCAGTTAGTTATTGTGATTGACAATGCACGAAAGATTTTATTTGTTAGCCATATAATGATGAGTATAGAAGTCGGTATGACTTTTTTTTCGAAGGCTTCGTATTTTCACTCAGGATAGCTATTTACGTTTTCGAACTTAGAATGGACGCTAAACGAAACATAACGATTTGGTATAGCCTAATGTACATTATATAGGCCATAGGCGAACCGTTATATATCGTGCTGAAACTAAACGATGAGTAACCTAAGTTATAGTTAGAACATATTAAGTAAATTTTAATGATTAAAAAGGGCGGAGCGAGCGAAGCGAAGCGAGTCCTTTTAAGTCATTAAAATTTACTTAATATGTTCTAACTAACTTAGAATATAACATTTTGCATTCTGATTGGTCGATAGAAAGTAGCGCCAACGCATGACGTCAAGTCTGTGAAGAGAAAATTTTAATGATTAAATTTTCATTTAACCGCCAAAATTCGGCGTTTTCATTGGCTCATAATGTAGGTTATATTCTAAAGGGCATTCAATAGCGCATCTACAGTATCCCATAAATTAGAAAAAAAAATTAATAAGTATCATATCATCATCTAATGTATCATTAATTTGTTAATCGTTACTATATTCTTCTCTGGTTTTACTTTAGGTTGACATTACACATCTACGTTAGCAAACCCGATGAGCAGCATTATAACTTGCACTGTAGTCGTTTCCAAAGTTATTTTTAAAAAGTTGATGTTTTCTTAACGGCGTTTTTATGTTACGTCTTTTTCTTTTTTCAATACAACTTTCTAAATTTATTAATTATGCCACATACATTTTTCGGGACACTATCCCTCGTTCAGTGTGATTAATATACGTCTTAAACTAGGCATTATAGATGTTTTGCGGTGGAAACTGGGTCATTCAGCTAGGGCATTCAGTCTTTTGGTTGCTGAAACTATTGATTTATTATACTTGGGCGGATCTTTGCTTGTTTGCTTTGCGTTGTGCCTTGTATGTGTTTTATGTTTTATGTGCTCGGTTGGTTCAGTTTGGCATTGTTCTTTGGGTGTTTTTAATCTTGTTTGTGTTCGGCTGGTTAAGTTGAGTGCTGCCTTCCCTGTCTGACTTAATATAATATTTTTTATCTCCAAATACCTGATCTATTGTCTCGAAGAATGTTATAGGACAGGGAGGGAGGGTTACCTCAATGTAGCACACAATCACATTTATCGTGCGTCTAAACTAGATACTGACTAGTGTATATCTTTTTAACTTTAAATTTTAAGTTTTTAACTTAAAATATGTTATAAGATTATTTATAGTTTGATGCATGAAGCAAAACCAACTAAACGAGGCATTCAGTCGTCAAAATAAAATTATAAAATACTGAAATGTGTATATAAGTTGTTCATCTATGTACCAATAAAGAGTTTATTGGACGTCAAGCACTATCAGTAGAAATATATAAACCAAAATTGCGTCATCACTAATTGATCTGTTGTATTGTCGCAAGTGCGATGCATACCATCAAATTGTAGTAGTTTTACTATGGGAACTGGGTCATATAGCTAGGGCATTCCGCTTTTTGATTGCTGAAACTGGATCTTTACTTGTTTAGTTAGGCATTGTGCTTTGTGCGTTTGTATTGTTTTCTATGCGCGGCTGGTTAAGTTGAGTGCAGCCTCCTTGTCTGACTTAATATGATATGTTTGTACCAAAAAGATTATATAAAGTCAGACAGGGAAGGCAGCACTCAACCTAACCAGCCGAGAACAGAAAACATTAAAAACACAATGCCCAACTGAACCAACCGAGCACAGGAAACATAAAACACACAGTGACACAATGTCCAACTAAACAAGCGCAGATCCGCCCAAGTCCAGGCTGTCGAAAAGCACAATAAATTATAACTAGCTGAATGACCCAGTTTCCACAGCAAAAGGACTATAATGCCTAGCCTTAGCTGTCAGAAAACTTAAAACGAAGGAGTGCCCAACACACTACCGACCAAGACAATTAAACATCCCCTGTCCCACTGTTTAAAAGCTGAATAGAAAAGATTCAGCAAACAAAAGACGGAAAGCCACATTACGACAACCATGGCATTGTGCTCCACCGTTAAGTCATTACTGGTATATTAAGATGTAGTTACATTGATACTGGATATTTGCACAACCGTTTTAAACGGCGCGTTGTTGCGATAACTGAGTGGCACAATCATGCTTTCGTACTTCGGGTTCGAATCCCACATGACTAGGTTATAGGCACAAACGATTTTTCAATAAATTATACAACATGCTCACTCATATCAGAAGTTCCATTTAGCCTTCTTGTAAAATTTGAATTAATAAACTCACCGGTAACGTGTTTACTACATTTATATTTAGAACACGCATATCAATAAAATCGAAAAGACATAAATAGAAATTAGTGTCTGAAGAAAATGTACCTTTTCCGTGCGCAAGTGTTTTAATATTTAACTTGACTTTCGTGTTGAATACGTTCTGCTTAGACTCATGCGCCCGAACAAGATTTCTCTGGAGAAAGGTTTGCGATTTTATCTATAAAAATTATTTGGCTTGCTGTGTCTACAGCCTTTTTATCATTAAGGCATGCGATATAACAGTAGAAATTGTAGATCTGGTTTGAAATTTAATGGCTTCTCAGGAACAACTAATTTAATTTTACACATATTTACATAATTGCTAATCAAATAGCGTTGTTTTGAATCATAAAACGTCACGGGTAGCGTGGTAGATCATTTAGAATGTTATATGAAGAATTTGTATGAATTAAATAACTATGAAGAGTTCATTAACCCATATTCCTCAAGGATAAACTATTACCCTCTGCATGTCGCTGGCTTAGAAGAAGGTCGTAATTACAAAAGCGCTATTTTGAGAAAACAAGAAATAAATGTCTGAAAACTAGTTTTTACTAATGGAAAAACAAGATTTTTCAACTTCAATTTTGTCAACACGACCTATTCCGATTGTCATGAAAATAGGCTCATACGAAGCGCCTTGTGGTGCAGATTTCAAATACTTACGAGTCTTCAAAGCTAGCGATGTGTACTATGTATATTACCAAAATTGATAAGCGTCATCACATTTGTTTGTTTGCAAATTTGAATAGCTGGGCAGATGGAGTTTCCAGAAATCGGAATTTCACGTCTGAAATAGTGTAATCAATGCAGAGTGTTACAAAAATTTACACATAAGTGCTGATAAGCCTAAAGCCAATTGAATACGTGATCTTTATATGAAGGCATCTAATCCAAGACGAATTTTGTCAACATTTTCTCCGCTTCGACGACTAAAATAGTCGTAAGTATTTTAATTCTTCATTTCTTTATATTGAGCATGCCGATATACTGAAATTTTATCAAAGACTTTTCGGCCGGATTTGTGTGGTTTAATGAATTTTCAGAATAGCGATTTTTTCAGTACAACAGATATTGCTTTAATCGGAAAATTAGATGTCATTTTACACGTATTCATGTTAATAAGAATGGCCAACAACGATGTTCATAATGAGCACACTGAATGTGCTACGGATGACTCCGGACTACTTATATCGGCTAATGATGATGTTACAAATGAAATTATTAATATCATATGACGGTGGTATAAATACAATGTACCGATTGGTTGGTCGATCATACATAGTTGATTAAAGGTCTTCATTACGAGCGTGAAATGTCTGCTTATGAGATAATGATTGTAATTTTATTACGTGCCTATAGACTATAAATTTGTGTTACGCATAACTATTTCTCACATATTGATGATGAAAGGCCCCGTCACACATAACGAATTTATTTAACGAAATCTAACGAACAGAGTATAATTTTGTGATGTCTAACGAGTTCTGACCAAACAAACTAATCGCAACGGACATAAACGCTCACAGAAGCATCCATACGAACACCAACAATGATAGACAGCGTAGACATACTAATGAAAACCGATTTAACGGAAGTCCTATTCGCAAGTATTGGCAATTTGACGTCGGGTGGATTTCGTTGTGTGTGACGGGGTCTTAACATTCGTTTCGTCTTAGCATGGTTCAGTTGCAATGTATTGATCAAGTTTTGTAGTACTGCAATTATTTAACATTCCATAGTTCTCAACTACTTGTAAATGAAGGACAATATTAATGATAGATATGCTCAATGTCACGACCTTAATTACATATGTGAACTCATTTCAACACCTGGTACAAGTGTGTAGTGTCAATTCAGTGCATTATCATAAAACCTGCGTATTAAGTCCACTACTGGCTCGAAAGAATGTGCTATTTGGTACATCACAACACTGTCCCTGGAAGGTGTTGATTTTATTTCCGCGTAACAAATGACTACATAATATATAAGTATATGAATAAGCATGTCCACGGGTAATGAAAAGGGGTATTTAAGTGTCTGTGTGTGTCTGTGTGTATGAATGTGTATATGAATGTGTATGTATAGATGTTTTATGTGTATATGATATTAATAATTAAACACCTTTCTATGGCAGTGTATTGAACCTATCACGTTTTGATAAAATAGTACCTCATGTTAGTATTGGCATTAAGTAATTTCTGTATTTATATACTGTAGTAACATCAGCATTCCAACTGTTCATAATCATAGCAAGAGTCGACATTTGGATAATAATTCTTAACATTTTGGTTTAGACAATCTCACTTCTAATATTGTTAATTTCTATTTAAAATTAATGTATATTTTGTTTTTCATGTATGTATATATGTTTTTTTTTGTTATAGTGATGAGTTGTATATGCCTAAGCTAAATAAACTGTTTGTTCTGTTCTGTTCTGTTCTGTTCTGTTCTGTTCTGTTCTGTTCTGTTCTGTTCCGTTCTGTTCTGTTCTATAACAAGAAACTATATAAAACTCGACGCGTATAAAAAACGAAATTCCGTTTCTGAGTTGAAGTTTTAAACGTTTTAGAACCAGGGCCTGGTCAACATAACCACAATCTTTTTAATGATGTCTTACTTGTTAGTTATAACGAGCTCGTAAGTTGATCGTTATTTGAGGCGGTATGTGACCAAGATTCTTTTTATAGAAAAATGATATAATGAAGCTGTGTTTCGTATAAAATGATAAAACGCGGAGATTTAAATATAGCGATTAAAAGAAAACATTCGACATATTTTATTGAATAACGTTAGGTATAATTGTCGTTTGCATCACTGCACACATTGTAGAGTTCGGGTGGTCGGCATAATCCTGCAATTTGCAGACTTACTGTCTCGGCAAACAGTGAAAGTAAAAATAGTCGATTGAGACGCACAAAACATTCAAAGTATTCCACTGTTTAGTGTTCAGTGGGTCAGTCTTTCAAAACATACACTTGTTATACTACATATTTCAGTCGGTTTAACAAGTTTGTTAAATATTTATCTATGAGATCAGCCGTTAGTATTCAAATACGAGTTTTATGATGATACATATATTAGTATTCGGTTGCTTTGATGTGTAAAATATAATTATACTGCATATTAGACACACTAAATTAGCCGGGTACACTTATATATACGGTTTTATTGTGTGTGAAATATTTCGATCGTTACATATAATTTTGTTTTCATCTATGAGCGTGTACATTACAACCTGTTCTAAGCGGCCAACAAACGGATACTTCAAATGTGGTTGTTCAAAATAGATGATTGTTTAATAGTATTGTAATGTTTCATTAAAAAAGTAACTAAGTGGAATTCGATTATATTGGCGATTTTAGACAAATAGTTGCTTAATTCAGGTGGTCACTATTACAGAGTTGAGTGTGTGCTTAAGACACTGAGGCGGTTGCTTAATACATGTGACCGCTAACACAGGTTTGACTTGCATTTTCTTCAATAGAAAGTGTGGTAAGGATATTAATAAATAGTTTCCTACATTAGATGACTCAGTGTTCAGAGACAGAGACATATTTAATTGGTTTTGAATGTCGCAAATTTTATGCCGCAACATTAAAAAACTCGCCCCAAAACGGATATTGTGTTAACGTGTTTTATACAATTAAAATATACCAAACTTTACACTGAAATTTTATACGTGTGTATTAAGGGGATTCCCGATAAGCTTGTTGTTGTTTTTTGTAAGTTTACGATTTCCGATTTGCTTTGATAAAACAGTACTCAGATCTGCACGAGTAAGATCGTGCGAGACATACTAAATCGGAAGTAGATTGAAATATTATGATGTGCTATAACGTTATAAATGTTGTTTCTATACCAACATAAATCTTCGAAATATAATGTACTTTAACAAGTAGTTGTGTACTTTATGGAAATGAGAGTGTATTCCGGATATTGGTGAAATCAATGCAATGGTTGGAAATTGAATTTGAAATCGGCACGCCACCACTGGAATTATTAAATAAAACGTAAGTTAGTTTCGTGATTTTACCCCGTTTTCTTACTGTAACTACATGTAGTTTAAATTAAATGTCTATGAAATAGAAGCTGAACACGACACGATACCACTGCGATAATTGATAAACGTTAATTCATCGTTTTTCTTCACAGTGACTGTTCTTTTACAGGTAGTTTACGTTATTTAAAGTGCTTTGAAAATGAAGTTGAACTATGTTCGATACCACTGGAATAATTGATACAAAACGTTATAAGTACATTTTATTACTTCACCCTTTTTCTTCACTGTTCTTTAACATGTACGTTAAAGTGCTTTGAAAGTTAAATTCGGTTCGATATCACTGGAACCATTAACATGTATATAAAGAACGTTTCATGAAAGAATCCTGTTTCATCACTGTATTTGAGTAAAGGTACTTTGAAATTGAAGTTTTACTCGATTCGATGCCATCGGAATTATCTGTACAAAAAAGGTTTGTTGTATGCTTTCACATTTTTCATTCACTGTTAGTGTACGTGTAAATCTATTAGTTATCGTACGTAAACAATGGAGTTGAAAATGAAAAATATAGTTTGTTTCATGAATCCAACTTTTTCTTCACTGAAGCTACGGTAGTGTTAGGTGAAGTACCTTGAAGTAGGTGTGTTTTGGGTGGATACAGATGGGAGACCAAAGTGTTTTAATTAACTATACACCGTACATTTAAAAATGTACATTTGTTATTTTCTTTCGGTTTGTTGACTCGCATAAACCTACTATTCATAATCCTTATCTTACTTATGACCTTATGAGACTCATGCATATTTGAAATCTGCATCACAAGGCGCTTCTTATGAACCTATTTTCATGAAAATCGCAACAGGTCATGTTGACCAAACAGAAGTTTAAAAAGGTTGTTTTTCCTTTAATAAAGACTAGTTTTCAAACAGTCTTTCCTCGTTTTCTCAAAATATTGATTTTGTACATACGACCTTCTTATTCTAAGTCAGCGATATACCGTGTTATTTGAGGTAAAATCGTGGTATGCCCCGGTATCTTTTAATTGGCGGTACCACCCAGTCCTACTATGTGTACAGTATGGTGTAGATGTCTCATTCAATTCAAACCTAAACAATACACGTCGTGTTTAATATATAATCATATGTAACACTTTTCAAAAAGGCGTCCGGTTAATCTGTCATTACTTTATAAGTATTATGTGTTATTTTACGACTAGTATTCTGCAGAAATTGCAATAATAAGTGTATACCCCATAAATAACTTTGTAAAAGAAGAATGTCAATATTTTAACAATACGTATGAATTAAGTTCAACGTACTTTTTATGGGCAACACGTTTTACCTTGTGGTCTCCTAAATCTTACCCTGTCAGTTTTTATTATTTTAAAAATACCATGGATGTTTTCATCACGTTTTGAGCCGTATTTCAATAATATCCTACGCAAATATCGTCGAAAGCCAACGTTGGCAGCTATCATTGACAGCCAAATAGAGCTACCAGCCTGCTCCTTTTGGCTGTCAATAGACGATATGATGACCATTCAACTGATGCAATATTTCCTGGAACTAATGTGCGAATATCCATCTAATCTAACACTAACTACATGTAATTGTTAGATCAGCTCCGTCGAGTACTTTGATTAGCGCTTTGCTAATGCACCATACCATTGCGTGATAAGGTCTAGCAATGATTGGTATGTTGCACTTGTTAACTGACGCCGTCGTTAATCCACATTATTAGACAATGTTCACATTGCCGTGAACTAGTACATAGTAAGAGGTCATTAGGCGCATTTCAGTGTTTCCACGCTCATTGTGATCATACAGGGTGTTTCATAATATCTGACCCCATTACAATCGAATACTATGTGAAAATGCGTGATCTCTTATGATGTTTTCATGTACCAATGGAAAGCTAACATTTGGGAGTTATGCTCAATATATAATATGACCATGCTACTATCACTGCAACACAGGAATTAAGATTCTTGCAAAGAGTCATTTTTTCGATGTATATTTCTGACATCAAATGCGAAGGTTTTCAAGTTTTTGCAATAACCATATTAACGTAATAGAACGTCCTTATTTAGAGTGTTGTTGTCTTTGTTTTCGATCGACCGAGGCAGTTGTACGTGCGTGGTCATTCGATTTTGTTCCTGCCAAGTAAGCCAAAGAACTCCGGCTGGGAAAATCCCAAAAACATTTTATTGTAGGGCATGTAGATTTCTTTGCTTAACTCATTCAAACCGTTCTGTGAATATATTTGATATATATTTACGTACTGGTATTCGCAGTATTTTACTATAATTATCTCATAAATTCTTATCACAAGATTTGCAGAAAAACAATCAAATAAAAGATATAAGAAAACGTGTTTTAATTGTTAAAACTGATAGATTGCCCGATAATGGTACGATTTGGAACATATTCTGGCAACAATTACCTCATAAATTCCATACATGCGTCAAAATGTAATAAATGGAGGCGAAAAATCTATATATATTGTTATCCGATTGGTTGTAAATGTTGATTCGTTTTCTAACTAAAACATCTTGCCAATAATAAACCATTTAGTATTGTAACAAACTTTGACGATGCATGTATACCGGGCAAAAAAGAAACGTTTACATAAAACATATTGTAGGCTAATATACAGCGTTAATTTTGCGACTTCGAGAACTATTTAACTGCCCATTATTTTCAATACTTTCGCTCATGAACAGAAACATCCTTTGTTGCCAAGAATAATTTAACAATAATGAAAACACTGTTAGCTGAAGCCTACATTGCCATCAAGCGCATGTATGTTTCCCCCGTTTTCTTCTCAATCAGTCAAAAACCTGGAGAAAATATGGGTTACATGTCTACCGTTCACGGCATTTAAAAGCCTCATTTATTGATGATATCATTACTGTTTAAGTTAGGTATAGTAATAAAACGTGTTTCTATTCGTCGGCAAAAAAATGAATTGAGAATATGTTGCAGTTATTGAGTTCTAGCAGGTTCGAAATATACACTCTATTATAATTATAGTACATGCAGACGTTTCATTTTGTTTGCCTGCCATCGACAGAACATAAATAGGACTTTATTACATTTTAACACTGGATTATAGCATTGTAATCAACACACCATGACTTTATGTTCATCATGAAAACTCTTTGATCACTTTGATGTATTGACTAAAGCCTAGGTCCCACTGAGCCTGTTTTGCCTCTGCGATGTACTCCCGATTGACATTAAGGAGTTATCAGGACACCGGGAACAGGTTCCTCGTGGTCTAGGGGAATAATTGAGGAAGTCATGAGACAGTTTGTGATATCGAAAGGAATTGTGATGAATCGGATGGTATCGGAATGAATCGGGAGAACATCCCGGATGTTAAATTCCTCAGTGGGACATAGGCTTTACTGATCTGCTAACACATATATTTATTGCGTTCGTCACGTCGTTATTCTCAACTCAATAGTAAATAAAATCGTTATTTTATGGCCTTCATTCATCTTTGTTAAGTTTGGTTTAAAACAACAGTCGGTAACAACATCAGAACATAACAACATAATAACGTCACACTGTTGTCACATTGTTGTGGGAGATGATGTATGATGACATATGTAGCAATTTTATGTTGTTGGTTTTTATTATATAATTATATTTTATTTGAAGATCGTGTTTTACTGCAAATCTCGTACATGAATACTTCATTATGTATGTTAAAGACCACAATATTGTCAATTTATAATGTACCTGTGGTTAAAACTTAATGTTCAAGGATTTTGCTCCTAGCAAAGTCAGATAGCAAAGAAAAGATCAGAATGAACATCCACACCAAACAAAGTATATGTATATGGAGGTTACATAGTGCATAAGATGCCTGTTGAGTCATCAATTTTGGCTCAACAGGTATATAATTCTTCGTGTGACTACCTTAGACACTCGTCTGGGACCCAATTATCGTGTGACTCCCGTAGACACTGAGTCTCGCCTAGCATCCAATACTCGTGTGACTCCCATAGACACTGATTCTCGCCTGGCATCCACTATTCGTGTCACTCCCATCGACACTCGACAGGCATCCACTACTCGTGTGACTCCCATAGACACTCGACAGGCATCCACTACTCGTGTGACTCCCATAGACACTCGACAGGCATCCACTACTCGTGTGACCCTCATAGACACTAGACAGGCATCCACTACTCGTGTGACTCCTATAGACACTGAGTCTCGCCTGGCATCCACTACTCGTGTGACTCCCATAGACACTCGACAGGCATCCACTACTCGTGTGACTCCCATAGACACTAGACAGACATCCACTACTCGTGTGACTCCAATCGACACTCGACAGGCATCCACTACTCGTGTGACTCCAATCGACATTCGACAGGCATCCACTACTCGTGTGACTCCCATAGACACTAGACAGGCATCCACTACTCGTGTGACTCCCATAGACACTAGACAGGCATCCACTACTCGTGTGACTCCCATCGACACTCGACAGGCATCCACTACTCGTGTGACTCCCATAGACACTAGACAGGCATCCACTACTCGTGTGACTCCCATCGACACTCGACAGGCATCCACTACTCGTGTGACTCCCATCGACACTCGACAGGCATCCACTACTCGTGTGACTCCCATAGACACTCGACAGGCATCCACTACTCGTGTGACTCCCATAGACACTCGACAGGCATCCACTACTCGTGTGACCCTCATAGACACTAGACAGGCATCCACTACTCGTGTGACTCCCATACACACTGAGTCTCGCCTGGCATCCACTACTCGTGTGACTCCTTTGGACACTCGCCTGGCATCCACTACTCGTGTGACTCCCATAGACACTAGACAGGCATCCACTACTCGTGTGACTCCCATAGACACTAGACAGGCATCCACTACTCGTGTGACTCCCATATACATTCGACAGGCATCCACTACTCGTGTGACTCCCATATACATTCGACAGGCATCTACTACTCGTGTGACTCCCATATACATTCGACAGGCATCAACTACTCGTGTGACTCCCATAGACACTAGACAGGCATCCACTATTCGTGTGACTCCCATAGACACTAGACAGGCATCCACTACTCGTGTGACTCCCATAGACACTAGACAGGCATCCACTACTCGTGTGACTCCCATAGACACTAGACAGGCATCCACTACTCGTGTGACTCCCATAGACATTCGACAGGCATCTACTACTCGTGTGACTTCCATAGATACTCGCCTGGCATCCACTACTCGTGTGACTCCCATAGACACTCGCCTGGCATCCATTACTCGTGTGACAGAGATAGGACCCTAAGAGTGTTACCATTCACAAACAGACATATTTGTGCAAACAAATTCTGGGTAACTTTTGCAACATTATAGAAACTGATTAATATTGGCGTCTGCCTGTCAAAAGGAGGGTGTTAATGCACTTAAATGAAATGGGACAGTATCATACAATAATAATACTAAAGACTTTATTTATAGAGGGAACATACTTAACATAATTGTCAATCTGACGTAAAGCCCTCAACAGTAAACATTGAAATAACAGAAATATGACATCAATAAATCCAATAACAAATGCACAAAATAACAAGTATATGGATATATAATGAAATTATAATTATGTCATATAGTTTGTTTAAGATGGTTGACATGTGAATTAATATTGCTGAGACTAAGTAGTTTCGCTACGATATTCGGATGATATCGATAAACAGTTACTTTAAAAAGACAGAGTAAGTTCTTTCGGCGCTATATGTCGTGCAATTATTTACATTTATTCGGAATCGCCTCTTTTAAGCACCTCCGGCATTTTATGCGTTATTAGGTGTTTTTTCATGGTTGAAAACGCGACCGATTTTCCGAAACCTAACCGCGACATCATGTTATCAAAGTTCTTGGAATGTTAGATGTGGGGAAAGTTTAACTGGGCGGAAAATATCTGACGATGACTGACGCATTTATTTGTTTTTGTTATTCTCTTTTCTTTTTATCGGTTGATTTAACAGGTAAACGTTTTTTTAGCGAGCATAACAAACGATGTTCAAACAATTGCCTATATACAACCCCGTAATACCATGTTGCAATACCACATTTGTCTAGACGATATCTCTTTGGAAATTACGTATATTACGGCTGTCGTTGAAATACAATTCTTTTTTAATCACCTCCTGTGGTGTCGTTGAGATACAAGTATTGTTGTAACATTCCATAGGATGTCGTTGAGATATAACTCTTCTTGTAACATCCCACAGGGTGTCAGTGTGACACAACTCGTGTTGGAACACTCCATATGCTATCTCGGAGACACAAGTCTTGTTGCAACATATCATAGGGTGTCGTTGAGATACAATTCTTCTTGCGACACAACTCTCTTTGTAGCATCTTGTAGGGTGTCGTTGAGACACAACTCTTGTTGCAATATCCCATATGGTGCCGTTGAGACACAACTCTTGTGTTAGCATACCAAAGGATGTCTTTGAGATACAAATCTTTTTTTGCGACACAACTCTTTTTGTAGCATCCGGGGTGGGGTGTCGATGAGACTCAACTCGTGTTGCAACATTTTTTAGGCTGTCTTTCACGGATATATTTATTCTTTCAACACCGCACACATTACGTGTCTTCAGACAAATTCCAGAATTGTAAATTTTTGCCAGAGTGATGTGTACAGACAACTGTACTGTCAAACGTAATGTTTATGATTTAAAAACTGTAATAACAATTCACCATGACCAGATATAGAACGATGAAGCAGCTGCCCATTGAAGGAGTCTAAGTTTGATGTAAAAAACTTGAAAAACAGCGGACATGATTGCGGAATCCTATTAATTCACTTGTGAATGTCCGATAAACATCATCAGACAAACACTATATATAAAGGCGGGCCTCGCAACGCCAATTGTTATTCTGTTTCAATTATCTAATGTCGTCGTGGTGATCAATCAATCAATCAATCAATCAATCAATCAACCAATCAATCAATCAATCAATCAACCAACCAACCAACCAATCAATCAATCAATCAATTTATCAACCAATCAATTTATCAACCAATCAATAGATCAATCAATCAATCAATCAATCAACCAATTCATCAATCGATCAATCAATTGATCAATCAATCAATTTATCAATCAAGCAATCAATTTATCAATCAATCAATGTATCAATCAATCAATGTATCAACCAATCAATCAATCAGGCAATCAATCAATCATCACGGAACCCCACACCCTGTTAACTGTTTCTTATTTCAGCAAAAATAATGTTTTATGTGGTAATAACTATATGCATAAGTTGTATCATCACATAAATGATTTTCTTTACATCAAATTTCAAGTTGACAGTCGGTTTTGTTAACAGTTTGGCATGAATGACGCTTTCTTATTGTTCGATTTGTTATCTGAACAGTTTATCTGTACCTCTTATCACTGTTGAGCTTATCAAATACTATTAAATGGAAAGAATAGTTATTATCTAGTCAATAATGTTGTTGATATATTTAAACACATTTGCATAATTTGCATTATTGATTACGTAACACTTGTTTAACTTTTGGTGATGGTTTAATGCCTTAGATATGTTGTCATTTAATGGTTTGTCTATCACCTGTTTACATAACATTGTGTATAGTCCAGTTAGGATATTGTGACAGTGACGGTTCAGTTCATGTGTACGCAAAAAGTCACAACCATTGTCTAAACAGGTAGAGCGAAGTTAAGTATGTTAGTTTAGCATTGAAATTATAGTTGCTTGTACAGTATAAGCCGGTATAATTGGTTTTACACCGTTATAGTGGACTCGACCGCTGCGTCATTGGATTTTTATCCTGACTGGACTATACATAAACATTGCAATTTCTCTTATTAATGTGTATTAATCTTAATTCTAACACGATCTGCGGATTAATCGTTTAAATATAGAGCGGACCTAACAATGTTTTATTACCCCCATAAAACATACCTATCAAATTGGCTGTTTCTATTTACGCCCAGTATCACGTGACATATTTATGAATGAATAAACGTAAACTTTATAGTAAATTTTCCTCGAGTCACGATGACAAGGCGAGTTGCACGAGAATCCAGTGTTACAGCTATGACGCATCTATTTTTAGAAACTCCAATATACTCTAGAAACCAAGTTTTATTAAAGCTTCTGATAATCAATTCATTTATATGTTTCATTTTATGAAATAGATACCATATACTCGTGTTATTAAAATTGTTTCAATGTTTGAAATGTGGGATTTCCTTCAGAAAATTGTACCAGCTAATAAGCCACTCAATTTCAGCGTGGAATTATGTTCAATGTCAAATGTTAAATAGTGCGGGATATTATCGTATTTAGAATCGAAATAAAAACTCTGTTCTTGTATATTGTCGGTGAATAAAACACGGGCACTCGTTCGGATGCGGAAAATTAAATCACTCGTGCTACGCACTCGTGATTTAATTTTTCCGCATCCGAACTCCTGCCCGTGTTTTATTGACCGACAATAAACGCGAACATATTTTTATTTCTTAATTGATAGTATGTGTACTAGTATGTGGTTTTGTGAAAAAGGTATTGGTTATCACTGCCCTATTCCCCAATCAAAATGTTAAAAATAATAAAGAAAATACAATGTTATTGCAATGTTTGTATACAAGTGACAGACGGACAGTATGTATCGCATAGGCCAAATTCGATGTCGATGTAAGCACAGGTACTTGCATTTATAATTTGAAAAAAAACTAGGCCTACTGTACTATTAATAAAATATATATATTTTAGTAGTAAAGTAGGCCTAGTGAACAAAAAAAAAAATTTTCAATTTTTTTTTTCATTTTTTTTTCAAATTTAGATGCAAGTTCCTGTGATGTAAGTAAGGGTTAAACTTCAATAAATCGCTGGTTTAGAATTAGAAAAAATACTAACGACCTTATACGACTCATGCATATTTGCAATCTGCATCTCATGGCGCTTCTTATGAGCCAATTTTCATGAAAATCTGAAGTGGTCATGTTCACCAAACTGAAGTTTAAAAAGCTTGTTTTTTCCATAAGTAAAGAGTTCTTCAGTTTTGAGACAGTTTTTTCTTGTTTTCTCAAAATATTGATTTTGTACTTACGACCTTCTAATTCACTGAAATATTCGCGTCACTTTTGATACGTTCAGACTGCATCAAGGAAGTCCTGGTTTGGACGATGACATGTACAGGTTTTTTTTTATATCTATTCAATATCACAAATGTGTGTAATTTGATATATTTACTGCGTTACTTTGGTATCAAAATATCTTAATAAATTGTCAAAAAACACACGTGGAGTTATTCAAACAAATGAATCAAGATCGTCTTCAGTATCGCGATCTACTCGAAATGTTTATTTCCTTAACCGTGTTAAGGAACGTGTGAAGATAGAATTGTAAAATATGAGTCATCGTCTGCATACACCACAAGGTTACAAAATGGTCGGAAATTATTTAAAGTGACAAATCAAAATTTGTTCGTTCTCTGAAAGACTGATGTCTTTATGTCTTCCGTATTGCTTTGTCGAGCCACTGCCTTGTGGTGTTTAGTTTATACATGTACAAATTTTGTTTCGGTCGATTGTAAAACAAGTTTTTCTAACTTACCCCCGGTATATTAATCACTCTCGACACCTCATTCCTGATGTTATCCATGAAGGTATGAGAGAAGAGAAGCCTGATTCAAGTAGTACTTACGACCTTCTAATTATAAGCCAGTGAATTGTTGATCTGTGTTATTTCCGTTTGTTTGTGCTCGGCTGTTTCGGTTGAGTTCTGCCTTCCCTGTATGATTTTAAGATGTTTTTCAAGCTGCGTATAATAATAAGTAACAAAGCAAAGGTACGACCACACTTTTGTTTACATACTTGTCTGCCTTACATTTGCTATAAACATGTGTATAACAAAATTAATCTTGTCATCACTAGACACTATTGTGTCGCATGATTTTCCCAATCAGGTTAATCTTAAGTTTCGCACTTAAATGTGCTCCTTACACGCGATCAAACAACGGTGCACTTTGACCGGTACCATTGGTAATTAATCATTTGTCATTGGATTGTGCGTTTTGGTATTGTAGTGCAACGGTTTATCTGCATCTATAGGTATGTTAGGTAAACAACTTTGCATGATTGATTTGGTTTGTTGGGTGTTGTTATCATGTTTTTGGGGTTTAGGGTTCTTGTTAGTCGATTTCTTATGTATAGCACAGTGAATTTGACATGATCCCGACCTTTATGCATGAATATATTACAAGGTTCTTACGTTGAATATATAAATTTCCGCGAGCAAATCGTGCAATATATATGTATCGGTCCTTTAGATTTGTGTTGGTATTACACCTCGAGCGTCTTCGTGATAGTCTCCGCTTATGACAACATACAATCGGGATTACAAATATAGACAATACATCAGCTGTTAAATTATGCAAATAGAAGTTCGAGAGTCGTGTCAAATTCTCTGGACTATACTACAACAAGCTGAGCTGACCACTATACTGGGATACATCATCTAGCAATACTAGTTTGTACTTCACTTTCCCATAATGTGTTATTTTATGTAAATACATGTACACAATCTATCATGTTTTATTTCCTGATAATAGGAAGTTTGCGAAACGGTACGCGTAACATTTACGACTACAGTTTTTTATTATCGATGTGTCCGTGAACGCATTGACTTTATTCGCACACAATTCAATTGATTCAGCTGTCGTATTATTTTCACATACGTGTTTTGGTATTGCAATGGACCTGTACGTATTTCTGAACTGGCTGCAATGTCATGAAAACCTACACGTTTGTTTTGCAACATCTCTTACGTTAGAATGCAATTTGGATACATGGATATAGTCAGAATAGCGTTAGAACTATATATAATGGCCAATCCAAAAAAATTCCTTGTTTAGGAAGGAAACATGGGCACAATTTATGTTCGACAGTATACGTGTGCGATGCACAGATGCACACACATTCGGTTATCATTCACATCCGGACGTTTATATGTAGATCAAAGTTGTCAGTTTCTAGATGGGGAACAAATTACGAGCTTCAGCGACTAATTACAAAATAAAAAAGTAATGCGCATAAGTTATTGATTTAATTATGTAACGCTTAAATTTAACTGTCTGTAGTTCAGAATACTTCGACGAGGAAGTACTTTGATCTTGGCGCATTTACC
Source organism: Spisula solida (assembly GCA_947247005.1). Taxonomy (NCBI): domain Eukaryota; kingdom Metazoa; phylum Mollusca; class Bivalvia; order Venerida; family Mactridae; genus Spisula; species Spisula solida. The sequence goes on along the minus strand of OX365952.1, from coordinate 16,042,308 downwards.
TCCGAGCATGCAGAGCATTAATTGCAGTTTTATGCCATGCAGTATTAGTAGTTAAAAGATGAATAATTGTCTTGCACTCATTGATTGCTTCCGATTTGTCTTGTAAATATACATTGTATTTCAAAGAGGCTACATCGATGTTAAAGGTGCGGCATCACATATTGGCGTATTGCAAAAAGAAAAAGAAAATTGCCAAATATTCGCGTAATTTTGATATTGTTACCTGTATATCTCTAAAACAAGTACACTGACATTTAACACAACTTGCGACACATCGGCATTTTGTAGTTACATGTATTTACGATCCCACTTAATGGATTATTATCAAAATCCGTGAAATTTAATATCCACGAAAATATGTGATTTTTCAAATTCAAATTGTGAAATTGACTTAATGTAACCTACAAGTCAGCACTTTGTCATTCTGACATTGCCATTGACTATTATGTGTGATTATATTTTATGTTGTATAGTTAATTCTTACATTATCTAGTTCGAATTCGAATTAACGAGTCTAGTTTCGGAAGTCGATGAATAAACGTCATCGTTCAAGGTAATTATGAAAGCATGGTTAATCGAAAATGTCACCGTACATAATAAATCTAATTATATATAGCATTTGATTAGTTGCCTGGTACTTTCTGTGGATATTCTGTAGTCAAATAGAAGTAATATGTAAAATGTCTGTCAGAGTTCATTTAAAATATGGGACAAAAAATGTATTCGCATGATTTATGGATAGTCATGAAAGACTTTAATGTGGTAGACGTAATGATTGTATTATGTAATTAGTCGTTTTATCTGATTATCATTTAAATGTTTTGCACTAAATTGTTAGCATTAATGGTAACATGTCGGGTATTGCGAATTATTGATGTTTATTCACTAGCTAGTTAAATCTACCCTCTATCAATCAACGGGTCACTCCATTATCATGTCAAGTAATTAATCATATTTAATTAGTGCCATTAGTTAACAAATTAATTGACTGCTTTTGCGCACCTGTACATTGTATCTAAGTTGCATAATTATAATAGATAATCTGCCCGTCATAATGCTAGAACATTTTTGTTTGAGTGTCATCAGAACAGTATTCTCAGAAAGTGGGCGAACGTTCGTTATTGTTTATTGAATGTGCAATGCAATAAAAATATTTCTAATTTAAAGACCCCAGAATAATAAATGGGATGTATGGCATGTTCAATTACCACGTTTCCGATCTGTGTTCAACAAATAGTCAATTAATGATAATTATATTAATAACCATCGAACTATTCAGAGATATCTTAGATTCACACAACAGCCCATGGCATGTGTCGGTGTCGGCTTTGAAGGGTTCCTTCGGATTCTATGCCATCTTTGCATTGTCTATGCCCTCTTCAGCAATACACGAAGGTAAGGTCTGAGAGCTTCCCGACATACACGATTCCACTACGACTATACCACGTTAACAAAGATCCTTTCCCGATTGACCATGACTGTCATACGATTGGTCACGATTTGGCCCAAGTTTAGATCGTAGTAGAACCGGGGCCAGTATGAACGCAGTTTTTTTTATAGAAATAATACTAATCAGTTCCATGGGGCATTGGGCTGATATTATACAGATTATGGAGATATCGTCAGCAGTATGAACATACCACTTCGTATGTGACATAATGCGTAGGCTAAGAACGCAAGTAGAGGTATTTCAACAAAAATTTAAAACAACCGTATTTTATTATTGGACCGATTTTAACGAGATATCCTCGACGCCCAGGCCGAGAATGAGTACGATCCATGCAAATTAATTGTTTGAGGGCCAGTTGGGTAACCTCGTTTATTTCTATATTATCAAAAGTAAATGTAAATATAATACACCCAATCATAATGTGACAAAAAAACTTAAGTTAGTTTCATTAAATATATATACATGTATGATGAACAGGGTTGCCCAAAATATTTTCAACAAAATATACTCATATACTTTTTATTGACCGGTCAAACATACATACTCAAACATACATACTTACACGATAACAGCACACTATTGATTAGTAATCCTCCTCTTTCATGAGAAGATTAATCTAGTGTGCATCACGGAGTAGAATATGTAATTAATTAATTAATAATGTGCGCAGTGTGTGCATACCGTGTTAATATGGATTCCTGACAGATCAATAAAACTCTACATATCTGTTCTTTAATTACTTTGTATATTGCATATAAACCCTTCAAAAAATACTTATCATTATAATATTTATAAATTAATATGCATAACCTAGGCGGGCTGTTAGTAGAGTGCAACCAGGTATACCTACCAGTTACCTTAAGGTTATTGCTCGGCGTTCGATTAGTTAGTACGTTGGATCGCTGATATATGAGAAATATTATATCGCCACTAAAAGTTTATGTTTTTATGAATAGATGGTCGTAAACAAGTCATATACCCCAATTAATGGATTCAGTTACCCAAGCTTTAACGCCTCAATAATGAAGAGTTCATGCCGAGAAATCAGACATTCGCATTAACGCTGTATGCTTCTCCGTATTTCATCAGATCAGCCACTATGTCCAGTATAGTACGCTAACACCACGTGATGCTTTTATGATTTAATACTTGGAAATAATTTTCCATGTGTCGCCTTAATTGATCAATGAACCTGGAACACACGGTAATGCTGTGAACGTTAACGCTTTCTCTAATGAAGCATTTATGCGATTGATGTCCTATTAACACCCTATGCTCAATAAATATCCTCTTACAGTACATTGGTCATTTCATTCGAATTACTCTGTCTTTATCGCTGTTTTTATATTCCATCGCTGTATATATGACGAACGTTTACGTTAAATACGTACGTTGGTCCGTTCATTCGAATTACTCTGCTGTTATCGCGATAGACATTTACATTGATTAGATGCATACGGTGAATTAGACTGGTACCCGTTCGAATATTAAAAATATCCGACGTCAGAAAGCAATCGGACCGACGGTGGATCCTTTCATTCGGATCACTCTGTCTTTATTGCTGTTTTATTTGAGGGACATCTATAAGTGTACATCTTGCACTGTTTTGATTATAGCAGTGCCTTCATTTTGTTTAAAACCCCGTTCTCAATGTCCCGGTTCTGCATCCCCAGTGAGTCCCGGTTTGTAATCCGGGGGAACCGTGTCTAACTTGGGAGACAACCATAGTCGCACTGTGAACACTCGGGATCAACCAGGACAATCCGTGGTGAACAGAGATGGGCCGGCTAATAGCCCCGGTTGTTTTAAACTATTTGATGCAACCGGGAGACACAGAGAGACACCGGGGGTCACCGGAAGCGATGTCAAAAAGGTCCGTTGTTCTACAGAGGAGTTTAAATCGGAATAAAAACAATGATATATGTGCTCTATATGGAACAACGATAAAGTCCAATGATATCCAACTATTATTGGCCTATCTCATGAGATTGGTACCCGTATTCTGCGCGGATAGTCCAACTCGGACTGAGGCACCAGTCTACTTTTTCATTTGTTTACCTCGGATTTAGTTGGGCAAGGGAGGTATTTCATATAATGTCAGTAATGTCCCACATTCACATCCGTTTGTCTGACTCATTTGAATAAAATTTCCAGAGTATCTTTAAGTATTTTTGGCTGCGTCTACAGTTTGTCTATTGCTTTTGGTGCATTGTGCTTATACATTGTAAATTCGCCGACCATTGTGTTTTGAATAATCAATTATGATACGTGTATACCACTGAACCAAAATACAGAATAGATAAAGACAGGATGCATTTCTCGGATAGAAGCCAACGTGTTCTTAATTTATTTTCTACGCCCTCAATTATATACGATATTCTCACGTTATAGTTTTGTATCTGTGATATAGTTACTTCCATATAGGCAACAGGTTTTACTACATTGCAATTTATAGACAAATGCCGAGCATAGCCTTTGTTTGCCAGTTTTCTGCTGATATATGGCAGGCATATGAGTGCCTCCGCCTGTGTTTGAACCCGGGTCGCCGGATTAGACGACAAGCGCAATAACCACTGAGCTACGGAGGTGCATTTTGACCAGTATTTTTTAAAATACCTGGCTCTTTTGGCATTAAGTGTCAATGTCGCTCTTCGTTTTATGATAAAGATATGAGTGTGATAGCCGAATTATAAGTCCAGTTAGGATATTGTGACAGTGACGTTGCAGTTTATGTGTACGCAAAAAACAACAACCATTGTCTAAACAGGTAGAACGAAGTTTAGCATGTTAGTTTAGCATTGAAATTATTGTTGTTTGTATACTATAAGCCTTTATAATTGGTTTTACACCGTTATAGTGGACTCGACCGCTGCGTCACTGGATTTTTATCCTGACTGGACTATACGACCCAACGATCGGAGAGTAAATATACAGTCGGTTGAGCATATTCATGTCTCAAAATAGACTTAAACTGGGAATTTTAATTTATTTTTTAGATAATTATGTTTTCTACAATAGTGCAACAGTTTCTCACCGCAGCTATTTCTTCATTCTCAGAAACGCAGCACCGCTTTGTTTTGTTGGGTATCCTTATCGCCATATATGTATAAATTTAATATGAAAAAAGCGGACAAGTTTTCTGTTTTTATTTTGTATTTACTATTTGGCCGGCAGCAAAATGGTTTTATACCCATTTTGCAGTATTTTTCGTGGTTATGGCAGTTAATATCTTAATATCAGTATACAAAAGTATTAGATCTTCATCTGAAATGCGATGCACAATCGTTTCAACTTCCACGCAATGTGCACCAGAGGTATTTATGTAAAGTATAAACTGTAATGGGATAATTACATAAAGTAGTTGAAGAAACGCTTTCCTAAAATTCGAAACGCATAACAGGTAAAGTTCTGGCTTGATTAAGCAGACATGTATAATGTTTTACTTTATTTTCTCTGAACAGTTGTTTGGGGAAATTTCAGGTACACGCATCATAATTGAATAATGCATAAATGCTTGTTATTTTGATATTGCTTTGGTTTATTCACTTTGAAAACGTATTTCTGACACGCCTTTAAGATTGCTGTAGACCGAACCAGATTTGCTACAGTATATAAAAAATATACGATGCGTACTATAGAATGAAACTTTCCTAAATTCGCGATTTCAACTTGGCTCTATGTGCACGGCTGCAGTAGGAAGCGGGTCTGGCACGTTTGAAAACGATGAATTTATAATGTTTTGAATTTGTGAAGTTGATATCGTGAATTCATGAAATTTAAATCGAATCGTGAATTCATGAACTTTAAATCGTGCATTCATTGAAGTTGAAATCGTGAATTCGTGAAGTTGAAAACTGGAATTCATGAAGTTGAAAACGTGAATTCATGAAGTTGAAAGCTTGAATTCGTCAACTTGATAATCATGATATTAAAGTGTCACTAACGGTCAATCGTATTATTAGTAGGTTCGATTTCTTATGCAAAATCTAACTACATGTAGTTGTTTCTTGCTGATATAATACGCCGCTAATTTTTATTTTGCAATTCTTAGTTTGAAATAATATAAATTGTAATCCTACAGATAATGATTGTAATATATTGATCGTGTTTTGGCTCACGAAAGAAAATAATGCTGTATTTATGTTTATTTATTTTCTGTTGAATTGCGTTTCGAGGCTATGGATCCCAAAATAGCGTGTATTTTCGTTGCTTGAATAAAGGTTTTGTTTGATCGTAATATTTGTACCTAATGACGGATACATAAAATGCATTGTGTATAATCATCCAATTGCAGTTCTTATGGGCCATTGACATCTAGAAATGAAAATAACATACATCTATATATCCGTGATTCAGAAATGGGATTACAATAAAATGCGATTCAAACAACCGTGCAGAAATGCACTAAATTAGAACTTAAAAAATGAAGCTGGTTTAACAATTACAGATTAATAATAAGTCACGTGCTCGGCTGGTTAAGTTGAGTGCTGCCTTCATATCATCTTTTTGGTACCCAGTGGTTTTATTGATAACAAATGATCAGCATGTGTAATGTGTGTATAAGGCATTCGTCTATCTAGGAACAATCGAAGCGTTCGTCTAGTAAGTGGCAATGAGGGGTCGGGTGTTCGACTCCTCAAACGAGTCCCTTGTGATCGATCATCAGAATAGTTAGATTATTAACGGTAATCACGTGTCTACCTGGCTGATGCCTGGCATGTAACCAAACGACATGTGATGGTAAGTATCACTTGAAGTAATTAGATGTCCTCGACTCTTCGACATTCGATTCCTCGACCCATCAACCCCTGGACCTTTCGACTCATCAACCCCTTGACTTCTCGACCCATCAACCCGCGACCCCTCGGCCCACACATACCGAATGACGTAGATAATAAAAAGATATATTTTAAAAAATGAGAAAAAATAAGTATGTAGCTCCAAAATTAATAGTGTTTGATATGCTAAATTTACTGGACTGTCAAGGCCTGGGACAGACACTACGTATTAAACATAGTTTTTACATACTTCGACAAATATTCGCCTTAATGATTCATCAGGCAGCGTTTGAGATGGCTACTGTAAATTCAGAAATTTTGGCGTGGTTGAAATTTCTCGAATTTGTTAGTCTAAGTTGCGTTTTTCAAACGGCATAAAGAACTATGTGCTTGCTTAGGTTGCCAACTTCACGCTGCTAGGCTGCCAACTTCACGCTGCTAGGCCGCTAGGCTGCCAACTTCATGCTGCTAGGCTGCTAGGCTGCTAGGCCGCTAGCCTGTCAACTTCACGCTGCTAGCCTGCCAACTTCACGCTGCTAGGCCGCTAGCCTGCCAACTTCACGCTGCTAGGCCGCTAGCCTGCCAACTTCACGCTACTAGGCCGCTAGCCTGACAACTTCACGCTGCTAGGTCGCTAGCCTGCCAACTTCACGAACATCTATGTGCAGTAGTTTGCTAGGTCTCTATAGTTGTTTCAGTTCACGAGTACATAATTACGCGAAATATCGAATTCGCGAACATAGCGAAAATAAATTCCTCGTGAATGTGTCTGATTTTACAGTATCCAATTCAATGGTGTGTTTGCGCAAGTGCATTCTCCCTTTTTTCTTTGGTATCATACATTTTTAAGAAGATAAACGAACAGTCTACAAACTTTCAGATCACCCCTCGTATATTAAACCAATCATGTTTTATTATTATTGAACTAGTTTTTTATTTTTTGGATGTCATGATTAAAAAGCAATAAATTTTAAACTTTTAGTTACGTTCTTCTGGTTGAAAGCACATTATCGTAAAATGAAAATAATATTTATGAGGCTGTTGACATAGATTACATTTGAATGTGAACTTGTTATGTAAAAGTTAAACATTATGTGTTTTATTATTGTGATATAGTCCCGACAAATTTACACCAAAAAAATATATAAAGTCAGACAGGGAAGGCAGCACTCAACTTAACCAGCAGAGAACAGAAAACATTAAAAACACACAAAGCACAATGCCCAACTAAACAAGCGCAGATCCGCCCAAGTCCAAGCTGTCGAAAAGTATAATACATTATAACTAGCTGAATGACCCAGTTTCCACAGCAAAAGGACTACAATGCCTAGTTTTAGCTGTCAGAAATCTTAAAACAAAGAAGTGCCCAACACAAACCTTATATTAGCATAGTTTATCAGTTAGTTTCTTTCTAAAATTTACCTTAAGCGGGCTTTATTAATTAGCGGAGAGTGTTACAAATAAGTGTTTACGAAATGTACTTACAACACTGATCAAACAACCAACAATGTACGACTTTTTTGCAGAAATTGAAATTGATATATTCCGCATTACTATACATTGTTTCGTGAAGGTCCAAGACAATGTTAATTTGTTCGGATATAAGCGGATTTAGCTAAGTGGTAACGCACTGGACTGTCAATCCAGAGGTCGTGGGTTCAATCCCTGACATCTGAACTTGACATTTCTGAAATATTTATAATATTTCCCGCTATATCTGACCGTGTGGACTGCAAAGTATCTGGAAGTGCCAGGAAGCTGTGTATCGGTGCTATACACCGGGCACATTAAAGAACAAGGCTGTATATTCGAAATAAGAGCTAGGCGCACTTCTGCAGCGCCAGACATGCCTGTATCTAATGTCTCTCTCTCTCCCTTCAGGGGCTTTCTCTCAGTATGTCCCCCTGGTCAGATCATGCTGTATCTGCACTGGTAGATGATGCACCTGCGCCCTTGTGGCTGCAACACAATAATGTAAAGTGCATTTGAACGTGCGTTCGCATAAAAAGGGCGCTATATAAATCTGGTATATTTATTTATTATACAATTATAATGTGGAGTGAAAGGTCTACGACCGGGTATTCATCTTTAAAATCGTTGACATTGGTTGTGTTAATAGTCAACAGACATATCGTACGTCTGTTCGGAAATTAGTCTAGTTTATTCATATACTGATTTATTCTATGTCGATTGATTGTTAATGAACTGTGGTATAACGCGAACATGATTTGCCTCACCAAGTCCTCCAAAACCCATATCAGACGCACTACCCCTGGGCTAATGATCTTTTTTTTGTTTGAAGCATTTGACGTTTGAGCACAAAATTGAGTTGAGCATGGACAAACTTTAATTTTCGTGGGGATTGATTCTATTTTTTACCTAATCTTAGTTTTAATTGACTAATTTGAAACAACCTTGAGGTATAAGAGTCGCGATAAATCTGTTATCTCTTAAACTATGAGCGTAGTGATTGAATTTGAATGGAAATTGCTAGTATCAAAAGCTTATACATTTTGTGTTCGAACTAATTCAGTATTCATTGCATCACGATTTATATAGCGTGAAGACTGTTCACACTGAAAAGTCAGGGATGTATCAGATTAAAGATTACTAGTATGTTCACACTGAAAATATAATGTCATGGTTGTATCAGATTAAAGAATATAATTAAATTGTGATAACGTTCGGAGATTTCATGCAAAGAAAAAACGTTCCGTACCATCAATGAACTATATCGAGAAAAATAACGTTCCTTAGAGCATACAGTTCACAATAGGTTTATCCCCCTTGCTTGACGCTCAGCATAGTGACTCCCAGGTAACAGCTGGTTCGCCCTGTATCAGGACAATGTGACCAGTAAGTCCCGTACGACTGGCCGTGATACTGTTTACCAGTGTGACTTTAAGCAATAATCAAAATAGCACAGTTCACGATCACGTTTTATTGGGATTTGTCTTTAGAATAAATGATAAATCATAAGTTGTCCCTTTTTGTTTGTCAAAATCTCACGCACGCGACAAACACCTTTTGTTTTCGCTAAATGTTTTACATACAGGGTGTCTCATAATATGTGTTACCATTACAATCCAATGCCATGAGAAAATATTTGATGTCATATGCCATTTTCATACATGCTTGGAAAGCTAACATTTTAGAGTTTTATTCAATCTGCATATATAACATGACCATATTACTATCAGTACACCACGGGAATCAAGACTCTGGCGAAACGTATTAATTTCTATTAATATATGACAATTTCGTATGAGATTAAGCATTTTCTCATGGCACTTGGTGGTAATGGAAACACATATTATGATTAAACCCTACATATTGACTCTAGTCACTAATTTCACCTACTTATACACTGCCCTCCAAACCTATCTTTGCACTATTTACTTCAATGACGAATACCTTTGTAAAATGTACCCATTTTCGTGCAGTTCAATAATTACATGGTATCAACCAAAATAAGGAAAATGATAAAAGCAATCATTTTTCCATGTTTTGAATGAAAATAATGAGGAAAACAACATTATCCATAAATCTTTACATAAGTGTCAGTCAGTATGTTATGAGGAGTGTTAAGAAACTTTTGGAGGGCAGTGTATTTAATCCGCTAAACGTTGTACAAAAGTATAATTGTATGCCCCTCTTGCCCTTCATAATTATGTTCATTCATCATCTATAACTCACATGGTATAATGTACCTACATGTCGATTAGGCATTTAGTTATTAACTATAATCTCTTACTCCATTAAATATCCGTTAGGAATCATCTAGTCAAGTATTTCCCATTGGTATTAGTAATATCTCTGTCTATTAGTAAATTTATACAAGACGATGAACACTACAGGGTGTTAAAAAAGTTTGTTCTCAAAATTTAGATTAATGCTAAATTTTATCTCAGCTATTTACGCAGCATACAATTTTGATTGGCACCCGAATAGCTTCATTTAATGCCAGAAAGATTATAGAACTCTGGTAGAACCCTCAGGAATTTAACCTCAAAAATTTACATTATTCTGACGTCAGAAAAATAACCTATAGAAACTTCAATCTTGAGAACAAACTTGTTTAACACCCTGTATGTCTATTAACTTTGCTCTACATGTATGTTCAACAATTAGTACACAGTTTATACCAGTACAACTATTGTGTTTGGTATCCTGAGGTTGTTGATCATTACTAGGACAACATGGGACCTAAATGTCCGGTCTTGATATTGTTTACTGTACATGTTATGTGCAAACGAGAGTTGGGAGTTTGAACAAGCTCTACTCATTCGATCACATCACATGTTGTTTGGTGCTGATGTGATGTTGTAAATATGTTTAAAAATAATATATGACTAAGCGAAAAAAACGCCCGTACGTACTATCACCACGTGAAATATACTCACTATACAGCTGTGTCCAATAAACGTATGTCTCCTTTGGTGATCCCGTGAATGGAGAGCGGTGGCCTAGAGGTAGGGTGCGTACTTTGGGACCGAGGGGTTCCGGGTTCGATCCCCGTCTTCGCCACTGCTTAAATTATCTGATCAAAAGTAATCAACAATGCTCCACTCGACCAATGTGTGAATTGGTACCTGTGATGGCGGTGTCTATACATGTTCGATATTCCTGGGCGCCGTGCCTCGATGTTGGCTGCACACCCAATAGGAGAGAAATATTATCTACAGGGAGAGTCGAACGCGGGTTTCCTTAGGTAGCTCAATGACCAGGGGAAGTTAAATGTCAAAGAGTAGATGAACGGCTGAATGCGGCTCACGAACTCGGGTAACTTAACGAATATATTATCAAGTGCAACCTGCTTGTTATAGGTTAACAGACGTCGGGTGCGAAACACTCCGATAAATTAAGAAGATTAAGTGAACTGTTCAATTGGAGCGTTATAACGTGAGAACAAACATAATAAAGCTAAAAAGTCGGTCAATTAAGTGATCCATTGTAACATACTGTAGATTGTCATGGTGTCTTCCCTGTCCGATTGTTTATTATATTTCCCTAAGTTTGGTACGGTTCATTATAAAAGAAACAAATCTACTGTTTGCACTTCCGTATGGTTTTGAATACATGTCAGATTCCTTTTTTCTTTAAGCATGCAAACGCTTAAATATTGCGTATGCACGCGATATTCTCTCAAGTGAACAGGCAAAACATTTCCCATTTGTATGATTGCGCAACGTTTTCTTCTTTGTGTGCACACGCAAAGTGAAACAACACATGGCACTGCCTCTATAAAACATGGATCAATAATCGAGTTCAAACATTATTAATGCTTTGAACCGTAGAATCTTAATAAAAACTAATTAATGTAAATCATTAATTTCGTTGGTATTAAAGCGGATTTTCGTAATATGGTAATTTCGTGTTTCTGAAATTCGTGAATTTAAATTATTGAAAGAAAAATATTTTTTTACTTTTTTTATGTCAATTATTCCAGGGGGAGGTTGATTTCACGATCTAGTTAATCCGCGAAATCAACGAAAATTAATATTGATATTTTACTTTAAGTAAACCCTTATCCATCGCATTTAGTACTGATGCTGACGTTGATCAACGAAAACGCTATTTGACGTCAAAAGCGTTACACTTGTGTGCCTCACCTTTTGACTTTACGTCAGTGTATAAAACAATTCTGTAACGACTGTATTCCATGACTACGTGTGCGTGTTCCGCAATCGTGCTGCGTATGCGCTCAATTCGTACTTGTGTTTGTAAGCGATTTTCTATTGTCCATAAATTCAATGTTTGCGTACCACTGCAATATAAAATCGATCGTTCTAGTTTTTGCGCATTAGGGTACTGTTTTATCAAAGCACATATGAAAATCTTAAAGTTACGCTCAAATTTAAATTCTTTATAATTCTTTTAACAACTGCAAATTGGTGACGGATATGGTTTGTAGAAGATCATTAACTGAATCATTATTAGTTTTGAAGCTCAATTAACCATGCTTTATAACTGTAAAAAAATACAAAGAATTAAATTTTATCGTAAAGGACAAGGTTTACTAATGGCTTAATTTGGCCCTGTGACGTAAATCCTTCCCAAAAACCACGATGGCACTAGCTCTTGCGACACTTTTATATTCTCACATAACCAGTGTTCTGCAAGTCTTTATATATGTACAAAATATCAAAGTGTCGCAAGAGTGCCATCGTGGTTTTGGGGAAGGTTTTACGCCATAAAAAGCCATGAAAATGGCAAAAAATGACATTTTTTTGATAAACTTAACCTATTTCAAGTAGATTTGTCGACATATTACAAGGGAAATTTGGAAAAGTATGCTTAATTTTTTGAAAGACAATGTTAGGCTAGTAGAAACATAGGACAGATTTATAGGAAGATGCATTTCAATTTTTCGATAAAACTCAGAGCCAAATTAAGCCATAAATGAACCTTGTCCTTTACGATTACAGTAAGTGCTTTGATAATACAGTACCAATGTGTACAGGTGCGGATGCGGTTCGTGCTTGGAACAGAGACTCATAATATATAGAGGATATTACATGAGTCTCTTTTCATATTGAATTTATTAAACGAGTTTAATAAATCCAATGTGGAAAGTCAAATATATTGTTCTTTTTATCATATGTTAGCCATTTCTGGCCGAAACGATAAAATAGCTTTTTATTTTCATCATAATAAACGCGCAACTTTGACGACGTCGACTATACTTTGAGTGACGTCACGTCAAAGCTTTATTACACTAGTGTATTATCAAAAATAAATAATGGCTTTATTACGCTGCCGCGACGTCAAACAAATGATAAACTTCAATATAGCATTAGTCATTCCCTGGCCAGTCTCACTGGCACCTTAGTTTGAAGTTTTGAAGGACATACTAGTAAACTCTAATTAATGGTCCATTTAATTAATTCATTATCTTAGTACATGTATCTAAATATTTAAATATCCTAACGAGTAAATGGAATGATTTAAATTAACAGTTTTGACACCCACACACACATTAAAATCATAGAAATCGTAACATAAATCATAACGTTTAGCATGTTGATCATATCTTGTCCCTAGGGCGTGCTTAATATTGACATCCTCGTTATGTCTGTTACGTTTATTTTAAGTTATAGTTTTTTATTGAGAGAGATTTCCGCGTTTTTGATGTCCCTATAAAACACTATAAACCACCCACTGACAGTAGTGTTGTGAAACATTAGACAATTCCATCTATAATCATCGTCATCAAACGATTGCCTAGTGATGGTGACACTGTGAGAGGAAGGGGTATATAATAATACGATCAATCATTATTTCACACAATCAGAGGTGGCCGTAGGTTTGTCGTGCAATCTTACATTATTACATCACCTCATATAGATAAGTCAACATCATCATCAGACTATGTCCCTATACTTTCAATAGCATCTGTTTAATCTGTATCTAATGTTTACTTTGTTGGTGTTACTCTGGGGCATTGTGATGTGTGATCTCCGTGATGCATTAATCATACTATAGTTCGATTTCGAGCATTGAGCCGTGACTGCACTTTTAAAGTTTTAACCATTAATCGATATAGGTTGGTATAGGTTTAATGTAAAATATAAGTAATATAATTAAGGCCAACTATTCCATGTGTCTGAATGGTCGTGTCGGTATAGCGCTTGATACATTGTGAAACAACTTTTGTCTGATCAGGGCAAGTTCGAATCTCACCAAATAAAATATATTTTTCTATTTTTTATTTATATTTACACATTTTTTAATTCATAAATGCACATCACTTGCAATATCCGTGTTACACGTAACAGTATGTGACAAGCCATATTTGTTACATGCTTCAAAATATTTTTAGATATTGCATGTGTATTGTAGAATCTTATGACGGCTAATCAACGTAATACAGATTGTCAGTAAACTCGGAATATGGAAACGATCGCTGTATAAATGAAACAAAAATGAATTAACACATTCTCATGGAGTAGTTAAAAAAGAAACTTTAGTTTATATACTCTTTAAATATTAAACATAAAATAATGAATTAAAAATATGAGCTTATTGGGAATTTGAACCACCGAACTTCGGGTTAGCAATCCTGAAGGTTGCCGACTGCACTAAACTGTAATTCGATAACAGACACATATATGTAAGAATCACATCATTAAATAATGACATGCGAACGTAATAAACTATGGTCTACCGCCAAAATGGACTAGTCCGATAGGTCATGACTCAGAGTTCAAAATTGAACTATACAGTGTATACATGTTAGGATAGTGTGAGAGTGACGTTGTCGTTTATTACACAAAAGGTTACAACCATTGTCTGAACAGGTAGAGCGAATTTGGTATGCTAGTTTAGCATTGAAATTATAGCTGTCTGTATAAGCCTTTATAATTGGTATTACACGGTAATAGTGGACTCAACTGCTGCGTCACTTTATTCTTACCTTGACTGGACAATAGCTTACTTAATCCGCATTTTGTTTTTATTTTCAATCATGACAAAATATGCCTGTGCTAATATATATTCATATAAGCCGGCATGAGGTCTTAGTTGTTGAAGTCATTACATTGGCTATGTCTTAGAAACATAATTTTACATTCTTCAACAGTAATTTCTCTACAAGTATAGATAGTGGCACCATGAAGTAACAAATTGCATAGGATATGTCAATTTGTCTTAAAATACTTTGTTTCTCAGTGTATATGATTTATCGGTATGTAGTGCCTGATCTCTTAAAATAGCTTGGTTTCCCGAATCAGCGTGTCAAAAAATGCATAATGGTCGGTGATCAACGAAATAAAATCAGACAATTGTAAGCCAGGAGTGTCAGATACTTTAAAACCACTGACTAGTGACTAAATCGCTTCCCAGTGTGAAGCTAATGATATGTCTAGAAGTACAAATGTTTATTTCTAGCCTTGGGTTGGCACTTGTACACATATCGTCTACATACAACATTGATGCATCTTTAATATCTTTTCCGGACATTGAACTGAAAGATAATAACAAATCGGACAGGGAATGCAGCACAGTATAAAAGGCACAGTAAGAACAAGTACCAGTCAAAAGGACAAAATATGAACAAGAAAAAATAAAACTGAACAGCTATGAGTCCTATTTTCATGTGTTATTTGGAACTTCATTTTGATAACTGTTTCATATAAGGTACGGAAGAAGCTTTGTGTATACTTGATAAATACAATGAAACGTTAAAGTCACGTACTCAATATACCCAATTCCAGTACGTCCCGGGTAGTGATTCGGGGGAAACCCACTGGCACTCAACCAGAGAAACAATTTTATTGATAGCCGTTGTCTATAATCTATATTTAGATATAGATTAAAGGCCACGGCAATTTATATATTTTTTTCTCTGGTCGAGTGCAAGCGGAGAAACCCTATCGAACAAGAGGAACAATCGTGGCAGCACCTTCAACATCCTTGACAATCGTTTTCCATGCATGCCGCGGCATTTGAAAGCGGCGATTTCCGGACATTACCAATCAATCGGGACCCATCGGACATTATTGACGCAACATCTTCCCGATTCATGGCGGAAAGACCCGAGTAGTTACGATTGAATACTGATATGTATTGTACAAGTGATGGCATCAATCCAAGATCAACATTCGTTTATTTTTATTTATTCTCTTGCTATCTTTGAGCAGATATCAACAACACTTTTCAGAATAGCTGACAGCAAAACTACGGCTGTATCTTTTTACAGACTATTATCTAACCAATGTTTCTCTGAATGAAACGATGTGATCTGCCTCCAGATGTGAGCTTGTTGCCTAAGCTATCTCTCAGAATACATTATATGTCAGATATTTATATATATATTTATATCTAATATACTTGGATTTATATTTTTCATATCTTTGATGTGTCTTATCAATGGGGTTTGTACTTTTATTGCTATGTGTAATGAATCTGTCAAGTGAATTTCATTTATTCACGCATAGGTCTAGTCCCTTTGAGAGATCATTAACATAAACGTAAATAATTTCGTATTTGTATCTCTTACAGTAAAGTACGTTACGAATTATGCAATGAGGAAATCGAGTTACATTGCATTTCTAATTACACTGTATTTGTTGATCTTAGTTCAGAATGTTGTGATATTTGCATATTCCGCCAATTTAATCTCCGTCCATTCCTCCACCCCTTCATGACCACCCTCTCCCTTCCTCCATCGCTCTATACACACCTTCCCGTTCCTTTCAATGTCATACCCTCTATTTCTTTTTCTTTTTCACCTACCCCTTTCGTGGTTCCTTTTCCCCTCCAATCCCTTCGCCTTTCTTTTTCTATGCCTTACCCTCCATCCTTCCCTTGAACTAACTCTCCCTCCGTCACCCTGTCTCTGTTCCTCCCTCCTGCCTTCCACGATCCCTTTTCTTTCTATGCTATACCATCCGTCCCTCTCCAATGGTCATCACTCCCCTCATCCCTCTTTTCTGCTTTTACCAAATGCTTCACTTTTTTTCATTCAGCGGTCTCAACTAACTCATACGTTTGTCCATTGTGAGATTACGAAATTGGTCTAATATCAGATTCTCGGACCGTTTGATATAAGCGCTATAAAAACCATCATCAGTATAGTTCGCTGTTATCTCTAATCCTGACATGTTCGTCAGTAAACAGTTCTAGTAACTGATACTAGGTGTTGATATATTGCTTACTGTTTGAGCTTCTTGTTTGTTAGTTTGTAACTGATAGTGCTTTCTGTTTGAGCTTACTGTTGATTAGCTTGTTTACCGTTCATGTTTAATGCAAACCAATTACAAGGCTTTCAGTACGGTATAAATCATAGTACCTAGTTCATGATGATCTGTTTGATATATACGTGAGGCTAGACAGAGATCTTGATCCATTACATACTAGTTTAGCCTTATGATATATATACACAATAAAATCTCTGTAATTAACATGTACGGTACCTTTTCATCAATAATGATTTAAAGTAAGTTCTTAGCTTAGCGTCACTTTGAAACTTGTGTACATCCTAAGATACTAATTTACAAAGTATCTAAAAGACTTAATTACGTATGTTAAAAGTGAAAAAGGTGAATCCGAATAATAAAACTTAATGTATTACTTTGTTGGTAGCCTCGATGATCCTCATTCCGGTGGGATAAGCATCAATCTGCAAAAAATGCACAAAACGAACAATTTCTTTTAGAAACTACACATACTTGGATAACATCATCTGTTCCAACATAGTGCATCAACTTTGTCACAATCTTACTAGATACGATTTTACCAGCCTGTGCCAATCCAAAAATATTAGAAATAATATCACCTACTACTCGTTTACCGTAGATTGGTCTATTTCACATTGCCAAATTACTTAAGTGGCTTGTCTGACGATTGCAAGGATGTGGCTTACTGTAAAATTATAAATGTAATTAATTTTCGCGGAATTTGGTTAAATAGTAACTTGATTGTTGCTAACCTTTGAAACCCCTGGAGTTTCCATGCTACCATAATAACATTCTCGTAATTGCTTGCTGTGCAGAAAGCACCAAGCACCAAGCGTTCATTCGTAACTCAAGTTATAAACGTTATTTTTTTTACATAGATCAAATCATATTATTTCTCTAATTATTGTCAGGTAAAGAGTCTTTGTCGTCGTTCTTAACGAATAGCCGTTCTGGGAGTTCTCCATTGAACGAATATTCTGACCACTATTCTATAGCTGTACGCCGTATAATAAAGTTGGAGGCATACCGTGGTATGTTCCTTGGTATTTGAGCAAAACCCCTATTAGAAGACCTTGCTGGCCTTTCACAGGCTGTATCTAATGACGTACATGTATACTGAATCTGACATGTTTTCGAACTCTGTTACTTGATTTACTGAAGCGGGATTGAGTTATCGATGTGTGGGTGTAAGATGTTTAATGTCTGTTATAGAATGTTGAATCATTGTTGTTTTGTTTTAAATGTAACGTTATTACATTCATTGAACAACAATTGAGGTACGCAAGGGACTCGCATTTTTCATTTTTATCAACTCGTTAAATAGGGTCTACATTCAACACTAATGCATCTCTCATCTGTTATACCGATATCATCTTTTTGTTCCAATGGCAAATTTTGTGAGGAGGCTATTCACATTTTTCGTTTTGGGGACGCTTTAAAGGGGCTAAACTCCAGATGAAAATCTCAAGTTTTAAAAACATTTTGCAAAAAGAACTAATGGCATGTAAATACTGAAATTTAGCACAAAAAATCAAAATCTAGCCGCTGAAATTCCAGCAGAAAGTTAATACAATATACATGTACTAGTAATGGCAATATGCTAAAAAGGTAAACAAGCATAACACATTATTCATATTTCTTATTAATTGACAAACATTTGCTATGGAAATTGAGGAAATGAGAAATTTCAAGTAGATTTCAATCAGAATTTATTATTCAAACATTCTTCAATATTTTTTGTAATTTCAAAATAGTTCAAGATTTTGATTTTTATCTTGAGCTGAGCACCTTTAAAGCATGTTGTATCAATTCATCTTTTTATTAATTTGACAAACATTTGCTATGAAAAATGAGATTTAAAGCAGATTTCAATACTAACTTATTATTTAAACCCTTTTTGCACTTTTTAAAAAGTTCATGTTTTTAAATGGTTGTCTGGGACTCAGTACCTTTAAAGCATGTTGTATTAATTCATCTTTTTATTAATGTGACAAACATTTGATTTGAAAAATGATATTTTAAGTAAATTTCAATAATAATCTTTCATTTAAACTTTTTTGCAATTTTAAAAAAATAGTTCATGTTTTTGATGATTATCTAGGGCTCGGTACCTTTAAAACATGCTGTATAACATCACCCACTGTTGTTTTCTCGCACTTAACAAACCTAATGGGTAGATCCATATCAATATTGTTACATCACTTGATGAACTTATCGATGTTATCTGAAATTATTATTGAAGGTGTAGTAGTTGTCCTGACGCGTTTCTGTATCATTTCTATTTAATGTTGTGTTTTAACTCGAATAAAAAGCATCTCCGCTGTTTCCATTCTCCTTGAAAATGTTCCATACAGTGTATTTTATCGTTATCGGATATCAGGTTGTTGATTACGTTACCATAGCATCCGACAAAACTAAAGGTTTTCTGATATTAACTCATATCATGGTTTATCGTGTAATTTCATCAGGGATTAATGGTGGTCCACATTTTATATAAAGTTTGAAAACAGCAAATTGATGCGCTATTGTTCGTTCTGATATAACCGTTTATCTTGGTCATATAAATATTAAGTCGTGTGTGAGCGTACAAAAATGTGTCTCTACTTTCTTTAAGGCTGAATCTTCAATAAAACAGTCTTTTAACTGTTATTATCATTTGAAATTTGAGCACGGAATCGAGTTGACCAAGACAAATGTTTTATAATCATGACACCAGGTACTCTCTACTTAAAACACATGCACACCATAAGAACTACAGTTTAAATAAGTTTTATGTTTAGATCCTACATGTACCTATGTCCTGTATTGTTGCGACGGTTTTAGTCCTGTCACCAATATCAGCACATGATTATCATGGTGAACCTTGTAGTACATAACATATACCATACTGTACGTTGATGTTCATACCCCATACCATACACTGTATACATATGCGCATTCCTCGTCCTATCCTGTTGTATAACGTACCATGCCGTCCCGCGTAACGCCCTAAATTAAGAACGCGCCATCCCTGTATTAAGCGGTGCATTGCCCGATAGGCATCTTCATTGTAGTGTGTACTAGTATATAATGACGATAATATCTGTCCAAAATACATTAAACATTTAGACTTATTGAACTTTTTTTAACTGGCACGTGATTTTGAAATTCTTTATCATGCCTCAGTATATGAAATATTAAAGCTAAAGCAAAGAACTGAAGAACTGAGTGGAGAAATCTGAGTGGAGAAAGCGACCTTCGAATCGAACAGATCAAGAAGACAATGAAAACATTAAAGTTAATCAAGGTCATAATCATTCACATAATCAACATACAATTACCTCTCATACATGTATAAGTCATGTTGTGTGTATTTATAGTACGAAGATTTTAACGTGAACCTCGACATCATTTTAGCATATTTTAAAGCTGATAATATTTTCTTGTTTTTTCTTATAACCCCGGTTGTATGTTTTCATATGCAGGGAGTATACCGAAGACGCTCGATGTGTAATACAAACGCAAATCTAAAGAACCGATATTGCACGCTTTACTGGCGTAAATTTATATATTCAACGCAAGAACCTTGTAATATATCAGTCATGCACAAAGGTCAGAACATCACGTCAAACTTTCCGTGTTATAATTACAAACGCAAATCTGAACGACCGATATTGCACGATTTGCTCGCAAAAATTTATAAATTATATGCATGAAGCTTGTTATATATTCAAGCATAAAGAGTATCAACGCAAATCAAAGGACCGATATTGAGGCCTCCGATATTGCACGATTTGCTCACAAAAAATGATATATTTCATGCAAGACTTTGTAATGTACGTATTCATGCATAAAGGTCAGGTTCAAGTCTATACTATATCAAATCTTGAAGCGGCGCGATATTTCGACAAGTTTTATTTAATTTTCATGACATTAAATCGTTGTAAATGGTGAATTGTCATCGCATTAACATCGTTTAAATTGAATACATTATTTCAAACTAATTGTCTGAGTGTTTACATATACACAATGATAATAAAGAAAAAAACTTTAATGACTACAAGTATAGGTATGTAAAGTACGGATAATTTGACACGATCCTGACCTTTATGCATGCATATATAACAAGGTTCTTGCGTTGACCCCGAGGCATCTTCGTTTTGTTATGCTAATAGAAGGTCGAGGATCGCGTCAAATTCTCCGTACTATACATAATGTATAGCAACATGTTTACCAAATGGAGCTTGGGCTTGACTTGATAAACAGCTGATTTACATTGTTTTTATTTCATTTTATGTAAATGAATTGTTTTTCACGTACTGACGAAAATAACCAGTTAATCATTTCATATTCACGTAATCATTGCAATCGTTAAATTCCGATTGACAAAAACGAATGTGAGCGATTTAATATCAATCTTAAGCATTTTTGTTACGTATAATCACACATTTCGTGTGGTTAACACTGATTGACTGATTGATACAGCTGATTTACGACCGAGTTTCATTGACTGTTTTAAGGGCGTGACATGACTCATTAATTCCTTGAATGCGCGTGACCGACTAATTTAATTGTTGGGTGTGACTGGCCGTTTCTCAGACTGTTCGTGACTGCCTGGTTCAATACATGCACCCGACCAACTGATTCAGCGACTCGATTGCTACTCACTGATAAAACGAGTGAGCATGGCCACGTGACCGGTTTTATTGTTGAATGTGACTGGCCGTTTCTCTGAATGTGCGTAACAGGCTGATTCTAAACATATAAACGTGACCGACTTATCAAATATGTGCTTGAAACGTTTTGATTCCCATAGCCGTATGCGCGTGACAAGAATAAATATAACAACTATGATATTTATATAAAATAACACATATGATATATATAATTCATTACATAATTGGTTGATGTCAGTATTTTGCTTTCCATACGCTCCATTGTTTATCACATTATAATGAAAATCATAGCTCCACAAAATGTCAGATGTAGAAGTAATCTGTCAATTGTCCACAACAGCATGGCGTTGCTATGGTGAATTAACTGCAATAAAACAAGTACATTCAGCTTAACTGAAAGATATTTGGACCAAGCAGCTACGTAGTAGCCTAGTTCAACATGTCATCTTATTTCATATACACTCGATGGTAGTTGATACGTCATACTGAATTGAAAATGTGACATCATGGATGTTGAATACTATTTTAATACGCTTACACATGTAACCTCAGTCAAAATGACATTCCATGGGATAAACGTTCGATGGTAGTTGAACTTCACACGTCATATCGAAATGAAATTGGAAAATCATTGATATTGAATAATCTACCCATATACATGTAAACTAGTTCAATATGATATTTCACAACTTATACCCAATATAGTGGTTTTACTTTACGTCATACTGAATTGTGACATCATAGATTTTGAATAACACACAGGAACACATGTAAGCGGATAACCAGTTACCTTGAAAGTTGACTTGAAAGCCGACAGGTGCGGTCACGTGCATAATTCTGCAACCATTTGACAGAAATTATACATGTATTATAATATACGGTGTATAATTATATTTATGTCCCAGTTAATAAATATCTCAGAATTATGTGTTGACACCAATAAGTAAATTAAGTTGTCCGGCTAACCTCTGGTTGGAAATTAAGGTAACAACTATAAATGTTCACCTTTCTCACACGGCTTACATGTAATATAACCGTTAACCTAATGTACGACGTGAGAGACCTGTCAAAAACGTCGGACTGCTGTAAAATCACATATTTTCGTGGGTATAAAATTTAGCAGATTTTGACGAAAATGCATTTCCGTGAGGCCATCAGTTCGTGGATTACAAAAAATTTATAAAAGGGTAAACCTATGCTCGGTATTGGGGAAGTAGATTAATCGTGGGGATTAGACTTCGTGGTCGAGTTCAACAACGCAATCAACGAAAATTCAACTCCCTCGAAAAATAATGATTTTACACTACCTTAAACGTCGGGATACCTTAAACTATAATTTGTAAATGACAGTGACTGCATGCGGAGTATAGTTTTGTTGTTACATTTTTTTCAAGCACAGTAAAACTGTACCAGGATATCAGATAGACGAATATACTGATTGGGTAAATTACAAAGTTTAAGGGATCGGTTTGAAATCAACAAAACACTAGTTAGTATTTTTTTTACAATAACATGTAATTTGAACAAAAACCCGATACGTGCTATTTAATGAACACGTCCCTCCAATCGCGTGAGTCGTAGCTTTACTTTTCTGAAGGAAATGTTTATAGAAGTGTATTCATTCAATCATTTATTCATACTGTTGGACTTTGAAATGAAGTTTTTTCCCGAGTCAGCGTAGGCGACGATGAATTACGCGAGTTACTGTAGGAGTACTACAGCCGTGTGGGTTTAATAACAATAAGAGTTTGAATGCTTACTATACGTAATGCAGCATTTATAGAGGATACAAAGTGGTTAATACATACGGATGTGTTTTTAAATTAACTTATATGTGGTCTGGATATATAAAAAAAACACGTGGACCTTTTAATATTGTTACACAGTAGTACATAGACCTGCTTTATATTATATGTAAGTACTTTAAATGCTTGTATTTTATAATATTGATATATGATAAATTATATGAGTACGAGGGGCGTTCGAAAAGTTTCGGGACAAGTGCTGTACACTTTTTGTTTCTTGATCTTTTTCAATTAAATGTTTTTATATTTGTAGCTCCATGTTTAATCTATTCATTACATAATGTACAAATTAATCTTGTTCCATTAGGACGATTTAGACTATAGCTATGTCAAACTAAGTTTCCTATGGGTTGCATAATATACATGGACTCTCAAATATAATTATTCTCAAATTTCACGAACTTACGTAGGTATATGCCTTTTTAACATTTTATTATTTTAATTATACACAAAATGAAGGCTAATTTATCTTGTTAATGAATGTGTGTATACTAGCATACAGTAAAATGAGTTTTAAAGGTGATGTCTCACGTATCGGCGTATTGCAAAAAAAATAGTTTTAAAGGTGATGTCTCACGTATCGGCGTATTGCAAAAGAAATAGTTTTAAAGGTGTTGTCTCACGTATCGGCGTATTGCAAAAAAAATAGTTTTAAAGGTGTTGTCTCACGTATCGGCACATTGCAAAAATGAGTTTTAAAAGTGATGTCTCACGTATCGGCGTATTGCAAAAAAATAGTTTTAAAGGTGATGTCTCACGTATCGGCACATTGCAAAAATGAGTTTTAAAAGTGATGTCTCACGTATCGGCGTATTGCAAAAAAATAGTTTTAAAGGTGTTGTCTCACGTACCGGCATATTGCAAAAAATAAAATACAGTAAAATGAGTGTTAAAATACATAATTCAAGTATTAAACAGAGCAAGGTGCATGTATGTACAATGTAATACAGAAGTTTTTTATTGTTCTCATTAATATTGTTGTATCCTATAATAACAACGCTACCAATATAATCAGTATTAAGGATGTAGAACCACTCGTGAACATGTTAAAGTACTTTGAAAAAAAACTCACTTACATTTCTATGAATCTAAATGATATCGCTTTTTGTAGTGTTACAATTTAAAAAATGTTAGGAATTGTTAAAATAGTTATAGACAATGAAATGGCAGACTTTAAATCAGTTATTATGTACGTGTATATATGCCAGGGCAGATGATATAGTGAACTATGCTTTCGTCATACATTATACTTTTAACACTGACATCGTGTTACAATCTCACAGCGTATAAATTAAACCACGGTATGACTCATTGGAATACTTTACAATGAATCTTGTATGACTTATTGCGAGCAAAAGCTTATAATGATTTCCGGTCACTGTATGACTTATTGGTAGGCTATACAATTTAACGTGTATAACTTATTGCGATAACCGGAAGTTGATTCGTCCACACACTGTGATTCTGGTATTGTGTAATAATGTAATACCCAAACCTGCAGGATACGTCATTAAATCAGTTTTAATGATGTCATATGGAGTATAAGAGTTGTCCCTAGGTATACTTTAAAATGTTTGTAAATCATGAAATATTCGTTTGATTGACACTAAAATGCTTCATGTTGCTAAATCTGTAAATTATTACACGAATAACTCCAATTTTCAACCGGAACAAAACTGATCGTTCGTTTGCATAGTTTCATATTAGGACCGTTTTACTGCTGTTTCTGTTGGCTGATGCCTTCCTTGTCATAGTACATGTATACATTTCACCATTCCAAGATGTAGAAATGTAAATTAAGAACGATAATCACTGATGTCCGTTTCTCTTATATGCCATCCGTTTTTAACGTTCCTTACATACCCGTTATAATATACAATGTATGCTTACTAAACGAGACTGGTTTAAGCCGCTGACTGCTTAATACAGGTACAGTACAACCTCACAAGAGCGGTCCTCCATAGATTTATGACCTCTTTGAAACGCCATGATAATTTTGTTCAAGAAGTAACTATTAACTATAAAGTTTACCTCTCAAGAGAAACAACCGCTGTACAACAACCAAAATTTATGTTTTCTAAAGGGCCTTGCTCTATTGAGATTTTAAGTGCAATAAGTTGTATCTAAATATAAACAAATATACTCAAATAATTATCTAAACTGACTGCCTATCTATCTTTATCAACAATGTAACTGAAGTCTATTTTGCCACTTAATACTGTATATGACAAATGTATTGTGTAATGTGTATGTTCACGCCTATGGCTTTTCGAAATTTGAAATAAACTATCTATCTTTTTACAAAAATGGCCGATTGTAATTTGATAATATTGGTTGCTGAAGACAGACGTTTGTTTGATTCAGGTGACCACTAACACAGGTTTCATTCAGGTGACCACTGACACAGGTTTCAGTCAGTTGACCACTAACAAAGGTTTCATTCAGGTGACCACTAACACAGGTTTCATTCAACCACTAACAAAGGTTTCATTCAGGTGACCACTAACACAGGTTTCAGTCAACCACTAACAAAGGTTTCATTCAGGTGACCACTAACACAGGTTTCATTCAGGTGACCACTAACACAGGTTTCATTCAGGTGACCACTAACAAAGGTTTCAGTCAGTTGATCACTAACACAGGTTTCATTCAGGTGACCACTAACACAGGTTTCATTCAACCACTAACAAAGGTTTCATTCAGGTGACCACTAACACAGGTTTCATTCAGGTGACCACTAACACAGGTTTCATTCAACCACTAACAAAGGTTTGATTCAGGTGACCACTAACACAGGTTTCAGTCAACCACTAACACAGGTTTCATTCAGGTGACCACTAACACAGGTTTCATTCAGGTGACCACTAACACAGGTTTCATTCAGGTGACCACTAATACAGGTTTCATTCAGGTGACCACTAACACAGGTTTCATTCAGGTGACCACTTACACAGGTTTCATTCAGATAAACACTAACACAGGTTTCATTCAGGTGACCACTAACATGTTTCATTCAGGTGACCACTAACACAGGTTTCATTCAGGTGACCACTAACACAGGTTTCATTCAGGTGACCACTAACACAGGTTTCATTCAGGTGACCACTAACACACGTTTCATTCAGGTGACCACTTACACAGGTTTCATTCAGGTGACCACTAACACAGGTTTCATTCAGGTGACCACTAACAGGTTTCATTCAGGTGACTACTAACACAGGTTTCATTCAGGTGACCACTAACACAGGTTTCATTCAGGTGACCAATAACACAGGTTTCATTCAGGTGACCTCTAACACAGGTTTCATTCAGGTGACCACTAACAGGTTTCATTCAGGTGACCACTAACAGGTTTCATTCAGGTGACTACTAACACAGGTTTCATTCAGGTGACCACTAACACAGGTTTCATTCAGGTGACCACTAACACAGGTTTCATTCAGGTGACCTCTAACACAGGTTTCAATCAGGTGACCACTAACAGGTTTCATTCAGGTGACCACTAACACAGGTTTCATTCAGGTGACCACGAACATAGGTTTCATTCAGGTGACAACTAACACAGGTTTCATTCAGTTGACAACTAACACAGGTTTCATTCAGGTGACCACTAACACTGGTTTCATTCAGGTGATCACTAACACAGGTTTCATTCAGGTGACCACTAACACAGGTTTCATTCAGGTGACCTCTAACACTGGTTTCATTCGGGTGATCACTAACACAGGTTTTATTCAGGTGACCACTAACACAGGTTTCAGTCAACCACTAACACAGGTTTCATTCAGGTGACAACTAACACAGGTTTCATTCAGGTGATCACTAACACAGGTTTCATTCAGGTGACCACTAACACAGGTTTCATTCAGGTGATCACTAACACAGGTTTCATTCAGGTGACCACTAACACAGGTTTCATTCAGGTGACCACTAACACAGGTTTCATTCAGGTGATCACTAACACAGGTTTCATTCAGGTGACCACTTACACAGGTTTCGTTCAGGTGATCACTAACACAGGTTTCATTCAGGTGACCACTAACACAGGTTTCATTCAGGTGACCACTAACACAGGTTTCATTCAGGTGACCACTAACACAGGTTTCATTCAGGTGACCACTAACACAGGTTTCATTCAGGTGATCACTAACACAGGTTTCATTCAGGTGACCACTAACACAGGTTTCATTCAGGTGACCACTAACACAGGTTTCATTCAGGTGACCACTAACACAGGTTTCAGTCAACCACTAACACAGGTTTCATTCAGGTGACCACTAACACAGGTTTCATTCAGGTGACCACTAACACAGGTTTCATTCAGGTGACCACTAACACAGGTTTCATTCAGGTGACCACTAACACAGGTTTCATTCAGGTGACCACTTACACAGGTTTCATTCAGGTGACCCCTAACACAGGTTTCATTCAGGTGACCACTAACACAGGTTTCATTCAGGTGACCACTAACACAGGTTTCATTCAGGTGACCACTAACACAGGTTTCATTCAGGTGACCACTTACACAGGTTTCATTCAGATAAACACTAACACAGGTTTCATTCAGGTGACCACTAACATGTTTCATTCAGGTGACCACTAACACAGGTTTCATTCAGGTGACCACTAACACAGGTTTCATTCAGGTGACCACTAACACAGGTTTCATTCAGGTGACCACTTACACAGGTTTCATTCAGGTGACCACTAACACAGGTTTCATTCAGGTGACCACTAACAGGTTTCATTCAGGTGACTACTAACACAGGTTTCATTCAGGTGACCACTGACACAGGTTTCATTCAGGTGACCAATAACACAGGTTTCATTCAGGTGACCTCTAACACAGGTTTCATTCAGGTGACCACTAACATGTTTCATTCAGGTGACCACTAACAGGTTTCATTCAGGTGACTACTAACACAGGTTTCATTCAGGTGACCACTAACACAGGTTTCATTCAGGTGACCACTAACACAGGTTTCAGTCAGGTGACCTCTAACACAGGTTTCAATCAGGTGACCACTAACAGGTTTCATTCAGGTGACCACTAACACAGGTTTCATTCAGGTGACCACGAACATAGGTTTCATTCAGGTGACAACTAACACAGGTTTCATTCAGTTGACAACTAACACAGGTTTCATTCAGGTGACCACTAACACTGGTTTCATTCAGGTGATCACTAACACAGGTTTCATTCAGGTGACCACTAACACAGGTTTCATTCAGGTGACCACTAACACTGGTTTCATTCGGGTGATCACTAACACAGGTTTTATTCAGGTAACACAGGTTTCAGTCAACCACTAACACAGGTTTCATTCAGGTGACCACTAACACAGGTTTCATTCAGGTGATCACTAACACAGGTTTCATTCAGGTGATCACTAACACAGGTTTCATTCAGGTGACCACTAACACAGGTTTCATTCAGGTGATCACTAACACAGGTTTCATTCAGGTGACCACTTACACAGGTTTCATTCAGGTGATCACTAACACAGGTTTCATTCAGGTGACCACTAACACAGGTTTCATTCAGGTGACCACTAACACAGGTTTCATTCAGGTGACCACTAACACAGGTTTCATTCAGGTGACCACTAACACAGGTTTCATTCAGGTGACCACTAACACAGGTTTCATTCAGGTGACCACTAACACAGGTTTCATTCAGGTGACCACTAACACAGGTTTCATTCAGGTGACCACTAACACAGGTTTCAGTCAGTTGACCACTAACACAGGTTTCAGTTAGTTGACCACTAACACAGGTTTCATTCAGGTGACCACTAACACATGTTTGCCTGTACGTTAGGTAACGATCTCGTGTGAATCACTAATAAGGTAGCGATGTACTGATAGATGTTGTTTGTTGTGATATGGTTTGGAGTCTGGTAAGGTATTAATAGAGATAACATCTTGTTAGTGAAAATTAATCAAACCCGGAATAGTTGCGATAGTTGAATAGTCGTCTCTCACGGTACGGTATCGTTTGTATCGTTAGGTTAATTAAAAACACAGTAACTATGTGTATAGAAAAGGAAACGATAAGGCATATATTAAGTGTATCACGGTACAGGAGTTAATTATTAATGATGAGGCATTGCGTAAGCTGTCTGGGTAGTTCAGACGGGAGTGCAACCCCTCCCCCTTAAACCAAATTAGGTCCCCTAAAATAATACAAGTACGTTGCCCAATGTACATTTGTTAGCTAAATAAATGGCATTGTTGTCATAACATTATAGACGCTCTTGACTCGGTAGTTAACATAACCTTTCGTGCGTGTGAAGTTAGCAGCTAGTTGCCAGTAGCCGATTCAATTTTTTGAATCGCGAATTGGCAAATGGCAGTTAACTTCACAATCCAATAGTATAAATTGGCTGCTATCCTCCAGTTCGCAGTTTCCTATTCCATAGCAAAAATCGATTAAACTGCCCATTGCCAATTCGCGATTCAAAATTTTGAATCGGCTACTGCGGCAACTGACATCTGGCTGCTAACTTCACGCACATTAATCTTTCTCTTAAACTATGACGGAATGACCAATTCTTATCGTAAGCGACGTACTATAGACAAACTCCAAACTCCAGAGCGTTTTTAAATAAAGTTTTCAGCACGCTTTCATCACAATTAGGTTGATTCAAATTGCCATGTAGCATGTGCTCGTACTACCGTGAAATCTTTATTTTTGAGGGAGTTAAATTTTCGTTGATTCCGTTGTTGAATTCGACCATGAAATCTAATCCCCACGATTAATCAACTTCTGAAATTCAGCAATGGGGTTTACTCCTTCATTTTCTGTAATCCACAAATTTACGACCTCACGAACATGCATTTTTATCAACATCCACAACATTTAATACCCACGAAAATATGTGATTTTATAATATGCGTGTGTATACTATTTTGGTCCATCTTAATGGACACACTCTCCGTATCTGATACTGGGTTTGGCAATATGATCAGGATATATTAGTTTATCTCTGCTGCAAATCATGCTTTGATAATACTTAGGCTGTTTGCGTGATTCAATGTACATGTGTGATACTACAGTACGTGTATCATTATAGATGATTACGTTTGTATGTGCACTTGTATATAGTCCATTTATTCAGGTCTGCCACTTGTATACAAACATTTAGCTGCAATATCATAACATTGTATTTTTATTATTCTATTCTAAATATCTTAATTAGAGAAAATGGAAATGAAACAATGCCTTATTCTCGAAACAACATACTTATGCACATGCTATCAACACAAATAGGAGAGTAAGAGCAATAATAGGAGAAATTGCAGCGTTTATGTACACAATGACATTATACTCTTCATATACTTGGAGGAGTAACATGATCTAACTGTCAAATTCCCCTTACTTTACGGATTTTGATATACAAAAATGTCGACATAACGAGTGTCGACATAACGAGTGTCGACAGTATACTGTTATTTTGATGTATACATTTTAAAGACGTTCGCATTGTATTTAATACGTGATCCATGTAAACAATGTCAAACTGAACCAAGTTTTTTTTCAGGATAATTAAACTAGCATAGTTTTACCTTCCCTAATTTGAAGTTTAAACTGGTTTTAGTCACGCAAACTTCTCATGTTGTGAGACATTATATTATCCTAATTATAAACGATTCAAGTCGCTATTTCTGTAATTTATCTTGTGGCTAGACTGATATATGATCTTAAGTTTCTGTCAAAATAACTTACAAAAAAAACATCAAATAAATTCTAATGGTGGTTGAAATTTAAACTTTAATTATTTTATTTTTTATTTTAATTCATGAAGTAGTAACACATTGGCGCTGATGTGCTGTCAACCATATAATTTCAAAAATATAATTATGCAACTTTGAACTTTATTAAATTAACATTAGGGTACAAAATCGGATATACAAATTGTGGAGACGTATGTACGTGCAAGAAAGGCAGCACTCAATAGAGATAGCCGAGCATAGAAGACAGGATTAACACAGCACATTTATACCAGGAAAATGAAACCACTGGGCTGACATAGCATCATGTTGTGCCGCTCTGAGCTGACATAGTGCTAACAGTGTGCCACACTGGGCTGACATAGTGCTCACAGTGTGCCACACTGGGCTGACATAGTGCTAACGGTGTGTCACACTAGGCTGACATAGTGCTAACAGTGTGCCACACTGGGCTGACATAGTGCTAACAGTGTGCCACACTGGGCTGACATAGTGCTAACAGTGTGCCGCACTGGGCTGACATAGTGCTAACGGTGTGCCGCACTGGGCTGACATAGTGCTAACGGTGTGCCGCACTGGGCTGACATAGTGCTAACGGTGTGCCGCACTGGGCTGACATAGTGCTAACGGTGTGCCGCACTGGGCTGACATAGTGCTAACGGTGTGCCGCACTAGGCTGACATAGTGCTAACGGTGTGCCGCACTGGGCTGACATAGTGCTAACAGTGTGCCGCACTGGGCTGACAAAGAGCAGTGAGTGGTCTGGAATTGTGCTGTATTGGGTTAGCATTGACCCGCGGTACTATTTACAATGTATTACCACGGAACCACATCATTGTTTTCAGCATTATACTACATGTATTTATTTAGCGATGCAAAAGTTTTGAATGGCTATTTAAGAGGCTTTTGATCATTCGGAACTATACAGTATACACACTAAGATAACACGACGACACAGACTATCACATCGATAGTATTAACGATGTACTTAAAATACATTTGAACGTTCTCAATTTGTTTCATTAACTATTCCATTTCATGAAGTGTATAGCTTAATTGCCAGGTAACCTAAAGATCATTTTACCCATCAAACTACCGTCACCATACCTTATTTAATTAACCGTGAAAAAGGTGCCGTGTTTGATTACAATTAGGTCACGTGTACCTTCTACAATCTTATCGTTCTCGTCAATAGTTATACGACAAGTATCTACTGTCAGTCAAACAGTTTCAAATATGTTGTTATACTGGTATAGAATATGTCTTTTATTTCTTTTAAAGTCACCATGTTTTATGTTGTCATTGTATAGTATGTTATCGCAGTCTTTGGTTATGTATATCGCTGGCTAAAAATGAGAAGGTCGTAAGTGCTCCTTATGACCTTATAAAAACCATACATATTTGAAATCTGCATCACAGGGCGCTTCTTATGAGTCTGTTTTCATGACAATCCAAACAGGTCATGTTGAACTAACTGAAGCTGAAAAAGCTTGTTTTTTCCATAAACAGGCAGTTTTTTTCTTGTCTTCTCAAAATAGCGTTTTTGTGCTTCTCATTCTAAGCCAGCGATACGACTCTAATGTTTCTATTTTTAATATCACCATGACTTTTGTAGCCATTGTCTATTATATTATCATAGTCTTGAGTCATATTCTTTATGCCTTTTATTTTTAAAGTCATCGTGACTTACTCGTATGTTGCCTTTATCTATATTACTACATGTATCACAGTTTCGGATCAAGTATATGTTTCAAGGTTTTTATTTTTTTAAAGTCAATACTGTCGTATATGATCTTCATCTACATGTATATGTGTTATTGTAGTATGTGTTGAAGTTTTTTTGTTTTTTGTTAAAGTCATTTTTATGAACAATGGAAACTACATCAGTATGTTTGACCAAATATTTGACATTATTCAGAATACATGTATACAACATGTATAACTGATTAGAGACCCTTTCCAAAGACCTAACTGTAATATATAGGTATTTGCTCGTTCTCCTTGCGGAAGTATTTTTTTTAAAATATCAGAAATAGTAATTAGGTTGTCTCCCTTAGTTTATTGAGAGTATCTTAAACTGACTTTCACTTTACTTGTGTGTACTCGATCACCAAACTCATATACGTTAAAATCGTTTGAAATATTTGTCTGAATGTTATATTTTGCATATCATGCAAGACTGACTTATAATAGTTCCGTTTGATTATTAAAATGAAATGCGGAAGAAGAAATAGAAAATTGGTCCAGGAATTACAATTTTCCTAAATTTGATATAGGTATATATAAATGATATAAGTGAGATTTGTCGTATACTGTTAAACCGTGGTTACATGTCACTTGTAATACACCTGTACTGAACACTCACCTGTTTTAAACTTTGACTGGTCGCTAAAAACAGGTGATGTTGTATGTTCTGTCTACTAGCATATTAAGTAGTTAATATTCATTTTTAAGCCGCATAAGGGTACTGTTTTATCAAAGCATTTACGGAAATCGTAAATTTACTTTCAAATTTGAATTCTTTATAATTATTCAACTGCTCCAAATTGTAGAAAGGGGATATGCAATGATTCATTTAATGGTCTCCTACAAACAATATATGTCCAATATTTGTAGATGTAAAAGCATTATAAGGAATTTTAAATTGAGTGTAAGTTTAAGATTTTCGTAAGTGCTTTGATAAAACAGTACAAGGGTGTGTATACTTGTAAACATGCAATAGATGAACTTGTTAGCTTTGACGTAGACATGGCAAATCATATCTTTGACTTATTCCAAGATGGCATTTTTTAACTTGTTCAAAAAATTTTCTGAGGTAAATTATAGATAATAAAGCTTAGTTATCTGACAGGTGTGTTACAATTATAAGATAATTTATCATTTTCTGGTTGCTGCAAGTGCATCTAAACTATCTCCATTAGCAGAGTGTACGTAAGTGCTAAATGTTATTGCATTACGGATAAAAATACTTGAGTTAATTATTGCTAACTGATTGCTGTTAGGATACTGACTGTGGTTGGTAGTATATGATACTTACTGGGTTAATATAGTTGATATGTTGTCTGTTCCTTTCCCCAGTGCACTAGTAGTAGCAGACATTGTCTTTCCCATTGCACTGGTAGTAGCAGACATTGGATTTCACATTTTACTAGTAGAAGCAGACATTGGATTTCCCATTGCACTGGTAGTAGCAGACATTGTCTTTCCCATTGCACTGGTAGACGCAGACATTGGCTTTCCCATTGCACTGGTAGACGCAGACATTGTCTTTCCCATTGCACTGGTAGTAGCAGACATTGTCTTTCCCATTGCACTGGTAGTAGCAGACATTGTCTTTCCCATTGCACTGGTAGACGCAGACATTGGCTTTCCCATTGCACTGGTAGACGCAGACATTGGCTTTCCCATTGCACTGGTAGTAGCAGACATTGTCTTTCCCATTGCACTGGTAGACGCAGACATTGGCTTTCACATTGCACTGGTAGTAGCAGACATTGTCTTTCCCATTGCACTGGTAGACGCAGACATTGGCTTTCCCATTACACTGGTAGACGCAGATATTGGATGTCACATTGCACTGGTAGACGCAGACATTGGCTTTCCCATTGCACTGGTAGACGCAGATATTGGATGTCACATTGCACTGGTAGTAGCAGACATTGTCTTTCCCATTGCACTATAGGTAGACGCAGACATTGGCTTTCCCATTGCACTGGTAGACGCAGATATTGGATGTCACATTGCACTGGTAGACGCAGACATTGGCTTTCCCATTGCACTGGTAGACGCAGATATTGGATGTCACATTGCACTGGTAGACGCAGACATTGTCTTTCCCAATGCACTGGTAGACGCAGACATTGGATGTCACATTGCACTGGTAGACGCAGACATTGGATGTCACATTGCACTGGTAGACGCAGACATTGGATGTCACATTGCACCGGTAGTAGCAGACATTGGCTTTCCCATATGTTGTCTTTCCTATTGCACTGTCAGACGCCGACCATGACTTTCCAATTGCACTGATAGGCGCAGATGTTGTCTTTCCCATTACACTGTTAGACGCCGACGTTGTATTTCCTATTGCACTGGTAGGCACATATGTTTCAATTCCTATTGCACTAGCAGGCACATGTGTTGCCCCATACATAATTTTCCATCGGTAAAGCGGAAAAAATAATTGTCAAAGCTCGAGTTCGAAAGTTTGTCTTTCGAAATATATATCAATCCTAAGTTTTAGTTGGATTGTGTTATTTTTCTTGCGCCCTATCAGCCCCTATTCGTTTACTTTTTTTTCTTTTTGTTGACAACCATCAAAAATCATTTGTGCAGCTGCAGAGTTAAACGATTTACCGTGATTCGTAAACGTTTTAGAACAGCTGAAACTAGGAGTTCAGCGGCGTTCAGTTTTGTGTTGGGCATTGTGCTGTGTGTTAGTGGTCTGTGTTATTTCTGTTTTCTGCGCTCGGCTGTTTCTGTCGAGTGTTGCTTTTACATGTCCGAACTTTCATTATCGTTTTGAACTTGAATGTGATAGAATAAGCCTTGGTATTTTGTGAATGGGTATTTAACATTTAGTGGGATTCGTATAGACGATCAGTTTGTGTCATCATTTTAATTCATACATGTACGCTATTAATTGAGGGGGCATATTGTATATGGACATCTTATACTGTTTAGTGGATTTGTGGAAATCTATTCGGCATATGCCTAATGTTTAATCATTAATATTCATGATTTAATGCCTTACAACGTATAATCATATTATATACATGTAGTAGTAGAGCACAAAAGACACAAAAAGCAGTATACCAATTGATAGCTTTGCATGAAAGTGCCCCCAACGAATTCTTGATAGCTTGTACAAATCGTTTCTGGGCGTCGCTACGAAATGTTGTATTAGGTCAGATTGGCGTTCTTTGTTAGCGTAAGTTTACTACCAATGCCTTGCCATGTCGTTATTCTCGAATTCCAGCGAATGCTCAGCACTCATGTATTGAAAATTACTCTTTTGAGGTTCATAATGACATTTTTTGAGAGCAAGAAGTTGTGGAATGTTAAATTGGTACTTTCTTGTTTAAATTAGTATATTTTATGCTATAATAGTAATTTATCAATCTGCACTCAAGTTCAAAAATTACACGTGTACAATGGCAAAGATAATGTACCAACTGTTATTTTTAACACTTTTATAACGGTTTCATCTAGCTTTGCAATGTGGCCTCCGTAGCTCAATGGTTATATTAAGCGCGCTTGACGTCTAATCTGGCGATCCGGGTTCAAATCCAGGTGGGCACACATATATGCCTGCCATATTTCAGCATAAAGCTGACTGGCAAATAAAGGCTATGCTCGGCATTAGCAATCTTAGACAAATAATAACTCATTATATTACATTTTAAATATTTGAGTGTTGAGTGTTTCAAGTGTAAGTATTCGTTCTTATTCCGGACCTGGGCTATACAGCACGGCTACGCCTTCTCTTCCTTCGACTTTATGATATTAATAATCTCCTACATTACAATGTAATCGCGTGTATGTCTATCATAAGCGTTTTTCATACTTAAATCCACATTTGTTATTAAAATTTTGTTTCGGCAATTTATGAGATACCATCTTATGACGCAAAATACTTAAATACTAATTAAAATTGTTAAAATAGAATGCACATAGGTGTTATCCGCTTACCGATATACTGGTATAATGGATTTCACGTGAAAGTATTTTCTCGGTTAAGAATGTTTAAATAATCAAAATACGCCGGCAACAAAATATGCATGCAAACTGCGTTCAACGCAAAAAAACTCAAATGGTATCGCTTGATCGTAATATTATGTCAAAACCTTTGCCCCGACACCCTGAATGCTGTTATTTTTGTACCATATCCACAGGTAAATGCATCATTGTTGAAGATTTTTTACAGAAATTGATTATATTAAGATGTATATATTTTACAAAAAATAATTCTTTTTTGTTGTTTTTTTTCAATGAAACAGTTACCTGCGGCCATATCGGTACTTCGAATATACACTTTAGGGTGGTATGTTCCAGATGGAATTATGTATGCGTCCATTACGGTATTCTTGTGTTCTTTTTGTGCGATTTTGGCGCCCTTAATTTACCATTCGGTGTGGTTTTTTACAATATTATAGCTCATCGGAGAAAACTCTAGCCTTATAAATAAATAAGCATGACTAATATAAACATTGCACGGTCGATTGACCGTTTGTTATCAGTGTAGATTGAATGAGTACTTTGTGTATGCATTATAGCGTGATTATGCACAAGATGGAAAAAAATGAACATCGAAAATGCATTTAATTTTCATTTTTATTTGTATACAATTTTAAAGGCTAGTGTTTTCATCGTGTGTCCACTGCAAAACTTCAGACATTGGTAGGGACTTGAATTGGACAGGTGGCGGTTTTTGTATGCTCTTCATTAAGTGCTCTTGTCGGACAATGTACAGTGGGACCGTGACGTTGTCTTATACAAATTGACAGACACATGTAGTGTAATGTACTTGTAACAATAATGGGGAGCAGTTTTTCTTGTGTCGGAATAATTTGATCAATGAGCGTTCACGTCATGGTTTTCTAAGGTCAAAACCACAACTACTTTCAGAATGCGGTCAACCGCATTGGTGCATTTTTTATATATACACAATAACCAATTAGTCGTGGCCTTAAAGCGGCAAAAATGGACACAAGTGAGACAAGTAAACGTAAATGCGTACAAATTACATACCGAGCCTCATACAGTACAATGATTGGTTTGTGCACCGTGTTTGGTGCGGGTAATCTGTGTCTATTTTTTTCAAATGTTACATAATGTAATTTTGGTGATAATTTTGTTTGGTCTGTCTGATAACAAGTGCTATGGAATGTAATGTGTCTGAATAATGCTTTGCTACAAGGTGCAAGTGATTTGGGATCATAAGTACTTGAACACGGAGTCACATAACCATTGGCCAATGAGTCACATAACTACTTGGTCACGGAGTCACATAACTCCTTGGCCAATGAGTAACATAACTACTTGACCAGTGAGTCACATAACTGCTTGGACCCTGAGTCACATAACTACTTAAACATGGAGTCACATTACTACTTAGCCAGTGAGTCACATTACTGCTTGGCCAATGAGTCACATAACTGCTTGGCCACTGAGTCCAATAACTACTTGGCCAATGAGTCACATAACTGCTTGAACACGGAGTCACATAACTACTTGGCCAGTCATGAGCCACATAACTGCTTGAACACGGAGTCCCATTACTACTTGACTCCCCACACATAAGATAACGTGGCGCGAGAAGGTCTCCGTGTGGCTGCATTACTGGATGATTAGACTTATTATAATTAATAAAAGGGGATTACTTGTTTAATTACTATGTACAGCTAAAAGCAAGATAGTTGGTTTTTAAGTATTTTGTAATTTGATTCACCACGCCAAGGTTTTTGCAGTACACCGGGGTCATAACATCTGTCAATGAACACCAGTTGTACTCCTAGGATGAATGTTGTTTTAATTACCACATCAACTCATTAACACTGACTTACGTGACAGGTTAATTAATTTAAATATAATTAATATAAAATAAATGCATAAATAATTGCATAATGTTTATGCCTTTCGTACATAGCAATTAGAATAGTAGATGTCGTCTACTGTTCTCTATAAAGGTGGGTAAGATATGACATAATTACAGCTGGTTTACAATGTCAAACTGTGTTTTAGCTTGACTCCATCACCCCTTGAAAAAGCCCTCTGTATTATTTATGAAAACGGCATAAAACGTTGTGATTGAATTAATATACATTAAATATTATTTGTGTTTGGTGGTTATATTCTATTTATGAAAACGGCATAATATTATACTATATTATATATTGCATCGCACAGACAATCCAAAGCCACAGCTCCATACAACCCACGCAAGAGACCGACATAGAACGAACCATCCCCATCCCTAACAAAGATATTTGAATTTCGTTCATAATAACAATTCAGGGAGGTAAAAATGTGTACGTTATATTTGACATGAGGAACGTGCATATATTGTTTATATATCAAGGATAGTCAATAAGCGGAGTACTTTCAGGTTGAAATTCTAGATAATCATTTATAAAATAAAGATAGTTTATCATTATTTAGAATATAACCTACAATATGAGCCAATGAAAACGCCGCATTTTCGCGGTTAAATGAAAATTTAATCATTAAAATTTTCTCTTCACAGACTTGACGTCATGCGTTGGCGCTATATCTATCGGCCAATCAGAATGCAGAATGTTATATTCTAAGTTAGTTAGAACATATTAAGTAAATTTTAATGACTAAAAAGGCCTCGCTTCGCTTCGCTCGCTCCGACCTTTTTAATCATTAAAATTTACTTAATATGTTCTAACTATAACTTCTACATTTGTGTGCTTATAGACGAAATGTGGCTTCAGAAAGTCGTGTCATGATGTCATAGGTGACGTAATAGATCGTGCCATGATGTCGTAGGTGACGTCATAGATCGTGCCATGATGTCATATGTGATGTCATAGACCAGTGTTTATATTGCACCTCGTACATATTCGCCGCTTATAAAAAAAGCCTAAATGTAAATTATAGAAATATATCAATTGTTAAATTTGAAGACTAAGTTAATGTGTTCGCAGCGAGAACTCAATGAACAGTACTGTAAAATCACATATTTTCGTGGGTAACTTTCGTGGATGTTGTTAAAATGAATTTTCGTGGGGTCATAACTTTGTGGATTTACAGAACATGAAAGGGTAAACCCATGACTGAATTTCAGAAGTTGATAAATCGTAGGGATTAGATTTCGTGGTCGAGTTCAACAACGAAATCAACGAAAATTCAACTCCCTCGAAAAATAATGATTTTACAGTATTTATCAGAAACAAGGATGAATTAATTCAATCACCACAATCTTTTATTCAAAGATATCTAAAGTTGTTGATTGAACGTTATTTCGGCTTGAGTATATTTATCGTTGGGAACTGGCTCGGTGGAAAATGCTGAATATTCCGGCAACTAATGACTGCCTTCAGCGTGTAACTGCATTCCATTAAAGGTGCTGCCTCGAGTATTGGGCTATTGTAAAAGTAAAACAAAATAGAATTGTCAAATTGTCGCGAAAGTTTGGTATAGTTGCCTGTATATCAAATAAACAACCATACTGACACACAAAAACTTGCAAAACATCGGCATTATTTTATATTGTATTGTTTTGTATTTTACATCAAAAATTCTATAGGGTCTTAATGCCCTAGCGATTTAACACTACTATCGCTTTGATTGCCAGACATGTGTTTTCATTCAATGAAAACGAATTGCAAAACGGCCGGAATACCTTACTGGTGTTTACGCTGTAGTTTGTTGATGTTTCACTTTGATCACGTGTGAATTACCCATTCACAAAGCATGTTGGTAGGAAACTCTGTGCTATTTTTAAAAAAATGTCGAGTGGTCGATATGGAGAGTGGTTTAAATTGCTTATTTGCAACAAATCTTTCATAATATTATAGCAACTTTCAATGGCTTTCTTATACATAAATACTTGGTTAGTTTGGAAAATTACGTCATACAAATAATTTAGTCTGATCTCTGAGTTAGCACCTTTAACATTGATAAACACGACTTGGTGAATAATTTCATCTTTCATTGAAGCTCGTCCTTGAAGAAAATTGATGAAATCTCATTTTAGATATTATCTGGCTCCTGTTTGTGATTTAATGCGAATTTATTATTAGCTGTTGATATTCATGTTGATATAACACGGAGAATTTCATCTGATCTTGACCTTTATGCATTAATAAGTTACAAACCGCGGTACCATTCGAAATACGGGTATTTTGTCAACATTATCCCTGCTTCTAATTATTTTGCCGTAACAGAAACTAAACCATACATGATTTTTCCATTGAAAGCCCTGTAATTGCCATACTTGGCTACTATACGTGCTTTCTCGTAATCGCTTGCTTTTCAGTCCAATATCAAGCGTTCCTTCTCAACTCAGGTCTTATTATTTTTTTTATTCTAGACAAGTAACGAGTTGATGTAAAAAGAAAATAGTCTGGCTGTTTTTTTAAACAGTCTGACCACTATACCATAGCGGTAAGTCTTCTAATAACGTTGATGGAATGATGCAAAGATCTAATAATACTGCATGCTATTTTGCATTTTCTCTAAGCTTTCAACTGAGAGTCCAGTCAGTGTGTTTAAGTCTTTGAATAATGGTATACCTTGGTATTGGGGGAAACCCCGGTATCTTTTTCATGGTGGTACCCAGCCTTAGTAAACTCATTTTAAAACACTTGAAATTTATTTTGAAATCAATTCATTATCTACATCCTCCATCGGTTTACAATATGTATTTTATTGCTATAAATTTAACTTGGATACGAGAATTAACACATTCACTAATGCTTCGGGCAACGTAGAATCTGTTTAAATGAAATTAATGCGGAAAATAAATAACTATTTACGAGTTTTCCCATTATATTGGGAAGCCGTTCACGAGTAAAAAATGCGTTTTTGTGAATTGTTTGAAAAAAAATTACGACAACAGAGGCAAAATAGTCAATAGCAATTCCATTAATTGTAGTTCTAAATTGTAATTTAATTGGCATTGTAAATTTCCATTACTCTCATTTCACCGTCATTTGATACAGAATTAGTTGTGTTCGTGTTTTTTTCAATAAAATGAAGCTCACTTCGGTTGACACATAGACAAGGCACGAGTTTGGGGAAGAATATTTATTTGAAATGGAAACTATTTTATTGGATACGGCTTGTAATATCTCCTAATTACGGTTGTAATTCTTATGTAGCGTTACGATGGTCTCGAATGTTGACGCTAACAAAACGACTAGGAATGGTGATTAGGTGTTAAGTAATTGTTAATTAAGCCTTGGGTATCAGTTTTGAAAGTTTTATTCAAGTTTTATTAGCAAAATCGGCAAATGATATTCCTTTGTCAATTAACAATTTATAATTCCCGGTCCAGGGATTCTACAAGGAACCAGGGATTCCATTTGACCCTGGAATCGACCTGCCTTCGTCCATGGACTTCTCGAACGATGCATTTTACCCTCATATCTTTACGATCGGTGTATGACAATCTGTTGTTGTTGGTAGAGCTTTGACACTTTTGCTATCAAATTTTACAATCGTGTAACAAAATATCAAAACGATCCCTTGGGATTCTGTTCCTAGTCGAGCCCCCTGATGGAGAACATTAGTATTTATGAAATTCAATTGTAATAGAGTCCATATTTAAATTTAGATAAATTCATTAATTACGTGGTATATTTGCATTATTATTTTGAAACAGTCACGCAGCATATAACCTTAATTGTGTTTTGTGATTGACAGTCGTATTTTATATTATTGTTAGATCAAAGGTTTTATGTTTATCATAATGGGAATCGTCGCCCGTTTAGATGGATCAAGATGCAGCATTTAATGCATATGTACTGTTGATAAAATGCCTAGGTTTGTTATCAGGTCTGTGTTTGGAAAATGCGGATTTCTGGTTTCAGGAATTTCTGGATTTTACCACATTATAGAACTTTAGAACCCACGCCTTACTTTGATCGAGATCCGTGATTGATATTATACGCATTAATTTCCCAAGTTTCACCAATTTAAATTAATTAAAAAAGTGATTTAACTTTTTAATTATTTTTTCATGGGAATTTCCCGGATGCAGATTCGAGTTAAATGCATTACGTCACTAATTATATCACAATTTACTGCGGTTGACAGCGATAATGCAGCTTTATAGGCGCTTCTGGTCACAAATTCCCCAGAATTTAATGACATTTTTACCAAGGTTGTTGTTACTGTTGACAGTGGGTTTGCTAATGACATTCATTATGCTTAATTTGT
This sequence comes from Spisula solida, assembly GCA_947247005.1. NCBI lineage: Eukaryota > Metazoa > Mollusca > Bivalvia > Venerida > Mactridae > Spisula > Spisula solida. The sequence continues at coordinate 15,999,297 of OX365952.1, read as the reverse complement.
GAATTCTGTTACATCGTGTGTTTTCTCTGAAACGTTTCAGTGTTTTTTCAACAACGTTATGTGAACCAATAGCAACATAATGAATATTCATTGACGACAATTAACACATCAATTAAATATTTCTGCCGTTTTAATTGATATATAACACCAAACATGTAATTTCCTTTTTCATTCTGGTTGACACTGAACATGCCGACAAGAGGGTATCCATTACACGTGTTTCTTTGTCTCTCAAAAGAGTTTTGCCGTCTTTATATAATATGAACTAAGGCATTGCCTAAAGGGGATTCTATCATCCATTGATACTATATCAAAATAACTCATTACAGTTATTAGTGAGGGGCATCTTCACAGTATGGTTGTTCATACAGTTTGTATTTATTTTACATTTCATGAAATTCAGATAGAATTTTAATAACTCAAGGAAAATTGACTAATACAACAAGAGGACCATTGGCTCTAAAGCGCTCACCATATGACCAGCAGTTTAGGCAGAATCAGTGACCTGGTGACCTAGTTTTTGACCCCAGATGACCTAGTTACGCACTTTACCTAGATTGCAAAGCGACAAACATTGTGACCAAGTTTCATGTAGATTAGGTAAAACATGTTCACGAGTGCTCAGGTGAGCTAAAAACTTGACGGACATCATCACAGTATGAGCGTTCCTATTCATTTTAAGTTTCATGAAATCATACCAGCTATTTACAAAGAAATGAATGTGAATGGATGGGCAGAGTGAATTATTCATTAAATCAAGGGCAATAACTCTAAAGAAAATTGTCCAATAACAAAACTTGACTGGCATCATCTTAGTGTGAGCATTCATTTTCGTTTTAAGTTTCATGTAATTTTACCGGCTAGTTACAAAGAAATGACTAAGAAAGGACGGGCGGAGGTAATTCTTCAATAAATCAAGGGTGACAACTCAAGAAAATTGACACACAGAATGTGTGTTCATATTCATTTTAAGTTACATGAAATTCTTCCAGCTAATTACAAAGAACTGAATGCAAATGGACTGGCGGATGAAATTTTTCAACAAATCAAGGGCACTAACTCTAAGGAAAATTTACCAATAATGATAACTTGACAGTCATCATCACAGTAATTGGGTGCTCATATTCATTTTATGTTTCATGAAATTCTACAAGCTAGTTACAAAGAAAGGAATGCGAATGGACGGTCAGAGTGAATTATACTGTAAATCAAGGGTAATAACTCTTAAGGAAAATTGACCAACTTAAACAAACTTGACGGGCATCATGACTTTTTTATTTTAAGTTGCTTAAAAATGTACCAGTTAGTAGAAAAATGGCTGCAGACGGAAGGACAGACAGAAATATTTAATAAATCAAGGTAAATGACTGTCAAAGGAAAAACACCTGGCAGGCATCATCAAAGTACTGTATAGTTGTTCATATTTATTTTGATTAAGTTCCATGAAATTCTACATGCAAGTTACAGAGAAATGGCTGTTGATGGCGATGCGTCTTTGTAAGCCGTATGGCCAGTCCACACGCACATTACCCCAAGTGCCGGAGTAAAAGTTAAGCATTACATAAGTTCAGTGAGTCACAATGTAACTATATAGACTTCACATAATCTTCCTTTTTTGCAAAAATAATCGCGATTATTGTACCTAGTTGCTCTATTCGCTTAATGCAGCCACCCCCCTGTCAAAAAGTATTAGATTCAGAATTTCTCGCACATTGCTGTTAAATTAATTCTGTTATACTGGAAAACGGGTTTTATCCTGTAATGTTGATATGGTCAGTGACAAACCGTATCTGCAGTTATAACTGAACTACCTTTTAGGAGACCCCTAAGGAATCAAAATGATAATGAGCCAGAATATGGTTTTAAGAACAGTGTGTTTTTAGCGCTTTCTTGAATGACGACTAGAGCTGTCATTGATACGACCCAAGGCATATCGATGATTCCAATATATAGGAAGACAAGCATCGGCGATACATCGTTATACAGTTACACATATAGACAGGGTTCTCGGTAGGATTTTGAAGTAGGAGTCCCAGGACTCCTTCTTAGCAAAATGTTGGAGTCCTATAATAGACGAACAAGAAACAGGCCTTTCATTCAATGATCCCTTTTTAGCCATTCTACACTGTACATGTTGGGTATATATTCAGCTTTGAGATAGCACCTTTGGTTAGAGTTTAGACTTGACCCATTTTTACAATTTGTGAACTTACATTTTAACAGAGGGACTGTTTTGTGCAGGAAAAGGAGGATTTTCGGTGGTTCCATTCATTTACCCAGGTATCGGTTCTCGATATCGACATTACTCGGTAATTAAAACCCAATTTTCCGGATCCGGAATTTCACGGTCAGGGGGTTAGCGAGCAATAAGCGGTATAGCGGGAGTGTATATTTTTTCTTTTTCAACGTTTAAACATGAAAAACATATAAAACAATTATTGCACATTATCAATAAACATCTTAATTTTATAAACTTTAGCAAGAATTAATCAATTATCTGAAAAAATGTTCAATATTTGAAATATTGCATTTTATTCTACACTGTCGCTTTCGAAGCTCTATACCGATGGTGAGAAAATATACGCATTTTTCAAGTTAATTTAAACATATTATTGAGGCAAAAATATTGTCAGCGAGGTCGTAAAATAATGTTGTCAATGTGTTTAAGTAAGACTTTATTCAAATTCTTATCTTTTGGCTAAAATAATCGCGATTTTTGTACCTAGTTGCTCTATACGCTATATCAGTTTCCCCCTGACGTACATTCAGAATATCTCGCACATTATCGCTCAATTAATTCCGTAATCCCAGACAACGGGTTTTAACCGGTAATGTCGATATGGTGAATATTCTAAAATGTGAATCGATAATCGATTGGTTAAAAATATTGTTGATACCGCTTAGGTCAATGACAGCTCTTATGATGGCACCACACCGGAGGTCACATGGCAGCTACATACTGTAATGGACAGTCACAGCAGAGCGACAGATGAATACCGATCAACACGACAGAAACTTTGTTAAACGCGGGTCAACCAACACAGACCTTAACTGGATCTGAGGGTTCTTTAAAGGGTCTTGGGACATCTGTCACTTTTTCGGTCTTGTTATGTCTTTTTTTTCCAAAAAAACTTTCTTATAAATAATCATAAAAGCACTCATGAAAAGTTACATTGTTTGTATTTTGGTAAATTCTCATATTTTTTCACGGAGATCTGTATTGACAAACCAGCAGTAGACAGTTGTCCTACATTATAAGATCAATTAACATGGTCATCTAACACAAAATGATTGTTGATAATTAATTCACAATAAATGGTTGATTGTTTGTTGTTGACAATTTGGGTACGAACAAATTTGGATACGCTTCGTTTATCAAACTTTATGATGCAAATTAGCATCGAAAGTTGATTTCTTTGTTTACCTACGCCAAATATGTGTATAAAAGACAGTTTTCCTTGTTTAAAACAAGTACTTTAATCGTATAAGCAGTTATTTTAACGATTGTAGGCTGTACTTACTTGACAGCAGTCGAATGAAACAACTTCTTCCGTTTGCGAGGGACAGTCTAAAATGCTAACCGACCGCCTTTATCTCGCGCGCTAGCATTCTTACCTCCCCTATCGCGTTTAATGTTGTGTAAGCTGGCCTTCGGTTATCTCAAGGAACATTTTTAAACATCATTAGAAAATAAAAGATAATTTATTAACAACAAAAATATTTTTTTAATGAGTTTGCCAATTCCATTCACGTCTTCAGAGTACCCCGAAAAAACACTTCCTGTACACACAAATCTCAATCGAACAGGGGTGACCAAATTTCGGATGGGTTAAAAACCCGCAACACGTACAATGCCGTCTTGGATTTTAATCGAGATGCCTTCGGCATCTCGATTAGAATCCCTACTACTCAAAGTTTGAAAGGGGTCAAGAAATCAATATTCACGTCCGTCGTACGTTTAACTGAACAAACACGATTACGTTTGCGTAAACGCAAACGTCTTGCAAATATTAAACTATCATCTAATCTGTTGTAAATTTTGAAGAAAAAAATCATATGATGCATTAGGTAGTCATAATGACGTCATTTTGCAGGTAAATGATAAGCCCCGTTGGTAGGGACCAAAGTAGCAAGAGTAACATGGAATATTAGTTTCCTTTTCTATTCCCATATTGTGCAAGACCCAAAATGCCAAAACAGACGGACCGCATTCTGCGATCACAGAGGCTTGAATACAGTACATACATTTGAGTAAGGTTGGGCTTATCAGCACTTATATATCAAATTTTGAATCAATATTTATTTGTTTACAATATTGCAGATGTAGCGTTATGTTTTATGACAGCTGGCTTAAGTTCATCTTATTCTATTTGCAGAATATTCACAAGGGAAATTAAATTCCTTGACCCTTATCAATCTTTGAGTAGTAAATTTGCATTCTCATACGTCAGTTACACAAATTCCCTTATATGGTCATAAGCAGCAACAAGTGTTGCTGTTAATATAGATAGATAGATAGATAGATAGATAGATAGATAGATAGATAGATAGATAGATAGATAGATAGATAGATAGATAGATAGATAGATAGATAGATAGATAGATAGATAGATAGATAGATAGATAGATAGATAGATAGATAGATAGATAGATAGATAGATAGATAGATAGATAGATAGATAGATAGATAGATAAATGCTTTATTTCTTTAGTATATATAATATAGTTGGTATCATGTTGCTAGTTGTTGTCTTACGCACAAACACAATAAATCAAGCACTGTGTCTGTATTAATCAATACGATAGCAAATATTAATTGTGTATAGCACAGAGTTTTTGACAGGATCCTGACCTTTATGTATGAATATATTACAAGGTTTTTGCGTTGAATATATAAATTTCCGCGAGCAAATCATGCAGTCCTTTAAATTTGTGTTGGTATTATACCTCGAGTGTTTTCGTGATGCTCCCGGCTTGTGAAAACATACAACCGAGGTTAGGCATATCAAAAATAAAATGCCGAGCATAGCCTTTATTCGCCAGTCAGCTTTCTGCTGAAATATGGCAGGCATATATATGAGTGGCTCCGCCCCGATTTGAATCCGGTTCGCCAGATTAGACGTCATTGAGCTACGGAGGCTGCCACAGAAGCTGTAACATTATGCTAATAAAAGGTCGAGCGTCATGTCAAATTCTCCGTAGTATACAACGATTGCATCTTCAACGTTGGTTGATGAAATATAACTAATTTGCTGCGGATGAAAGACAATAATTCTGCACGCAGTCTCTGTAAGCGGAGAAATAAGATCCATATCATTGCGCAAAAGTTATTGTTAACCTTCAATTGCATCTTGACAACATTAATTATGTGAAAACAACAACAGTAACAATTGCAATGTCATGCGTTTTAAGTTTTTTTCTCCGTTTCCTAGAAACGGAAACTTTAGACCTACGTCTGAGTTGATAGAGTAACGAGAATCTGGTTGCACGTGGGTGTTATCGTAATGAATAGGTGGTGCATGTCTTTGTGCATCTTAAGTTAGATATGTATCAATTAAGTCTGACATAAGTTGCAAACATTGAGCCCGTTTTATCAATACTCTTACAGAACGTTGATCCGTCAGTGTTGATAGAATACGATACAAAACCAACACAAACCCAATGATATGTTCTTGATTATTTCAGGTAAATTGTTGGTGTTTGTTTACTCTGAAAACAATACGAAGCTTTCGCTGCTCTTGAAGAAAACAAAGTGAGACTTCGTGTAAGTTATCTTTCCTTTTATCTTTTTATATAATTATCTTGAAAAAACAGAAATATGTATATGCTCATTTTGCTGAATGATCTGGGGGTATTTTGGATGAATTAGAAATGTCTAAAAATACACTTTAACTTGCTCCTGTTTTGTTACATATAAATTATATGTAAAATGATAAATGATAAATTAGAACTATTCACAAACCCGCTCACATATTAAGAAATCTAAGCCAATTTGTTGGCTAATTGGCGAAATTGTCTCCCTTATTAACAAGATACAAGTATATTGTATCCTTATTGACACCTAATCGGGACAATGCATTTGAAATGCAGTTATGGACCACGGACGATCTATAGAGATGCACTCGAATGATATCCGTACGATGTTCGTACGAGTTTAAGAAAATTCGTACGATGCTAGCATGAGCCTTCGGTGTCCGAAGGGCCTCTGTACGGACGCCGTGCGAGTTTGGCAAAATCAACTCGTACGGAGCTCGTAAGGAGCTCGTAGGGCAAATGTGCCGTTAGCATAACTGAACAACACTGATAAAGAAAACGTTGTTCAAATATGAAAATGTCATCTTATCAGGTGTTACATTCCAAAATTATCTGGTGTTTAAATTTGGTATTGATTAACATAATGTCAAGGCAACTGATAATCCTTATATGCTGGGACCAAAGTGACAAGAAAAACTCGAAATAGTTTGTCCCTTTTCCATCCTCATATTGTGTAAAACCCTACTCAAATGATTTACCCCAGAAATACGCAACGAGAGGATTTTCTTTCAATATTTTAAATCCACGAATTTAAGAAATCGTCAAATGACAACTTTACCAAAATCTGCGACATGTAATGATTTAACAGTATTTAATAACATTCATGAATATCTTGTTTACATAAAGTGTTATTGGCCCTACCGCAAAAACAAGCAACACATGAAGAAATCCCCATCTTGCAAAAAATATTAAATGTTTAAATGACGCACACTGGTTTAGCATATATTATCTACGCTTAAATGTATTGAATTATGTATTAAAACATGAATTTGACATTTAAATTTCAGTCGGGTCACCTTGGCGTTATATCGATTTCCCTCTGGTTGTCTAAAACCCCCCTCTTTTCTTATTTTATCGAACATTTATACAGGAATGCTAATTTATTGAACACATTTTCACATTTGATTTAATATTCCTACTGCAAATCCCAAATTTTATCCGTTTGATTAGATACTCTTTTCAAATAGACGAGCTTTAATTTGCATAGAAGGCAGCAATTAAGTCAACGAGTATATATAAATATTGTTAAGGACTTTGGCTTTTTTTAAGAGATATTAATGACCCTATAGAATATCGCCAAGATCTAGGTTTAAGAGAATTTTAAAATTGACACCAGATACATAATGTACTTCGATAAATTATTGTGACCTCGAAAATATTTTTCAAATAGCATTCATTTGATACTTATTAGTCATGTAACCCAGTTAAAATACAAATGTACTATTAGTGAGGCTTATAAACATGTACGTATTTCATTCGTCATTGTCCGGCAAATGTACGTATTTCATTCGTCATTGTCCAGTAAATGTACGTATTTCATTCGTCATTGTCCGGTAAATGTACGTATTTCACTCGTCATTGTCCGGTAAATGTACGTATTTCATTCGTCATTGTCCGGTAAATGTACGTATTTCATTCGTCATTGTCCGGTATATGTACGTATTTCATTCGTCATTGTCTGGTAAATGTACGTATTTCATTCGTCATTGTCCGGTATATGTACGTATTTCATTCGTCATTGTCCGGTAGATGGGTATACATTTATCATCGCAATTGTTTTGCAATACAATGTAGTAAAATAAAGTATATGTTTTCTTCGCTCTACGGGAAAAGTAACTCTATTATGTATACCATTTTATTGCGGTTATACGCGGCAATATAACTAATCAGAACGGTCCGTATGTACGGCATTTGTCGCTGAAATGGCCGATATGATCCGATTGATCCGATACATAAGAGAGTTATCCCCCTTAATACTCTCTAAAAGAACATTGGTCCTACCATGCGGATTACTCTGTTTATATTCCCGTTCTGTTACGACAAAATTATATATAGCTTAAACTAATTTGCATAATCCGCTGGCTTAGAATGAGAAGATTTTGAGAAAACAATAAAACATGTCTGAAAACTACTCTTTACTTATGGAAAACAAGTTTTTTCAACTTCAGATTAGTCCACATCTGACCTGTTCTGATTTTTATGAAAATAAGTTCATAAGAAGCACCTTTTGGTGCAGATTTTAAATACGTATGGATCTGATATGGTCGTAAGTAGGGACTTTCTCATTCTAAGCCAGCGAATTATAATCATCAAAGTTTAGACGAATATAGGAACCATGCCATCTAGCCAATGTCGAAAGGCAAGGACTACTAAATCAATTACCTTCATTGCAGAACAGAATGATACCCTTTAGAAATACTGGTGTTAGAAAGTACAAAACTTGAAATGTTGTTTATATTGTCGAACATATTACCTAGAGGAGTGTTTTCGTTTATCTTGTATTTATTTACCACCTCTAAAGTAGTAAACGTGTGTTCTTGTCTGATTCCTACATTCAATTTTGAAGTTTTCTAAGATCTGATACAAGTTTGATTGCATTATTTTCACAATTTGCTGACATGTTTCATGTTGGTTGTAAATTGACGTTATCGCTCATTTCTCCACAGTTGTATATTTGTGGGTAATATTCGAGTTTTTGTTATTATTTGTGTTGCTTTTGTAAAGAAATATTTGTAAAAAAACGGATACATAAATATACCTTTGGAATTTTGGGCGACTCGCTTCAGGTCAACTCGTCGTTTCGCCGGAAATTACCGACAACCACAACGCAAAAACGTTTACGTACATGTACGTGACAAATCAATAGATCCGTCCGCCGTACATAACTGAACAAAAATCGTTGAAACCCGAGAGAAATAAACAGACAACAAACATATTTTCTTGCATATTGAAGGATTTTTTTATCGCCTGCTCAATAAAAAAGACTAGTCCTAGACACCATTTATTGGCATGTCAAGGGGTTTAAATAACGTTTTCATTGACATATAATTTATTAACGTGGCATAGTATTCTAGAAATGTGTACACATATCATCAAGATAAATTAGATGTTAGAAAGCTGACCTTGTGATATGTGCTCGATAAACCACAAGCGGTAGACAGACAAATCTGGTACTAGTATTTGCGGTTTCTTAGAGATACTTCATATCACATTATGTTTGCGTTATTTTATTTTCGCGATGTTTGTACCTGCTTTTTCGCGGATTCATGAATTCTAGGTCGAAGAATTCATGATTTGTGTTCATGTTATGAAAATATGTTTACTGCTTAGTAAAAAAGTCTCGTCCTAGACACCATTTATTGGCATATAAAGGGTTTTAAATAACTTTTCAATTGACATGTGATTTATTAACGTGGCATCGTATTCATAAATTCGAGTAAAACTGTACATGTCCAGTATTTCGAAAGTAAATATAGTTGAATATTTTGTCAGCGGACCTAAGATGCCGTCTGGTATCCGGAATTCTGGGAGTCCGGTTTTGCGAAAGCTTTTTTAGTTGACTTAATAAGGAGAAAATTTGGGACTAAGAAATCGTCTGACTTTATGGGAATTCCGGTTTTCAGGGAGTCCAGTTTTCAGTACCGCCACTTTTGCTATCAAATGGTACAATCGTGTAACAAAATTTCTAAACGACCCTTTGGGATTCTATTCCTGGTCGAGCCCCCTAATGGTAAACATTATAATTGATGAAAATCATTTTAATAGAGTCCATATTTATATTCAGATTTAATCACGTAGTATTTGCATTATTGTTTGAATCAGTCACGCAGTATATAACCTTAACTGGGTTATGTGATGGACAGTCGTATTTTATATTATTGTGAGATCAAAGGTTTTATATTTATCATAATGGGAATCGTCGCCCGTTTAGTTGGATCAAGATGCAGCATTTAATGCATATGTTATTTTGATAAAATGCCTAGGTTTGTTATCGGGTCTGTGTTTGGAAAATGCGGACTTCTGGTTTCAGGAATTTCTGGATTTTACCACATGATAGAACTTTTGAACCCACGCCTTACTTTGATCGAGAACAGTGATTGATACTATACGCATTAATTTCCCAAGTTTCACCAATTTAAATTAATTAAAAAAGTGATTCAACTTTTTAATTATTTTTTCATGGGAATTGCCCGGATGCAGATTCGAGTTAAATGTATTACGTCACTAATGATATCACAATTTACTGCGGTTGACAGCGATAATGCAGCTTTATAGGCGCTTCTGGTCACAAATTCCCAAGAATTTAATGACAATTTGACTAAGGTTGTTGTTACTGTTGACAGTGGGTTTGCTAATGACCTCCATTATGCTAAATTTGTGAATTATGTTACTTCGTGTGTTTTCTTTGAAACTGTTCAGTGTTTCAACAAAGTTATGTGAACCAATAGCAACATAATGAATATTCATTGACGTCAATTAACACATCAATTAAATTTTTCTGCCGTTTTAATTGATATATAACACCAAACATTTAATTTCCTTTTTTATTCTGGTTGACACTGAACAAGCCAACAAGAGGGTATCCATTACACGTGTATCTTTGTCTCTTAAAATAGTTTTGCCGTCTTTATATACTACTCAAAGTTTAAAAGGGGTCAAGAAATCAATATTCACGTCCGTCTTACGTTTATCTGAACACACCCGATTACGTTTGCGAACATGCAAACGTCTTGCAGATATAAAACTATCATCTAATCTGTTGTAAATTTTGAAAAAAATCATATGATGCATTTGGTAGTCATTGTCATAATGACGTCATTTGCCAGGTAAAGGATAAACCCTATTGGTTAGGACAAGGTGGCAAGAGAAGCATGGAATATTGATTTCCTTTTCTATTCCCATATTGTGCAAGACCCAAAATGCTAAAACATACGGACCGCATTCTGCGATCAAAGAGGCTTGAATGCAGTACATACATTTGAGTAAGGTTGGGATTATCAGCACTTAGATATCAAACTTTGAATCAGTATTTATTCGTTAACAATATTGCAGATGTAGCATTATGTTTTATGAAAGCTGGCTTAAGTCCATCTTATTCCATTTGCAAAATATTCACAAGGGTAATTCCTTGACCCTTATCAATCTTTCAGTAGTAAATTTGCAATAGCATACGTCAGTGTCACGAATGCCCTTATATGGTCATAAGCAACAACAAGTGTTCCTGACTTGTTGCTGTTAATATAGTTTGTATCATGTTGCTAGTTGTTGTCTTATGCACATCCACAACAAATCAAGTACTTTGTCTAGATTAATCTATACGATAGCAAATATCAATTGTGAATAGCACGGAGTTTCTTGGCGGGATCCTGACCTTTATGCATGAATATATCACAAGGTTTTTGCGTTGAATTTATAAATGTCCTCGAGCAAATCGTGCATTTGTAGTCCTTTAAATTTGTGTTGGTATCATACCTCGAGTGTTTTCGTGATACTTCCGGCTTACGAAAACATACAACAGAGGTTATGAATATCAAAAATAAAATGCCGAGCATAGCCTTTGTTCGCCAGTCAGCTTTCTGCTGAAATATGGCAGGCATATATATGAGTGACTCCGCCCCGATTTGAACCCGGTTCGCCAGATTAGACGCCATTTAGCTACGGAGGCTGCCTCAGAAGCTGTAACATTATGCTAATAAAAGGTCGAGCGTCATGTCAAATTCTCCGTAGTATACAACGATTGCATCTTCAACGTTGGTTGATGAAATATAACTTTTTCCATATTCTGATATACGTATAAGTACATAAATATATTCTGTGAAACTGAATTCAATATTTTGTCTGAACTAATTTGCTGCGGATGAAAGACAATAATACTGCACGCAGTCTCTGTAAGCGGAGAAATAAGATCCATATCATTGCGCAGAAGTTATTGTTAACCTTTAATTGCATCTTGACAACATTAATTATGTGAAAACAACAACGGTAACAATTGCAATGATGTCATGCGTTTTAAGTTTTTTTCTCCGTTTCCTAGAAACGGAAACTTTAGACCTACGTCTGAGTTGATAGAGTAACGAGAATCTGGTTGTACGTGGGTGTTATCGTAATGAATAGGTGGTGCATGTCTTTGTGCATCTTAAGTTAGATATGTTTCAATTAAGTCTGACATAAGTTGCAAACATTGAGACCGTTTTATCAATATTCTTACACAACGTTGATCCGCCGGTGTGGATAGAATACGATACAAAACCAACACAAACCTATTGATATGTTCTTGATTATTTCAGGTAAATTGTTGGTGTTTGTTTACTCTGAAAACAATACGAAGCTTTCGCTGCTCTGGAAGAAAACAAGGTGAGACTTCGTGTAAGTTACCTTTTCTTTTATCTTTTTATATGATTATCTTGCAAAACAGAAATATGTATATGCTCATTTTGCTGAATGATTTGGGGTATATGTACATTTGGGTGAATTAGAAAGTCTAAAAATAGCTTTCAACTTGGTTTTCGTTTTTACACATAAATAACCGTGATGTAAAATGATAAACGATAAAAAAACGCTAATCAAAAACTCACTCAAATAGAGTTATGAGAGAAAAAATAAAAGGTACAAACTCACAATTACATTTATTTAAATTACTGTCCAGAATTATACAATGCATCCGTAAAATATACTGCTCAAATGTTGATAAGGTTTAGGAAATCAATACCCATGTCCGTGTAGCGTTAATGCTTCGGTCACAAACCTCTTACGATATCCGTACGAATTTATCAACTCGTACCAGTTCACAATTTTTGAAATCTAGCGGTGTTTGTATGTTCGTGGCGTCTGGTCACAGCTCGTAAGGACCATGAGCGACCTATTGAGATGCACTTGAATGATATCCGTACGATGTTCGTACGAGTTAAGAAAATCCGTACGATGCCCGCACGAGCCTTCGGTGTCCGTACGGCCTTCGTACGGACGCCGTGCGAGTTTGCCAAAATCAACTCGTACGGAGCTCCTAAGGAGCTCGAAGGGCAAATGTGCCCTTAGCATAACTGAACAACACTGATTAAGAAAACGTTGTTCAAATATGAAAATGTCATCTTATCAGGTGTTACATTCCAAAATTATCTGGTGTTTAAATTTTTCAAGGCAACTGATAATCCCTATAGGCTGGGACCAAAGTGACAAGAATAACTCGAAATATTTTATCCCTTTTCCATCCTCATATTGTGTAATACCCTAAAACGCCAACACAACACGGAAATGTGTTTTATAAGACACGTACTGGTGTGATCGACACTGTGCAATTGAACATTATCTTACGCCATATAACATTATCAACATCTTAGATATTTCAAGATATCTTAAATTACAGATGTTTGATAAGGCTAGGTTAATTGAGCAATTGATATACCGCATTCTGATCACCACGGTCTTTGTGCACTGCATTTATTCACCGGCGATAAACTGAAATGGCCGAGCCTTTACGATTAGATATACCGATGTCTATGTCACAGCTTACGTATTTGTGTGCTGTTGATGCAGCGTTCAATAATTATACTACATACAATAAAACATATTACTGTTCGCGGTGGAATAATTATCGTTGATTAGTGGGTGAACTAGATCGCGAATTTAATCCCCTCAAAAGATTTACCCCCAAAATACGCAACGAGAGGTTTTCTTTCAATATTTTAAATCCACGAATTTAAGAAACCGTCAAATGACAACTTTACCAAAATCCGCGACATGTAATGATTTTACAGTATTTAATACAATTAATGAATATCTTGTTTACATAAAGTGTTATTGGCCCTACCGCAAAAACAAACAACACATGAAGAAACCCCCATCTTGCAAAAAATATAAAATGTCTAAATGACGCACACTGGTTTAGCATATATTATCTACGCTTAAATATATTGAATTATGTATTAAAACATGAATTTGACATTTAAATTTCAGTCGGGTCACATTGGCGTTATATCGATTTCCCACTGGGTTGTCTAAAACCCCCCTCTTTTCAGATTTTATCGAACATTTATACAGGAATGCTAATTTATTGAACACATTTTCACATTTGATTTAATATTCCTACTGCAAATCCCAAATTTTATCCGTTTGATTAGATACTCTTTTCAAATAGACGAGCTTTAATTTGCATAGAAGGCAGCAATTAAGTCAACGAGTATTATATAAATATTGTTAAGGACTTTGGCTTTTTTAAGAGTTATTAATGATCCGATAGAATATCGCCAAGATCTAGGTTTAAGAGAATTCTTAAATTGATACCAATACATACTTCGATAAATTATTGTGCCCTCGAAACATTTTTTCAAATAGCATTCATTTGATACTTATTAGTCATGTTAAAATCCAAATGTACTATTAATGAGGCTTACAAACATGTACGTATTGTAACATTCGTCGTTGTCCGGTATGGGTACATTTATCATCGCAATTGATAGCAAATCTTAATGATTTGCAATACAATGTAGTAAAATAAAATATATGTTTTCTTCGCTGTACGTGAAAAGGAACTCTATTATGGACACCATTTATTGCGGTTATACGCGGCAATATAACCAATCGGAACGGTCCCTACGTACGCCATTTGTCGCTGAAATAGCAGATATGATCCGATTGATCCGATACATTTATATATAAGTGAGTTATCTCCCCTTACTACTCTCTAAAAGTATATTGGTCCTACCATGCGGATTACTCTGTTTATTTTCCTGTTCTGTTACGACAAAATTATATATAGCTTAAACTAATTTGCATAATGCGCTGGCTTAGAATGAGAAGATTTTGAGAAAACAATAAAAAAGATGTCTGAAAACTACTCTTTACTTATGGAAAACACGTTTTTTTTAACTTCAGATTAGTCCACATGACCTGTTCTGATTTTTATGAAAATAAGTTCATAAGTAGTACCTTGCGATGCAGATTTTAAATATGTATGGATCTGATATGGTCGTAAATAGCGACCTTCTCATTCTAAGCCAGCGAGTTATTATCATAATTAGGCGTGACACAATCCAGTCTGGACGAATATAGGAACCATGTCATCTAGCCAATGCCGAAAAGCAATGACTACTAAAACCATTCCCTTCATTGCAGAACAGAATGATACCCTTTAGAAATACTGGTGTTAGAAAGTACAAAACTTGAAATGTTGTTTATATTGTCGAACATATTACCTAGAGGAGTGTTTTCGTTTATCTTGTATTTATTTACCACCTCTAAAGTAGTTAACGTGCGTTCTTGTCTGATTCCTACATTCAATTTTGAAGTTTTCTAAGATCTGATAAAAGTTTGATTGCGTTATTTTCACAATTTGCTGACACGTTTCATGTTGGTTGTAAATTGACGTTATCGCTCATTTCTCCACAGTTGTATATGTGTTGGTAATATTCGAGTTTTTGTTGTTATTTGTGTTGCTTTTGTAAAGAAATATTTGTAAAAATACGGATATATGAATATACCTTTGGAATTTTGGGCGGCTCGCTTCATGTAAACTCGCCGTTTCGCCGGCGAGTACCGACAGCCATTACGCACAACATGATAATAGAGAGGTTGCGAAAGTCAATGTGTAACGAATACGTGTACGTCAATACTACTTTTGGGTATTTCGTCATCCAGGTATGTGAAGTTTCTACAAGTAACCGACGTGTGACACACGAAAATATAGTGTGTACTATGTCACACAGGTATTCGAATGCACGGGAAACCCAATAATTAATCGCCCGTGATTTCATGGAGTTTATATAAACACTCATTATCGATTCACGAAGAAATCATGCTACACCTGCCATGTGATGTTACACGCAATTGTTGTCTTTCGCAAGCCAATTTTAATTGCAACGTGTACGTATACATGTACGGTACACGTAGTCGTACACGTTCGCATCGCAACCTCTCTAATATTATCTAAGCAATGGACAAATCCGTCCGCTGTACATAACTGAACAAAAATCGTTGAAACAAACATATTCTGTTGCACATTGTAGGATTATTTTTTATCGTCTGCTCAGTAAAAAAGACTCGTCCTAGACACAATTTATTGGCATATCAAAGGGTTTAAATAACGTTTTCATTGACATGTGATTTATTAACGTGGCATCGTATTCTAGATATGTGTATAAACATCATGAAGATAAATTTTATGTTAGACATCTAACCTTGTCATCTGTGCCCGATAAACCACAAGCGGTAGACAGACAAATCTGGAGCCCGTTGCCTAACCAAACCGCTACCGAGCGCTCGGTAGCGCTACACTAGGAAACGGCTTGCTTCCAAAAAGCGCTTCGTAGCGGACGAAGCGGAAAAATTATATGCTACCGGCGAGCGCTCGAGGATAGCAGACCGTTTCGTAGCAAAGCGCTATCGGGTGCTACCGAGCGCTTTCTTATGCAACGGACTGCTTCGGTAGCGCTCGGAAGCGCTTGCCGAGCAAAGTGTAAAGAAACGGTATGCTATCGGCGAGCACTGCTCGTTCGTAGCGTGTCGTTGCATAGACGTAGGAAAGCGCTCGGTAGCGCCGGTAGCATATAATTTTTCCGCTTCGTCCGCTACGAAGCGCTTTTTGGAAGCAAGCCGTTTCCTAGCGTAGCGCTACCGAGCGCTCGGTAGCGGTTTGGTTAGGCAACGGGCTCCTGTTCATGTTATGAACATATTTTATGCGAATTTATGAGTTCTCGATACACATTAATTGCGAAATAAAGGCATTACGAATAATAACTGACATACAATAATCGGATTTGGAAAGATGGATTCTATGTACAGACATATACAAAAAGACTGTAAAACTCTAGTTGCAATAGAATTAAATATATCAATAAACTATTAAATTAATATAAATCATCTTTTTAATCATCAACAATTAATCATATAAATGATAATTAATTTAATATTAATTAGTAGGCTATCCATGCAATTTTTTATTTCATTGCATGAAATAATTATTAATCGATAGTTGGCTGTTGACTGCATACAGGCTCTTTGATATATAGTCCCTAGAAAAGACACGCGTATATTTTAAACTATCTTATGTTCAATTATTAATTACTCATAAAATCTACGTATGGATGACAGATATGATTCGTAGGAGTTCGTTGACGAAATAATAATTAATATTTAACAACCCTTTATTTATAATAAAGTGTAGCTGTTAAAAAATATTAGAAATTTGAATTCCAACGTAAGTTTTATGTTTTCGTGAATGTATGGATGAAACAGTGCGTTTTCCTATGAACGATCCTTTACTTCGGATGGTACGGAAGCGTAGAACGGCCACAAGTTTACCACTAGTTAAGGACGTTTGATAGGGTTATTGTTCTTTTTAAATGATACCAAAAAATAGGCACAATTATAGTTTAATATATACTTAAGCAATATGTAAAATAAAAAAGGTCGCGGTACTATTTAAGGGGTCATGGGCCCTTTTGCAACATCACTTTTCAAGAAAATGACCAAAATTTCTGATATTTCGCATTGTATTAATTTGTGCATTAAAATCGATATTTTTTCTTGTTAAAATTATTTCCATGGGTTCGTATGAACAAACACATATTTTTCAAACATTCCTATACACTTTGGTATTGATAAGAAAATTCACAAATTTTTGACAAAAAACGATTTGTAAAAATATCCGAAAAATGACTGATAAAAAAGAAAAAAATTCACAAAATCGGCCGTAGCTCAAGAACGACCTCGATGACCAATATATCTTTATTGCTAATGTTGTTGATAAAAGTGTACTCAATCAAAATATTAAATAAAAAAGATAGGTCACGGGACTACTTTTTGCGCTATGACGTCAATATTGTCCCCCTATATCATAAAAACCTTAGTGAAATTGCGTAAAAACGACGCAATATCTGCGCGTAAAAAATATTTTAATACCAAAAGAGTACTCACATTTGCATATTATGTACTTGAAAGTATAGTAAATATAAACTTAGAAGAAATTGGCGTGTAACAAGAATTAATTTAGCCGCAGTTACGTCGTAATTGTGTCTCTTTGCAATGGAAATTGCGGTATAATGGCGGTAAAATGGCGCAAAAAGGCCAAATTAGTACATTTTGCACATATGTTTTTCTTATATTCTAGTCTTGTCATAATTTATTCTTGGCTAAGGATGTTGATTAAAGAGTATTTTATCTAAAAATTAAAATAAAACATAGGTTTTTACGCTACACTTTGTGCTATTATGACTGAATTATCTCCCCTTTTTCCCAATTTGTCTGTGACGTCGCATTCCATATAGCAAGGGGGGCACATATGGGACCTGAATCGCTCACTTGAATAATCTTCACAATTTTAGTCAATATATCATTAATTCATTCCCTATATATCAGTAAAAGGGGATCTGTGTAGTCCCAGGCAATACAAACACTCATTATAAATTGGTACAGGTAACCCAAGTAATAATTTCTAATTTCACAAAAAATGAATGAAAATGTAACCGCTATTTCACGCAGTGTGATCATATTATTTCCTCAGTGAAATTATTTTTTACCCCAGAATATCCATATTTATACTAACCCTAGATAGTATCACGACAAACATTCTGCCCAATTTTCATGACGATCCAGTGCCAAACGCGGCCTTTGTTTAAGGTAAATGCGCAGAAATGCTGCGCATAAACAACTGTATCAAACGTCCTTAACAGATGTTTTTGCTGTAAATCGACTTGCGTTTTGTCGTTTTGACTTAAAACCACAGGTAGGTTTACTGTTTCATTAATAAAGAGTAAACAAACAAACAAAAATGTTTTGGTAAAACTTATAATATATTTGAAGAAAGGTTTATAACACGGGCAATTGACCACACAGTCACTGAGGTGCACTTTAGCTCAAATGCACATTTTTACGATACTTTTAATTTTATAAAAAAATGTTTTATTTACTCTTTATTAAGGATACAGTTACCTGTGCTTAAAACATCTCATTAATTCGGAATAACGAATATGTTGGCCGTTCTACGCTTCCGTAGGAAGGTGACTGTTTTGTCTAAACATGCAGTATGCACATACAAACACAATTCTGCAATACAAACGAAATTGTGATAAAAAAAGAAATAATGATTTTGTAAGAGGGGCTATCATTTTCTTTAATTACTCTTGTGTGGTTTGTATATATGTGTAACGAGATTTGGCTTGTTAATATTTCTGTCTTAATTGTGTATTATTTAATAAAGTTGAACATGGCTGTTCGCTTAGAGTAACGTCTGTTGCCACTATACCATTATGATATAAACTATAAATTGACAAGAATTTGATAGCTGAAAATTGTTAACCATTCAATTGTGAGAAGGGCTATTGTATAGCTTAATTACTCTTGTGAGGTGCTGTCTATCTGTTTATTGAGGATTGGCGCAGTTTTTTCTATCTTAAATTTCAATATGTGACTTTTAGCGAATTCATTGCATAAAAGGAATATAAGGCAAGCATTCCTTAATTTCGTTTCCTTCTCTACTGCCTTTGCTGCATGTATTTATAATATTCATTTACCGCGTATATCTACTTAATGTATTCAGTGCCATGATATGCAGTTAATGCAACATTCATTAACTTTAGTATACTAGTTATTATTCTGCCATAATCAAGAGAAGTCATGATAACGGTTTTTTCGAGAGACCTCTCGTGTTTAAAAGCTCTTCCGTTTCTTCCACTCGAAATTTAGGAGAGGTTGGAAGAGCCAAGCAGATATATAAACTCCACTCAGGAGAGTTTCGTCCTGTTGCCTTACCCTTATAAGTCTGGCTACCCGACTAGATAATAATTTGTCAATCAATTATCATAACTTTATTCTCAAGTTTAGCTAGATTCTATTTTGGACTTGATTATCCTATGTTTGAAAGTGCAAAGGGAAATAATTTCATGAAAAATAATAGACCGATGAGTTGTCCGTTTAATTAAACATAGGGTCTGTATAGACAGACTACCTTTTCCTAGTTATTGAGGAATGTATTACAATGCCAACATACACATATCATGTTAAATTTTAAATGCAATGGTGTGTGACAAAGTGGTTTATTATTCTCGAACAAATTGACGTTTTTCTTTCTTGCAAATAGTTTATTTGACAAGACATGACATAGTTTCAGGCGCTGATTAATTGATAAATCGATCATTTTCAAAGATGTTTATTTTCCCACTGAGAAATGTGGTTAGAAAATACACGAAAAAAAGTCGGCATCTTTTGATGTTGATAGTATTAAGAAGGCATTCGTCACAGGTAGAGATATTCCTGCCTGCGATTTCCTTCTCGCCCAACAAAGCATAACATCAATACGCAACAAAACATAACGTAACCAATCATTAGAAATCCGTCTTCAAAACTTATTTATGTTTATTGGAGTTGGCTTTTGTTACCATTATTGTTTTATTGCGTGATTCGAAGTACACCAGTACGGTAAGGTCGGCATACTCTCACAGGCACATATACTGTATAGCTGGTTAAATTAGCGCCGTGGAAATATTGGCGGATTTTGCAAAGGACAAGGTTTACAAATGGCTTAATTTGGCCCTGTGATTTTTCAAAGAATAGTATGTCATGTTCTTAGAAATGTGTAATATACTTGGTCATATACTTGAAGGTTTCTAATAACTTAACACTACCTATGTTAAAATATGAACATACAAATCAAAATGCCCCTTGTGATCTGTTGACAAAACTGTGAAGCATACTCAAAAATGTCATTTTTGCCATTTTCACCACTATTTATGACATTAAACCTTCCGAAAAACAACGATGGTATTCATGCTGCACTTCTACATTTGAACATAACCAGTGTTCTGCAATATTTTATACATGCACGAATGTGTAGCAAGAATGCCATCGTGGTTTTTGGGACGGTTTTATGGCATGACTAGCCATGAAAAGCCATGAAAATGGCTGAAAATGATTATTATATTTTGCTAAACGTGACATATTTTCAGTAGATTTGTCGATATACGACGAGGAAAATTGGTATATGTATGCTTATTATTTTGAAAAACAGTGTTATAGGAACATTTTTATTTCTTGACAAAACACAGGGCCAAATTAAGCCATAAATGTACATGTATATTGTCCTTACATAATTTATATCTAGCTTGTATTTAGCATAAAACTCTATTAAGAAACTTTCAAAACCGCTAATTTCTCCGCACGTCAAATGTCTGAAATTCGGAATTCGCTATTGTTTTTTAACCGCAAAAATATCCACTTTCGCAGTATAGTGGAGAAATAAAAAATATGAATGTACAATGTAGATAGAAACTCTCTACTCGTTGTCAATCATTCTCGCCAAGGAGGTGATTATTTCGCGCAGTAATACCACTCTACAACATTATCGTCTCTTTCGTCTGCGTTGAGAAATGTAAGCCAGACAACGATGTGTTACGTTTTCTTTTAGGTCGTATGTGGTAAAACAAAAAGATAATAGAAAGTCGGACAAGGAAGGCAGCACTCAACTCAACCAGCCGAGCACAGACAACATTAAAACATCACATACCACAATACACGGCACACTGCTCAACATATAACTGAACGAGAAAATTAATTGCCCAAGTCCCAGATGTCAAAAAGTTGAATCATATAAAACGAAGATTTATCAGTATCTACTGTACGAACAGGTAAATATTTTGCTCGAGTAAATGCATTACATATACCAAATCTACAAAAAAATACAACCGTCAAAGTTCCAGCTGTCTAAAAGTTGAATATCCTAGTTTCGACTGTCAAGAAGTCCTAAAATGTTTAAGATTGACTGTAAATGGTAAAAGCCTGCAGTCGCAAAAGGATTTTTGATTGCATAGTATAAGAATCATAGTAAATGATAAAACCCTGTTGCCACACATATGATTTTGAAAAAGAAAATATCTAAAAGGATTTATCATGAGCTTGATATATGTATGATAACGTAATTGCAAGTTCTCAAAAGCATGAACGTTCTTTTTAAATTATGATATGAGAGACTTTTGTATATAGTTATATAATAGTCCATCCATCGACAAATTCAAAAACACAAAATAAGACGGTTTACCACTCCGCAACATAGTGATCTTTAAGTTTTGAAAACGCTTAAATAGCAATGTTTAAGGTTTACCGAAAAATACTACTAATTTTACAGTCAAGGGAAAGTAATTCCGAATAGAGATTGAGTGAATAAAGTTCAACTTTACTAAATCTAATATGTGCTTTATATTTATTTTTGTTTTGTTTGATTTCTGCCTCCATGGTAACCAGGGACACTTGTTCACGAACTTTATCAGAACAATATGTACACCTTTGCATTAACAATCTGAAAAACACAGAAGGACGCACGGCATCAAAATTTCTTTTGTTTATGTAACCATTGTTTAATTGTGGTTGTAAAGGGTCTGATCGGATTGTAATGAAATGATTTTGATTGTCATGCCATATATCTTAGCTACCAATGTTGAAATTTTTGGGAAAATGTAACTCATATTGGCCTAGCTATGAGTAAATACATTCATGTATAGACAAAAAGCTATATAAAAAGTGTAAATGTTGCGTTTTCAAAACCGCTCAGTGTAGTAAATCAATGCGTTTATATCAAACTTTATTAGGAAACCTTTAGACGAAACTAGTAAATCCATGCGTTTATATTCAACTTTATTTAGTGAACCTTTAGACGAAACTAGTAAATCAATGCGTTTATATTAACTTTATCTAGTGAACCTTTAGACGAAACTAGTAAATCAATGCGTTTATATAAACTTTATCTAGTGAACCTTTAGACGAAACTAGTAAATCAATGCGTTTATATTGAACTTTATTTAGTGAACCTTTAGATAAAACTAACACTTCAAAGCGTTTATATCAAACTTTATTTAGTGAACCTTTAGACGAAACTAGTAAGTCAATGCGTTTATATCAAACTTTATTTAGTAAACATTTAGATAAAACTAACAATTCGACGCGTTTATATCAACTTTATGCACCGTGAATGAAATAATAATTTGGCAAATAAAAAACAGGAAAAAAATAAAATTCTTCCAAATTACTTCGATATAATTAATCTATTGAGAATGATTAAATCAACAGTAATGATAAGAATATATCTAATGTTGGCATAAATAACGATAATTAATATTGGATTGCAAATGATTACATATAATTATAGACAATTTCTTACACGCGCTATGATAATCAAATTATAAGTACCTACTAGATAGTAATTAGATTCACCATTTCTCATATTTGACAGGTGCGTCGTTTACACCAATGTCGTTCTCTACTTTGGAAGAATTTGTCTAGATCGTGTTTAAATACTCGTACATTATCGATATCTTGCAAAATCAAAGATAGAACACTTCAGAACTACTCTTACAAAGTTTCGAACATCACAAAAATAAATTATAATAGAACAGGGCAGGCAACACTCCATGAACAGCAGAGCATGAAATACTGAACATCTGTAAAACACGACATCCCACTCTGACAGCCTGTCCCCTCAGACAGTCAAACAAATTCGGCGCAAGAACCAGAATACCCGAAAATCAACTCATGACAGAGCCGAACAACGTGAACGGTATTTAAATATTCATAGAAACGATTTTGTACATAGTATATGTATAATTTGTTAACTCAAAATGAGAGAGAACGAATTTCACTTTCTAATAACGTGTTCTACTTATGATAAATATATATCGCTGGCTTAGAATGAGAAAGTCGTAAGTGCTACTTACGACCTTATAGGACCCATGCATACTTGAAATCTGCATTACAAGGCGCTTCTTATAAACCAATTGTCATGAACAGGTCATGTTGAACAAACTGAAGCTGAAAACTGAAAAAGTTTGTTGTTCCAAAGTAAAGATTAGTTTTCAGACAGGTTTTTCTTGTTTTCTAAATAAAGCGTTTTTGTTCTAACAACCTTTTCATTCTAAGCCAACGATATACAAATAAGTACTACAATACCTGGCAAACTAACACCATGTCGTCCCGTCAAAATGGCGATGCTCATTATGACCATCTGTTAATTATTCCATGTTTTATGTAATCATTTTTGTTTTAAAACGTGTACATTGTATGTTTAAATGCAATAAACATTTGAATATTTGCAGTTATAACATAGAAAGTGGTATATACCAAAGATGCTCATACTAACTTACTTACTTATCGTGTCCACAGGCACATAAGACTGCTACCAGGGCCCTCCACTGACGTTTGTCCTTTGCAATCTTTTCGATTTCGCCAAGAGTATTTCCTATACTTTTGATTCCGCTGGCGAGTGTCCGTCTCCATGTCTCTATTGGCCTGTATATGTGTCTTTGCCATCTGATGCTCTTACATCATCAATGTTTAATTATAAATTGTCTATGACAATAAAAACACTGATTGTTGTAAATCATTTTGTAAATCTAGAAAGTTTCCATTTAGTGTACATGCGTGCAAGCACAGTGCAACACCTCAAGGGGATTAACCTTTCAGGAAAGCATTTTTATTTTCATTTAGAGATGCATGTACATGCATTTGGCTTTTACGGTAGTTTATTGATAACGATGTTGCGTGAATCGTTCTAGAAAACATACACGTATTTCCTGCACTTTATATTTGGGTTAATTATTGACATTACTAATTAGCTCAAAGACCGAGAACTACATTTAGAATATAGCCAAAATTTTTTTGACGTATTGCAGGAATACATGTGCTGTACTGTGCATTTTTATGATGTATAGCCAAAAAAGGCAAATATATTGTACTTTATGTGTGGTTATTTTCTTCATAAAAGTATGTGAATATTTTGTGAGTTGCCTAAGAGCAAGTTAGTAATGACTACTAGTAATAACTTAATCCAGTGAAAAAGGTTAGACTGTAAACTCCAATACATACGACAAGACCACAAGGCTCCAAAATATGTTAAGGATATAATCATCTGTAATAATCTGTAATCAAACCGTATCCTCAGGTACTTAAAGGACACTAATAGGATTTATTTACAAACAAAAACACAAGACTCTACTCCTCAAATTGATGTTCATAAAGATACTCCAATAACATTAGTTAAAACAGATTCAGGCAAAATAGTATTACGTTAAACGTGTTACTAGTTACGTGCCTATGTCTTATATCACAGTTCTTCGAGGTGTAGCGACGCATATTCTAGACATATAATTTACCTAAGAAATTACAGCACCATATTTCTGCGCTTTTAATTTCAGCATTGATAGAGGCGTAATGAATATGTCAATCATTGGGGTAGAATGTTATACAGTTACAGGTTCAAGTCATTTGCATCAACGTTGCCGGTGCACTTTGTCTGAAATTCTTTTCGAGTTTTCTATTATATTAAACATATGCTGATGTCAATTATAATGAGAGAGAAAGAAAAGACGTACATAATGATGTTGTAACCACATCAATTATTTGGTAAAGTAATTTAATTAAATGGTGACTCGACGTCATTATGTACGTCGTCATTTAGGTCATGGTTTAAAATCACAGTCAGCAGTTGAGGGTTCATATTATATAATTATTAGTATTTGTCCGTCTGTATTTGACCTTGTCAACAAAACGATTATGTAAAACGATTTTATATTGATATTGTGATCAGGGGTCATCTTTGACCTATTTCACAATGTTATGTTTTGTTATATGAATAATGTTCCAAATAAATCTTGAAATCTTAAAATCTCTTTTCGATTTTTAAATGTTTATGACATAGACAGTTTTATAGGAGACAGTAAACTGGCGTGTCTGCCTGTGACTGTGAGACCCATGTAAGCAATGAATAATTAACAAGTTAATTGATAGATGATTATAAGCGCATATATGTAACGTCACACGATAACATACCGGACACCAACTTTTGTGATAGTCGTGCTAAAATACAAGTTGTTACACTTTATGACGTATTGTCATACTTAATATTTCGTAATATGAAAGCACTGTGGGTTACAACGAAACCCACGTCAAACGACTTATTGGTGTTACATTATTTATTACTTAGATCGTAATATAATAATTAAGATGTTGCGCGTTTGTGGTTTGCCAATAGTTAACAGTCATACTATCATATCGCAGTACTTAATGTGCATGTGTCGTAGTCACTTCGCTAGTACTTTAATTCTGCAAGCAGCTTACGCCAACAAAATGAATTATTATTGGACGAAAATGGCATTAAATGCTAAAGTCGTCATTAGCTAAAGAGTCATCGAAATTGACTAAAATACAATAAGTATTTGTATAGCCAAAAGATCAAATACATTCAATATTATTAATTATGACCTCATTTTAAATAGATGTATTAATAAATAGGTGAATAAATTAAGATGTATAAAAACATTTAAATGTATGTGTTGTATAAGTGTCTGGTTGGTTTCGCCATTACGCGTGCGCGGCGACCATTTTACAAAATGTCCGTCACGCATGCGCAGTCGTGAAAACAAAAACAATTACTCTTACTACTACCTTGAAGATAAAATACTACTATCAATATTCAAGATAAGTACGGGTTTAGTTCTGCAATAAAAGTACGTTTTGGACAGCACACTTAACGATTGGTACTCAAGATGCAAGCGCTCATAACAGAAATAACCGAAAGGTGTTATTTTGCTTTCTGTCATTTTCGTCTGCGCAGTAAACATATCATTGCGGACGTGTTTTTCCAGCAATGTATGCTCTTGAAAATTGATAAGCAGGAATGTACGCACCGCCTTTTCATTCAACAGTCTCGTACGTTACGATGTTGGTTTTGCAAATATATTTGGTCTTAGATGACATGTTGATTAAAATTCAGAAAATGTTAATCTATTTCCCAATGCAAGAAAACAACATTTTAAAACATTTGGGAACACATATCACTCGATCCCGAAGCATTTGAGATTTATAGATATGAGTATAATTTCTCATTGAAATCTGATCAGAACATGCCATACTCCCGATCCCAACTCTAAACAGTTCTATCCATGCGTACTAAGCCGAAAATAGCTTAAATGAAATGTTTATTCTTTGCCGTCCTGAGGTTTATTAGGGGATTATGAACGATTATGGAATCCAGCGACTGTTTGAGGTGAATAACTCTAATCCTGCCTAAAAATATTCAGTATTTGTATACAGCGAGATCGATAATTGTAACCGACTTTTTCTATTTAAGGTAACAAATTTCTAACTCAATTGTATTGGCTTTCAAAATATTTTATAAGACTGAAATCCGGCCTACGACTTTGATGTCAAGTTTTTCGACTGGTCGGAGAGTAATAGGTAAAAACCAGTTAAAATATTCCATTAAATAGATTTTTATATACTTTTTACGAACTTTAATCTTATTATCCCTTTTAAGCGCAATGAATTAGGACTCGGTGAGTGGAGCCTGTGTAAATATATTGAAATTCAAACTAGCAGATGGTCACTTTCAATAGTATTTGAAATAATAATATTTTAGAAATTATGAATGACCCATATGTCGTTCAAAGCACCTGAAATATAATACCAATATACTAGAATCCGATGGCATTGACCTTTATATATCGTTGGTAATGACTATAGGGATGACTCAAATAAAGTACTATGTCAGATGAAATTAATGATGACTTAAGTGATTTGGTTAATGAAAGAAATGATTATTGTATAGTTCTGCATGTAACTTGGCGCCTCTAAGTACGGTGAGGTTCCGTTCATAAAACCAAACAAAAGGGTCGTCTTAATAGCGAATAGGTATTAGAAGTGATTATTTTAATGGAACTTTGCTGTATTAACAAGAACTGCAGGTTAGACCAGTGACGGGATAATATGACTTGTCCTATACAACTAAAGTCCTATCGGTTTGACGGCTGAAACTAGGTCTTTCTTTCCGTTTTATAGCTGAAACTGAGTCATTCAGCTTTTTATAGCTGAAACTAGGTCATTCAGTTTTTTATAGCTGAAACTAGTTTTTTAGCTTTTTGACAGCTTGGACTTGCACTTTCGACCTTTTGTCAGCCGAAACTTGTACTTACAGAGGTTAGGTTCCTTTTCTCGGTCAGTTATGTGTTTGGGTTTGTGCCGTATAATGGTCGTTTGTGTTTTTTCTGTGCTCGGCTTTTTAAAGTTAGTGCTGCCCTCCCTGTCCGATTTATAGTATATGTTGGGGGTTTTAACTCAAAACATTCCTAATTAGTGTCATCATTATTGTTGTTATTATGTTGACCGATGATACACACATATAATATAGAACGAAAGTTGAAGAAACTATTGTCTTGGCAACTTAATCGATGTAACATTGTTTATCCAGGGAAAAATGCTAAAATAGCTAGCCTCATATAACTTTTCTACAGTAGTTATGTAAATAAGCGCAGTAATTGGGCATTCTTCGTGGTACAAGCTGTCAGTTCCGAGTACATAACACTAACATCAACACTGATTCACGAACACCAGTGTACTAGTACCAGCAACATTATACATTCCATAGTCCTCGTGCAGTGCGCGTAATGGCTTCGACAGGGATATTGCAATTACATGCATATTAGTATCATTGAATCAAATACTGGTTCATGGAACTCGATGGAATTATGTTTCTGTAGTTGTTGATGATATTCGTGTTGAAGTTGTTGATGATATTCGTGTTGAAGTTCTCGTTTTTGTTGTTGTTGCTGTTTGGCATTTTATGTCTGCAGTTTGTATAGTCCAATTTTTTGACGTGTCAAATTCTACATAATTACAGGGTAGCTGCACACTAGGTTAGTAGTCCTCACCGACTTATCTATGGTGTGGATGTACCGTGAAGTTATGTGTTAATTGTCAAATTCAATAACATTACACTATACTCGTAAGTGTTGGATACATAGTTATTGTCGTATTGAATAAATGTATGTACCTGACTCAGACACATGTTACCTGCCTAGTTGTCGCTTTTAAATAAGTAACTTACTGTTTGATGATAGAAATTAAGACCTGCAGCTATCCGCTGTATTCTATTTTTATAAACAGCCTGGCCCACACTGCCACCAGATAGACTTGTGAATTTCATATGCTCCTGATATGCATTCGTAACGCATTCGTAGACACTCTTAATTCATTCGTTAGTCATCCGGTGTACCCGCTTATACATCGGGAGCATTCGGAGTTTGAACATCCTCAACCATGCCAAAGAATCTGTAATAAATTCGAAGCGGTTCTGAAACGATCGTAACAAACATTAAAGGAAAACACATGTTCTATATAACCCATCCGGAACAATCCATGATGGCAATCCGGAACTCATCCGTGCCTATCTGGATATGTACGGTCGTTAAGCTGAGGATGCATCTAGGAGCTGATAACCGTTATAAGGGTCTAATGAACTATTTGTTAACCATAGCTTTTGCCAATAAAACACTCAATAAAGATAATGTAATGTATATATTATTTGCTACTGTTGCTTTGTAAAATGCTGTTGGTGTTTTAAGCTTATCACAGAGGCGCACACTCCTAAATCTTAACTTGTTTCTTGTATAGGTTACACTGTGCCTAATTGTTGTATGAAAATTTACGAGTTCCAAAAAATTGATAATCTATGTTTACATATATGATTGATATTCCACGCTTCCATTCACAATCAATGATTTCCTAGATTCACCAACTTCTGACAGATTACGTCCACATGAATATATTCTGAATATATATACTTAATTTATTTACACAACAATCGCGGGCAAATTATAACGGGAACTTTGTCTACTTGCAGTGTGATTAATTGACCGGCGTTTGATTTGATATACAGTCTAATCTGAGCCGAAATACATTTTGATATATTAATTTACACATGGAAGTAGGGCGATGTTGCTATTCGGTTTCTTTTTTTCTTGACCATTTTTATGTTTGTCCTTGAAGGTTGCTGAAACTAGTTCATTCAGCGTTTTGACAGATGGGGCGAAGGCGGTTTATTTTCTCGTTCGGTTATGTGTTGGAATTGTGCCTTGTAATTGTGGTATGTGATGTTTTTTTATGTTTTCTGTGCTCGGTCGGTTTAGTTGAGTGCTGTCTTCCCTATCGACTTTATATTATCTTTGTGTACGTATAGTAGTATGTGTCCTCTGTGTGCCATTCGTGACTTGCTGTTTCTGTTTAATGCTACCTTTTGATTTGTTACTATACTGTTAAAATATATTAGATCCTCCAACTTTAATATTTAAAATTCCGGGAAAGTTTTATTTATTTCTAAGTAAGCATACACATAGGTGTGTATTGCAGAGACAAATAAATCTGCTTGAAGTGACATATTCCTCTATGTTGAAAGATAATAACGAATCTGACAAAGACAACTACAAAACGAACCAAGAAAAAATAAACCGAACGGTTACACAAATGATATAGCAGTACAATTGTATTTATAGTCATTGGTGAACAGTGTAGAATAAAAGTTTCAGAACTAGTTGGCGTAATATTAGGATAGTGTGACTGCGACAGTTTTAATTTCACTAAAATTTAAATAATTATTTTATTGTAGAGCTTATTCCCACTTGTAGAACTTATAAAATGAAATGCAGGGTTTATTTTAACAACATCGAATATCGGTTTATCATAACCTTTGTCTCGAATGATTCGTTTTTTATTTATGGAATGGAAAACAAAAAATTGGTTCCGTCAAACTGGAGTTATCTTTTTTTTCTTCCACGGGAAATGCACATAATTATATTACCACGTTTAGCCTGTTTGGCAATAGCGTCTATCTAGATATTAGACTTCTTACTAACATAAGTGAATTCCCATGATGTATTTATGTATTTAGCATGGCTAGGTTTGATATTGGCAAAGTCTTGAACATTAAAACCACATAAATTGTATT
The DNA here is from genome assembly GCA_947247005.1 of Spisula solida. Classification (NCBI taxonomy): domain Eukaryota; kingdom Metazoa; phylum Mollusca; class Bivalvia; order Venerida; family Mactridae; genus Spisula; species Spisula solida. The sequence goes on along the minus strand of OX365952.1, from coordinate 15,968,732 downwards.
TTACGCAGCATATCAATCGAATGTTGCATTTCACTTATATCAGGCATATCAAATAACTAATATGTTTTCAATACGTTATCATATTGATTGAATATGATTGCACATTCGACAATTTCTATTACATTTCTATCTCTTGATTCATTATTTAATTTATTTTTTCTACGTTAAACAGTGTTCATTTTCTCGTTCGGTTGTGTGTTGGGCATTGAGCCGTGAATGTTTTTATGTTTTCCGTGTGCTCGGCTGATTAAGTTGGGTGCTGCCTTCCCTGTCCGACCTAATATTATCCTTTTGGTGTTTCTGTGCTGTACAGGTACCTGTGGGTACATTGAAACTTATATTTTGGAATCCAGTGAATATGATTTATGTACGGCAACCAACAAATGAAGTATACATCTCTCAATTTCTTAAAGTTATAAACCAGATGGAATAATTTGAAATATGTTCACACCATGATTTTGTCTACAGATACACCGGTAACTGTTTTATGTAATTAACATCTTTAGGGTCGTCGTTATCTTGTTCGTTTAATGGTGTCTGTTCTTCTTGTAGAATACGCGCCGCATTTTAATTATTCTTTTAAGAACGACAGACTGCTGACCCAACAAATTGACCTAATTCATTTGATTGCTTATTCCAAGCTGATTATCTCAATTGCTTTTCAGCATGTAATTGGCAAATACAAAGGTAGAAGACATTGCATGTAATTCCAACTACACACTTTAAATTAAATGTATATCTTTAGAAAACGATAAAATGTGTCGGGGCAGTTTTATAAAACTATTATTGGATACTTCATATGCCCCGGCATCTACTACGATTTCTCGTCCGTCCGTCCATTCCTTTGCTCTTCCGTTCGTCCGTCTCTTCGAACATGTTAACCAAAACTCAAGTTTTAGAAACACAAATATTTTCAAAGTCCCAATGCATTGCTTATTACTATCATAAACACCTTACTTTGTCAATGCCATGTGACACTATCTAACATTTAAACAGAAGTGTGGCCCTTGATTAACTTAGCTAGTTATTATGGACAAGGCTTCCATCGGGGCAAAAGCGATTATTGAACACAGTCCTATTTAAAATGTTGTTATTATTGTTACTTCTTATAAAAGACTAACTTATATTGTGTGTATGCATAGCTTGCGATTTATATCCCCACAGTGCTTATTTATGACATATTTGTTACCAACATAAATGCCAAAACTTCTTCCAAGAAGTATTGAATATCAAATGTGAAACTGCTAAATAGTAAATACCTATAAATACAAACATTTATGGTTGGTGTAAATCTTCACCCAGGGATAAATAATTTTAAGGCCGATTCTAAAGAATTTAGTCTACGGGTGTTTGGAAATTTTCTGGACTAGTGCCATGATATTTTTATTCCTTGATGTTTTTAAAGAAATTTGTAGTAGCTACATGCTTCATCTAACTGGATGCGGTTGAATTATACTAAACGGAATATACTAAATGCCATTTTCGTGAAGCAGGTTCCTCAGATTCACATCTAGTCTAACGAGTTGTCCAACTGGTTCCTGATATACTGAATGCCATTTCACGTTGTTTGATCTAATCAGCCTGTCTGCGGTATTTGCTCTATGACACCACAGAGACATTAACGAAGGCCGGGGAGAAATCAGCAATTAGCCTTTCTGACTCAATAACATGTTAATGTTATAATCATGCACCGGTTCCACAAAGTTCATATTCAATGCTTCATTTACTCTTCTTAACCATGCTATTGATCCTGAATAATCAACCAAAGGCTAGCTAAACGAGCTTTATACGGGCTCAACCACGATTCTGCTTTCTAATTTCGGTTAAATTCTCTGATTCCAGACACTCGATCGCTTACATCAATGTTTCCCAAGTCGCTTATAACATTCAAATGAACACATGGTGATTATGCGAATAGAAGCGATTGTGAGTTATTTGAATTTTATATATTCATTCGCTTATTTGTTTTGTCTGTATCGGAATTCTATCTGATTTCAGCTAAATTTCAGTTATATTTGTGTACATGCACAAGTTTAAGGTAACCGTTTTAATTTTTGTCAATTTCAACCTTAAAACTTATTTCTAATGCCTAATATATTTCTAATTCCTAATTTGTATCGCCATTATTATTTAAATACCATAATAATGCATATAGTTATTGTACGTCTCTATTGTTGGCTTTCGTTATTACAGTTTTTTCAATTGTGAAATGCTTGGTTTCTATCTCTGTGTCAGCGTGTCTTCGAATAGTTTAGCTTTTACTTTTATTTCAACCAAATATATCGGATTCTTCGACTCCAGCCGATGTATAGAATGTAATCACGCGCTCGATCGACGTTTCTTAGTTTTCTTCCACGTTTCCTAGTTTTCCGAAGTTTCTTTAGTTTTCTTCCGAAGTTTCTTTGTTTTCCGTAGTTTCTTAAGTTTTCTTCCGAAGTTTCTTAGTTTTCCGAAGTTTCTTTAGTTTTGTTCCGAAGTTTCTTAGATTTCCGATTTCACCACTTCACTGAAGCCACCTCTGTTTTGGCTTTCTTTCTGTTGTGGGAATAAGTATAGGTGAATCATAGGAGGTGTATCTCCAAGGAATTAATAGTTGATTGCTGAATGCATTACATTAATCACAATGCATGAAATCGTTTGCGCAATACCGAGACAAGTGCATACATCGCTTCATTTTCGTTTTGTCAGATGTCCAAAACTGTTACATTTTGTTTCCAATTTATTACTCCCCGTACGGAAGAAACTATTACCGTAGACGTTTTTATCAAACATGTTGTGACTAAAATACCTTACTGTTTTCAAAGGATATCTTATTCGGTGCTAAGATTTAATTGTATTGCAAAACTAATGGCTTTTCTTTTTTCATAACGGTAATCTTGTCAGACTATTTACGATTTATTTCGGTTCAATGTTCGCTTCGCAAAGGATGCTTTTGTGCATAGGCAGCTCAACATTCTGAAATCGTTAAACGAATCTACTGTGTTTCGTTGTCAAACTAAAACGCTGGATATCGCCCTTATTCAGTTACCTTCCGGTTAATTGAATACAGTGGACATATATTACATCACTTGGAAAGGGCTTCGAAGGTCTTTTCTTAGATAACGGACCGCTGGTTCGTGTTCGTCAAAGGATGCTTAAGGGTGGTGCTATTACCACTTGGTCTAGGTTTAATACAGTGGAATTACATGTAAAAAGATCTTAACAAATCGGACAGGGAAGTTAGCACTCAACAACATACACAGCAAATCATATAATGCACAAACGAACAGTGTACTAATTTTTAGCTCTGCATAAAAGTGGCCTCGGTCAAACTTATAAATCATGTGACGCCACCATTTTACCAACGTTAAAATATTAAAAACAACAACGAACGCAGAAAGGGTTTTATACTAAGGGTGCTTGTTGGGTGGTGGCAGCATGAATTGTTTAATATTATTATAATGCATTTCTGGTTATTCCACTCTTATATTTTGGGATGACGTTTTAACCGATGTTTAATTTGACTTTTGCATGCGTCAGCCTGCTTTATAGTGCTTCACAACTGTTAACGGTTGACATTTTTCAGTGATACCATGTACATGAAGTTACCCCCCTAACTACTCATATTAAAGAGCTTCATATAGGAAACAAATATGGTTTGAACGAGTGTGCACTACATCATTGACGGCGCGATGTATATTGAACAACATATTACCACAATTTGTAGCTGTTTAAAAACAAATTGAATGAAGGTTTGAATTTTTTAGAAGTGCTTTGATAAAACAGAACCAATGGCAATTTATTTGCAAAGCTTCTATTCTTAGATATTTTTGTCAAAGAAAAATAAATTGAATTGTTTGTTTAATAAGATTTTTACGAAGATGTCTTAGCTTTTATCTATTTAAGCATTTATCTAACTTAAATGTCGATGGTTTTTTGTATGTTTTTCACTACTAAGAAAATGAATTTAGTTAGAAGTGTCGAACGTGAAAAATATTTTTCGTTTTGTTCTATGGGAAAAATTATTTGTAAGAAATTTTCTTCAGAAATGAAAAAGATATACGGAGCTTTGTGGATATGGGTCAATGTCGTATCATGACATCAACAACGATTATGACGTCATATTATGGAAATAGACAAGATGAGCATTCTTTGATGAACAAAATGTTAGTACAGGGGTGGTATTTAAAATGATCTTACTTGACTTAAGCATAAGGACAACCAATCACATTACACCATATCAAACTCTTTGTCAGTAACAGGCTATATGATTGGTTATCTTTTTTCTCTAATTATATAAGATCAATATTGAATAGCACCCCTGGTTTAAATCAATTCAATATAATACACTGTATATATGAGGATAAACTTATATAGTCAACAGGTTGGCATATAAGTCTGGATTTTCTTCGCAAGACGTTGGAAAAGCATACAAGTGTGATAACAAATAACATAAGTTTGTTTTTTGTTTTTTTTTATTATAAGTTGTAAAATGATAAATCCTAATGATTAATTTAATTAACTTTCCTACTTGCATTGATTACAATTGATAGAAGATAATTCATTCCTAGTACATGAAGTTCATCACCAACATCTGAATTAGATTGGGGTGCTGTTAGTATAATAAAATTACTTGTGAAAAAAACAGGTTATTCTGGTTTGTTACCCTGTAGCACTAGTTACAATACTTGACCGCCGTATGCTAGTATAAGTTGTAAAATCAGAAATATTCGCGAGGTCAAAATTTCGCCAATTCCTTATTATAAATAGTTCCCGAGGTTAAATATTCGCGATTTTTAAAATACAGAAGGATCAATTTCTGTTGTTTTAAGGCCGTTTTTAGCTCACCTGACCACAAAGTGGTCATGGTGAGGTTTTGTCATACCGAGATGTCCGTCGTCCGTCGTCAGTCGTCCGTCGTGCGTCGTGCGTCGTGCGTCGTGCGTCGTGCGTCAACAATTTCTTCTTCTCCTCCTAAACCGCTTGGCCAAATTTGATAACACTTTACAGGAATGTTCCTCAGGTGGACCTCTACCAAAGTTGTTTCTGGTCCGTCGCATAACTAGGTCACACGGGCTAAAAATAGATTTTCAAAAAGGAAACTTAAAAAAACTTCTTCTCTGAAACCGTAAGGCCTAGAGCTTTCATATTTGGTATGTAGCATTACCTTGAGGTCCTCTACAAATACTGTTCAAATTATGTCCCTGGTGTCAAAATTGGCCCCGCCCCGGGGGCCCTTAGTTTTACATAGAGTTATATAGGGAAAACCTTAAAAAATCTTCTTCTCCGAAACGGCTTGGCCCAGGGCTTTCATATTTGGTATGTAGAATCAGCTAGAGGTCCTTGTTTAAATTATTCTCCTCGGGTCAAAATTGGCCCCGCCCTGGGGGTCACCAGTTTTACATTGTCTTATATAGGGAAAACATATTAAAATCTTCTTGACAAAAACTACAATGCCTACGCTTTGATATTAGGTATGTAGCATCATCTAGTGGTCCCCTACCAAGATTGTGCAAATTATGCCCCTGGGGTCAAAATTGGCCCAGCCCCGGGGTCACTGTTTTACATAGACTTATATAGGGAAAACATATAAAAATCTTCTTGTCAAAAACTACAATACCTTAAGCTTTTGATAGTTGGTATGAAGCATAATCTAATAGTCCCCTACCAAGATTGTTCAAATTATGCCCCTGGGGTCAAAATTGGCCCCGCCCCGGGGTCACCGTTTTACAAAGACTTATATAGGGAAAACATATAAAAATCTTCTTGTCAAAAACTACAATGCCTAGAGCTTTGATAATTGGTATGAATCATCATCTAGTGGTCCCCTACCAAGATTGCTCAAATAATTCCCCTGGGGTCAAAATTGGCCCCGCCCGGGGGTCACCGTTTTACATAGACTTATATAGGGAAAACATATAGATAATCTTCTTGTCTAAAACTACACTGCATAGAGCTTTGATAATTGGTATGTAGCATCATCTTGTGGTTTTCTACCAAGATATTCAAATTATTCCCTTGGGTGAAAACTGTGCAGGGTTTCATGTATAATCAGGTGAGCGATATTGGGCCATCATGGCCCTCTTGTTTTAATTTCACGGACATTATGTTTCGCAAATTTACCCGAATTTCAGAAAGAAAACTCGATTCTGTGTTTAATACCGTTGTTTCTGTTCGTGTGAATAAAGTTTTGTGAACTTATCGACTTCGCGAATATAGCGAAAATTAATCTCTCGCGAAAATGTCGGAGTTTACGGTAACGAAAAAACTGTTTAAAAGAACTGAAGAAAACACCAGCATAACATCCAGTGATTAATGGCATTAATTAACGTGTTATTCTTACCCGACATTGACCTCTCAAATCAAGCTATTTCTGCAATACTAGTATGCTGTGTACGATATAATATATCTAACGGTATTATAAATAGTGTTTCTTAATTGTCAGATAATCAAATCAACATGGCTCTTTTTCTATCATAGACATTACAAAGATCCTACACGGCCGGAATAATACTGTAGCAATTGGTCAGTAGGACATTCCTTCATGTAAATTATTATACAGGAATTATGATGCCCAGATTGATTTACGCCATGTCATAGTTTTGCTTTTTAACATTTGCACTTTGTCGCGTTGTTGTAAACTTTTCCCTTGGAGATACATACAGGAAAGACGAAGTGACGTCATCGAATGCGTCATCGAATGCAATAAAGTTCTGTATTGACCGGATCAGACGGACTCAAAACGTTCAGTTAGAAATGAGTTAAGAAGGGTCCTATTACTATTGCACAGATCTCGCTAAAATAAATGTGGTTATTTTTTAGCAATAACCATGAATATTGTCGCTTAGAATTAAAACATGGTCATAAGTTCGGATTAGTAGTAATTAAATTACGATTGCATAGCACATTCAAACAAGTGACCGTGCTTTATTATATATAAAACATAGGTACATATTCATTATTTCGATTGCAACGTATCAGCGCTGTTTATAATTTTTATGAATGGATATTTAATACTTATTTAACATGTGTTTGTACTTATTTATAAGCGTTGTATTATGTATTATACAAACATAGTGATAAGTCACTGACCACAAAAAGAACATCATGGTTTTGGTCACCTGCCACGACAAGATTGCGTAAATATACCAATCTATGGGACATGTATTAGTATAGTCCAGAGAATTTGATATGACTCTCGACCTTCTATTAGCATAATTTCACAGCTAATTTATTAGGCCTTTTCGACTGGGCTGTTTCGTGGAGCAGGTTACAGTCTAGTTCCCGTTCTAATTTTACAGCTGTATTACTGTAGTAGTGCTGTAATTGTGGGGACGGGAACCAACCTAAAACTTATTTCACGAAACAGCCCAGTCGAAAAGGCCTATTGTCTATATTCATAACCCCGGTTGTATGTTTTCATAAGCGGGGAGTATCACGAAGACGCTCAATGTGTAATACCAACACAAATCTAAAGGACCTATATTGCACGATTTGCTCGCGAAAATTTATAAATTCAACGCAAGTACCTTGTAATATATTCATTCTCCGTTCAATAAATGATCATAAAAATCGGCAGTACTCACTTGAAACAACACAGACCACGATTACACGGCACGATGCCCAACGCACAACTAAACGAGCAAATACACTTATCCGCTGAAAGTCCAAGTTTCAGTTGTCAAAAAGTCGGGAGCCCAAGTTCCAGCTTTGTAAACCACATGGAACAGAGACTCAGCAGACTTGGATAAGTATAAGTCTCAGTTTATGTGGTCAGATAAAATACAAAAAAAATTAAATTATGTGGGGGTATCACCCACAGGTAACTGTATCATTAATAAACAGTACCTAAAAAAATTTTTTTTTTGTTAAATTTATAATTCTTATACAAGGTATATTTCCCGGAGAAGTGATCGTACAGTCACTGGGTGTATTTTGTTTTTTTCATTATTTAAAGCATTTACGGCATTAATCATCTATTTAAAGCTGTGGGTGATCAAAAACATCTTTGTGAATCGAAAGCATTCGAAAACATGCTTAAATTTACCTTCGTACGATATAATTCATTGTTTAAACTTTGATTTTATTTTTCGAGGGCGATAAACGCTGTAGGAACGGCTGTAGTGGATTTTAGTGTGTCTGACGGGTATTTCGAACGTATTTTATAACGGTCGTTTTCATTGGCGTAGTATACATCGTTTGTACGCTGGTAACCAAGTCCTGGGAAACACCAATGAAATCAACCAATGAAAATCGTTGTTACAAAAAGGAAATCACGCGCATCATTCGGAACGTTCGCACAAACATGGAGTCATTTTGACATTTAAATATGCAAATGATTCGTTTTTCGGCTTACACGTATACATTCACTGAAGTGAACATGTGTCAACCAGGTAAATCTGTTCCAACTTTTTCGTTCTTTAATTTTACCGCATTATTATGTTTCTACACAACGGTAAATTCGACATATGGTGGTGATTTCCTCAATATTTCCGTTTTTTTGTTTTTATTTAGTCCACCCCAGTGATCGGGTGGATACCGTATTACGTATTTATGGCATAACTGTTTAACTACTTGACCAATTGCGATGGGATTTCGCATGAAAGTAGTTATAGTCATGTTTTTTACGGATATAATTACTTTATGAAGATATCGAAAGCCAATTCTTGTTTTTGATACCTGGTCAATTCATGGAAATACACCTTGTATAAGAATTATAAATTTAACAAAAAAAAAATATTTTTTTTAGGTACTGTTTATTAATGATACAGTTACCTGTGGTATCACCTACATATTATGATTTTCCTACGTACATGTCATTTGAGACCACCCTGTACATACAATGCTCATAAAATTTTATTTTTATTTCAAATCTACTAAATATGCCATACATAATACGTCTTATTTAAGTACCGGATCATTTTAATTAGTTTCAAAACAAACAAAAAAACTAAATAATCGTTAAATTGGATGAACTAGTGGGCGGTTTTTTGGGCGGACGTCAACAATTTGTGTGTGCCATGCTTTCTGCATTTAAGGAATTTTAGTCATGGCTTTAAACTTTTACAGGAATGTGACGTTATGCACGTGTAGCTTTATGATTTTTATGAAACCAAATATCAAGCGAGTTGTTGTGCCTATTTTTGAAACCGCGTTTTCGTGGAATCCGTACGTGCTGTTTTTGTTAAATGTTGTATATTGCGCAACATGTGCGCGTGCTCTGTGTATTTTGTCATTGTCCTTTTTTGTTGAAACAAGTCATTAAGAATTGCAGGCAATACAGAAGTCCCCTACCGGTTTGAGGCCATTTTCAATGTTTCTGTTGCCATAGCAACCACAATTTTGGTCAGGATCAAAATATTTTTAGACGTGCTTAATCCCCTAATTGCCCCCTATCCACATACCAAGTTTCATAAACCTAGCTTGGAAACTATTTGAGTTATGTCAGGATCCAGATTGTTTGACGGACGGGCGGACGGCAAACCTATAGTCCCCTCCGGTCAAAAAGAGGTAGGGGACTAAAAAGCGAATCAATGCTCATTAATATAGCGAACTTTAATGGTAATCCGACCCTTTTAAATAAATGAGCAAATGTCAAATACGAATTGAATATTAACGTAGTTAGCTTTTCTGATAATACGGCCCTTATTAATCAGTTAAGTACATAAACATCGGTAATTTATCAATTGCATTTTATAGATCATTATTGGACCTGATAATGCTATAGGAGATCAAAAGTAGCACATTGTACTTCTGTTGATGTAGCCGTACAATTTTAGTACCTTGGCGTCTTATTTTAAAAGCTTAAAGTGCAGGAAATTGCATGATTTTAATTCGAAAAGTGAAAAAAATCTTCGCAGGGAGGGGACAGCCCTCCCGCACCCACCCCAACATAACATCCCAATAGCTAGCTGTTACCCCACTCGAAATTTTCTGGATCCGGGCCTGTGTACATGAGCTTGCACAACAAAAACGGGTCTTGGAGTAAATTACCACAAGATTCTTGACTCAAAATTAACATCACCAGACAGAAACATTAATCTGAGTTTATTACGGTAAAATTTCCAAAGCTCGAACTTCAGATTGTAATTTTAGAAAAATCTCAATTTGTGTTCAGGTTTCTAGTTACGATGCTTCATGAGATCGGGGTCTGATTATTATTCAAATCATAATACATGTAAATCAATTGCCTTGACTTGCTTTACGCACGAAGTATATAACTGTATCAATGTACGAAAATGTATCCGTAAGCCAGTCCGCGAAAATAACATTTTCAAGTCACATTAAATTCTGTCTGTAATTAAAATAAGATTAATTTTTTTAATCGATTTTGTAAAAGTGATACTACACAGCCGAATGGTAACCGCCATTCATAACAACCGTGATAAAAATGAATAATTAATCCTTCATTAGGTTAAAAAACAAGGGTATTTTAACCTACGTCACCAGACCCGATTACCACGTGGCGTTGACCTTAGGCTAGATAGAACTGCTATTGATACAGGCGAGCCTGTCACTGGGGTAAACGCACGCTGAAACATTAAACGTTTTATCATTATTTTTTCACTAATGTAACTTATAAAGTTATGTATTTTGATGGGTTTATTAATCTGATTGTTTGTATGCGTCTTAGCCACATTGTTATGTTCTTCTATGTAAACGACCAAGGGTATTATAAAGCCAAGTTTTCCCAATGAGATTTAACTTGTTATTAGTTATTGTGATTTGTTTTTGGCGTGCCTGTAAAAATATCGAAGTCATTGTGCAAAATCGGAACAAATTGAGGTAAACTTCATGAATAAATTTTATTTTTAGCTTAAATTTGACCTGTTGTGTGACAAACTGTAATTTCGTATTGTTACTAAATGTATTATACCACCATAAACATGGTCATGTCCAGGCTTTCAGTCCAAAGTTAGTACAGGTAGTTCATGTCCACTATTCAAGCTTCACTGTTTTAAGTAAATCGGTCAAAAATCGGTCAAATTTTATTTAATTTTGCTTTTCGCAACCTGTTGCTATTTTTTGCTAGGCAAGATCTAATCTAACAATTGTTGGGAGCAAGCTATCGTTGAATAGTTGATGGAGCTAAGTAACTGTTTGAACCAGCTGTGCAACATATCTAACCATCTGACAAAATCTTATCTAGGAAACCAGGGGAAAATTCAACTGTAACTTGCTTCTACAGCGACTACCGTTTTTACGTTTTTTCTTGTATACCGGTGTAAGCGTAAGAAATACTAACCGTGAAAATATATAGCACTCTGTCTTATATTAATCTGATACTGCTGTTCCTATTGTCAGTTATAATAAAATTCATATAAATATATATATGGAAAGAAAGGATATATCATTGGGTATAACTTATACGTAAGTAGAATATTTATTATTTAATAAAATGCATTTTATTATTGACGTGTGTATGTTGACACCCGGTGCCTATATACATGTAGATAGGTGATAACGTACATTTGTATATCAATGTAATTTTCTGACAGTACACATGTCTTTGGTTATGCAGAAATGCAACATATAAATTCTTAATTGTAATACATGCTGGGTATTATAATACCCAGATACATGTTGCTACCGTTCACTTGAGATGCCAGGACTCATACCACTTTTCAATACTAGTATAGATGTAGTTTATTTATATCAGTAACATGTTCCACGTGGTTCACACGAGGCGGTTTCTCGTGTCATTTGACCTTAACCTATTATAATAGCATTATGAACATGTATACGATTCATACATGTACACTATACTAGGATACTGATTTCACAAGAAAGCGCTTAGTGTCCATTTTAATTTGCTTATATGCCTTGCTACTTGGTAGGACGAAGCATTCAAAACAACGACATTACGTTCTTTATCGTTGACGAGTATATATAGTCCACCGGTGATAACACTAGCATTTGTTTACAAATATAAATGACATTTAAATGCATTTTTGAAGTTCATTTTTATAGAATTTTGTGCATATTCACTCTTTATAATAAAAATTATATTATTTTAAACTACACTGATAACAAGGGGTCAGTCGACCGTGCATTGTTTATATTATGCATGTTTGTTTATTGATAAGCCTAGAGTTATCTCCGGTGAACTATACATGCAAAAATAACAGCATTCCATAGTATACTTGTTTGCAAATCAGAGCTCATAATAACCCTGAACGTAAAGCTAAGAACATTTAACATGGCATCCATGAATATCCTTGCTTATCCGTTGTCCAATCAGAGTTCTTATTTTAAGTAATCAAAACAATTTTACGATACAATTACGAAAACTCACGAGGATTAATTAACGCTATGTCAAATATTCTCAGCTATACTAAATAACATACCAGTAATGTATCTGCAAATAATAAACCGATGTATGCAAGCTTCGAACACGGTGGAGTACTTAAGAAGTGATATTCTCAATACTCTAATAACTCTATACATCGTATCGATATTATGAACATGTTTCAAATACCGGCTAATATACCTAACAGCTGTTGATAGATATCTCAACACGTTACTACGAGTATATACAGTTGTGATTTATAATCTCAAGAAAACAAAAACTTAGCTAATTTAATGCTATTGTTGTTGTTATTTTTAATGACGTTGTTCTTTAATGGGGTTTTATTATTGTATACATGTAGGCCAAATTACTATCAGCAACATTAAATATGTTTCCACTTCTAACGTTACTTATTCTTTTACTACTACACATGTGCTACTATTAACTACCACAGCGTATAAACGTTATCACTGTATCATTTCTTGCGACGCTATATAAATCAGCTTGTATGACGTATTGCTAGCAAAAGCACCTGTAATTTTGTTACTTCCAGTCACGGTATGACTTATTGGGAGACTATACAATTCTACATGTATGACTTCTTGCGATAACCGGAAGTTGACTCGTTTAAACACCGTGACTACCAGTGGTCCTGATTTAATTAATTGCTATTTGAGTCCGATAGAGTCGCTGGTGATGGTTGTTGCCACCACTACCAAGGCCACCGATTCCAAGTGCTTGCGGAAGAGCAAGTTACTAGATTTACCTGTGAATTATAAGTTAAGAATCTACCAGTCGCTGTGTATACAAAATTCAAGAAATGTAACTTGTAGTACCAAAATGCATTTTTTTCGATATAAAATGTGAATAAACGCCAAAAGTGTGTTTCTTTCACAAATAACTGAAATATCTAAATGCCACTTGCTTCGTTGACGAAATATTGCCGGTTGTAACTGAGGCTGTAATATACTGAAATAGTGTACAGCTCCCGTGCTTGGCATCTGGTTCCAGTTCGGTGTTACGAATTGTGAAGAGGTAGAATCCGTCCGTATGACAGAAATATTGTCGTGATTGGGACTTTAAACACAAAATATGAAAACGAAATAATGGCACTGCATTCGCTGGTGATGGTGATTAAGTACTTACAAGTGTTCAAACAATATGCTTTATGCATCATTCACATGTACGATAACGACATAAACAGTTCGCACGTACGACACACTCATACCACTTTCTTTGACCTCATTAACATGCACATCTCGGCAATTTTTCAAATCCTGCTACAATACTGTAAAATCATTATTTTTCGAGGGAGTTAAAATTTCGTTTATTTCGTTGTTGACTCGGTCACGAAATATAATCCCCACGATTAATCGACCGTCCAAATTTGGAACATTGGATTACCCTTCCATGTTTTGTTATCAACGATTTAACGACTACATGAAATTGCATTTTTCTTAATCCACGAAATTTAATACCCACGAAAATATGTTATTTTACAGTATATAATGCAGATTTCGGCAATTTCGGCAAATCCTGCTACAATATGCAAGATCGTTGTACTAGTAGTAGACTATCGGTGTGATATATTCTGTAAAACACATAACCCCGCCATTTTAATGTGTGTCACCGTCTACCCTGTAGGTGTGAGATCTATATTACATAGGATAGCAACTAATTATCACTGGTATATAAAGCACAGACTTGTACAAGCTGACATCCTACATTATATGTGTGATAACTGATAAGAAACGAAAACGAAGTTCTTGTATCTAAATGCCATTGTGGAGTATAAAAACACATCACACAAATACGGTTCTCTTCGATGTGAGAATAAAAAACGGAACAATGTTCCCCAACACGTGTGATAACAAATGTGTGACGTCACCAGCTTTTTCGTCGCGTTAACGTAACGTCATCGTCTTAAATCGTTGTTTTGACTCGGTGACTATTGTAATGTAATAAAATGAATCCGCCATTCGTTGTCTTTGGAGATCAACACTTCTTAAACTCGTCACGAAAAAAAAGTGTTAAGCTCGTCAAAGACTCGCTCATTAACCTGTGTTTTCTAGACTCGTTTATGACGGATCCTATATACATGTATATCTTTACTATACACTCGTTTGGTAAAAATTTAATGAAAACTAGTCAATGTACCCCAAAATAAAAAATAGACATTGTGAGCAAAAGTCAAAGGTAAACTACCAGTAACTTTATAAGACAGATTAGAAAATGACAAAATAGTGCTAGGTATGATATTAAGTTCCAAAGCTGTCGAAAATGAAAATTTTTAAATTCGATCCAAAGTCATAAAACATCATTATTTGTTATTCTGCCAGTGCCACTTTCATGCATAGCTTACAATTTGTACACTGTTCTTTTCTGTGCCTTCCGTTCTCTGCTGTTCTCATCGGGTGCTGCCTTTTGTTTCAGTTTTGTTTATTATCTTTTTTTCATCGCGTATAACTTAAAGGGTTGTGATGATTGTTTGCATTTCGTTGAGAATTTTCTCTTTAAAAAAAATGATAGACGCTTTTCTTAGCTTTAGAAAAGATATGCGAATTTATGCGGTATTTTCTGAATACTGAAGTACACTTTTACTATGAAAGCACTTACCGCTACCCGAGTAACTCGCTGAAGTGCTAAGTCATTTGTGCATGTAGTGTATAGAATGTATTGCCTGAATATACTTGAACTTTTCATTAATGGATCTGACCTGCTGGGTCCGACCTTACAACATCATCGACCCAGATATAATTAGTAACAGTTTGAAGCTAGCTTTCAACATTTATTTGTGTGCAACCTACCATGCGAAATAAGCAATTGGGCATAGGAATATATATATTCTTTATTTCGTCTCATTTATGTACATACATATAACATACGACATAAGCAGAACAGATAAAATGTACATAACCATTCAGTTATGAATTATAAGAGACAATTATCAAATCTTAAAATAATCTGATTATCATAAAATCACTATATGACTAGCTTGTACTATGAACTGTCCTATAAACAGTGCTAAATCACTATTTATAAACAAACAACATTAATTTATATACAAAATTAAAACTAAGAGAATGTTGTTAATACGTTGAATTAAAATATAGTTAAATTTTTAATTTAAGAAACTGAGATTTGTAAATGAGGCACTAATGCGCTAATTAAAAAATAGTATTAATAGATCATTTATAACCCCGGTCAGACCGTAGATGAACTGATTAACAACATTCCCTTAGATGTCAATAAAACTGGCAATAATTAATAAGATAGTATGAATACATTATTTACACAGATAAAAATGTCGTCTTTGTAAAATCATAAAACAGGTTTTGGCGCAAATTCTTAAAGCGTTTTTCTCAGTAAAAAGAACCCTTAGTTTCATTAAATCATTCAGAGAATAAAAATCAGGACAAATAGTTGCGACCTGTTCATACAAGGTATTTCTTAAATCTGTGTATAAATCACAACTTAAAAGAACATGAGCTTCATCTTCTAAAACTTGACAATTTTGACAAATGCGTTCTGTTAATGGCAACGTAATTTGGAGGGTACAAATATGATATCCTTTCATTTATTAAAGGCATCAATCTGCTAAAGAAAGGACGATGTTCACTAACCACCAAAAATGGACTACCGATAATAAAAGATAAAAATTGAAAGACATGAATTTTGTTTTCAGAAAAAAACGTTCTAAAGTCAGTAAAATTCCACTTGTAATCCCCCATTATAGCTAAATTTGCCATTTATTTAGTATTTTTGCATAATAACGCATCGTAAATTGTTAGTGGTACATTTTACGAGCATTATGATAGTGTTTGCTTCCGTGTTGCAGTATATTTCCCCGGATTTTAAGAGTACTTTGTAATGTCAGCAATTTGCTCGGAACCACATGCACTATTCGTTGAAAATGAGAGTTTTGGGATTTGCTTGATTTTGTTGGAAACATGAGCAATTTGAAATATTCATGATTTTATGACAATCCCGGAAGTGAATTTGTTAACATGTATATATTGTATATATTAGTTGCGATAAAGAGGAATAGAAGGCAACCGAATGAATGAGGAAAACGTGGTTTTATTAATTTTAAAGACCCATTATCTCTGCTAAAATCTTTTACCAATCATCCAGTAAATTCAAAGAATTGGGATGCTTTTCACAAAAGACCAATAATTGACAAGATAATGTTACTATATCTATTGAAATAGTATGCCAAAAATCACATTCAAGTAAAATGTATGGAAAACAAAATACTAATTTTTTGCATGAGTTTCTTCCCTTATTGTTTACAATTCGTTATTTTGTTAACAAACCAACGAAGCTATATTTCGTTTTCTTCCATCTTATGGTGTTTTCCACAGTTGAGACTCAACGTAAGTGCTAAAATACATCATTCTGTAGAGAGGTGACCAAGTTATTGCTGTTTGAAAATAGCCGTTTAAGCTTAATGGGGATTTAAGTGTTCGTAATTCAGCATCAAACCCTGCCAATATAATCGTTATTAACTATTAATTAAAGCTCAAGTTGTTACACTATTCAGATACCACCGATAAAAGAAACTGCTTAATTTAATCAGAAATTAGATTCTGTACGGTTCAATCAGGTAGTAATGAGTTTTGCAGTAAAATCGTACTTACTACAAAATCCGGGATGGTACTTGTTCTTCGTTATTAGAACATATAAAAAAAAGAACATATATATAAAGTAAATTTTGAATGGTTGAAAATGGCGGGTGAACGAAACGCAGCGAGTCCTTTTTAGTCATTAAGAAGTTACTTAATATGTTTCAAGAACGAAGAACAAAATATAGTTGTATCGTATAGTACACGTTGAGTTAATAACGAAATGTTCAAAATATAGTGTTATCGTATAGTACACCTTGGGTAAATGACGAAATGTTCAAAATATAGTTTTATTGTATAGTACACGTTGGGTGAATGACGAAATGTTCAAAATATAGTTTTATCGTATAGTACACGTTGGGTGAATGACGAAATGTTCAAAATATAGTTGTATCGTATAGTACACGTTGGGTAAATGACGAAATGTTCAAAATATAGTTTTATAGTATAGTACACGTTGAGTTAATGACGAAATGTTCAAAATATAGTTGTATCGTATAGTACACGTTGGGTAAATGACAAAATGTTCAAAATATAGTTTTATCGTATAGTACACGTTGAGTTAATGACGAAATGTTAAAATATAGTTTTATCGTATAGTACACCTTGAGTTAATGACGAAATGTTCAAAATATAGTTTTATCGTATAGTACACCTTGAGTTAATGACGAAATGTTCAAAATATAGTTTTATTGTATAGTACACATTGAGTTAATGACGAACTGTTCAAAATATAGTTTTATCGTATAGTACACGTTGGGTAAATGACGAAATGTTCAAAATATAGATTTTTTTCTCATACACGTTGAGTTTTGCAACCTCTCAGATAGTTTTTATCATTTTAACGACTTTGTATTTAGTGGTATCGATTTTTTAATGAATGGAAACGATGTGAGATTCTAGGAAATCGGGTTAAATCATGGCCACCTAGTGCGAACGCTGATCACAAAACCGGATAAAACAAATTGCAAGCGTGCCGTCTAAATAAGGTTATAATTATAGTTTATTTTAGATCTCATTCCGAGAAATTGTGAAATTGCAGGAAATGTAACTATACCTAGATGTATGGCCAATGTGCTGGAACCTGCAATAAATAACGTGATTTAAGACATCAATTGGAAGCACGACAAAACCTATTGCTACGTGAATGCAATGAATATTCAGAAAAAAAGAATTTGGCCTAGTAATCTAACTGGGCCAAATAACTGGATGTTTTATATTGATGAAATAATTAGCAAATCGATCAAATTTGCAAAGGTTGCTGCCCCCGTCGTAAGTGTTATAATTACTGTACTGATGCAGGTTGCTGAATTCGGTCGGTCGATCAGTCTGTATGTATGCAATTTGGTTTTTCATCAATAACCAGTATCGTTTTGCGGATTACAGATTCGAACTGTATTAGTGAAATAACATTGCTATGCTATAACATACATAATTATTTGTTTGAGTAAAGATCAGTATTCTTTCCTATCAAATACATCGTGGTTTCAAAATGGCTTGTATGTTGATTAAAGAAGCGATGTTTAACGCCATAATGATATTAAACAGAACTGCTGGAAAACGTGTTTGATCAACAAACGGACAAGCGCAAAGGACTGATAACTTTTACAATGCGGCTGAATATGGTGAAAGGCAACAAAAGTATTATAATAGAACCACACAACGCACAACCTTCGCGCATGCGCACATTGTTAAACTTGTCAAATTAATAGTTTTTCATGAGGCAGCGGCACCCTATGTGCACATTGATACCACCGTATCAAATGTGGAACCGTTAACCAAGTTTAGCTGGGGGCTTATTCATTTACTTTAGAACTTGAGTTTAAGTGATAAGTAATTTTGCTCAGTGGGAACAATTACAGTTTATGGAATAATGTGGCAATTTATCTTAGCTTTTATATTAATAAAAGTGAGTTCGTGAATTTCGTTTGAAGAAGATGAAAACGTATCATTAGGGTAGCACGATCCTGTAAAATAATTCATTTTAGAGGGTGTTAAATTTGGCGGATTTTGGTAAAATGGTGATTTGGTGTTTTCTTAAATTCGTGGATTTAAAATATTGAAAGCAAAATCTCTTGTTACGTATATACATATTTTTGAGGTCTTTTATTCGAGGGGATTTAATTTCGCGATCTAGTTCATCCGCGAAATCAACGAAAATAAATCCACCCCGAATATTAATAATTTTACCGTCCGTATGGATAGGTATGTTGTATTGTAAATGTTATACTGGAGAAATATATATTTTATATACTGAGGAATATTGTGATAAAATATGAAACGTATAACTACCTTATCAGTACAAGGGGAAACTTAGAACCCTAGATACTCGTTAATTGCGAGCGGTGTGCAAATGATTACATAGGGCTTAGTAAGAGATCTTCTCATAGAGTGCTAATGCTGAATATCATTTATGTGTGTTGCTAGGTAAAAATAGACGGAACGATTCGGAGTATGAATACCATGAATATTCACCTGGTGCCTTCAAAGTCATGAAAATATCTAGCTTGTCATGACATTGATTGAAGACCTCAGTAAAAAACTGTAAAATCATTATTTTTCGAGGGAGTTGAGTTTTCGATGATTTCGTTTTTGAACTCGACCACGAAATATAAACCCCATGATTAATCGACCTCACAAAATCAGACATGGTTTACCCTTTCAAATTCTGTATCTGTAATCCACGAATTTACGACCCCACGAAAATGCACTTTTTATCAAAATCCTCGAAATTTAATACTCACGAAAATATGTGATTTTACAGTTAAGACCTTGAAATAACCTACGTAATGGAACCGTGAAAACTGTTCTCTGTTATGTTTTAATGGATGGTAGGATATGAGGGGTGATCCAAAATTGCATGGACTTTTGCTCGACTTTCGCTCTATAGAATTCAAAAACTGGTGAACTTAACAAAATTCAACGTAATTCTGGATCAACCCTCGTAAAAGTTTATACATAACACATGCAGGATCTCATTAATACCTGTCCGTTCGTCCGCCTGTGCCACACGTTGCCTGTCTATAGAACCTGGTATTTATTGAATGACACCTTGGAATGAGCATTTCATGATCACTATTTATGTAAGAATTACGGACGACTAGACCGCGGGTTAATCGTTTAGAGATGTATCTTCATTAATTTGTACAGGAAGTTCCGCTAATAAGACACCCGTAATTATTTTGAAGTCATGCGAATACTTGCAATTTTAAAAAAGAAAGTCTTGATTTTAGAATACCTATACACCTTTTTGTCTGGTATTGATAGCGGCACATTACCGTATTTATTCTTATACTTGTATATATTTTGGTGTTAGAAAATATTCACCTAGAATTGGCAGCACACAACAAAACTGTTTAAAAGCCCTGTCTGCTTGTGTCTTATTGTGTAATTAAAGAATACTAGAACCCAGCGCTATATCGCTGGCTCGTAAGAACAAAATCAATATTTTGAGAAAACAAGAACAACATTGTCTGAAAACTACCCTTAACGTATGGAAAATCAAGCTTTTTCAACGTCAGTTTGGTCAACATGACATGTTCCGATTTTCAAGAAAATAGGCTCATAAGAAGCGCCTTGTGATCCAGATTTCAAGTATGAGTCTTATAAGGTCGTTATTAACACTTACGACCTTCTCATGCTATGTCAGCGATATAGCGTCAGTTGTTCGTATTACACAGTACCATGTGCGACATGTTTCTGTTAGTGAATATTGACGGAATAATTAAGTGATTTGCACGAAAATCAGTTATGACAATGGCTCTGCGAACTACTTTTAGGAAGATCATGCATGCGCCGCTGCGCTGCGAACTACTTTCAGGAAGATCATGCATGCACCGTTGCCCTGCGAACTACTTTTAGGAAGATCATATTCGCGTCGTTGCGCTGAGAACTACTATAAGGAAGATCATACACCACGCCGTTGCGCTGAGAACTACTATAAGGAAGATCATACACCACGCCGTTGCGCTGCGAACTACTTTCAGGAATACCGCCTACATGTAGTTTAGTTATATCGCTTGGAAAACTTCGTAACGAATTCTAATAACTCGCATTGTCCTGGCACTACACGATGTTGATGACACATAAACTTCATTATTGTGCAAATCCGGGAGTATTACCTATATTCATTATTTCCTGTCGCTATGCATACTGGGAATTGCCCAACATTTTGTCAGTAATATCTCCGCCTTAATTATGAATACATTAAGATAATAACAACAGTGACAATGGGTAGGCCACAATGCAGTTACTTGTTTTGATGAGTTTCCTGAGTACGATTGGATTATGTAATAGTTGGAATTTTGTTCCGCAATTACCTACTTTCTTACAAAAGTTCATTCAAGACAAGAGTACCAAGTGCAATGCTAAAATTCTCTCGATTGTTCGGATTCCATAGATCCCCAAAATAAGCCGTTCAATCTGTGTATCTCAGATGCACTAATTGCAAACATTACTATCAGGTCAATAAGCGTCTAGTCACCGAGATCAGACCTCGTGAAATTATTGCTTCCGGTTATTGTTTTTTCTGTGTTTCTTTTGCCAAGAAACGACAGACAAATCATGCTATAGTTAACAAATACTTTGGACAGACATTCAAGATATCAACAATAAAGTGGTTGCATCAATACTGACACTCTATTATATTTGACAAATGTCCAAAACTACTAATTGTCAGTTATAATAACATTGCCGCAATGGACGTCCAATGTGTACCAAGAAAACAATATGATTTCCGGATGTAATTCACAATGATTTTGTTGCATAAAGATAATAGAAAGTTGGACGGTGAAGGCATCACTCAACTTAAACAGCCGAGCACAGAAAACATAAAGACATCATAATTATGCCACAATTACGCGGCACAATGCCCAACACATAACTGAACGAGAAAATGAACTTGACCACCGAAAGCTCAAGTTTCCTGGTCCGACAAATATATTGCGGACTAGGAAGTTCCATGTAGTCACATGGTATACATGTGGATATATATATATATATATTATATAATACATGTAGTTTAATTATGTTTCGTTAATTAGTTTTTAATAGGCACGTGTAAGCCTTTGTAAACCGTGACGCCTCGATACAAATGAAAACTATAACATGGGCGCTTACTTTGTAAAACAATATATTACCTTTGACTTAAAAGCTCGACTTTTGGCCGAATCTAATGAAATTCTCCAAAAACATGTTCTTCGAATTATGTCGTTTTTAATTTTCAACCTAATTATCGCTTTGTTTCCTAGCAACGTGACGCCAAATACATGAGGCGTAAAATTGACATTTATATTTGGCCTCGAATAGCTATTATGAATTAAAGATATAATCTATTAAGTTTTGCTATGGCGACAGAAAGAGTGAAAATATACCGAAATCTGGACCCTGCCATAACTCAAACAGTTTTCAAGCTAGGTTTATAAAACTTGATAAGTGGATAGGGGGCCATAAGGAGATTATGCACGTCTAAAAATATTTTGATTGTGACAAAAATTGTGGTTGCTATGGCAACAGAAACATTGAAAATGGCTTAAAACCGGTAGGGGACTTCTGTATTGCTTGCAATTCTTTTTTTAATTAGTGTTTATAATAAAATATGATCGCATTAACAGCTAGGTTGGGATTCAATGCATTAACTTGCAGTTTTTTGGTTCAAATGAACGTTGAACCAACCGAAGAACAGATGGTGTTTAGTTTCCCAGATAAACTTTTAATTTATTCCAATAATGATTATCAATACGCCTCTAATTAATACGGTTATTGGATTGACATCATAATATATAAGAACTTGCCAATCATTATTGATAATTAATCTTTCCAATTACAATAATTAACACAATAAATCCTGACAGGACATTATATGTATTTAAAAAGATTCATTAATATGCATATTGAATTTGCGCAATTTATGCATCTTCACACAACCTCCATATGCCAATTTCTTATTTATTATTACATTTTTATATTTATTTACTATGAATATATTATCTATGAAACAGTATTATACATTATATTCATTTATTATACATGCGTTACGAATCTACAGGGTTTTACGTAAAACCATTTTATCTGACAATTGCAAAAACATTATATTTCTCCAAAGGCATTACACATTCCTTTTAATCAGTTTCTTTTGCCGTCTGTTTATTTAATTTTCATCAATTTATAAACGCTCAATCTTTTGATTAGGCACAAGAACGCTAATGGTTGAACATTGGCTCATTTTGTAAAACACTTAGCAATAAGACTTACTAATCAAACTCGATAAACTTCCAACTATTTGTCAAAATCATATTATTTGATGAACTATCGGAGGCAATGTTAAAAATTTCATTTCCATAAAGTTTGAAATTCAACTTTTTGCGGTTGTCTGTGCATTTTAATAGAGTGTCAAATTACGTTTAAATTCATGACAATGATTTGCCTCCGTATTTCAATTGGTCTTTTTTTTTAAATTGGTTTTCTGTGGTGTCCAAAAAACGACATTCCGAAAACAGTTACAAACCGCCGTATTACGAGTCTGCAACAAACGGGAGGCATTCATACTGCACGTACGAGTACACTGTTTTCAAAAAGAAATAACGCCAACACGTACTAGTAAACGATCATATGTTTCGGCAAGTATCCCACAACTCGCATTTGTAACTGTAAATGAAAATTACATCTCGTTATAAACGTTAACATCCCGTTCTAAACGTTAACTTGTGAGAGACAATATGATGGAAACATTACGGCGGCCGCTAAATGCAGTTTGTGCATTGTAAAATCTGTCACATCCATTATAATTCCATGTAGAAAAACGGTGTACCAAACAATCTTGGAATGCTACAGCAATGCCAACAGCATCTACATCTTTGTTGATATGCCAGCTGCTGTATATTACATAACTTGTCGATGGTACAGCATAGCTACATCTCTACATCTATGTCGCATTGCTAGATTGGATTATCTAAAGTCTAGGTCCCACTGAGCATTTTTTTGCCTCGGCAATGTACTCCCGATTGAAATTAATGAGCTATCAGGACATCGGGGACAGGTTCCTCGTGGTCTAGGGGAAGCTTCGAGGAAGTCATGAGACAGTTTGTGATATCAGAGGGAATTATGATGAATCGGGTGGTATCGGAAGAAATCGGGAGAACATCGCCGATGTGGAATTCCTCAGTGGGACCTAGGCTTAAACAGATTTCTCTTTATCCGTGACATATGCTGAAATAATAATGCTTACTGTTCATGGAAAGTAAGATAAGTTTGATTGTTTATAGAGGGAAAGTACGGCATTTCTCGTCGTCGATATGATACGACTTCTCTACCAAAAAACGACGCCCACCCAGCTACCGGGTAACAGTTTTTCGACTGCTGAAATTTCCTCTTGTGCATGTTAAATACCTTTAGTGACGTCAGAATCACGTGTTATTGCTACACTGAGAGTAGTGTCACGTGGTATTGCTACACTGAGAGTAGTGTCACGTGGTATTGCTACACTGAGAGTAGTGTCACGTGGTATTGCTACACTGAGAGTAGTGTCACGTGGTATTGCTACACTGAGAGTAGTGTCACGTGGTATTGCTACACTGAGAGTAGTGTCACGTGGTATTGCTACACTGAGAGTAGAGTCACGTGGTATTAATTACACTGAGAGTAGGTAGATTACATAAGGCTGTAGATCACATAAACCCACCCGGCGTATCTGAGTTTGATACCTGCACTGTACTTCAAGGTCGCCATTTACATATGAGCCAGTCTCCAGGAAAACCAGCTATTTTGACATTACCATTATATATGTTAAAGCTCTAACATCAGAAAAATTCATATCCATTGATTCTATATCATGAAATTTATTCAGAGGGTACTATACCTTAGCTTTAAATTTTCCCATGAAATATGTCGAAGTCACATACTTTGTTGCTATGGTGACCAATTTCGGATAAGTACTCAAAGTAAGAAAAACGAGGAGTTAGTTGTTTAAATCAATAGTAGCCTTAAAAAACAAGATATTAACCAAATTTCTTTTGTATTTTGCTTCATTAAGATTATTCTTTCAAGCTATGGAAACTCTCAAAATCAATATTTTTGTCAAAATAGCAGGTTTTACTGGAGACTGGTTCATATATACCATGCCATGCTTTGTAAAAGTGTACTTAGCATAGAATATTCTATATTTTTACGATCTCCGTCAGATGTCTATGTTACCTTATGAAACACATTAGTATGTTGTTGTTATATGTTCGTGTCTCTGTTCTCAACTTTGACAAGCATTTACTAGATACTTGTACGGACCGCTTGCAGCTGTATCTCCATACTCAGACTGCCGGATTGCTGGCTCTCTTTTTATAATGTGGTAGTTGTTTGGCAAGTTTATATATTATCATTAGTTTATAGTTCATATCATTTCAAGATAAAGCCTCGAGGAAATCACACGGCTACATAGTGGGTACTTATTACCTGCGAGCCTTGGGCGAGCAGGTATATTGGATAGCATAAAGTAAAAAGTCAATGGAGGGGCACGTGACCTGTTCTCGATGGTTTGCGATTTCAAAAAAAAAAAGATGCATTTTGTAAGAATATCGTGAACCAGACTAATTCCATTATTCCATGCGGATAACATCGGTCTTTGTCGCATTGAAATAGTTTATTTACCGAAGAAATCAGAACTGTCTGAAATTTCAGTGAGCGCTAGGCAATATTGAGACCATGGATCTAAACAGCAGGTGACTACAGCTGCATAAGCACAGCGCTTCCCAGTCAATTGTCATGGAATTATCGGAATTGGTTTATGATCTTTGATATTGTTGAACACTGAAAACATGTCTTATGATAATACCTTTTAATGAACTGATACGAGGTTTTATTTATAAGCATATATATATTATATGGAACAAGAGAGTCATAATATGCAATGAAGTGTCTTGAAAATTGGTTTGTTATACATGAAATTATTTAACAATTTGTTGATAAATTTCGTATGTCAAATTATCGTGCATAAAGTTTTCCTAATTTGAAAGCTACCGGCCTATCGCGCTTATTTTTTTCTCACAATTTTGAGATTTGCATGCTTACTTTTATACACATCAGCTGTTGAATTATGCAGATAGAAGGTCGAAAATCCTGTCAATTCTCTGTCAAATGAAGTCGGTACATCATTTGCTCGCAGGAACTATTTGACTTGTAAGTACTTATACGCAATACACTAGTAGTTAACTGCATGTTGTCCACTGTCCACCGAATACCGACAGCTTGTGGCTATCCGACTCGCTAGTCAAAAGTAACAAGTTCGGTGTATGTCGAGACTTGGGTCTGGAGACAGGCACGCAGTTATATTTTAAATTACTAAATACTAGAGGTTATTGTGCTGTATGTATGAATATTTTGTCGGTACTGTTTTATCAAGGCACTTACGGAAAAAATATTTAACTTATGATCAAATTTACATTCCTTAACGATTGCAGATTGGGAACCGATATGGTTTGTAGGAGTTCATTAACGAAATCATTATTAGTATTTCAGAGACCATTTACCAAACTTTGTAGTTCTATATGAATACCGCACTCACTGCTAGCTGGTTATTGGCGTGCAGTTGGAAATTGAATTTCGAACTACGATCTTTCAACTTTCTACTAACTTCTTGGGGCTTCTTTCCTACTAGTTTTGTGAGAGTTGACCGTTGCTAGATGAAGTTATATTAGAATTGACTGGTAACTAAGGAAGTTATAAGTAAGCTGCCCACGTTACATGACGGCCAGGGTGATGAATTATAGTGTAAACCTGCAAATAGCAAACAAACAACACTTGTGTTTTACAGAGAGCTACAAGTATTCTAAATACGACATTCTAAGTAATTCAACAACTGCCCATGTATATTCTAACATAACTAGACAGTAGCTTGTTATCAAGTGTGTTGACATTTGCCAGCTTTGTTATATTGGTACTTTTGTCCTTACAAGGTCTACCCGTACTCTAAACATGTACGTCAAGTATAGTCTATGACGTTACAATTAAATAAGTTTGTAGTGTTATAAATAAACATTTCAATAGTGTTGCTTGTCCAGTTCTATAAATGTGACATAAACTGTTAAACAGTTTTAAATTTGGCACTCGTTGAAAGAAACCGATATTGTAAATTTGCCGGTCAGCAACACAGGTGTACCTGCATCATTAATACAGAGTAAACAAACAAAAGAAGCTTAGAAAGGTTTATAACATGTGACATTGACCACACAGTCACTGAGGTGCAGTTTGATTTTAATAAACATTTAATTAATACTGGTGTTATTTTAAATATTATTACATAATCAGAAACTAGAAAGCTTCGTCTTTAATTTGATATCCAAATTTTAAAAATCCGTCCGTAAATAAGAAAATAAATCAGTAGGGCGTGAAATCACTTTCTTTCTTCTTGTTTAGAATAGCATTGTCGTTTTTATTGAATACACCCCAGTGATTGACTGGACACCGTGGTATATATATATTTCATCGTATAACTTTTTAACTAGTTGATCATTGATGAGGATTTGCATAGAAGTGGTTCTGACAATGTTGTATATGAATGTAATTACTTTATGAAGATATCGAAAGCCAATTCTTGTTTTTGATATCATGAAAATCGGACCACCTTAGTACAAATGCACCTTTCTAAGATAGAAAATCTTTTTACTCTTTATCAATGATACAGTTACCTGTGGTCAGCAAATTGGAGTTTCTACTTTAGTTTATGACAAGGTACATACCATCGCTCTGACCATGGGTATCTACTGTTGTTTCTCCTGTGGAGCTAGAATATAAAATGTCACGTCCTAGTAGCATTGTTGGCATACCACGTGGCATGTGACGTATTGTTTTGCGAAGACCTCAAGAAAACTCTGTCAACTCAAAGTTATTTAAACAAGCGTAAGTATTTTATTCTTTAGCTGATTTTTACCACATCCTCAACGCTCGCAACTTTATATTATGTGTAAAAGATCAGTGTTTACCCGAAACTGACTCAATTGCTTATACGGGCAGTTGTATTTTGGTATGTTCTTTACTTTGAGTTGACACATGTTCTCTTGCGGTCTTAGCTAATAATTACGTCACATACCATGCGATATGACCACGCTGAGTAGTTTCGTCCTGATTTGACCGGTTGGCGAGCAGCTAGCAACTGAAACATAATACATGGTAAACGTACTGTTGTCTGACATTAAAGGGTATAAATCATGATGAACATGTATATATGTACGTTCAGAAGTAAATTGCGAACAATATCAAAATTTCGCGAATATTTGATTTTTTCTCTCTTTTTTTGCCATTTCGTCAAACGTGAGGCAGCCCCTTTAATTCAAATCTACGTCACATCAGACTCGCGAAGCCGTTCACATGTCAACTGGCATTTTTGAGTACTTTTGGGAAAATCGTTGTATCGTTTGACGGTGCTACGAAATTCTTCTGACAGCCGTAAGATGCATGCAACGTCGCAAACTAAATAACCAACATTTCTACACTATATACAATATAATATAGACTAGTAAATTAAAGATACACAAAATGTATTTGTAGTAACGTTGTTGCTAAATACTCAGTAACCGATATATGGATTGGAATTGGAATTAATTATTCTATGGTGGTTTTTAGTCATGCATAAAATATACCGGTATATATATATAGCAGTACATAAATTCACAAAACCCCTGAATAATTGATACGGTAGATATCGGATAGTGAACCTCAATCAGGAAAAAAATGCCGTAATGATAACTAGCAGTATTGTATACATGTATATAAAAAATAATGTCGATTTCAGAATCAGAATCCGTTCATTTTTACTTATACAGAATGTACATCGATATACAAAGCATATTGTAACAATTATTCATGGTATACTCTTACTCGGTCACATTCCCTTACACCCGCACACACACACTCAACATACCCACACACGCACATGCTCACGCACACGCACAGTCCCACTCACACAGTGACAAGGATTATGAAATTATTGCGACACGTCTTTTCATTTTGATGTCACCATCACGTTTCTATGTTGATGTTTTATGGTATCGTTGTCCTTTATTAAGTACCCCAACAATTAATGGCCACCTCAATTTCAAGACCACTTCAATAATAAGACCATCTTAATAGTAATTCTAATATTTCTATTTATCATGTCACTCTAACAGGGTAGCAATACCACGTGGCTTTTGGCTACAGTTTCAAGTGAAAATTTGTAAACATTGGAACACAAATATAGCCATAAGTATTTTATTTCTTCATCGATTTCTAAAAAATATACGCCACGCTAAGGGGAAAAGTATTTGCTTTCCGTGAAATGTACGATCTTTGTGAGCAGTTTTACCGATTTTTCCATTACCCTGTGAAATATACACGTTTCATGGTTTCACAAGGTAATGGACAAAACGGCACATCCGCGGAAAAAGAATTTATAGTTCATGGAACGGAAATAATTGTCCCCTTAGCGTGGGGTATATTTCAAAGAAATCGATGAAGAAATAAAATACTTATGGCTTTTTTATTTTCCAATGTTTACAAATTTCTTCTTGTAACTGTAGTCAAAAGTCACGTGGTATTGCTACACTGTCTAACCATTTTCCGAGTTCCTTAAACAAAAAGCTGATACAGCGCAGCTGAAGAGTACACTGTTCCCACTTTCAAAATCATCAGTCCGTTCGTTTAATGGAAAACTTGCAAGAGAATTCATGTTTCAAAATTAGTACAGGAAATAAATCTAACAATATTAATCTAACGGTACATGTATTAGATTTGTGAAAGTAAAAACAAAATTAAAAGTTGCATGATCGCTCCATTTGAAAGAAAGAATGATGACTATCTAGTACGAGGGGTGTTCGATATGTATTGTCACTGTCCTTTGCATTTTTCTATGACAATATTTAGAAGGATTCTACAATTACTGTCTAAAAGGTGTATGTTTCTATTCTATATCTGGAAAATTACATATCCTTTCGTCAACCATTAAGTAATTTATTGAACTTAGAAGAGGGTATATTCGAGGACACTGGCCTTATGTTCATTTTAAGCTAAATTTGTGCCATCTTTGCAGTAGTTGTTTAGAAATGTAAATGTCAGTATTCGTTAAACTGCAACATACGATACGATAACTGGATTCTTATATTTCCATTAGAACTTTAAATCAAAATGAAATTATATGTTGTCTACGAGTAAGACGGTCAAAACAAGGGAGATCACTCTTATTTATACCAAATGATGCTTGTTGGTTCACGCACCAATAACTTTGTACTTTGATCGCAAATTCTTCCCAGAAATCAATTTTGGTGGTTTATGGCTTACATATATGTATGATATGTCAAATTCCAATCAATAAAATTATTCGAAGATTTTCATTGAAAAATAGCATGCTTTTATGACTAATTTTGACACCTATTTTCGCGACTTTGAAATGCTCTTATTTTGTTCAAACATGGTAATCAAGTACAGCAAATCATGTTTTTATCGAAGGAATTTACATTATTTACGGTATAATAGTTGTGGAATTAGATTATTATCCAAAAGGAAGTTTTAAACGACTGTTATTCGCAAAAGGTCGCAGTGTCTATTACTAGCCCTTTGAGAAGACAACAGAAACAACATTCCGGTAATTAAATTTTATTGATTTTTTCACGAAATATTGCGGAAATCTTGATGGTTCCAGAAATGTAAAAAGATTTAAAGATATGAACGAATTTTCTTATTTGTGACCCAAGTGACAATACATATCGAACATCCCTCGTATTTAGCAAATTCACTTAATATACTGTACTAATGAGTGTATGTAATTGTATTTGTTTGTTGCGGAGAGTTTACGAGTACGTTTAAGTTCAATTATGACAAGAGTTGATATATATTTCAGACCTATTTATTGTGATTCTCTGGTGCTTCATTTCTCGGCCACATGCCATGTCCTTTCACCCACAGTATGGTGTTATCCGGTTAATAATGTATGACATGATTATAGGGTGTTTACTGGACCAATTAGTATTCATTGCCCTGGATTATATGAATAAATAGATAACATAACACTGCTCGGTGGGTTAGAATAGAACAGAACTGAAGACATAAGTTTCTTGAAGATGTCATAGTTCGGGAACTGTGCAACGTTGTTTGTTGTTGTTTGTTTTTGTTTACATGTCCCAACAGTTATATAATTTTGCGCGGGACCTGAACTTGTGACAAGACCTGGACATATACTTAGAGAAATACGCTGAGAAGCATGCTAGCGACCTACCAGTGTCATTTTAGCGACTTTGGTATATATTTCGCGACCTGTGAGCCAAATTTGTAAAAATAAATAAAAAAATAAAAAAAGTTATTGACATGGGAACTAACTCATGACATACAAAAACAGTTCACATGAACAATATAATATCGACAAAGAAACTAACTTATGAAATACGTTTAGAAACTTCACAAGAATGTGATATTAACAAGGGAACTAACGCAATGAAATACAAATAAAGCTCACATGCATAATTATAATAGCAACAAGGGAACTAACTCATTAAATACAAAGAAAGTTAACTTGCATACAATAGCAACAAGGGAACTAACTTATAAAATATAAAGAATAAAGTTCACATGAAACATGGCAACTAACTCTTTATATGGATGATTTAACTTTCATTTATAGCTGTGTCCTTGATTTTTTCGATTTAAATATAATCCCGTATTGTACATGAATGATCGCAACAAATAGCTTAACCATTACAATTCAATAATTTGTACATTTTAACAACACAATAAGGGGATTAAATCAGACATAAACCGGGTAGATTTTGCTCTAAACCAACTTTACATGTTTAATTATTCAATTTCGTTTGACTTCATAGTATATTCTGAACTAAAATTTAGTAATCTCTTTCGATATAATTGAAGTAAAAATATTTGCTAACATTATATTCAACTCATATTAATACATTAAACCTGAACTATATATGTGTGTATTATTTGTGTAGTTATTGAAACACAGTAATGAATTATATAAATATTGTTTTATTGCGTTTTCAATATAAAGGTTTTTAAGTCTTTAACATGTTATTTACACAATTAATATTTGAAAATAAAACTTTGCCCACATTTGCTGATAATTCACATGGTATTGAGCAAATATGCCATTAAAGCCTAGAACCCACTGAGCATTTTTGCCTCGGCGATGTACTCCCGATTGAAATTAAATGAGCTATCAGGGCATCAGGAACAGGTTCCTTGTGGTCTAGGGGAAGCTTCGGGGTAGTCATGAGACAGTTCGTGATATCGGAAGGAATTGTGATGAATCGGGTGGATTCGGAAGAAATCGGGAATTCCTCAGTGGGACCTAGGCTTTATCAAAAGAAATAAAAAGTATAGCTTAGTTCATCCTTTTCCATAATGACTGTAAATATGCCATGTTCCCGGAGATGTGATTCTGTTCCTTTTTGTGTTTCTTAGAGTACACATAGAACGTCGAGTCAAAACCTGTTCTTTATATAGTGATTGAGTTTACCTCCGGTCACTAACCAACACATCGACGTCCTTACCCATCTCCAATCCAACGTACCAGGTAGTCTAATTTTCATAATAAATGAGCTGTTGCAATGCGATAAAGGCCGGTGTGATCCGCATGAGAAAGCCACTTTGTGCTATTTTTAGAATTTTATCGACAAGGAATCGACGAGCTTTTAAAATCTTTATGTGTTACCAAGAACATGGCTTGCACCCTGTTCACAAATAATGTTATAAACATTTAAAGATCAATGTTTAGAAACAAATTATTAAAATGATATACTTGAAGCCGCCAGTGGCATTCGAATGCAAGTAAATACCACGTCTACTTGAGGTTTAATACACAGTGGCAAATTGTTATTAATGAGTAGTCTGTCTTTTTAAAATATCTGAGATTTTATCTCATAAAGTCTCAAGTGCTTCTGCATATTTGCGCCTAGACATGCAGTTTTACAATACATGTGTATTCTGTTCTATTTACCTACTTAATACTTAGGGTTATGCCTGAAACACATAAGGTTATGCCTGAACACACATAGGGTTATGCCTGAAAGTTCGAAGTGTTGTGCCTGAAAGCGCATAGGGTTATGCCTGAAAGCACAGGGTTATGCCTGAAAGCACATTGGGTTATGCCCGAAAGCACATTGGGTTATGCCTAAAAGCACATTGGGTTATGCCTGAAAGCACATTGGGTTATGCCTGAAAGCCCATAGGGTTATGCCTGAAAGCACATTGGATTATGCCTGAAAGCACAAAGGGTTATGCCTGAAATCACATAGGGTTATGCCTGAAAGCACGAAGTATTATGTCTCAAAGCACATAGGGTTATGCCTTAAAGCACATATGGTTATGCCTGAAAGCACATAGGGTTATGCCTGAAAGCACACAGGGTTATGCCTGAAAGCACATAGGGTTATGCCTGAAAGCACATAGGGTTATGCTTGAAAGCACAAATGGTTATATCTGAAAGCACATATGGCCAGGACTAGAGTTGTTCACTGTCTTGCACTTTCCTCTCTAGCTTTCCCGCTTTCCTTTACTGTTTTCTTGCTTTCCTGCTTTCTCGCTTTCCTTTCCAGCTTTCGCTAGGTCTGAGCAATGTCTTGGCTCTACAGTAATACTTATTTCGTGTATATGTATCACGAGACCTTAATCCACGAATAATCGAACAACATGATGATCTGTCATAGCAATATAAGCACAAAATTGAGATTTTCTCAAATTAGAGTCTGAGTTTGAGACAACTCTCAGGTTGTAGCTGTTGATGTGTTTAGTCTTTGTTTCATCCCCTCTTTGGAAATCATTTAGGTCAATATATTTTGAATATGAAACTTATGCAATTTTAAGTATCAGATCTTAGCTCAATTGCATTTAGTCGCATGGATTTACATTGTGGCTATAAAGCTGGATTTGTTTTCAAAGACCTTTAAATTAACAAGACCATGAAGTTATCCAATGTTACATCATGTTAGTTTGATGGTGAAATGGTAAAATATACAAAATGTATTATGTTAATACTAAAGTATAGGTTTCTTTGGCTTAAACAATTCTGTGACTATTTATCTAGAAATCCTACCGAAAAACACATATTGAAAAACTCAAACGACACATACGACTACCCTGTGGACACGCGTACATTGGTAAATGAATACATTTATAAATTTAAAAAAAATAAAAATATTTTTTTTTATATAAATTCAGTATAGCAGTGATTCACTTGCAATGTAATGTTTGAATAAGAACACTAAAAATAACAGAGGGTTTTTGCTGTGAAAGTGGATTTGGATATTTTATTCTTAATTTTGAAATTGTGTTATTATTGAAATAGTCTTAACGTGAGACTGTGCTGTTTATATTGATGATCATCTTTGTAGTTGTTCTTGTTACGGTGATAGCTCGTTTTCGTGAGTTCTTTCTTGTGCTTTTCATGCCCTTCTGCTTCTGTTAAGATTTGCTTCCCTTTTCCGATGTGTTATTATCTATTTCTATAATAATAACTACGTTTTTTATATTAATAGCCATACGTGAACATTGTTTACGATGGGGCCAAAAATAAAATAGTGTTTGTTTCCCCTTTACTATACCTACCCGAGCAAAAACTCTCACTCAAAATATTTTTTGACCTTCTGAACAAAACATTTTTTATGAAAAGTCCGGTACGGGAGTACGAAAACAAAACATTTGACAATAAAAAATATTTTTCCAAAAAAAATGGTTTTACCTACCAACCTACGCAACCCATGTGCGGAAAGTGGAAACAAACACTATTATGTTTTTTGGCCTAGTAATAAATAGTAGTCAGGTTTTGTTTTGATACATTGTTAGTCACCATGACCAATATATGACAGGAGATAATTGGATTATGATGGTTATTGATGGTAAAACACCTCTTGTAATACAATATTAATGACTGACATTATTGGTCCAATGTAACAACAAATACGCAATAGGTTGTTAAGACAATAACGGGTATTTGGTTTTATTTTCTTGTTGCCATATAATTACGATGCTTTACGATAGACTTATAGACCGTGGCCAAGTGGTTAGGGTTTCTAGCTTGGAGGCCGGAGACCGAATGTTCGAATTGAGGCAGAAGCTGGGTTAGAACTCATATGGTCGGTCGGCTAGCCACTCTCTGTAAGTAGCCCGAAAAAAAGAGTAGGGATTCAGGAGATATTGTGCACTCAAAGATAGGTGTCTCATAACGCAAATTGGCTGGCCGTTTCAATAGGGGTG
The DNA here is from genome assembly GCA_947247005.1 of Spisula solida. Lineage (NCBI taxonomy): Eukaryota > Metazoa > Mollusca > Bivalvia > Venerida > Mactridae > Spisula > Spisula solida. The sequence goes on along the minus strand of OX365952.1, from coordinate 15,933,617 downwards.
ACACTGTAATGAACAAATGAGTTAACACAGTAGATAACGTTTCATTTTGTTTATTACCGGGTCACTGTGAACTGACCGACATTCAATTGTTGCAGCCTGGGACCAATCGCAATCCGATCTTGGATATCTTGGAATGCATCAGAAGGCCCCGATCTCCCGAAGCATCTCAAGTAGAAATCTCAACTCAAATTGAGATTTTGATAATTTCAAAGTCTGAATTTGAGATTATTATGAATCTTGAACTCTCAACATTTTGCTGTAATAAACTCAGAATAATGATTCTGTTTTGTTATACCAATTTAGAGTACAATTTTGCATGGAAACTACCTCAAACAATAGGTGACAAAATTTGAGTTGAGATTGAGATGTTTCGGGAGATCGGGGCCTGCCTGTAATAACACAATTATTATCTCCAAATATACCATTCTAAATTATGTGAAGCTACTTGTCAACACAGTTTGCTGTTCTGATCAAGACCATTTTTGCTGTTTTCATAAAGACCATTCTTAACTGTTCTCATAAAGACCATTTTTGCTGTTCTCGTTTGTGGTATTTACAGATAGTAAACAGATTTGGATATATAAATGTATAAGAACACCAAACTCAATTTCTTTCTTAGTATGGATATATTGTGTTCCAAGAACTCTTAGATATTTCTCTTCTCCCAATGGTTTCCATCTTGTCGAATCGTTCGGGTACATATGTATAAAAAATATACACCAAGGAGTAATCACCGTGTCTTATTCTATGTAACTTTTTTAGAAAGATTTCACAGCTAGATATGTCACAACATTTCTAAGACAGAGTATATCTAATCACCGGAATGCTTAGTCAATCAAGAGTCTGGTATGCACTCTTGGGGTGAAATATGCCCGCGTAGCTGTCAAATGAAACAAAACGATTTGCAGTAAATTTAGTAACATATGAGATGATATATTCGCAACCAGAAATAATTTAATTAATTCCAAACACTTAGGGCTTGAAGCACTATGAATTCACATAAAATGTGCCATGGTATTTTAGAAATCCATGGAATAGATACTACTCGTGTGGCATCGTGACGGTAAATAATGACGCTCCAACAAAATTTCCATTTTTAATTCTATTTAAGTTCCTTCTTTTTGGGGTGTCGCATTGTAGTGTCCGTAGTGATGTAGGATTCACTACTATTGTGTTAATGAACGAAATGTTAAAAGAAGAATGGCGTTTTCAACTAAATGCTGTAACTGGGAAACTTTATTCCAGCGTGTTCATTTTAAAACACACCGTATTACACATGTCTGCCATCACAAGCATTAAGTATCAGTCATTCACCCACCTTCGGTAATTTATCAACGTTTCACGTCTTGTATTTTGCGGTTTACTGTTGGGGGTATTACTTGTTTTGAAACACAATACGCTCCGAACACGTGGAATCTCTGTGTTTGTTAATACATTATACATGGTGCTGAGTGTATTACGGGGTACCTTACAATATCATTTTCGTTAACCACAGAGAAACACGCCAGATTTATTATGTTTTAAATGTATTTTCAGGTTTAAGAAACTGCTAGTCACAGATTGGGCGTGAATCAAGACTGTTCAGTGAGCAAAGAAAATCAAGCTATTTCCTATCCCTGGAAATGCAATCAGTTTCCCAGCCTTTAGTCATCGTGGCGATGTTCTTCAAAGCTTCAAGATGGATAAACGTTTGTTTGGCAGCTCCAATAGTATAATCTAAAAATACATTATTTTCCGCGTATTACCGTCAGTTATATGACATAAATGTTCCTATTGCGAACGTATATCCATTCCTCTTTCTTTCATAATAATGTTTACATGGCTTGCCTGCCTCTAAGTGATGACGATAATTAATATGGATATTGAAAAGGACGACAAGAAACGCCGGGTAGCAACGATAAATTAATTCCTTAACTTACCAGCATTTGTGCGGAAACACATTCTGAGTGGATAAAGTGACTAGCTCGCTTATTATGCCGGTGTTTTATTTGGAATTTAAAACTAATAAAATGTTCGGGGTGTCAAGAAGATTCATTTACGAGTTTATAATCACGTGTCTTGAAGAAACTTTATTCGTTATATCGACGACATGAATTATTAAATACGGACAGGTTTACAGTCTAAGACTATCACTCTTTGGTAAGCATAAAACAATTATACGGCATTGTACGTAAACGCCACGCATGGTATTTTCCGCTTAGTGTATTATTGGTTTAAAACGCGAAAGGGTTTATATAAACGAAACTATGTATGGTTGTTTAAATAACCAGATTGCCTTGGCTTACTGAAGGACGGCTAACCAGAAAGGGGATTATTTTACTAATACACAAATACTTACAATATCGGGTCGGTTGTAATACTAAAATAGCTGCGAACTTTTGGCAGGCGGCGTTGGATTTAACAACCCGGTCGGTCGACGCTAATGTTAGGAGGCAGTTGTGTTCAGTTCCCGATTGCATGTACAACCAAGTACAAGATAGATAGTAGAACAAATTGACGAAGTGATTAAAAAACATCGTGTGAAAACGTTCTGGATTTTTTAAGCGCAGACGTCGATCTGTACAAATCGTCGATCCGGTTCGTTGTTCGCTCTATGTAAAACCATTTCAGTGCGGATTAAATTGCAAAAAAGTGAATAAAGAACATAGGAAATGGAATAATGACTTATTCACAACGGTAGCAAAGTGTGTAATTTACGGCATTGGATCGAAACTAGTGACTTAGAAAGTTTTAACGAGGTTGATTATGTACTGTTAATGAGTACGGATTACCCCGTTCAAGGTGAGATGTTAGAAGAAATTAATTAAGTAGTCTATACTCTGTATCGACTTTTAAACAATCCAGAAATATACAGAGCTTCGGAATAAAATTCATTAGCTTGGAACGAGCAGTGTACATCTGAACGTCGCCGATGCTGATCTATATATATGAAATAATCTATATGCTTTTTGGAGAGCTCAAGAAGAACGTTCTAACGTTAATAATTAATTTGTATTAAGGATTGAATAAAAAAGAGTGATGGTGAAAATATTCAGAGAGTTTTCAAAGATCTGTTAATAAGCATTGAAAACTGTCCTTACAAGACTTTGGGATTTCAATGAAGCATGCAAGAAGACGGATAAATTATTTGAATCTCTTTCCATTGACACCAATGACGGGACGCAATGATGCTTAGTAAATGGTTTATATCAAGAGAAATAACTGACTGCATACCGAATATATGTAACGTATATACGTATATATACATACTCAATATGAGTTTAGCTTATTGAAAATCGTTCACAGTTTAATGTGGGATTAGTTTGATTGAAGATTCGTTTCTTAACTTCTGAATGTGTTAAATATGAAGTGAATATATTCATGTTAACTTAGTGCGAACAAACAACATTTCATTTACCATGAGAACCGGTGCTTTTTTATAGTTGGAGCTTCGTAAACAACATACATGGTCATAATGGAGAATAGGGATGCTAAGTTACTTAAAGGCGGCTGAATACAGGGAGCGGCTCGAATTTATAGTTATTCGACGAAGTTGTTTAGTGGATTTAAATATTTAGAAATTCGTCAAGTGTATTATGGAAAAAATAGTTCACTGATAGTTTATGAGTTTCTGGCATAAACGACTGTCAGTTTACTAGGAGTTTATTTCTAGACTGACATAAACAACGTCAGTAACTGTTGTACGGTATGGGTGACGACTCGAGCCTGTCACTCGTTGGTGCTAGTGGAGATGCTTTATATAATAGTAGCGCGGTTACCAACGGCAGTACATACAGCATTTTGTGGAGTACCAATACGTCTGTATCATCATCGAACGTAACTAGTACAAGTCCCATACCTCCACCTGAACCGTACTATAAGCTTTGGCAACAGGTGATTATTTCATTGATTCTTGGAATTTTGATCATTGGAACTATTATAGGTAACTCGTTAGTTTGTATAGCTGTTGGAATTGTTAAAAAACTCCAATCCCCTTCCAATCTGTTGATAGTGTCGTTAGCTCTGTCAGACTTGTTGGTAGCCGTCACTGTGATGCCGTTCTCCGCCATGATGGAAGTTCTTGGCGGATATTGGCCGTTTAATGATACCGTTTGCGATTTGTGGACGTCGTTGGACGTCATAATGTGTACAGCCTCTATTTTAAATTTGTGTATGATAAGTGTGGATCGTTATTTCGTGATTACACGTCCCTTCCAGTATGCCATAAAACGGACACCAAAACGTATGGCGGTGATGATTGCCGCGGTTTGGTCACTTTCCGTAATCATTTCCGTACCGCCATTGTTTGGATGGAAACAGAAAGAGCATATGCCGAATTCGTGCGGCATCAGTCAAGAAATAGGTTATCAAATCTATGCAACATTAGGGGCCTTCTATGTTCCGTTGATAGTAATGATTGTCATATATTTCCGTATATGGAGAGTGTCATCGCGAATTATGAAGAAAGAAACAACTTCTAAACTAGGAAGCATAGACAAAGGGAACGAACAAATAAATCTATCAGTGAAGTCAGCCAGAAGTAGTGGAACTAGTGATCATTTACATATTCCGAATGGAACATTATCCAAAAATGGTTACACCGATTCCACGGACCATGGTGACGACGCGTCGTCGGAAATGATCCCGACGAACCGACCAGTGGTGCCGAAGAGACGTTTTACTTTAAAATCATTAATATCGCGTAGTCGGAGTGGATCGGGTGGAAGCACGTCGAAAGAACGAAAAGCTACAAAAACTTTAGGAATAATTATGGGTGGTTTCACACTGTGCTGGCTACCGTTCTTTATCGTTGCCTTGGTGAGGCCTTTCCTGTCACCGGAGAGTATTCCCCCGTGGATAACGTCCTTGCTTGTGTGGTTGGGTTATTGTAACTCGTTTTTAAATCCTGTGATTTATGCACGATTTAACCGTGAGTTCAGAACTCCCTTTAAGGAAATATTGTGCTTTAGGTGTCTAGGAATTAACCACAGACTAAGAAGTGAAAGTTATGTAGAGCAGTATGGCCCGGACCAGGTTTACCGGGACCGGGACAGGGATAGTTTAAGACCACCACGTGATTCCGTTGTTCGTTACAACAGCCACGGACATACCCACGTGCATATTGGTAATGGCAACTCAAAACTGGGCGAGTCTAAAATCTGAAACCAGATGGTGTAGCTCGGGGTAAAAAATACAATGCATCCATTCAGCTGGGTAAATACTCATTATAAGTGAAAACAGTGCACTATAAAGTTCTAGTATTATACACGAACATAAGCTACGTGTTCGTTCGGACAGATGATGCTGACCAGTTCAAGCAAATATGTTCAAATACACTAGCCATAGCATTTTAAATGTTTATCAAGAGCAATGCAACGTGTTTGAGGAGTCTAGTTATGACAGGAACCATGTAATGGGTCAAACATTGGACTAATTGACATGTTCGAGTATATGCATCCAAACTTGTCTTTCGCATAGGGTGAAATGGGTTTACGGAAGGTAAAATACCCGCCAGTTCGGCTTGTGTGTTTAGAAAATGTTCATCTTACATTGCAATAATTGTTCCATCTTGTTTCGTCATATTAAGCAAAGTCTGAAACATGCTAAAAGACAGGGTTGATGTGTTCGTTTGTGTTCGATGAACAATACTGTCTCTTGACTACTATTTGTACATGTGTTGTTAAGACTGACCATACAAATTGTTTGTTTAAAGTTGCCCGTCCAAAAAACTCTTTTAAGTAGTCAGGAATTTTTTAAAATACATGTATTTTACCATGATACATTCATTGTGTAAAAGATTAATCAATGGCTTAGAATGAGGAGATCGTAAGTACAAAATCGATATTTTGAGAAAACAAGAAAACACTGTCTGAAAACTACTATTTAGGTACTACTTATGGAAAAAACAAGTTTTTTCAACTTCAGTTATATTCAGAAATATGCTCATAAGAAGCGCCTTGTGGTGCAGATTTCGAATATGCATGATTCCTATAAGGTCGTAAGTAGCACTTACGTCATTCTCATTCTAAGCCAGCGAAATATAAATATATAGCCAAATAAACAATTGAGTTGGCTAAATGTTCGTGAGTAGGAAGGGTAACTCTAAACAAAGAATTTACTAAGGTCGGTCTAAAATAAAGTTTGGTGACACAATGATCCAGGTTATGTGTACATATTTTATTTAATGTATAACGTAAGTGCTGCTGACTCTATCATCCATGAGATTAGTGATATGTACGTATTTCTACAAGAATTAGTATCTATGGAGTTACTGCCCCTTTGTCCTCAGAGGTCGCCATTTTGTTGTAAATTAAACATATTTTTGTTTTGAGTTTACAGTTCCACCGACAGTTTTATTTAATGATAATAAACCACCAAACACGAATACTTAATCAATGTTTCTACTTCTTCATTACTTATTGTAGTAAATTTGTAATACATGGTTACGGGTCCATTCAGTTCTGGATTTTCGGTATAAATACGCCAAGTGCCAATTAAGTCCGAGTCCACATGTTTTTTCATATCCCAGAATCACTACAAAGGGGGTTTATGTTGCAAGACGGCGCTTCTAATCGTAACTAGTCGGGTCTTTCCGTCACCAATACCGATCTCCACGTGATGATACGTCAGTAATGTCCAAGGGGTCGCGATTGAAGCTATTGCCGTACCTCTAAGACAACCGGAACAGTAACTGTTGATATATTTAGTCAGAGTGCATTCAGCGATTACCATGTTACTCGTTACATATCTGTTACAGTAGCATGTATCGTCATGCACATTTGAGGGTAAAGTTAGCTACTGTATTTTGCTATGCAGTCGGGGTTGCATTTCACATTAACGTGTCCCTGTGGTTCCTTAAATTGCAAACATTGCAACATTTTGGTAAATGGTAGTTCACATAAATATAACCACAGCGTCAAAGGCACAAATCACACACCAAATTCAATGAAAACATTTTTGAAAATTTATCTTTTAATAGACAAAATCCAGGAACTGTTTGACTCGCCTTCGCATGGACAAAGTGTATCGATTAGCTCGTGAATTCTAACACCAATTTAACATCAATTTCTTGTAGTTTGTTTGCTTCTCATATTAAATTCGCATTTGCTTGTAAAAAATACCGTTCAGTTACAACAAATCAATTCTAGACAAATATCTACAAACAATCTTCAGGTACATATTAGCGCATTATTTTTCTTAAAAATGCAACTATCATTTTTTGTATTTTTGTAATGATTAGCAACATATGGCGCCCAACTTGGGTTCTCTTTAGGCGTACAGCGTGTTAAAAAAGTTTGTTCTCAATGTTTTACTTTAAATTGCTCATTTTTCTGACCTCTGAACACTGTAACATTTTCAGTTTAAATTCCAGAGGAGGTATACAGTTCCTTTAATATTTCTGGCATTAAATGAAGCTATTATAGTTTAGCAATTAAAATGGTCTACTGTGTACATAGCTCAAATGAAACTTGATATGTGTTTAAATTTTGAGAACAACTTTTTTAACACCCTGTGTATCTTGTAGAAACATGTACCTATATACCATTGATTGTAGTTCTATATCTTACAATACTCGATGTTTTATTGTTTTGCAGAAATATTTTATAATTTGAATGTAATATTTGAGCATTCGTGTAATGATCTTATTTTCAAAACGCATACAAAGCAGTTAAAAATCGTTTTGAAATACATGAACAGATGTATGTTGAAAACATAGTTTCATATTGAAATTGTAATGATTATGTGGTATCTTATTTTTTAAAGGTACCATATTTTTATTCGGAAAACACAGATACGTTCAAACTCCTCGGTGTAATCAAAGGGAGAGAACTGCGACGATGAGTTGAGTTCATTTGGAACATCTCGGTCATACCGGACGCCTTACAATGTCAACTAACTTGAAAGTTTCATGCGCTGCAAGATAAAGTCCCTGTAAATATGTCCTTACGCTTTTATTTGTACGCCAACTGCAATCTGCATTAAAGAAAATGGTTATTTCTACTTCGTTGAAACAAATACTGCAACATTTCCAGTTGCGCTTCAAATAAAGCAGTTTGTTATTGTTTTGGTTGATATCCAAGACGCTGCCACCATTGTAGTTTTTGTCCGACGGGTATGATTCCTAGAATTGAAACGAGGTGTTCCGATTGACGACGCTTATCGACCACACGTGTTTTAACATTTATCTGATCGCATTTTTTAAATGTTTAACGTGCGTTTCATTATACTGCGTGCTGTGTATTACATTTACGTCAGATTTATTAAAACTCTAAATTTTAGCATTTATTGCAGAAAGATAATTTGCATGTGCTTCCAAAGCAATTCTTCATCGAGTGAAAGATATGAGCGGACCTGTGACTTGTATATACTTAGCATAATATTTATTTTTGTTTCATCTTAATATTGTTTATCGACTGAAAGATGTCTCATTATTGAGCACGTGACTAACACGTGACAATCACGTGCTCCCTTTTTATATATATCGTTGTTATTGTTATCATCAATGTTCAAATTTATCGTCTGCTTGTAGCAATGAAAATACTGAAAAGTGATATTTATTATTTATTATTTATTAATATTCTACCGTCTTTCTCTTTCCTTATCCCATCGTTTAAATACTACTGTACATCGTTTATATTCGATAGGCATTTGAATGTTCGTGAATTTTTGCTAAACTCTTTTACGAAATAAAACTCCAGTTATTTAGTTCAATTTAATTTTCTTTCAGTTTGAATTTTTATATCCAAGAATTTACAATGTACTCTGTTGCATCACCCACGATTTATTTATTTTAAAATTAAATTTAAAAAATCTTTATTTTTTCTTTTCAAATTTACTGACCTAACATTCACGAACTTTTATCCCAACGAATAGGAAATGATTTACAGTATCTATTTCAACTTGTTGAACCAGTACGTATAGCACGGAGAATTTGACATGGTACTGACCTTTATGCATGAATATATTACAAGGTTCTTGCTTTGAATATATAAATTTCCGCGAGCAAACAGTGCAATATCGGCCCATTAGATTTGTGTTGGTATTACACCTCGACCGTCTTCGTGATACTTTCCGCTTATGAAAACAAACAACCGGATTTATACATGAAGACAATATATCAGCTGTTAAATTATGCTAATAAAAGGTCGAGAATCGTGTCAAATTCTCTGCACTATACACGTTGTCAGTTAACCGTATTAATAATGTATATATTATTCGAAAACATTTACACAAACGGAGCTTAAAGTATGATAATAATGTGGAAGCACTTTACATATTTATGATTGTGATAATAGCTATTATGAAACATGACTGACCGACATGAATATTTGAATATCTTAAGCGCGGACGTAGGTTGATGATCATTATCATCGACTAAGGATAAACTATGCACTTTCCAAACTTATGTAGCGTCATGTACATGACTGAGTAACAACTCGAGGGAAGGTCCGGATGAAGAGTGTTTTCATTTTTTCACATCTTTAGGAGCATTAGCTTTGTAACAAAGGTCTCCATAAACTTACACGTTCATGAAAATCACTGATTTCGATGTGTTTTAAAAATATTCATTGTAATATGAAACGTAGACCAACACTAATAGGTAAGACATAAACCTATTTTTAGTTAGTTTGACATAACTCACAAAAATGTTTTTGACGTCCTAAACATGTTTTCTGATAGTTTGATGTAACAAACACGTTTTTGACATTATAAACACGTTTTTGATATTATAAACATGTTTCGGCATTTTAAACGTGTTTTTGACGTTATAAACATGTTTTTGACGTCATAAATCTGTTTTCTGACGTCATAAGTCAGGTTTTGGATTTTTATTCATGTAGCGGCTGATATAATTATAGAAATAATTATAAATCATTCGCAAAGCAATAAGATATATTCAATGTTGAAATTTTGACATACGTTGTTCTCGTTTGTCTATGTGACGGTTGGATTTGTACCCATTCTATTAATGTTTCCATTGTTGTAGACTCTACTTAAGCATGTCCGACCTATAAGTCCGTATAATACACATAAAAACAAACACTTGATTATTCAATCATCAAGTAACCTTTCTTGAATGGTTACTGCATCGACATACATGCAACTTAGTTGGGTCAAAGTCGGACTCTCTAATGTTTGAAGTACTAATTTCAAGAAAATGAACTAAGTTAAATGCCATAGTATGTATATGTTGTTTAAAACGTTTGTTCTCAAAATTTAAAGTCATACCAAGTATTATTTGAGCTATGTACACAGTAGACAATTTTAATTGCTTACTTTAGTTGCTTCATTTAATGCCAGGAAGATTAGAACAATGCTAGACCCCTCTGGAATTTAAACTGAAAATGTAACAGTCTTCTGAGGTCAGAAAAATAAACGATTTAAAGTAAAACATTGAGAACAACCTTTATGCATGTAACACCCGTTATGTAGGAGTCTTTTACTTGTAATAACGATACATTATTATATACCGGTATTATTCGATATGCAATAATGTAGGACAAATTACAGCCTAGCTTATTAGTGCTAATACATCAAACGACTATTTCCAAATTACGAATTAAATCCCGAAATCCTCGGCATGTTATGTAATTGTATAAAAACGGAACAATTGTAAGAAAGACCTTTGAATAAACCCTTTTGCTTCTCATACAGTACAATAACATTTTAAATAATTTTAATACCGATTTGCCTAAGACCGTTACTAATAGAGTTATTCGAGTTATTTGGATTTTTTTCCAGTTGTCTCAGTTTTATCATGCAAAATTAATGATATCTTTCTGTGTGGTACCCCAGAGTAGCGTGTCCGTATTACAGTATATAGATTTAATACGCTATTTCTTTTAAGGTAACCAATATATTTTATACATGTTCTAAATAGACAATTTAGACAAAGGGAATATATTCAGTGCAACCTCTCCAGTACGACCCTTCATAAAGTTATCGGGGTCCGTATTCACGTGGGGTCGTAGATCATTTCGAAGGAAATTTTCTTAGTACGTTAAAAGACAATATTGCACATAGAAATGAGATAAAAGCTGGTTTTAGTTCGTAAAACTCTTGGATAATTGTTTAAAAAAAATAGAAAAAAAATCTTAAACAAAAAAATCTTAAATTTTTTGTAAATATTACCGCATAACTTCATAATACTTGCTTATCAGCTGGCAAGTTTTTGTATAGTATAATTATACTGGCATCAGCGAAAATACTCTTTTCCCAAAAAAAACTCGAAGCAGGAGATAAGCGTCTGAATAAATGCGACAGTGTCGAAAAACCTGAACATTTTGCACTAAATAATGTTAAAATCATTTAGTGTACGTAAAAGTAAATTTTGAAACACAATATCTTGTATTGTATGAATGTATTTCAATTTTTGACATATCTATTATTTGTTTCAATTGAAACTCAGTGTATATCATAACAAAGTAGGCTAAGTTAAGATAATTCCTTAGAGGTCAGTAATAGTTTAATAAAGAACTTTGTAATTATATCACGATTGAATAGAAAAGCTTATACATGCTCCGGTACACAGAGTAAAATTGATCTGGCAATTTGTAAGAACAAGTATTGTGAAGGTATTCATAAATTACAGTCATGTATACTACCTCATTGCATAAAGACACCGATCTGCAAGATTTCAAGATTTATTCATAGTAATAGTTATACGACAAAACGTAAACTGTGAAACATATCTGAAATGACCCCGGATCATAAAATAAATTACATATAATTACCTTACTGACAAAGGTCAAACATAAACAGAATACTGAACAGAAAAAAGACGACTACTGTATATTGTCAAGGTCTCCAGGATACTGTTTTATCAAAGCACTTACGAAAACCTGAAAGTTAATCTCAAATTTAATTATTTTTGAAATATGATTATTTAACAACTGTAAATTGGTCATGGATATGTTTTGTCGGAGTTCATTAACTGAATCATTTATTAGTATTGCAGCTCCATTTACCACACTTTATAACTGTAAAGAAAATATAAAGAATTTGAATTTGAACGTAAGTTTAGGATTTTCGTAAGTGCTTTGATAAAACAGTACCCCGTATACTACTTATAAGACAATTAAAATATTTCATATTTGCATTACATGTATCCATGTACAGGGTGTCCAAAAAAGAAAGTTTACAGTTTCAGTGTATATTTGTCAAATTTATACATTCTGCTATAACAAAGAAAATTTACGCATATGTTATCAATAGTTTCAAATAATGAGTGCAAGAAGGAAAACATCAGAAGGGCAGACATCTTGAGAACGTCATAAATTACTGAATAGACGTCACGGGCAAAATAGGGTAATTTTAGTAAATTGACATTTTTCTAAAAAAGTATTCAAGTTATAGTCTTAAAACTGGTACCAGATTTAACTTACAAGTTTTGTCTATACAAGTGCAAGTTTTCTTTGAAATCGTCACAGAATGCAGAGGTTGGATAAATAGACACTAAAACAGTAAAATTCCTTTTCGAACACCCTGTAAAGTTACGGCGGTTGAAAATATTGCAATAACTGCAACACTGCACTGAAAAGTGTGATGACTGCAAAATGAGTGCTCTTTTTTCACCACAAAACTCACCACACCTTCAGTTGAATTATGAAACAAAACAGATAGAGAACAAACTCTAGGATTTAATTTCGTCAACGATCTCGACGAAAAAGCCGAAAATGATTACTCTCCGTTCAACTTACAACGTAATATGTTTCAACAAAAGGTCACAGTTTTTCCCGAAACCTACTCAACTGCTTGGATAGCAATTGAGTGGGTTTTGTACAAAAACGTGTTTCACAAACATTAAGTTGCATGGATCCATAGTACGCATTTATGGCTTGAGTGACATATTTTTGCTTGCGTTCTTAGCCAAAACACACGTCATATACTACGTGGTATGTCCACACAGGGACGAGGGTCTGAAAATAAAATTGGCCATGAGCAGAATAGAAAGTCGCTGTATCCGAGAGTTAAGCACTCCCGAGTTCGTTACGCGTGAGTTTTAGTGTACATGTAGTTGACGTCATAAAGTCAAACTGAAAATATGATAACTTGTGCACCACGAACAAATTATTGCAGACATAATACGAAATGGACCTACTTTTTATGACATAAAATCATTATATATTTGACAATGTGGTGTTACTGCCATGACGTTGGTGAGATTATTTCTCTTTTATAAAGCCTAGGTACCACTGAGCATTTTTTGCCTCGGCAATGTACTCCCGATTGAAATTAATGAGCATTCAGGACATCAGGAACATGTTCCTCATTGTCTAGGGAAGCTTCGGTGAAGTCATGAGACAGATTGTGATATCGGAAGGAATTGTGATGAATCGGGTGGTATCGGAAGAAATCGGGAGAATATCGTCGATGTGGAATTCCTCAGTGGGACCTAGGCTTAACATCGTTTAAACATTGACGCAACACTTCTCAGTGAAGAATTGTAAATATGACCTATTTCCTGAAAACTGGACGATCGCATCAATTTGATCGAGCATTGATGAAGTACTAGACAACCTTTTTTTTCATGAAATATGCGAATCATACATGAAATGAGCCAGCTTCCAGTTACACAGCAGCAGTAAAATAAACAATCAGGAAAATATGTTTACACAATAGAGATTTTATGTCATATAGGCATAAATCATCATCAGTTTTTTATATTTAATACAATCACAGATCATCACAGGGCAATGGAATATCATTCACTGTTTTTGGTAGGGTACGTTGCCTGTGACGTAATTTTGGCTTTGGATATGAACTCAAATAAAACGATGTAAATATATCCGTAAATATTCTATTCTTTGACTGATTTGAGCGAGACATCATCGACGCTTGAGCCAAGAACGCGTACTTTCTATGCAGTTTCTCGTTCGATATCTTGCGTTCTTAGCCGAACAATACGTCACAAACCACATGGTATGTCCACGCCGTTTAACATTGGGCTACGCAATTATCCGCTTGGGGAGAAGTTGTCAGTTGCATGCTGAAAACGCATATTTTTATTGCCAATCTATAAAATCTTAAGAGTATACTTATGTTATTCAAACTAAACAGGGGCTAATAACTTCCTTGATTGGAGGCATAGGCCCAAGTAAAGCACGGATCCTCATTTTTCTTGGCAAGGGGAAGTCACTCGTTCTATCAACTAAGTATGTATATATACATTCCGCACTTAGAATATCGTTGCAACTTGTAATTAAGAAGTTTGCATGCAATATTGCATACAGTTATTTTATATATTAATTATGTACCTAGTAACCGTACTACTCAGTATGTTCACAAATATAAGTTCAACTTCATTACACAAGAAAGATAATAGATTACAAGCGATGAAAGATGATGAACAATGCGTTAATTTTACTGTTCTCCGTGGATGTTTTTTGGGAGGTTTATAATTGCAAAAACATATGTAATGGAAAGCTGGCAATCATTCCCCTGGCACTCTGTATATAATGGTAACTGTAACGATGAACTTACAAACATTGACTGTACGCACCATTCACACCAACATTGCTCACTCTGTACTCGAAGCTTTGTTTTTAAAAACACAGCACGGATAATTTGACCTGATCCTGACCTTAATTCATGAATATATTACAAGCTTCTTGCGTTGAATATTTATAAATTTCCGCGACCAAATCGTGCAATATCGGTCCTTCAGAATATTGAACAAGTTATACGATTGCTGACCATCGGCTATCAGTCCATATTATTATATTTGTAAAATTACTGTTAGGATCACAATTATCAAATGTTGAGTGGTATGTACGTGTATAATACGTTAGTTTTTATGATATACGAACATTTGTTTATAAGTTGCCCTGGGGAAGTATTCAATACTGATCTTATTTAATTGAAAAATAAGGATAGCCAATCATATCGCTTGATACTAACCAAGAGTTTAATATAGTGTGCTCTGATTGGTTGTCCTTATCCTTAAGTCAAGTAAGATCAATATTGAATACCACCCCAGGGGTAGTATTCAATATTGATCTTATTTAATTGAAAAATAAGGATAGCCAATCATATTGCCTGTTACTGACCAAGAGTTTAATATGGTGTGATCTGATTGGTTGTCCTTATCCTTAAGTCAAGTAAGATCAATATTGAATACCACCCCAGGGGTAGTATTCAATATTGATCTTATTTAATTGAAAAATAAGGATAGCCAATCATATTGCCTATTACTGAACAAGAGTTTAATATGGTGTGATCTGATTGGCCGTCCTTATCCTAAAGTCAAGTAAGATCAATATTGAATACCACCCCAGGGGTGTTATTCAATAATGATCTTATTTAATTGAAGAATGAGGATAGCCAATCATATCACCTGTTACTGACCAATAGTTTAATATGGTGTGATCTGATTGGCCGTCCTTATCCTAAAGTCAAGTAAGATCAATATTGAATACCACCACGGGGGTGTTATTCAATAATGATCTTATTTAATTGAAGAATGAGGATAGCCAATCATATCACCTGTTACTGACCAATAGTTTAATATGGTGTGATCTGATTGGCCGTCCTTATCCTAAAGTCAAGTAAGATCAATATTGAATACCACACCAGGGGTATTATTCAATAATGATCTTATTTAATTGAAGAATGAGGATAGCCAATCATATCACCTGTTACTGACCAATAGTTTAATATGGTGTGATCTGATTGGCCGTCCTTATCCTAAAGTCAAGTAAGATCAATATTGAATACTACCCCAGACCAATGATAAAATTGGGGGAATAATAAGTACGATGGTTGTACCAGAATTACGTAGACTTTTATCTTATTTTTTTATGAATGCACCTTTACAAACTAAATTTGCCAAATTATAACGTAAATAACCTCAATAATAAGACCACCTTATAACCCACAATTTGCAGGCAAATTGTAACCGGTCTCTTTTTGCTTATTGGTTTACCTCGTTTAATGAGATCACTTTGGTGGTCTAATTATTGAGGTCGCCGTACTACTGGAGTGCCTTTTTCTTAGTAGCGATGCACAAATTACAACTACTTGCACGAAAGCAGATCACGAAACTGTCCGAAATATTCGCAACAATGATCACGTTTAAACTGCGGACGCTGTCGAGGCTAAATCATGATTGGGCGCCTTAGGATAATGCAATATTACCCAAAATTAAGAATGAACATTGAGGGTGACCAATCTAGGGTACAGTTGTGTTGTTGTCGACCGCACTTTACATAATGCGGAAATTATGACATGCGAGTACTAGGCTTTAACGATCAGTGGATCAGAACATGGTAAAAGTGTATTGAGACTGCACGATCACACGTGAAATAATAACCCTTGGGCGATCGAAACGTGACAGATGCGAAGTCGTGACGTCCGAAAAGTTCGCCGGGTGGCTGTCGATCATCTTTTAAATCGTTTAATTTTTTTTATTGATATTAGCATAATAACCAACTTATTATTGGTTTCTTAGTACAGAAATTAATATTTTAAGATACCGAAACAAATTATTCAATCGCAATACGCATATTAAAATGAAAGTACCAGTACACGAACGTTTTGATACCCCCTCGTACATCACGTTTTGTCCTGCACAGGACTTAATTATTCAGGTCAAAATTACATTATGCATATGTATGGAACTTTACACATTCTAATTACAACACATCATAATTTATGTTTCATCCTAGTATTCCATAGTCTGATACAATTTCCGTCGTACAAACATTCACCATTGTTATCTACTGGTATATTAGTCCGTCCGTCCGTCCGTCCGTCCGTCCGTCCGTCCGTCCGCCCGGCAGTCAGTCAGTCAGTCAGTCAGTCCGTCCGTCCGTCCGTCCGTCCGCCCGGCAGTCAGTCAGTCAGTCAGTCAGTCAGTCAGTCAGTCAGTCAGTCAGTCAGTCAGTCAGTCAGTCAGTCAGTCAGTCAGTCAGTCAGTCAGTCAGTCAGTCAGTCAGTCAGTCAGTCAGTCAGTCAGTCAGTCAGTCAGTCAGTCAGTCAGTCAGTCAGTCAGTCAGTCAGTCAGTCAGTCAGTCAGTCAGTCAGTCAGTCAGTCAGTCAGTCAGTCAGTCAGTCAGTCAGTCAGTCAGTCAGTCAGTCAGTCAGTCAGTCAGTCAGTCAGTCAGTCAGTCAGTCAGTCAGTCAGTCAGTCAGTCAGTCAGTCAGTCAGTCAGTCAGTCAGTCAGTCAGTCAGACGTCGATCGGTCGGTCGGTCGGTCGGTCCGTCCGTCCGTCCGTCCGTCCGTCAAACAATCTGGATACTGACATAACTCAAGCAGTTTCCAAGCTAGGTTTATGAAACTTGATATGTGGATAGCGGACAATAAGGGGATTATGCATGTTTAAAAATATTTTGATTCTGACAAAAAATGTGGTTGCTATGGCAACAGAGACATTGAAAATGGCCTCAAACCGGTAGGGGACTTCTGTATTGCTTGCAATTCTTAATTACTTGTTAACCTTGCAACTTTAGGCGGAAAATCGAAATGTCATATTACCAATATATCGTGATCGTTTTTATTTGCTTTAAAAAGTGATTTATTGTTCACTATTGGTTAAACAAAGTCTGTCAACTTTGTCCAAATCACGTGATTTCTGTTTGTATCTACGTGCCTTTGAGTTAGAATATTTTTTATTTCAAATTTCCTCAAAAAATCTCTAAGCGGAATCAGTGTGGTCATAGTAATTTTTGGCCAGGAACGCAAGAAGAAATCTGTCAACACACAGTTTATAACGTTGAACCGTAAATATTTTATTGTTTGACTGATTTAAACAAGACATTCACTGCGCTTAAGCTGCCCGAGAATGAGTACTATCCATGTGAGTTGATACTTTGTAAAAAAGGTCACAGGTTTTGCCTGAAAACGACTGAGCTGCTTTCCGGGTAATTGAGTCGCTTTTAATTGTGTGCTGTCAGATTACTTCTTGCATTCTTAGCCAAAATAACGTCACACACCCGTATGTGGTGTGCCCACACTAAAAATATCTATAGTTGTCTCAAATGAATCAAAATATGGAGGAATTTGCTTTGTTTCCGTCACGATTAGATAAAACTAACCGAATACTTTATACTTTAAAAAGTCCATCCTGATACAGTAAAATGTTACTTAGTCTAAAAGACTAACTTTATAATACACACACTTCCATATTTGGTTCGTAATATACTCATCCATTATGTTGTTTTGCAGTAGATTAAACGTAGATTCGATTTAGGTTTAGGCTACCTCAATACATTTTGTATATAGTGCAAGGTAAAAAGGTAAAAACAACAAACGCAAACCTATGCTTTACGACATATCTGTGACCCTGCTCAAGAAGGCCTCGAAGACCTCGACGCTACCGACAGGGGGAAGCAGGGCTGGGGTTGGTTCTAGAGCCAGGCCGCGGTGAGGAAGAAGGCATGGTGGCTAACTTCTGTACGACAGTATGGGACCAGGTCTATCGTGGTGTTTCCTTTTGTTGTGCAGGTGATGGAGCACGGAGCTGGTATATGTCGATGGGGTTGATGACAATTCCGTACACCACGACACGCTTGAAATTTGGGAGGTACTGTTAAGGGGTTTGCCAGCCAAAATCAATTTACCATCTGGCTTGTGCTGCTGGTAATATATCGTGTACATGATTGGATGAATCCCATGACAACTGGTGACATCATTGGTGTGTGTTTGAACTGGTTGATATTTGGATGAATTCCACGACAACTGATAACGTCATTGATATATATTAGAACTTGATGGTGATTGTACGACAACTGATGACGTCGTTGATGTGTGTTTGAACTGGTTGATAATTGGATGAATTCCACGACGATTGGTGACGTCATTGATGTGTGTTAGAACTGGTTGATGATTGGATAAATTCCACGACAACTGGTGACGTCATTGATGTGTATAAGAACGGGTTGATGATTGAATGAATTCCACATCAGCTGATGACGTCATTAGTGTGTTTTAGAACTGGTTGATGATTGGGTGAATCCCACGATAACTGATGATGTCATGTGTTGACATTGGTGTCAGAAGGCGGGATACAATCAACGTAATTAATATGCGTAGAAGATACGAAACATATACATGTACATTAATTTCAAGAACAAGCCTGCGTATTTAACGAGTAAGAAAAAAACTTGTCAATTGCAAGTGAGATAAAGCGTTAGTTTGTAAACCCCAGACTTACAGTGTCAATAACAGATTTAACAAACTTAAAGATTTTAAGTTCAAATGGTTAAATGGAATTAAAATTTTAAGTCCGAATAAAACAAGCGAACAGAATAAATCCTTGCCAATTATGGACAAGACTTTAACGTGGATTATCATGGTATGTACCATTATCTATCGATTAAATTATTAAAAATACTTTAAAGAATTATAATATGTAAGCCCATTGAGAAAATTACATGCTATAAGAATTCAGTTGTAGTATATTATATTTTGGGATAGTTAATACTTTCAAAATTAATTAGTGTCTGCCTACGTATTACGCTTAAATCATAGTTAGTCATTAAACTAGTACTGATAGGGAAGCCGATAGTCAACAATAACATTATCCTGTGTTAAATATAAACATTATTTACACTCCGTGAACTCGCCCTAACAACATGACGCCCACCCAGCATAGAGCAATAGTTCTAGGCTATTGCAAAATAAGTTGTTCGATCATGATATCAATGAGTCATATAATGCATCTATATACCTCAATTAAGTCGTCCAAATCAGACACATAATGAGCACCAACCCCTTCAAACCAGTGTCTTTATTTAAGAAGCAGTCCTCATTTGAGCAATAACCCCAAATATTTGTGGTTAGTACAGCGTTGAATGATTAGGGTTTGAACATTTTGATGGTAATTAGTCGTGCTTGCTAGCCGATATATTGTTGATATTAGGATCTATTTCCCACATTTGTGTTTTGTCAAATAAAGAATCAACGCCTCCCATATATAGAAAATATGTATTTTGTTATATTGAGGATGTGAATGTTAATTTCAGATAACCGCTTTACAAGTCGCTATATGTTTGAAAATAAAGGGATAGGAAAATGGCGCGTGTATGGTAACTTTATTCATTTTGGCCCAAGACACGTTTGTAGTGAAGCTGCCATAATACGGAATATCTGCGGTGCAATGACTTCTTTATTATTGACTATAAGCCAGATTTAGACACAACCTCCCTAAACAGATATCTAATCTGCAACCTCCTCAAAAACACCCCAAAAATACAATTTTCAACTAAAAAGGAATATCATCAAAGGCAGTGTTTCAATAAGGAACATCCTCCAAAGCAGTGTTTCAACAATGAACGTCCTCCCAAGCTGTGTTTCCGTAAGGAACATCCTCTATTTCAAATGAGTGTTTCTTCTCCAACGCAGTATTTCAATAAGGCACATCCTCCTCCAAAGCTATGTTTCAATAAGAAACATCCTCCTCTAAAGGTGTGTTTCAATAAGGAACAACCTCCAAAGCAGTGTTTCAATAATGAACACCCTCCCATTGAAGCTGTGTTTCCATAAGGAACATCCTCTATTTCAAAGAAGTGTTTCTCCTCCAAAGCAGTATTTCAATAAGGAACATCCTCCTCCAAAGCTATGTTTCAATAAGAAACATCCTCCTCCAATACTGTGTTTAAATAAGGAACATCCTCCAAAGCAGTGTTTCAATTAGGAACACCTTCCTCCAATGCTGTGTTTCAATAAGAAACACCCTCCGCCAAAGCAGTGTTTCAATAAGGAACATCCTCCGAAGCAGTGTTTCAATGAGGAACTACCTCCTAAACAGTTTTCCAATAAGGAACATCCTCCCAAGCAGTGTTTCAATAAGGAACATCCTCCTCCGAGACTGTGTTTCAATAAGGCACATCCTCCAAAGCAGTGTTTCAATAAGGAACATCCTCCAAAGCTGTGTTTCAATAAGGAACATCCTCCAAAGCTGTGTTTCAATAAGGCACATCCTCCAAAGCAGTGTTTCAATAAGGAACATCCTCCAAAGCTGTGTTTCAATAAGGCACATCCCCCAAAGCTGTGTTTCAATAAGGCACATCCTCCAAAGCTGTGTTTCAATAAGGAACACCCTCCTCCAAAGCAGTGTTTCAATAAGGAACATCCTCCTCCAAAGCAGTGTTTCAATAAGGAACATCCTCCAAAGCAGTGTTTCAATAAGGAATATCCTCCAAAGCTGTGTTTCAATAAAGCACATCCTCCAAAGCAGTGTTTCAATAAGGCACATCCTCCAAAGCAGTGTTTCAACAAGGAACATCCTCCAAAGCAGTATTTCAATAAGGCACATCCTCCAAAGCAGTGTTTCAATAAGGAACATCCTCCAAAGCTGTGTTTCAATAAGGCACACCCCCCAAAGCTGTGTTTCAATAAGGCACATCCTCCTCCAAAGCAGTGTTTCAATAAGGAACATCCTCCAAAGCAGTGTTTCAATAAGGAATATCCTCCAAAGCTGTGTTTCAATAAAGCACATCCTCCAAAGCAGTGTTTCAATAAGGCACATCCTCCAAAGCAGTGTTTCAACAAGGAACATCCTCCAAAGCAGTATTTCAATAAGGCACATCCTCCAAAGCAGTGTTTCAATAAGGAACATCCTCCAAAGCTGTGTTTCAATAAGGCACACCCCCCAAAGCTGTGTTTCAATAAGGCACATCCTCCAAAGCAGTGTTTCAATAAGGCACATCCTCAAAGCTGTGTTTCAATAAGGAACACCCTCCTCCAAAGCAGTGTTTCAATGAGGAACATCCTCCTCCAAAGCAGTGTTTCAATAAGGAACATCCTCCAAAGCAGTGTTTCAATAAGGAACATCCTCCAAAGCTGTGTTTCAATAAGGAACATCCTCCAAAGCAGTGTTTCAATAAGGAACATCCTCCTCCAAAGCAGTGTTTCAATAAGGAACATCCTCCAAAGCAGTGTTTCAATAAGGAACATCCTCCAAATCTGTGTTTCAATAAGGCACATCCTCCAAAGCAGTGCTTCAATAAGGAACACCCTCCAAAGCAGTGTTTCAATAAGGCACATCCTCCAAAGCAGTGTTTCAATAAGGAACATCCTTCAAAGCAGTGTTTCAATAAGAAACATCCTCCTCCAAAGCAGTGTTTCAATAAGGAACATCCTTCTCCAAAGCAGTGTTTCAATAAGGCACATCCTCCTCCCAAGCTGTGTTTCAATAAGGATCATCCTCCAAAGCAGTGTTACAATAAGGAACATCCTCCAAAGCAGTGTTTCAATAAGGAACATCCTCCAAAGCAGTGTTTCAATAAGGAACACCCTCCTCCAAAGCAGTATTTCAATAAGGCACATCCTCCTCCAAAGCAGTGTTTCATTAAGGAACATCCTCCAAAGCAGTGTTTCAATAAGGAACATCCTCCTCCAAAGCAGTGTTTCAATAAGGAACATCCTCCTCCAAAGCTGTGTTTCAATAAGGAACATCCTCCTCCAAAGCAGAATTTCAATAAGGAAACTCCTCCTGTAAAGCAGTATTTCAATAAGGAACATCCTCCAAAGCAGTATTTCAATAAGGAACATCCCCCAAAGCAGTGTTTCAATAAGGAACATCCTCCAAAGTAAGTGTTTCAATAAGGAACATCCTCCAAAACAGTGTTTCAATAAGGATACCATTTCAATACAGTGTTTCAATAAGGAACTCACGCCAAAGCTGTAATGTAATAAGTACTATCTACTAAATCAGTACGTGTATTTTTACAAGAGGGCTTCAAAGCAGTCAACTAAAAGGCAACAACATCTACGTAACACAGAACTGCATTAAAAAGCAACAACATCTACATAACACAGAACTGCATTAAAAAGCAACAACATCTACGTAACACAGAACTGCATTGAAAAGCAACAACATCTACGTAGCACAGAACTGCATTAAAAAGCAACACCATCTACGTAACACAGAACTGCATTAAAAAGCAACAACATGTACATAACACAGAACTGCATTAAAAAGCAACAACATCTACATAACACAGAAATGCATTAAAAAGCAACAACATCTACATAACACAGAACTGCATTAAAAAGCAACAACATCTACATAACACAGAACTGCATTAAAAAGCAACAACATCTACATAACACAGAACTGCATTGAAAAGCAACAACATCTACGTAACACAGAACTGCATTGAAAAGCAACAACATCTACGTAACACAGAACTGCATTGAAAAGCAACAACATCTACGTAACACAGAACTGCATTGAAAAGCAACAACATCTACGTAACACAGAACTGCATTGAAAAGCAACAACATCTACGTAACACAGAACTGCATTGAAAAGCAACAACATCTACGTAACACAGAACTGCATTGAAAAGCAACAACATCTACGTAACACAGAACTGCATTGAAAAGCAACAACATCTACGTAACACAGAACTGCATTGAAAAGCAACAACATCTACGTAACACAGAACTGCATTGAAAAGCAACAACATCTACGTAACACAGAACTGCATTGAAAAGCAACAACATCTACGTAACACAGAACTGCATTGAAAAGCAACAACATCTACGTAACACAGAACTGCATTGAAAAGCAAATACCTGTGTACAGCAAATTTGAATTTACAAACAACGTACTGTCAATTAAAGCTCCCTGATACCACAGTCTCGCAACAACAGTGAACAGTTTTGTTTCCACAAGAATTCTTCTCTGTGTGTGTTGTGTTTGTATTGAAAATCATATGAAGAACTCTGAACTCAGTCAACTTTTCAGTTAAATAATGAAAAAACATGACATAACGTATTGTGAGATACGCACATTTGTCTGTTGACAAGAGAACGTATAATGTGACATATTACGTTGACGTTTGATATTGAAAAATTGGGTCTAAGACTGGAAAAGTACGCGAAATTAAAACTAGTATACCGGTTGTACATATATCAAGACTTTCTTCATATCCCTATGCTTAATAACTCATTCGGAAAAACATGTTGAATCGCTCATGGACTGGTTTTACAACCGTTCTTCATTCATAAACCTTTTTCAAATTAGATACCGTAGTAGGCCTTCACGAATAAAGCTCCAATTAGCATCTGACAAAAGGTGTGTTGAGGATAGAACGCCTACTGTGGTCTTTACGCTGCAGTGCAGTGACCACAGAAATGACCACAACAATTCTATGGTATCATCTACTGCCAATGACCAACTAAGTGCCCACCAACAAAGTAGAGATTATAGATTACATAGGTACACAAATTTATTGTGCGGAAATAGTATGTGTGTTAACAATCATTTCTCATAGTGACCTCAAAAACGGGGACAATAATTATACTATACATACCCAGTGTGTGTACCTCCTATGAAAACACCTTCAGCGAAAATTTAAAATACCGGTAGTCAAGCAATTTAAGTGTTACTACCACTTCGTCATTGATATTGAACTACGGATATCAATAGCACTATATGTACGTTACAATCACGCCCGCACCACACTGCACAAAATTGACATCAAATGATCACACGAGTGGGTAATACTGAACTTCCCGAACTTGACCTACAACCAATCAACAGTGAATGCAAAATGATAATAGAAAATTGGACAGGGGTGGCAGCACTCAACCTAACCAGCCGAGCACAGAAAACAGAAAAAAATCACATACCACAATTACACGGCACAATGCCCAACACATAACGCGAAAACAAACTCAACCGCTGAAAGTCCCAGTCCCGGCTGTCAAAAAATACGATGTCTACAGAAGGCAACGCGATGGCATCACAAAGGCAATAAGCAGGATGAAAACGCTGTCAGTTCGTCTTAGGGGGCAACAAGATTGTATGTATGAATCCCTAGCAATGCCGCCGCTCGACCAGCGATTTTGTACCATGATGTCGGCAAATACATCCGATTTTCTGTAGCACAAGTGTTTCACATGTGCCAATGTATAGTGAAAATTTAAAAGGTCAGCCTCATAACTATTACATCAAGTCTACAGAACACATGCGCATGTAACTCCCAAATAAAAGCTTCAATCGCAATCTTAATATCAGTTCCAGCAGTATATAAAGACATGTACTAGTACTTTTATGATAAAATACAACGGAAAAGAAGGTAGCATCATTGCGTCTACTGTTTTTTGACCTTTTTCCATGACAGGGCCACACCGAGGACGAGAAAGTATATTCGAGTCAGGACAAGTACACCCCACTTCCAATGTAACCATGTCAATGGCTACAAATAAAATTTGCGATGATTGGGTAAATGGTATCAACAATCTCTACGTATTCGATTTTACATACTGATTATTATTCCTATGAAGTTTGAAGAATGTCGACTACTTTCAGACTGACGTGTGGACGTGTCGTCCTTCTGTAAAAATGTGTCACGTGTAACTTGAAGTGTGTTTGAGAAGCAGTCACCAAACGTTTGTCTGTACACGCATGTTAATTAGATTAACGTGCGTGGTCTGTATAAGTGTGTTTGAGAAACAGTCATCAAACGTTTGTCTGTATAAGTTTGTTTGAGAAGCAGTCATCAAACGTTTGTCTGTATAAGTGTGTTTGAGAAACAGTCATCAAACGTTTGTCTGTATAAGTGTGTTTGAGAAACAGCAATCAAACGTTTGTCTGTATAAGTGTGTTTGAGAAACAGCAATCAAATGTTTGTCTGTATAAGTGAGTTTGAGAAACAGTCATCAAACGTTTGTCTGTATAAGTGTGTTTGAGAAACAGTCATCAAACGTTTGTCTGTATAAGTTTGTTTGAGAAGCAGTCATCAAACGTTTGTCTGTATAAGTGTGTTTGAGAAACAGTCATCAAACGTTTGTCTGTATAAGTGTGTTTGAGAAACCGTCATCAAACGTTTGTCTGTATAAGTGTGTTTGAGAAACAGTCATCAAACGTTTGTCTGTATAAGTGTGTTTGAGAAACAGTCATCAAACGTTTGTCTGTATAAGTGTGTTTGAGAAACAGTCATCAAACGTTTGTCTGTATAAGTGTGTTTGAGAAACAGTCATCAAACGTTTGTCTGTATAAGTGTGTTTGAGAAACAGTCATCAAACGTTTGTCTGTATAAGTGTGTTTGAGAAACAGTCATCAAACGTTTGTCTGTATAAGTGTGTTTGAGAAACAGTCATCAAACGTTTGTCTGTATAAGTGTGTTTGAGAAACAGTCATCAAACGTTTCTCTGTAAAAGTGTGTTTGAGAAACAGTCATCAAACGTTTGTCTGTATAAGTGTGTTTGAGAAACAGTCATCAAACGTTTGTCTGTATAAGTGTGTTTGAGAAACAGTCATCAAACGTTTGTCTGTATAAGTGTGTTTGAGAAACAGTCATCAAACGTTTGTCTGTATAAGTGTGTTTGAGAAACAGTCATCAAACGTTTGTCTGTATACATTCGTTCAGAAAATATACCATGTTTTCAAAGTTCTCTCTCGTATTATCGATCCTAATTAAGTGTGATTTTGACATTTGGATTGTTTCCCGTCACCCCATATACTTATCTGTTACCTAGAGTATCGATTTTTAAATTGCTTTCAAATTGGAGATATCAAATTATGATAGCCGGGTTTCAAAATGACTTACGCAATGCGCAATATTTAAAGTTGTATTTTTTATCAAATAACCAGTTTTCATAATTTCCATATTATCACGGTGCTCAAGAAAAATCATTCAAGTAAAATGAAACTTCAAGTATGAAAAGACTCGGACAAGTTCCTATATAGTAAGCGGCTTGAAGAAGGGGTGAATTGTTCCTTTATGTTTCTCTGATGACAATATATTAGACTTTCAACGTTGGTGATCGCAAGTCCAATGTACATAACATGTTCTTCCGATTTGACTCAAAATCGAATTTATATAGGTACATACAGGTATACGCATTCTGAAAAAAAAGGAAATTAAAATAGTTCATTGTTTATAATAGTGTTTTGTACATGGCCTTCTTGTAGATTTACATATAAAAATTTTAATTATCAAATTTCAAAAATGTGAATTTGCTCTTTTTCAGCAGCTTCCAGCCACTGCGTAAGAGAACCATTGTTAAATGAGTCTAAGAAAGACTACTCTGTCTGGAATGTTTTAAACCGTTCAAGTAGTTACCTCCCTCTTGTATATCATATGATTATGTGTTGCCCAAATGCATCATTTTACAATAGTTTAACTGTCCGGACAGGCGACGTCAAAGCTACATTAACTTATGTAACCGCCTCCTCAATAGCACCGCTTCCTTGATAACAGGATTTCATGCCCATTTTCAATCTGCCGCATAAGTGTTTTCTTTAAACCAAAACTTGTATTGACTGTTTTATGTTTATGTGGGTTAAACGTTGTTTCTTTACTTCTTTTCAGTTGTAGACGGCATCAAATTACCATTCCACAAGGAACCAGCAACATTCTACATGTGAAGGAAAATCAACATCACTGTCAAATGTTCAAGGAATGGTATAACTTGCCACAAGGAGGAGATAACAAGAGCACTGCCTACGCGTGCTGGACGCTCGACTTTCTCGAACACGAAAGTACCTTTGCTCATCTGTGAGTTTAATTTCTAAGAGTAACAAGGGCAGATAACTCATACAAATGGGTCACATGGTTACCAGCCTTGGCAGTATGAACTCCCCTTGTGATGGTGAATAACTATGTTAATTTCAAGTAGATACCTTTGATAGTCTTGGATAGAAAAGGACATTGTGTAAATATTCGAAGTCAGAAAATATAATAAAGTCTTATAAAACACTGGGTAGATTCGTTTCCTCTTGTCGGTAGATGAAGGTCATCACATTCAACACGTGTGTTGACTTTCTGAGTGTTTGGGAAAATTTGGTATAAGTGCAAAATTTCCTATTAGTTATAATAACTAAGTCGAAACAAAGGCAGATAACTCCATAAACATTAGTCACAGGGTTACTAGCCTAGTCAGTATGGATTTCCCTTGTGATGGTGAATAACTATGTTGAGTTTCTTGTGGATACCTTTGACAGACGTTTTGTCTTCAAAAAGTTAAGATAACTAGGTCACTCACCTGTCGTAGTAGCGCAAGCAAGTTTCATGAAGATTAGGCCAAAATAATGACCTCTAGTGACGTTACAAGATTTTTCTATAATCTATCCTAGTGACCTAGTTTTTCATCCCTGATGACCATATATTAAACTTGACCTAGATCATTGTGAACGAATTTCATAAAGACGAGGCTAAAATTGTGACCTCTAGTGACTGCACAAGGTTTTTCTATGATTTGGCCCAGTGACCTAGTTTTTGACACCGGATGACCCAATATTAAACTTGACCTAGATTTTGTTGAGATAACCATTGTGGCAGAGTTTCATAAAGATTAGGTCAAAATTGTGACATCTAGTGACTACACAAGGATTTTCTATATTTTGACCTTGTGACCTAGTTTTTCACCCGAACGACCAAATATTGAACTTGACCTAGATTTTGTTGAGATAATTATTGTGCTAAGTTTCATAAAGATCAGCTCAAAATTGTGACCTCTAGTGACAACACAAGGTTTTTCTATGATTTGACCTTGTGACCTACTTTTTTTCCCCAGATGACCCAATATCAAACTTAACCTAGATTTGTTAAGATGAGCATTGTGACGCGGTAACATAAAAGATTAGGTCAAACTGTGACCTATAGTGACTACACAACTTAAGGGCTATGATTTGACCTAGCGACCTACGGACGGACGAAGAGTTTTCACTCACTGTTATTTTGTGACAGGTGAGCTAAAAATAACTGTGAACATCAACACAAGATTTCATACATGTTTATTGCACAATGTCTACATTTATAAACAAAGATTTATAAATAATAGCAAGTAGAATCCCATACACACAAAGATATCAATAAACAAAAAATAGCTTAAATTTAGAAAAAGTCAACAGAAAAACCAGAAATACTGATATTGTCTAAAAAGAAAACACTAATAATTGTACATACATACATTGACAGAAAAGTTTGAGGATAAAGTGTGAACAAATCAACCTGGTCCTCACACCTTATAATAGCGTAATTTAGTAACTGATTGTTTGCCTATTATTTCATTTCAGCCCTTGTTTAGATAAGCTGTACAAGGTGTACTATAAACAATACTGTAAACCAAGAAATTATTTCACGTGATTTTGATTCGTCGAGTTCGCACGTTGCAGAAATTCGTGAAATTAAGTCGCCGGGAAAGCGCTAAAAACATTAATAGTGACAATGCAAGAAACTTAAAAACGCGAAATTTGTTGTCGGAATATGCCGACGATCAGCAAACGTGAAAGTTAGTATTCGCGAAAGTAAATTGGTTTACAGTAATCTTAATCTCCGACAAGGCACAACTTTCTCGCAGAAATTAGATATTTCACACAAGAAGCTTGTAATTAATTAATGCATGATGGTTGCGGACCAGGTATATTTTAAATTCGTTCAAACTATATCTAATAATAAACTTATAATCGAAACAACTGACATTTCTAAAGAAAGAAAGAAATAAAACAAATGAGGATAATGTTAATTGGCAAATAGAGAAGTTAGTATAAAAACCCAAAATAAAATCCCAGAAACAAAAGTGACTCCTGTATAGCTCCCCCCAGACATACTGTGGGGTAAAACAACTGTATAGTATTCCATGAACTCAGCTGGCTCAGCAAGCTTTACATTCCTTTATGGTTTTGATTGTAATTATCATAATGTACTGTAGTACTTTGAATATAGAATTTGGTGTTTTTGTTGTTATATTATATGACAAGCATAATGCATCAGCAATAATGACTAGAATTGATACACTCAATATTACGAAAACTTGGGCAAACATTAAGTAGTTGTACCATCTGCAACTCATATACAGTATAACTTTGTTGCCTTAAACTGCCTTTCAAATCTGGCAAAAAGTTCAAGCCCTGTTCGAAGCATCAACTGTATACTAGTACACTGCGTGTCCCAAACTTTCGGAACACCCCTCATACATCAACATTTTTCCATTACTGAAGAAGCTTTTTGAGAAATCTACAGGGGTTCGAGTCAAAACTGTCAATCACCCATGTCATTAAGTGCTATACTAGAAATGAATCAACTAGTTAATTGGGGATGTTAGTGAATTACCTCCCTTTAAAGCACTTTAAATTCTGGTAGGTGTGGTTATTTGGATTCTCTGTTTTTATCGCTGTTTTGTTTTAATGAATTATCTCCAATTGATACTCTCTAAAAATAAGGAGGTCCTTTCATTTGGATTACTCTGTTTTTATCGCTGTTTTGTTCTGATGAATTATCTCCCATTGATACTCTAAAAGTAAGGAGGTCCTTTCATTTGGATTACTCTGCTTTTATCGCTATTTTGTATGATAATTATTCAGCTGAAATATTTTATGAACAAAGTATTTTAGATTCAACAAGTAACGCACAATTTGAATAGTCCAAAAACTTTGTTTACCAGAAACATAACCAATTTTACTAACAAGAACTGACATAAAATTTTCCAAAAAAAACCACAATGCAATTTGTTTTTAATCTTGAACATGCAGAAAATATAATAATTACAGTACAACATGTATTAACAAATAAAGGGATATGAAACAAACAGACAGGTATCAATAAATAAACAGACAGCTAAGACAACAGAGAAACGAAGCATCGATATAAAACACAATACAAAATCTGATTGCCAGAAATAAGACAAAATCTCTGGCAAAAAAACCATACAATAACTTTCTACAAATGCTCAGAATACTGTATGCCTTATCATTATATATATACTAGTATTTGAAATGAATACTACAACGAAACCATTATATTTAAACCGGTATCACAAAATAAATGGACGTAATGTATACAGGGATTTCATATATTTAAATATTTCTTGTTAGTAACTATAAATGTATTTTGGATAGCAAATATAATTTATCATTTAAATTTTAGAGGGTCGTTATAATTTATCATTAAACGAGGGTCGTTCCATCACTACTGAAAACTTTGTTTTGTTTCTGCTAATAAACTGGTAAATATCATTGATAAGAGGGATGTTCACAAAATTTGCCAATATTTCCGTGTTGCTGATTGAACCATTAATACAGTACTAAGTGGAACAAAACATGTGAAGAGAAAAATATTCCCATTAACTGATACAAGAAATGCAAGACAATGGCCAACAGTAAATGCCTGAACACAATAAGCTCTGGAATATAATCACTAAAAGCAAAAAACAATGGCAACTAATAAAAAATCTTTAAAAAAAATCTTTTAAAAAAAACAAGAAAAAAATAAATAAAAATCCATTTACCTAGCTACGACTGAAAAGATTAATACTTTATTAAGTATAAACAACTGACTAGAAACTGGAGTTTGAAGTAACAGAAATGCTCAATGACTAACAGAAACACATTGTTTTACCAACATAGGAAACAGGAACGGCGGTGGTAGATGTACATTATATAGTATGGAGAATTTAACCTGATCCTGACCTTTATGCATGAATATATTACATGGTTATAACTTCTTATGTTGAATATATAAATTTCTGCAGGCAAATTGTGCAATACCAGTCCTTTAGATTTGTGTTTGTATTACACCTTGAGCGTCTTCATGATACTTCCTGCTCATGAAAACATACAACCAGTGTTATAAATATCGACAATATATCAGCTGTTAAATTATGCTAAAGGAAGGTTCAGGATCATGCCAAATTCTCTGTACTTTACTATAAAAATACCATTTACTACACAGCTTGTTATTTTCCATGAACTGTGAAACCATTATACACTAGCTTCTCCCAAATAAGTCTTTAATAATAAACAGTTAGATAAATAAACTATCTAGAAAGTTTTTTGACGCAAAAATGTATGTCTCTCACAAAGGGCAATAACTCCTGCAAACAACATCTCACTTAATATTCATGTCATTAGGCACTGCTAGGTCTGGTACCAAGCATCCATGTGAAGTTTCACTGAATTCTAACCCACAATCAGTTAAGAAGAACAAACATGGACACTTTTTGTGGCATCCAAACAGACATCAACCCAGACAGATGTCAGGGAGACATTCCCACATAATTACAGTAATCTCAGTACAAGGTTTTAATATGATGGATAATCCTGATCCAATTACAGAATTCTAAGACACCTACATAACTACATAGCAGTTGTTTGTGGTATACATACAGGATATAGCTGGACTGTAAAATAATTTATTTTTGTGAGAGTAAAATTTTCATCGATTTTGTGGTTGAACAAGACCTCAAAATCTAATCTGCAAAATTAACCGATCTTCCCAATTTTGAGCAAAGATTTCCCCTTTCAAGTTTTGAAATCCATGAATTTACATCCCAGCAAAAATTAAATTTTAACTAAAATACACAAAATCAAATGATTTTACAGAAAAACAAAAAGAAACCAATCTCAAAACACAACCATGGCAATACATAGTGTTGTTAACAAATAAAATAATCTATTAAACAAATAAACTTATACAATAAAAGCATGCATAGATTTTTTATAATCCTATATAGTATAGTATACATATGAATACTTTGTGTCTGTTACAATAAATGCATATTATTTAATAAGAGCTGTTTGAACTTCATGCATACCCCTATTGGCACTGAATATGATATAAGAAAGATATAAAGATCACTTAGTGGTCAGTGCTGATATTCATGAAACATCTTGAAGGAAAACTTGAATATTTTTACTTACGTTAAAATTTTGGGCAGTCCATATTTTTACGTTTTTAAGAAAATTCTAAGTTTTCTACTAAGATGCTTTGTGAATACCAGCGCAGAACATCATCATCTAACAACAATGGCCTTGACCTAGTGACCCCAACTTCAATAGGCCATGATAACTTCTAAAATAAAGGTCACAGTGACCTTGACCTAGTGAACTAAAGATCACAAGAGAGCTTCAGCGGTCTATGACCATCTCATCTTCTATGACTATGGATTTTGTGTCCTTCAATAATTGATAAAAAAAATTACATCTTCAGAAAAAACTATAAAGAAGTGTACAAAGCCAAAAGAAACCCACCATCCAATGGGAGCATAATTATACAGGTAAAGTCTGGATAACAATGTTCAAAAGTTCCTATAAAATGGTAAAACATAAAAAATTGTCTTGCAACAACTTTTCTTAAAAACATGAAAAGCCTCGTCTGTTTCTGTCATTTCTGCATTTTCTAATTCTACAAAATAATCTATTTCACACTAAATCATACAAAACACAAGTAGAAAGGTAACAAACTCTGGCAAGCAGAAAAGGTAAAAACAAAGACAAATGGATCAATAACTCAAATATGTTAATATATAGATATACCCTTAACGCAAAACCGTAAAATCAGTTTTATTTTCTCAGGTGTTATTTTAATGAATTTTGGTGATAAAAACTCGACCACAAATTCAAATCCCAAACAAATTTGTTTTTTTTTTTCATTTTTTTCTGTATTTATTTTCAAAATCTAACAATGTATGACTAAATTGAGATACCCTTTCACAAAAATTCTTGACTACAACACCCTCAAATAAAGCTGATTTTACAGCATATTTATGATAAATAATTTATCATGGATTAGTACACGGTACCCCGATTAAAGGTGACTAGTTATGGAAAGTATAAACAACAATACACATATACAAGTACACATAATATAACACATACAATACAACTATTGGAGTCAGACCCCTGTTTCTTCAAAGTCAACAATTTCGAAATTTTATTCATAATACAACATGCATTCCAATAGTGCTTTACACATGCTGCACACTGTTCACAGGATGCCTGATTTTCACATAATGCACAATCTTCAGGATTTTAACATGATGCACAATTTTCAGGATTTTAACATGATGCACAATCTTCAGGATTTAAACATGATGTAAATTTTCAGGATTTTAACATGATGCACAATTTTCAGGATTTTAACATGATGCACAATTTTAACACGATGCATGATTTTGCATGACACACAATTTTCACGGGATGCCTGACTTTCACATGACACTTTATTTATACAGAGATCAGGACATGAGATATTTATTTGGGATAATACCGGGTTATTCAGATAGAAAGGGGTCAAAGTTGAACTGTATCACTATGACAAATGGCTGTTACTAGGAAATTATGATGATTACTTGGAAATTACGATGATTACTTGGAAATTACAATGATTACTTTGACATTACGATGATTACTTGGAAATTACAATGATTACTTTGACATTACGATGATTACTTGTCATATTTTGCATCAGGTCATTGTTACATTGTAAAGAATATTGTATTATCAGCAAATAACTTGCCTAAGGAAACCATAGGAAAGCAGGCTAATCCCCAAAGTACAAAAATTCACAAATTAAATTAAATGACATATTAGAATTCTAATGGAAACATTTAAAAATTCAGTTCATGAGTAAATATTTGATAGCTGTTCCCTTCAAAATCATCAACAAATTGTCACAAAATCCTCGAAGAGTTTGTCACAAAATCATCGAAGAGTTTGTCACAAAATCATCAACGAGTTGTCACAAAATCATGAAATAATTGTCACAAAAACCTCAACGAGTTGTCACAAAATCATGAAATAGTTGTCACAAAAACCTCAACGAGTTGTCACAAAATCATTAATGAGTAGTCACAAAATCATGAATGAGTTGTCACAAAATCATGAATGAGTTGTCACAAAATCATCAACGAGTTGTCACAAATTCATGAATGAGTTGTCACAAAATCGTGAATGAGTCTGTCACAAAATCATCAACGAGTTGTCACAAAATCATGAAATAGTTGTCACAAAAACCTCAACGAGTTGTCACAAAATCATTAATGAGTAGTCACAAAATCATGAATGAGTTGTCACAAAATCATGAATGAGTTGTCACAAAATCATCAACGAGTTGTCACAAATTCATTAATGAGTTGTCACAAAACCATTAATGAGTCTGTCACAAAAAAATCATTGAATAAGTTGTCACAAAATTATCAACAAGTTGTCACAAAATTATCGAAGAGTTGTCACATAACCAAGTCCAGGTAGTTTTGATTGTTAACCAGCTACTCGTTAGCCTCGCCGACTGTCTGATCCATACACTGTGATGCAGGGACATTAAGAAGTCTTGTCTTTATTGTTCTGTTCTTGCAACAGTTTATGGCACACTATACACACTAACACGGTCTCTGTCTGAGCTGTCGGTGCTGAAATCAACAACATCATACTGTAAAGTCACTTAATCTGGTGGGCACTAAATTTTGTGCATTTCAACAAGATACATGTACTGTAAAATTACTTAATAATAACTTTCTTGGAATTGTTAATTAATTTTGTGGATTACAAAAAACTTGAAGTCAACGAAAAATTCAACCCTCTGAAAAAAAGATTTTACAGTATACGGATAATCCATAAAAACAAGGCTTTTAAAATTACAACTATCATTCTGTGCCAAAACTTCATTTCAAATCAATAATCGTTCAATGAAATTAATGGTAATTTAATACAAGCAAAACTTAAGGATTTTTGAGAAGCAATCCAATGTCCATACCCACAGTGAAACCCAACTAATTTTCAGTTCAATACTGCTAATCTAAACATTTTTTGTGAAATAAATTATCAACTTCAAGTAAATATCAAAGTTTTATATACTTTTATCAGTTGAGTTTATTTAGCAAATCCCTCCCCCCAATTTGACTCCCTTAAGATCAATATTCACCTATAGAACTAACTTGCTCTTTTGCAAGCAACTGACAACTTCACAATATCACAGGAAAAGTGTATATAGTAATTAAAATATTGAAGTAAATCTGTTATTTACATCAAAGTAAAGGGTAAGTGTCAAAAAAGTTTTATCTTTCACAATGTCTGAACGTCTGTTATCAGCTGCTGTCTTTTTATTTTTCCGCTATTATTCGTGAATATTTTCTCAAGAATTCAAAAATATGGGTAAATACAGTTTCATACATGAAAACCCATCATAGAACCTTCAATCGCGACTTCATAAATCCATAAACTCATATAGTAAGTCAGTTACCTAAATTTACAAATAAAGATCATGCAAGTATAAAGTGTTCCATCAATAATCATGAAAAGAATGATAGAAATTACAAACTGTTAAACTGAAGATAATATTGTTTACCTGTAGCACCAAATAATGACTTGGGTACTTTCTGACTACAACATTTAGAACAGAAATTGTTTCCACAGTGGCAACAAGTGTACTGAAAAAAAATACATCATTTTTTTTTAAATATTGTTCAACAATCCCACTGGTCAACACAATTTCAGTCATATGGATACTACCAAGTCAGGGCTCCCACAAATATTCTGACACAAAATTCCCTGACTTTTAACTGACCAAAGAGCATTTTTCCCTTTTTTTAGACTTACTAGAGCAATCAAACACCAAAGCGACTTTTCAATTGGGCAAAATATTAGGGCTGCGTACTGGTTTCCGATATAAATCAAATACCGGTATTTTGTGTTCGATCGATACATCGTATCGAACATGCCTGTATCGGTCAAAAAATCGATCAACAAAAATATACATGTAAATCAATAAAATACCCACTTTCAATCAAGTTTTCCGTCGTCTATTTGTTTTGTCTCAAAATGGTCAGGTCGTCGAAGTAGTTTATGTCTGAGTGAATCTAATTTTCAAACAAGAATCTGCTTTGTAAACCACTTGCACAATTTAAACAAGACTGCGTTCAATAAACGCTTATGCCCCCTGTGGAAGCCTTGTCCATAAATAAGTCTAAGTCCAAAATTAGGTCAAGGTGAAGGTCAAAAAGGGTCAGGTGATACAGGTGTGTGGAGAGTGTTCATATACAACATCCATGCAAGTTTGGAAGCTTTGCAGCAAGCCATAATGATGCAAGAAGAAACGGTCAATTTGGGTTAACCAGGACGGACGGACGGACGGACGGACGGACGAACGGACGGACGGACGGACGGACAGGTGCATCACTATATGCCTCCCGATCTATCGATACGGGGGCATAAAAATATACAAATAGGTTGTTTATCACATCTCAGGCCTGGCTTAATTGTGTTAAGCCCCTACATCTCGTAAGTATGCACGTGCATATTTACAGTATTTAGATGTTTTATTGCCAAATAATATATCAAATGATATATCGAATATCGATCATTTTGTATCGATACAAATATCGTATCGATCATTCTAACTGATACGCAGCCCTACAAAATATGGCAATAAAAATAGAGAAAAGGAAGCTATATTTGCTTACAGGACAATTGATTTGTAAGGCGACAGTTTAAGGACTACTTTTTTCACGCATAGAGGTCAAGATCAGGTCAATATCTCCGTACTAAACTTACCCTTCGTTTCAATATTGAAGCAAACGATGCCTTACACTCAAAGCAACATTCTGTAAAATAAGAAATGATAGATACTTATTATTTGTTTAATGATCAGCCCGTAGAAGAAACAGACAAAATGTTCTTCAATTACGTTGATTTGGCAAAATGTAATTTTGTTGGGACGTAAATTCTTGGATCACAAAACATGATGGATAAACGTTAAATGTTCCAGATTTTTACTTTTCACAAAGAACTACTTTCTGTTTACACGAGCACAAAAATATTGTGAACTTATTGATTCCCACTATATAGCACAATTCAACCCCTAACAAAAATATTTGATTTTACAGTACCGTACAGCCTCTTCAAATCAGCTGTCTGTCGAACAACAACCTCCCTATAACTGTTAACAAAACCTTAATATCCCCTAACAAATATTAACTATAAATTAAACCTCTGTAGAGCACCAACCTCTATACAATGGCCAATATTTGCAGCTACTAAGGGTGTTGCTCTACAGAGGTTGTACTGGTTTACTACTTACCATTTGAGATAATTTTTCGTCTATGTTTTAGTTCCATTAATCTTGCGACCATTCCAGTTTTCTCACCAGTCACTGCTTGATCAACAGCTTCATCTTCCTCCCCGGGTTCATCTTGTATTGTCTAATAAACACAACATTGTAACATTACTACCCAACACTTATAATCGGTCACCTTAACATTTCAAGCAGCGTATGCAAACAGAACTATAAGTATGAGAATAAATCTCTGAATTATTTTATTTGATATCTTAACAACCATGTGGTAAACATTTGATTGCATCTTATTAATGGTTTAATGAATTAGATACAAATAAAAATCACCACCAGCTTCCTTATCACTCTAAAAACTGATCGATTATAAGTTTTGGGTAGTGTATAAATCAGGGGTCCTACAAATTGCGGAATAATCCGGAAATCTCAATTTTAAAAGTTATTTGATGAAAAAATTCAGAGAATTGACAAAGTTACAGTCAATTGAAGTTCCATAATCTTTTCTGCACAAAATAAAAGTTATTGGAAGAAAAAATTCAGAGAATTGACAAAGTTACAGTCAATTGAAGTTCCATAATCTGAATTTTAACAATAAAACAATGTTTGAAACCTAGTTAAGGTGTAGGGATGTGTGCTAATGGCAGCCGAAACAGATTTGTGACTCGTTTTCAGTATTGGGCATTATGTCTCAGTAGGACCCCTGTCGATTGACAGGAAGATGGTTTTCAACTTCACTTGCTTTAGAAAATATTAATTGACATTAGTCATTATGTCTGAGCAGAGATTGCTCCACCTTATATTTTGTTGAAATTTGCTCGTCAAAGGTTTTCAAGTGAATTCATTGGACCATGTGTTATAATTATAAATTTACAGGTGAACCAACATCTGTTTGAATCATTAATACAAACGACTTTGGTTATACATGTAAGAAGCACTCTAGTTATCAAGAACATTTTACATGTCCTCCTGATCACTCCTTCAGACAACAAAATTTTACTGTAGCTTGAAGTTACCTGTATGTGAAATAGACTGGTCTCATTACTAACAGTTAAGCAGTTGACCTGCGACAGGTCAGAAAAATCCCACTATACTTACATCACATAATTTATCTGAATCTGTTAAAGGACTGGTCTCTTCACTGTCTGTTTCCACACAACCATTGGACATCTCCTTCTATACACAATCATAACTTAATTTTTAGTCAGTAAATACACATAAATAATACCTAACATGGTCCTGGGTTGTTTTATTGAACAAGAGGGCCCAAAGGGCCCTAGGTCGCTCACCTTTCGAATTTAACCTAGATTTTGTTAAGATGATCATTGTGACCAAGTTTTATACAGATTAGGCAAATATTGTGACCTCTAGTGACTACAAAAGGTTTTTATATGATTTGACCTAATGACCTAGTTTTTGACCCCAGATAAACCAATATCGGACTTGACCTAGATTTTGTTGAGATGATCATTGTGACCAAGTTTCGTAAAGATCAGGCCAAAACTGTGACCTCTAGTGACTACACAAGGTTTTTCTATTATTTGACCTTGTGACCTAGTTTTTGACCCCAGATGACCCAATATCGAACTTGATCTAGATTTTTTTGAGATGATCATTGTGACTGAGTTTCATAAAGATTAGACAAAAATTGTGACCTCTAGTGACTACGCAAGGTATTTCTATGATTTGACCTTGTGACCTAGTTTTTGACCCCAGATGACCCATTATCAAACTCGACCTCGATTTTGTTGTTATGATCATTGTGACTAAGTTTCGTAAAGATCAGGCCAAAACTGGGACGTCTAGTGACTACACAAAGTTTTTCTATGATTTGATATTGTGACCTAGTTTTTGACCCCGGATGACCCAATATCAAACTTGACCTAGATTTGGTTGTGTAGATCATTGTGACCAAGTTTCGTAAAGATTATGCTAAAACTGTGACCTCTAGTGACTACACAAGGTTTTTCTATTATTTGACCTTGTGACCTAGTTTTTGACCCCAGATGACCCATTATCGAACTTGACCTAGATTTTATTGCGATAATCATTGTGACCAAGTCTCATAAAGATTAGACCAAAATTGTGACCTCTAGTGACTACACAAGGTTTATCTATGATTTGACCTTGTGACCTAGTTTTTGACCCCAGATGACCCAATATCGAACTTGACCTAGATTTTGTTGAGATGATCATTGTGACCAAGTTTCATAAAGACTAGGTCAAAATTGTGACCTCTAGTGACTACACAAGGTTTTTCTATGATTTGACCTTGTGACCTAGTTTTTGACCCCTGATGACCCAATATCGAACTTGACCTAGATTCTGTTGAGATGATCATTGTGACCAAGTTTCATAAATATTAGACCAAAATTGTGACCTCTAGTGACTACACAAGGTTTATCTATGATTTGACCTTGTGACCTAGTTTATGACCCCGGATGACCCAATATCGAACTTGACCTAGATTTTATAGAGATGATCATTGTGATCAAGTTTCATAAAGATTAAGTCAAAATTGTGACCTCTAATGTGTTCACAAGGTTTTTCTATGATTTGACCTAGTGACCTAGTTTTTGACCCCAGATGACCCAATATCGAACTTGACCTAGATTTTATAGAGATGATCATTGTGATCAAGTTTCATAAAGATTAAGTCAAAATTGTGACCTCTAATGTG
Source organism: Spisula solida (assembly GCA_947247005.1). Taxonomy (NCBI): domain Eukaryota; kingdom Metazoa; phylum Mollusca; class Bivalvia; order Venerida; family Mactridae; genus Spisula; species Spisula solida. Next base: position 15,893,217 of record OX365952.1, on the reverse strand, counting down.
TTCACAAGGTTTTTCTATGATTTGACCTAGTGACCTAGTTTTTGACCCCAGATGACCCAATATCGAACTTGACCTAGATTTTATAGAGATGATCATTGTGATCAAGTTTCATAAAGATTAAGTCAAAATTGTGACCTCTAATGTGTTCACAAGGTTTTTCTATGATTTGACCTAGTGACCTAGTTTTTGACCCCAGATGACCCAATATCGAACTTGGCCTAGATTTTGTTGAGATGATCATTGTGACCAAGTTTCATAAAGATTAGGCTAAATTTGTGACCTCTAGTGTGTTCACAAGCAATTGTGAACGGACGGACGGACGACGGACGCCGGATGAAGAGCGATCACAAAAGCTCACCTTGTCACTTTGTGACAGGTGAGCTAAAAAAAGGCATGGATTGGCTAACATCACATCAAACTAATTTGAATGTATATTGCACACACTGGGGGTGCCAAACGATATTTCCGGCTAGGCTTTTCACCACTGCTAGGACCCAGGTTATGTTATAAAGTATATTACTAAACTGCAGGGGTGTCAACAAAGTCAAATTAAAAATGCTGAAAATCATACACAGCCTAACATTTTGCCAAACAAGAGGCCTTCAACCACATTGTTTCCATATTCAACACAGTTTGTATTGACTAAAATCCTTCAGAGAAAATTAATTTGACTATAACTTTGTCATTTATTGAGATATTTTCATCAAATAACTTTTATTTTGGTCAGAACTCTTTCAGCTCTTTCATGAAAGATAAATCCGGAATTCAAGATAAATCTGAAATATTGACACCCCTGAAACTGAGAGTCTGTTGAGTCTCAGTTTAAGGAAGTTTTCTTATACATGTACTAACATATTTGCTACAACAACATTGTTTATGGCAACTAACAGCGTTCTAATACTGACACCTGGGGTGGCATTCACGAAGCATCTTAAGGGAAAACTTAGAATTTTCTTAAAATCTTAATATTTCCTTAAGTGTATCAGCTTAACAGGACAATCAAGATTATCAATTTTAGATAGTTTATAGGGCGTTCACACTGGGGCCCCGCTTCTACTACGATCTAAAATTGGTCCAAATTGTGACCGATCGTGGGACAGTCGTGGTCAATCGGGGGAGGATCTTTGTGAGCGTGGTAGAGTCGCGGTGGAAACGCGTCGGTCGGGAAGCTTCCCGACCTTACTACGCTTATTTTGAACGTGTTCAAAACAAGCGTAGTGGGATCATGGCTAAAACGAATCGGCGCAAGAACGTAGCAAGGTCGTATTAAGATCGACATAATCGTAGAAACATTGTGAAAGCATTGTGTCGGGATCTGCATGATCGTAATAATCGTGGTACAATCGGCATCAAATTTGACTGAGTTTTCTATTGAAACATGTTAAATTGCGTTATAATATCGATATAAAGGATAGTCATTTTCCTTTACAACAGTTGGACATAGACCAAAGCAAATTATTATGTGGAAAACAAGTTTTTTAACCAAAACTGGTCGAGACATTAGGAAAGTACATGAATATTTGAACAACTTGATCTCGTTCACGCATATAACAGCTATGTAGACAAAGTTGTTCATTGTTAACATAAAACATCATCTAATGGATTCAATGCCTGTTTCAGGCAATGAGTGACCATGTAAAAAAGATGCCCCAAACTCATTGATTAGTGTACGCATCATACCAAAGCGTACTATGATCATGTCAATATCGTAGTATTGTCGGCATGAGCGGCGCAACATCGTGTTGCAGTCTTTTAGGTCTGTCTACTAACGAAGTAGGGTCTTGCAGATCGTTGCGACATCGTGGTAGAAACGGTTCATGATCGGCATTGATCGCGGTTGAAACGTGGTGTAAGCTTATAAGCATCGTATCGGAAACGCTGTGGTCGTAGCGAAATCGTAGCACAAGCGTCGATCAGACGTTCCGGTGAAGAATTTTTATAAATTTTCTTGGTTTTGACGCCGATCTCGTCCCGATTCATACTTTTAGCCAGGTCGGGACAGATCGGCATGATCGTAGTAAGAGCGTAGCCCAGTGTGAACGGGGTCTTAGAAGCATTGTGTAAAGAGTTAAAATAATCACACAGAAAACAAGGGATATTTTTTGTTTCCTGGAAAATAGGTGCACCTCGATTTTTAACTTAAGTCAAAATATTTCAGTTTTCCCTTAAGATGCTTTGAGAATACCACCCCTGACTATAACTTACTTTGGTAATATTATCTTTGTTGACATTACCACATTGATCAAACACTGATTGTAAAGAACGCTTTCCCTTCAAATATTCAACAAACAAGAAGAAACGGAACTTGGCACCTAAAATTCGACAAAGAACATCAGCTACATGCAGTATCTTGTTATTAATAAAACACACAAAGAAAATTCATAATACACAATTAAACCATAGGGGCTCAAATCTGTGTAAAGGAAAAAGTTTTACACATTTTGGTGACATTAACATTTATTGCTTGACACTCAGAACACCGTGTATTGGTATTGATAACAGTTGTGTTTTTTATGTATCTGGTACATGTATGTACTATATTGACGTGAAGTATGTAGTACTAATATACTAATTCCATTAGAATTGAGTTGGGTATTCAAGGCCTGGTCATGAAGTAAAATTCCTGTCTATTAATCTAAATATAACTTCACTGCTCTTTTACATGTGTCAGGCCCTTTTGAGTAAAACCTCACCTAAAGACCAACTCAACAATAAATCCACCTCAAAATTAAGACCAACATTTTAAAGCACACAATCACATCATGTAAAAACTATGCTCTTTATTTACATGTAACATGGATATTAAAGACTTACTCAACAAGAACACCATAAGTGTTTAACATACCTAGGTAAACATTGTCTGTGGCTAAAAAGAACCAATTTGTCAACAGAAAAGATGTCCATCTGGTAGGAAACACAACCATACAAAGCAGGAAAAAACACAGTTCTATGTGGAATCTGAAAAATTCAAATATTCTACAAGAGTTAGTTTATGTTCAGCTGACCCGATAAAAATTTGAGGACGACTGTTAACGGCCCATACCCTGGAAGGGGTGGAAGGCCTAAGTAAGTACAAAGTCATGTAACTAAGTCACCCGTGAATTCCTCTGCCTTGCCAGATAAAACTTTCTCATCCATGTCACAATTTTTTTTTGATCTATTTTAGGGGTTTTTGTTGTTGTTTTTTTGCGTTCGACTGAGACAGTTGTAGTGCGTGGCAATTTGGTTTTATCCCTGCCTAATTGGCCAATGACCTCTGGCTTTGAGGGAGTATTTTACAAAACTGATATAATATTAATCACTTCAACCCGTTGCTACAAAGAGTCAGCATATAATGAATGAAATGTGATGTGATGCATATAATTATATCCATAAAACATTTACTTTCAAAATATAATTTACTTAGCATACCTGCAAATATCGCTACCATTTAGGTAATCAATATCTAAGATTTATTCCCCAAGTAGGCTATACCTTAGTTCATATGTGATGTCAATGACATTGGTGAAATCAATACATTCTTATTGACACACTATACTTCAGTGAAACCTCTCGTACAAATGTACATCAAAATCAACAATTACTATAAGGGAAAATATTGGTGAATTTAAAGACTTCACAAAGAAAATCAGGCTTTTCGCTTCTCCTGAAGTTCAAACATGCACCTGAAAACTTTCACCCCATGTGGATTATGATTGGTTCACAGAAACTTCATCAGCCAATCAGAACGTTTGTTTCATTTGTGCAGGAAAACATACGGGCATTTTCAAAAAATACAATTACGAATATGGCAGTCGTGGAAAACCGAAGTTGGCATACTCCCCCCCCCCCCAATTCTTACGACAGATTGACGCGATTTGGGAAAAAAGGGCCTTGGGGCATGTCTAAAATAGGGAATTCCATCATAAAACGGATAACTTTCACCCATGAAGATATTATACTTACTTCAATGAGAGTAAAGAATGATCCCATTTCAGTAGAGAGTAAAAATGTCTCAGATATTCATTACACTTCCCAACAAAGTCATGCATCTGCATTAAACTGAAAAGAAAATGTATAAAAATGACTATTCATATAATTATGATTTACCGGGTATAGCACAGAGAATTTGACATGATCCTGACCTTTATGCATGAATATATTACAAGGTACTTGCGTTGAATATATAAATCTCCGCGAGTAAATCGTGCAATATCGGTTCTTTAGATTTGTGTTGGTATAACACCTTGAGCGTCTTCGTGATACTCCCCGCTTATGGCAACATACAGTCGGGTAATAAATATAGACAATATATCAGTTGTTAAATTATGCTAATTAAAGCTCGAGAGTTGTGTCAAATTCTCTGGACTATACCACCAAAGCATCGTGTACTCAATAAATTTTTACTTTTACTTTTTGTTTTCACATGCATGTGCTAATCATACACTAGACTGTTAAAATAAACAAGAGGATCATCTATTACTCACCTATGCACAATGATCCAGTAGATCCATATTCAAACTGGACCTTGATTTTAGTTGCCATGGTAACCAGAATTCTGAATGGATTCTAATTATGTGAATTGTTGTTAGAAAGGACCACCCAAGAAATTTTCCTAATAGTTTAGGAGGAAGTTTTTTTAATGAATTGCTGACGGAGACATGGACGACAGACGCAGAACTTATCAATATGTGTCAGACAGGTGAGCTAATAAAACAAACATAGCTAGATGAACTTGGCTTATACTGTCCAATTTGATAGCAAATAATAACATTACATGTGTGGAAAACATGTACATGTACGTATAACTAAGAGGAAAATATAGAACCCAAACAAATTGTCTGATTTGATGGGGATTCTGGTTTTCAGAGAGTCCGGTTTTGAGATAGTTGTCTATATGACAATCATCATCCCAGAATCGTTACAAAATTAGATGTGTATAGATGCGGGTATATAACTTTTTATAGCTGAAACTAGGTCATTCAGATTTTTGGGAGCAGGGCTTTCGATGTTTTGACAGCTGAAACTTGGTCTTTCAGTGGTTAAGTTCATTTTATCGTTAAGTAATATGCTGAGGATTGTGCTGTGTAATCATGGTATGCATTGTTTTGATGTTTTCTGTGCTCGGCTGGTTAAGTTGAGCGCTGTCTTGCCTGTCAGATTTTCTATTATCTTTTTTATTACACATAGTTAACTATACCTACCTGAATTTGAATTCTCTGACCGTCTGTAAAGCTGAATGTTCATCCACCTGTTCTTCATTGACTTCTGTCTCTATATTTGTATTAGGCAGGAATTTGTCTAACAATCTGGTGTGTAATTGTACTAGACAAACCAGAGCTACAAGTATCACGACTAGAGCAGCCAGGGTAAACACAGCAGCTGGAAAATATAACAAGCAAATTCGATGAATTTATATCCCCTGCCTTATAGGTTATATAGGTTATCAGTATTATTGCACAGTTTGAAATGTACACTTTATGTACAGGAAAACACAGCAGCTAGAAAATAGAACAAGAGATTGTGAAAAACATGAACTTCCAAATGGCAGCCCCATAGTCAGTAATGTTAAAGCGGTGGCACAGTGGTCAACTGAATATCACTCTTGAATACAGATCGATAGAACCTTGGTTTGATTCTCAACTGGGCACTTGGGTTATTTCAGTGTTTCCCACCCAACTAGAGATAACTAGTTAGTACTCAAGCTGATTGCAAACGAACAAACAAACAGTATTGTTGAAGGTAATGGCGATTGTTTGGTCTACAGAGGGACCAAAGAACACACTGACAGACCAACCAACGAATACAATTGTGCTAATCAATGTCCCCCTCATCACAGATGGGGGAGCATGACAATTACATACATGAACACATGATTGGAGCTCCACAATAAATCAAGATTGATAACTCCTCAAGAGTAATTTCTGCAAAAACAAACCCTATTATTAATAAGTTAATATATGTTTAATCAATGAGTATCATTTTTCTTGATCATACATTTGTTGTTGTTGTAGTTCTATTATGCTATTGCTGTAGTGAAATGGTCTCTCTGTGCTTTGTCAACCAGATCTACCAGTAATAGTTATGTAGCAACAAAAGAAATTTAAAAAGATTATAATTAATGCATATTAAATCTTTTATTTTGTTTCTAATACTTCCAGTCAGGGTAAAAATTCAGTGATGCAGTGGTCGAGTCCACTATGACGGGGTCACACCAATAATAAAGGCTTATACATTTGTACTGTACAAACAACTATAATTCCAATGCTAAACTAACATACCATATTCATTCTACCTGTTCAGACAATGGTTGTTATCTTTTGTGTACACAAAAACTGCAATGTCACTGTCACAATATCCCAGCTGGACTGAACTATAAATGAACATGAAGATAATTTTGGGTCTGGTGTATTAAATTCTATTAATACAGTTGGAAGAAAACTTCTTGTACATTGTATGGGAGTGACCAAGACTATAATTATGTTTATGTTACCTTGGGTGAGAACAACACAGGCTAGATTACAGACAATCCACAGTATGACTGTTAACACTGGATAATGCCATCTGGAATAAAAATATTAGCATTTAAATACAGGTTGTACTATTAAAGTAATAAGGGGTCCTACTAAGGCATAATGTTCAATCATGCAGCTAAGATGCAGGTCAATATGAATACATGGTATCAACATAATGCAGTTGGTGACGCACAGAAGTCGTATTTTGATAATTCACTGGGTCACAGTTAAGCTGTGATTCACAGACTGAAATCACCGTGAATCATTTCGTCATTTTCAAAATTCCCGGGTTGAAACCCGTAGTCCTGAGTCAAATGGAACCTCTGATGCTGTAATTGATATTAATTTATTACTGTGTAAATGATTTAATATTGTTAAACAAAATTATCACTATAATTACTATTGAATCATGTTTTCTGTATTTTAGGCCAGTGGCTTTCTACTATTTGAATAAATCTTGTAATTTGTTTGGAGGCCTTCAGCACATGATCACTAATTGACTAAACCAAAACTATGCTGTTCTATTGCTAAATTTTCAATATGACAGGAATACTGTAAATATTAATTTGAACCATATTTGAAAATTAAACAAGTTTATAACACGAAAAAGGGTGACAATCCAAATATTGTGGTTGTAACTACCCCATACAAACTATCATCACTTATGTGATGTGTATATCACAGTTTTAATGTCATAAAAGCTTCAATACAATAATATTTATTCCGGCATGCTCACTTCCAAATGAACTTATCAACAGGGGGGCCTAAAATGTCTGAACCTTGAATTGACCATTACAGATCGCGGATATTTCTGGAAACTGGAAAGACCCTGAGACTAGGAAAATGACTGTTGATTTTCTTTTAAATAAAAGGTCTGAACAAGAAGGTTAAAACTATACATGTAACCTAAGCTTGTATAAATGATCAAACTTTACCAGAATGTTTTGACAGTTGTGCTGATGAGGGTGAGGGAATGGAAATATATCAAGAGGGTTCGAAGAGTCCTTGGTAGCTCACATAATGGCAGACCTGTGAGTGTCTGAGGGCCCTTTTAGCTCACTTAACTATATTTCCATACCCTCCTTCCAATGTTCAACAAAATTTTCAAAAAAAATTGATAAAACCTTAAAATAAAAGCTTTTGCCTGTACCTTCTTAAATCATCCCACAGATAGAGAACAAAAGCGAATGGTTCAGTCATACAATTAAATTTCTCCACTTGAAGGACAAACTGTGCAATATCCACTTTAGGTTGACCCTTGCCGTTGTCACGGTAACCTGGCGAGATTTCTTCCTCCATTTCCTGAAAATTAGAAAAAAAATAATTTTCAATGAAATCAGTAAAAACTTTCATAAACTTTCTCTTACGTGATGAGCTCCCCTTTCAGAAATCTCTTGTCATTTTTTACACCCCAATATCATGATGTCGTGATAATTATGAGCTATAATTTACTGTTACAGTGTAAATACTTAATCGACCAATGATGTACTGTCAGTGGTAAACACCTGTCCACTTAGCAATTCTAATTACCATTTTTCCTTTAAAACTTTGTTAATGAATCCAAATTGAACAACATATCAAAGATAACGCAACATTTGCGACATGGTGATACATGTACAGAAATAATTTCCTCGTCTCAAACCTTGTGATACAGTAAAATTAATGGTATTATGCTACAATATGAAAACTGACACATGATACTTTTTTTTAATAGTTTTTTATAAATCACTGTACACAATAGTAATATAAGTATAAGTAATTCTATCATACAGTACACACAGTCAGAACAACAGTATTCATTATTTACTATATGCTTGTAACATCAGCCCTTTAAGGGGTTTTCCTAGCTCTTTTGGGAAAAGGACCCAGTCGTAAAGTGGTAAATTTTTAAATTATATTTTGGGGGGGGGTAATTTGATTGTTACATTTGTATGATTGTTATGAACATTAGTTCATATAAATTTAACTAACAACCTCAGAGGCTTTTTCAAAGATTACATTTTGAACTACTGGTACATGTGTATACAACATTGCTAAAGAGGAATTATTAGTGTATCAGATATAAGCACAGAAGAGCTGTCACTATGAAACTGACCTACCTGTTCACTATAAAGTACAGGTACTAAATACGTCCTCAGCATGAATACTTTAACTGGTGATTAATTAAAAAGTCACCCTTAACTGTCATACAATCGTAATAAGAGTCAAGCTGACACATATATAAGACCATTACCGCTAAATCACACACGGATATATATCATATTGCCCTAAGGAAAGATTTATATACTGTAAAATCATTAATTTGCGAGTGATATAAATTTTTGTTGAATTTCATTGTTAAACTTTACCACGAAATATAATCCCCTCAAATAATGAACCTCCCGAATACAGAACGTAGGATAACTCTTCCAGGTTTTGTAATGCACGAAATTACGACACTATAAAAATACTTTTTTATAAAAATCCTTGAAATCTAATACCCACGAAAATATGTGATTTTACATTACATGAATAACTCTGTACAATACCGTACTACCTAAATAGCACAAAAAACAAATGACTCAATATTCCACTAAATCTCATTCATGCTTGATGAAGTAATGTCAATATTTATTTCCTCAATAATGTACAATATGTCAGACTGGCTCAAGTTCTTTCTTGTTTAATTAAACACAACCAAATAATTGAAATAACAAAACATATAGCTAATATGTAAGTGTTAAGCCATATGCTACTTATTTTTAGTGGATGTTGCAAACATTTTTTACAAATATTACAATTGCTGTTATCTTTACTGATATTAAAATAGGGCCACCATTAAAAAACCAGTAGTGTCAAGCCCTTTAAAATTGCTGTTTTTTTTACTAATATAAATATTAAATTGCCATTTAATCTTATAGTAATAACTATATAGCTTTCATATATTCTAATGATTGAAAAACAAGGCAGTCCAAAAGACTATAATCCCTCGCTGTATTAACGAACAGTGAAATTGTCCAATACATGTAAGTTACACATTTGTTAAAGAGCGGATGGGAAATGTAAGGTTCAAACCTTTGACCTTTTAACTGTGACCTTGCACTTAAACCGGCATGGTTGGAATGAGGGTTCTGTATGTCATCTTCATTAGTTACACATTTGGTATCAGTTTCATGCAATTCGGCCGAGACGTTAAAGAGTTATGGAGTGGACACGAAATACCTTGAACTGTGACCTTGACCCGCATGGTTGGAATGTTAGTTCTGCATGTCGGCTTTATTAGTTATACTTTGTGGCGGGGGATTAATAAAGAAAAACCCTCCCCTAAAAATACACGGATCACAAAGCTTGAAAACACTTTAATACTTTAAATTAATTTTGGGGTGGGCACATAACATTAGATTTCAAATATGTTGTAACTTTTGTATACATGTATTTATAACAAGCCAAAAATACAGACAACATGTCTGGAGTTCTTTTAAATCATATGCTTACAAATCCTACATTTTATAACATACAATGTTTGGCTAGGTTAACTGTTAATGCTCAAATATACTACATAATTATGATGCTTTAACAAAATTAAATAACATGTATAATCCTTTAATGTGGATGCTAATTATAAATAATTTAACAGTTTAATCTTATAGTATTATTTTAATAGTTTATATTTTGAAGAATAAAATGTTTAAGATTAACAAGAACCAATCCCTCAAATTACAAAAGTTTTAAAAAATTTAAATCATTGCATAAAAATTATGCTTGAATGTTTTGATTACAGCACTTACATAAAGTTTATGTACGGGGTGGACGCAAAATATCACGTTTTACATACGTTGACAACCATTATTGAATTCGCAAGATTGTGGTGATTTTTAAATAAGAGCAATAAATTTTGAAGTAAATTATCCACATAATTTTATACATGTAGTCTACTCAAACTTTGGTAAGAATCATTAAGGGTCAACCATGTCTGTATTACATTATCAGATAAAACCGACTAAGAACATAATAAATTATGATGCAAATATTAAAATATCATCCAGTCTGCTGAGCAGTTAGGTTTCGAATACTTCATGTGATACTTTAGGTATGCCAAATATTCAATTTGCACTATATTCACTTGTAAGGAAAACTTTGGTTAAATCTCAACTTAGACTTGCCTGAAAATAAATTATCCTTTTTGGGGGGATATAGATGGTTAGTTCTATGTCTGACTCTTGCGTGGGTGGCATCAAAATCATTCAAAATATACGTGGGGGTTACATGAATGTCCATTTATTATTTAAATTGCTATCAATTTTCATAAACTTGCAATATTAGTTAGTAGGAGGGTTAATACTAGATACCGCAAGAAATAAACCAATAAACCTTCAAAAACATTAATAACAAACAGAATGGTTTGGTCAGAGGTCCTATAGACTATAGGACTGTACATATACTTAAACTACTACAAATCATTGAAACACCTCAATACCATGCCGCTGATTGGAACATGAGCAAAGTTAAAAGCAACTTAGGGCAATATTTATGAAGTGACAAAGTCCAATGATTATGTACACATTGTGTGAGTTTTCAGTGTGTGATAATCCAGCGAACTTGAAAAGGTGAAGGTCGCTACTTTAATTGCTGAATAAAATGTGTAAGTGGATTTCGGTTATTTACAATACAATGTAGTTAGCCAGGTCCCCATTTAGTTTAAATATAGTTATACTATGATCTGATCAGCTATCAAACATCTCATTGACACCGATTTTTCCATAGTCTTAGAACCTTTGACCAAACCATGTTGTTTGTTATTGTCATTTTTTGAAGTTTTTTTTTTTATATTAAATGTTTATAGATTCTGGTATCAACAGGGCTAGACAAATCCACTCGTACCTTAAGCTAATGCTCGTCCTGCAGGACAAGTGGAATTTCTGACCGAAAATAATCAGTTTCAAGTTTTAATAGAACATTAAACAGAAATTAAATAATATGTGTGGTATTTCTGGCCGAAAACAACCACTGTCTAGGCTCAAGTTTTAATTGAACATAAAACATAAAACTTTGTGCCAACCGGATGTTGACTGATTGTTAAAAAACCTTCAAATCCGTTTAGTTCTGTCTGATTGCGTCGGCTAAAATCTCGGACATTCCGTTTTGTACGAATCTACGATACCAGTGGCCGCTACTACGTTAAATATCCCTGATTCTCGTATCGTCGTGCTTTCTCGTATTTTCGGCAAGCATCAAAACTTCGTTTCTGAGTTATGATTTTGAATTATTTTGATAGTTTTAACATATTTTAGTTGATTTCCACAAAAAATAAATCAGATTTGGGCAAAAAACGAACATTTTCGAAAAAAAACTAAAAAATGGCGAACATTTCAAAAAAGGGAAACAACCCATATTATTCTTGCTCAAACTTTTTTTTGAATGGTTTTCAACCAGAAATGAGAATTTACACGTGTGGTTGAAGGATAATATTACAAATTGGGCCCAATATAAAGTTTGTAAGAGTACCAGTCGAGGCACAATACGAAAATGACGACTATACGAGAAAGTTCACTTGAACTCAGATTATAGAGGTCACGTGATGTGATGCTAAAAATAGACCATACAATTTATTTTTTTCGTGTTTTTGTTGATTGTATGTTTTGCTTAAGTGGTTTAGTCATATTTTCCTCTAATTAAAAAATTCAAAAAGTTTTTTAAAATGCTTTTAAAATCATTTTTGTGCTTAGATGCCCGAAAATAGGGAACAACAGGATACAGGAATCCCCAGAGCACAATTTTAAGCTGGTGGCAGACGAATTAACGAGAACTTTATATTCTACCTCAGGATTTCTAAGACACTAGTCAGTTATAAATACATAATAAATGAACTGATCAGACTCAGAGTTCGGGAAACAGACCAAAACCGGAATTGTCAAAATTTTTTGGAAATCAATCCTTAAATATCCATGAGGTTGACAGAGCTTAGAATCTAATAAGGAGACAATTGAAGACAATAGCTGGTTGGCCCAATAGTAAAACTAATTGGCCAGAACCCTTCCTGTCAAGAAATAATTTTTTGGACCCCCCCCCCCCCACCGATCGAGAAAAAATAAGGGTCTGCGCTTGAACCTCCTTAGATCACGATAGAAAGATTGACCATGGATATATTAATCTTGATTCGTGCTGTAATGATTGTTCGAGAAACAAACCTATCATACCTCTTTGATTTGTTGTTATGCTGTTGAAAAGTTCATCCGAAATTATCTGCTAAAATCCACCATTTGTGCGTGTTTGTTTACATTTATGTATGACACATAGAACATGTTCCTAATTTTAACCGAAGTGGTTGCGCCGAGTTCAAGAAGCGTGAGAATCATACATAATTAACGTTTAGGATTCATGTACCAGGGACAGTCTATTTGACAATATGGCACAATATAAATAAACAAATATTACATTGGAAGTATAAATCGATTATTTAGACCAGTCGCTTGTTTACATAACAGTGTGTACATAAATAGTGTATATTATTATAACAAAGATCTAAACACATGTATTTTTAGATCTTTGATTTTACTTTCGCTTATTAATGTCTTATTTTAATAGATACGCCGAGTTCACAGCCGCATAATTCATATGCAAAGGAAGCGACCCCCTCATCATTGCATCGATTTACCGGCCACCCAGCAGTGACCAGGCTTACATGGACGAAGTCTGCAAGCTGATCACCACAACCATCTTGCCTATCCGACATCCACAATCTGGCTAGCTGGCGATATCAACTTACCAGACATCGACTGGGATACTTGTGAAATCACAGGAAACAACTACCCTAGACATACCTACACGCCTACTATTTATTGACACTGTCCTAGGACATCAGCTCAGAACAAGCTGTCAACTTCACCACCAGAGGAAACAACACCGTGACTAGATCTCTTCATAGCAAACCACCCAACCCTTGTGGAACGCTGTAAACCACTATTAGGAGTTAGCGACCATGACGCAGTACATATACAGACAAGGACCACAACAGAAAGACCGAAACAACCACACAGGAAGATACTGTTATGAAAGAAGGCTGACAGTACCACCATTAGCACGGACAGCCGTCCAGGACTTCAGCAATGATTTTGTCTCGCGCTATTCCCACACCACTGACATAGACACATTATGGAATACGTTCAGGGACTACGTCAACACAACCATACAAACGCACGTACAATCAAAGATGTCATCCAGCTGCTTCAACCGGCCATGAATATCCAGGAAAGCCAAACCACTATCAATGATAAAGAAGAGGACATTCTGCAGAGCCAGGACCACTAGAACCGAAGCTGACATCAACCACTACAAGCAGGCACGGAATGACATGAGTTATGAATGTAGGAAGGTCTACAACCGCTACATCAGCGACATGGTAACCTTAGACCTCAACCCGAAGAAACTGTACTCTCTTGTAAAGGGAGAAAAGTGAGACAACAGTGGCATGTCACCCTTGAGGACCCACAGCGACCAAGCCACCAAAGCATCAATCCTCAACAAACAGTTTAGCAGTGTTTTTACCAAGGAGGACCTTGATGATATGCCGTTACTCGGACACAGCCCTCATCCAGACATACACAGCTTAAGTATAGACAAAGAGGGCGTGATGAAGCTCCTAGCCGGCTTGGACCCACACAAAGCAACAGGCTCAGACAACATCCCCACCAAGTTTTTGAAAGACTACTAGTATGCTGAAAAACTGGCTTCATCATTGGCGCTCATCTTCAACGCTTCAGTAGAACAGGATGCAGTTCCATCAGACTGAAGGCATGCCAACGTCACACCTATCTTCAAAAAGGGAGACCACAGTGACCCCGCCAACTATCGGTCCATCTCGCTCAACTCTGTGTGCAGTAAGCTGATAGAGCACATACTTCTCAGCCCGATCATGACCCATCTCGACAAGTATCAAATACTAGCTGACCAACTACACGGGTTCCAGAAGATGCGATATACTGAGAGCCAGCTAATTCTTGCGCTCCACGACCTAGCTAAAGGCCTAGCTAATGGAGAACAGATCGACACCGTCCTCATGGACTTCAGCAAAGCCCTCGACAAGGGAGAGACTAGCACTAAAGTACTTCGATATTAGAGGAAACCTGCTGCGTTGGTTAAGTAGCTTCCGGGCAAACAGAACAGAAGTGTGAGGTCATCCGCATCACCAGGAAGAGAACCCCATCAAGACGCCATACTTCATCCACGGCAGCGAACCGCAGTTGTGACAGGGGGCAAGTACTTGGGGTATACAGAGACGAGAATCTCTCCTTTAGAACACATGTTGCTACCACGGCAAAGAAGGCGAACAACAGCCTCACCTTCCTGGGGAGAGTCCTAACAAGCTGTCCGCAACAGATAAAGGCACAATGCTATCAGACGCTTGTCAGGCCAATCCTTGAGTACGCGAGCACTGTCTGGGACCCGCATACGAGGTCCAGTATCAGTAAAATGGATGCTGTTCAACGACGCGAGGCACGATTTGTAAAAGGGGACTACCGCGTCACAAGCAGCAACAGAAAGATGATTGCTGACATTGGCTGGAAACCCCTTGCCGAACGCCGTTCCAACGCCAAGCTGGTGATGGTCTACAGAATCACCCACGGACTCGTCGACATTCCAGCCGAGACCTTTTTCCACCCAACATCTATCAACACCAGGGGTCACCCCACCAGGTACTTGCTTCCCTTCTGTCGCACTGATGTGTTCCTGTACCCCTTCTTCCCCTCCGCCATCCGACTCTGGAACCAGCTCCATGAGCAAGCCACTATCTTCGACGGCGTTGAGGTCTTCAAGAGGTGTCTGGTCAGCGAATAGATAAGAATATGCTGTTTTTAAACGCTTTAAACTCTCACACTGTAAATTCTTGCTGCACCGCTCATGAATACGATATTGTCCCAGAGCGGAATCTGTACTAAATAGTAAGAAGAAGAAGATATTGTGGGTATTAAATATGTATACCTAAGTTAATAAGGTATTGGTTTTCACCACCTTTTTCTCAAATTATAATCTTTAAAAAAAATTAAAAAATGCCATATTATGACATTGCATTTGTATACTAGTGACAGACTTGAAATAAACGGACTATCATCAGAGGCACACGGGTTCGTTACAACCTTATGTAAAAATCCGAGTATGTTCTTAAATACCAGTAGCATAAGGTTGTAAAAATCGACGAAACCGCGTGCCTGTGACTATAATAGGGGGGTACTGTGCACTAGCTGTGTTCGTTGTGGGCCATCTTGCAATCTACAATACTTGACCCGATTCTAAATCAATTCCGTTCTTGTGTGTTAGTAGAGCAAAATTATGCAATCGTGAGAAACAGACTAACAATACATTTACACTATTTATTTATCTATTGTCGGAAATATTGATAAAAATATCATATGGTTGACCTACATAATTTAATGTAATATGCATGTATGTACAGATTAGATTCGTATGTCGCGACATACCATGTAATGATCGCTAACTTTGGGTGCATACATAACATTGTGACAATCTGTCCCCGTTATTAAATAATGTCAATACATGTATTTCACACTTAAATAAATCTATTCCAATTCAATTTATCATTACCAATAACAAATGCATACATATACATGAGTTCCGCTTGTGTCGATAGCTCGGTCAATACACTCAAACCCTAATTAATTCATGACAGAATAACTCTTTTTAGAAATTAATTCATGTCTGTTGGCACTAACGTACGTAGGCCTAAATATATACATGTAGTACTTGTATTTTTGATGGAAATGATTTACGTACATAAGCTAAATATTTATACCTAGCCCTAAATCATTATTTAAACCATAGCACAGAATTAGACACATGGATCACAACAAAAACGATACATTCTCGAGAAAATTGAAAAGAGTCTTATTCAACTTCTTATTTAATATTTATAGCTTGTTTTCTACGGCGCTGTGTGGTACCCATACTTCATAAAAACAAACCATTAATTGATAAATACTAACACAAAAATTAACAAAGAATTGAACCTTTGTTCGCGTTTTCACGTTTGTCACATACTTTTTTTATACGTTAAAGCCAATGACATTGTCAGTATTGATTATCAATATAGTCCCGGAACAGTCAGATGTACGAAGAACACTTTTGTTTACTTTACAACGTATAAAAACTACCAGCTAGCAAGTTGAATATAGTTATAGAAAAAAACACTTTAGAACTGTACACATAAATACGTTGCATTATCGTAGTCGGTTTCACTGATCTGTTTAGCAAAACAGTCAATTCGTAGTATAGAACGCGTGGAAGAGTCTAGAATTATCGTTGAAATGGAGCGTTGTGCTAGTAATCAGGATAAAAAATTTAGCGCTGAGCTCAGAAACGATTTCAATGATTTTAAGAGTTCTACCCCTGTATTAAAGAATGAGGAAACTAGTGTCACAAGCAATGAAACGTGGACTTTAGTTGACCTCTGTGATTCAAACATTATCGGAAATAAATCAATCAAAGATATACAATCAGTTAATACAGATTGGTCTAAAAGGCATAGTGATTCGAAACGAACAGTCAGACGCGCCTCTTGTGATATTCAAGCATCTGATGTGGAAATAAAGAACATAGTTCGTCGGAAATCTATTCCTATATCAATAGAAAATAGTACGCGTCTTAACAACACACTAGCGACTTGTTCTGAAACAAATAAAGACGGATTAAAACAACAAACCCCTCAAGCTCGACGTCATAGCACTCCCGAAATAAAAACTACAGCGAGTGCGCTTGAACATCTTCGTGCGACGTACAGACGAAACAGCGATAGTAACAATAATTTAGATAACAAAACGTCGAAGAAATCTACACTTCCAGAGCAGTGGTACACGTTTCGGGACAGAGTTGTCCGAGAAAATCAACAAACGCGGAATACTTGCGATCAGCAAGTTGCACTAGAACTAATATCTATAGATGGTAGTGACGACGGCAAAAACGACTCTAGCAGACCAGTGTCACCACCATCAACACCCACACCACGTGATCACTCACCTACGTCATCAGTAAGCTCTCACAGACGCTCCAGTGCACGTGGACTTTTGAGGGATCGAATATCGAATACCAAAAGTGATTCTGAAAGTTCAATTGAAGACAATGGCGTTAATAGTACGGTTACTGATGTGCAATTCAATATTGAAAATCTGAAGTACAAAGTGCCTAAACTTAAACCTTTAGACAACAAAAGGAGACATAGTCTTTCAGTCGATATTAACGGAATCCCTATTAATAAAAAGATGGACCCCAGCATTCCAGCCGGAATTGAAAGTTCCAGTCATGTAAAACAACACGTCAATGTCAATGGCCTAAAGGACGTAATGATAAGCGATGAACAAATAACGGCAAAACAATCTGCTCGCAGAAACAGCGTGACACTTGCTACGGGAATTCACCAAAATGAAAGTCATATGAAGGGGAGACGAGGCAGCATAATATCACTGGACAAAGAACACCATGTACAGCACAATCATGATTTGGGTGAACATGACACCCGTGCGATCATCGGTCGGAGAAATAGCGTGGTTTTTGGCACCAGAGTAAATGAACATGTTCATTTACCTGGACGTCGGAATTCGGTAATAGCGGCTATTGACCATTCGGCACACCCTGTCAATATACCAAGCACTGTAACTCACAATCCACATCGAAGAAGTAGCATTGGTCACATTGGAGCAGATGTTGTTGGTAGAAGCACACCGAATGAATTGAGCAAAACAGGAGGCAGACATTCCAATGAACGACTTCAATTAAAGCATAACTACCCACTCCAAATACAGAAATTGTTACATAACGCGGAGAAAGACATGCCTACAAGTACATTGCTGGAAATAAAACGGTTGAAAGAACAAATGAAAAATGACGAACACTAAATAAGACCACCAATATTTTGGCCATTGTGTTTTAGCACAATCATCAGAATATTTAAGGCGGGTAGTCATTTTCGTATTTTCTGAGTATTGCGTCTCGCATAACCCAAAAATGAACGAAGTGTTTTGGAATAATAATAAGGTAAATATATGTTTCATTCAAATCTACATGTACGTACATATCTTTTAGCATTAGCATACTAATGCAAGTAACTTAGTATGGCTCCATTTTGAAATATGTGAATCAGTTTGCAATTGTTCGCAAGTATCGTACGTTTTGTAATATTCGCCTGGTTAATAATTACGTACTTTTATATATACTGGACACGTGGATTTAGAAAACTGTTAAAATTCTTAAATGATGGTTTCATACTGAACTTTCTTTCAAAAATGTTGGGAGTGTGTGTGACGAAAGAAGTTGTGTCACATTAACATGTCGAGTTATCATTCATAATCACCGTATGCACGAAATTCAAAGTCCACAGTATGTCATTAATTGCTGGATTACTGTATATTATAGACTTGCTTGAAATATTCTTTTTGAGTGATGTGGATGGTTCGTTTTATGTCTGACTCTTGCGTGTGGGTGGCTAGGGGCTGCTGTTGTTTCTATGTGGCTTTTGATTGTCTTAGCGTTACAGTATGTATTAGTACTGGTTGACAAATAATTCAAGGAACTTTGTTCGAGTCTCATTATAACATAAGACAGAAAACAAATTGATTGTCTTTTTTCTCTAGATTTATAAACACTTAACTTTAAAACGATATCTTCTAACATCCTACATTACGTTAGTGATACTATGATTTTATTGTCCATAATTGTATGATACATGTAAAAAAACTGTGTTAGAACAAAATAAAACTGTTACAATAGTTCAGTGTTTTGTGCTCCATTACACGTTGAATGTTAATAAAGTTACTTAGAATACATTTAAACAACAACAACGACAACAACAACATCAACGATATTTATTCAGCTTCTAAGCCACAATATGGCTTCTATCCTACATACATAACACATTGCACTATACTCGTAGTGGTTCAGATGATTGTTTTGTGGCCTTTACGCACTGAACGTAGGAATATATTACCTTCTAGAATTAAATGTGTAACTATATATGGAATATATTACCTTCTAGAATAAAATGTGTAACTATATATGGAATATATTACCTTCTAGAATTTAATGTGTAACTTCGTATGGAATATATTACCTTCTAGAATTTAATGTGTAACTATATATGGAATATATTACCTTCTAGAATTTAATGTGTAACTATATATGGAATATATTACCTTCTAGAATTAAATGTGTAACCATATGTTATAAATATTATATACACATATAAACAGTAAAATATATTTTGCATGTCGCTGGCTTAGAATGAGAAGGTCAAAGGTACAAAATCGATATTTTGAGAAAACGAGAAAAAGTGTATGAAACTGCTCTTTACTTATGGAAAAACAAGCTTTTTCAACTTCAGTTTGGTCAACATGACCAGTCCCGATTTTCACGAAAATAGACTTATAAAAAAATGGCTGACAGTCGGCGTCGGATAAATCTATATTTTGAGGTTAATATATAACATCGAGAACCGTTTAGTTCTCGACACCCCGGTCAGCACGCAATGGCTTCTCCGCTTCAAATCTTTTGGTACCTTGCTTTCCATGATTGGTTGCGTGGTTTCCTCAAACACTTCAAAATTGTTCCGTCAAAACAATTACTTGGAAGCACGACAAAGACAATATATGACTATTTCCACACTTAAATCATGCGTATTCTCACGATTCAAGTGTGTAAACATTTCGACCACAGAATCGAATGCAACGAATGTCAGAATCTGATAGTGGTGCGTTTCTAAACAAAATAACAGACAATTGGCATGGAAGATAGGACCTACGATTATATTTTGTAAAACACCGAGTGCGCAATATCAATAGTGGTTAAACTTGCTTATTTGCCATAAATCTTTCATAAAGCAATAGCCAGCGACTTTCTAAAAAAATACATAACAACTTGGTTAGGTAAGAAAATTACGTCATACACAAATTCTAGCCCGCTCTGTGAGGCCGCACCTTTAACACAAACATCAGCGAGGATGCTCATGTACTTATAAGGTTTTAATGGACAGTGTCGCAATATCACGTGACTTGACCGATTTTTCTAGCACCATGTGAAGCATACATTTCCCATTGTTTCACAGGGTGCTGGACAAAACGGCACAGTTGCTGAAAAAATTCTTATAATTCATGGACGCAAATAATTTTCCCTTAACGTGGCGTGTATTTTATAGGAATCGATGAAGAAATAAAATACTTAAGGCTATTTTGTTTTCCAATGTTTACAAATTTCTACTTGGACCTGTAGCCATAAGTCACGTGATATTGCTACACTGACTGAACATGTACTGCAAGACAAGCCCCTAAGAACGAATAAGTTTCCTTAAATAATATAGGCATAAAATTAATGGATTAAATAAGTTAAAACATTATATACAAGTAATTAAATAAATATAATGTGTTTGTGCACTATATACAAGTAATCGGACTAGGTAATTGGTAATTAATTTACCCTTTAAGCACATGATTAAAAAGTACTCAGACTTGTCGTCTATATTTTTGACTTGCTGATCATAATAAATAAATAGAACTAATAGAATTATACATATGTAAACTATGCGGTAAGTATTACTTGGTGTTTGCACGGAATTAAATCAGGTGTGAGATACAATTCCGTGGTTTATGCTTAATTAATCACAACAAGCGTAAATAAATCTTAAGCCGTAGACGAGGTCAGTGCTTCTCCAAGTGTTTAGTGCGCTGGGTTCGATTCCCGGTCGCGGATAGTCATACCATCATCCCCTTCCATGAAAATATGACAACCATGTTTATTTTTCTCTACATTTGGAGAAGTTACCGAACCCTATCGGAAAGGTAAGTTAATACTGGTTAGGATACATGTAATCCTGGAAAACTGGTTATGTGGGTCGGCCGCCGTATATAACTGAAAAATTGTTGAGAATCGGCGATGAGCCCGAATAATCAAATAAATCGTAAGGGCCATTAATGCATGGTTATGTGTAAGCAGCATGAATCTGGTGTTTATATACATAGAAATAAATCGTAAGGGCCATTAATGCATGGTTATGTGTAAGCAGCATGAATCTGATGTTTATATACATAGAAATATACCAGCATAAGAATGGATATGAAGGGCAAACTGGAGTTTGACCATCAGCAGCCGAACCTCCCGGAAATACATTTATAAAACATGCGGTGTTCCAGACTCGGGGACCGGCTGGGATACATTTTTAAAACATGTGGTGGTCCAGACTCGGAGACCGGCTGGCATTTTGGCACACCTTTGCTTATCTCATAATATTACTAGTATACTGATTTTACGTGAGTTTGTTTGTCAGGGATTTAGGCTAGATCAGGACACCACTCCAAGAACAGCAGTTTGTTTGACACACCCTCTTGATTTATAAAAATAGCTGGTCTAACTGACCACGTCCTGAGAAAAAAATAGCCAGTTTGACCCCAATAGTTAGAAAATTTTCTGGATCAGCGCATGTAAAACATCTTGTTATTTAATGAAAGTCCATACAACATTTACATTACATTGTATGTGTCATGTACAGTACACAAAGCTATGCCACTAGACACTTGTGTCTTATTATGCCCCCCCCCCCCATCTTTGATGAGGGGGTATATTGCTTTGCACATGTAGGTCGGTCTATCGGTCGGTAGACAAATTGGTTTCCGTTCAATAGCGCTTTGCCCTAGGATCTTCAGTTGGATATCAACAGTAGATGACCCGTATTGATTTTGAGGTGAGTAGGTCAAAGGTCAAGGTCACTGTGATCTTTACCATTTCTGACTATTCAAATGGTTTCCGTCCAATAGCCAAAGAACGCTTTGCTCTAGGATCCTCCAACTTTACACGGAGGTTGGTCATCAACAGTAGATGACCCCTATCGATTTTGAGGTCAGCAGGTCAGTAGGTCAGCAGGTCAAAGGTCAATGTCACTGTGACATTTACCATTTCTGACTATTGGGCATACGTGTTTCACAAACATCTCTTGTTATTTATTTATTTACATCTCATCTTTGTACAACAGACACGCAATATTAAATTACAGTAAAAACACTTTGCACAAAGCCATTCTACTAAGAATCATAAGAGACTTACTCAAGTACGTTTATTGCAATTTATTTTAACAAGTTGATCATGCATAATATTTAATCATCGACGTTTGGTAATTTTTGCTATTTGCCAATATTTAATTGTACCAAAGAGAAAACACAAAATACTTCTAAGCGCTAGTGCTTGAGCGAGAACTCAGCTAGCATTTTTTACTTCGCTCTCTACAATGGCCATGGTGCAATAAATTTCGTGACGGTCTTTGTACAAACTCTGTGTTGAATGCCATGTAGTGTTGTAAACAGAATGTCAGTGACCGAAAGTATTACACCACATATAGAAACTATACCTTAGTTCGATCGAATTTTGAAAAAGTTAATTGATTGTATACTATGTATTTAATTGATTTGAAATATGCGCCCAGCCTTTCTTCGTTGTTTTGTACACTGTACGTTAAGTATACTGTAAATTTCAGTTGTTTCGTACACTCTCGATCGGTCGTTTAGTATACCATTGAAATTCATCTATTTCTCTGTGATCAGTAGGACCTACTCGTACAGGATTCATCGCTCAAACTCACTGTTCAAAGTGACAGGACCTTAAAATGTATTTTAAGTACGTGTATTGAACTTGCATTGTACAAGGTGGTCCAAAAAATAGCTATTCTGACCACCTCGGCCTTTATGAATTGTATATTTACCGTAGAAACGGAAAAAGCCGTACTTTCACAATTGAAAATGGCATCTCAACACCTTTATTCAAAGTAGTATTTTCATTTTAATTAAACCAAATATAACTTCGCAAATACACATGCAATAACTGACCATCGAATACGAAAAATAGTTTTTATTTTGAGAACTCAGTGGACTTCTGTGCGACACATTACACAGACCATTTTCTACATGCACTTTGAATTTTTATAGAAAAACAAGAGCTTACCACATGTACTTATTTCTACAATATTTTTTAACTCAATACATGTACAATCATGTAGTACATGTACGTGTATATATATGGGAAATGATTTTAAAAACATATTTTCCCTGTCAGGTCTGATTATTATCTTTTTCAAGCAGCAAATGACACCGTGAAAACCATTTAACTTTGTAAGAACTTGTGCACGTCATGATTAATGAAAAATTAATATTTCAATATAGTAATATAGTAAATATACTGCAAAGCATGTTAGCAACTAGCCAAGCACTCTGTTATGTGTATGCACAGAGGTAAGGACAAAAGTTGCGACCCATGCTAAAATTCGTTGATGTGATCATGACGATTGGAAATGTGAATTATTTTATTACTTCTTTAAAATCAATGTTACAAATTGAATGCACCTTTTTACAAGCGAGTGATGCTCTTTTACTTATAACTGTTATCAAATGATAACATTTCTGATAAGTCATTTGATCCTAATGTTTGCTCTGTATTTCAAAGAAAATAATATAGGATGAATAGTAATTAAATAACTCGCATTTACATTAATCGTGAGACAAGTCAAAACAACTTTAAGTCAGATAGAACTACGGTGGCTGAACTCTGACACAAGGACACGGCGCTTTAATTCAAGTCCACCCAGGTGCCCCATATTTCTAGTGATGCTAGTGAGCTCAATTTCAAATATGACCAATTCAGTGATGCGCCATTATATCACAATTGCGTTTTTATTGGTTGTGTTGGTCTGGAGCCTTTGTAACCTACCAACTACCATACCATACTAAAATCACCGGATGTTATCAAATTCTTCGGATTTCTACTCCCCAAGGGTCCCAGAACACCTGAAAAAAAGTTCCAAAAAATAACTTTTGGGGATTTTTTTTATCGACGCTTTGATACCGGTACTAGGGACCCTGGAGAGTAAAAATCCGAAGAGTTTGATAACATCAGAATTTTTTCCACAAATCACCTCATTTTGGGGTTATTCTACTGGCTTATTCCTTCAAACATGATCTCCGACCGTAGGTACTTTACATGCAAAAACCGGTCATTTTGGCAAGCCTGTCATTTTCTTTCTGTACATTTGTGCGCCTACTAGTTCCCAGGTATATCCGCTTTAGTTCTTAAACAGGTAACTCTGATTTTAAGGTTTTTAGACCCAATTTGTTAAACTAGCATTTTCTCAGAGATCGCAGTATTTTCATGAAAGATTCCAACAGTAAATACAAAGCTGAGTATGTTATTGTTTACCTGTCAACACTACGGAATCATTTTATCCAGTTACGCCTTAAAAATAAGTGTATTTCCGGGAAATTGCGGTTTCGGCAATTTCTTCCTAGAGTCATTAGTTGAGAAGGTAAAGCTTTGAACCAAACAACTTCAAGGTGTTAACAATCAAAACATACCAAACTCGCTGTTCTGTGCGGACCTCGAAGAAAACAACAGGCTGGCCAGTATGACCGGCTTAACATGCAACCCTATGGTGAAAATGTAGCATGGGTTTCTTTATGTACTCGGTGTAAAAAGGCCTTTTATCACGATACGGACACCTTTAGGGCAATGTCACTAAATTGGTTTATCAGTAAACATGTTTTATAAAATATCAAGACGTGCTTTGTATATAAGTGTCCATGACTGACGTGTGTAACAACACACATATATATATATGCATGAGACAGAGATGTGAAGGAATCTCGACAGTTCAAGAAGGTACCATCCATAACAGTCAGCATGATTACCGTCAAACTAAGCTCTATTAATTACTTTAACAACAATTAAGATGACAATCCTCTTACAACGCATAGCGGAGAATGAACCTGGTGTATTTGTGTTTACTGCTGTGTTCCCCTTCTTTTTCGTATTACTGTACATCACACCTCTGTAGCATTGTCGCACAAGGCGAAAACATGTATATACCAATGCGCAAGGGGAAAACACAATGTTAGTCGGTTAAAATATGGTTAAAACGTGCTGCTCCAGAGTTAAGGCATTGGCGTACCCATCCAGGCCTTGAAGACTTCCAATGATGGGTCGGTGAAGATCGCATCTGGTAGGTTGTTTCAGACGCGGCTGTCAGAAGGGAAGAACGAGTATCTTTAGGCATTGAGGCTGGCGCGAATGGTTCCAATAATCGGCTGGCGTGGCCTCTTGTATGTACTCCTGCTGGAATGAGTATTTGCTGAGCTTGGATATCCACTAGGTTGTTGATGATTCTGTACATCATGGTAGCCTTGGTGTGTTGGCGACGAGCTTCTAGTGACACCCAGTCAAGGTCTTTCATCATGGATATAGCGCTGCTTTATATCAGAATCGAGCAGCTCTACTTTGCACTCCCTCGATGTTGGTGATGCTGGCCTTATAGTTTGTTGATAAGGCATTCTACATCTATGGTCTTACTAGGAACTTGTAACACGTGGCCTTGACGTCTTGTGGACGTTTCTGCGAAGGAAGGCAGTGGTGTTATTTGTCTTCATGAATGTCGCACCAATGTGGCTTTTCGAGGAAAGTGTTTTGTCAAATGTGACACCGAGGTACATGAACTTCGCTTTGCTCGTTTCTAGGAGGGTACGATATACTAGTATATATATATCTGGTGGCTGATTTACCATAGATTGCTGATTTACCATACCAGTTTTCATGGACTGTATCCTACCCCTTACCAACTTTGCCTTCAACCACAAGCGGATTTAGCTCAGTGGTAATAACGCACTGGCAGGGGCGTAGCTAGAGGTATTTGGATGTGTACGCAATAAGGCTAGGGGGTCTGGGGGCATGCTCCCCCGTGAAATATTTTGTTCGCTAGAACGTCTCTGGTGCGTTCTGGCGTGTTTTTTTGCATCATCTTTAACATAATTTTTATTCATAAAACCAGTTTTTTGTGTATAGAGCTTTTTTAAAAGTGTTTATAAGAAATGGGGAAAATACTAAAGGATTACCCCCTCTGGGGTTTAGGCATCAGTTTTTATTGCATTTTTCGATCATTTATTTTTTCACTTTTTGAGAAGCATGTGTACGCAGCTGCGTATCCTGCGTACAGGTAGCTACGCGCCTGACTGGGCTTTCAATCCAGAGGTCCCTGGCATCGGAACTTGACATTTCTGAAATATTTATAACATTTCCCGCTATATCTGGCCGTGTGGTCTGCGAAGTATCTGGAAGTGTCAGGAAGCTGTTTATCGGTGCTTTTCACCGGGCTCATTAAAGAACCAGGCTGTCTATTCGAAATAAGAGCTAGGCGCACCTCTGCAGTGCCGGACATGCCTGTATATAATGTCTCTCTCTCCCTTCAGGGGCTTTCTCTCAGTCTGTCCCTCTAGTCAGTTCATGCTGTATCTGCACTGGTAGAGGATGCACCTGCGCCCTTGTGGCTGCAACATGGGTAAAGTGCATTTGAACTTGCGTTCGCATGAAAAGGGTGCTATATAACTCTGATCTGCGTTCAAGGAAAAATCACGCGACGCACGTATCGTACCAGATACAAAACGTTTTTCGTACCTGGTACGCAAACGGTACGAAACGTTCGTCACGTTATTTTTCCTTGAACGCAGGGCAGCTGGTATATTTTTTAAGGAACTGTAGCAACTTCATCAAATAAAACTGTTTGAATGGTGAATAATTATCCACCGCATACATACATTTGAAAGTAGGCTAACTCACACAGCTATAGTTATTGACATTTTTATTGGCCCGTTCGTGGTCCATTAGTTTCCCGTTTGGCGAGTTCACCAATATGCCTTAGTCTGGTTCCCGTTCCCCAATCTTACATTCCATTAGATTAGGTCCTTTACTGCGTAGATGGTAAAGATCGGGAACCAGGCTACAATATGCCTGTACAATGTTATAACAATTTTCACGTGTATGACATGGACACATATTTATAAGCACGTGATCGTGTACACTTTTGGTACTGCTGACGAATTTCCTCCACGAAAATCACGGGTATTAGATTCGATTATTAGTCCTGGGGAAAACACGAACGTAGCCCATAGTGAGCCCATGATAATGTGATAGGCGCGAAAATTTGGTAATTCCACAAAGGTGGATTAAAATTATGTGCACGGTTTATCAATGATGTTTTGAGTACATTACTGACCTTATCTGCGTATTTAAGTTATTTGTAAAACTAATTTTGCCATAGTTGACCAAACCGATTCATAGTCGTAAATATCACATTATCCTGGGCGGACTATACTTTCGGTGGCATTGATTAACACAAGCAAGAGAAACGCGACCGAGTTGTTTGAATGTTGCAGACAGGAACGTCAGGAATATATCGAGATCTACGACAGGGTTTTTTTTTTTTTAATTGCATACATATATTCAGATAAGACGTGTCCCCGGCAATTGGGATTTCATACAGTCGTTTAGGAAGTTCCGGATCTTAGTCATTTCAGGATCAGTTAAGTTTTCCAATAATATGATGGAATGAACCAATGATATTTTACATTTTGTTTTTGTTGTCATTAAGAGGAATCACTGAACACCAAATATGATTTTAAAAAGATGTCTTTTAAAAAATCCGGTTGTTTTGTAAATTTTGCTGATCCGACCAGAACAGTGATCGAACACATTTGGCGTTTTTTTATTGTTGAATATTTTAGTATTTGGTTACAAGACAAATGACAAGCAAAATTCTGTTTAAGTTTAACCTTAAAGTTGTTTTAGTTTTATCTTAAAATGACCCTGATCACCCAGAGATGATCCTAAACTAACTAAATAGGGGGGCTCACAAATTGTTGTAAAACGAAATATGTGCTCCCCAATTCCCCGAAAAATCTCAAATTATTGCTTAGCTTAAATGTTATTTTGAATTTATTATGTTGTCTTGTGATTAAGATTGATACCAGAATATGTATTCATTAATTGCTAAATAATATATTTTTTTATAAAAGAGTACCCTAATTGATTTAATTTTTGTACATTCCTGGAATGCTCATGGTAATCCAACTACAATGAACATTAATGAGTCTCGTACTTAAGCTTGTTATAGTAGACTTTTTATTCAGTATAATATTATTTTATTCCTGTAGGTATTACTTTATTTCTAAAAAAAATAAGAAAATTTGCTCTTCTAAAATTGTGTCCGTTGTGTTTTTCAACAATCTTTGAGTTCGATAAAAGATCCGTTTTTGCGCATGCGTACGACGTAGTTTCGTTTTCGTCACTCCTCAAAATTTGCTGAAAAATATCGCATCTGACTGTTACAGAACATGTCATTGGTGTTCATACGCAGGTATGTAAAGAATAAAACATAGTTTTGACGGAGGACAACAACTTATTTGATAATTATTCTTTAAACAGTCGAAATAATACAAATGTGTATCTACTTTCGTTTTCACCCTGTATACAGATATTGAGATAAACAAAACAAACTTTACGTCAAGTTTTATAAGGCGTTGATCTCTAGTTCATAGTGTGTAGATTATGCAGTCGCTAATGAAGAATTTAACTAACTACAGTTAGTATGAAATCGGAACCGGAGAAAGAAGCAGATACCGTGTAATTACTAAATTCTAACTTCTAAGTTAATTACGACTTACAAGTAATGGAAATGACTCGCAATTGAAGTAATTAGAACTTTTATCTTGTGTACAGTAGTCATTACCATTACTAGCAGACGTGCATGTCTGATGATGTAAAGTCTATGTTGATGAAAGTTTATGTAGTACAGTTTATTATTGCTTTAAGCATGCTGGCCTATATGCAGCTGAACATTCTAACTTACTTCCTGGTCGATTGGTGGTATGATACATAGGCGCTATGTTGTGGTGGTACACAATGTGACCTACATACAGTATAAGTATACATGTACGCTTAATATATTTAAGTACATGCCCCGTGCACTGAATCACTGATTATCACACATGTAGAATGTACACCTTTTATCTTTTAAGTATTTTGACCTATTTTCAGGTAAGTATGTAGTAGTCTGTATAGGATTTAATTACTAACAGGGAGAAACTTGTGTAGGCAGCCGGCTAGCTCAGTCGGTAGAGCATTCGCCCTGTTAGCGAAGGGTCCCGGGTTCGTGCCCCGGTCTGGTTGCACATTTTTCTCACCTGGTTACATTTGGCGCCCAACGTAAATGACCCACTGCACCCTTAGAACGTCCCACAGAGGTTCTGGTACTCCATGAATTCGAGGATGAATTCTTCGAAGGAGGGGGTGTATGTAGTAGTCTGTATAGGATTTAATTACTAACAGGGAGAAACTTGTGTAGGCAGCCGGCTAGCTCAGTCGGTAGAGCATTCGCCCTGTAAACGAAGGGTCCCGGGTTCGAGCCCCGGTCTGGTTGCACATTTTTCTCACCTGGTTACAAGTACATAACAATTGGCTTAAGAAGCAAAACCTCTTCATATCTAAATGACACTCCTAGTCCAGGGGTTTCACTAGCTTCTGAATTCGAATGTTAAGTTTGATACTTTTTACTAAGTTTTACCATTTTATAGACAAAATACCGATGATTTTAAGAGAAGATGCAAAGCATGACCATTTGAACCAAAATCTTGAGGGTCAAAATGTGGCTTTTTGGAACTTTCAAGGGTCAAAGCCCCCACTCCCGAGTCAAATAGAACCCTTGCTGACCTGAATACGAATGAACATACAGTATAACCTCCGTAGAGCGACATCCGGCGGAGACAGAAAAAACTGCCGCTCTGCGGAGGTGTCGCTCTGTAGAGGTTGATTGTTTCAGAATTGATTAGATAC
This sequence comes from Spisula solida, assembly GCA_947247005.1. Classification (NCBI taxonomy): domain Eukaryota; kingdom Metazoa; phylum Mollusca; class Bivalvia; order Venerida; family Mactridae; genus Spisula; species Spisula solida. The sequence continues at coordinate 15,863,056 of OX365952.1, read as the reverse complement.
AAAAATGCGTACAAATCACGGGTCTAGTATTTATTGCTAACAAACGCAACTCTCAACATTATAAACCGAATCCATGTTATTTTACGCACATGCCGTATTCAATTGAATTGTTTACCTTCAAAGTGTTTAAATCTCTATTACGTCATATCGCTCAGTACACAATTTGCACGCGTGATCGGTAATTTGTTTACCTCGCGCGAGTAACTTGGCATATGCTGAAATTAACAGTTTTAGACGACGTGATTAACAATTAACACGACGTGTACGTGAATTTCCTTTCTTATACTGATTGATAAAGCGCGTATTGATAATTCATATAAAATTATTAATAACGACTTTGATTTAAAAAATCGAGTGTTATGCATCTCAGCAAGTGCATGGTATGTACGGTGTTACTGTGACATATTGTCGAACTGATTCCAAACACAGTCGCTAATTACTAGCGCCCGTGGCTATCGCTACCTTATGAGCGATAATTATTATAATCCACGAAGGTGCGAAAAATAGAAAACAACATCGTATGGAGTTATGTAAACACGTGTGAATATGCCGATGTTAAAACACACCTGTCGCTTCTCAGAGGTAAACCATACAAAAGGTTAACAATTTTAACGGCCGGTGGAGGTGTCGTTCTACGGAGGTTAAAATAAGAGTGAAAACGAACGGGGGGTAATAAAAGTGCCGCTTCTCGAAGGTTGTCGCTTCTCAGAGGTGCCGTTTCGGGAGGTTATACTGTATAGCTAAATGTCTACGTTATGCATGTTATTGTACTTTTACCAGATAGTAAATACAAATGTGTAGTAAATCCGTCCATTTTTAAAAACTACCAAGGTCAGAAATTTACCTACGAGGGGCATTCTGAAAGTTCTGATAACTGAGTGATAACTTTACATTGGATAGTCAGAATTTTAAAAAGTGAACATTTTCTGAAAGATCTATCTTTCAGCCAGATATTCATAGAAAAAATATTATTTTAACTCTGGTAATGTATATTTTATTGGTATGCAAACAATACTTGGTTTTGGGTATTGACTAAAATATCTCTTAAATATGCGAGGGAATTGCGTTGCATTGGCCCCATGTATATTTCAGAGCGCATTGCGGAAGCATCACTCAGACTGAACGAAATAAATTTGATATAATTTGAAATATGCATAACAGTAATTTCGAATAACATTAATTGAGATATTGAAAAAAACTTTCAGTTATCAATTGAATAACAGCAATAAATATGGTTTATTCCCATTTCGTGTAATCCCATTTCATCTACTATATATAAAACGGACACCTTAAGAAAAAAAATCCCATTTCGTCTAATCAAATTTCAACCCATATATGAGCCCATTTTACAACATATAGCCCATACTTAATTCTAGACATATACTACCTATATGGACTATCATCTACTCTAAACAAGTCAAATTGTCTAGATTTGAATGTGTGTTTTCATTCGGGGGACGTTACAAATGTATTTTTCGTGAAGTTTGATTTTGGAAGCAAAATCTTGTGTCTTACCCTTTATTTTAGAAAGTGGGTGGGGTAACGGAATACCCTTATACATGTCATAAAAAGGTCAATAGTCCTTGTTCTTATAGTCTAATTAATTGTACCAACTCCAAATGAATGAAATGTATAATTATTTTTGTTTTGCGAAATGCTATTTCGAGGATATGACGTCATACATCTAAAACACGTGTTTAGGTCCACATGGTGATATTCTTTACGCTGCAGTGTAGTTGAAATTGTGAATATTTAAGAATTCATGTTTTGTGGGAATATAAATAGCATATGTATGCACAAAACGGCCACATATTTTATATTCTCATGTAACATGTCCAGTAGTACAATGCAATAACACGTAAATTGTGTACTTCTGGTAAATTTGCTATTTTCAAGAGCAATTGAGACGTGGTCTTTTTCATGTACATCTAGTAATTTATACTGTCATAGCAATAATTTCTAGTTGTCATGAGATGCACAGATATCTAATACAATATATGTGTAAATTCCAAACAAATGGGATTGAAATTATAGAAATAATTAACAATAGTGTTATCCCTTCCAAGGGCTAATATGACTCATTTTGGCAAAATTTCATTGGGTGATATACGTACATGTAAAATGGCATATAGGTGAATATTAAATTCTCTGATATTAATATCATAATATGTTTTCTGTGGAGGAGGGTTGTATCTTCAGAAAATGTGCACTTTTATATACATTTAGTGAGCATTATCGCATTATCAGAACTTTCAGAATGCCCCTCGTATACCTGTACCATAATTACATAAACATATATTCAACTTTGTAGTATTATTTTTCTATTAAAAAAATCCCATTTCCTATGTTTCAGATAACTGCATAATTAGTGAGATGTTATGATCAAGTGATTTCTACTTTTGTGACTTGGGAAGAAATGGCGACTGCATCTGATATCAACAAATTGGTTAGTTCATTCATGTATAAGTTTTAGTTAAATTAAATTCAAAGAATCGATTATGCAATCTTACAAACTGTGATAGAACTATTCAACATTGGCTTAGTGCTACATTAGTCCATGGGCCAGTGGGGTAAACCCTCCCCCCCCCTAGGGAATTTCGGACACTATATTTTTCTGAAAGCGTATGACCAGTAGAGTATTTTTCCAAAGTCTGCACTTTGGCCGTTGGGGCGTTAAGATTTTTTGGGGTAAAACGTTAAAAATATGAACGAAAGTGTGAATTTCTGGAATTGGTTAATTACTATCACATTTAGTAAGTTATTTTGTAATTAAACACTTTCATGGGTTGATATTAACTCATAGTTTAAGTCTGCAAAATTCTAGTCCCGTGTAATTATGCAAAATGGGATATTTTTGGGGTAAAACATTAAAAAATACATGAAAAAGTGCAAATTTTGAGAATCGGTACACTTTAATGGCAGAATACAATGTCATTGATCTTTTTTTTTTGGTAATTATGAAAGGCTTTGACCTACCAATACTTTTCCCAAAGTCTGCACTTCAGACATTGGGGCGTTAAGATTTTTTGGGGTAAAACGTTAAAAATATGAACGAAAGTGTGAATTTCTGGAATTGGTTAATTACTATCACATTTAGTAAGTTATTTTGTAATTAAACACTTTCATGGGTTGATATTAACTCATAGTTTAAGTCTGCAAAATTTTAGTCCCCTGTTATTATGCAAATGGGATATTTTTGGGGTAAAACATTAAAAAATACATGAAAAAGTGCAAATTTTGAGAATCAGTACACTTTAATGGCAGAATACAGTGTCATTGATCTTTTTTTTGGTAATTATGAAAGGCTTTGACCTATCAATACTTTTCCCAAAGTCTGCACTTCAGACATTGGGGCATTCAGCAGGAAAAGCAAAAATAAGATTATCTCCCCTGCTTTTAAATGATGTACAAATTGTAACGATGTATTCACTTAACTATGCTATAACACATTGCGTCTTACTGTATTTTAATTGCAATTGTGAATACCAATAAAGGCATATTCCCAAAATGTATTTTAACATTTAAATGCACAAAAGGTGGGTCTATTATGGAAAATGGCCATCAAAATGGCCATCAAAATGGCCGCTAAAGTGACAAAAGTATTGAAAACAGTCGTTCTACTTATTAACAAGTACTCGCAATATGATTTTGAAATCTATTTCCTATTTCACTTTGTTTGCAATGTATGTTATAGTTGGCATCAGTAACATTTGTATGGATTGTGTTAAATTATACTTACATGTATTTTACAAGAGTGAATGGGGTAAATATACATTCATTTTTGTGTCGCCTGAAAAGGCGACATATAGGTGTTACTTTGGCGGCGGTGGCGGCGGCGGCGTCACAAATTGCTTGTCCGGAGCATAACTTTGTCACCTTAAGTTCAAATGACTCAATATTTGGTATGCATGTTTCTTACAATAAGCCGAAGTGCAGTGCGCAAGAACCATAACTCTACCTGTCATAGTTTTTGAATTATTTCCCTTTGATTGATTTTATTAGACCATTTCTTGTCCGGAGCATAACTTTGTCACCTTAAGTTCAAATGACTCAAGATTTGGTATGCATGTTTCTTGCAATAAGCCGAAATGCAGTGCACAAGAACCATAACCCTACCTGTCATAGTTTTTGAATTATTTCCCTTTGATTGATTTTATTAGATCATTTCTTGACCGGAGCATAACTTTGTCACCTTAAGTTCAAATGACTCAAGATTTGGTATGCATGTTTCTTGCAATAAGCCGAAGTGCAGTGCGCAAGAACCATAACTCTGCCTTGCATCGTTTTTGAATGATTTCCCTTAGATTGATTTAATTTGAGCATTTCTTGTCCGGCGGATAACTTTGTCACCAAGAGGTTGAATGACTTGAAATTTGGTATGCATGTTTCTTACCAAAAGTCCAAGTGCAGTACACAAGAATCGTAACTCTACCTTGTGCCATTTTTTATTTTTGTCCCTTTGATTGATTTTATAAGCATTTCTTGTCCGTGGCATAACTTTGTCACCATAAGTATTAATGACTCCAAGATAGGTATGCATGTTTCTTGCTGTAACATTTTTTTGTCCAGATCATCCCTTTGTCATTTTTAGTTCAGATGACTATAGAACTCTTGTGAGTCGATATGTAGCCCAATAGTGGATAGTTTCCATGACAAATGTGCATGTCGTCAGGCGACACATGCGACTCGCGGAGCTTTTATTTTCAAATGTTATTGTACAGCTATTCCTTGTGACACAATGGCTGTGCATCATGGTTGTGTCAGGAATGGCTGTTCTGGGTGGTTGTGAGTATCCAAGAGGACCAGGAATTTCTTGACCTTGTAGTTGCCAGTACACATAGTGCAATAAATGAGATACCACATGATAGTGCACATCCTATAAGACTATGGATGTGTGTATCCAGTAGTACTGTCTGCTCATGGTGTGTGTCAGTACCCTACAGCACCATAAATACCTGTACCTAGTGGTATTGGGTACCCTCTAATTGATGCACCTAGTGGTTATGAGTACCAAATACAACCAAGTATGCATGAACACGGTGGTTGTGGGTACCCATTAGGACTAGGATGGGTGTACCTAATGGTTATGAGTACCTAATACGACTAGGAGTTTATGTGCAAGGTGGTCGTGAATACCTGATTTACCCAGTGTTTATGATTGCCTAACAAGACCAGGAATGTTCTACTTAGGCACTAAGTCGTCAATACGACGAGAAATGGGTGCTCCGAATGGTTGTCTGTACCCAACAAGACCAGTAATGTATGTACATAACAGGATCCGGAATAGTGGCTATGCATACCAAATAATACCATGAATGTATGTACATGTACTAGTAAATGATGGTAGTGGGTACCCAATAGGACCTATAACAGTTGTGTATTGTAGCTGCAAGTACTTTATCACACTTTTTATGCATGTACATGGTGGTTACGGGTACCCACTTAGTCTAGGAATGTATGTATCCAGTGGTTATGAGTACCTAATAAAGTCAGGACTGTCTGTACATCGTGGTAATCATGACCCAATCAGACAAAAAATGACAGCACCTAGTGGTTGTTAGTGCATAATCAGTCTGCAATCGTCTGTACATTGTGGTTTGGAGTATCCAATAGGACAAGGAATGCATGGGACATGATAGTTGTGGGTACCCACTAGGACTTGAAATGTATGTACCTAGTCGATATGAGTATCTAATTAGATCATGCTTCATGTACATGGGGTTAGTGATTACCCAATTTGATGAAAAAAAATGGTCACAGCTGAGGGTTAGGCATGCTCACTGCTGAATTTTAAAGACCAGGAATGTCTCTACATGGTGTCAATAGGACAAGGAATGGGTGATCCCAATAGTTGTCTGTACTCAATTAGACAAATAATGTATGTAACTAGTGGTTGAGAGATGTCTTAACATGATGATGTTCAGTATCTATCCTAAACAGGAATGTCTGTTAATCGTGGTTATTGGCACCCTATACGACCAGGAATGTATGTACATGTATATGCATGGTAGTCAGTACCCACAGGGACCAATAATGGCTGAGTATAGTGGCTGTGAGGATTCGATTATACCACTTATGCATGAACATAGTGGTTTTGAGTACCCACTAGGACTATGAATGTATGCATCTAGTGGTTATGTATCCCTGATAGGGCCAGGACTGCCTGTAGATGGTGGTAGCAGTGACCAAATAGAACAACATATGACTGCACCTAGTGGTTGCTAGTACCCAACCCAGTCACAAATGTCTGTACATTGTGGTTTTGTGTATTCAATAGGACCAGGCATGCATGTACATGGTAGTTGGGGTACCCACTATGACTAGGAATGTATGTATGAGTATCCAATAAGAACATCACAGTCTGTACACGGGGGTAGTGATTACCCAATAGGACAACAAATGGTCGCACCTAGTAGTTGGTAGTTCCCAATCAGTACAACTGATTTTGTACATGAAGGTTTCGAGTAGTACATATGTTATGAGTGGTCAATAAGGCCAAGCATATAGCCACATGGCGCGCCTGAGTTGTCAATTGATGATCGGCAGTATCCAACGAGAATGTCTGAACCTAGTGGTTATGAGTATTCTTTACGACCAGCAATATATGTACATGGTGGAAATGAGTACCCAATTGCACCTATAATGCCTGTACATGGTGGTTTAGAGTACCAAATAGGACCAGGAATGTCTGTATATGGATATGTAAGTCACCACTATGACTGGGCATGTATGTACTTCAATAAGCAGTTACGAGTACCCAATTAGAACATGGTAAGTGTGACTACCCATTGAGACGAGGAATGAATGTACCTACTAGTGGTTATGGGTACCCAGCCTGACCAGCAATATCTGTATAAGTATGGGGGTTTTGAATATCAAATAGAACTTAGACTAAGGAATGGTATTGACTATGCTATCAAATTAGACTATGACTGTCTGTGCATGGTGGTAGTTTAATAATACCCGATAGGACAACTGATGTCTGTATAGGGTTGTTTAGTGCTAAATAGAACCAATATTGCATGTAATGGTTATTCGTATGTACCAATTAGGACTAGGTATGGATGTTATTAGTGTTTTAATAATAATTTACCCAACAGTACCAGAACTGCCTATATATGGTTAGAATGTAATTTTGAATACCCATTAGGACTAGGAATGTCCGTACCCGATGGTCGTAAGTTACAACTAGGGCACCAATTCCCAAAAATCACACTTTCCATTTATTATTTTTGTAATTTTCCCCCAAAGTATCTCATCTGGCAATATATATTTGAAATCTTAAACTGCATGTTACTACAAATTTATCACATTAATATTATTTAGTTACAAAAAAAATATCATAGGAATGGTTTTATTGTAATCTACAGATTCCTAATATTCCCACTTATCGGTTTATATTTTTTTATGTTTTACCCCAAAAATATCACACTTTGCGTAATAACATGGCTTTAATGTTTTGCAGTATGAAACTGCACTATAATATCTTTCAATTAGAGTATTTTTTATAAAAAAAAATAAATAAATGCCAATGCAGTCCACAGATTCCAAAAATTCGCACTTTTCTCTTATAATTTTTAGCGTTTTACCCCAAAAAAGCCATTTTGCACAATAGCAGCACTCTGATTTTTTCAGTCTAGATAGGACAGGTTAATATCTACCTGTTACAGAGATTTATTTTAAAATAACATAATAAATAAGATTGTAGTTAACTGATTCCGAAAATTTGTACTTTTCGTTTATATTTTTTGACGTTTTACCCCAAAAAATCTTAACGCCCCAATGGCCAAAGTGCAGACTTCAGGAAAATACTCCAGGGACCATATGCTTTCAGAAAAATATAGTGACCAAAATTCCCTAGGGGGGGGGGAGGGTCTTCTAATGGTGGCTCATGGACTACATGTATAGTTATGCAAGTACTAGTAATAAGTTCACGCCTGGTAATCACTGGCACCACAACAGTCGCGTTATGGGTACAAAATGTTCCAATGCGATTTCCGTTATAGTGCCAATCGGCAAAAATTGTTAAAAACGGTGAGTGAAATAATTTGTTTTTCTTCACTAAAGACATCTAAGCCTGAATTTTAAAAATCGGGGAATGTAGTGCTATGCAGGTATGTACAGGCTTTGTTGTAAACGCACAATTGTCATAATAAAATCCGAATCTGATCTTTTAGAGCTCGCACAAAATGTGCAGTCAGAGTGTTGATCAGACCAAAATCTGGATTTTATGACAATTTTTACTGATTATGCATGTTATAGCTACTAGTAATTAACACATACGATAGATATTGACAATTTGATGTTTTTCTGTAAAAATCAGCATTTTAAAGGTCATGTTTGATGGCATATGTCTATTTTTTAAACCGTTGTGGTTCCAATCACTACGATGAAGTCCCAATACTGTGTTGTGATTCTCAGCAAAATATAGAGATCTCTAATGTACGTGTATTGATGTTTTCATTATACTTAAACCGTATATATTTGATATTATTTTCCATGTATTTATACTTGGGAAAGCAACATTAACCACAACGCTCAAATACTAACGGATATTCTGTCATTTTTGTAAACATGGCACTTAATTGTCAATTTGAACATTACTTTATATATCTATCTAAAACGCAACATGTAAGTGAATAATCCACTGAAATTAATGGAACTTGGACTTAAACATTAGTGCTAATGTGTGTACTATTATTGTAAAAAGCACTTCAAATCCGTGTGGAGGCACACATATTCCTGGCCTGCCATATTGCAGCATCATTATATACAAATGTACATCAACACCATGCAGATCTTTTTAAGGCGGCTCGTGACGTATTTATTTTACTGAAAGAATCGGCTTCAAGTTGAGACAACTGCAAACATAGTGAAGTAACAATACCTTGTCTTGTTACATGTTTAAATAACTCCAAATGAACACTGAACAGCTTATACAGGTACATTGGAAAAGTTTAAATACGATCTTATATCTCTAAAGGATCAAATATACGTTATTTTCTTACAACCTTGTAACGCTACATGTGTATAATTTTTACACTTACGTGTACCTGAACAATTGGCAAGTGCATGAGAAACGCTGGCATAATTATTTGATACTTGGTCGATCCTACCATGATTATGCCTAATGCACATGGTCATACAAATTACACTAAAGTATGTATAACAACGTGCGTAGCGCCCATGACAATACGAAACTTATACACAACACTAGTCGAACTTATGTCTAACTGAAAAGCAACACCTCGGCATTCGCTGTAACTACCTGTTTGTGTACACAGAAACATATCCCATCGCATTTCAGGCTGGTTGTAACTTTTGTTAAACTAACCCAAGACGAACATTTGTATTCGATGTGCACCAGCGAATAGTTTCTAAACACTAACTAGTACACTCGGCAATCATTGACCAGTGTTAATTAAACTTTGTCGTAATACTGGTCAATTACATAAATAAAATTATTTGCATACTTTAGTAAGATTGTTAGATCAAGTTTGGAAGAAATTCGTAGCATTCGACAGTTCCAGTACTAGAACCGTGACATATGTTTTTATTTCTTCCTGGTCGTATAATGGAGCGTATATCAAAACACTACAAAGCTTAACAGCTAACATATTACGGCATTGTAGCATTTGTTTTCACTTTTCAGTAATAGTGTAACAATAAAATTATCCTAAAAAACACTCGTTACGAGATTAGCTTGGTAAATATTTGTCGTAAGTTTTTCCAGAGTATTTTAGGTTCACTTTCGAATAATTGACATGCATTTATCTAACTATATGTATCTATCTTTCTCGTTATTTACTATATTTTGCTGGGAACCACAATGCCGTATTGGGACTACAACGAAGTGATTGGAACCACAACGGTTAAAAAATAGGACATACGTCATCAAAATTAACCTTACAAATGTCTACATTTAGCATAAAGCATTCAAATATCAATACTTATCGTATACTATTATAACTAGTAGCTATAATAGGCATAATCAGGAAAACTTGTCATAAAATTCACATTTTGGTCTGATCAACACTCTGACTGCACATTTTGTGCGAGCTCTAAAAGATCAGATTCTGCTTTTATTCTGAATATTGTGCTTTTACAAGAAAGCGTGGACATATCTGCATAGCACTACATTCCCCGATTTATAAAATTCGAGTTAAGATGTCTTTAGTAAAGAAAAACACTCACCATTGTCAACAATTTGTGCCGATTGGCACTATAACGGAAGTCGCATTGGAACATTTTGTACACATAACGAAACGTGGTGGTGCCAGTGATCACCAGGCGTGAAGTTGTATAGAAATTACACATATTTTTTACAGTAACACAAGTATCAGGAATAAGACCATCTCTATAATAAGACCATCGCTATAATAAGACAACCTCTATAATAAGACCGCATCTATAATAAGAACACCTCTATAATAAGATCACCTCTATAATAAGATCACCGCTATAATAAGACCACCTCACACTTAAAATACCATTAAACTGGTTTGTTAGGACCCCTGGCAAGATCAGTTTTAAGGGCCAAGTGGAGTTGGTCTTACTATTGGGATCATGTTGATACTTGGATTTCAAGAAGATTGTGAGTTTTCTTGCCTCTTGCCAAGATAAGTGTGATTATAGGAGCCAAGTAATTGATTGTGATCTTCTCCAGCCATGGCATTAGTACTATAATATTAACAAGAGATATTTGTATACATATAGTATATAGTGAGATACAACCTTGTTGCGCCAAAGAGACGGAAATGATATCAATGATATCCTGAGAATAATGTCAATAATTTGACACCTCTTTACTGATGGTATCCATCACAACAACGATATTAGAGATTAATCATTTTGATTTGTTACTATCATAGATTAGTATTAACTTTAAGTATCATCTTGTAGCTTTTATGGTAGATAGATTGATACATTTATTTTATTTTGTAGTCGGATGACACGCATGGACAGCAGGATGGTAAGGGTTTTATGCATGTTATTGTTCATATATTTGGATGGCTAGGGATGGTATTCACATAGCATCTTGAGAGAACACTTTTCTTAAAATCTTAAAATTTCCTTAAGTGTATCAGCTAAATAGGAAAATCAAGATTATCAATTTATACATTGCACAGAAACATTATGTAAAGAGCTACAATAATCACAAAGAAAACGTGGGTTATTTTTAGTTTCTTGAGAAATATGTGCAGCTCAATTTTTAACTTAAGTCAAAATATTTAAGTTTTAATTAGTAAAGTATTACTGTGTCAGGTAACATATGTACTCACTGTTTGATCTGTTTGCAATATGATTCCATGATCAGTTAACACCTTCTTGGTGATTCTTAATGAAACTTTTGTAAGATTGTTGTACAACATAAATGATTATTGTACAATATAAATTAGCTGCCAATTGTACTGATTTTCCTATTATATAAGACTTCACACAAAATTGCATCGATTTTACTCCCTCGAAGTTCAAGGTCATTGACCAGTTTGGCAGAGAACAAAAACTGAATGACCACACACTTACAACTGCCGCAGTCCATTACAAACAAACAACCACGTTTTAGCAAGTGGCAAGGTGAGCTTTTGTGATTGTTTTTCGTCCTTCGTCCGTCTGTTAGACATTTCACCGTTAACACTCTAGCACTTTCAATTTTGCTTTGATCTTCATCACACTTGGTCAGTAGTTGTATCTTAATGAAATCTAGGCCAAGTTTGAAGTTGGGTCATGTTAGGTCAAGAACTAGGTCAAAAGGTCAAATAATAGGAAAACCTTGTTAACACTCTGGCGGCATCATTTTTGCTTTGATCTTCATGAAGTTAAGTCAAAATGTTTATCTTGGTGCCCTTAAGGTCAAGTTCAAAGTTTGACCATGTTTAGCAGGTGAGCGCCACATGATCTATGATCCTCTTGTTCAATTGTGTATTTTTCCTTCAGGTAAAGAGGAAACATTCACGTATGATGACGAAACAGCTTGGAAAGACTTTGAGATCGATCTTCGATGGAATGCTGATTACGATAGTGTGTCTGTTCTTTCAAATAAAATAGGTGATCCCTGCACATTTCAGTATGCACTTTCATATGACAAAAAACAAATTGAAGATACTTTGAAAAAAGCAGATTTGAAAATCAGCTGTGTAGTTCCAGACAAAGCGGGTTTTGAAATAGATGCTTTGGGTAAAAATTGTGCTTCTGTACATGATGCCTGGGCTGACCTACATGACCTGTTCACTGGTTATTTCCGTCGTTATAAAAACATCGCTCTACCAGTGAACAGAGAAAAGTCACAGAGAATCATAGAAGCTTATGGAGCAGAATCAAATGAGCACCTGTTCCAAAATGTGGCACTATACATTGACAAAGATACAAAAGTTATGCGTATGGTTGGATATGAAAGTGATGTTGACAAAGTTTTGAAGGAATTAAAAATTGAAATGAATGAGGCTGTGTTTGAGATTGACATTGACACATGGGAAAGATTGTTACCCGACCGTTTAATCCAAGAGGAAGCATATGTACATATTACTGAGACAGGTAACAAGTTTAGGGTTTCTGGTGATGCTACTGAAGTTGATAAGGTGAAACAAGTGTTGAGAAGAATCGAAGACAACTCTAGTTTATTGGATACTATATTTGATAAGATTGAACACATAAAATTGCTCATTCAAGATCGCAAAACAAATGATTCAGTGTTTGCATACTTCAAAACCAGGCTACGTGAGGCAAAACTTGATGTATTTTTTGAAATGTTCGAAGAAGCTGGAGGAAAAGCTGTTGTAAGGTTGCATGCCAAGACAAGGGTAGCTGCTAAAGCTGCACATGATGTTATAAAGAAAAGTATTGTTGAATTTTCCTTGGATCAAAACGAAGTCGTTTGCATAAAGGAGGAGTTGGATGATTGGAGCCGAAGAAAGAAATTGAAATCCTTTAAAAAAAGGGCCACCCTGGACATCATTTGTACTTCTGATGTTGCTAAGTTAATATGTGAGGTTGATTGTAACATTGACATACCATTACCAAATATGGTGTGTGACTATTTGACCAATTACGGCAATGAAATCGTGGAGGATCTTCGGACCAGATTCAAGCTCAAAGTTGCTCAAGTTTGCACAATGCAGCAAAGTGTCAAGATTAGTGGATGTTTGGGTATGGTTCAGGAATTCCGGAAACACTTATCGGAAATGTGCAAATTATGTACATTGACTATCCCTATGCCAGTGGAAAGCCTTGCTGAACATGGAACCCAGATTAAAGCTATAGGTCATTGTCATCAGTGTTTGACCACTGCTGAAAAGGTGTATAAGTATAGAAGCTGCATTTTCACAAACTGCTCTATAGCAGCTGAATGGCAACTGTATGATGATGCTGGAAACTCATCAAAGGTGTCTGTAATATGTGGGGATATAAATAACATACATATTGCTGTAAATGTTGCCAAAGTACAGTTTGTGAAGAAGACATTTCAATCATTGCAAGACATACCTATGAAACAGCATGGTAATTATTTTATATGATCTACTTTCTATGAGTCTATGATGTCACTAGCTTTGATCTGTTTTGTGATTTAACTTCAATCTATTCAGGATTGTCATTAAGATTTTGCTGAATAGGCTTGTTTTTAACTTGAGGCAGCCAAAGCAGTTTTTAAAGTGGTTAATTTTCCAATCTTGGAGATGGCCAAAGTTGTAGTTGCAGACCTACATCCGCCTTCTTATGACAGTCCTGCTATTCATAATAATATTCTTGTCTTTTCTGATTCTCATATAATGGATAACTTATCAGGGTAGTATGATTAATTTAAACCATAAGGTACGAAAAACATTATACTGTTTATACTGCATACCTTGTTAGCTCACCTGCCACAAAGTGGCAAGGTGAGCTTTTGTGATTGTTTTTTGTCCGTCCGTCCGTTAACTTTTTCAACGTTAACACTCTAGCACTCTCAATTTTGCTTTGATCTTCATCAAACTTGGTCAGTAGTTGTATCTCAATAAAATATAGGTCAAGTTCGAAGTTGGGTCATGTGGGGTCAAAAACTAGGTCAAAAGGTCAAATAATAGGAAAACCTTGTTAAGACTCTGGAGGCATCATTTTTGCTTTGATCTTCATCAATTTTGGTTAGTAGTTGTATCTCAATGAAATCTAGGTCAAGTTTGAAGTTGGGTCATGTGGGGTCAAAAACTAGGTCAAAAGGTCAAATAATAGGAAAACCTTGTTAACACTCTGGTGGCCACATTTTTGCTTTAAGCTTCATGAAGTTTGGTCAAAATGTTTATCTTAGTGACCTTAAGGTCAATTCAAAGTCGGGTCACATGGGGGTAAAAAACTAGATCAAAAGGTCAAATAATAGGAAAACCTTGTTAACACTCTGGAGGCCACATTTTGCTCTGATCTTCATCAAACTTGGTTAGTAGTTGTATCTCAATAAATTCTAGGTCAGGTTTGAAGTTGGGTCACATGGGGTCAAAAACTAGGTCAAAAGGTCAAATAATAGGAAAACCTTGTTAACACTCTGGGGCGGTATTCACAAAGAATCTTAAGGATAAGGGTTCCCTTAAGTAGCAAGGTTTTCCTTAAATCAGCCAGTTTTTTCCTCAACCCCCAAGGAAAACCTTAAGTGGTATTCACGAAACATCTTACCTTAAGGTTTTCCTTATCTCGGCCGATTTTGGTCATAAAAGTTAAGGAAGCTTCGAGCTTCCTTAAACTAGATAAGGAAAAAATAAAATGGCGACCTACGTGTGGATTTGAGCGATTTTGACGAATAAACACCCCAATAACCATGAAAATACGGAAATTGTGCGTAAAAAGTAAATTCAACGATTAGCGGTACGCAATTTTTCGTCCAATATAAATGTTTAATACAGTGGTTAACCGATCAAAAGGGGAATAACTGCCGTTGACTGTTGGTAAACAGATGACACTGAAATTAACGCGTCGGTAGAAACTTGATTATTCTAGTCTCTATGAGCATATTAATTGTTAAATGAAGAGTTTGGACGATGAAGATCAATGCTTTGTCAGCATAAACACACACCGGACGACAAGACTGAGCGTTTGGACAGCTTGAAGGGACCGTAGCCAAAGTGTCATGTATTTTCGCGAACCTCGTCAAAGTTGAAATCACAAAACACTTTACAAGCGATGCAGGTTGTTTACTGTGGCTGAATCAACTGGTTTGACGACTACTTTACTTTGGACGGGTATGTGAAGATAAACTATGATCATGGCCTACATAGAAACCGCAGCAGTTATCTGGTCACTCGGGGATAGTTTAGCATCTTGTGTTTTGAAGTTCCAAGTTACTTTCCTGAATCAGTGAATGTTTCCTGTACTGTATAGATTCAGTGACACTAAACCCGTCCAGAAACGAAACACAATGGTCACATGCTTACTGGATTTGTGTCTGCAATGATTAGTGTGGAACTTTTGTAATAACTTAAACAGGCAGCTAGCTTTACTGGAAATTCCATCATTGTTTAACGTGTTGTGCCTTGTGGACTTGACAGCGGTATGACGAAAACAACCACAGATTGCCGAAAACATACGATCAACTGGTCAATCTCGGTCATGTAAAATGACTTCTACCAATTCACAGATGTCAGAGGAGTTCCACTTCACCACGCATGTTAATTAAATTAACATGCGTGACTTCACATATTCTAAGTGGATAAGTGGCCCAAAAGGCAAGAAATGGTTTCATCAAGACAGAAGAAAACATTCAGAAGATGTGAACATTTCTTGGAACTTCTTGTGTGAAATTCAAACTGAAAGCAGTCAGAGAACTCATAAACAGTTACAAAAGGGGGACAAATTATTCTTCACCATTTATTTTGTAATTGATTCAGATCTTACTATAATTAAACAATAAAATAGTAATTAATATAAAAGTGTCATTAACTCTATTTAGTAGTGCATATTTGTTGGTTTTGGTGTAAGATGGGAATTTTATTTCTCAAAGTTATCACAGAAATCAAGATTTTCATTCATGAGTGTCACAGCAACAAATGCATATTTTAATTGCATGTGATCATGAACCAAACTGTTTTTCTGTTAATTTATTCTTCCAATTCTCTTAAAATGGTACTGTGATTGGTTGAAATTTTAATTAAATGAATCACATTGAAATTAAAAAGTTATATTAAATGTGAAAAATATGGAACATGATCTAAAACTGTGTAAGTAAAACAGTGAAAATACACATGCTATTTTGAAACCATGAATAATCGGCTTTTTTTCACTTATAAAATTTATGCATCTCTATTATCCACATATACTAACCCGGATACAAGGAAAGTCATAAGAGAAAAATTGTCTGTTCTTGTTATGTTAAGATGTAGTTGTATTAATTAATTCAATTGCATACAAAGTGTAGCCGCATTTATGGTCCAGTGGTGGTGAGCTAGATTTGTAACCCGGTAATCTGGGTTCAATTCCAGTCCAGCAGGTATTACACGTGCATGAAAATTTGACAACAGTGTTGATTTTCCTCCACATGTGGAGAAATTGCTGTTTCCTTGTTTGTACTGGCTGAGAGACAGTCTAGGAAAACTGGTATTAAAAGTGAATCTGCCACTGTATATAGGTGACATATTGTTGAGCAATAGTCTTTAACACAGATATACAGACACTTATCTGTTGTAAACTTCACTTATAGATAAACGGCTGCAAACTGTCTAGAATGCTGTATACTGTGATAGCTCTTGTTAAATTTTGACTTATTATTTGCTTTTGTCTTATTTAACTTGGTTTGTATACAGTTTAATTTTAAAATCTGTGCAATATTTAAAGTTATAGCAGTGATGACAGGTTTGATCAGCATTTTATATAACTTCTCCAACACAGTTTTCTCCATTTTAGATAAAGGCTTGAATTTTTATTATCTAGCTGCAGGTAGTAATTTATAAGAAAAACAATTATGTTAGTTTATGTCTTTTTTTAATGTTTAATATTTCAGTTTTCGCACAAAATGTATTAATTATTAAATATCCATTGTGTGCCCATTCATGGCGATTGGTGTTATAGATTTGCTTTTGTCCATCTTGAGACATACACCTTAGATGATTCTCAGAAATGTCCACTTGTCAAGTTTCACTGTCAAGATTGCTGTTTAACAACAGACTGTTTGCTCTTGATTAAGATAATTGCTATTTTAGATGCGTGTTGTGTGAAAGTCTTAACATGGTCTTACTTAATTCATCAAAAAGTCATGTGATAACAGACACATTGTGCATGATAGATTTAATGTTTAGATGTGACCAGTAATCTAACAGAGTTATGACCCTTTGATTATATAAAATCAGCTATTTGTGCAAGAACTTAGTACACAAGCATGCAGTTGTGGATAAATATATTACCAGATTCAGTGAATTACATTATGGCCCCTAAATCAAAAAGGTTGTGCATTAGTTAAGGTTGAACAAAGTTACAATATTTCCACAATGTTTGCTGGTTGTCTGGGTTACTTTTTTCCCATGTAACAAAGAAGTTAGGGCTTTGTGAAAAATCACTTTTTGGAAACACATCATGTCATGTCCTGTTTCTAATTTGAATTTGCTTTTTTGTAAGCTCTTGTTATTATGTCTCTCATATAATAAATGATTAAAGTTCAGTTCATGTCATTGTTTATAATACACTATTAAGTGTAGCACATGTTTTTGTGGTATAGAAAATAAAGACAAACCTCATATACATTTTCATTTATTGTTTTCCAGTTGCAGATTGACATACTTGTACTATTGTAATATTGGTACATGTATGTCAGAAAGTAGTGAGACAAAAGAAATAAATATGATCCAAGAAACATTTAATTGAATAATGGTTGATTTCAAGTGTTTTGAAAATCCATCCAAGTTAATCCATCCAAATTTCAATGATGACATTTTAACTTTAGCATTTGCATTAAAATGGCCCACTTGGATAACTGAAGCACATATATTCATTATATTTAACCTCATTGAACAAAGTCATGATTTGAACAAAAATCTACATGTATTTTTAAAATAGACATGGCTTTAGCAGGGTTATGACTATATACTCAGACTGCAATACATGTAATGATAATCATAGCTTGCATATATTGTGGAATTCGAAGCTATGCTGCAAGCTGCCAAGCTGCTGAATACAAGGATTAAACCACTCGCCTTTGTCAATAAAAAGGCAAGGATTACACCAATCGCCTATCATGACTATAAAAGGCAAGGATTACACCACTTGCCTATCATGGCTATGTCAATAAAAAGGCAAGGATTACACCACTCACCAATGTCAATAAAAAGGCAAGGATCACAAAATATACAACCCTATACATGTACTTGGAACCTAAACGAACATCGCCATCTAAACGATTTGTAACATGCGCACATTCTGAAAATTTCTCAAAGGGGGTCTGACTAATGGTTTTTTCTTGGTCCCTATGAACATACACTTAGCCCCTCCCGTCGAACTTGTGTATTATAACCAGTTCAGTCGACCCACAAATGGCACAATATGTGTATGTACGAAGAATATAGATCTATACATGCACATACATGTATATCGTGACTGTATACGCACTTGAATGCATTATGATATTTGAACCTGTCAGGGGCGTATAACCAGGCTTGAGTTGATGCTTTTCTCCCAGAGGGGGGGTTATATAGGGGAATTCGTTGGAGTACGTGTCCCCATCCATAAAATACGGGCCAAGTCTAATTCCCGCTACATGTGACGACAGGGTGTATCAAATTCCCGTGCATCGGGAAAGTCTCTATGTCTAATTCCCCGTGCAACCCCCCCCCCCTTCTAGGGGAAACATTGATAAGTGCATTGGCTTGTTTACAATGGACAGAGATTGGATCTACATGTAGGCCTACTAGAATTCTAGCTGTCAAGATACATAGAACAAAAGTCTTTTATTCAATAGATCGGAATTTAGTATGAAAAAAAGAAGTTTTCAAATAGATCTAGTAGTAATTTACTGTAAAATTAATAACATTCACAGGGTAGAAATCTACCGTACTTTAGTCCTACAGATTAACCAAACACAGCGCTATCCGAACATTGGTCAAGTTACTCTGCGCACGTAATTTTACGCGAAAACTTCACAATATGAATGTGAAAACTGCCGTATGTATTCACAATTAATCACATGATAATCTTTATAGCATTGATCACCTAAAAAATAGCTGCCCGTAGCGACAAAAAGGTTAAAAAACGTCCGTAATAACAACAGACTGTTTGACAATTAACGAAAGTGCGCGTCAATTTCAACTTCCGTTACTATTTTAAGAACGGGAAATACCTAGTTTGCCTGGCAACGAGTTTAAGGATACCCTTAAGTGAAAACAATAATTTGCATATATGTAAGGAATTCCTTAGGTAAGTATTTCCTTAAATGAAGATAAGGAATTCATTAAGGTTAACAAATTCCTTATCTGAGGAAAATAATTTAAGGATAAGAAAAACCTTAAGGAAAACCTTAAGATTCTTTGTGAATACCGCCCCTGGTGGCCACATTTTTGCTTTATTCTTCATGAAGTTTGGTCAAAATGTTTATCTTAGTGACCTTAAGGTCAAGTTTGAGATTGGGTCACGGCGGGTCAAAAACTAGGTCAAAAGGTCAAATAATAGGAAAACCTTGTTAACACTCTGGAGGCCATATTTTTGCTTTGATCTTCATCAAACTTGGTTAGTAGTTGTATCTCAATGAAATCTAGGTCAAGTTTGAAGTTGGGTCATGCGGGGTCAAAAACTAGGTCAAAAGGTCAAATAATAGGAAAACCTTGTTAACACTCTGGAGGCCACATTTTGCTCTGATCTTCATCAAACTTGGTTAGTAGTTGTATCTCAATAAATTCTAGGTCAGGTTTGAAGTTGGGTCACATGGGGTCAAAAACTAGGTCAAAAGGTCAAATAATAGGAAAACCTTGTTAACACTCTGGTGGCCACATTTTTGCTTTAATCTTCATGAAGTTTGGTCAAAATGTTTATCTTAGTGACCTTAAGGTCAAGTTTGAAGTTGGGTCACGGCGGGTCAAAAACTAGGTCAAAAGGTCAAATAGGAGGAAAACCTTGTTAACACCCTGGAGGCCACATTCTTGCTTTGATCTTCATCAAACTTAGTTAGTAGTTGTATCTCAATGAAATCTAAGTCAAGTTTGAAGTTGGGTCACGTGGGGTCAAAAACTAGGTCAAAAGGTCAAATAATAGGAAAACCTTGTTAACACTCTGGAGGCCATATTTTTGCTTTGATCTTCATCAAACTTGGTTAGTAGGTGTATCTCAATGAAATCTAGGTCAAGTTTGAAGTTGGGTCATGCGGGGTCAAAAACTAGGTCAAAAGGTCAAATAATAGGAAAACCTTGTTAACACTCTGGTGGCCTCATTTTTGCTTTAATATTCATGAAGTTTGGTCAAAATGTTTATCTTAGTGACCTTAAGGTCAAGTTTGAAGTTGGGTCACGTGGGGTCAAAAACTAGGTCAAAAGGTCATATAATAGGAAAACTTTGTTAACACTCTGGAGGCCACATTTTTGCTTTAATCTTCATGATGTATGGTCAAAATGTGTATCTTGATGACCTTAAGGTCAAGTTTGAAGTTGGGTTAAGTGGGGTCAAAACTTGGTCGAAAGGTCAAATAGTAGAAAAACTTATTAACACTCTTGAGGCCACTTTTTTGTTTTTATCTTCATCAACTTTAGTCAAAATGTTTATCGTGATGACCTTAAGGTCACTTTCGAAGTTGGGTCATGTGAGGTCAAAAACTAGGTCAATATGTCAAATAATATCAAAACCTTGTTTGACCATGTTTAGCAGGTGAGCGCCCCAGGATCTATGATCCTCTTGTTTACAAATTTGTTGTATTTGACCATGTCATGACTTCTGTAAATTGTTGATGTGCTTATGATAATCTACATATCGCTGGCTTAGAATGAAAAGGTCGTAAGTACTACTAGTACTTACTACCTTACAAGAAACATACATATTTGAAATCTGCATCACAAGGTGCTTAATTCTTATGATCATATTTTCATTAAAATCTGAACAGGTCATGTTTAAACCAAAGTGAAGTTGAAAAGGTTTGTTTTTAGACAGTGTTTTCTTGTTTTCTCAAAATAGCGTTTTTGTAATACCCACTATGTGGTCAACGGTAAGGATGTCCGTCTTTCCCTCAAAAATCTGGATCCTGACATAACTCAAACTGTTTCCAAGCTAGGTTCATGAAACTTAGTATGTGAATAGGGGGCAATAAGGGGATTATGCACATCTAAACATATTTTGTTCATTCTGTGGTTGCTATGGCAACAGAAACATTAAAAATAATTTAAAGGTCATGGCTTTAAACCAGTAGGGCACTTCTGTTTTGCTTGCAATTCTTAGTAACTTGTTATATCTGTTTGATTTTTGAATGATTTCTGATAATTTGTTTAAATTTTTAGCTTGCCATTTTTCATGAAATCTGATATCCTTGAAATTACATCCCCATCAAAACCACAGAATTTTGTCCAATCGAAAAATTAAATGATTTTACAGTATTAGATTGGCCTTTGATACCACCGTTGTCAATTTATTACAGAATATCAGCATGAATGGTTCGATGTTTACGGAAAAACTCGCAGTCCTGGAAAGATGGTATACTGGCATGATCTCCATATGTTACCTACAGCTATGACCAAAGCAGAATGGCTGGTAGAAATTGTTTTAAAACGCACACACTCGTTATCACAGTATCTTGGGGATGTTTTTCGTGAGGCAGTAGTGAGAAAATGTCAGCATTTAGTGATTCCCCTTGAGCTTCTCAGATCCATCTCTCCTTCCGATATTGCTGGTGCCTGTATCAAAGTACTTGCAGATATTCAGTATCCTTTTCAAGTAATATTCCAGTGCCATAGCAAGGCAAAAATAGGTGATGTTGTCAGGCGTGTTGAGACACTGTTTAAGAAGGAGGCAAAGTTGTGTATCAGAGAAAACATACATCCAGATCTATCACCCAACACAGGTAAGTTGTACTGTAAAATCTGTATTTTTCTGGGGGTTCAATATTCATGGATTTCCAGGGCTTATTTTTGCTGAATTGTGAAGAGGCCCAAGTCCTTTTGTTTTGTGAAAATTTAGCGCGAAAATTCTCAAAATTGTGAAAAAGTAGGGGTGGAAACTTTTCAAATTGTGAAAAACTTAACGCGATAAATCAACAAATTATGATATAAAATTTTCAGATGTTTGTTCTTTTTTTGTTTGGTGTTTTGTGGTGAAGTTGATTTACAAAAACCATGATGCAAATTCTAATTGTGAAGGGGCCTTTTGGTTTTGTGAAAGGGGCCTAAAGGAAATTGTGAAGGGGCCTAATATAGGCCCCTCGTATATAGTGAAAAAAAGCCCTGATTTCTAGGTAGACCTCGACCACTGTCTGTCGAAGCTGTCGGTAACTGGGTCAAACCTCTTAAAGCTGTTGATAACTGGGTCAAATTTATCAAAGCTGTCAGTAACCTGGTCAAACTTATCAAAGCAGTCAATAACTGGGTCAAACTTACCAAAGCTGTCAATACCGGGTCAAACTAACCAAGGCTATCAGTAACTGGGTCAAACTTATCAAAGCTGTCATTAACTGGGTCAAATTTATCAGAGCTGTCAGTAACTGGGTCAAATTTATCAGAGCTGTCAGTAACTGGGTCACACTTATCAAAACTGTCAGTAACTGGGTCAAACTTATCAAAGCTGTCAGTAACTGGGTCACACTAACAAAAGCTGTCAGTAACTAGGTCAAACTTACCAAAGCTGTCAGTAACTGTGTCAAACTTACCAAAGCTAACTGGGTCAAACTTACCAGAGCTGTCAGTAACTAGGTCAAACTTTTCAAAGCTGTCAGTAACTGGGTCAAACTTATCAAAGCTGTCAGTAACTGGGTCACACTTATCAAAGCTGTCAGTAACTGGGTCAAACTTATCAAAGCTGTCAGTAACTGGGCCAAACTTACCAAAGCTGTCATTAACTAGGTCAAACTTACCAAAGCTGTCAGTAACTAGGTCAAACTTACCAAAGCTGTCAGTAACTAGGTCAAACTTACCAAAGCTGTCAGTAACTAGGTCAAACTTACCAAAGCTGCCAGTAACTAGGTCAAACTTACCAATGCTGTCAGTAACTAGGTCAAACTTACCAAAGCTGTCAGTAACTAGGTCAAACTTACCAAAGCTGTCAGTAACTGGGTCAATCTTAACAAAGCTGTCAGTAACTTGGTCAAACTTAACAAAGCTGTCAGTAACTAGGTCAAACTTACCAAAGCTGTCAGTAACTGGGTCAATCTTAACAAAGCTGTCAGTAACTTGGTCAATCTTATCAAAGCTGTCAGTAACTGGGTCAATCTTATCAAAGCTGTCAGTAACTGGGTCAATCTTATCAAAGCTGTCAGTAACTGGGTAAAGCTTATCTAGACCCATCTTGTGATGCATGCAGGGTTATGTTAGATCTTGCTTCTACTTCATTTATCATTACAGATTTGAGTCCTATTGTTGTCACATTAGAAAATACCTTCCTTGCATCACTACAGGTAAGTTCTTAACAAAGTTACTTAGTAAGTGAGATTCTTATATTAACCAGATTTTCCAATTGAACATGTGCTCAAAAACTAAGTATTGGTCTCAAGTGCATATTGCATGCATGTTAAAATGAGACAAGTCTGTGGCATAAAAAGACAAGTATGAGCTTAAATTTCTTGAAGTTTTTTCCTGTAAGAACAATATTTCTGTTTTGTGATACCAATTTTGAGTTCAGTCTCACATGGACAATATTTGGGCTGTGATTTGTCTCATATTGAGACCTTTTGAGAGATCTGTTTAAAGTATAAATGTATATTTGTTGCAGGTTGATGTGATTGTCAATACCGTTTCAAAGCCATTGGATTTGAGCTTGGGGTACATGTCAAGGTCTATTTTGAAGTCTGCAGGGGACATCATTCAACAAGAATGTAAGGAGGAGTACCCAAATGGAATACAGAATGGTGAAATAGCTGTAACCAGTGCTGGAACCCTGGGACATAGACATATCTTCCACTGTGCATTACCACGTTTTCATAAGCACACGGTGGCTGAAGTAATTCTATTATTCGCTTTTTTACGCCCCACTTTTAAGAAGTCAGTATATATTGCTTTGCAGACGTCAGTCGATGAGTCGGTAGACCAAGTGGTTTTCAAACGTGTTATAACACAATTTTTTAAGCACTATGAAAAACTTTACTGAAAAGCCTTAGTCTTTGCCTCGTTCTGATGAGCCTGTGGTTGATGCTGTGTCATCTCTCTATGGGGCCCCTTAGGGGAATTTGTGAGGGACGAAATATAACTGTTCATCCAAGGATCCTTAAACTTGGTTATAAGGTTTGTTGTGACCTGTAGATGACCCTTGTTTATCACACAAATAAGTGATCTTTCACATAACAACGAATGAAGTAACAATGTTATCAAACACATGTAGTAACAAATTCTTGATTTTACAAGCTTTTCGGCGTGAACGTAACATCGTCTGCTTAAATTTGTTATTTCTGTTGTTGTTTTTAACTATGGTATGTGATAAAAAGGATCTACCACTCGTTGTATTTGGGATCAACATTTCTTATACTCATCACGAAGCTTGTTTAAGAAATGTTGATCTCCAAACACAACTCATGACGGATCCTATATAATTTTATACCCTGAGTAGCCCGTATCATGCCATAACATAACCTGCCAAACCAGGAATTGAATCCAGATTGGAAATTTGTAGGGATATACATTTAAATAAAACAGAAACTTACTCAGCCATATTATTTAAATTATTTCAGCAACATCATTTAGGTACATATATGTGTCTTCATCAGGTAAATAAATAATAACTGGAAGTTACATCATCAATGTGTGACATGGTTGACGTCAAACAAAAGCACAATATTTGGCATACTCATTATACATAGAATTACAATATATAGTATATACGATCTATAAAAGACACAAAGTTACTGGGGAAAATGCAATTATTACGTAAAATTA
Source organism: Spisula solida (assembly GCA_947247005.1). NCBI lineage: Eukaryota > Metazoa > Mollusca > Bivalvia > Venerida > Mactridae > Spisula > Spisula solida. The sequence continues at coordinate 15,838,061 of OX365952.1, read as the reverse complement.
GAAGAGTACCAGAAATAGCTAAATAATGAAAACATTGTAGGGATGTAGATGTATATCAATTGTTGTTTTCATTCAGAATGTGAAATCTATGGTATGGAAATGTTTGGTAGAGGCAGATAGAAGACAGTGTACAAGTATAGCATTCCCTGCATTTGGTACAGGCAAGCTCCGGTATCCACCCCGGGAAACAGCTAGTGCTATGCTGGAAGCTATAGACGAGTATAAGAAACGTGTGTTAAATTCCTGTCTACAGAAGATCATGATAAGTGTTCCAGATATTTTAGATGTCAGTAAGGTAATTTCTTTAGCCACTAGGTTGATTGGTTTTCATTGTAAAAACCATACACATTTTACATATTGTTCTTGGATATCCAAAACCTCCTATCAGGTTTTTAGCTCACCTGCCACAAAGTTACAATTATCATCTGAACAAAATATAGGTCAAGTTTGATATTTGGTCATCTGGGGCAAAAAACTAGGTCACTAGGTCAAATCATAGAAAAATCTTGGGTAGTCATTAGAGATCCCAAACTTGCCATTATCTTTATGAAACTAGGTTACAATTATCATCTGAACAAAATATAGGTCAAGTTTGATATTTGGTCATCTGGGGCAAAAAACTAGGTCACTAGGTCAAATCATAGAAAAATCTTAGGTAGTCATTAGAGGTCCCAAACTTGCCATTATATTTATGAAACTAGGTTACAATTGTCATCTGAACAAAATCTAGGTCAAGTTTGATATTGGGTCATTTGGGGCAAAAAATCTAGGTCACTAGGTAAAATCATTGAAAAAACCTTGTGTATAATATAAAGTAGAGATGCTACTATGTCATCATTTTGCTAACCGGTTAACTGTTTAATCTTCCGAACAACATAATAAGGAATTGTACATTTGCGCGATGTTATTCTGCTGTGAACCATGAAAGTAAAGTAAGGTATAGTCCAGTTAGGATATTGTGACAGTGACGTTGCAGTTTATGTGTACGCAAAAAATCACAACCATTGTCTAAACAGGTACAGCGAAGTTTAGTTTGTTAGTTTAGCATTGAAATTATAGTTGTTTGTACAGTATAAGCCTTTATAATTGGTTTTACACCGTTATAGTTGACTCGGCCGCTGCGTCACTGGATTTTTATCCTGACTGGACTATATAGTAGGACCTTATTATTCAGACGTTAATGTTACGATTTCATAAAATTACTTAATACAATGATAAGAATAGTTTTCTCGAAGCTGTAGCATAAAATGCATGTGAGAAATTTGTGTAGAATCTAAAATTGTTGATGACAAATCACATGTTGACAAATCGGAAACTGAAGAGTAGCGGAGAAGGGAGAAAACTCTTAAGACTTGAAGTGATTTAGTGAGATCATTGTTGTATATCATTGTTGTATATCATTGTTTATACATTCAAATCATATATACACGTGTAACTGGTTGTCACTGTCTCTTTCACCACACCATGTATTACTGATATACAGTGTATGATTGTTCTCACAGTATGTTATACCTGTAGGACGCTCCACATGGTTATCATTGTCGATGATGATTTTACCTGTCTTGAAGTCAGGTGATAAAACATGTAAACATGCAGTCCCCCAGCTACATACAAACAGTACACCATCTGGTGTAATCACCATACCATGTGGAGCTTTCAATGTACCATGTGTGTATGTACGGAGAATTTGTCCTCTATATGTAACAACACTAACTGTGTGGGTATCCCATTCTGATACAATTACAGTATCATTGTCATGCCCAAATGTGATATAGTTAGGAGACTTTAGTATACACTGACTCTTTGCCTTGTTTTAGTTGTATTGTATGTTGTACCCTTCCTTGTACATCTAGGATATCTACTGTACCTGGATTCATATAACTGACAGCAAACTTCCCATCTTTGTACGCAATACCCCGGGAACCCTTGTTGACCTGTATCTCACGTTGTAAGGTAAATGTTGATGTAACATTCAGTACTTGTATTTTACCTTCATCAGGTATTACAACAGCAATCATGTTTGTTATGAGTACAGTAATGCTGTGTGGTGTACTTGGCATGCTGTAGGTTGATATCACTGTATTGTTACTTAGGACTTATCAACTTAACATTCTCATTGTTCCCGTCAATGATAACCAGTCTGTCAGGACTGAGAAGAGTACAGTCTGTGATCCAACAGTCCGTCTTGTCAGTCCCACACTTCACATTAATTCTTCTATTGTATGTTGCTGTAGTATTTATGGTTGGTGTTCTTGGTGTCTTCTGATCTTGTTTCTTTGTAAGATTCCTATCTTTCTGTGAAGATTTTCATGACAACTGTCCTAGCGGTGTTTTGGCTGAAATTATCTTTCTTATTTCATTTGAAATATGAAACTCATATTGTTGTTGTTGCTTGATTGTGTTCATCTCCTGTTCCATTGTAACAAGTCTGCGTTTTGTTTGTTTTGTGATTACAAAGAGTGAATTTAAGTTAACATCAGAGTCATGTAAGACTTGAAGCATGGCTTCTATTTCTTTTTTCATTGATTTATTTTCTCTCTGTAATGTCTTCAGTTTGGTTTCATCTTCTTTCTTCATCTGTGCAGCTTCATCTGTGACTTTCTTCTCCATCTGATCTAAGTATTCATTGGTCTCTTTACGAACTGAAATGAAGTTGTTGAAGATGTTGATCTACATCTTTGAATTCTTTGGTGTTCTGGAAACCATTAGGGTTGTCAAAATCGACAGAATCAAGCATCCGGATGTCCGAATCAGACATCTGGATAGATCCGAACGTTCGGATCAATCGTAACATTGCCATTTGATAATTACTTTAACATCGTAACCAGTTTTAGCGACTACAGTATAACCTCTGTAGAGGGACTTCCGGTGGAGACAGAAAAAACTGCCGCTCTGTGGAGGTCGATTGTTTTAGAATGTCGTTCATAGACTTTTGAGTGTACATAATCACGGTAATCTTAAATTGATGTCGTTTGTCGCATAAAATTAGATCTACTCGTAGCCGCGCGTTTTTTTCAATATAATCCTGACGATTATTTAATTAAGATCGTTGATTAGATACAAAAATGCGTACAATCCACCGGTTTAGTGCTATTAAACGCAACTCTCAACATAAACCGAATCCACATTATTTTACGCACATGCCGTATTTAATTGAATTGTTTACCTTCAAAGTGTTAAAATCTCTATTACGTCATATCGCTCACTACACAATTTGTACACGTGATTGATAATTGGTTCACCTCTCGCGTGTAACTTGGCCAGTGCATAAATTATGCTGAAATTGACAGTTTTAGATGACGTGATTAACCATTAACACGACGTTTACGTGTACTGATTGATAAGCGTGTTTATGTCATTTACAACTATTAATAACGACTTTGAGTTAAAAAAAATTGAGTTTTATGCATCTCATCAAGTGCATGGTATGTACTGAGATACTGTGTCAAACTGATCCCATAGACAGTCGCTAATTTACTAGCGCCCGCGGCATCGGGTTTAGTTACCTCGATGAGCGATAATTATTATAATCCACGAAGGCGAAAATTATTGTTAATGATCAAGTTAATAGCAGATATTGACTAACCAACTGTTTATTGCAAGTAGCTATTGAGAAGGACAAATTTAAGTTTAATTACACTTAACACAAATACACCTGTGGCCATTGTTACCCCATATACACTGAGCGGCTTTGAAAATGCAACACTTACACTTACATAGCTTTTATGTATGCATGTATGTATTTACCCATAACTCGGCCAATATGCATTAATAGTGGGGTGACAATCAGCTCAAAAGTGGCTTATTTAAGGAGTAGGTGACAACTCAAGTAGAACAAGCAATGTTATATACCAAAATGTTCGCCTATGTCTGTACTATATGGAACTGCCGGCATAAATTGTCAACGCGTGGTGCGGACACGGAAATCCAAGATGGCGTCCAAGATGGCCGCCATAATTTACACATACACTTAAAATTCTATGTTCTCATGCATTTTTTTATTTATGTATGTAGTCACAAATATTTGCTTGGATATTATTCATTTGATAATGTACATCAAATGGACATACAAGACTGACCACTTTGAGGTCAAGGTCACGGTCATGTCAAGGTCAAATTACCAAAAATAGCTGAAAAAATTATGTTTCCTCACTTGTTTTCTTGTTTTAGCATATGTTCTATATTCAAGTTGGTATTAAAAGTGATAAAAGTGTTGGTAAGCACATATTCTCTTATTATTAGTTGAATTTTTAGTTCAAAATATTGAAACTTTGTCAAAACTGACATTATTATGCATGTACATGTTGGCCGAGATGGCATTCTTAGATTGCTGATTCCCTATTTAAAATTTTAGTATTCAACTATTGACAGTATTATTTCTAATGGTATGATTAAATGTTTGTCTAAACATTATTAACTTTGTATTGTACTCCAAATGGACTTGAAAATGACCACACAAGGTCAAGGTCAATGTCATTTCAAGGTCAAACTACCAAAAATACCTGAAAATTTGATATTTCGACGCAAATTGTTATTATAAACGAATGCTGAACATTGTATTTTGTTTTAGATGTGATAGCAGGTATTCTAAGTGTAAATTATTTCATTAGAAGTGATATATTTTTACTGCAAATAGAAAATCTATTTAAATTTTGTGACGGAACATAAGCGATTCTACGTAATGTACAATATTGCAGCCGTGAATGGTTTTTCCTTGATCGTTGAATCTCTATATTTGACAGTATTATTGTTAATGGTTTGACAACATTATTACATATTAGACAGTTATTATATATAATAATGCACCTATCAATATTTTGCCCCAGGGCGGGGGAGTGGCGGGCATACAGTGGACTTTAGACAGAAAACCATTCCCAACGGACGGGATTTTGACAGGCCCTTTGATTCCCGATCCCGGGAAATAGACTTTGACTGGATTTTAGATTCTGGGATTGGGGAATTAAGACACAGCAAAAAGCAGACTTGCTGCAACCATTTAAAGATGGCAGGCCATTTAATATACCAAGCATCTCCTACTGTGGGAATTTCAACAAAACGTTTGGACATGGTGAGTCACCTCTAGGGCCTAAGATGGCTGAACTATGTGATGATTAGATATCCCTTATGGCCTGATATGGCTGAATTTGTATTGGTAAGTATTGCTGCACTCGATGTGGGGGGAGTACTCCGTATGGTATTGCTTTAATAAGTTAGGTGGGTACTCAATAGGGCTTGGGATGGCTGAAATCTGTGAGGGTGGGAACTCAATAGGGCCTGGGATGGCTCAATCTGTGATGGTGAGCACACAATAGGGCTTGGGATGGCTGAAATCTGTGATGGTGGGTACCCAATAGGGCTTGGGGTGACTGGATTCTGTGATGTGGGTACATAATAGGGCTTGGGATGGCTGAAATCTGTGATAGTGGGTACCCAATAGAGTTTGGGATGGCTGAAATCTGTGAGGGTGGGTACTCAATAGGGCCTTTGAAGGCTTAATCTGTGATGGTTGGTACCCAATAGGGCCTGGGATGGCTAATATCTGTAATGGTGGGTACACATAGGGCTTGGGATGGCCGAAATCTGTGATGATGGGTACCCAATAGAGCTTGGGATGGCTGAAATCTGTGATGATGGGTACCCAATAGAGCTTAGGATGGCTGAAATCTGTGATGGTGGGTACACATAGGGCTTGGGATGGCCAAAATCTGTGATGATGGGTACCTAATAGAGCTTGGGATGGCCGAAATCTGTAATGATTGTGACCCAATAGAGCTTGGGATGGCTGAAATCTGTGAAGGTGGGTACTCAATAGGGCCTTTGAAGGCTTAATCTGTGATGGTTGGTACCCAATAGGGCCTGGGATGGCTAATATCTGTAATGGTGGGTACACAAAGGGCTTGGGATGGCCGAAATCTGTGATGATGGGTACCCAATAGAGCTTGGGATGGCTGAAATCTGTGATGATGGGTACCCAATAGAGCTTAGGATGGCTGAAATCTGTAATGGTGCATACTCAATAGGGCCTGTGATAGCTGGAATTCATGAGGGTGGGTACTCAAATGGGCCTGGATGACTACTCAGAGGTGGTGGATACCAAATAGGCCTGGGATGACTGTACTCAGAGGTAGTGGGTACCAAATGGGGCCTGGGATCGGCTGTTCTCTGTTGTGATGGGTATCCAATAGGTCCTGGGATGGCTGTGCTCAGAGGTTGTGGGTACCAAATGAGGCATTGGTTGGCTGTTTTCTGTGGTATAGGGTATTCAATAGGGCCTGTGGTGGCTGTACTCAAGGTGGTTGATACCAAATGGAACCTGTGATGGCTGTTGTCTGTGGTTGTAGGTTTCCAATAGGGCCTAGGACGGCTGTATTGAGTGGTGGCGAGTACTCCATAAGACCTGGTATGACTAATTGGTGATGATGGGTTCCCAAATTGGCCTGGGATGGTTGAACTTTTGGAGGTGAGAACATAAATTGGCCTGGGATGGCTGTTCTATAGGCAGTGTTAAATACCAAATAGGGCATTGAATGGCTGTTCTCTGAGTAGATGGGAGTATCCTCAGGCATAGTATGGCTATACACAGTGGTTGTGAGTAGGGCATAGGGCCTATGGTGGCTGTAATTGGTGGTGGTAATTACCACATGGGATCTAGTATGGCTGTATTTAGTGGTTGCAACTAACCTATAGGGATTAGTATGGCCATAATTAGTGGTTGTGAAATACCCAGTAGGGCCTAGGATGGCTGCATTGCACCTGGTATGGCTGTACTCAGTTGGTCCAAGTACCCCTTAGAACATAGTATGGCTGTAATCGTCGGTGGTAAGTACCACATAGGGTCAGGTGTGACTGTACTCAATGTTTACTGGTGGTGTTGATTGGGCCTTGGATGTTTGTACCCTTTTGTTGTGACTTGGGTGTAGCCCATAGGACCTGGTATGGCTGTAATTCATTGGTTAAGAACTTAAGAGCACCCCTATTGGGCATGGAAAGTTGTAATTATTTTGGATGAGTACCCCTTTAGGCCTTATACGACTGTGATTTGTACTTATGAGTAACCCATAGGGCCTTTACAGCTGAGCTCAGTGATTGTGAGTACCATATTGAGACTGATATAGTGGTGATTAGCCAATACGGCCTTGGTTGGCTCTACTCTGTGGTTGTAAGTACCCCATTTGGCCTCAGGTATAGCATTGAGAACTCGATAGGAATGGTTGTTATGGGCAGTTGTAAGAACATGACATGTACTCCATTGGTTACAGAATGTACTTGTTGGTGGTTAGAACCCATTCTGGCCTGGTATGTGTTGGTGAGATTTTGTTTGACTCTACTTTGTATATAGTACCCTTACGGCCTTAGGACTTAGTATGACTTTAACACGTAGTAGTGAGTACCCATTATGGCAGGGGATGGTTGTACTTGACAGTGTTATGTACCCCATATGGTCTGGGATGCCACATATAGGAGTTCAGTGTAAATTATTATTTTTAATTAAAGAACTCTGATCACATCAATGATCTACAGCAAAATATAATGTTCACCAAATTTCATAATAAGAAAAAATGCAATGAAAGATCAAATTTTCAGGTATTTTTGGTAGTTTGACCTTGAAATGACATTGACCTTGACCTTGATTGGTAATTTTTCAAGTCCATTTGGAGTACAATACAAAGTTATTTTGTTTAGACAAACATTTAATCATACCATTAGAAATAATAGTGTCAATAGTTGAATACTAAAATTTTAAATAGGGAAGCAGCAATCTAAGAATGCCATCTCGTCCAACATGTACATGCATAATAATGTCAGTTTTGACAAAGTTTCAATATTTTGAACTGAAAATTCAACTAATAATAAGAGAATATCGAGGGGTTAGAGCCAAATCCTGCTATGTGCTATTTCCTTATGTTTTCAGCAGAGCAGTTTTTAATAACCATTTGTTAAGATGTGGTTATTGTTAAAGTTAAACTATTAAATTATGTAGACAGTTGAATACTTTAAACCCTCATATGAAATATTTGTGAACATTGTAAGGAATAATGTGATTTAAATGCCAAAATATGTTTGGGTTTTCAAACCCTCACTCAATGATACAATTTGACATTTGCCAGATCCAAATGTAATACGATATATATATGTGGCAAGCAGCTGATGATAAAATAATGGGAAACCTGTCCACACTATACCACGCTTATTTACACTAGACCGGTTGGCAAATCCACTTTCCTCCTGATACCAAAACATTTAAAATGTCAAACCATATTATTGTCATATATATGTATATGGAGTTTACGATAAACGTCCATGTGATGAAAATTTTAGAAACTTTTTATCATATTCAGTGATGAAATCCTCTGGTATCATATGAATTGATGTTTGTGGACTAACAAAAAACATCAAGAAAATATTATATGGTTCATGGTCTGATTAAGCTTAAATGTCAGTGTAAATCAGAATATCATTCAATGCTCAAATTGCTTCCGTAACAGATGTAGCATTTTGGCATATAAAATGTAAAGGAAATGTGACTGGGAAACATAAAAATTATGCAATTGCGATTGTTAATACACGTATATAGGATAATGACCAATACGGTTATGTACTATAATTGCAGTTCACCATGACCACAAGCTACGAAACCTTTAAAATTAATTACGAAAGTCAGTGTTCACTGTGATATCCATCACTGTATTCATATACAATTAGAATTACATGCCGTAATTAATAGTTTTTAATGAATTTATAAATGTCATGTCGTAATTAATACAGTTTTTCATAAATTTATAAATTCATTAAAAACTTTAATATTTACGGCTTGTAAATTAAAATTTAAAATGTGTTGGTATGTTTGAATTACAAGCAGGTATGAACATTTAAAATATTAACTGGGTAATAAAATACAGAATATGTTTAAAATGAAAATATGTTTTAGGATTGACACAGCAACTTAGATATGTACTACAGAAATTGAAAACTTCAATATCTTTGAAATGTATGATTTATCTTTTTTGCTTTCGACAGACAGTTGTAGTGATGTTTTATCTCTGCCTAATTGGCAAATGACCTCAAGGAGAAGAGATAGGTTGATGCTTGCGTGATACAAGGAATTCAGACGGGATGTCCTAGTCCAGTCATTCTGACTGGACTTCCTGTGTCCAGACAGAGATTCAAACCTTGAAATTCCAGATTAGTAGTTGAGCGAGCTAAGCACTCGACCACCGTTCCACTATGATATATAATATATATCACTTGCAACAACTGGACCACTTGTCATTCCATGTGGTATTTTTTATTGAGATAATACATAAAGCTATAACAATATTTTGCATATAGGGTAGTGTTGGAAGATATTGCCATAAGAGATGTATATTTTCCTGATACACGTATTTGTCTAAGAGTATAAATGAATCAACTTCCAGTTATCGCAATAAGTCATACACGTTGAATTGTATAGTCTACCAATGAATCACACAGTGACGGGAAATCACAAGTGCTTTTACTCACAATAAGGCACATACTTTGCATTGTATAATACACCAATAAGTCATACAGTGATTAGGTTTGAACGCTGTGATTATGGTCATTTCTGTTCTACCTTTAGAAAAGTTAATTAATAACGCTTGACCACTACTTGATGCCAAGTTAATGCATACTAGCACCTTCCTTAAGTTTGCTTACGTAGTGGCTAAACAGTATTTTAACTGAATGTCTTAATACAAATTCGAGTGTTTAAAAGTTTTTTTCTGTTTTTCATGTATTACAATTCTTACTTTATACACCTTTATAATCAAACATTACACAGCTATGTTAATATCCATCTCGACGAATGAAAATCATTAATTGATTCGTAATAAATAGTTTATTCGTTTAAATAATACATGCACCGTTCCAAAAAATAATTCATATTAGCTGTTACAAAATTAACAAATTCAAGCACATACACGTTTACTAAGTAAGTTATACTTACTGTTATAATTAAGAATTAGCTAGTTTTATGTTCTTTATTTAAGATTATTAGAAGAGCTTCTCATTTACAAAAAGATTAAATAAATGAAAGCAATTTAATGTGTTTCTAAACGCACAACATTTAAATTCATAAGGAATACTAGTAGTCAAAATAATTTTTGCCAAAACTACATTTTTCTCTCTGTATAAGGTATTCCTGTTTCAATCACACATAGCTAAATGTATACAATCCATTTTAGTCACACTTTGACATCTTATTCGAGTGAAGCTGCTATTATTATACAGCAATATAAACAACAACTGTGGTTTGACATTTAACTTACAGCGATGAAATTGTATGTACTACAGACCAGCACCCGGTGCCTTGTTGTCGACTTATATAAATTGACAAATCAAGGCTGATGTCATTTAACCAAAATGTCATTGTTTTATATGGAACAGTTGAGCGGGACAAATATTATATTAAGACACACAAATGTTATTGGTAGAGATTGATATACAGATTTGATTCATTCTAACAGATGTTAATGTTACATCTACGAAAATATTAAGAGGCCATTGATTTAAAACTGGTTTTGCCTCCAGTCAGTTCTGTAGATACACGATAGCTCAAAATGACTATTATCAATATTTAATTAATTAAGTTCGATATTTTGAAATAATTTTGAGAATAAATAACAATGGTGATACGGAACTCATTTAACTAAAAAAGTCAATTTGGCCAAGTTTATCAGATAGGAGGTTTTGGCTGTAACCCCTCGATATGTGCTTACCAACACTTTTATCACTTTTAATACCAACTTGAATATAAAACATATGCTAAAACAAGAAAACAAGTGAGGAAACATAATTTTTTCAGCTTTTTTTTCGTAATTTGACCTTGAAATGACCGTGACCTTGACCTCAAAGTGGTCAGTCTTGTATGTCCATTTGATGTACATTATCAAATGAATAATATCCAAGTAAATATTTGTGACTACATACATAAATAAAAAAATTGCATGAGAACATAGAATTTTAAGTGTATGTGTAAATTATGGCGGCCATCTTGGACGCCATCTTGGATTTCCGTGTCCGCACCACGCGTTGACAATTTATGCCGGCAGTTCCATATAGTACAGACATAGGCGAACATTTTGGTATATAAGATTGCTTGTTCTACTTGAGTTGTCACCTCACCCCAAAAAATCACCAATTGTCACCCCACTATAAATATTGCTGAGATTTTCAGCACTTGTAGCTAAGATATATGGCATTACAATCCATTTCAAGTCATGACAATCTGATAAAACCCTTTACAGCCAGAATAAAACAATGATGTCATAAACAAGAGCAAATTTTATGCCCTATGTCCTTCTGGGTTGTTCAGATTGTTAATGCCGATGTATACCTATTCTTCGTATAAAGTTCGGGAACAAGTGGCCGTGCATATTATGGGGCCAAAAATAAAGAAAAACACAGATAAATATAAAGTTAAATTTAGATTCAGAAAAATGAATTTTATTCACTCTATCTCTATCCAGAATTACTTCCCCTTGACTGTAAAATTGGTAGTATTTTTCAGTAAATCTGAAACATTGCTATCAAGAGTTTTTGAAACTTCACGACCACTATGTTGCGGTGTGGTAAATCATCTGATTTTGTGTTTTTCGAATTTGTCGATTTATTGACTATACATAAAATAATAATTGCATCATCCATTTGTGTACAATCAATTCCTCTTACGTGTTTCGTTTTATCAATTTCATGGTTCAATGCACCATTGAAGCAAATTAAGATGGACAGAACATCGAGTTACAATTCCTGAGTAGCCAATAACACGCACACAAAATTCCGTTGAGAAATATTAATAAATAAAAAAGTTATCTGGATTTTCATTAGTGTTGCGTTTTCATAGCCGCTTAGTGTTGTACGATTTTAGTCAACTGTCAAAACTTCGTAATTTACCATGAAACCTTTGTTTATTATATCGTTATACCATTTTTCTCTTGTCATAAAATAATTTAAAACTATCTATTCAGCTTTGACATTTAATGTTTTAATTCCATTATACACACTAGTATATTGTAAGCGTAGTAACTGAGGCGCGTTCAACAAGGGGAGTACTCACTTTGACTTCGAGACCTCGCTTTCTGAACTAAGTAATGTGTAAACGTGTCATCACCTTGACGACATAGTCTATATTGCGCCCCGTATGTTCGACACTTAGATAATATTTTATGATTATCAATTTCAGTAAATAAATCATGTTTTTATACGAACGTCCGAATACGAAAATTGGACCCGAACTTCGGAACGGGATCCGAACGTTCGGATGTCCGGACTCAGGTTGACAACTCTAGAAACCATCAGATATATCCTGCACCCTGTCTTTCTGGCAGGCAGCATGCTTTATGGTCATACAGTCCCCTAATCCAGGTACATCATGAGCTTTACAGAAATATCAGATGATTTTAGGGTGATAACTCTGGCATATTTCGACACATAAATCTTTCTTGATTTTGGATCATTGCTTAGCCCACTGGGCATATGTGATTTGTCCAAGATAGCATGAGCTATTGTGATCTTTTGTTTTCTGTGCACTACTAGACAGTTTTAACACAAGTTATCATCATATATTGGACAATAACCTACCACAGCTTTCATTTCGTCGTCAGTTTTACACGGATCACAGATTGCTTCATCAGCATCACCAGATGCTTTACTGTACGAGTCCAGGAATGATCTCGACCTTTGTCCACCTTCAGCCATGTTGATTTCTTGTATGTATTACAGATATTATTTGGTTCATTAAGGTTAAAATTATTTCCCTGTAATACAAGAAAATGATAGTGTTAGTCAGAATAGTTCTTTGATCTAGCACAGAGAATTTGACCTGATCCTGACCTTTATGCATGACTACGTATATTACAAGGTTCTTTCATTGAATATCAATTTATCACATAAATACCATGATCTTCTGTGTGAGAACAAATGATTGAACAATAACAATAATATTGTATTGCCCCTTAAGTATAGGTTATAGATCATATATTAGAATTATAAACAAATGAGTGCAAGGGAGCGAAGCGACCGCTGCACTTATTTGTTTATAATTCTGTTATATGATCTATAACCGTCATATACTATCCGACCAACAATTTTTGACAGTTACGTCATTTTGTCAACAATCTATATATAATCAGGGTATATCCCCAACGGATTAATGATTTTATTAAATAGAAGTATGTCCTTATCCATTCTAATAGTCCAAACAAAACCTGGTCCTGTGGATGTGTTGACTGCTTCTCACACAGGCGGCGCAAGTTCAAAGCTTTTGGTAGACAAACTATATGAATGTCTTTTTTGTACAATATACGGGACACATATTTCATGATTTAATTCAATAACGAATTTGAAAATATTCTTTTGCCGTATGATTAATAAAAGCTCTTAAAAATCACATTATCTCTAAAACAGGTTTAGAACAGACGTTGCATTCTCATTATTCTTAAAAAGACGCACTACAATAATCTAAAACGCGTTCTTAGCCCTTCAAATTAGCCATCTTAAGTTTAGTGAAATAGTAAAGATATAATTCATTTTTCACACATAATTTGTATTCAATTGCAAAATAGTTACGAGCGGGAAAAAGTTACGTTGACGGGGTTCGAACTCGATACCTTTCAACTACTAATACTGCCCGTTATCCTCTCGACTACGATATCATATTGAGATTATAGGTAAAGAAATACAATGATATGATAATCTACATTTTTGTAGAACAATTAATAAAGTAAACATTGGGTTGTAAACACAATGTGACGTCACTGTCAGGTATCCCTGGTCGAATAGTATAGATGTACAACGACCTTCGAAATATGACCCTAGGACGAGTTCATTTGCTGAGGTTGAAACGATATTGGCCATTATTTTTCTGATATACAATGAATATATCTTATAAATTCACGTCATCTTTCAAGTTGACAGCGTGGCCTAGTGGTTAAGATGATCTATACTCTGAACAAGTCTCTACTCAGAACATTCTTTTTATATGGTCTGTGGGTTCGAGTCCGCTGCTAAACTCTTTTTTCACAAATTTTATTATCATAATACATATTTTTTTAGTTTTTTTTAATATATATTTATTACTTAGTGAATGATAAAATTATGTTTTTGGTTTAATACAAAGTTGCTTTGTTTCGTTTATTTTATGATTTTAGCCCGCCCTGGATATTGTATTTATTGCTCAGATGACAATCGGGTTGAATTACAAACTATTTTCATCATTAGTTTTGCTGGAATTTGAATTGGAATTACCACTCTAAGAATATGCTGTAGAAACGTCAACATTAATTAGCGTTTACTCTGGTAATACAAGGAGCACAGTTTGTGTGATTTCTGTTCAACAGTCTTGACGTGGGAATATTTTCAATGATTAAAATACAAAGGAAATAGATATATTTTAGAAATATTTAGAAAATAGCCATGCACGCGAATGTTTTAATTTAGCTAAATTAAAAAAATATTCAAAATGGGTGAGATTCGAACCCAAGAAAAAAATATATTTAGATTCATAAGCAGTAGCTTAGCCTATTGCGCCATGGAGGACGATGTATGCTTCAATTTCAAATAATATATTTCTATTACGAATACACCCCTTTTACCTGGATTATTTCATTATTAAAAGTACAGTTACGCCCGAACGATTGTGGTTTATCTATAGTTTATCCGGCACACATTCTTATGGCCTTTTCAATGCTTTTGTTTGCAAACAATAGCATGCCCATTCAGGCCAGAGTTGTTTTAATGTTTTGTTACTCTGACTTCCTTGAGCAAAAAGTCTGCAGGGGGAGGGGAAAATAAAACCTCATAAATGTAGCTACGAATTACTGTAGGTCACAGGTGGAGTATTTTTAGCTCACCTGTCACAAAGTGACAGAGTGAGCTTTTGTGATCACTCTTCGTCCGTCGTCCGTCGTCCGTCAACAATTGGCTTGTGTAGACACTATATATGGGTCACAATTTTAGCCTAATATTTATGAAACTTGGTCACAATGATCATCTCAACAAAATCTAGGCCAAGTTCAATATTGGGTCATTTGGGGTCAAAAACTAGGTCACAAGGTCAAATCATAGAAAAACCTTGTGTAGTCACTAGAGGTCACAATTTTTACTTAATCTGTATTAAACTCAGTCACAATGATCATTGCAACAAAATTTAGGTCAAGTTCGATTATGGGTCATCAGAGGTCAAAAACTAGGTCACAAGGTCAAATCATAGAAAAACATTTTGTAGTCACTAGAGGTCACAATTTTGACTTAATCTTTATGAAACTCAGTCACAGTGATTATCTCGATAAAATATAGGTCAAGTTCGATATTGGGTCATCCGGGGTCAAAAACTAGGTCACAAGGTCAAATCATAGAACAACCTTGTGTAGTCACTAGAGGTCACAATTTTGACTAAATCTTTATGACACTTGGTCTCAATGATCATCTTAACAAAATCTAGGTCAAGTTCGATTATGGGTCATCCGGGGTCAAAAACTAGGTCACTAGGTCAAATCATAGAAAAACCTTGTGTAGTCACTAGAGGTCACAATTTTGACTTAATCTTTATGAAACTCAGTCACAATGATCATCTCAACAAAATCTAGATCAAGTTCGATATTGGGTCATCCGGGGTCAAAAACTAGGTCACAAGGTCAAATCATAGAAAAACCTTGTGAAGTCACTAGAGGTCACAATTTTGACTTAATCTTTATGAAACCCAGTCACAATGATCATCTCGATAAAATATAGGTCTAGTTCGATATTGGGTCATCCGGGGTCAAAATCTAGGTCACAAGGTCAAATCATAGAAAAACCTTGTGTAGTAACTAGAGGTCACAATTTTGGTCTAATCTTTATGAAACTCTGTCACAATGATCATCTCAACAAAATGTAGGTCAATTTCGATATTTGGTCATCCGGGGTCAAAAACTAGGCCACAAGGTCAAATAATAGGAAAACTTTTTGTAGTCACTAGAGGTCACAATTTTGGCCTAATCTGTATGAAACTTGGTCACAATGATCATCTCAACATAATCTAGGTCAAGTTTGATATTGAGTCATCCGGGTCAAGAACTAGGTCACATGGTCAAATCATAGAAAAACCTTTTGTAGTTACTAGTGGTCACAATTTCGACCTTATCTTTATGAACTTGGTCACAATGATCATCTCAACAAAATCTAGGTCAATTTCGATATTGGTTTATCTGGGGTCAAAAACTAGGTCATTAGTTCAAATCATATAAAAACCTTGTGTTGTCACTAGAGGTCACAATATTGGCCTAATCTGTATGAAACTTGGTCACCATGATCATTTGAACAAAATCTAAATCAAGTTTGACAGGTGAGCGACCTAGGGCCCTTTGGGCCCTCTTGTTGTATAAAGTTACTTATTAGGTCAATGACGGTCCAGAAGAGTGATACTTTTGATGAAAACAACCAATTTATTTTAAGACTAGTACATTGCATAGGAAACTGTATCATTGATAAATAATTTGAAATAAAAATCTTCAGAAATTATGTTTCGATTGTTTACGATTTAAAAAAACAACAAATTGGAAGCATTTGTGAGAATGTCGAGAACTAGACTAATTCAATTATTCCATGCGGACAAGTCCTTGTCGCATTGCAATAGTTAATTTACCGAAGAAAACAGAAATATCCAAAATGTCAAGTTAAACGCAAGGCGAACAAGACTATTATCTAAATCAGCTGGGTACTGTTTTAACAAAGCACTTACGAAAATCTTAAAGTTACGTTCAAATTTCAAATCTTTATCATTCTTTTACAACTGCAAATTGGAGCCGGATATGGTTTGTAGGAGTTCATTAACTGAATCATTGTTAATAGTGCAGCTCCATTTACCACCCTATAAAACTGAAAACAAAATATAAAGACTTTAAAGGTGCTGCCTCACGTATTGGTGTATTGCAAAATTAAAATAAAATTGTCAAACAGTCCCGTAATTTTTGTATAGTTGCGTGGATATACCATAAACAACCACACTGACATTTAAAATAACTTGCTAAACATTGGCATTTTGTAGCTTTTTAGTATTTTTACATCCAAAATTCTATAGGGTATTAATACCCTATAGAATTAATACTACTATCACTTAAATTGCTTCAATTTTCTTTGCATTCGATGGAAACAAATTGCAAAACGAACCGAATACCTCACTGATGTTTACAAGTATAGTTTGCTGATGTTACAGTTTGATCATGTGTGAATTACAAAATTCACGAAGTATGTTGGAAGGAAACTAAACATTATTTTTAAAAGGAAAAATACAGAGTGCCCGATATAAAGAGTGGTATAAATTGCTTATTTGCCATAAAGCAACCGTCAGTGGCTTTCTATTACATAAATACTTGGTTAGGTAGGAAAATTACATAATACTCATGGTTATTGCTAAAAAATAACCACATTTATTTTAGCGAGATCTGTGCAATAGTAATAGGTCCCTTCTTAACTCATTTCTAACCGAACGTTTTGAGTCCAGCTGATCCGGTCAAAACAGAACTTTATTGCATTCGATGACGTCACTTCGTCTTTCCTGTATGTATCTCCAAGGGCAAAGTTTACAAAAATGAAAGGCCAAGTGTATCTGATTAAATCGTGGAAATCTTGCTTCCGAAGTTTATATGATTGGTATAAAACGCTACACGAAGGGTTGATGATCATACTGGTGAGATGTAGAGGGCTATTTCGTGGCGATTAAGATGATGTTGACAAAAGTTGAGAGGCGCTAGAGATTTGTTTTAAGCAGACTACAAAATCGGGTACTCATGTTTTATTTCAAGCTCTATCGATTGATTTAAATATTTATTGTATATAAATGTTGTGTGTGTATGGCAGTAAGTAATCGCCTACGTGTGGTATAAATACGTAGCATGCAGATGTCGACTCGGTTGGTTGTGCAGACCGTTTCCGGAACCGGGTTGAACTGAAAGATTTAAAGCACACGGCCAGTCATCAAGTTGCATACTGATATGCTATTTTGGTTGCATATCGTCCAAACTCAATACAGGCTATAGAGGAACTAGACCCTTGTTATTCTGAATCAAAGCACTGTAAGCAGTGGCTGTTTACTCGACATTCTGAATCAAAGCACTGTATGCGTTGAATGTTTGCTCGATATTCTGAATCAAAACACGGTAAGAAATGGTTGTTTGCTCGATATTCTGAATCAAAGCACTGTAAGCAGCGGCTTTTTGCTTGACATTCTGATCATTTAAATCAATGTAACTTGTAATCAATGTCTGCTTGCTCAACATTCTAAATCCAATCACTGTAAGCAATGATTGTTTTGGTCGAAATTTTGTATCACAGCACTGTAAGTAACGTTGTTTTCTCGACATCTTGAATCAAAGCGCTGTATGCTATGGCTGTTTGCTCGACATTCTGAATCAAAGCACTGTAAGTAGTGGGTGTGTACATATCGGCCATAGACCCACTAATAAATTCTGAATCAAAGCACTGTAAGCATTATATTATCGATGTACACACGGCAAG
Source organism: Spisula solida (assembly GCA_947247005.1). NCBI lineage: Eukaryota > Metazoa > Mollusca > Bivalvia > Venerida > Mactridae > Spisula > Spisula solida. Next base: position 15,819,551 of record OX365952.1, on the reverse strand, counting down.
TTCATAGAGCCTTTTTCATCTCTACTGTAAATCTTGTTTTGTTATCATCTTGTGTGCAGTGTATACTTGTATGCTTTGTACGACCCTTATTAATATATATATTAAACTAGAAAAAGGCCCTGGCCTTATTTATATTGTGCTATAGTTGGTATGTAGGGTCATTATAATACACACGCTTTTAAATATGAAAGTACAGTCAGGCTGTTATAAATATTAAAATTGCCTAGCTTTAGTGGGTATATTTGTGTTTATTGCATAGTTAATTTGTTATTGGTTCGGCTAAATTGTAGACTCTATCCTTTAGCATTATGGAACCCGAAATGCCCCCAAGCTACTGTATTTCAATTTGGTACAAGTACGTTGGTGGTGTTCAGTGTTCTTACTTTGGTTTTGAACGAGATAAATAGAGTTAGCTATATTTTCTTTAGTGTTGTTATGTGGCACTTGGCGGGTATTACCAATATGTCATTAGGTATTCAGTATATGCCCATCTAGTATATTTTAGTTCTAGATGACATAGTGTTTAATTGTAGTCAAATTATATAAGTATTGTAGATCTACACGGGTATTGACTCATACACTTTTGCCTACATGCGCAGGTCATGCGGCCAAATTTGAGGTATTGGCCTAGGGTAACAGTTGAGCTTGGTCGACTTGTAAGTCTAATATGTATTGCTCGAATTTGGGGGAAATTTTTTCAGGTAAAAATTTTGTGGCGGAAATTCTAGCTTCAGAGCTTTAAAACTAGAACACAGTAGTATCATATAGTTCAAGTATTACTCGTAATATCGACTGTTGATTAAATCAGTACTATATAGGTCTATTTTGTCGTACGTGTAAGTTAAGGCATCCCCTGTATTTATCGCACGTCAAAAAACTAAAGGGTCTTGAATCACTTGTATAACATTATGTTAGGCGTTCTTGAGCTACCCTTGTTCTTTGGCTAATACATCCTTGTTTTAGCATGGCAGTGATGCACGGTGATGCGGGTCAAGGCTGCTAACATGGCGGCGCTGCAAGGTAGTGCTGGTAATAAGTTGCACGGTAGTGCGGGTAATAACATGCCAGCACTACACAGTATTGCCTGGTCTGTACAACTCAAGCAGTAAAGCGGGGGAATGCTTTAACTTACTTAATGAATTGAACATTTACATTTTGATAGCTCTGAGGCTGGGGTTTCTTTTAGAGCCACGAGTCATGCCAAGACGCATGCATGGCGGTTAGTCTTAAGTAGCCGCCAAATACCTCCAAAAACTTAATTGACTCCTCAGTGCTTTCTTAGATGAACGCGATAGTGATTGTGATATGATCATACATATGGTATATTATTACTAGAAAAATCATGACTATAATAGCTTAAAGATCTAACTGTAGCCATTTAGGGTATCTCAGTAAATCTTAATTTTATTGTTCTTTGTGCGATCTGACTGCAGCCGCATGGTACCTCAGCAGATCTTACTTATTGAAATTTATCGAAACATGAAGTCGGTTTGTTTTCCTTTTGTATAGTTTTCCATGAGCGAGTCTTAAAATAAAATTTTTTTAGCCCGATCTGTGAGGCAGTCCCTTTAAATTTGATCATAACTTTGTTCGGCACATAACACAACCAAATAAATAGAAGACATTTTTTTTTAAACTGAATACTATTTATGTCTCATCATGACATTTGTTGTGATAAAGTTCATTATTATTTACAATTAAATAATTTGACAATTGTATGCAATTATATTTTTATTTTTAGCTCACCTGCCACAAAATGGCAAGGTGAGCTTTTGTGATTGTTTTTTGTCCTTCGTCCGTCCATCTGTTAGACAATTCACCGTTAACACTCTAGCACTTTCAATTTTGCTTTGATCTTCCCCAAACTTGGTCAGTAATTGTATCTCAATGAAATCTAGGTCAAGTTCGAAGTTGGGTGACATTTGGGGTAAAAAACTAGGTCAAAAGGTAAAATAATAGCAAAACCTTGTTAACACTCTGGAGGTCACATTCTTGCTTTGATCTTCACCAAACTAGGTCAGTAGTCGTATCTCAATGGCATCTAGGTCAAGTTTGAAGGTAGGGCTGCGTATCAGTTAGAATGATCGATACAATATTTGTATCGATAAAAAATGATCGATATTCGATATATCGTATGATATATTATTTTGGCAATAAAACATCTAAATACTGTAAATATGCATGTACATACTTACAAGATGTAGGGGTTTAACACAATTAAGCCAGGCCTGAGATGTAATAAACAACCTATTTGTAAATTTTTTAAATTGCGCAAGTGGTTTACATAGCAGATTCTTGTTTGAAAATAAGATTCACTCGGACATAAACTACTTCGACGACCTGACCATTTTGAGACGAAACAAATAGATGACGGAAAACTTGATTGAAAATTGGTATTTTATTGATTTACATGTATATTTTTGTTGATCGATTTTTTTACCGATACGGTCATGTTCGATGTATCGATCGAACACAAAATACGGGTATTCGATTTATATCGGAAACCGCGGTATGCAGCCCTATTATTTGGTAAAATAATAGAAAAACCTTGTGTAGTCACTAGAGGTCACAATTCTGGCTTAAACTTTATGAAGCTTCGTCACAATCTTCTCAACAAAATCTAGGTCTAGTTTGATATTGGGTCATCCTGGGTAAAAAAATAGGTCACAATGTCAAATAATAGAAAAACGATATGTAGACACATAAGAGGTCACAATTTTGGCTTAATCTTTATGAAACTTGTTCACATTCATTTTATCCACAAAATGTAAGTCAAGTTTGATATTGGGTCATCTGGGGTCAAAAACTAGGTCATTTGGTCAAATCATAGAAAAACCTTGTGTAGTCACTAGAGGTCATAATTTTGAGCTAATCTTATGAAACTTGGTCACAATGATCATCTCAACAAACTGTAGGCCAAGTTCGATATCAGGATGATTTGGGGTCAAACTAGGTCACAAGGTCAAATCATAGACAAACTTTGTGTAGTCACTAGAGGTCACAATTTTGACCTAATCTTTATGACACTTGGTCACAATGATCATCTTAACAAATCTAGGTCACGATCGATATTGGGTAATCCGGGTAAAAAACTAGGTCACAAGGTCAAATAATAGAAAAACCTTACATAGTCACTAGAGGTCACAATTTTGGCCTTATCTTTTTGAAACTTGGTCACAATAATCATCTTATATAAGCATGTTAAATATCTTAGTTAATATTTGATAATAATCAACCTCTTGTAGATTATCTGTGCTATACAGTCCAACTTGTACTAGCGACCACGCATATTTAGCGACCTTTGTCTTAAACGACCGGTTTCAAATCCTCCCGACCAAATTTGCTCTATTTGTCTATTGTATTAAGCGACTTTTGTCTTACGCGACTTTAAGCACCATAATTCATAGATAAAATTGCATTAAGCGACCAAAAAATTGTAAATCACTGGTTGTCTGTAGTGACAGGTTGTTAATTTATACCTGATACCTCATCATAAATCATTGTTTGTTCACACTTCAGAGTTTGTCTTTTGTTAATTGGGCCCCATTTAACACCATTGATAATCACAATTGTGTCTGTAGGGCATGTCATTCAGATGATTTTAATCCGATTACACACATTATTACGTTTTAATTGTTGAATCTTTTGCTGCAATCAGCTTGTTGTCTACGTTCATTTAGATTGGGCTAAACCCCGGTCTATTCCGCGTTTTTTTCTTCGAGTGCAAGCAAAACTGACTTACATTAATTGCATTGTGTAATATATCAGTAAGATTATCAAAATGATAAATTGAAATGCTTATGAAGACGATGCATACAAGTAAGAATCATCATAAAATTTATTTACACACTAATGTTTATCAATTGAAGTTCAAAAGTAATCAGACAGCCTAAAATCGGAGATTCGTTAATTACACTCAATGTTTCTTACATTTGTGTTAAACGACCATTCCGTTAAGCGACCATTTTCAGACCTTCCCCAGGGTGGTCGCTTAATACAAGTTTGACTGTATATTCTAATGAGCTTTGGTAGCTTAAACAGTATCTGTTGTACAAGAAGTACAAGAATTTCTATTTCAGGTATTTTACAATGAGTATAGTCGTCGATGTAGACGTCTCCGGTGCACTATGGGAACAGGAAGTATGTTTCTAAACACTTGAGTGGATCTTTGTTAAGACTGAGTAGATCTTTGTTAAGATTTTTAGTCTATATTTAAACCAATTATAGCTTTCTCATTGAGTTGGTTTTGATAATGGCTCTCCCATAATATGTGGAAACAAAAATAAATTATCTTTAGCTCTGGCCCTGATCTCCCAAAGCATCTCAATCTGAGCTAAATCTAATCTCAAATATTGTCATTTATCGATCGATCTTTACGTTAATTTCCATAGGAGGCTTAACTCGAAATTTGCATAACAAAAACAGATTATTACAGTAAAATTTCAAGAAATTAAACTTCAGATTTATCATGAATTCAGGGTCTGATTTGAGCAAAATCTCAATTTGTGCTGAGATTTCTACTTGATTTGCTTTAGGGGTGGTATTCACAAACCATCTAAAGGGAAACTTAAGATTTTCTTAAAATCTTATCATTTCCTTAAGTATATCAGCTGAGCAGGAAAATCAAGATTATCAATTGTTTACATAGTTAAGTAGCATTATGTAAAGAGCTATAGCCCGTTTGCAGCGAAAAAAATTGTCTAAATTTTGAATGGTTTAAAATCTATTCATCAGATGTTGATAAAAATTTACGTAGAATCATAATTACATTCTACCTTAACTCCCATTTTAAATTTCATAATTTTTAATTACTTATTAGTCCCCTACCGGTTTTTGACCGGAGGGGACTATAGGTTTGCCGTCCATCCATCAGTCAGTCAGTCAGTCAGTCAGTCAGTCAGTCAGTCAGTCAGTCAGTCAGTCAGTCAGTCAGTCAGTCAGTCAGTCAGTCAGTCAGTCAGTCAGTCAGTCAGTCAGTCAGTCAGTCAGTCAGTCAGTCAGTCAGTCAGTCAGTCAGTCAGTCAGTCAGTCAGTCAGTCAGTCAGTCAGTCAGTCAGTCAGTCAGTCAGTCAGTCCGTCCGTCCGTCCGTCCGTCCGTCCGTCCGTCCGTCAAAAATCTGGATCCTGACATAACTCAAACAGTTTCCAAGCTAGGTTGATGAAACTTGGTATGTGGATAGAGGGCAATAAGGGGATAATGCATGGCCAAAAATATTTTGATTCCGACTAAATGTGATTGCTATGGCAACAGAAACATTGAAAATGGCTTAAAACCGGTAGGGGACTTCTGTATTGCTTGCAATTCTTAATAACTTGTTTAAACAAGTTTATTCTTAATTGTATATTGATATTACTTGCATTTGAACACTTTAACGCAGGGAGGATATCTGGTATTCCATTGATGATTAACTGTCATTTTATTAACTGTTATAATCCGTGATCAGCGAGATTAACATTGCTGTGATGAAAGCGAAATTTATGAGGCCCATATAAGTCGATTTATTTAGGTATGTCGATTGTGTATATATATATTATGTATAAAACATGTAATATCACGGAAAAGCAGTGAAAACCAAACCCTTATTTACTAAGCTACATAAGCTATATATGCATATATACTTATACATGGACATACACGTATATAATAATGTTAAATTAAGAACTTAATAAAAGCATTGTAATGTTTATGTGCGCAATGACATGTAGTCTTATGACTGAATCAGTCCTAAATAATTGAGTAATATACATCTACTTAAACCTTTAGAATAAGTCTGAAATCGACATTCATGAACACGTTTGAAGAATGCCTAATATTAAGCAGTCAAAATTGTCAAAGACGCTGTAAAATCCGTGTTTTTATAGTTCCAGAAGGAGGCTGCTAGACACAAGCCATTTTTACGTTTAGACCCGAAAATATGAAACACATGGACAGTACAGATGGGCCTCGTATATGCTATATTAAATAGGTTACAAATACGTAAATCTACCGTTAGACGTGTCACGTGACCATAAAATTGGCTGTTGTGTGTATCGAGTCTTCTAACATGAAGTTTCATTGTAAACTACAAATATTTTACATAGAACTTATGAACAAAACTTTTTTCACACAAGTCCGATGTTGCTTAGATTTAATTGTATATTAGGTAGATACATTTCATTTACTCGTGCAAAATCTCATACTTGTAGGTGCAGTGAATGCTGAGAAATCTTTATTTTAGACGATTTTTATCGCCGCAAACAGACTATGCAGTTAATCGCAAAAAAACATAGGTTATTCTTCATTTCTTGGGAAATACGTGCAGCTCAAGGTTTTAACTTAAGTCAAAATATTTTTAAGTTTTTCCTTAAGATACTTTGTGCATACCAGCCCAGGGCCAGTTGTCTATCCAGGGTTAGTTGGCTTAATCCATCACACGCCTTGTTTTCCACTCATTACAGCTCAAAGGATTCTGAAATAAATTGAACATAAAAGTTCCCCTTGATTAGATCCAGATTGGTTCAAGGTCAAAGTTAAAGGTCAAACTTAATCTGACCGTGTTATGTGCCTGCTCTGTATCTCTTAAATGATTGAAAAGATTTTTAAATAACTTTACAAAAATGGTATATGAACCCTCACCAAGTGGTTGAGATTCGAAACCATGATCATTTGCTCAATTGATGCTGATATGGTCTTTGTCACTACTGTACTTTATGTAGTTTACTAAAATGTTCACCACAGAGAGATGATATTATGCAGAGTACATTTTTGACCCAGATTGGTTAAAGATCAAGGTCACAGTTCAGGATGAAACATGTTCTGATTGCATTGTTTGAATCAAGGTGGAGGTCATTGTTCCAATAATCAAAATGATCATGACTTCCAACAGGTTGAAGACTTTTGTTTTGCTAGCAATTCTTCAGTGACTTGTTAATCAATATTTGTTGTATTAAAATGCTTTGTTACATGTCAGTTTCAGACTGTTGCAGGCTGTCTAAACAATTTGGAAGTGGCATCTATACTACCAGTTTACATGTCATAGCAGAGAAAGATGTGGATTTACTTTCATCTCAGTTTGTAATCATCTGTTTAGGACATAAGGAATCAGGTAAATTTTTTCATGTTCTGATAATTTTACTCCCACTATTTTAGTAGGGGGGGGGGGGAGCTATATAGGAGTCACTTTGTTGGCCTGTCTGTCAGTTGGTCCATCAGTCTGTCCCAAAGTTTGTCCAGGCTGTATCTTTTGTATGCATTGAAGGATTTTTAAATAACTTGGTACATTTGTTCGCCTTGATGAGACGGTGTGTCATGAGACAGAATTATGTTGATATCTTGAAGGTCAAGGTCACACTTGAGTTTAAAAGGTTAAAAATGGCCATAAATAGCTTGTCCGGGCCATAACTATGCCTTAGATTTCATAATTACTTGGTACATTTGTTTGCCTTGATAAGACGGTGTGTCATGAGAAAGAATTACGTTGATATCTTCAAGGTGACACTTGAAGTTTATGAGGTCAAAATGGCAATAAATAACTTCTCCAGAGCATAACTAAGTCATTTATTGTTGGATCTGAAAATGATGTGGCACAAATGTTCACTACTACCAGACGGTGTCATGCGAAACAATTAAGTCAATATCTCATAGGTCAAGGTCGCACTTGGTGTTCAAAGGTAAAAAATAGCCATAATTCAGTTTGTCCTGAGCATGACTTAGTCATCTATTGTGGGATTTGAAAATAATTTGGCTCAAATGTTTACTACTACCGGACGATGTGTCATGCGAAACAATTTCGTCAATATCTAAAAGGTCAAGGTCACACAATCAGTTAATCTCAAGTTGGGTGGGAAACATTAAAACCAGAAATGACTCCGCCGAGAATCAAACCAGGGATATCTCGATTCACAGTTAAGAGTGTTATCCACTCAACCACCATTTCACCACAATTGACTTTGAGTGAGAAACTTTGTTTATTATTGATTACTACACTTGACCGATGTTCTAACTACACCGAATTTAAATTTGAATATCTCTGGAACCATTCCAGTAAATGACTTGATTTTTAGCTCCACTATTCGTAGAATAAGGGGAGCTATTGCAGTCACCCGAGCATCGGCATAACACTTTTGTTAAAGTTTAAGTACAGGTTTTTTAACCTCTTATATTCTCTAAGTCTTTTAAGATATTGCTTTCATACTTTGCATACTTGTTCACCATCATGACCCCAACCCATATGCAGGAGTAGGTAACTGTATCAGGCATTTTGTTGAAATTATGCCTTTTTTTCTACCTAGTGCAAATAGTGCAAATGTTAAAGTTTAGGTATAGGTTTTTTAACCTCTAATATCTTCATAGTGCATTGACATATTGCTTTTATACTTTGCATACTTGTTCACCATCATGACCCCAACCTATACACAGGGGTAGGTAACTCTATTAAGCATTTTGGTGAAGTTATGCCCCCTTTTTCAACTTAGTGCAAATGTTAAAGTTTAGGTACAGGTTTTTTTACCTCAAATATTTTCAAAGTGCATTCACATATTGCTTTGCATACTTGTTCTCCATCATGACCCCAACCCCTACACAGGGGTGGGTAACTCTATCAAGCGTTTTGTTGAAATTATGCCCCCTTTTGGACTTGGAAATGCAAATGTTAAAGTTTAGGTACAGGTTTTTTAACCTCTAATATCTTCAAAGTGCATTGACATATTGCTTTGATACTTTGCATACTTGTTCACCATCATGACCCAAACCCATACACAGGGGTAGGTAACTCTATTAAGCATTTTGGTGAAATTATGCCCCCTTTTTCAACTTAGTGCAAATGTTAAAGTTTAGGTACAGATTTTTTAACCTCTAATATCTTCAAAGTGCATTGACATATTGCTTTGATACTTTGCATACTTGTTCACCATCATGACCCCAACCCATACACAGGGGTAGGTAACTCTATTAAGCATTTTGGTGAAATTATGCCCCCTTTTGGACTTGGACATCTTAGTGCAAATGTTAAAGTTTAGGTACACATATTGCTTTGCATACTTGTTCTCCATCATGACCCCAACCCCTACACAGGGGTGGGTAACTCTATCAAGCATTTTGTTGAAATTATGCCCCCTTTTGGACTTGGAAATGCAAATGTTAAAGTTTAGGTACAGGTTTTTCACCTCTTATATGTTCAAAGTGCATTGATATGTTGCTTTGATACTTTGCATACTTGTTCACCATCATGATCCCAACCCCTACACTGGAGAAGATAATATTTAGCATTTTGTTGAACTTATGCCCCCTTTTGGACTAAAAATGCTTATTAGTCCCCTACCGGTTTTTGACCGGAGGGGACTATAGGTTTGCCCTCCGTCCGTCCGTCCGTCCGTCAGTCAGTCCGTCCGTCCGTCTGTCAAAAAATCTGGATCCTGACATAACTCAAACAGTTTCCAAGCTAGGTTCATGAAACTTGGTATGTGGATAGAGGGCAATAAGGGGATTATGAACGTCTAAACATATTTTGATTCTGACAAAAATTGTGGTTGCTATGGCAACAGAAACATTGAAAATGGCTTCAAACCGGTAGGGGACTTCTGTATTGCTTGCAATTCTCAATTACTTGTTTGTTTACCTTCATGACCAAGGGGACCTACACATGAGTAGGTAACGGTCCTGCATAATTTTTCCAAATTATCCCCCCTTTTCGACTTAGAAGCCCCAACCTCTACAAAGCAGAGGGTAATGCTGCTGTTATGAAGCATTTTGTTTTGAATATATAATAATTGTACTATCCTAGCATGGCGCTGCGAATAGTTGAGCGCGCTGTTCGTGGACAGCTCTTGTTTGGAATGGTGTCTAAATCTATACCTACTACGATTTTATGTTTTTACGAGTCAGTTGGTGGAATATTGTGCACGAGGCATGACGATACAATATATTCTTTTGTACGCCTGTTATGAACTTTTTGGCGGGAATTCGATTCCACGTTGTAAATCGCTTTTTAGTCGATCGTCCTTTTAGAAAAACATCACATGGCTAGCATGCCAATTGAAGAAAGGGCAAAGGTTATGGGTCGTTTATGTAGTTGTTTGATCTAACGAAGGATAAAACAAGGTGGACAACTTCTGTTACTTTTGGTTTCATTCACTACCTTAAAAACGATTTTAAATTGGTAGTTTCATGTTGATACAATAAAATAAGTAAAAAATGATGAACTGACAATGATATTGGTTGAATTTTAAACCCATATTCTAAAACCAAACTAAATAAGATTATCATTAGCCGGTATATCCCTCGTCAGTACGAGTCACTGCCATAACTACCCACTCCTCTGGCCAGGCCTCTCTTCAAATGACAAACAAACCTTAATATGTTTATCTAGAAGGAGTTACGACTATGAAGCGATCTTCAACGTTGAATGGGTTTCCCGCCAAACATTCAATGGCACTTGAACAAAAATCGATACTGTACCGCCATGCTTCGGTGCTCAATATTACACAGACTGTGTTGCAAACACATTCTACTATCAATTTATAACTTTTTTTCAAGAATTATTCTAATTAATACAATGCTTCCAGAGTTATTCACTTTTCAAGTCGGTGTAGTTAGAACATTGGACTAGTGTAGTATGATACATCTTACTCCTGTACTTAATTTTTTTCAGCTGCAGGACGATTCGTTTTTCTGAATGATGGAAACACATCCCATGATCAATGTCTTGTGTATTTCTATGATGAAATGAGGGTTTGGTTAAAGGAAGCTCTGAAATACCTATGTTCATTAAATGTATCTGACGTAGTAATCGATACGAGGGGTAAGATTATTATTTAATTATTTCCCTCCCACTTGAATATTGTGTACACTGTATTGTACTTTGTGCCCTAGAGAATACAAGACTGAACTGAAATTGTGCCTTATATCAGAGAACATCTAAACTTAATTTAAGTGATAAATTTATACAATATGAACTTTTTGAGATAAAAGGACATTGTAAGGTGTCTTTTAGCATTATAACACTTTCATTACATGTTTTAAATTAAGGCCAAAAGCATCTGAAAGACCACAACAAAAGTGGTCAACCGAAAACAACAACTATCAAATTGAACATTGATGAAAAGTAGGACATTTGTCTCAAAGCTGCAATATTGACCATTGGACAGTTAGCTGCTTGTATGTACATGCTCGAGTTTATCCCAAGTTCACTTCATTCGTAAGAAAATTCTTGAAGTTTACAATATTTGTACACACTGGTTACCATCATAACATCATATTTGTTTAAATGCCAAGAAAACATTCAAGTCATACCTCCAGTACTTTCAAGAGAAGTGTTCACCTGGTGAAACACACGCTCACTATCATTAACCAAGAATGAATCAGAAATACCATATTTGTGCTAATTGTAAAACACATGCAGTCAGTGATGAAAATGATACATATGTTACAAGAAGGTTCTAAAGAAATTTTGTGCAGGAAAAACTTCAGAAATAATTAATAAAACGTCGAAGTGTTAATGGAATAGACCTTTATGTACCTTTCTCATGAAAATGCTGCTCAGGGCTTCTACTGTAAAGTAAACACCCCTCACATCAAGAAATTGAAGATGGTCTGAACAAGATTCACACTGCATCTCGTTTAAACTACCATTTCTTCACCAAATGAAAACATATAGAAAACAGTTCAAAGAAGATGCAATGTGGTTCTCGTTCAGACCGACTTCAATCCCTTGGTATAAAATAGATAGTTAAATTTATTTTTTGGAAAACACTTTTTAATCATTGTAGATTTATATGTCGAACCTCTGTGGTCGATACTTGTATGTTTATAATGTTTACTTCAATTTTTTTCAGGAATTGAAGTGGACAGTCAACAATTTGTACTTGACATTATTCAAATATTGCAAGAATTTACGAAGGAATCAGACAAGAACATCTGTGCTGTTTATTTGCAAAATATTGTTGCTTTAGTTAAAGATAAGGAGATGCCTTCACTTACTAAGCATCTATGTCCTTCATCAGGCATCAAAGGTTTCGTTTCCTGTAAGTAACTTCTAATTTTGTTGTTGTTATATTTTTGGTTGTTGTTGTTGTATGGGTTGTTGTTGTTTTACACCAGATATATAATAGCAGTCATTTGACCTGATCAGTTTTCCTGGAATTGATATAACCTCTTAACTTACTTGATCTGCAAACAACTAGCATCTTCTCCAATTGAGGTCGTCATTACTATAGCCAATGTCATGGAATACCCTAGCAAACATAATATATGTGTGTCCCATGTTGGTTCTCATATGGGGTCCAATGTGGGAACTCTATATGTGTAGAAATGTCACTGAAAGAATTGTGTTTCGGTTTTAGCTGATGATGGCATTGAAAACAACACACATTTACTGTGTTCTAGTAGCTGTAAAATAAATGCTTTCTATTACATATGTTTTGTAGTTATTATTATTATTATACCATATTTATATAGCACTTTTATCATGTAATTACACGTTCAAAAGTGCTTTACAATCACATTTAAGACATGGTTAAAACAATTTTACATAGATATATGCATGCAAACATAACAACAAATGTATATATATATATATTAAAGTTTAAGGCTAAAATCCTCCCTCAAATACCCCCTAAAATGGGTGTTTCAAGAGCAGCGTCACATACCACTGCCACGAGAAACTAACTCCAAAGGAATAGTGATACTTCCTTTAAGGAGGCAGGAGACCCCCGATTTATTTACTACTGTACTAGTGTTTCAAGAACAGCGTCACATACCACTTAGTTGTGTCTTTTTTGCCTGTTAATTATGATATATTATTACTGTTATTACATTCTTGTTTTTTTTCAAGACATGTCTACCAAACCTGTTTGGCAATCGCATACTGTATCAAAGATTGATGTTGGCTTTACAATACTTGGCAAAACAGATTATGATACATCAGAAGTGAGAAGAAAGTTGAAAACCTTCTTGGATTTTGACAGTTTTCTGTATGTATTCATGAATATAAGCATCATTGCTTTGTTTATTTTATGCCCGTAGTAGAATAAAGTACCAGGAATCTTACCAGTACTTCGTACACAATATGCGTAAAGAAACGGGACATAGATTTCCATTTTATTCTTGCTACTTTGGGCCCTGCCAATAGGGCTTATCAGTTACATGGAAAAAGATGATATAATGATAATGCATATCAAATGCAACACATGAATATTTTGAACTTAAGTAGATGATTAAAAATAATATTCTTATATTTGCACAACGTTTTCTTAATCCTGTTGGTTCAGTAAATGTAAGGCGTACATGAATATCAAGTTTTTAACCCTCATTAAATTGTGAGTTGTATAAAACATGAACATAGCCGTAGTCAGGGAAGTACGAAATTGGAAAAAGGAATGGCTGTAACTCGATTCTGAATAAGGTACAATGTACAAAGATGTAGATTGTCTTCCTCCAAGTTTATTGTACTTGGAAATCTTGTTTCACAATCAACATTAAATAAATTAGTATTAGTATTCCTTTAAAAATTTCTGTTAATTATACCCCCGCACAACAAGTTGTAAGGGGGGTATACTGGATTCAGCTTGTCTGTCTGTCCGTCTGTCTGTCTGTCTGTCTGTCCGTCCGTCCGTCCGTCCGTCCGTCCGTCCGTCCGTCCGTAGACGCATTCTTATAGACGCAAATCCTCCTACAGTTTTGGCAGGATTTCGCTCAAACTTTCACGGATGAACAACCTCAACATATAGATGTGCATGAAGAAAGGAATTTGCACTGTGGTGCATTTTGGCAGAATTATGGCCCTTTGCCAGCAAGGGTATATTAGTCTGCCGAATGGTGACAGCTCTAGTTTAATTAGTACAAAAACTTAAGGACCTTGTAATATTTTACTGATGCAGAAATATTGGGTAAAATTATTTTTATTTTTCAAATTGGACTGGTTTGTCATTTGTATAGATTGGTGGACCAGGATGGGGACACAGATGTTGATGAGGTAGTGGATGTATTAGGGAATGATCAGTTTCCTGGTGATACCGTGTTGGCCAAAGAGGAAAACACAAATGACTTGCTACTGAATGAGGTAAGGGTTTTTGTCTCCAACATATAGTAGGGGAAACATACTGAATTTGTGCTGGATGGATGTCACAAAGTTTATCAGTGCTTGTTCTCCTTAAACATTGGTCCAATTTAAATGCAACTTCACACGAATGCTTGGTATGAAGCCTACTTGTGCTGGTTTTCAGGAATTTTAGGTTGGAAGATTTTTGTGTGAGTTATGGCCCTTTGTGGGAGACACATGCTTTGGTGTCGAAAACCCTTCTAGTTTATAAATCTACTACGTATGTTACGATACTTTATAATGCTGAATAGTCCTAAGACCCATACTGAATCAAGTGATAAAAAGGAAATACTTGAACTGTAGTAAGTGTTGCGCCATTCAAACATCTGCTTAATCAGTTTCTTATTATGCCCCCCCCTCATCTTTGATGAGGGGTATATTGCTTTGAACATGTCAGATCAGTCTGTTAGTCGTTCAGTTGGTAGACCAAATGGTTCTATTCAATCACTCAAGAACGCATTGCCATAGGATCTTCAAACTTTACATGGAGGTTGACCAACAGCAGTAAATTTTGAGGTTAGTAGGTCAAAGGTCAAGGTTGCTGTGACCTATAACATTAATGATCATTTGGCTGCAATGGGGGTATACTTGTTTTAAAATCATCTCTTGTTAGTGTTGTTCTAATTGACCTTGCTACAAATCTGACAAATGGCCATGCTTTGTTGTTTGTCTGATGTGTACAATTGAATCCATTGAATAAGGCAAGCATGTGCAATTTATCAAAATTAGATGCTGTCTTAGGTCAATTGAATTCTTGATTTTCATCTGCCATTAGGCCAATAACGGATTAATTTCAATTTCAGAGCTTTGATGAAATGGTGACAGCAGAACTGAATCCTGGTCTTGTAAAATTTCTGCAAAAATCAGCGTTATTTAAATCATGGCAAGATGATGTGAAGGACAAATTCAAAGTGACCTTGAAATATGAAGGTACTGCTATGGTTGTCTCTGGCAGTTTTGAAGCCATTCTGGAATTTGAGTCATTCCTTGAAGAACACTCTGTTGATAATGTTGATGATGAAAGTCACCTGGTAATCGAGGTAGAGCATCATAGTATTGTGGACCTAAAACCTGACATTGGTAATAAAGAGACTGATGAAAAAAGTTCAGATAATTCAGAAGAGGACATATATTATACATGTTCTGAACAAAACAGTGAGAAAAAGGACAGTCCAGAAGGTTGGACGAATGATTCCAGAACTGAATCAGAACCTGATTACTTTAGTGGTGATCTAGACAAGTCAATGGATGCAGCACACAAAGAACCCAATACTTGTGATGGATTTTATAAACCAGAAACTGACAACAATGTTACTGATACAAAATACAAGCACAGTCCAGAAAGTCTTACCCATGTTTCAAGAATTGAAATTGAAACTGACAAATCTATGGATAATGATTCGAAAAAGTTTCATAAAGTTTTGGATGGAGCTAAATCAATGCAATCAAATCTACTTGATTTTGTAGATATTGAGTCAGTTAAACCTGTTTCAAGCTTTAAGTTGCATGGGATTGAAGTGTGTTTGTTAAGTGGGAATTTGACCACATTGTGGGTAGATTGTATAGTAAATTCAGCTAATGAGCATTTGTCTGAGACATTTGGAATTTCTAAAGCATTGGCAAGAGCAGGAGGTCCAGTGTACAATGAAGCTATTAAAAATGCTAAGGGGGAATATGGTCCACTTACACCTGGAACCTGTATTGATACGGTATCTGGAGCACTTCCCTGTCATTGTGTGATACATGCAGTCGGACCAACTCCAGGATGGCCTGCTAAGAGTGAGCAGGAACGGCTTCAAGTTTTACAAGAGACTGTGGAGATGTGTTTGCGCATGGCTGATGGAAATAGATATGCGTCAGTTGCTATGCCAATAATAGGCTGTGGTAAGTTTACAAACTTTTATACATAGTGATTCAAATTTTTAGACTTTGTAACAGTGGCAGAGGGCTTATATAGACATTTCAGAACTGGGCTTGACCGTTTTCACTTTCAGGGCTTTTATTTCGTTTTATAATAAGGGCCGTTATAAGGCAACTTCTCGTGGAAAAAATCTTTAAAATCATGCAGTTTTCCCCAAACATTAAAGTTTACCTTCACAAAATCATTTCCCATGTTACCAAAATATCAATATTTTCCCCCTGTTGGATGCTTTTTAAATTGTATGACACTAATAACACACAAATACACATCTTTCTGTTGAAAAAGACTCCATTATATAAAGGACGAGAAAAACAATGTAATTTACTGTCTGTAATGACGTCATTATGAAAAAAGGTGAACTCTTTTGAACGTTACACTTCACTAGTTTAGTAGATCTATTAGAATATAATTACTTGTTTTATTAACCCGGATGCAAGCAAAGTCATGTGATAAATTGCTATCAGGGGTTCCATTTGAATCGGTAGTGTTTTTTTTTTAATTTCCAAAATCCACATTTTGACCCTCAGGATTTTGGTTTGAAGGGTCATTTTCTCTTATTATTCTCATGGTGTATTTTGTCTATAAAATGATAAAGTTAAGTTAAAAGTATCAAAAATGACCCTTAAGATTCAAAAGCTAGTGCAACCCCTGGTTCATTAATCAGTATCATCAGTACACGTTCCTAATGTTTGTATCCTTGTTGTTTACCCGTAGGTGCTGGGGGGATGTCGGAGAGTCATTGTGCTATTCAGTATTATCGAGCGCTTACAGCATTTTCAAGCAGCCAGACGATGAACCAGTATTTAAAGAAAGTTTACTTGGTGGAGATAGAGGGTCCACGTATCAGAAATATCGCAGCCGAGCTGGAACATTTGATGAGTCACTCAGCTGACAGATTACAAAGAAAGGAAACAACGAAAGTGAAAAATTCACAGCAGTTTGATTGTAAAATTTCAAATGTAAATGTGCTCCTACTGGAAACAGAGCATTTAATCAGTGTTAAAGCTGACGCCATACTTTGCATAGAAAACTTTGATTCAGTGGGTGACGGAGTTGTTTCAAATTTGTTGCTTAGAAACGGAGGACAGCAGTATGTGGAAAACACTTCTGCACTGAAAACAAAGTCGTATCGTGACAAATTAGTTAAGTACCAGTATCAGTCTGACCATTATGTGCATGAAGTTCCCTTGAAATCAAGCAAACTGGAGTACCAGTATGTACTACATTCTACTCTTCGTGAATCTTCGACAGATAAAAAGAAACCAGCTGTATCAACGATTGTCCAGGATGCTCTCCTAAAGGCGGCTGTTCTTAAATGTCAGTCAGTTTGTATACCAATAGTAGGAATGACAGGTGAGTTCTTATTGTTGCTGTAGGTTTTAATACTTTGATAGATTAATGTAACAGTTCTTGATTAGTTAATGCATATCCAAAATAACAGCAGACTTTGTATTGGCAATTATAAATAGAGCACTGGATTTGTAGATGATCTTGACTCAATCTAGCTACAGCCGTACTTCAGTTAGTTCTTGATGCCATAACTAAATGGTCTTTTGTTTACACTGAAGTCAACCTGTAAACCACCTACTTGTCTATGATAGCCTAGCGGTAGAGCGTTCGCTTAGAGTGTGGGAGGTCACAGGTTTGATCCCAGGCTGCGTCATATCAAAGATGAAATAAAAATGGTACCAGTAATTCCCTTGCTAGACGCTCCAGAGCACAAGGGAAACTGGCTTCTCTCCTATCATAATATATGGTGATGGATAACATCAGGAATGAGGTGTCGAGAGTGATTAATATAATTTGGAAAAACTTGTTTCACAATCGACCTAAAGTAAAACAATTGGTATATTAAACTAAATGTAATGCTTGCCATCGTCTAAAACCTTGGACAATATTGCAGTCTCTGTTTTTTTGCAGATAAAGGCAGCCCGGTGTCGAACAAACCAATGTGGGATGAAGTCATGAAAGGACTGTGTCAGTATGTTGCAGATCAGCGTTATTCGGCTCTCAAAGAAATCAAGATTGTCTGCCAAACACCAAATGTATTTGAGTATATGAAAGCTGAACTGTGTAAATTACAACAATTTGGAATGATTTCAAATGTTTAATGCAAGATTGGGAATGGATACACTTACTTTTCAGATTTTAATAATTCTAATGCCTACCCAACTGTCGTAGTTGGAATTACTTGCCCAAATTAACCTAGTCCTTTTCCATTGTATTAACATTATTTAACAGTTGATTTATTACCTACATTTAACTTTGGACTGTGCTTAGCGTACAGGATTACGAATATGAACGAGATGTACCATTAAGACTAGTTTAAGTGACCTGTAACGCATGACTTCCTTGTGGATATTGGGCATGAAGCTTTTAATATTTCCTCCTTGTGGACCAGGTTAATTTGTTCGGATGATAGAGTTCAAGAATGACAGCACAATTGAAGATCCAGATGTGATCCTGTGGCTGGACAGCTACATGAAATAGGCCCCAGTGATGATGTCTTTAGACAATGGGTTCCTGTCATGTCTTCCACACAGGGGTTTGAAACATAAACCAACAGTGATTAAAGTGTTTTCAAAAAAAAAAATAAGTAAAAAATTGTAGGTTTATGTGTCAAACCCCTGTGATCTTCCACAACGGGCTCCAGTCTTAATGTCACCCACATAACGGACAAATTGGCAGTGACTGTTTCTTGTGTAAGAGGAAGTTAGAACTGGCCGAGAATTAATTTTAGAAAACTATATATGAGCTGGTCTCCAGGAAAACCTGCTATTTTGACAAAACATTTGATTTTGAGTTTTTTTATTATCTAAAAGAGTAATCTTAATGATGCAAAATGCAAAAGAAATTTTGTTAATATCATGATTTTTAAGGAAGTTACAGCTGTTTAGTTGAGGCCCTATTCAGACCCTTTTTCGTGACGTTGCAAGCGTCATTCAAACGTTATTCAATGTCGTTGCAACAAGTACTTTATAAATACTGCATTTGATCTATTCTTGACGTAAACTGGTCAAAATGGTATCAAGTTTTAGAATGATGTTTTAAGTTTTAAAATATACATCCAAATTGTAATTGGTCACATTTAGAGAAAGTGGCAAGGTGAGCTTTTGTGATTGTTTTTTGTCCGTCGTCCGTCTGTATGTATGTCCGTCGTTAGACATTTGACCGTTAACACTCTAGCGCTTTCAATTTTGGTCAAAAACTTTTTAAGGTCAAAATGTCAAATAATAGGAAAACCTTGTTAACACTCTGGAGGCCACATTTTTGCTTTAATCTTCATCAAGTTTGGTAAACATGTTTATCTTGGTGAACTTAAGGTCAAGTTCGAAGTTGGATCATGTGGAATAAAAAACTAGGTTGATAGGTCAAATAATAGAAAAACCTTGTAAACACTCTGGAGGCCACATTTTTGCTTCAATCTTTAGAAGTTTAGTCCAAATGTGTATCTTGATGACCTTAAGGTCAAGTTCGAAGTTGGTTCATGTGGGGTCAAATAATAGAAGAACCTTGTTAACACTCTTGAGGCCATATTGTTTATATAATCTTAATGGAACTTATGGTCAAGTTCAAAGTTTGACCATGTTTAGCAGGTGAGCGCCCCAGGATCTATGATCCTCTTGTTTCTTATTTGAAAGCTTTTTTAAAAGCTTGTTACATGCAGTAATTACATAATGTCAATATAGCAGGTTTTCCTGGAGACTGGCTCATATATATATATATATATATGTATACTTGCTAATTGTGTTTATCTGTGTGTCAGTTCATACATTAGATGTGTTTTTTCCTCTTGGATTGTGCGTCACATATTGCTTTGTTTATTCAGGTTTAAATGCCTTTTCTCAACAATTTTTCAGTTCAATATAGCGACTGATTCACCTAACCAGTTTTCTTGGATTGTATCCTAACCAGTACTAATTTACCGTTCCACAAGCAACCCGCAAAATTTATTCTCCTCATGTATGTGGAGGAAAATAAACACTGTTATAAAATGTTACAGAAGTAACGGTATGGAAGATGTACTTATCATATTCCAGAGGGTTAAGTCAGGCGTTATCTGTGATAAACTGTCATATCCCCAGACACAAAGTATATGGGGGCTATATTGGAATCATGCTTGAAGTTGGTTGGTTTGTCTGTTGGTTGGTTGGTCGGTATGCGCATATTTGTCTGTAGCCATTGGTCAGATTTCAGCGAAACTTGGCATGACTGATCAGTACCAAGTCTAGTTGTGCATATTGTCAAGAGCACATTTGAGTCACTGTGTCATGCAGTATCTGGGGGTATTTATCACATTCAGTGATATTTCTTGTTATAAATACATTGTTATAATGCTGTTTTTATATTTCTATTCCTGTTACTGTAATGATCCTAATGTTAAGATTAGATGCATTTTGTTGATTTCTATGCCCCGCATCTACTGATGCAGGAGGCATATAGTGATTGTCCTGTCCGTATGTTTGTTTGTTTGTTTGCCCGCCCGTCCGGATATCAATATGTTAACCAAAACTTTCAACTTGAAACTGGAATATTTTTTAAGTCTATGAAGGCATTGCATTCAAACTTGGCATATTTGTTTACAATTTTACTTACAATGTCAAAGCCATCCAACATTTAACAGAATTATGGCCCTTGATTGACTTAGCAAGTTTTTATGGACCAGGCTTCCACTGGGACATAAGCGTTTATTGAAAGCAGTCTTGTTGTCCAGATTTTTATACATATTTCTAGATCTACTGTCATGTATATAATGTATGTTGTTGACTTAATAATGAATATGTACCTGTGTTTTATCATAGAATAAAGCACAGTCACGAGTATTGATGTGTAGTAATTAAATCACGAGTGTGTAGCAAGAGTGATTTAATGTATGCATCCGAAGTGACTGTGCTTTATTCTATGATAAAACACAGGTACATATTCATTATTTCGATTCCCACATAACCAATATTCTGTATTATAATTGCTGCTCATGCCTTGTTGTTTGATTTTAGAATTTTAATTGCCTTATTATGATGAAATATACGTTATATATTTATAGAAATATAAAATATTATTTATCACACACCTGTGTGATGCTTCTTTTGTGCCATAAAAATCATGTTACACGTAATATATAGTGCAGCGATTTTAGCGTGATCCTCGACCTTCTATGAGCATAATTTAACAGCTGTTATCTTGTCTATAATTATAAACCCGGTTGTATGTTTTCATAAGCGGGGAGTATCACAAAGACACTTGAGGTGAAATGCAAACAGAAATCTAAAGGACTGGTATTGCATGATCTGCTTGTTATACGCAAGAACTTTGTAATATAGTCATGCATAAAGGTTTGGATCAGGTCAATATCACCATACTTCACAATGACGTCAAATTATGTTTGTTGTGTAAAATCAAGCATTATGGCTCTTATGTCGTATTATATCCTCTATTATGTACTGGATTCAGTTTGTCTGTCCATCCGTACATCCATCCAACAATATATCAATTTGAAGATGCATTCTTGTGGACGAAACTTCTCTTACAGGTTTTGCAGGATTTCCCTCAAACCTTCACTAATGAACAACCTCAACATGTAAATGTGTATGAAGAAAAGAACTTGCACTGGGACTTTTTTGGTCAGAATTATGGCATTTTGGTGGGGAGTATGTTAGGCAGTAGCTTAGTTTTATCTTGATTATTAGTCCCTACAGTTTTCAACCAAAGGGGACTATAGGTTTGTCCTCCTTCAGTTTCTTCCAAGCAAGGTTTATGAAACTTGGTATGGCATATGAACCAATACCAAGATTTTACATGTTTAAATATTTTTTATATTCTGACAAAAATTGTGGTTGCTATGGTCTAAGATGAAAATAGTGAAAATATTAAGTGAAAGTATCGACCGTTCTGGTCAGCAGTAGGTCACAGGGTTGAAACTTGTTTTTTCAAGTGAAAACTGTTGAACGACATCTCCTAAACCACTGAACTGATATTGACCTAAGACTACAGGAATAATTACTTGGTAGTACTCTGCGGCACATGAATTTGTTGTTAAAGCCAAAGGTATTTTAATACTTTAAAAATGTTAAAGGTTTCTAGTGAGTGATGCAGGGCCTCTCATTAGTCCATCTTTTAATTCCATTTCTTGTCATATAATTTTGTTGTTATGGTGCATTTGTTTGTTTGTTTGTTGTTGATCAATAAAGATGAAATAAAGAACATGTATCCAGAAAACATGACTTGTTGTATTGTATTTGATATTTATTTATTTTTTTCAACCGGAGGGGACTATAGGTTTGCCCTCCGTCCGTCCGTCGATCAGGATCCTGACATTACTCAAGCAGTTTCCAAGCTAGGTTTATGAAACTTGGTATGTGGATAGGTGGCAATAAGGGGATTATGAACATTAAAAAATATTTTGATTCTGAAAAATAATGTGGTTGCTATGGAGACAGAAAGAGTGAAAATAGGTAAAAAATCTGGATCCTGCCATAACTCAAAGAGTTTTCAAGCTATGTTTATGAAACTGGGTATGTGCGTAGGTGCCAATAAGAAGATTATGCATATTTAAATATATTTTGATTCTGACAAAAATTATGGTTGCTATGGATACGGAAATACTTCAAATGTGGGATCCTGCCATAACTCAGTTTTCGAGCTGGGGCAATGCAATGTGGAAAGGAATCTAAATGAAGATTGTGTACACTTAAATATTTTTTTATTCTGACAAAAATTGTGGTTGCTATGGATACAGAATACAAAATAACTTCCCTTTAACTGGATCTTTGTATAAACCAAAAAGTATCAATTCTAGGTTTGCAATTTATGGTATATGTATAGAGATCAATGTTGAGATGACACCATTTAATTAATGCTTCACTTTGACAAAAATTGTGGTTGCCATGGCAACAGAAATATTGAAAATAATCTAAAGGTCATGGTTTCAAACAGGTAGGGGACTTCTGTATTGCTTGCAATTCTTAGTGACAGTTTTGCTGATTAAACTAACCAGTTTTCCTTAGCTATTCACTAACCACAAGGAATCAGCAACCTCTCCACAAGAGGGAAAAATTGTTGATGTCAAATTTTTATGGAAGGATATGACTTTCCACAACTGGTAAAAGAGCCCTAGTTCCATTATATGACATCCACTATGGTCATGTCAGGCTCCACATGTGGAGAAGTTGTAAGTTGCTTGTAGAGGAGAAAGTTGATAACTAATTCTTGGAAAAATGTTCAAGTCATCTCAGCTGGCCACATACCAAACTTGACCATCATCATGTATGTTTATACAGATTGGATCCAAATTATGATACTAACCAGTACTAACTTGCACTTTCAAAAGGAACCAGCAACTTATCTTCATTTGAAGGGAAATAAACATTGTTGCCAAATTTTCATGGAAGAGTATGACCTGCTGCAACCGGGAATCAAACCTAGATCACAAAATTACTAAAACAGTTACTAACCACTGGGGCACTACTGCATTAAGTGATAAACTAGGTGGTCATTGAGAAAAGAGGTAAAGTCGGGGAGCCATTAACAAAAGAGGTAAAGTAGGGGAGCCATTGAGAAAAGAGGTAAAGTCGGGGAGCCATTAACAAAAGAGGTAAAGTAGGGGAGCCATTAACAAAAGAGGTAAAGTAGGGGAGCCATTGAGAAAAGAGGTAAAGTAGGGGAGCCATTGAGAAAAGAGGTGAAGTAGGGGAGCCATTGAGAAAAGAGGTAAAGTAGGGGAGCCATTGAGAAAAGAGGTAAAGTAGGGGAGCCATTGAGAATAGAGATAAAGTAGGGGCCATGGAGTAAAGTGGCAAACTAGTTGGCTATATGAAGTAAATTGATAAAGTAGGGAGCCATCGAGTAAAGAGGAATAGTAGGGGAGCCATTGAGAATAGAGATAAAGTAGGGGCCATGGAGTAAAGTGGCAAACTAGGTGGCTATATGGAGTAAAGTGATAAAGTAGGGAGCCATTAAGAAAAGAGGAATAGTAGGGGAGCCATTAAGAAAAGAGGTAAAGTAGGGGAGCCTTTGAGAAAAGAGGTAAAGCAGAGAGCCATTGAGAAAAGAGGTAAAGTAGGGGAGCCATTGAGAAAAGAGGTAAAGCCGGGAGCCATTGAGAAAAGAGGTAAACTAGGTGGCCATGGAGTAAAGTGGTAAAGTAGGGAACTATTGAGAACAAAGATAAAGTAGGGCTAAGGAGTAAATTTGTGAACTAGGCAGTTACATGTATGGAGTAAAGTGGGAAACTAGGTGGCCATGTGGTAAATAGGTATCGATGGAGTAAAGTGGTGAAGTAGGTCAGGCTATAATTGGAGGAAAGGAGGAGGCTTTGCTGTGTAATGGCGTACATTATAGTCTATGGAGAGAGAGAAAATATTAACTGTCAATATACATTTACTGATGTCATTTATTCTATGCAACAAACAATGTATATTGTTGATATTTTATTTGATATTCTCCCAATAAATGTAGAAGTACTAATTAAAACATTTTCATAAATTATAAGATAAATTACTACTGTTTACAGGTTCACAGATAGTATCATTATTCACCTCAATCACAATAACAAAGATAAAAGCTGAGTCAGCTCAAGGAAAGCCACCAACATTTTACGTTAAAAATTCATGATATTTTTCGCTTTAATGCTTCGTTGAATGCTCTGTTTGGCATAAACAATTTATACCTGTAAAGACCACCTCGGTCTATCAAATTAATTTATACCTGTAAAGACCACCTCGGTCTATCAGGTTAATTTATACCTGTAAAGACCACCTCGGTCTATCAGGTTAATTTATACCTGTAAAGACCACCTCGGTCTATCAGGTTAGCCAAAATTTGCTCACATAACAAACCCGTTTTTTTTAACATAGCATTCAATGAATCACAGTTACAAAATGTGATGAAACGTTCCGTCACCTAGGGCTTCCTTGAACACACGCCAGATCTAAATAAAAATAAATTTAACAAGAGATATGTTTATCAAACATGCCCGCATGGCAGCCAAACAGTCATCAACAGTCAAGGTCCTGGAGACTGACCTTGCAACCTCAGAATCAGTAAGCTACATCTACTAACCATGCCCAACATGTATACCAAATTTTACCGTCCAATATTATTAAAGCTAAACATTCTTTAGTTATTGATTGAAAACAGGTGCAAAGAAACCTCTCCCCCACTTCCTCAAAGGGAAGGGGACATACCTGTAATAAATATAACATACATGTAACAACATTAAAAGAAATAACATCATAAATAACAAGAGACAGGCATCACACTCAACCACGGCGCGTTGTCAGAGAAATTAATTTTCTAATTCTTATAACAATATAGGCCCAATCAGTCCTAAGCGGGGTCTTCACATAAGCTGTCTATCATTACAATGTCTCATTCCTAAATAAAGTTTTGAGCAAAAACAGATTTTCAAATTTTAGTAACAACTTAAAAGTTTCAATCCAATATAGCATATCTTACCTAATGTATTGAGCAGAAAACTTATTTTCTATATTTAGCAACAGTAACCCAATAATGTCATTATCGAGAATATGTTTCATTTAGCACCATGCATTCAGACTGAAGACAATATGTCCATATATAGATCAGGCTCATCCCTAGAAATTTGTTCAGGTGAAAAGGGAGATACTGGGATTTGTGCTTAAGGAGATCCACAAGAAGGGCTTAATTGTTTTAGAAGAGACTAGGAATGTGTCCATAGGACACGGATGCCCCCACTTGCAATTTGACCAAGTCATCATAACTCAGCTAACACAGGCCCCAATTCCACGAAAAAACTTAAGTTATTGCTCAGCTGAGACTGCTATTTAGAATTGGTTATATGACTACAATTATAGTCTTGAGATGTAGATTGCTACCAGAAACTGTGTATTTATTGCTAAATAACGAGTTAATAGGTGATTTTCGTAAGAAATGCTCATGTAAATCCAACAGTAAGGAACTATAAAATACTTCGTATTTGAGCCTGTTATAATAGACTTAAGTTTTTACCTTAGACGTTTATAACTTTAAAGCACTATTTTCTGTAAAAATCGGACTTGTTTTGTATTGCTCTATTACATTTGCATCTAACTGTGATGTAACAATATATAAAAGTATACATAAACGTCATTTTCCCAACAAAATATGTTTTTTAAATAGCAGTCTCAGCTGAGCAATAACTTAAGTTTTTTCGTGGAATTGGGGCCTGGTCATATTCGAATTCAAATATTTTGGTGGGCAGATACTAGGGGTGACTATTGAGTCCATTTTTGACTATTGCAATACTATTGCTATTGCTGAAAATACTATTGCGATACTATTGTATTGCTGGAACCTATTGCGATACTATTGCAATAGTTATTGCCAAGATTTGAAAACCAGATATTTTAAAACTTGTAAATGCAAATTTGCACTGTGTTAGATTATCACTTTGTTGTACAACATACTTATCTACAACTTTGTGGAACTGATTTAAAATGAAGTTAACAGAAATATATTAATAAAATTAAACTTTTTATCATGTTCAATGGAAGAACGATTGCGATATTGGTCCTTTTTGGCTGTTTTGATGCGTGTGATTATCTAGAATTAGTTTTTTAAACGAGAACGGAAGTTGTTTTAATTTAATAATAAATTTTATTTTAACTATCGATAGTTGGGCTAACTATCGGCGATAGTAATTGGATCGAGACTTTTACTATCGATCCATACTATCGGGACTCTCAGTATCGCAATGCATCAATATTTCGATGTATCGGCCCACCCCTAGCAGATACACATACTGACATATATTGCTACAAAATTTGAAGACTGTAGCTCAAATACTTTTTTATTTGACAGATAAAACAAGCCAAATTTCATTATTTCAAGGGCCGTAACTCTGCTTATACTGGGATCCAAATAAAAATATATAGGTGCGCAACATCACATGTGGAATAACATTCCTATGAAGTTTGATTACTGCAGCACAATTTCTTTCGAAGTTACAGATGACATTAGCCAAATTTCATCATTCCAAGTGCAATAACTCCCCAAGTACTGGTTAGATCCAAATGAAAATATATAGGTGCACAAAAGCTCATGCTGACTAATATTCCTATGAAGTTTGAAGACTGTAGCACAATTACTTTTCGAGTAACGGACGACAAAACATTTTAGGACAGATTGACATGGGCAAATCTATAGGATTTAAGGTGCCCCGGGGAAGCTGATTATAGCTTTAAGGCGCTGGGGTACCCCATGGGGAAGGGCCTGTAAATGCTCAAATAAACCTAATGCCTGTTTACTCACACAAGTATGTAAAAGTTATGATATCAATAAAGTTCATAAGATATAGTAAATATTAACATAACAATAACGTAAAAATGATGTTTCTATATAGTTACACACATATTCCTGAATCAGACGGAAGTCAAGACATCCATAATTACCGAGTATTTACTGTAAAATCATTTAATTTTTGTGGGTATTATAAATTTTGCGGATTTTGGAAAAACAGATGATGCAGTGGTTTCTTAAACCTGTGGATTTAAAATATTGAAAGAATAAATTTTTGTTGATTATCTTTTAGCTTGATTATTTGTGGCGATTTAACAAACGAGTTCATCCGCAAAATTAGCGAAAATAAATCTGCGGAGAATATCAATAATTCTACAGTAGATGCTCAAATAAATCAAATTCCTATTTTACTTACACTTGTATGTAAATGTAACACATCTTAATTGTTTCTCTTCTCCGACGGATATATAGAACTACATGTAACGGCAAGCAAGAGTATATAAATTATTCGTCACTTTAACGCAACAATAATGTATCTCAATATACAGTACAACAACCTCTCCAGAGTAGCCCTTTGTAAAGCAACAATTTCTCTATAACAACACCATCAAAATTTCCCTAAACCTGTATTTACTGTAAATATAACCTCTGTAGTGCAACAACCTGTAAACAATAGCCAATATTTGTAGCTCGCAAAGAGTGTTGCTATACAGAGGTTGTACTGTATACTATATAGTGAGATACAAGTTCATACAACCTTGTTGCACCAAAGGGACATATTGCCATCAATGAAAATGCTTCACACTTCGATGATAAGAAGATTTCCTTTCGGCTGTGGTTTCTCCGCGGTAGAGGAACCAGCAGCACTATCATCACCTTCATCATCTTCAAGCCGGGAACCAAGACCACTCTTATAGTCCCTATCACGATCGGACTTTGACTTAGGACTGCCACCATGACTTCTACCGCTACCCCTATCACCACTCCGATCTCCATCAGAATTGTTTGTGCTTCTAGTCTTTTTAAATGAAGTATGGTAAGTTTCATGATTATGGTAACCACTGTCGCCATTATCTCCTCTATATGACCTTCCCATCGAACCTTCCGCATTGCCACGATCTCCAGAACTGGAGCCTTCACTATGTCGGCCATGTTTCTTCGGAGTACTTTGGTTACGGAAATTTCTCTTAGATGCAGTGTCATCAAACACTTCACACAGCACTCCATTCACAAGTTCATTATTGTTAGTTAGATGAATTTCTTGCAGTTGGTTATTCGTACATGTACTAATAACATTATCTAACGCTTTGACCAGTGCCTTTGCACATTTTGTTAAGCTTTCCCTGTTTGTTTGTATCTGCCCTAAAAAAAAGATTAATATATTCGGTCATACAGATATATTGAACCCAAAATATCGCAATAAATCAATACCTAGAGACGACCTTAAAAGACTCGTACAAATTTGAAATCTTCATCACAAGGCACTTCTTACGAACCTATTTTCATGAAAATCGGAACAGGTCAGGTTGAAACTGAAGTTGAAAAAGCTTCTTTTTCCGTATTAAAGTAAAGAGTAGTTTTCAGACAGCTTATTCTAGTTTTGTCAAAATATCGATTTTGTACTTACGACCTTTTCATTCTAAGCCAGGGAATTATGGCCAATTACTGGTATGTAACTTACACATGACTTCAAAGGAATTTATAGTCTATCTTCAAAAGAGCTAGGGTTATCTATCTTTAAAATATTTTAAGCAGTCTATCTTCAAGAGAATTAAAGTAGTCTATCATCAAAACAACTAAAATGGTCTATTTTCAAAAGAACTAAAGTGATCTATCTTCAAAAAGAACTTAAATGGTCAATCTTGAAAGGAACTAAAGCAGTCTATCTTCAAGAGAACTAAAGTGGTCTATCTTCAATACAGTCAACTCTTGTTATCTCGAAATCGCTTATATCAAATATTTCGTATGTCGAAGTTTTTTTCAAGTCACCATTTTTCTCCTTTGTCTATATGAAATCTCCAGACCTATCTCAAAGTTTCTGCTCGAAGTTTGCTCAAATTTTTCGTTATCTCGAATTTTTGGTTCCGATTAACTTATTTGCACTTTAAATCTATTGTTCATCTCGAAATACTAAATGTATGGACTGTTTATACATTTACTTTTATACGAATGGAATGTAATGATTATTCAATTGAAGTTTATATACTATATGTTGAAGTTGGAACAGTTAATGTTTTTTGTGATTAGCCTTGTGCATGAATATGGACTAGAGCACGACGTTGTGAAATAGTGCTATAATATTCGTGGAGTTGGGTTTAAAAAACGATAATAGAGAGAATTAAATGATATCGTAAGGATATATTCGTAAGGAGTAGAAGATATTCGTTGAAGATGAAGTGCCTCTGAGATTAAAGGAGGAAACTACCAAGATACAGATACAGATACTAGCTTCGAATGTTTTTCACACCTCGCCAGTATGAAATCATTGAATAAACTGTAATTTTATCACAAACTGTGGAGATGTTCAATAGATTCTGACATATTTAAGCACATTAGTACACTATCACAAAATGAGGGGATGTTCAATAGATTCTGACATATTTAAGCACATTAGTACACTATCACAAACTGAGGGGATGTTCAATAGATTCTGACATATTTAAGCACATTAGTACACTATCACAAACTGGGGGGATGTTCAATAGATTCTGACATATTTAAGCACATTAGTACACTATCACAAACTGAGGGGATGTTCAATAGATTCTGACATATTTAAGCACATTAGTACACTATCATAAATTGAGGGGATGTTCAATAGATTCTGACATATTTAAGCACATTAGTACACTATCACAAACTGAGGGGATGTTCAAAAGATTCTGACATATTTAAGCACATTAGTACACTAGTATCACAAACTGAGGGGATGTTCAATAGATTCTGACATATTTAAGCACATTAGTACACTATCACAAACTGAGGGGATGTTCAATAGATTCTGACATATTTAAGCACATTAGTACACTATCACAAACTGAGGGGATGTTCAATAGATTCTGACATATTTAAGCACATTAGTACACTATCACAAACTGAGGGGATGTTCAAAAGATTCTGACATATTTAAGCACATTAGTACACTATCACAAACTGAGGGGATGTTCAATAGATTCTGACATATTTAAGCACATTAGTACACTTTCACAAACTGAGGGGATGTTCAATAGATTCTGACATATTTAAGCACATTAGTAAACTATCACAAACTGAGGGGATGTTCAATAGATTCTGACATATTTAAGCACATTAGTAAACTATCACAAAGTGAGGGGATGTTCAATAGATTCTGACATATTTAAGCACATTAGTACACTATCACAAACTGAGGGGTGTTCAATAGATTCTGACATATTTAAGCACATTAGTACACTATCACTAACTGAGAAGATAAAAGTATCAAACAAGACATTAGAAGTTTTACCTGTTCCAAACATGGGTAGCACAATCTTCTTAAACTTCAAAATGGAGGCTTTCTGTAGAACAGTAAGTATTGCATCCTGATATGTTACCAGTTCCCTTTCATCTACGTATGTCATTCTGTCGGACACGATAAACATCACATTACCAACTCCAAGATCACCTCCTTTGCATGTATACACATCAGATAATTTGGCTGAACGTCTGCGTGAACTAACCATCTTCTCAAAACTACTTCGATATTCAGAACCGCCAGATTTCTTCAATGTGTCGGCAATGTAACCACGGCCTTGTAGCGCTAAATCGATGCCACATACAATAGCATCCATCCTCTTTGTCTTGTCGACCTCTCCCTTGAAAATTTTAACTGTTATCTTGTTACCAATTAAGTACACCTGTGCTTCACCACCCCAACTGAATGTTGCATTAGGTAACTTACTGAAAGTACACTTATCATTCACATCAGATT
This sequence comes from Spisula solida, assembly GCA_947247005.1. Classification (NCBI taxonomy): domain Eukaryota; kingdom Metazoa; phylum Mollusca; class Bivalvia; order Venerida; family Mactridae; genus Spisula; species Spisula solida. The sequence goes on along the minus strand of OX365952.1, from coordinate 15,788,353 downwards.
TGACCTTGACCTCTGACACGCCCCCACTGCTTGCATTTTGACCATGACCTCTTGATCTTCGACCTTGATGTGCATCAGACCTAGTGCCTCCATTGTAAGAGTAACCACCTTGAACATACGGATTGTCCTTTTTGTACTGTTCAAATGATTCCTTAGGCCTAACAGAATCTGGATTTCTTTTCCATTTTTCAAAAGAAGACTTTACAAGTTCTAAGATTTTTAAATCAATGTCAATGATATGTAGTGCCTCAGGGTTCGTGAACTTGCCTTTGGACTTCTTTGCAGCGTAACTAGTTGCAGCAGCCACATACATATCAGCACAAAGTTCCTTCGGTACACCAAATATACCTGTATAGATAACAATACAGAATCTATAGAAAATGGACTTTGATAAAGTACTGTTTAAGTGAGGTAAATTTGTAATAAGCCAATAAAACAACATTATATATTATAGAGCTCTTATCGATAGAAACAATATCGATGTATCAACAATATTTTTTAGTCGATTGATTATCGTTTCACATTTTGAAATATCGATTTACAGCCAATTTCAACAAAATATCTCATTCCTTACTTAAAATGGTGAAGGGAAACCATCAGACTGACCAATGGACAGATGGACTGACCAATGGACGGATGGACTGACCAATGGACGGACGAAGGACGGATGTTCTAACGAAACGGTATTTATGTGGCTACAATACGGAATGAAGGGTATTATGTGTCTAATTGTAGCCACATAAAAGAAAATTTTAGCCACATAAGAGACAATCCTACTTTCGTTTTCACTATTTTCAACTGGTTTGTCCATAGAAAGTAGCCACCTAAGTACCCGTTTGTGGGCGCAGACAGACAGACACACAGACCTACCGACAAGCTCACTTTTGTGGGTATAATACAAATAATACAAACCTGAACTGATGGCGGACATAGCAACGGTTCCATAGTTCCTTTTATGACATGTTAACAGGATATTCCATATACAGTCATACAATACCTCCAAACATTCCACCTTGTCCCTGAAACATGGTAGACATATCGCTGGCTAAGAATTAAAAGGTAGTAAGTACTACATACGACCTTATAAATCTGCATCTCAAGGCGCTTCATATGAGACCATTTTCATGAAAATCGGAAATGGTCATGTTGACTAAACTGAAGTTTTAAAAGCTTGTTTTTCCATAAGTAATCAAAGCACTGAAAGTATTGGTGTGTGGCGTACTGATGCCATTAAATACAATATCGAATCCAGGTTGTATCATAATTTTATGTCACAGTTCTGATAAGCCCACCCTTACTCAAACATTTGTGCTGCTAAAGACACCAAGAGAACCAGCAGTTACCTGGAACTATTGAGTTACTATGCTGAGCATCAATGAAGGGATATTTACAAATACCATTTTTAACGACTTGGAGAATTCGACCAGTGTCAAGATAAGTGACTGTTTATTCTCCGTATGACCACGCATGTTAATTAAATGTATATGACACTCTATATTAACGTATGTAAAAGGGGTAAACATGGCGTCGCTCACACATATCGATCGGCCGATTAATGCTTTAAAAACAAGTTTTACATTTTATAAAACCTTAAAGTATTAGCTTTTTAAACAAGCTTTAATGAACAAAATCGATCGAATATTAAATTAATAATTGATGATTTTCGTCCGTTGATTGAATTTTTATTTGGTATAAAACGGGATATTTTAAACTTAATTTTACGCGGAACGGATTCTTACTCGTCGCCGTGGATTTAATAATTAGGGTATCGTGTTGTCTAAAAGAGAGACATATATCTCTGCTTCATTACAAGCTTTAAATATTCAAAATAGGATAATAGATACGAAAATTATGAGGTCTTATATAAACAGGGTAGAAATTGACTAGTGCGTTTAACGCTTCCCGCGGTAACATTGTTAATCGGCCGATCAATATGTACGTAGAACTATTTCAGTTCCCCCCACCAGCTATATATAGCATCAATGTTTGTATACAACATAATTAGGTCATCGTCTGCAATGTGCAGCGGCGGAGTGATTTACATACGTTACAGTATACGATTGAAAACCGTGGGAACTATTTTAGATTCCCGCCACGAGTGAGAACATTCTTTGGTAGTAAAAATATAGTCTGTTGCGGAATGATTTGCTATAAATATCCTCTAAAAATAAAAGTCTGATATAATTGTTGGTCTTAATATAAGTAGATGTTGGTAATGTAAACAAATCAGGTCCAATGATACGTGTAACCTGTGTTGCATGCTTGTAATATTGTTCAAATCATAGAACTATTTATTTGCCGAGGCCTAATGCGTTAAATTGGTCGTAAGCTAAAAAGTGGTAATATCATTATGTGGCGTTTACGCCACACAAAAAGTAGTTTTCAGACGATTTTTTCACGTTTTCTCAAAATATTGATTTTGTACTTACAACCTTCTAATTCTAAGCGATATAAATTATACTAGGGTCAACAAAGGGTCAACAAATTTTCCATTTGAATATTTTACAAACTGAATAAGAAGGATTAATGGAATTTTCATAAACATAATTTTACATCTGAAATATTGTAAACAAATAAAAATTGCTTTAAATTGCTGATACGACCAATCTCACTTAAATCATATCATGCTTCCTAATTCAAGCCTCTGTAATAACAGATTTTTGAATCTTACACAATATGAGAAAAGAAAAGGGACAAAAAGTTCCCTGTTATTTGGGATATTTTGATACACAAGTGTGGTCTGGATATGATTTTGAACAGGCAGTTATAATACTTGAGATTTTTTTAAGAAAAAGGTTCCCAGTCATTCAGCCATGTTTCTGGAATAAAATTGAAACTTGAAAAAGCAAACAGTCAATGGATATACACCAATCTTTGCTACATACTGAAAAGGTATTAGTCACAAAAAATGGAAATTCCATGAAAACCAGATTTTCTATTTTTAGTAACAATAACCTTGACCCCACTGGCCCCACTTTCAGTCCCAAGCAACCTGGTTTCACTTAACTAAGACACCTACACAGCAATTTTCAGCATGATATCTCATTCCTATCTGATGGAATCAAATCAGAAACCAATTATGTACGGCCGCTCGCCCATCCACCGAAATCACCAATCATTTTTCAGTTGGAAAATTGGGTTGATAAATTATTAATTGGCTATCTTTTCAGAAATGTGCAGACAAGAAAAACATAGATGTAATTTCATTCTAATTTTGTTATGCTTATAACACCTTAAAATGCATGTTGTCTTATTAGCCTTTAAATTATTAAAACATATGGTTACAGTTTTTTGTCTATTTTTAGGGCCTAATACAAATGTATTAGCAGTTTCCCCTAGCAAAATAACTTCAATTTTTCCCAAAAATAATAGTTACATTTCCCCTTTTTGGTTCCTACTGCCATGTTTAAAAGCAATGCACCAATTATTATTATGCCTGCCCGGGGATACAGGAAATTTGACAGACAAATAATTTGATAACCTTATCGACTCCGAGTCCCGGGGAATAGACTTTGGTCCAGGAATTTCTACACCGTCTAAAATGTTCACAATCTCTCACTTAAAAATGGAAGATCTTTTAAGCTGCTATTAGAGAATATCATATTCTACTGAAATATACCGAAACGTGAAACAAGAGGGCCCTTTATGTCGCTCACCTGTTGTAGCAGTACATGCAAGACCTATGATTTGACCTAGTGACCTAGTTTTTTACCCGAGATGACCCAATATCGAACTTGACCTAGATTTTGTTGTGATGATCATTGTGACCAAGTTTCATAAAGATTGGGTCAAATTGTGACCTCTAGTGACTACACAAGGTTTTTCTATGATTTGACCTTGTGACCTACTTTTTGACCCCAAATGACCCAATATCGAACTTGACCTAGATTTTGTTGATATGATCATTGTGACCAAGTTTCATAATGATTAGGCCAAAATTATGACCTCTAATGTCTACACAAGCAAATTGTTGACGGACGACGGACGAAGAGTGATCACAAAAGCTCACTCTGTCACTCTGTGACAGGTGAGCTAAAAACTTAAGGATACATATAGTATCATGAGGTGAGTATATTGTTACATCCCTCATAATTTACGTACCTATAACTGTACCAGACCGGACCAACAGCATGAATGACACCCTTATACTGATTCTTCATTTTCCCAGCAGTAGTCACCATGTTCTCGCCAGGTATCAGGGATCCATGTTCATCTATATAATCCTTACTCTCGCAGTCCAGCTCGTATCCGGCAGCTTCAGCTATCACCCTAGCCACGCCTCCTCCATGCATTAAACTTTCATTGGCTGCATTAACAATTATATCCACTTTGACTCGTGTTATATTCGCCTTATAAATCTTTAAAGTAAATTCATTATCAATTTTAGCGGTAAAATTAAAATCTTCATCTCCAGAACTTGCACTGTAGGGGCTTGATCCCGACATTCTTTTGGTTTTGTCATAGCGTCGAGATGAGGAGGGTGAACCGGAGAAGCTTTTACTACCGTCAAACCGTCGAGATGACGAAGTATCGGTATCCTCAACCACGTCAGCTGAGCCCCTATGTCCACGACTACTGGGCTTTATTTGTCCAATTTCCACCTGAATTTAGTAAAATAAAATACAATTCTCACAACGCGCTTGATATCTGTAGAACACAAAATATTTATGACCAATGTAGTGGGTATGATGGCAAAAATGGGATACCACTCGTTTACATGTACACAAGTCGACTGTCAGTAATATTGCAATAAGTCATACCTGTTTAATTGTATAGTCTCACAACAAGTCATACAGTGACCGGATATCACGTATGCTTTTGCTCGCAATAAGTTACACAAGTTGAATGGTATAGTATCACAATAATTCATACAGTGATAAGGTTTATATGCTGTGATCAAGTGATATAAGCATATGACTTCTCTCTGACCCTAAACAGAAATTCCTGCACCAAAATTTACTCTCATAAAAGCTCCGCAAGTCGCATGTGTCGCCTGACGACATGCACATTTGTCATGGAAAACTATCCACTATTGGGCTACATATCGACTCACAAGAGTTCTCTAGTCATCTGAACTAAAAACGACAAAGTGATGAAGTGACACAGCAAGAAACATGCATACCTATCTTGGAGTCATTAATACTTATGGTGACAAAGTTATGCCACGGACAAGAAATGCTTATAAAATCAATCAAAGGGACAAAAATAAAAAATGGCACAAGGTAGAGTTACGATTCTTGTGTACTGCACTTGGACTTTTGGTAAGAAACATGCATACCAAATTTCAAGTCATTCAACCATTTGGTGACAAAGTTATCCGCCAGACAAGAAATGCTCAAATTAAACCAATCTAAGGGAAATAATTCAAAAACGATGCAAGGCAGAGTTATGGTTCTTGCGCACTGCACTTCGGCTTATTGCAAGAAACATGCATACCAAATCTTGAGTCATTTGAACTTAAGGTGACAAAGTTATGCTCTGGTCAAGAAATGCTCTAATAAAATCAATCAAAGGGAAATAATTCAAAAACTATGACAAGTAGAGTTATGGTTCTTGCGCACTGCACTTCGGCTTATTGTAAGAAACATGCATACCAAATCCTGAGTCATTTGAACTTAAGGTGACAAAGTTATGCTCCGGACAAGAAATGCTTTAATAAAATCAATCAAAGGGAAATAATTCAAAAACTATGACGGGTAGAGTTATTGTTCTTGCGCACTGCACTTCGGCTTAGTGTAAGAAACATGCATACCAAATATTGAGTCATTTGAACTTAAGGTGACAAAGTTATGCTCCGGACAAGAAATGCTCTAATATAATCAATCAAAGGGAAATAATTCAAAAACTATGACAAGTAGAGTTATGGTTCTTGCGCACTGCACTTCAGCTTAGTGTAAGAAACATGCATACCAAATATTGAGTCATTTGAACTTAAGATGACAAAGTTATGCTCCGGACAAGAAATGCTCTAATAAAATCAATTAAAGGGAAATAATTCAAAAACTATGACAGATAGAGTTATGGTTCTTGCGCACTGCACTTCAGCTTATTGTAAGAAACATGCATACCACATCTTGAGTCATTTGAACTTAAGGTCACAAAGTTATGCTCCGGACAAGCAATTTGTGACGCCGCAGCCGCCGCCGCCAAAGTAACACCTATATGTTGCCTTTTCAGGCTCAGGCGACACAAAAACTGTAGAATTTCGATGCCTCAAACACTTGCTTGAAAGACCATAGAAACCTCAAACGGGTTTTTCGGTTCCAACAAAATGATGATGTACTAGTATACTATAGAGCACATGCCTCAACCAGATAGATGGGTCCGAAGGCAGTTCAAGGCATCAAAGTTCTACTGTACAAATAAAATACACATCAACAGTGCTTGAAATAACGTAAACATTTCAGTTTTTTGGAGTAATACATGCATTTACCTTCAATCTATGAACAGTTTGCTTCATATCAGCAAAGTTTCTTCCAATAACAGTGACTTGGTCAGCCTCTGAGATAATTAAAATGTCAGGTCGTGTATTCTTCTTTATGAAATCTTTGACTTTCTTTGCTTTGTCACATGGAATTTCATCTACTACATCTTTATCCAAGCCACGTATATCTTCACACAAGTCAGAAATTGAGTCATCAACTTTCCTATCAGATTTATCAAATTCAAATGTGAGCTCTTCAATATCTCCATCTCCATCCTTTGGTTGCTTAGTGACCCTGACACCATTCATCTCAGCTATTCGCTTAAATTTGGTGCTGAAAAAATGCATGATCATCCCCACATCCTCTCGTTGAAATGCAACCCTCTTAGTGAGCATAAGAGCTAAAAGTAATAAAAAACACAATTATTCTGACCCTCAATCTTCTTACTTAGAAAAATTGTAGTCAAAACTCAATCTTAATGTAACTGCTGGTGTAAAATGTGCAACTAGACCGGGGCTCGAACCTGGGACCCTTAACTTACAAGGCGATTGCTCTACCGACTGAGCTAGCCGGCTGCCTACACAAGTTTCTGCCCTGTTAGTACTTAAATACTATACACACTACCGGTACTATATTAACGTAAGAGTTTGCTTCATTGCTTGTTAGTTCTCAACCAGTTTGACATCATCTATTTGTGATGGTTCTACAGTTAATCTCATAACAAACTTTTAGCCTGTCTAGTCCAAGTATTGTCCGAGATTTGTTGAGTTTCTGTCTCCTGTGTGTTACTGTAGATGCCAAAGTGAGAGCATTGTATGTTGTTACAGTGTTTTTAAGATTTAAAGGGTCCAAACAGGGGTCTTCATGGGTTTTCCTGTAGCTCCTGACAACAGACCCATTCCCAAAGCAAAAGGACCCATTCCCAACGGAAAGAGTCATCCATTATTCCCAATTTTATAAATATTAAAGTTACATATTTTTACATTGGCATTATTTAATGCTCACTCTCCTGCTATTTAATTGTTTTTCAACTATAAAAGGATAAAAAGGATACAACCACAATGTAAAGACCAAAACATAAGTTTGGATACAATATAGATGACATAGAATTAAGCTTATATCCTCTTTTCCTATGGTTTCAGCCACTTAAGAATAAAGATTCTAGTGTTTCTAAACAATATTGTTGCAAGCTTGAAAAATGTTTAGAACATTATAATTGGTCTTTAAGCTACACAAATCGACCAAAGTTTCTTGTCTGTGAAGTTTTTTTGTTAAAATATAGCTATTTGTATGACCCGGGGTGTGTTAGTCTTAATTTTATAGTGATTCTTATGGTTTCAGCCACCCAAGATGAATGTTTAAGAAATTATGTTTTTCGTAAGATTCAAAGTGAAAAATTTGTAGGTTAAATCAACATTTCAACTAATATTATACAAAAATTTATTTGTATCAAATGCCTTCACAGAGTGAAGCGCCCTGTTTTTTCAAATGGCCCGCTAAGAAAGTCGTGATTTTTCTTGTTTTGGCAACAAAATCACATAATATGGCTTAATTTTGTAAAAACCAGAGATGTTTGTAAAACACGTATGCCCCCATGGCAGCCCAATAGTCAGAAATGGTGAAGGTCACAGTGACCTTGACCTTTGACCTCAAAATCAATAGGGGTCATCTACCGCTGCTGTCCAACCTCCATGTAAAGTTTGAAGATCCTAGGTCAAAGCGTTCTAGAGTTATTGAACGGAAACCATTTAAAGAGTCAGAAATAGTAAAGGTCACAGTGACCTTTGACCTACTGACCTCAAAATCAATAGGGGTCATCTACTGTTATTGACCAACCTCCATGTAAGGTTTGAAGATCCTGGGTCAAAGCGTTCTAGAGTTATTGAACGAAAACCATTTAAATAATCAGAAATAGTAAAGGTCACAGTGACCTTGACCTTTGACCTACTGACCTCAAAATCAATAGGGGTCATCTATTGTTGCTGACCAACCTCCACGTTCTTGAGTTATTGAACGGAAACCATTTTATACGACCGACAGACAGATCAACAGACCGACCGACCGACCGACAGACATGTGCAAAGCAATATACCCCCTCATCAAAGATGGGGCGCATAATAAGTTTAAGAATGTTTTTAATAAGCGTATCCTAGTTTTTTCATGCAATCCACATAATGGAATAATATTTTCCACAGTTTGTGCTATATTTTTCAAAATAAGGGGGTGGCTGAAACCATAGGAAAGGATGAACCATAGGAAAGAAGGATACTAGGCATTGGAAAAATTTCCAATTCAGGATTGGGTCCTTTTCCCAAAAGAACCAGGAAAACCCCTGACCTTATAACAAAATGTATTGAGATTTTACTGCACAGCATCTGGTATTGGTATTTGATATGCCTCAGATTGAATGAAAGACAGCTCTATAAAATACCAGTATCTATGTAGTATGTATATATATGTACATGAAGTTCCAACAAACAAACCTTTGGTCCGCACATTTGCTCCATCCTCGTCAATCAACACTAAATTACCTCCAGTTGCCATCGTCACACAACACAGCGCACACCCAGCACCTCACGACATACATCACTGTAACAAAACAACATAATGTACAGGGGTTCAATATTGATATTACTTGACTTAAGGATAAGGACAACCAATCAGATCACGCAATATGAAACTCTGGGTCAGTAACATGCGATATGATTAGCTATCCTTATTCTCCAGTTAAATAAGATCAATATTGAAAACCACCCAGTTCAATTTCTCTTCATTCTATTTCTGGATACCATAAATAAATTTAACTATCATTTTTTTATACTGATGTCAAAATATTATGTTATGAAATCATCAAATGAAACAATCATCAAAGACCTTGGACTTACTTCACTCAATGACTTGTTACATGTAGTTCATTACTGTATCTTTTTCATAAGATAAGATAAGACTGATATATTTAGAGTGGACAAGATCGAAAATCAAACAAGTTATGGATGCCTTGACCTTCTCTTTACTACCTTAGTCGAAACAATTCACGCACTCAGTAGACAGGCTTGCTCTCTCCTAGTAGCAACCCCAGCTGATTTTTAAACTTGTCTTAATTCCAGATAAAACATGCCTGTTATGAAGAGCCCTTAATGAGTTTAGCAGAACACTTTTTCTTTTTAAAATATCTTAGTAAATAAAAAAGTTATGACCAGAATTTTGTCGCTCTATAAAATTCAGCGGAACGAGTCCTAGTGGCTGCATGCTTTTTAATTTCTGACTGTCCCGTCCAAGTGTGATACTGTGCGCGTCGACTTTGGTTTGACTACCGCACACAGTAAAACCGTGGCTGCACGAGTCTGAAATTAAACAGCAGCCACACAGGACAGCAAGCTTGTCTAAACAGACCTATAAATGGTCACAAAAAGGCCCTTAATTGACTGGTGGCTTACTCTTTTAGTAATTTTACCATCGATGATCTTATTCAAACATGATCTATATTATATCGAGACAAATAACATTTGTACCTAATACTGAACTTGGCCTCGATTCGTCATACTTAGAAGTAAAACGAAGCCATAAAAGGAAGCTTTATATATTCAAGTGCTTCCCATCCGACTACTAGTGCAGTTACTATTAACACATACAAGACCAATAAACGAGCGATTAGAGCATATTAAAACTTACATTTATCTACACAGTATTAAATGGTATTCCTTGTCAAGTACTGATAGATCCTTCGCAGACAAATCGTATGTAAATATAACTTTGTTTACTTTCGTTTTCACCAGGAAGTGGTTGCGTCAAAACCTTCAGTCGTGAAATCCTTCAGATTTCCGGTTCCAGCTGACAGATGTTACGTATGTACGTTTAAGCCATGAAATGCGATAGCCGTGAAAATTGTCAGGCAATATTAAATGTTATTTTTTATCATAAGCAAGTGCTAATATGTTACGTCTTCAGTCTTGGAGTGTGCAAGTACAAATGAAGATGAACAGCAACATTAAGATCAACAATTACCTAATAGTTGGGAGACCATCAGGACAAAAGTCGCTTATTTTTCATGGTCCATGGCATTTTTAGTAGAAGTGTTTCAATACGATATTTGAGTTGCCCAATACCAGTTGTCTATGGTATGGGCGGATGCCACGCGGAAAACCCTCTGTGAAGGTCATAAAAGAGGTCAAAGGTCAATAAAGTGCATATCAAACGTCAACTTGAAATTGCGCCATATCTTGGTCAATCCTACATGTATAATGGTCAAAATGAAGCTAATGAATTGGTCCTTAATTTGCATTTCATTTATGCAAATTATATCTTTTGCATACTCATAATTATTAATGAGGATGTCAAAAAATGGTAGATTTTCGCTAAAATTCTATTTGTATATTTGACAAATGTATGCCGCATATCTTCGTTATTTCTACTATTTAAAGAACTAAATTTTACCAACATCATGAGAAGACATAGCGCTTTCGTTATATGATTATTTTTATGGATAAATATGATTTAATTACCGAGAACAACCGCCAAAGGTGGGTGGGGTAAATTAAAATCAGAACGCAAAAATCGCAATAGGTACTGCCAAAATCAACATTAAACACCCATCAAACATATTCCTTATATCCAAATATGATTTGTGTGTGGATTTAGATTTTGATGTACTCATTTGCATAGTTATGAATATTGATAATCTATTGAACATGTGTGACAAATAGCGTTGAAATAAGGATCTATATCTGAGTGATAAACAAGTTTCTTCTAATCTTTTTTACAAAATGTAATACGTATGTTTCATTACACAATGTACATGCATGTTTTGTATGACCTTTCGAAGTTAGAACTGTATGATTTATTCTTATAATTATCGTAACCACAGTTACTACCATTATTACAATTACACCAATTCCAATCAAAGAAAACATATTGTCGTCAACGTAAAATGTCGCCTGGTATATTAACATTAACCACTCAATTAATAGGTTGGTATTTGTTTACAAACTAACGTGTATACTTTTTTCATTCAGTTACCTGTATAGATTCGTATTGGAGAACAAAAAAAACGCTGTTCTTAGCCAATTGCCGTTCATTTCCTTCGTACGTCACTGTCACATATCCTAACTGGACAACACACTTGGTCAACTTTAAATAAATTCCGTAATTTAATGAATTCACAAAACATTACAACCATAAAGAAATTAGCAACATATGTTTATTCAGCTACCAAAATAAGGAATACATATTTATCCCAACTTGACTAAATTTATATTTTCATACAAAATTGTTTCTACCTTATTAATGTATTATTGTATCAATGTTGATACTAGTACGAGTATATGTATAATTGTCTTATAAGTACCATGTATATTTTTCATTTTCACTTACTTACATGTATATTATAACTTATACTTTTCTACCGCCAATTTTGATTTGTATATATGTTTACTTGGCGATGGACTTTGTTGTTTATGCGGCATGCCAATAAATAATTTGACTTGACTTGACTTGACTATACATTGTATTTTCATAATGTTTAGAAAGCCTTAGTTAATACAGTTTGTTGCTATTTTAACCAGTGGCAGTGTGGAGTAAGTAATGATAATTAGGACGGTATTGAATAAACAAATAGGTAATTACCTTTTCGAAAGGTTCTATTGTCACTATACCAATCATAAGATCATCAATAAAGACAAACACAAGAAGCAAACAAAAAAAATCCACCCGATTCGTCGAATGAAGCCTGGTCCAGATATACCCCAGCCACAATCAAACGATTACGTTGTGCTAATGAGTAAACCCAAAGTCGATATTGCTAGGTTCTTTTCCTTTAGTTTGCGAACAAGGTCAGAGACGTTGCTTCTGAGAGAACGAGCTGGTTGTATGAGAAATACCAGAATGTACACATAGACCACGAAAAGACGCGAAATATGCCAACTGTCATCAAAAGATACGAGGGTCATTCTCATTATTTGGGTGCTACAAGCGAAGGATACTTTACTTACTTATCATAGAGATCTCTTCATTGCTTCCGCTTTTCCTCAGGGTCACACTCTATTGTTCTTCACCAGGCGGTTTTCAGTCTTGTTGGTCTCTTAATGCCACGAGATATCACTTCAGACGCTTGAAGCCTATGTCCCACTGATCATATCTTTGTCTATGTGGAGATTCGGAAGGCATCGGAAACAGGTTCCTCGTGGTCTAGGGGAAGTATTGGGGAGATCTTTTGAGGCATCATGAGGAATCGTGATAAATCAAGGGATATCGGGACGCATTGCAGAAATGTGTTCCCGACGTTATGTGACAGTTTTCGGGAATGTACTCCCGATAGGTTTAAGAGCTTGGAAGTCGTCTATGATCCCATGTGTCTCAGGGAAGGTCCCCTTTGTGGGAGGCTTGAGACATATTGTGGTACGTACGTCGTGAAAATTCAATGCATGCATATCTCTACCCGATGTATTCGTGTTGTCATGTCGGGAATATCCAGGGAAGGCATCCCCGAAGCGCACCAGAGCATCGGGAATACCAGTAATAGGAGATTCTTCCGCGAAAACAAATCCGGTAGGCATCCCAGAGGGTACTTGATACAAGTTTCACAAACCTAAGGTGGATATTTAACTGTTTGGAGAATGTTCGGTGCTATGTGGGGACACATTCGCGGTCTCGGGATTGCATTTCTGAAGGAAGCCTGGAGGCATTACTCCCGATGGAAATTAAGAGCTTTGGGAGGTGTCGGAATCAGGTTCTGTAAGAGGATCGGGAGTATCGAGAGACATTGGGAAAACAAATGTGTAATTCCTCATCGCTGATGAATTTTTATCGTGGTACCTTGGCATGGCCCCGACATGCATTCTTGCGAATTATCCCAGCCACAGGAAGTCTACGTCTGATAATAGTTGAATGATACAGGTAGAATTGGTCAAGATCTAATATGTTAAAAAATGCGGGCCGCACTATTCTTCAGAGTTGTCGTTGGCAGCCATTGTGAAAACTTGACACGGTTCATAATTGTCTTCATGTTAGCTTTGGAGACTCCAATGTATTCGCTTCCGCAGAGATTTATAGATTCGCATCTTAGTTTTTCGGTTGTACTGTTTAGATTTTTCAAATTTGACGTGGTCTATATAATGCTGATCAACGTAAGTTCACTACATGTGTATGTCTTTCGTGCTGAGAAGTAAACCTAAGTGTATAATGTTGTCAACCTTATTAATGTCTTCAAGAAATGGTCTGAAGCATGCCTTGTATCTCTTTGGTGTTGATTTGTAGTCAACCCTAGTTTGCATACTTGCTAGAGAAGAGTATGAAGGCTATTAACAATAATTATCGGATGTCATGCTACAAATGTACTCTTTATATAGAATCACCATCTGGGACATCTAAATTTTCAAGTATTGATGATTGCTGTGGCCTCAAAGAAAACCAAATTGTATACGAGTACTAGTAATAATTCTCAAAACATGTCCCAAAACGTCCACCGTATCATTGTGGGGCTTGAAAAATGCTTCCGCCAAGAAGTTAAAAAAGAAGTTAATTAACCAATTTTCGAGGGCTGCTTTCATCAGTTCAGCCGTTCAACCACCTCTTGACATTCTAACTTTCCCTGGTCATTGGTCTACCTAATGAAACAAGCGTTCGAGTCTCCATTTGGAGACGATTTCTCTCCTGGTGTGTGTGCCGAAAACATCGTTCTGCGGTATCCAGGACCATCTAACATGTAAAGACACCACCCTCACAGGTACCAATTCACACCTTGGTCGAGTTGAGCATGTGGGTTATTCCTGCTCAGAGAAATTGAGCAGTGGTCAAGACCCAAGACCTCTCGATCCCGAATCGCGTGCCCTACCTCGAGGTCTCAGCTCCCCAGTTATGTTAAGTGATGCGCTCGAACCGTAAATCGCAAGTCTGGTACTTGTATACGGATACGAGCCGATGTATCCATAACGGATGCAGAAAATCAAGACATTACTGAGGTATTAGCAATCGTCTACAAACGCCTACTTATTCTGCCGACTGCTTGCATGTTTGTAAATTCACGTGAAAATACATCCACCGCAAATGTTCACTACCAATGTCAAACTAAACAGCGAAATTGTTACTTATTTGTACATACACTATTATTTTATGATTGATTTATAGCGTTATCTATACAGATTCACAGTTTTAAACTGCCAAGAACTTAAGGGGGTATATGCACCTTGCGTTTAATGATCAAAGGTCCCATGGAAGGGCATAGGTACCCACTGTTTCTCAGTGTTCAAGATGTTATAACACGAAAACATGCATTAACTCTATATTCTACGAAGGCAGATCTTTGACCAGAATCGAAGTGTGCCAAAGAGTGGGGCTTCAGCAACTGGCCCCGTGTTCACAAAGAATTGGTTATCAGGATCAGGCTCAAGATCCATTTTATTTTATTTCAAATACAGAAAATATGTTGAAAGAAAGATTATTTCTTTTAAGCAGAGGAAACAATATTGGTATCTCCTTAGATTTTAAAGAAAAATAAATCAGTTTAACTGCATAGTTATAGAAATATTGTGATTAATAAATTGAAGCTGGATTTTCGAGCATGATCCTGAATGTCTCAGATCAGTTTTGGTCTAAAGTACAATTAATCTCTTTTTATAGGAAAGTAAAAGTTTTTAACGGTCATAATCTGTTATCTAGAAACTGTGTTAATATTCTGTAACTGCTTAGGAACATATAATTTCATAAGTGTACATATTATTTGAAAGCAATAGCAAAAACAGAATTGATCTTGCGCATGGTCCTGATAACCAATTCTTTGTGAACACGGGGCCTGGTGCTGGCAGGGTGTCCGACTGTCTGATTGTTCGTGGACTATAAAAAAAGCTGATTTGATCTGGTCACGTTTGATGGTTGGTAAAGTTGAAATTAAATGTGGTGTTTTGATATTGTCATGGAAGTTGTTTGTCTTAGGTATTGTTCGGCTGATATGTCGATGAGTTTTTGATGGAGCTTGTACAACATGTATAGTATAGGCATACATGTAGTGAATTGTAGTTTGGTTCATATGGTTTCTTAGAACTCCCATCCCAATTCATCTAACATGAAAGTCACTCTAGCATATGAAAGTCACGCTAAGTAGGCCTACTGGTTTTGAGATAGACGTTGGGTGCAAATCTTGCTGCTCGCCGTTGTACCATATCGATTTGGCGTTGTTGTTTGTTTTGGTAAGGGTGCCATAGTATAGGCTTACTGTATTTACAGCAGTACATGTACATATAATATAGGTTTAATCTTGTCATGGTGATGTTGGCATTTTGTTTTACTCCCACCAGCACCACATATCTTGTTTTATTACGTTTTTATAGCGAACTTATACTGCCCGGGTCTGCAGATGTGTTTATGCAGCTACGACCACAGCACATGCCCAGGTTAACTGAACGTGCACTTGATTTTTTGCACATGATGAACCAGATCTTTGACAGCTTTTGTCGGATTTAGATCGCATTTACTGGCGTTTTCAGGCACATGACCACGCTGTTCAAAACCACGCACGTTAATTAAACTCACCTTGGAGACCTGCTGCGGATATGGGTACGGTCCGGCACGAGATTCACACATTAACGTGCGTGTCAAAACTCACTGCAAAAATATGGCACATGTCTATATAAATGTATGTACATGTACATGTATGGTTAACGGATTTAAAAACGCGACACTTGGGTTTATTGGCATATTTTAGGAAAACATGTTTTCATATAAATGTATTTGTATATTCGTAAAGGCTAATTCAATGTCGTCATTTTGATACCAAACTTAATCAAATCCAACGAGTATTAATTAAATTATCGCCCGAAAAAGACATTCATCCGCAAAACAAAAGTAACATGTTTATTGGCGCATTGGTTGTATACACATTCTAAACTAAATTGAATTATGATAGATGACATATCCAAATTTCATTTAAAATGTGTCTATGACACGGAAACATTGTCGCAGGAACATACACCGGGGTCTCATAATCCTGCAAATAAATATTTTTATGGTCAAGGGGAGGTAACCATGTAAGGAATTTTGGTCATAATGCGACTTTTGTTTTCTGGATCGACGTATTGATTGTACTATATATTTATTAATACTGGTCTCATTGAATTGTCTGCTATAAAACAACATACCCGAGTGTCGCGTTTTTAAATCCATTTAGTATAGTTACCATAGTTTGCATCGAGCTCTCGATATGAAATTTGAAAAAAATGACCGTAATTATTAATTTATAAGCATTGTTCTGAATTAAAATGAGCATAATTAAAAGGCAGTGGCTAGTCGTCCGGCACCGGACGACTAGACAGCGAAATTAGTCGTCCGGCGCCGGACGACTAGACAGCGAAATTAGTTGTCCGTCAAAGGACGACAAGCAAACGCTACGTGCATTGGCTAGAGAACCGTCATTCTATTTCTATGCATTGGGCATTTACCTTATAATAAAAGCTATAATTATCTACGAATATAGGCAAGACATGTCAATGCCTTATCTGCAGCAATTTCATTTTTTCAACATGAAGTAAAATACTTTCACAATCCTCATAATACTGTAATTGAAACATTCTTTGTTCCCTTACTACTTCTAGCTCTATTTCTAATACCATTTCTAATACACAGCTGCACCATTGCTATTTGTCGCGCTTTATAAAACCCGACAGCGATTTCTGCATTCATTAGTACCAGTTTATACCATTCCAATATGGCGGACAATATACGGAGATACACGGGCGATCACTAAATGGTTGCAGATAAGGCATTGACATGTCTTGCTTATATTCGTAGTTTATTATAGCCTTTATCATAAGGTAGATGCCTAATGCGTAGAAATAGAATGACGGTTCTCTAGCCAATGCACGTAGCGTTTGCTAGTCGTCCTTTGACGGACGACTAATTTCGCTGTGCGCCGGACGACTAGCCACTGCCTAATTAAAAACGCTAAAAATTGCTTTAAACATTGGCTCTGGATACGACCCAGGTTAAATTATTAAATTAATGCAGTAGATTCATAGGAGCAAAATTGTTGCAAGCATGTTGATCTAATTAATGTTGCAAGCAAATTAACAAAGATTTAGAAATAATTTACATAATTCAATAACTAAATAACCAAACCAAACGTGACACGGAAACAAACAGAGGAAACGTGATCAGTAAATGGCGGGAGAAAACGTCATACGACAGGAAAAATCCATGACTCATAATTAATCTAAAAATAGACTGCAGAGAAGAGTTCATCCAATCATTGTTTGGTACGTACACTATAGTTTATTTATTTTTCTATTCTTTCTTTTATGGTTAATGAAGTTATACAATCAGCAAATTATACAGTAAAATAATGAGTCAAATCCTTCAGATTCTTATTTTGAAAGTATATTGACATGTCCCTGTGGTACCTTCAAGAAATTCCATGGGAAAACCGAAAATGTAAAAGACAATTTAGTGTATGTAATTGAAGATTGAAGAAAGTTGTTTTATTGAATCGGATGCACATTTCAAGGACTGATTTAAGGTTATATTTTTTGTCCAGTCTGTTTTCATTTAAAATGTAATGTTTTGTTTATTAGAACATTACGGGTTGTTTACATTTGTATGGTTTATTGATTGGAATGTGAACTGGTGAAAACGAACGTAGAGTTTTAGGTCAAATTAGGGTAATGTGTCCACAATTGTCTGTGGCCATGGGAGGCATTTAATGGTAAGAAAAGTTTGATTTATATCTGATATTTTACCCATGTAGTGAAATTGGAGCTGGAGTAGATTATAATTATGTAATGAAACCGCCCCCCCCCCCCCCCCCCAACCCTGGGGAAGGCCGGAGGATAGTGGTGGAACAGTCCCGTGTTTTTTACCTTTTCTGATGTCCCCTCTCTTTCATTCCGCGTCAAAATAGCTTGGGAATAAAGCCGTGTGAACTACATGTAGCTACATGTATAACCCACAAAGAGTTCCAGAGTTACAAACCCTGAAAGGGCCACCTCTTTTGGTCGTTGGTTCCCATTATGTAACCAAACTTGCCAAACTAAGCCTATCACAGAAATATCACATTTCCTTTCTTGAATCAGTAATACCCCACTCTAGGTGCAGAGTAACATGTAATGGAAGGGGCTATTTTGGTCTATAGGCCACATTTTTACTCCTACGTTCATAATTCTTTATCAGAATGATTCAGTGTAGCAATACCATGTGACTTGGACATCACGCATGACTACAAATCCAAGACAAAAAGTGTCAACATTGGAAAACAAATATAGACTTAAGTATTTTATTTCTTTACCAATTTCTACGAAACATACGCCACTCTAAGGGAAAATAATTAAGCTTTCAACGAAATGTAGGATTCCTATCAGCAGCTTTGACGTTTTGTCTAGCACCCTGTCAAACCTTGGGAAAAAAAGCGGCTTGAAACTGTAGTCCGACATTCCAAAGGTTTCTCAGTGTGTTGGAAAAATGGCCAAGTTGCTGAAAAAGATCCTACATTTCGTGGAAAGCATGTAATTTTACCCTTAGTCTTGACTGGCGAATTTTAATAGGAATCAATGAAGAAATAAAATGCTTACAGCTATTTTTTTTTCGAAGCGCAGCAAATTTTGTCTTGGATTTGTAGCCCCAAGTCACATGGTATTGCTACACTTTAATTGCCATTTTGGATGATTTGAGAACATGGGTCATGTGATGCCAAAGACAAGACTAGTTCTTTAGCTCAAATCAAAGGAAAAGCTCAATATATACCTTGTGCATGCAATAGGGGCTGCATTTTCTCAAATCTTAGTAAAAAATTGTAACTGATTTATCCTCTGGTCACCATAGGGGCTTACAGGACTGGTGAGCAACCTAGGGCACCCTTAGGCCCTCTTTGTTATTTAAATGTATTTTTTTTGCAGAGCTTGCATAACAGTCATCATGAACAGCGATGACAAGAAGAAAATTAAAAAACACTTGCCCAGATTGGTGGAAGATATTGACCCACTTCAAATTATGACATACTTGCCCTGTCTCACGAAATATTATCGGGTAAGTATCATTGTTTGTTTTTTTAGCAAAAAGTCCACAAGAGGAGGGAAAAAATAAAAATAAAAACCCCAAAATGTAGCCACTGCGTTGTTGATGGTGGACTGTAGTCAATGACAGTCCATTATTGAAAGCAACAAGGTTAATTGGTATCAATCTACATCGCAAGACTATGATTGTAGTCAAAGCAGACTCAGCTGAGTGATAACTTAAGTTTTTTTGTGCAATTGGGGCCAGGTTAATTACCATAGTGGCCCTACTATGATAGATGAGCAATCTTTTTATATAGAGAAAAGGCCTTTTTGAAAAGTAGGGGTAAGAACATATAAATGAAAGTATAGGATTTTTTTCAAACTCAATGAAACAATCATTCTTCACCTGTGGGAACTTGACTAACCACTGATGTATGAGGATGTGAAACATAAGGATGACAACAGAGTATTATGGTAAGTCCCTATACTGGAAACAAACACATTTTTTATCCTTAAGAAAAAACTTCAGTCCAATGGAAATAAAATGTACTTAATTTTTTTTCCATTTTCAGGAAAGTATTACCAATGCACAACATTCATTTCAAGGTAACCGATCTCTTGCCGTACACAAACTACTAGACATACTTTATACACGACCAACAGGGTTTAGAGAACTTGTGGAAGCTCTGCGGAACCCGGAAGTGGACAAGGATGATATTGCCAATAGACTTGATCCTCCTGGTGGGTAAATTAAGAATTAATGAACATATACCTGTGTTTTATCGTAGAATAAAGCATGGTTACAAGCTAGATACATAGTTAATTAAATCACAAGTGCGTAGTGATTTAATGTATGCATCAGAACAAGTGACGGTGCTTTATTAGTCCCCTACTGGTTTTTGACCGGAGGGGACTATAGGTTTGCCCTCCGTCCGTCAGTCTGTCAGTCCGTCAAAAATTCTGGATCCTGACATAACTCAAACAGTTTCCAAGCTAGGTTTATGAAACTTAGTATGTGGATAGGGGGCAATAAGGGCATTATGCACGTCTAAATATATTTTGATTCTGACAAAAATTGTGGTTGCTATGGCAACAGAAACATTGAAAATGGCTTAAAACCGGTAGGGGACTTCTGTATTGCTTGCAATTCTTAATTACTTGTTATAGATAAAACGCATGTAAATATTCATTGTTTTGGTTCTAACTTAGCAAATTTTCCGCATTTAACAACACATAAATGCATTGTAACCACTGAACTATTTTCTTCCTTGGAATGCTATATTAAGTTATTTTCCGTAGCTGTGTTTTAAAAATAATTCATGCACACCTCGGTTGCTTCTATGTTAACAGAAAACCGGTGAATAACCTTCAGTTTGTAATATGGAACAAATAAAACATGCTGGCATCATGCCTATCTGTCAATAATTTTTTATTGTCATGTTATTCATTTTCAGGAAGAAATTGTTAATGCCAAAATGTTTATTATGCCTCCCCACCAGACATCTACTGATGCGGGAGGCATATATTGATAGTCCTTTCTGTCTGTTCCTGTGTTGTCTGTCATATTTCATCTAACATCAATACTGCTACCGAACTTTCTACATAATGACTCAAGCACATTTTAATAAAATGTTCACTTAAATAGCCGTATGTCCATAATTTACATTATCTGTACAAGTTATCAATCAGGTTGACCAATGGAAGATTTATATTATATTGGAAAATAACAACATATATTGTTGCAAAATTCAATAAAATAACGCTTATTTGCAAATTTACGGTTTCCCAAAATGTATTGTGTCAAAAGGACTTCCAATCAAATTTACAGGAAAAGAAAATTACCTGTACAATCTCAACAAACAACTTTTGATAAATAATAAGGCTGAGCTATCTCATATGATTACTTGCATAATGTAAATTGTCTTGTATAGAATCACAGGTTACTGAATCCTTGATAAAAATTATTAAAAGAGTAAACACAATTTGTTTACAGAAATTGATTTATATCAAATTGTTAGAATTTATAATCTTAAATACATACTGTAAACCAAGAAATTTGCGAGTGGTAGAATTTCTCGAAATTAGTCGCCGCGAAAGTGCTAAACACATTGTGGGAACTTAAAAACATAAAAATTTGTACATGTAGTCGCAAATATGCTGACGATCGACAAAATGCAAAAGTTAGTATTCGCGAAAGTAAATTGGTTTACAATATCCATTTCTGTAAACAAAATCTTTATCAATGCTACAGTTGTCTGTAATTGAAATTAAATGTTTGTTTTATTTCTAGATGTATAATATTTTAGATGCATCCACAGTACATTCCCCAGTTGATAGAAGAATTACAAACTCAGAAATGTCTGTATCGCCGTGGAGAACTACCACAACTACAACAGTTACAGCTAGACAGTCAAGGAAGGACTCTAAAACACCGGTCACCATGGAGACACCATACAAACTGTTGCCAGTATCTGTTGTTAACAAGTTGAAAAGGATGGACGGCTGTCAGATTAAAAATGCTGATAAATTAGCAGAAGTTATAGGTAAGTTATGGATGGAACTTTGGCTGAGTGGTAAACGCTCTCAACTACCAATCCCAAGGTCCCAGGTTCGAATCTCGGCAAGGGACTGGAAATTTCAGAAATGCCTTTCAGTGTTTCCCACTTAAATAGAGATGAACTGGTTGGAAACCCAGAGGTAGTCTTGTGTGTATTGGTGCTATACACCTGGCACGTAAAGAACCAAACAGTTTATTCAGGAAGAGCTAGGGTAGGGAACCCAGATTCCTTGCATCACTCAAACTTTGTCTCTTCCTCAATGAAATTGAATGGCCATGCACTATGACCGTCTCAGTTGAATGCAACAAAAAATAAGCTGTTGAAAACTACTCAATATAGCACTTCATAAAATGAGTTGGTCAGGATTGTTCTGTTGGTTGGTCTTTGGTCCATGGGCTTGTCAATCTGTTGGTCCATTGGT
The DNA here is from genome assembly GCA_947247005.1 of Spisula solida. Classification (NCBI taxonomy): domain Eukaryota; kingdom Metazoa; phylum Mollusca; class Bivalvia; order Venerida; family Mactridae; genus Spisula; species Spisula solida. The sequence continues at coordinate 15,765,978 of OX365952.1, read as the reverse complement.
TTGTTATCTAGATAAAATATAAAGCAAACTTCTTTCGAACTTAAACTTGGGCCTCTACAAAAAGCACTTGTCTAGCAATAAAAAACCAAAATCTTACTCTTCCTTTAGTTTAAACAATATTTATTTCCATAATTATGCATTTTTTATGTGTTACATAGACAGATTTTTCAAGATAAGAGGTACATATACAATAATTAGTAACAGGTAGTTTTATGGTAAATTTGGGTAGAAATTGGATTTGTAAACAAGTCTTATAATTATAAGACTTATATTAATACTCTTCCTTTAATATAAAGAAGGAAATATTTTGCAGAATGAGCGGACAAGTCGATTTGTTGTTACTGCCCTTGGACTGAATGTGTTGTAATTCAATGTAATGAATTGTAATAATTATATCATTTGAGGCAAAGTATAATTGCTGTGTTTTCAGGCTTAACGTTGCAAGATGTTAACACGATCAGCGCCCAGTGCAGGGGTAGTCTGACCCTTGCCTACCTACAAAACTGGGATGAGAACGAGGACATAACATTACAAGATCTCCTTCATGCCTTATATAGAATGGAGCGAATTGATTTAATCCAAGAATTCGAAAACTCCTTAAACGTTAGTTTTGAACCTGAGGTTGAGGATGCTGGAAATAATAGAGGAGCCAGGAATGATGCTGGAAATGACCGAGAAGCCAGGAATGATGCTGGAGGTCCTTCAAGGTCACAAGCTAATGTTGTAAGTAATGAAAGTCATCACTATGTACAGCCGAGCAACATAGGATCTGTGCGGCAACAACCTACTGCAGGTGAAGGATTTAATCAAGCCTGCAATAGAATTCCTCCTCCTCCTGATTTATCACACCAAAGACCAACCATTTCTGGTGAAGCTGTTAAAACAACTCATCCAGAAACCACTGTAGGAAGCCATGGGTTCCATGTTCGTCAAATCCCATCATATTCAAACGGGCAACCAGTACTTGAGCTTAGAAATGCCAATGGTTTAGCTAATGTACCAAAAGAATTCATGCATGAGCTTCAACCTTCAAATAAAATGTTTGAAACTGTTAGTCCTAGTTCTGGAAAATATTCTGACAAAACTTGTCAAGATGGATCATTTGAACCTGACAGGAAAAATCACCCAATAGCAGAGAAGCAAACCAAATTTAACGGATACCTCCCTGCGGAACTTCTTAACAACAATCAGTCTCACTTAGATGGGTATGTGGAGGAAGAAAAAGGTGATTCCATGAAAGATAAAGCAGGGAATGTTTTTAGTGGATACAAGGAAGAAGAAATCCGACTAGGAGGCGGAGCTTATGGACACGAAATGAGAGCAAGCGATCCTCCACAGACGATACTTAACAATCAGTTATCTTCCCCAAAACCGCTTGAGCATAGATGTAGTAAAAGATTTGAATTCTCTGAAAATCATCATGACTTAACAACAAATGCACGACCTGAGTTAGTTCACCAAATTGATGATGACGTCAGAAATATTGAGACTACTCAGGATGGTATAAATGACCTTGATCATGTTTGTAGTTCTAATTCAGATAATTCACTCTATGGAAGTATGCCTGATAATAATGAAGAACTTAATGTTGCTGGTGACAAAAAAGTGGAAAATATTGGAAGTGTTTGTGAAGGTGCTGAGTTGGGACATAAATCAACGACAGAGTTGAATAACCAAGACAACTTTACTGCAGATAAAACATATCATGCAATGGCATTGATGGCAGAAGCTCAGAATGTAACCGATTCAAGTGTGAGGTTTGATTCTGGAAAAAGTTTAAGATTGTCTGAAAGTGTTGGAGTTGGAAACACGGAGGAACAAAGGAGACGCCTTGAACATGCTTTGTTGCAAGACAATATTGAAAATATACACGCACATGTAATGGGGTCAGAAGATTCAACTTCAAGGAACATTTCTATTGCAGATAGCATGACTAGTTATAGCTATGAATCTCAAAATGATGATACTGTTGTGCCAAAACTATCGATTCAATCAGAATTAAATAGTATAATGAGGAAAGCCAACAAACCTTTGCCAGGCGAAGATGAAGGTGAAGATGACCTAACCAGTTATGACAATGACATAGATGAACAGTTATCTGTTGATGGAATGTCTCCTGGTATAGTTGATGGTCGGATACAATTGGGAATGTCTAGGGATGTTGGTATGTATCCTCAATCTGAACCATTTATGGGGGCACAGGGGACTGTTACTTGGGCACAGGGATGTAGCCCCAGGACACAGGGAACTAGCTATGAGACACAGGGAACTAGTCCTATGGCACAGGGAACTAGCCCCAGGACACAGGGAACTAGTCCTGGGACATTGGAAACCAGCTATGGGACACAGGGAACTAGTCCTATGGCACAGGGAACTAGCCCCAGGACACAGGGAACTAGTCCTGGGACATTGGAAACCAGCTATGGGACACAGGGAACTAGTCCTAGGGCACAGGGAACTAGTCCTGTGACACCTTATGTTATACAACAGCCACCAAAGTTGACTGATTTAGATGTACCACATCATGAAAACGCATGTGCTGTGAATAAGAACTTTATTATTGGTAATGAGCATGACAATCTAAGTGTAACACAACTTGAATCCTCAAGGAATGACATAACGTTTCAACAAGATAGGTCACAATATGGACAGTACTCCGTACATGAGCTACCGAGATCGTTAGATTTGGGGGTTACATCTGGCCATAACACGGTGCATGGTGATAATGTTGCCAGGGTGGTTGCTGAGCAACAGACTGTTATGGTTGAAAAAGTGTCTGAGGAAGCTAAATCAGATGACTCTGGACAATCTGTGGACAATGGAAGATGGAACGATGTATTTACTTCTTCTCTCAGACTGGCTTTCAATGTGTTTAAAACAACAAATGATAGCTTATTGTGAGCACTAGTGGAATTGCAATTATGCTTGCACTCTGTAGAATAAACTTCACCGGCTCAAAAGCCTAGTGGTATATATATAGAACGTCTGCTTTGAGAAGCCAGGGATTGAACCCAGAGCGTGTTATACCAAAGACGAAATGAAATCTAATATACCCATATGTCGATGGATACCATCAGGAATGAGGTGCTGAGAGTGATTAATATAAGATATTTTTATATGGTGTAGTGCACGAAAAAGTGAATAAAGTTTAGAAGTTAATGCAAAATAAACCAAATATAGAAGGGGTGATAAAAAAGCTTCCTTGAAAAGTGCTCTGAAATATTTATAACATGACCAATATTGCTGAAACTTAGTCAGATAATAGATGGGGGTAAACTAATTACAAATTCAAACTTTAGTCAGGTAATAACAACTAGTGGTGAATCAATTTAAATAAATCTACCTATGTATTGTGATGGTTTTATAGACTTACATTGACAAAAAAGACATTAGAGATTTTTTTTCAAGGCATTTATGGAACACCCCTCGTATATAACATGTAAACAATATATGGATTATTTGTGATAATTTAAAATGGTAGTGTAAATTTAAATGTAAATCTGTTTGTACATGTGTTTTTGCTATAAAGCCTTAAACAAATGCTTCCGGTAACATAACTGTGTAGGTAGACAAATTTTTAGAGTAGAATTTATTATAGATTTTTAGTCACTTCAGTATTTCTGTCTGTGATACATTTTGATCAAGTTGTATAAAATTGTAATGACCTCATAATATAAATGTGTGGGAGACATATTTATTAGAGTTGTCAACCGGAGTCCGGACATCCGAACGTTCGGATCCCGATTTTTTTTTTCTGAAATCGATAATCATAAAATATTATCTAAACGACATCAATTTAAGATTACCGTGATTATGTACACTCGAAAGTCTATGAACGACATTCTAAAACAATCGACCTCCACAGAGCGGCAGTTTTTTCTGTCTCTGCCGGATGCATGTCGCTCTACGGAGGATATACTAAAGTCGCGAAAACTGGTTACGATGGAAAAGTAATTATCAAAAAGCAATGTTACGATTGATCCGAACGTTCGGATCTATCCGGATGTCTGATTCGGACATCCGGATGCTTGATTCGGTCGATTTTGACAACCCTAATATTTATTTTGTGCTGGATGTTGGTTTGTCTGCATGGATGTCACAAAGTGTACCAAGCCATTTTAAGTTGTGCAAATTGTCTGAAAATTTAGGTTGGATGAATATTGCCATAGCAATTGACCTTTGTCGGAGTCATACATACTTTATGTGTCAAAAACGATACTTTCTTGTATGTTGTTAATCTACCAACAAATACATGTATGATACTCTGATATTGTGACATTTCGCTGGCTTAGAATTAGGTCTTTAGTACTACTTACGACCTTATAAGACTGATACATATTTGAAATCTGCATCATAATGTGCTTCTTATGAGCCTATTTTCATGAAAATCGGAAATGGTCATGCTGACCAAACTGAAGTTGAAAAAGCTTGTTTGTCCATATGAAAAGGGTAGTTTTCAGACATTTTTTTCTCTCAAAATATTGCTTTTCTACTTACGACTTTCTCATTCTAAGCCAGCGATATATGGTACTCAGATTTTGTGACATTTATATACTGAGGTAACTATTCATGCTTGCTGCAATGCTAGTTATCTACAATATTGTTTTGTATACACATGGTGCAATGCTGAAGAGGTGCTTGTTGCATGGTGGAAATTTTTGTCCCATTTCTGATAAAATCCAATTTTCAGAAAATGGAAGAGAAAGTTCTGTTACCTGTGCTATGTTAATCTGAGTAATCTCCTTACACAAGATCTGTTAGAAAAATCTTTTGACCAGGTTATACTTTTATACAGATAAAATAAATAGATGATTTAAGGCACTGTAGAAAAGTGCACAGGTGTGTTAGTTAAGAAATATAGTCGGGTAATTACCTAGCTTCTATTGAGTGTGTTGTGCAAATACAGACAATGTAGCCAGAAATCTAAATTGTGTTGTAGTGACTGTTGATTTGTGAACTTTATGACTATATTATGTGTTTGTTTGTTATTTGTTATCATTCCTCATTAAACTTTTAATTTTTTGTTTGTTTATGACTTTACTTGTCCAAAAAAAATGCACATGTACTTCTTTTGACATTGTGGGCTACTGGTAATAGGTCAGCAATTCACTGTAAATCATTTGCAGACATTATAACAAGGGACTTCTCACAGATAACCAATCATAAAATGCATGGTTCTTGTAATATATTCTCAAATAAAACACATGATTATTTCCTTAGTACTTAAAAAAGAGATTTTACTTTACAAAGAAGAAAAGATCATGATTCAAAGGAACAATGACTTGGTACCAATTCTGTTATTGACTAGACTAAGTTTAAAGATATTCCTGGCGCATATTTTACATCAATGAACGACAAAAAACACATTTCAGACAGTTAATTCATCACTAAATAGGCAGAATGAAACAATAAAATCAAAAGAAAATTGCTTGCAAGTAACAGAAAAAATAATTTAAATATTCGTAAAATTAAAAAAACTGCCAGTTTTTTTAAGTGGCGGAAATTACCGAAGTAACACGACGAGGCTCCGGACATTACCGATTCAAGAATCATGTGACCCACGGAACATGAATATTAATGAGATTTACGTCATACACAACAAAAATGGCGGATGATGTGACAACAAAAAGCCAGTTGTGACGGAATCTGCTAAGAAAAGACAGAACCATGCTTATATGCGGGACTTTGGTAAGGCCTGTGTCCATATCGGGAGATTATTCATTTGATGGATACACTGGAAAAGTCGATTGTCGCTGAAGTCCGACGCGAACTTCGTCAAGGATCTCTGATAGACACTGTGACAGTGACAGGTAGCGAAAACAAAATTCGTCTTAAATTGTGAGATGCATGCCCGTATCAACGTAACGGCTCATATGTATATATTTGTTTAATTCAGCAATATTGTACAATACAAGTGCTCTATATATACATGTATCGCTTTGAAAATTGCACGAACCAGTGCCGTCCTTGGCAATTTCGTACCCGACGTTCGATCACTGATCAGACTCTTCATCAGAAATCATCTCATGGACTTCAAATTTCTCAATTCACTTGTTTTTTCGAACTAAGTTTTTCTATAAATTTATTATAACCTGACTGTATGTTTATTCATGGAATTATATGTGATTATTCATTTATGTCCATAGTTTATTTAAGGAATGCCTTCATGAAGTTAAGACTGAGATTTGTCATGTAAATTTCTTTTGATTATAAAATATGAAGTGGCTAGATGTCCGGTAACCAGACATCTAGACCTGGAGTCTGGAGGTCCGGTAACCAGCCGTCTAGACAATGCTTGTAGGACAGGCTAGAGGTCCATTAATTGATTTCAAATAAATTATTTATGTTGTCATATTTTAAACACAAAATGTCATGTTTATACTAACTCATTTTAAGATAATTTCTTGATGGGTGGGTTGATCTTGCATATAACTTTATTGAGACTTTGCAGAGTTTGTGGTACTGTCGGCGTGTCTGTGAAAAGTGACCCAAATACTATGTGTGGTACCCCTCAGGCTCTAGACTTTAAGTCCTTCTAAACGTGTATTAGTTCTCGCATCACTTGTTGTCCAATACAGATCAATATTTTGTGTTTACGTGTAGGCCTGAAGAAACATTCCAGATCACTGTTATTCACAGTCAATGATTAACATTTCTGTCAAATACTATTAAACCTGTACAACAAGGTAAACACTTGTTTATGTCATGGAAATTCTTGACACAACATAAAATATGTGGTTTATACATATGAAATAAGTTACCGGACCTCTAGCCTGTACTACAAGCATTGTCTTGAGATCCGGTAACCGGATCTCTAGCCACTTCCTATAAAATATGAACACAAATAGCCATATGATATAGGCCTATTATCAGTAACAGGATTCTGAAGAACATTCATATATTTCAGACTTGATGAGCAACTATTGAGCAAATTGTTACTACTACCCTGACTCCAACAGTTCAAGCAGTCACCCTGTTCCATGTGGCCTTCAAAACCTAACACAGGCAACACCAGGTTCACTGGCTTATAAAACTACAGTAGTACAGGCACTATGTAACCTGCCTGTATCAGAAATATCTCCTGACAGAAGTTGGTCATAACTTGGTGGTTCATAAAAGCTGGAACCGAATAGTTATTCATCCCAGATAAAAGGTATTTATTTGTTGTTTGTTTCATTCGAAGGTTGCATAATTGGTCAATTGGATAAAATGTATCCTTAATTATAATGTGTTCGAATATTATATGTTAAATCGACTAATTATGACCCACCCCATCTTTGAAGAGGGTGTATATATTGCTTTGCACATGATAATCAGTCGGTCGGTAGACCAAATTGTTTTTCCATTCAATAACCTAAGAACGCTCTGGTGAGTGTGACCTTCACCATTTCTGACTATTGGGCTGCCATGGGGGCATATGTGTCTCTTGTTTTATTTTAATTTTCCAACACATTATGTTTAAGAGAAAAATGTCCATGTGTACTGGCTTCATAAATGGATAAGAAATATTTCACAATTTTATGTTCCACTGGTACCTTTTAAGTGAATTCAGCAACTTCTCCACATGTGGAGAAAAATTCAACCAGGAATACACAACCTCCACATGTGGAGGAAAATTAACATTTATGTCATGGAAGTGTATGACCTGTCACTTCTGGAATCGAACCAGCGCTTATGGGTTTGGAATTCATCTCACTAACCTAACCTAGGGACCACTGAAAGAGTTCTTATTCTAGCTTTCCTCTAACGACAATGTCATAATGATTACAAACTAAATTTACATCAATTGATGGAAACTGCATTACAATAGCATTATGTGACATATTTTTATTTTCCTCCACAATCCACATGTGGAGAAGTTGCTGATACAGAATATATTGAAAAGATACCAAATATTCTTTTTCAGAGACAAGTCAGAAATGTCGGATGAAGAAACAATCCAGTCTGATGAAAGCAGTTCGTGGTAATGACGTTCATTCCATCACAGTCCATTCTTACTTTGCTTAGTTATCTCAATTATAAATGTTCAGTTCAAATAAATAAAGACTTCAACATAGAAGTTACCTTATTAGATAAGTGTTAAATATCACAATCTTGAACATGTTGCTAAGAAAATATCATATGTTGTTTGAGCTGGGTCATTCAGCATGGGCATTCTGATGATCAGCCCCAGACCGAGTGGTCTAATAGCTGAATGATTCAGCTTCTGAAATTCTGCATGCTGAAATCGGTTTGTTCGGCTATAAGACAGATGGGTCTTGGGCGGATCATATTCTGGTTGGTGTGTTGGGCATTGTGCATTTTATGTTTTTTGTTCTCGGCTGGTTGGAATGAGTGTTGCCAGTGTCTGACTTTTTGCCCTCCAGGTTAAATACTGATTTTCAATTTCTGGTAGAAAGTGTTTTTGTCTGAAAGTCATGGAAACATTAAGTTATAAATAAGGTCATGGAAACTTGAATTTTACGTTACATATGTTGCTATTTTAGTCTCATAATTACGGAAACATTAATTGAGACATTCTTTTTTTTGTTGTTTTCAGTGTTTCAATTGATATCACTCTACATGAATCTAACTATGATGATTGGATGATGCTGAGTATGAACCTAGTTTTGTCTTGTCAGCAAATCTGTAAGTATAAGTGTCTGTAATGTATTGGGGGTCATATTGTTATTATGTTAACACTGTCTCAGACGTTTATGTAACGGTCAGAATTCTTGATTCAATTGTCAACCAGTTCTAACTTGCTCTACAACAAACAACTGAATACTTCTCTACTTGTTAAAGACATGCATGTAATATATGTGATAAAACACAATAACATGTTTGCCAAGCATTCAAAAGCATAAGGTGACAAGTTAATGCTCTGTCAATGTGCGTATCATGTACTGAAATTTTTTTTGATATTGTATTAACCTCAACCTTTCATGATAGTAGATCTGCTGCTCTATCAGATACACTTTGATAAGTCCAAGTGAAGTTGATACTCAAAACAATGTATACATGTTTGAAAATATGTTTAGCTCACTCAATCATGATGGACAGTTCTATAATTTTGGTTGAAAAAAACACCAGAATTTTGTTAGTGGACTAGAGATATAGTGAATCATTTCTGGTTTTCATGCAAAGAATCAAACAGATGCATACAATTTGTGGTAATGATTTATTATTTTCCTTTACTAAATCCAAGGCTTGCACAGGCCTTTAAAAGTCCTTGAATTTGGTTCAAACTTTGAAAAGTACTTGAAGTGCTACCTTAAAAAAATGTCTAAATGGTACTTGAATTCAACTGATAATCCTTGAATTCAGACAAATGGCCTTGAATATCCATTGAAGTTTATGGATGTTGACAAAATGGCACATCATCTGTGTAAAAAATGAACCAGACACTCTTTTTTCTCTAAAATTTAATGTACAGAAATGTATGGGTGCAAATGTCACTGGAAATTAATCGTAATAAATTAAACTCTATAAGGTATTCTTGTGTGTGATGTCACTAGAAAAAGTGTATAAAATTGCAGTGCATAATGACATTTTTGTACCATTGAACCTTTGTAAATGTTTGAGAAAATGCCTTGAAAATACATATTTTGTCTTGAAAAAATACTTGGATAGTCCTTGAATTTTGGTGAGAGAATTTTGCAGGAACCAACAAATTCTTCTGTACAGTAGTTTGTTCTGTATGTTCCACACTTGATTCAGTTAAGTTTATCTTGCTTATATAATTTGTATGCGAATGTTTTTTTCATATTTCAGGAGTTCAGCAGATTTTGAACACATACAACTATTGCTCTAAAAGGCTCTAATATTCTCCACCAGTCCTGTGTACAGATGTAGGAACCTTCTGGCTGCTGTAGACCTTAATATGAATCTGGATAGAGAATGTATTATCAATGAAGATGGGATACAAAGGTATGATTCATCATTGTAATCATCAACAAATAACTGCAAAATCAGGATCATGATGATTGCAGTCTTCCCATAGTGTCAATTTAATTGTGTTATTGTCATCAGGAAGCAAAGCTATTTTAAAGTATAAGGCTAGGGATCACAAATACACCAACATAAGGTAAATCATGTGCTGTACCAAGCTTAGTGTTTGATCACTAGCTAATTTAGAGGGGGGACCCAGCATGCACCCCCTAAAATCTGTGGAGTCTATGCAATTTGTAATATTTTGAATGTAACAACAATTTAGTAAGCAAACATTTGCCATCGAAGGGTATGCTGTTCAGATAAACATTGCATTTTTCTAGGTGACTTCGACAAGTATATATCAAGTCAATTATTGTAATCTGGGCTATGCTGCTAAGATATGAGTAATTATTTTTCTTGCTTGCTTCGCTAGCATTAGGAATATCTTCAATGAATCTTATCAAGGGGACAATGAGGTTTTTTGGGTAGTTCCTTGAGAAAACTTACTTGAGAAAACTATGATGTTTTTCCAATGAATATTTCGGGCATGTTACTCAGATAAACAATGCATTAAGTCTTGCTAATTCGCTTGCAGTCATACTATCATTGTATCAATTAATGTTATCTGTATCGAACGTGTATGTGGAGCATGCTGCTCAAATAAAAATGCATTTTTTCTTGCTCGCATAATCATTTTTCTAAAAGATAGAGAATGAGGTTGTATGACATTTTGCTCAGATAAACAGTTTTTTTCTAGCACGCTCAGCTTGCACGCTTTCTTGGGGGGGGGGGGGGTGAGGTAAATACATGTACGTGTGACCCCCTCAACCCCATATCCTGTATCTGCTCCTGTTGATGAGTTGGGTACCCATCTCTTTACCCAAACATTGTGAATTTGAGCCCTGCGATAGTGTCTTAGCCTCAAACTAAAAGTTATAATCATATGAAGTGATTAATAATCCACTGACCATGATCCCAGGTGTGAAGGTTAATGACACAACAAAGGTTTCCTATGAAAAATTAGCAATTGCTTGAAAAGCAAACTTTTAACTTATTTAGGCGTCACTCGAATAGTTCTCAACAAACACATATCGGACATAATCCCATTCACTGCTTAGCTAACAGTGACCGATTTGTATGTTACATAAACCGATACTGTATTACAACATTTCAGGTTACAAAGGCTATGGAAAGAAAAGTGGGAGGTGGACAGTACATGCAAAGAAGGTACTGAAGACATACGATTATGCTCATGGCATTTTGAACAGAGACTGAGTGCTGAAAAATGACGAAACTGGTATTAATGACTTAAGGCTGATTTTGACACACTTTGCTCCAGAAGAGCCAAACTCTACCAAATAAATCATGTAGGAAAGGGTTTTTGTGAAATTTTGAACTTTGCTAAAATGACTATGTAACATTTGCTGGGTCCATAGGTGTGAAAACTTGGCCAATGTCCATGGGTATCTGAAAGTGTTAAAGTGTGTCTTAGTTCTTACACTTTTGATTCAGGTACACATTATAATTAGAGGACATGTATATATTGTTTCTAACATGCATTCGACTTTGCTTGATGTAAGACTATGTTCTTGTAGATTATATCTGACAGAGGTATTAAAGTTATGCATGTACATGCAATCAAGATTTGTACCATGCTAACCATACCAATTAGTAATTCTCGCTGTAAAACCATTACTTTTCACGAGGGATAGATTTATGTTTATTTTGAGGTCGATTCAATATGATCTCCTGCTATTAATTAACATTCCAATACACCTAGAGTATTCCAGCATTTTATTTGTAATCCACAACAAAATTTCATTTTCAAGAATTCCATGGAATTTGATGCGCGCAAAAATAGGTTGTTTTACAGTATGAGTAAGTGTATTTGCAGTGTTTATTTCAGTGGATGTGTACGAGTCTTATCAGTTGGCGAGTGCTATCAGTGTACAATATGTATGAGTGCTATCGGTGTATGATTTGTATGAGTGCTATCAGTGTATGATATGTATGAGCGCTATCAGTGTATGATATGTATGAGTGCTATCAGTGTATGATATGTATGAGTGCTATCAGTGTATGATATGTATGAGTGCTATCAGTGTACAATATGTATGAGTGCTATCAGTGTATGATATGTATGAATGATATAAGTGTATGAGGTTTTTAAATGATATCGGTGTATGATATGTATGAATGATATCAGTGTATGAGTGCTATCAGTGTATGATATGTATGAGTGTTATTAGCTCACCTGTCACAAAGTGACAGAGTGAGCTTTTGTGATCAATCTTCGTCCGTCGTCCGTCCGTCAACAATTGGCTTGTGTAGACACTAGAGGTCACAATTTTACCCTAATCTTGATGAAACTTGGTCACAATGATCATCTCAACAAAATCTAGGTCAAGTTCGATATTGGGTCATCCGGGGTAAAAAACTAGGTCACAAGGTCAAATCATAGAAAAACCTTGTGTAGTCACTAGAGGTCACAATTTTGACTTAATCTTTATGAAACTTGGTCACAATGATCATCTCGACAAAATCTAGGTCAAGTTCGATATTGGGTCATCCGGGGTCAAAAACTAGGTCACAAGGTCAAATCATAGAAAAACCTTGTGTAGTCACTAGAGGTCACAATTTTGACTTAATCTTTATGAAACTGTGTCACAATGATCATCTCGACAAAATCTAGGTCAAGTTCGATATTGGGTCATCTGGGGTTAAAAACTAGGTCACAAGGTCAAATCATAGAAAAACCTTGTGTAGTCACTAGAGGTCACAATTTTGGTCTAATCTTTATGAAACTTGGTCACAATGATCATCTCCACAAAATCAAGGTCAAGTTTGATATGGGGTCATCTCTGGTCAAAAACTAGGTCACTAGGTCAAATCATAGAAAAACCTTGTGTAGTTACTAGAGGTCACAATGTCGACCTTATCTTTATGAAACTTGGTCACAATGGTCATCTCAACAAAATCTAGGTCAAGTTTGAAATTGGTTTATCTGGGGTCAAAAACTAGGTCATTAAGTCAAATCATATAAAAACCTTGTGTAGTCACTAGAGGTCACAATATTGGGCTTATCTGTATGAAACTTGGTCACAATGATCATCTCTACAAAATCTAGGTCAAGTTCGACAGGTGAGCGACCTAGGGCCCTTTGGGCCCTCTTGTTAGTGTATTATGTGTATGAGTGATATCAGTGTATGATATGTATGAGTGTTATTAGTGTATTATGTGTATGAGTGCTATCGGTGTATGAGTGATCTCAGTGTATGATATGTATGAGTGCTATCAGTGTATGATATGTATGAGTTCTATCAGTGTATGAGTTCTATCAGTGTATGATGTGTATGACTATGAGTGATATCAGTGTTTAATATGTATGAGTGCTATCAGTGTATACGTGCTATCAGTGTATGAGTGATATCAGTGTATGAGTGATATCAGTGTATTATGTGTATGAGTGATATCAGTGTATGATGTGTATGACTGTGAGTGATATCAGTGTATGATATGTATGAGTGCTATCAGTGTATGTGTGATATCAGTGTATAACTATGAGTGATATCAGTGTATGATGTGTATGACTATGAGTGATATCAGTGTATGATATTTATGAGTGATATCAGTGTATACATGCTATCAGTGTATGAGTGCTATCAGTGTATGAGTGATATCAGTGTATTATGTGTATGAGTGATATCAGTATATGATGTGTATGACTATGAGTGATATCAGTGTATGATATGTTTTAGTTCTATTAGTGGATATGTACGATTGCTTTCAGTTAATGTGTTTGAAATTAATATCATCCATCATTTCAAGTCATGCTTATTTTCTTTAGTATGTTTGAGAATTGCATTTTCCTTTTTATGCATATACTTATTTATAGAATATTATAGATTATGACCAATGAATCTTGAGATGTTTATATGTGCAATTGCTTGTAAATACACGTTTTGTACTATAAAATTGGTTTATATTATGATATGGTTATTGTTGTACAAAGTTTGTTTCACTAATAGTACAGTCAAACATGTGTGAAAGACAACCTGCGAACGAAGACCACAATTTTATTTCTAATCAAACCATTTTCAAGGATATTTAAAACCTGAGACTACGTTTCAATGGAGACACTTGCCGTTACAACAGATGGTCTTTACACAGGCTTGACTGTATAGTTACTGAAGTTTACAAAACTGCTATGTGCAGGGGACTTATGTCCGTATAAACCACATTACATGGAAATGGTCTGTAAAGATAATCAAAAGCATCAGGAATTAAGGTTACCAGGTACAGGGGTGTCAATTTTCCTGATTTATCCGGAATTCCGAATTTATCATTCCTGAAAGAGCAATGGTTTCTGGCCAAAATGAAGTTATTTGATCAAAATATTTCAAGAAATAGCAAACTTATAGTAGATTAAGTCTGCTCTGAAGAATTTTCTGCAATACGACCTGAGTTAATTTTGTAACAATGTCATCAAGGCCTCTTGTTTGGCAAAAATGGTTGATTGCATATGATTTTCCTGATCTTAAATTTGGTCCCATTGACACCCCTGCAGGTATAATTCCATAGAGAACAGGTAGAATACATTAATATTTCGATAATGCATTTTGATTTATATTTTGTCTGCCATAAATTATAATGACTATCTTAAAGGACCATTTTCTCGCCTTGTGGATTAACACAATAAACACCATAGAAAATGTCAGAATTGAACTATTTCAGTAGGGAAAAGTAACAGTACACAACAATTTTATCATTCACACACATTTGTATTTCAGAGAGAACAAATATTTTTTACATGAAATTCACTCACAATCGCTACTTCATTGTATTCAAACAATTTCCTGATGGTAATTTATCTTACACAAGTACAAATGCAACATATCCAAAGAAATAAAGCTCATTTGGTATTAAGAATACTAAGTACACTACAAAGGCAATGCATTTAGGAATTTTAGATATAAAAATATAATCACCAACAGTCATTAGGTTAAAATTTACCACAGATAGATAAAGCATGAACTAACATCAAGGTTCCCACAGGCCTTGAAAAGTCCTTGAATTTAGTTTCAACCTTGACAAGTACTTGAAAAAAATTTAAGTGCTGCCTTGAAAAAATGGTACTTGAATGTAAGGGGAAAACCTTAAACATAGGCAAACAGCCTTGAATATACAAATATGTATAGAAGTGTATGTATGTAATAATGACACAATATCCGCATAACAAATGATGCAGAAACAGTCTTTTTCTTGAAAATTAAAAGTGTGTAAATGTACTAATTAATATCTTATTAGACGCAGCAGGAAGTAATTATACGTCTGTCTCCACTTGTGAGACGGCCAAATAAATGACCATATATATTGTCAGTAGGCAGTGTGCCTGTTGACTGCCATGTTCGTCATCATAAGCCGAAATACTTCAGAGTAGCAGCCTTGTCAGTGCCAACACGGCCTTGTCAAGAATGAGTACTTGAAAATCCTGAAAATGACCAGAAATGAAGAATGATGATCAATTTAAATCAGTAACAGTTACTTGACACTTCTGAATTCTAAGCAACCTGAACGATGTTAGTATACACTATACAGGATACACTAGGGCCTGACCATGTCATGCAAAAAAGCTTATTAACCATGGCTCTTGCGAACAGTTAAAGACAATCGCATATATAAAAAAATATATATTTGTTGTTCGAATAAAGCAAGTAGAACTCTTGCATCTACATAAAACTAAGCATCCTTATTGTATGGGATATAGGACATGCTGGGAAGTTTTTATTTCGCGACATTCTTTGAAAAGTGTATGTAGAAAGCTACACTTCTGCAAGTCCTGGAACACATGTGACTGACTAAAAACTGCATAACTGATTGTAGATTCTCATAGTATGGCGATAGTCTGGTGTAAATGAATTGAAACTGATAAATCTAGCAGCATACTTATAGAGCTTAAAAAGAAGCACAATGATGCTCTATAAACTATCCTATAATTATGGAGATAACAGTTACATGTATTTTGTTAAATTTGAAAAATAGTAACATGTATACTTTTTGGGACATGTCTAGGTGAAACGTCAAATTCTTTCAAACACGTGATTTTGTTAGCTCACCTGTCACAGGGTGAGCTTTTGTGATCACTCTTTGTTTGTCATTTGTCCACAATTACTTGTGAACACATTAGAGGACACAATTGTGAACCAATCTTCATGAAGCTTAGTCAGAATGTTTATCTGTATGAAATCCAGGTTAAGTATGAAACTGTGTCATGTAGGGTCAAGAACTAGGTCACAAGGTCAAATCTTAGGAAAACCTAGTGAACACATAAGAGGACACAAATATGATCCAATCTTGATGAAACTTGGCCAGAATGTTTATCTACAGGTATGAAATCTAGGTAAAGTTTGAAACTGGGTCATGTGGGGTGGAAAACTAGGTCACTAGGTCAATTATTTGACAACCCCTTGTGAACCCATTAGAGGACACAATTATGGCCCAATCTTCATGAGTTTGTTAAAGAACAAAGACAGGTAAGCAACATAGGGCCCATCATGCCCTCTTGTTTGGTTCTCAGACACTTCCAAGTTTTGGGCCCTCTTGTTTGGTTTTCAGACACTTTCCTGAGTAGTACACCTCAGAAGTGGCCGAATCATTTCCAGGCTGTCTTAAACATGTTATTGGTATCAACTAATATCATAGCTCCCTTGTTACAGACGCTAGTTCTAGGACTGCTGGTTGGCCCAGTGTCAGAATAATGTGACTGGATAATCTCCATATGACTGAAATATTGTTTGTGGGACTTACGGTAATGACAAACTTTTCTATGAACTTGAAATAGAAATGGTTAGAGGAAGCCACAAAGCTTATTTTGTGATCTTGTTTCTTAGCCCAAGTGTAAATAATGTTGGCAGAAAATATTCGAATTAAACATATTCATAACACAAACTAGCAATTGCGACCCTATTTAAACTCTTATTTCACCGCCTCCTCGATACCCTAGTGGTTGAGCATTCACTTCGAGTGCAGGAGGTCTCGGGTTCAATCCCTGGCAGCGTCATACCAATTACCATAGACAAAATAAAATTGGTACCAGAAATTCCCTTGCTAGATGCTCAGCATAAAAGGGAAACTGACTTCTTTTCTCTCTTACCCTTGTGGTGGTTGGCAACATCAGGAATGAGGTGTCGAGAGTGATAATAAGTTCGAATAAATTAGTATAAAAAATAAACTCGGTATTCTCAATAAAGTTACTTTAGCGTTATGTTACTTAATTTGGGCTGTACATATGTAGAGCTCTACTAACCGGGACAAGAGAAATACAGTTCTCCTTTCCACAGCTAACTTTCTTCAAGTGAAGGCATTTCCCGGCATTTGATACTAACACATCAACCAGGTACTGTCACATCTGGACCTGGATGGTTGCCTCTCAGCCGGCCTAATGTTGTCAACCATGACAGTTGGATTCTTCTCCAGGGCATGAAGAAGAATGCTCCGACATTCATCCACACTCATCTGGTTGATCGCCTCCTGGATGAAAAATAAGCAATTAAGAAATATTGATAAACATTATACCACTACCATGCTACACCCTACAAAAAATAAGCATGTAAACAAATGAAGTATAACCTCTCTAGAGTGACACCATTTGGAAATCACAACATTTGGTTATACATTTGCTATTGATCTTGAGAGGTAAACTTTCTAGTAAATGGTTATTTCTTGAACAAAACAATTATGTTGCTTAAGAGAGGTTGTTGCTCTGTGAAGGACTGCTCGGAAAAGGATGCACTGTTTATGTAGTACAGTAGAAATATACATAATGTTGATAATATCGCCTACAATGTTGGGAGCGGCCGTGTATAGAGGTCTTATATAGCCCATGCTTTTGGATGTAGATGTCTCTGGTACAACCCACGCTTTCACCACTGCTCAATTACTTTGAGCAAGAAATACACACAATTCTTCACAAACCCAGGTGTATGTATAGATACTTGAAAAGGTCGAGTCATAATCAATGTGGAGCTGTGTGTAACAGCCTATTTGAACTCAATAATCTGGGTATATACATAAAATGATAATGTCTGTCCATAGATCTCAATGGTAATTTTTGATCTTTGGTCTGTCGAAAAACAGTCTATTGAACAGAGTGAGATGTATGGCTAAAAGCTGACTTTCTTAATTCTGTAATGGATAAATAATTAAATTAAACATCAAATATGTGCATTGAAGCATATCAAATCCCTGGGCCAGTACTTTACAAAATACCGAAATAGTAACATCCTGTAGAACAAGTCTCAAAACAGCACATAAAGACATATTACCCTCATGGTGTCCTGCCTCTGTTCAACAAGGAGGACCGCTTCCTCAGCTCTTCTCGGTTCTGATCTACTGCTAATCAAACACAAGGGTGGCTGCCCCACATTTTACTTCTGGAGCCCTTGCGCTTCTGGCACCCTGAGGCCTACAACGCCCCATTCCCCTCACATGCTGCTGGGCTTGTTGACGGTTTTGAGATTGAAGCTTCATCTTCCTGTAAACAAGCATTCGGTTACATCATACAGATCACAATAAAAACAATTTATTTATAATATAGATACCTGTCATTGTTTAAAGGTTTTTAGAACTCTTATCAGTTTATCTTTGACAGAAATATGCAATTTATTTGCATGTCATGGATTAAATGCCTTCAGATTGGTATACACGTCCGAATCAAGAACGTATGGATATCAGAATAATATTATAATAATAATTAGAATATAACCTACATTATGAGCCAATGAAAACGCCGCATTTTCGCGGTTAAATGAAAATTTAATCATTAAAATTTTCTCTTAACAGACTTGACGTCATGCGTTGGCGCTAATTTCTATCGGCCAATCAGAATGCAGAATGTTATATTTTAAGTTAGTTAGAACATATTAAGTAAATTTTAATGACTAAAAAGGCCTCGCTTCGCTTCGCTCGCTCTGGCCTTTTTAATCATTAGAATTTACTTAATATGTTCTAACTATAACTTAATAAAAAATAGCTGTGGAATTTTGAACAGAACGGTGGGAAATGCAACCAGCGTCAGGGGGCGAACGGTATTTGGTGCGAATCTTCGTATTTGCCGTTGTCGATGGGTGAACACTGCTCAAGGTAAATAAAAATTATAGAATGAATAATTCATATTGATTTTTGCCACCTAGCATATGATATTCACATAATATACGCATCAGCAACGCTTAGCACTAGCGGTCGAGTCTGAAAATTTCGCTCGCAGCGTTTCGAAAAGTTGCTGAAGTGCAAAAGATAGCAATTATATCAATTCAGGTAATCATAGAGCGAGGAAATAATCACGTTTATTCATAAGAAGTGAAGACCGGTAAAAACGTCGTACAAAATCTTACCAAATCCAAGTCAGGCTCGCCATCCGATTTAGCGGAGTTCGTTTCAGCCATTTTTGGTTGACATATGTTGACCTTTCGTGAACTTCCGGTATGCATAAATTAACGATCGGTAAATGCCGTGGGCGGCTGAGTGACTTCGTAAAAGACTCGTTTATTATAAGAACGCCAGTGTATTTCTCAATGAAACTTTGTCACGGATCTAATGATAAGTAGTTTAATCAAATGTAGCAATAATCCAGGTGTTAGATACTTTTTCTCAGATAGGCCAGGTATATCTTTAAATTAAGCAAATCTGGAATAGGCAGAAATGATTATTAATCGAATTAATAGGAAATTATTTATTTGCTGGCACTAAAATAATATCAGTAAATGCTTAATAAATGATGCCAATATAAACTTGATGGGGCAGTCACAGTACAAAAAATATTGTAAGGCTTAAGTTTAACAATTTGAATGATAAGTAATTAATTTACTAATACAAGAATATAATTGTATATTCAGACTTACCTCATAAATTATAGTCTCAGGAAGTCACATTTTTGTAATTTATAAAATACAAATATAGAAATGATGACGAAAATCTGGCAGCAACATTCTGTGCGCCGCTACATCCATCCTCCGTCTGTTGATAAAAATACTCCTCAATATTGTTGAACAGTTCATTATATATTTCTCCATATTCAATGATTATTGCTGTTGTTCGATAGTATTCTCATTACTTTTAACTAACATGTTTCATTCATTTTCTTTGCTTTATTGTTATTATCAAACAGTCATGAATTCAGTTTAGCATCATAACCAAATGATAAAAATTATTATTTCTTTTTCTTTCGCATGATGGAGTTCTCAAAGTTCTCTAAATTTATATCATAGGTACTCCTGAACAATTGTGCACAATTATTTATTTTTAACATGATTTTGCTACCATGGTGTTGTATTTTCCGAAAGTTGTTTCTATCTTTAGGAGGTCACAAGTTATAAAACAGCCAAACTAACTTTCCTTGGTACGCAACATAATGAAGATTACTGTAAAATCATTATTTTTTTAGGGAGTTGACTTTTCGTTAATATCGTCCTTAAACTCGACCACGAAACTAATGCCCACGATTTATCGCTCAAAAAATGGTTTCACACTTCCGTGTTTTGTAATCCACGAATTTACAACCATCCGAAAATGGATTTTTAACAAATTCCACGAAATTTCATACCAATGGAAATATGTGATTTTACAGTTTGAGAATTGTTCCCGTTTGCTGTGCCATGTATTTTTTTTGATTTCATGGATGATCCTTATCACAATTAAATCCCTATGATGCTATTGACCTCCAGTAACAAGGGGGTTCCATTTTAATTTTGTAAATCTGTGACACCAGTAGTTTTTACCACATTTTCACTAAATTTTATCCTCACCATAAAACTGCTTTTACTGCATGATGATAAATTATTTGTTGTAACTGCACTTCATAATTAACATAATTAATGTGGACATAATATTGATGCACTTTATAGTTATAATGACAATATACCGGTAGTTTTTCAATAATATCATAGCTATTACATATCATTATATCTTAATTTAATATTAAAGTAATAAAAGAACAGAACTGATCAGCTCAGTCAATTGGCCTGAGATTGAACCTAATTCAAGTTGAGATTTAGTTTGTATTAATATCCAAGTTTAAAAATGTAATATACATGAATAGAATATAGTTTATTTTCCAAATTCTGGACCCTCTCGGGTATACAATTTTGATATTTACATAAAAGACAATCCAAAGTTTAAAAAAAAACGATTCAAAGTAAAGTATACATGTGTGCTAGCTTGACGTTTGCTCCAATGAGGGCCTAAAGTATTGAACCACTGGACTTAAATACTTGCTTTGGTTTAAATAGGTCATTACTAAGGGTTGAATTTAGCAGTTTCCAAAAAACTTACACAATTTTCAGAAAATGAATCAGCAATGACCTGATATTTTGTAATCTTAAGTTTTTTTGGCCTAGAACCAGCTCAACCATAATGTCTATATATACCGGTAGTAACGCAAGCTGATTGGTTAGAAAGTTGGAATACCACTATTATGCTATCTTTCATGAAAAGTACGTATTAACTTTCTTCTTCTTAAATGAACTACACTCCTTCAAAGCTCTGAAGATTATGTGTAGGCGCTAGTTTAAAAAAAAAACTATTAAGAATGTAAGTGTATGATACACAGAAATAATGGTTTGTATTATAATACATGTGCAAGTTAAAAGATTGATTTTATAATCAAACATTAAGATTAAAACTTTGTACAATGGTTGCCATTTAGTATGTGAATGTGGAGACCAAGACAGGTATATATGCTTACTAAGCACTATTAATTTTGTCTGTATTTGATAACAATAATTACGATATGCAAACAGAAAGTACATAAACATTTTTGTACTCTGTACAGCACAATAATTTGTTCTAAATCATAACCATTTATAGGTTGATGATTTCTAAACAACTTATATAAATCTTAATATATACATTGCATGCATACAAAATGCACATGTGGCATTTTCTCCATAGGCAGACACAAAAATGACTGCGCAGGAAGGAGCTGACCAAAATGATCGTTTCTATTGAGCTAGGCGCAGCTCTGATTGTGAAGTTTTAAAGCCAGTTGGTAAATAGCATTTTTTCAGACATTCACAGATTTTTCCATGCAATATACCAACAAAAATCATTAATGCAGGCATATTTATATGTCTTTAATACAGTGATGATTGATTTTATTGAGTGTTGTCTATATGAAATTATAATATATTTCTGTAGATACTTGGTAACCTTGAAAGTACAGCAAGTGAAATGTCTGGGGAATAATACAGTTGGCATTTCCTTCCTAAAATTCTTGGTTGGAAAGTAAGTTTTGAAACAGATTGACAAAACTTCAATGTTTTACTAGTAATCAAAACGCACTAAATTTACTCATATCTGTGTGGCTTTCGAAAAAATGATTGGATTAACAAGTAATACTAAGAAAATCTAGCATACACGCCTGTTTCTATTTTCGATCAGAGTATAATATATATTACTGGTACCATTTTTATTTTGTTGATATGTTGCGGTCTGGGATCAAACCTGGGACCTCCCGCACTCAAGTTGATGCTCAACTGACTAGTCACCTCTTTGTTATAGTTTGTAATAAATACCTTTAATATTTTTAGTCCCCTACCGGTTTTTGATAAGTTAATGGTACCAGTTAGATAATATGGTTTAAAATTTTAAATCCTAGATGTTTACAGAGCATTGAAAGAAAACTGTTTGAGATGTGACTACAAGAATTAGCTATCAGACAAACGGGAGTTTTTAATGAAGTGTCAGAAGTGACCCGGTGGGGTTTATTTTTTTATGCCCCAGCATCTACTGATGCGGGAGGCAAATAGTGATTGTCCTGTCCATCCGTTTGTTTGTTTCATTGAAACTGTTAACTAAAACTTTCAAGTTTTTGAACCTCAAATATAACTCCAAGTCCATCAAGGCATTGCTTTAAAACTAGTGTTTCCATAGCTCAGTCGTTGGAGCGCTTGCCGTCTAATCTGGTGACCTGTGTTCAAAATAAATACAGGTAAAGGCACTCATATGCCTGCCATATTTCAACAGAAAGCTGACGGACAAATAAAGGCAATGCTCGGCGTTAACTGGGCATACTTGTTTCCCATCATAAATACCTTACATTGTCAATGCCAAGTAACATTTCTACAGAATTATGGTCCCTAATTGACTTAGCTAGTAATCATGGACAAGGCTTCCACCGGGGGCCGGGCATAAACATTTACTGAACGAGTCTTGTTTCATTCCTTTGTTTGATTGCTCCCATGCAACGTGCACACCGACCCCAAGAGCAACAGCATCAATGAAATCTAAAAATAGCCAATTGTCAGCAACCCGCCACTGCCCCTGAAGCCCTACAGACGGACAGACACACAGGCGGCAGCATGCGTGGCGGTGGGCAGGCACGTACACATCAAGTAATGTAACACTATAACACCATTTGGGCATTCAAAAAATAAAACAAGAAAATGTTGCAATTTTTGTTTTTTATTAGTCAGCTTGTCATGGGTAAAGACAAAATACTGACCATACATTATTATAATATACAAATTAACAACAATAAAGACAAGCAGTACTAATTAGGCACATTTACTAACAGTAGCAGTTATCATATAATAATCTGCTGCCAGAAAAGTAACAAACACTTGAAACAGTTAACAACAACTCTTTGTGCAAATGTTCAAGCTCATGATCTATTTTAAACAACTTGTTATTTCTTATTAAATTAACAAACTTAAATTTTTTTATTGTATCTGTGAACAAATATGATACGTATATTTGAATAGTCTAACCATATTATGAAATACACAATTCAATGAATGAAATTATAACAATACTTCTAAATTACCATTTAAATAATTGAATGAACATAAATAATTATGTTAATTAGTATCAAACTATCAAAGGGGAGTAACTCTGTGGATAACATTATTGTTTCTGAACAGGAAATATAAATCAAGATTTTCCCAAATTTCTCTTTGGTATTTTTGAAATATTTTATATGTTATATTAGGGGGACAAATGTATTACAATGCTATTTGTAGCAATTTAATAAACTGACATTCGTAACAACAACATTTTGCAACGAGCGTGACCTGTGGACGTTGAGGCAAAATATCTAAATATCTTATGGTCATCAAATTAGAGATAACAAGAGTCTACTGTATGTTTGAATATCAAGAAATTACTCAACAAGATATTTTTGTAAAACATGTATGCCCGCATGGCAGCCCAATAGTCAGAAATGGTAAAGGTCAGAATGACCTTGACCTTTGAACTCAAAATCAATAGGGGTCATCTACTATTGATGATCAACCTCCATGTAAAGTTTGATGATCCTAGGTCAAAGCATTTTTGAGTTATTAAATGGAAACCTGGTTTGGTCTACCGACTGACCGACAGACATGTGCAAAGCAATATACCACCTCATCAAAGATAGGGGGCATAATTAATCAACTATTCATATTCTGGTAAACGGGACTGCTTTTACAAGCTATTATAATGCAGAAATGTTATTAACAAGATGATTGAAAACTGGCTAACACATATTCTAGTAAAAATTTGAGGACCAAGTCATAAAACAAACTGCCTGAGAGTTGGGGGCAGTAAAATGCTACATAAAGCAAAGCTTTAACTTGACATGTAAAACAGACATGTATAAATAAACTATGTAAAGCCTAGGTATATACATATATACAAACAATATATGTCCTGTTTATATACACAATAGTGACGAAACAAATTCTCATGCATATCTAGTCGAAACATTTTGATTTTTTGTGTGAAGTGTTTACAAATTACTGTTGCAGTAACACATTAATTCATCAATTCTATATATACATGTAGTAGAACTTCGATGCCTCAAGGTACCTTTGGACTGGGAACATAGATTGAGCCATCTACATATTGGCGTCGCCCACAGCATACAAGTTATTATAATCATTTTAATGGGACCGAAAAACCTGTTTGAGGTTTCAAGGGAGTTCAAGCAAAACTGTTTGAGGCATGAAGTTCTACTGTAAATATATATCCAAAATTCAACCAGAATTGTTTCATCTTGCAACTCTTAAAAAAATATTTTTAGAATAAATTCAAGTTACTTTGGAAAATAATGAATATGATGTAGAATGACATTGCATGATGCCTAAAAGTCTTATGAATTAAAGTTACAGAACTAAAGACCGTCTTGTTGCTAAGTAACAAAATGGTTGCCTAGCAACAGAGTATCGTAGCACTACAATGCCAGCCAAAGTTTGAAAATAAATGTAGAAGTATATACAATTACTCGTTTCACTTTATTATCAGAATCGGTGATATGAAAATTATCACACCAACTTGACAGAGAAATTTGTGACTATTCATGTATGGATCTGTCACACGATTCACCAGACGAGACCTAAATACTGGAATAGGCCAAAGGCCTTTCTATTTCTAGAATTGAGTTGTATTTCTATCCTTCTTTCATTTTGATCTATCCTGGATTTTTCAGACTGACTAATTTATGAGGTTTATTAACAGTTTATAACAGTTTATTCTTACTTTTACTAGTAAAAAGGAAATAAGTCATTTTTTTCATACACTAAATGAATATTTGTCAATCTTAAAAACATGGTGAAAAACACAATATTTCACTATGTTACCTGAACAACAGATATCTTTTATTTGACTAAGGCAAAAATAACATATTGTTTGTTTCCCCCACCTGACCCTGGGCGGGGTTGGGTAGGTAGGTAAAATATTTTTTAATGTCAATATTTTTTCGTTTTTGTTCTCTCATTACAGACTATTTCTTATAAAATAAACAATTTCTGAGGGTCAAAAATACTTTGGGTAGAGGACCTTTTGTTCAGGTAGATAGGGAAGGGGACACAAACGATGTTTTATTTTTTTTGCCTGAAACCTTGCAATGAACACTTTTTAAAATAAAGTACAAAATGTATAAAACAAATATGTCAATACTGTTACATGTATAAATTTAATACACACATGCATGTATATCCACGCAAGGTCATAAATATTATATCTGTAAAATGCTAGTGGTTAACATTTCATGCAATATTTAAAAAATCTGTTTAAAAAAACACATAAGTCAGTGCCATTTTTTATTACAGACAAAATAAAAAAGTTGATTCTCAAAATCATCTTGTGTAACCTGCCAGCAGGAAAATGGCCATTTTTTAGGAAGATAAAAATACGACAAAATAAAGTAAAAGTACAGTTTTTTGTAATTAAATATCAATTCACCATTATTCAATTAAAACAGTAAATGTTAAAAGAAAAGCAAGTGTCATAAAAAGTTAACACAACCCATTGGAAGACTCAGTCAAAATTTATTCAATGTCAGAGCTACTTGTAGGCTTTATTCAAGAAGACCAACAAAAATGTTCAAAATCTATAATAAATAAAATATGAAGCTCTTAAAAGGGTAGACCGAATAATAATAGGCGGAGACAAAATACTGTTATGATACTATTAGGCTTTTAGTTTGTTTTCATAGCTATAGTACAGAGAATTTGACCTGATCCTCAACCTTCTATTAGCATACTGAAGAGCTGATATATTGTCTATATTTATAACCCTGGGTGTATGTTTTCATAAGCGGGGAGTATCACGAAGATGCTTGGAGTTTAATTCCAACACAAATCAGAAGGACCAAATATTGCACGATTTATTCGTGGAAATTGATACATAAAGTTAAGGACCAGTTCAATATCTCTGTACTATAATATTATATATTATCCAAAATTAACAGTTAACATGTCCAAGTGTTCACATGTATGACTTCACAATTAACATATATATATATACCAGTCATGCCAGAGTGCACAATGTTCCACCTATTTATGTTAAGTTTCTTATCGAAGACTCTACAGACAATTCATTTAATTACGCAAGCATGCATGAAAATGTAATCACATTTTCAATAATATAATGTAATACTTATATTGTTCAAGTTAATTATTGATTGAAAACAGGCGTTACGCTAATTTAATGGCTACGAAACGGCAGAGATGCCAAAATATTATAAACTTGACAGAAAGCGGTATGATAATCACTTATGAACCCCTTCAACAATACAAATATCTACAAAAGCCCAAGATCTTCCAGTACGGTACACATATATCACGTAATGGCGCGAAAAATACCAATAAGCACACACATGCTTACTCTTCGAGTCTTGCATTGTAAGTTCTTGCTATCGGTAAAACAATATATATGTCCTTGGAAAATGCACAACTTTTCTTTGGGATATTTGGTAAAGTACTGTATTTGGAGAAAAATATCACAATAATCCTCCAGTTGGGATCATCAAAGAAATGCAGGAGTAGGTCACCAAAATTAGGAATTTTGCATTATTTCTACATGTTAGAAGGAAATTTATGTCTTCCAAATTCAATTAGGCCAGTATATTCAACCAACCTGACGACTGAAAAAGGCTTCAATCATACAATTGATATAACAAACCACTCTTTGGTTTAATATATATAAAATTCTGAATATATGGAAGTTACAAGTATCTCCTGCGATGCTTCTATGAAAGAAATGCCAATAATATGAACACTTATTTCTTCATAGTTTGATCATCATTTGCAAATGGCACTGAGTTATTATTAAGCCTAAAGTTTTTTTATTTTTAGGTTTATATGTGAATTTTTTGAAAGTTTTGCTGTTGGGGGAAGGAAAGAATGAAAATATAATTTAGTGAGTTAAAAGGGGCCCTCAGTCGCTCACCTGCCATTGTGTATGTGAGCTGCCTAGGATGCTTTGGACCTTCTTAATATATTTCCATTCCCTCCCTTAAGCACCAAACTTTTCAAACAATACAGTTAAAACCTAAAGATAAAATAAGTTGGCCTGAAGCTGCTATGATTGGGATAAAATTTCATAAATAAGTACCGACTACTTGAATGAGCAACACTCCCAATACAAAATGGCCGCTTTCTCAACAAATAATCTACTGTGTAATTCCCAGCACTATAAATTATAATGGGTCTGTCTCATTTCCAGCACTGTATATGTTAGTTCTGTCAAAATCACAGAACTGTAACTAAACAAAGTGAAAGTTAGCCCATATGGGTATCTCGGCAGCGAGGGTAAACAAAGTCCAGAACTGTATATATTGGTTCCGTCACTTCCACAGCACTGTATATATAAGTTCTGTCACACAACTATCCCATATATGGATTTGTAAATCTCGTTTCTTGTATACACAAGTTTTGTATAATCCATGATTTCCATCCTTTTACTTAGCACATTTAAGGAAAACAAACAACATTAAATCCATACGCCTACATAACAAGCACGTCAAGACAAACATACACATAAACCGGTATGTATTAGTCATAGAATCTGAGCACTTGATCCTGTCCAGCTGTCGTTTGCTTCCAGCCCCATATATAACTGTCCAGTCGAAAGTATACACACGTCACGATGCGCTTAAATGTATAATGCTTCCAGGTCAATATATAACTTCTGGTCAAAAGTATACACACATCCCGATACACATGTCCAGTTGAAAGTATACACGTCACGATGCAATCATGCATATAATGCTTCCAGTCCGATATACAGATGTCCGGTCGAAAGTATACCCACATCACAAATGCCCTGCTTCAGTGTATAATGTCACAACTCCGAAAGAACATGAATGTATTATCACTGAGATAGGAGTACAGTTTCAATGGTAACGGCACATTTTATCAGCTCGACGACGTTGATCGTAAACTACCGGAACTTGAAGATGATGTGGATTTGATGCTACCACTTCGTATTTCCTTCGCTTCTCCCATCAATGTGTGTAACATCTGACTTAGTTTATCATCTTCTCCTTTCAATTCATCGGAAAGACGAGAAGGTTCTGAAATATAAGACATGCTAATGTAGAAAAAAATGGTCAAATATCGAACAGTTACTGACTGCACATGGCTGACACAATCTTACATGAACAGACAACTATCAACAAGAAACAGTTACTGACTACCTGAAAGATGTCAGTCTAATGCACATGGCTGACACAATCTTACATGAACAGACAACTATCAACAAGAAACAGTTACTGACTACCTGAAAGATGTCAGTCTAATGCACATGGCTGACACAATCTTACATGAACAGACAACTATCAACAAGAAACAGTTACTGACTGCCTGAAAGATGTCAGTCTAATGCACATGGCTGACACAATCTTACATGAACAGACAACTATCAACAAGAAACAGTTACTGACTGCCTGAAAGATGTCAGTCTAATGCACATCATGGCTGACAAAATCTTACATGGACAGACAACTATCAATAAGAAACAGTTACTGACTGCCTGAAAGATGTCAGTTTAATGCACATGGCTGACAAAATCTTACATGATCAGACAACTATCAACAAGAATGAGTTACTGACTGTCTGAAAGACGTCAGTCTAATGCACATGGCTGACAAAATCTAACATGAACAGACAATTATCAATAAGAATCAGTCTGAATGTTTTGCACCTTATGTATTTCATCAATACATCAGACATACCAGTATTTGTTTTTGGACTAAGCCTTGAAATGTCTTGATACTGTTTAGTAATTAATTTTCATTTGGGAAACTAAATAATCAAATAAGACCACTAGTAACATTAAAGTCTTAACAAGCAGATTTAGACAAATAGATATTCTGTTCATCAAAATCCATAAATTCGCCAATTAGTGAAATAAGTACTTTTATATACCTGCTAGTGGTGTATCTTCATATAATGAAGTTTTACGTCCCATGATAACAGATTTTCTGTTGGAAGATGGCGCTCGTCGTACGTCCATTATATATTCACATGCTTGCTTCCAGAATGCTGCAATTACAATACAGTGAAACTTTAATACCACAAAGTATTTAATTTTTAGTAAGTGTTTTCCACTCAACCTATAGAGATAAATTGGTTGATAACCCAGAGGTAGTCTCGTGTGTATCGGTGCTATACACTGGGCATGTTAAAGAACCAAAGGGTCTATTCGAAAAGAGCTACGGTATCCCACCCCTTGAATCACACCACTGTCTCTTCTACTTGCTGTCCATTCAGCAAAACATAGGACTCCGTTTGAAATAAGTGCTTGCACTTTTATGGGTTATCCTTGACCGCAAGGTCTCAATAAACCAGGGTCCTACACCAAAACACTGTTTCAAACATTCTTCTATCGATAAATTCAGCTTTAAAATCTTCAAATGACCATAACTTTGTTAATACTTTGAATTTTTATCAAACTATTATTTTCTGCAGAAAGTAAATTCTTCCAAGTGCAACAAATCCGACTCCTGATAAACACACACACTGCTGGATGAAACAAAGACATTGACATACCTTGATCTAACAGATGTTGCTGTAAACCATCCCACCACATGTTCATTTGATCTTTATTATCTGCCGCTAATGTAGTTTCAGCCATATATCTCTCACTCAATGTTTTCACATGGAACGTATGAGCTCTCTGGATCATCCTTGGATCTGCTTCACTTATTTGAGTATTCTGTAAAAAGCAACAAAACGATCCAATAAAGTTTTACATCATCAATGACATCACAGAGTTGTAATAATGCTATACACAAGCAAACTAAATTGATGTTTCAAAGATAGTGAAACCGACCTGTTGAGTTATATATATTCCGCTATGGAAAACAAATAAAGTTATTAATTGATCTTTTTTCATTCAAAATTCATATGCTCTAAATTTTTTGTTCTTAGTAATCCAGATGTATGACATATAGCATAAACAATATGTAAGTCTACAGGAAAGTGATGGGGTCTTGATATTGAATTCAGATAATAAATAGTAAAACGTATAATTGAATTACCTCCCTTAGGTTGATAAATTAAGAATAACTGTATGTTTGTACTAACCTTAGTTATAGGAACTGTGACTAGAGGGGCTGTGACTTCTACATCATCAGGTGCTGACCAACATGATAACTGGAGATTTTTCAACACACACCAATATCTCTTCCACTTTGACAAATCATCATCTTCCTGTAAGGTACGGTAAGACATTTTACATAACAAATAGGGAATAACTAGAAAGGATTTCAAAATAAAAACGTACGCCTCTGATAAAGGCCAATAACTCTGGCAATAGTCAATCAACCTAAAATTCCTGACTATATGTAGAACTAGGCTCGGAACCAAGTATGCATGTGAAGTTTCATTGAAATCCGACCTGTGGTTAAGGAGAACAAGCGCAGACAAACTTTGGGACATCCATCCTGACAAAAGGTATTATTTCGAGCAGCAAAGATATGACGTTAAACTTTTAGACCCGCGAAAACATACATGTTTATAATATCATAATATTTGGAATATTACACCATAAAGATCACAAAATATCAAAAGAAAATTAATCACCAAACTTAAAATATCTTAGAAGTTTTAAACAGCCCAAGTTAATATCGCTCAAGTATACATGGGTGAAAGTTAGATATTCTGAAAAACCTGAAATCCTCAAAATTGACAATTTATAAAGGGAGAATGAAGAAAAACATACATTTTGGTACACTCAAAAACCTGCAGTTCAGGCATATGTCAGAAAACATTCACCCATGAGTATATTCAAGAAGAAGAACTTACATGTAGGTTAAGGTACCCTGTGACGACAGGTTGTACCAGACAATGAGGTAACGCAGCTAGACGACAACAATAATGTCCAAATAACGGTAACTCACAAGTTGTACCATCTGTAAGATAAAGGACATGAAATAGTCTCAAATATTGTAAAATCACATATTTTCATGGGTATTAAATTTTGTGGATTTTCCATTTTCGCGGGGTTGTAAATTACAAAACATGGATGGGTGAAACCGTGTTATGTATTTGGGAGTTTGATAAATCGTGGGCATTAGATTTCGTGGTCGAGTTTAACAACGACATCAGCGAAACTTTGTTTTCGACAGAAAACAGCACTTATAGCCAATTTCAAACCGTGAATTACTACAAATTAACACAGTTGCATTGGTATTTAGTGTAAACATTCACTCATGTTATTTTACAACCAAGTCCTGAAAGTTTCATGAAAACCGGAGAACTATTTTTAATTTCCAATATGTGACAAAAGAATTTATTTCTTACCTGGTTGTTCCTCTAACTTGAGATCAAACGTTCTGACGACATCATCAACATCTTGTAGATTCAATGCGCCTCTAGCAACCAACTCAAATTTAGGACCCCTGAAGTAAAATAAAATATACAATTGAATTATCTCCCTTTGACCAATAAAATTTAAACTAAGGACCTCTGAAGTTAAATAAAATATACACAATTGAATTACCTCCCTTTGACAAATAAAAATTTAGATCGACAGAAATTGAAAATTACAAGTGAAAGCATAACAAACCTACGTTTTGCTTGGCTGTATTTAAAACTATACATCTGAGTAAAATTTAGTGGTATCCATTTTTGTAGTTGTAACAATAACATATCATTTTTCTAAAATAGGAAAGTATACCAAGTACTTCATTTTTTGGTATAGCTCAGATAATTTGACATGATCCTGACCTTTATGCATGAATATATTACAAGGTTCTTGCGTTGAATGTATAAATTTTCGCGAGCAAATCAAGCAATATAGGTCCTTTAGATTTTTTGTTGGTATTACATCTCGAGCGCCTTCGTGATAGTCTCCCCTTATTAAAACACACAATCGGGATTATAAATATAGACACTATTATCAGCTGTTAAATTATGCTAATAGAAGGTCGAGAGTCGTGTCAAATTCTCTGGACTATAATGCATATTTATTTAAATACTTACAAAACCATATTTCCCATTATGTCGGAATCATGAAGTCCTGACAATCTTTTGCCGACACTTCTACCAACAGATTCTGACAAGTCTGACACTTTTTTCTTGATCTTTTTTGGTGTGCTCGCCATCGTCAGATCTTCATGTAACTTATTACAATATATTTCTAATACACACTCGAAATCGTGAGGAATGTTGTCACTGAAAAATACATGTTGCATTTTACATAAAAAGATACAAGACCATCATTTTATTTCAAAGATTATAAGTTCAAAAGAGGCTGAAAGGAGCATAAAATCCCATCTCTGGTAGGTCTGCATGTATGTAGTATGTAATATGCTATATATTATATAACAAAACTTTATCACATAACCTGCGGTCCAGGAGTGCCGTAAAGCCGTGCGGTAAATATCGTTCGGCACTCCCAGACTGTGCAATAAATATTTAAATTAGCTTGACGTGACGTTAGCCAATCCATGCATTGATCCGCCAACGACGTCAGTATAATATCAACGATGCCATGACGTCGCGCTCATTGTACCGCTGAATTTTGGCTGAAACATATGCAGTGTACATCATCCTTTTGAACAATAATGTGCATTTTTTAAGGTTATGTGATAAATCGTGCTCATTACATACAAGTTTTATTAAACTTGTCGACAAAAACAATATGACACTCGGCAAAGCCTCGTGTCATATCATTTTGTCCACTCGTTTAATAAAACTCTTATGTAATGAGCACTCATGCAAGACACTCTATATACTATATATAACTTGAATATTGATAGCTAAAAGTTTCTATAGTTAACTTGATTGTACAACTAGCCTAAAGTTTATTGATTCATTTCCCACCAGAGGGAGGATCATTGTCAACATAACTGTAACAATTGTATCATATACAATACACAGTCATGTCCCTAGTGACATATATACGATACAGTGTTAACTTGTACAACTATCATAGTGGCATTTAATTGGCGTATAATTATGTGGTTAATTCTGCAGAAAAATAATAACATATAGGACAGGGGAGGGAGCAAGCAACGGAAACAGTAGAGTGCAGAAGCCACAAAAAGAACAGTGTACATATTACTGGCTTGGTATAAAAGTACCCACCCTGCCATGGTCAACATGACAAATACTGAGTTCTGATGATATTTGATTAGAAATTGTGCCATGTAAAGCCGTTTAAAACAATTACCATACAACCATTAATATGTTTCGTAAAATTGTGACGAGGAAAGATTTTAATTTTAAAGTAAAAAATCTGATACATGTGTGATACATTGTTAACACCCTCTTTATGTAATAATAATTAAACGGAACGCGACTCGAGATGCGTCTCGCGAAACACTTTGCGTTACCCCTCTACTTTTGGATTTTGGAAACTTGGCAGGTATGCATGTGGACTGATTCTATGAATTAATTTGTATACTGGTGTAAGATGAATGTAGGTTTAACTTACAATGCTATCACATCATCAAACGAGAGATCAGTCATATTTCTATCTACGGACGTGATGAGGGCCGTATCATAAATCTCTGTACCTATTTTCACCAG
The DNA here is from genome assembly GCA_947247005.1 of Spisula solida. Taxonomy (NCBI): domain Eukaryota; kingdom Metazoa; phylum Mollusca; class Bivalvia; order Venerida; family Mactridae; genus Spisula; species Spisula solida. Next base: position 15,731,773 of record OX365952.1, on the reverse strand, counting down.
GCAGAACACAGCATATCTACGATGATCTATCAAATATACAAACAATATATATCATCAAACAATATATATCATCAAACAATCAAATTAACAAGTCACTAAGAATTGCAAACAATACAGAAGTCCCCAACCGGTTAGGAGCCATGATCGTTAAATTATTTTCAATGTTTCTATTATAAAGCAACCACAATTTTAGTGTTATAAAGCAACCACAATTTTAGTCTATTTGATGGTTTTTACCTTCAAAAAACAGGCTAATTTTGGAAATTCCTCAAATTTTCACCAAGGCAAGTGCTCCTGTGTGCCTCAGCTTGGCTATGGATCTGATGACATTATAGTAAATATAGTTCAAAAAGCTGTATTCTATGTATCCCTCACCTGGCTGTGTAACATACATGTATGTAGTTCTGTTAGAATTTAATCAAAGGGAAGATAAATATCATCCCTATGTTTACTGTGACAGTCCAAGTTTTAAAATCAAAACATTTTTTTAAAGCGGTTTCAATTTTTCAGAATGAAAACATTAATTTTTGTGAAATCTGTAAAACATGTTTTGCCTTACCTCCCTTGTTCTTGAAATGGTCGCTATCCTTCCACATCAACGGTATCCGTAAATCAGACATGTTTAACTTAGCTTTACACGGTAACTGTGTCCCCTCATTGTCGATACTGAAAAATATAAACATAATAGTTGCTTAGTTACACATAATTTATATCTGTGTAATATAGTTTTAACTTTTTTAATGATAAACCTTCAGACTACTATGTACAGGGGTTCTATTTGACTCGGAAGTAGTGGTACCCTTGAAATTTTTAAAAAGCGACATTTTGACTCTTAAGAATTTGGTTTGAAGGGTCATTTTCTCTTAAAATCATGGGTATTTTGCCTCTAAAATGGTTAAATTTAGTCTCAAAATGACCCTTCATTAATTCATTCATGCAGTTGTTCATGAAATTCATGAAGAAGTTCATGAAAATTGCAATCCATGGAACATAAATTTTTGCTATTCATGAATTTTTTGTTCATGAACAAATTCATCAATAAATTCATGAGCTTCATGAACCTTTTAAGCATGGGAAAGGGGTAGCATTAGAGTACAAATGGTGGTAGTATTATACTGAGGTTTTATTAAATTTGGTCCAAGTAGCAAGGACCTGGTGGTCTATTTGTAGTGTTAAAATAAGTTTGAAATAAAATCACGGTAATTGGAACAGTATATCTAACGGTATAAGGTATGGATTGACTGTTCCACATAAAGACAAATGAATCTGCGGACATTTTTATTGCATGCTAATCATCATTTACCAGGTAGTATGCCTAGATTGATTACAGTATGAGTATAGATCAGCGAATGACCCGTGAATCATCAGTCATGTATCGACAGGTATAGTGAAATCAAACACCAGATTGTGAGGTTCTTGGCCAGGATCAAAACACAAAACAGTCTGGCAAACATAACATATGTTTGAAAATTTTGAAATCCTGTCGGCCTCGGGCAAAATCCTTTTTGTGTCAATGAGGTTTACCCAACATTTCAGTCATATGGACAGTGTTGACAGTGTAATGGCTAAACTAGTTATCCCTGGAAGTAATTATCAACCAGTACTAATTAACTTACTCATCTGTATGCAAATGACAAATCTATAATGAATCTACTATAAAAGTGGATATGTTAGCAGGCCGAAAAGTTAGCAAATTTTGAATTTCACACATTTGGCGAGCGGAAATATCAATTATTTTTTCCAAGGGCATAGCCAACGATACAGTGTAGTTTGAAAACCTGGCTACGCCCTGTTTTCTTATTTCTTTTAGTGTTGCTTGTAGGCCAAAATGTATATTGTAGAGGAAATTTTCGTCAATTGTATAAATTCGTGAAATTCCATGTCGCTAACTTATTAAGTTAACTTCTTTTACAGTACATATATAGTCAGTTTATTGTTATTCATTAATTTTACAAAATAACAAAAGAATCATACTTTTGTCCGAGAACTTGCGCCGTCTTCCGTCGTTGAAGTTCCGCCATGTATGCTATAATACGAGTATTGGAAGTGAGGAGGTTTTTAGCGGCCTCCAGGAGCTGGGCGGGATGTTTCGACGCAGCCAATAGACGAGCCGTACCTTCACGCATTTTGATCTCATAGTCAATCTTCTGCTGCATCTCATGATCCTGAAATACATCAAATAATAAACGGTTACCATAGTAACAGGGTTTTTTCTGAACTTTAAAATTATTACCAGTAGATGCAAAGACTATAACACTGTAAGCAGAGGTTTAGAAATGAGTCGGAAGGTGGCAAAATTTACTGGCTATTTAAACATGCTTAATTGTCGGCTACTTTTTGTCATGTTCTTCTTTGTTTTCAAACCAACTGCCTACTTTTGAAGATTAACTGGCTATATGAAAACATTTCTACACCCCTGCTATATACTATATAAGGCCTAAAGTTACAATAGTTGTTTATATACAAACAAATACATTTATGTTTGCAGTCTCCAAAGTAACGGTCCTGCATGTACTTCTACAACACTATTATAACATGAGTGAAAGTTTGAAATTCTGTAAAACCAGAAATCCTTAAAAATCGACAATTTAGACAGGGAAAATAAAGAAAGACAGGTTTTTTGCTACTCTCAAAATCTAAAAGTTCTGAGGAATGTGCCTGAAAACTTTCACCCATGTTATTATATGGTACATAATTTCAACAACCTCTATACTACAGCCAGCATGCATGTCTACCACAGGTTGTAGATGCGTGCAGATGTTGTACAGTCTAATATCTAAATGTATACTTATTTAACCAATACAAACCCAATACAAGTATTTTGAGTTACAGATGCTTTTACTTTTATAGTAAACCCTTCAATTTCGAATACAAAGAAAGGAAGGCATCACTAGAAAGACAAAGGCTGTTCAAGAGGTCCTTAAAAATATGAAATGTCAGCGGCTTGAAGTATAGTCACTACCAATCATCACGCAGAACCGGATAAGCATCTACATGTACGTAGTCAATGGACTACTTACTAAGTTTGGCATTCATAAAAACACAGCAATTATCTTTCACATTTTAAAACTAGATCTATATTACACAAACAAACATTAAATTGCAGCTGGGTTTTTTTAACATGAAACATAAACTAAAGTTAACATTGCTATAAAATAATAAATAACATTAATTTACATTATTATAAACCAAAAGTATACCTTATTTTTCACATGAGAATACATTTCTGAGAGCTTGTATTGTTTCAACAATAACAGCAATCCTAAACAAGAATCGATCTCAGCAATGGATAATATCACACACAAACAGTGCAAAATATTGACTAATATTCCAAATTATTGACAAATAATGGTCTAAAAACGAAAACACAATAAAATCCCAATTCACTCTATGCAGTTCAACATTTTATGACCAACAGTTGGGAGTCAGCTGATAGTATCAAATAGAGCTACTGACTGTATTGGTTACATCAATAACTAACCAATGTAATTTCTTGCATTGTTTGGCTTTATTTGCGCTTCAAATAGCTTTAATAACAGTGAACATGGGCGACTTCTATCAATATCAAATGTTGCAAATGTTGACAGTTTACATTGACAATGAAAAGATAATCTTTTAAGAGGAAACAAATGATTAGCTGACTAAGCGACTGAAGTGAAACACAAGTTACGAATGATTCACCCCACCCAACACCAACTTGACTTATCGTACAGCGTCATCAGTATCAATTTTAAAAGGTTTTTTTTCAATTCAAAACGTAAACTTTGAAAACATCATACAAATGATTCACCACCCAATTAGACTTATCATACGCATATCAGTATCATCTTTTTTACAATTCAAAATGCAAATTTTCAAAACATATATTCACATTGGTAACAAGTATCTATATATTGTGAATTTGTCCCTTTGGTGCAACAAGGCTATATCTTGCTATACACTGAATACTGACATACATCCTTGTTGCGCCAAAGGGACAAGATATTGTACAGGTATATATCTGTTATGTGATCTTTCTTTTGTCCGGACACAGGTGGCTGTTTAATTACCGGGTACCGATATATATATATATCATTTACATTATAATAATGTACCCCACCCACTAATGTTTAAAAGCTTTAGCAAACAAATTAACAATTATCTTGTGATTGCACATTGACAATATGGACTGACAGAACAAAGGATTCCAAGGTTTTAGAATGTAATGAAATCATTTTTTTTTTTGATAATGAAATCATTATAGACATGTAGACATTAATGAATATTTTTCAATATTATAAAAAATTAGTGAATTTTTTTTATATTAATTTGGTTTCAATGTATTTACCGGTAAAGATATTTAATTACAACTTTAGTTATACCTACCTATAAGTCACGGAAACCTTTATTCAGAGATACATAAACAAATTAATGCTTGTCTCAATGTCTTTTAGAGAATATTATGTTCAGTGCTAATTATATGTGTCTGATAAATTTGCATGTTAGTCATAACTGCATGTTCCCTTTAGAACAAAATGGACAGGGAAGGCAGCACTCACCTAAACTTTCTGTCTCCATTAATAAAATATTCGCTCTGAAGAAAATGTATTAAATAATAAAACTTTTATAGATATTTGTATTTTTAATAAGTTGACAACCAATGTAATTATTAATGATATATAAGTCGATAATACCATGTTGCTGTACAATAAATAACCAGCGCCGAGCAATGACTCATTATTTATATTATTATTATAACAAAACCGAGCTATGGCCATGTTTTGGTTCAATATTCATTATAGATCACTAGTCAATTTATCAAGGTATAATCCTTAAACAAATATGGGAATATTTGCATGGGAAGGTGAATCAATATCTTCCCTTCCTCTGAAGCTTGGTCATTCAGGCAACGGTTATTTTATTTTTTGGTTTACGTGAAACATCTGATTTTTTTTCTGTCAGAAGGAGGGAACGATTAATCATATTAGTGGACAGAAAATAACGAGTTTCTAAATAAGCTTAGCTTTCTACTCAATCCTTGATTTGAGATGATGTTCAAAATGAACTTTTGTGCATTTTTTTTAAAACAAATATTGTTTCCACCAAAGGTACTTAGGCCGCTTGCCAGCCATTGCGTGAACGACTTATGGCGACACAAAAGTGCCTCTTGTTTCATTCTTCCACTCCCTCAACGCAATAGCAAAAATTTTCCCAAAAAATCCCGTAAACCGAAAAATTAAGTAACGGTGGCCTGTAGAGAGTAATGCAATCATCAATACTTGTACAATACAATCAAACAGCTTTGTCTGCATCTCACTACCCAGTACTTCACATATTGATTAAATACCTCAATCCCTATCCTAGGAAGTGCTACAAATTAAATGGCATGTTTTTGTGACTTGTTATCTATTTATTTCTAAGTCCCTAGAATGTCTAAAATTCCACCATAAAGTTGAATTTTTCACATTTTTTTTCTTTAATAATAATCCCGCACCCACCCCTCAATGTGGTTGCGCTCGAAAGTATTCCTGGGGAAAGCCCCGATGTTTAATGTTTAATTATTCTGGTTTTAAAAACACTGCTGTTTTATAAATTTTTCTGTTATAATATTTTATATATCAGCCGATTCACCTACCCAGTTTTCCTGGAATTGTATCCTAACCAGTACTAACTTACCCTTCCACAAGGAACAGACTAGCAACCTCTCCACATGTGGAGGAAAATAAAATGGAAGAGTTTAATTTTAGGCTGTGATTGGGAATCAAACACGAATCGGCAACCCACACAGATCATCAGCTGACTTCATTCATCAACATAACATTGTAGTTTTGTAAACATGAATTATGCTATAGATTAAAATACAAGTGACACCTGAACTACCTTGACCCTTTACTGACCAGAAGCTGAACAAGGGGTATCATAACAGCTCTTACCCAACTCTATTCAAACAGTCGAAAAGTACAGCCCTATTCAAACAGTCGAATTGTACAGACCATAAAAGGGGGTACTTTAACTTTCGACCTGTAAGGCAGTTTAAATAGAAGTGTTTATTTACAATGATGAACATTTGTGTGGGTAGGTTATCCATTCACACTGAAGGCGTAAATTGACAGTATAGTGTTACATAATTTCTAGTTGTATCAATAGAGTAAATAAACACCATAATAATCAACCAGACAAGGCTGGTCATTTACCGAACATAATATCATTGCGACTCTAAATTGCTACACATGAAACATTATGGGGGAAAAATCTGAGGTTTTGAAAATTAAATTTAAAGTCTCCTACAATTTAGTACCAATTTAGTGTATTTTAAATTCCAAATAAGTGCAAGTGATTATAATGTGGTTACATATAATAGACTATATAAATGGGGTCTCAGGCCTCAACAAATATCTTTAAAAGCACTCGTCCTGCAATATAGACAAAGAAGAAAACCCCAAAATCTTACTTGTCCTGCTACATAAATAAAGAAGGAAGATATTGTGCAGGACGAGCAGACGAGTGGATTCATTAAGGCCTGAGTCTTCAGCAGCTTAGGGCATTATTATATTACCACCTTCTCCCAATTGTTGATGATGCAAAATTTAAAGTACCAAACAATCTACAGATTGCTTAACTCAACAACTTTCATTGTATTTTCATAACCTTGCTCTCAATTTCACCTTTTTTTACTGCAACTTTATATGCGAATACTGGCCTGTAACGACTAAATTATAATATATTACGACAATGAAAATCAAATAAAGACACAAAGTCATATAACTTATAAGTCAGTCTTAAACTAGGTTATCTCAAGTTTAAATCTTACATTATACTGTCAAATCATTATTTTTCGAGGGTGTTGAATTTTCATTGATTTTGTTGTTAAACTCAACTACAAAATTTAATGCCCTCGATTTATCAAACTCCCAAATACATAACATGGTTAATACCTTCCATGTTTTGTAATCCACAAATTTACGACCCCACGAAAATGGATTTTTATCAAAATCCACAAAATTTAATACCCACGAAAATATGTGATTTTACAGTACTGAAGGTGCTATAATATCCGGTATATCATTATCATATCAAACAAACCTCATTTCCGTTTTACAATTCATAAACCTATATTAGTCACCACATACAGTGTTAACGTCAGAATTAAATCGTCAAAGCTAAATCCACAGAAATTGGCTAAGTTGGCAAGTTCAATTGTTAAAACATGTCTTTAATCCGTACCGATCCTTGTTCAGGACATAGTGAACTTTTAAATATCAAATTGTTAATCTGACAGTTCAAAATTAAACTAATTAACAAACTATTAATAAACAAACTTTTAAATAATCAAATTTGCGATTAAGCTTTCAAAATATTTTGTTCAGATTTGTGTGTATATATTTTCCCCTTATGAGGAACATAATTTTAGGGGATCCAATTTAGGGTCCATGCTCAGAGGTTTAAGACAGCTAGTTGCTAAAGAGAGGTTAAAATGCTTAATTAACTTTAAGTAAACTCACATCTGAACAAGGCCCGTTATGTGAAAACAACCATCTGCATTAACCGCAACGGTTATATGTAACTATCAAATTCTCAATAAAATTTTATTCTGAATCATGAATCAAATATATTAAAATGTGTCTGAATGAACCACAAGATGTCATATAACATGTAAGTTATACAGCAAGTCTATATCTATTTTATATCAACTTTGCTCAACAACCGTAAAATCTTTTACTATCAAATTTCACCTCATATTTCCAGCACAATATCAAGTACATATAATTATTATACACATATGACATATACGGCAAACAAACTTAATTTCACATATACAAATTCTTTAGTTTTTCCGATTGCCGGCATATTCGTGGCTACAAATTTTTGCGTTTTAAGTCTACCAGAGACATTTTCTTGTTTTTTCAAGGTTCACAGATACTTAATTTCACGAATTCATACCACTCGCTAATTTTGCAAACTTAAAAAGCGCGAAATAATTTGTAGGTTTACAGTATATAAATACCACACACATTCTGCTGCAATACAGCTTTGTTGTTGTTGGATAGTCACAACAACATAGCAATCAAAGCACTGCACTGATCAAAGCACATTAACAGCACACATGCAAATTGTTTATGAACAATAAACAGTCTGAACAACCTCATGTGTTAAACAGCCAGTCATAATAATATCTGACTTCTTAAAACAGGTGGTTGCTTAATTGTCTTGAACCAACTTAAAACACATGACATATAGAACAGTATATGGTTGCTTGAGGTGACCAGACTTAAACACAGGTAGTTTAATTGCCTGACAACATGTATACAACAGGTGGTTGCTTAATTGGGGTAACCAGTGGCTAACAAGGGCTTAAAACAGGTGATTATTAAATTGAGTTGAACACAAACACAGGTGGTTGCTTCATTCGGGTGACCTTAGCAGAGGGTTACTTAATTGGGGTGACCTGGCTAACACTGGTATAACAGGTGGCTGACACTTGTTTGACTGTCTTCATTCAGCCCTCGCTAACTTAGGGAAAGTGTATAAAACCTAACTGACCCAATATTTAACTTTACAAAACTACTGAACACAGAAGTGGAAAGTCATAAAAGTGTTCAGTTTATTAATTCAGAACAATCATCTATTCACACAATGCTGTCAAATAAACGTTTCATTGTGAACATTTCAAGATAACGAAAATAGTAATATATGACTTTATATACAGAGACACATCTAAAATTTAAGCAGAACATCCGCGTTAACACTATATTTAAAAGTCTTTTATACATTTATAGCAATTCTATGATTTGACTAAAAGTTAGCTAAGGTTTTGACCGAATATAACCCACTATCGAACTGACTTAGATTTAGTTGCGCAAGTTTCATAAAGAATAGGTCAAAATTGTGACCTCTAGTGACTACAGAAGCCAGTGTAGGCGATGACAGGTGATCACTAATAAAATATATCACAATACAAACAAATTAGACAAAACATACAGGAATGCATCACACGGGTTTCAGAAATAATCACCCCTATACACAATCTAATATCAGCTTCAGAATTAAATCTTTCCTAATAGATCAACTTTCCTGTCAATCACTCAATCACTCGAACAATAATTCATTCATTTGCATAATATTAAACAGTTACTGATTAAATTAAAACAAAACTTTATTCAATATACGGATATGATGCATCAATGATCAATCATAATTAACTTCACTTTTTTCAACTTTCCCCATTTCCTATTTCTCTTTTTTAATTTTAAATTTTCAATAAAGAAAAAAATTTAAAAGAACATTTTAATGATGAAAGGATAAAAGAATTTAATAAATGAATAATCAGAAAAGTATCATTCGTGCGTTTGTTTATTCGTTCATTTGATCGTTCGTTCATTTGTTTGTTAATCATTGCATTCACCAAATCATTTGTTCATTCCTTCCTTCAATCAATCAATCAATCAATCAATCAATCAATCAATCAATCAATCAATCAATCAATCAGTCAATCAATCAATCAATCAATCAATCAATCAATCTGAGACAATGTAAACATCAACAATTTAACAAGCACAACTGATGGCAGACACATTGTACACATTTATCATCCTAAACATCTTGGCAACAAACAGAAAAACAAAAACTGTGAATTTCTATCTTATATATAAGTAGAAACAGTATGTTTATGAAATCAGAGAAGAAAAAATAACAATAAATCAACAAATCTTACAATCGCACCACCTGAAATAACTGTTATCTGAATCAATTTACTGAACAGAACAAAAACACGTTTCCAATTCTACCCTGATCTTACCTTGTCTGGCTAAATTTACCATATAGCAAGTTTTTGTTGATGTAGCTTCAGAATATAGTGGAGTTAATTCAATTATTTTGATCAGTATGATGTTTCTGTCAAGGTCTGAACCTGTTCACAATATGGGTGAGAGAAGTGTGAAAGCAGCCAGATTGTGAACGATGGTAGCGTTTACCCTGTTAGCGAAGGGGCCCGGGTAAAGAATCCTAAGCCCCCGGTCATGATCAGACTGTCACATTTTACTCACCAAGCTGTCACAATACACAACTAGCTCACATGTACCATAGAACTGATAATTATTGTTAGTGGTCACCTGAATTAAGCTACAACCTGTCTTAAGCATCCAGATTCAATTAATCTCATTTATAAATCATTTTCATATCAAATACTTAAGACCTGTAGTCACCAAACACCTAGTTCAAAAGGCCACATTCAATGCCACTTAGGACCGTGAGGTTAGTTTTTCAGGGATGTCAACAGAGCCAAATTAAAAATCCTGTAAATCATATGCTGCCGACCATTTTTGCCAAACAAGAGGTCTTCAACCACATTGTTTCCCTTTTTAACTCAGGTTATATTGAATACATTCCTTCAGAGCAGACTAAATTGACAATAACTGCTATTTCATGAAATATTTTCATCAAATAACTTTTATTGTGGTCAGAATGCATAGCTCTTTCAGGATAGATAAATCCGGAATTCAGGAATATTGACACCCCTGGTTTTTACAAGTCATTGTCATGATTTATTGAAATGAAAGTTCATGACCTTTGATACTTATTTAAGAACTTCGTCAAATTCATGAACAGTTCATGAACTTATGAACCTTTTTTGCATGGGAGGAAATAATATACAAGGTCACATTTAAATCAACTATACAGCATAATACTGAATAATACATCACTATAATGACACGTTGTTGATGCCAAATAGTATCATAAATATATAATATCATTTATATTATTATTATAACAAAGAATATTGTTTACCTGTAAGCTTTTAGCGAGCTGTCTATAGTAGTACAGGCTCATATCCTCGATGATAATCGGGGGTGATTTTGGATCACGCTCCCCCGCCATCTTGGATTGATCTGATCTCTGGAACACGTCCAGTGACCTGACTGGAAGACATTTATCCATCGAATCTGATTCATCTAAGAACTACTTTTGTAACAACCCTGGTTGATATTCTTACTTTCACGACAACCCTCGTTGATTCTAGATTCTAGACACAGGCAATAGGTAGTCACTGAAGTAGGTAATTGGAGCACAGGTAGCTAGAATCACATCATGCCAGTCATACTAACTAGCTATGTTAGTATCATCATCAATAATTGTCTGTTGCACTTAGAATCCCATAATATAATTCCATATAATTTGCTAGACGGCTAATTAACTAATTACAAGTAGTCCTTCATATATATTGGTACCAACAGATTAAGAAAGTGTCCCGAAAAACATCAAGTCATAAAATTCTAGTACCTATAAACTTATCCACACACTTGATTGATCTCAGTGTGACCTTTCCAGTTATATTTTCAAGTTCATTAGCTCAATAAAAAAATCCATGTCAGTTCACATTTTTTTAATTCTAAAGTCTATTGGTTTAACTCATTTTGTTCCACTGGGCTATATTGACCGTATTTTCCAACTGCGAATAAATAGAAGTTTATTTGAACAATAGAAACGCTGTGAAACATTAATAATGTAGTTCAAATATTTCAAAATAAATTCAATACTTTTTTACACTCAAATTATAAATTGTATCAGGATTAAATAAAATTATAGCACATTTAGCGCCACCCACTTCACAGCATTTCAAAAATTAAAGCCCCACAGAAAAACCACAAGAATAAATATAGCAACTGTGATTATATTACACCTTAATAAATGACACCATTACACCAATTATTTTAATCCTGGACAGTTGAATATATCACACGCACATACAGAGCAAAAGTTACATAAACTAGAATCATGCAAATTCTACCAATCCATCAAAGCATTGAACATTCCACGGCAGCTTCCGGAACTAAAATGACAGATTGAAAAACATAATCCCCAGTAGATAATAGACATCCCAGCACAATAGCATAACTACCATTGCCTACATTTCTGACTTTATTATATTACTGCACAAACGCGACTACCTAACAACTACCTAACAGCTACCCTAACCATGCTGTATCATCTGACAGTAGATGCTGTATGTCCGTTAATATTCACAATGATTTTATTTTCGCTATGATTCATGAAAAGAGTTTCTCAGGAATTCCAGTTGTAATCCCAATAAAAATACTATCATAACTTGAAAACCTGTCATGAAACTGAAAGATTGCCATCCCAAATAAGTCAGTTACCAAAATTTTTGAAAATTAAAGGTCACGTGAATATGAAGTGGATTACAATGCTCTAGACAGTAGACATGTGCCGCCCGTACTATACGAGGATACATATATCTATCAGGTGTAAAACAAGTGATCTATCTGATGACGACTCAAAAACGCACAGCATGAAACAACCAACAAAACAGGAAAGTATATATTCACACATGATGATGTACTGTGAGATATAACATAGTAATCTGTGAGAAATATCATCTCCCAAACAACTGTTGAAAGACATTGAAGACTCAGTTGACACAATGCAGGGCTTTTCCTTATTTAGGACGGGTAGTTATAAGTCTTCCGTGGTTGTGTGAGTCAACTTTTCTAAAATTTTACCACACATAATAATTCCATGTTTTACCAAAAAAGCCGCCATTTTTTACCTAAATCACCTACAAGACTTAATTAAGGGCTCATCATAAGGTCCATGTATCCCCAGAGTTGGAAAAAAGCCCAGTGAACATTTTTTAAGCTAAATGATGAGAACCCTATATCAGAGCTACAGATAAGCTGCGTATTGGGGTAATTACCCAATTAATTTTCTTAAAAACCCAATAGATTTTGAGAGAAGGGAGTAAGAAAAGGCAAATAGAAAATGATGTTATAGTGAAAAATAGTACATTAAAGACCGATTACCCAATTAGTTTTATTAAATACCCAATTAAAATTTGTAAAAACCCAAATAAAATTGATACTTGGGGGTAAAATACTCAATGACCTAAAACCTTATCTGTTGCTCTGCCTATATATTCCGGCACTGACCCACTAAGCTATTTTATCTTCAACACAAAGCTCAGTTAACCATTATAGAATAAGCCCACCAACATAATCACTAATATTAAGCACACACGAGGTTATAAATCAACTAAATTACATCATGAATTATAATTTATGCAAACACATTATGGTAATAACTACATCTAACATCTAAAACTGACAATTTGTCATCGTGAAAAGACCAGACCTATCAACCCAGCTATACAACATTTATAATTCAATGATTTCAGTAACATCCATACAGTTTATATCTGACAACACACTTTCCCACACTGTTAGCAGCAGAATATAAGCCAAAAAAATTTTAAACCTGCCAGAGCCTCAGAACGTATTGAATAACCTCTCCATAGCAACACCCCTAAAGAACCTCTTTATAACAACTCTCCCGGAGAACTTCTCTACAACAATACCTTCAGAGAACCTCTCTAAAACAGCACCCTAGAGTAACCTCTCTAAAACAATACCTTCAGAGAACCTCTCTAAACTAGCACCCCAGAATAAACTCTCTAAAACAATACCTGAAGAACCTCTTTATTTCAATTGCCCCTAGAAAACGTCTTTATAATACAATACCCCCAGCGTCATCTCTCTTAAACAATACCCCTGAAGAACCTCTTTATTTCAAATGCCCCCATATAACCTCTCTTTAACAACACTCTGAGCGATTAACCTCAACATAACAACATCCCCAGAGAACCTCTCCATAACAATTAACTCACCCAGAGAACCTCTCCATAACAATATCCCCAGAGAACCTCTCCATAACAAAATCCCTGGAGAACCTCTCCATATCAATTAACTCACCCAGAACCTTAATATGCAACCACAAAAGAGAATTCTCTCCCTGAGTGATACACAGAACAAACCTCAAAAGAACCTCTCCATGTCAACATCACCAAAAAACCTCTACATAACAACACCCTATGACTCCCACACTGATATTATTGTAAAATAGACCTCCTCCATAGCACTACTCCTCCATAGCACTACTACTCCGTAGCACTACTCCTCCATAGCACTACTCCTCCATAGCACTACTCCTCCATAGCACAGTAACTACTCCTCCATAGCACTACTCCTCCATAGCACTACTCCTCCATAGCACTACTCCTCCATAGCACAGTGACTACTCCTCCGTAGCACTACTCCTCCGTAGCACTACTCCTCCGTAGCACTACTCCTCCATAGCACAGTGACTACTCCTCCGTAGCACTACTCCTCCATAGCACAGTGACTACTCCTCCGTAGCACTACTCCTCCGTAGCACTACTCCTCCATAGCACAGTGACTACTCCTCCGTAGCACTACTCCTCCGTAGCACTACTCCTCCATAGCACAGTGACTACTCCTCCGTAGCACTACTCCTCCATAGCACTACTCCTCCATAGCACTACTCCTCCATAGCACTACTCCTCCATAGCACAGTAACTACTCCTCCATAGCACTACTCCTCCATAGCACTACTCCTCCATAGCACTACTCCTCCATAGCACAGTGACTACTCCTCCGTAGCACTACTCCTCCGTAGCACTACTCCTCCGTAGCACTACTCCTCCGTAGCACTACTCCTCCATAGCACTACTACTCCACAGCACTACAGAAAGTGGAACAACACTCCTCAGACAGCTACAATTTACAACCTGTGAATAATATTGAGGTGTTTGCGGTAAAGAAGTGCAATGTACAAGTTCACAGCCAAACAACAAACAATGGGAGGCTCAAGGATGTACAATCCCATATGTTCTACCTACCAAGATATCTACCAGCGGTATTATATAAAATTTACGATCATAAACAATCATAAAAGTACAAAATGACGTCAAGACCAAACTGAATAACAACCTGTATCAAAATTTAATCACACTATCATGCTAACCAAATCCCGAAACTATGATATTATATTCATAGAATAAAAGCACCTAAAACAAGGATGTGGATTGCAATCTTTAATCCTGAAACTATCTTCAAAGACTAAAAGCACTTAAAATAAGGGAGCTATATGTCAGTAACAAATGTAAAGACTTTAGCTTGATTATGGATTGCAGCCTCCAGTAGGGATCAAACCAGAATACTAAAATACTTTGAAGTAACAAGATATTCAAATGGACCTGAGGGCTGACCATTGATGCCTGGTATGACATGACGTACAAAGTTCTATTATGTAAATGCCACATAAAGTATTCAAATAAAGCATTAAAGCTGGAATCATAGCGATGGAATACTAATTACTGAAATAACCAAACCAATCAAGAGATGATTAGCCTAAAACACACTTGAATGTATACTAAGATTAACAACAGGTTAGCCTCTAAAAAGTGCTGAGAAAACAAAAATAATATCCAGATAGATACAGCCTGACATTTTCTCATTATTTGCATCAAAATCTGATTTTAATTAAAAACCGTGATTCTGTCCTCAGAAAATCAGAAACGTTTCTTGACAATCAACAAGTACCGTAACCACAACGACAACACAGGAAAAAGACGCAATTAATTACCAAGCCTAAGAACGATCCAATGTTACTTAAATAAGTTAATATAAAATCTTTGGATCATCTTGGTAATAGCCTAATCATGAATGGAAATCAAGACTTAACACTATCACTGACACTAAATATAGAAATGAACACAAGCTAAGCTATAGTGTAAATGTAGAACAACACTGAACTCTGATAACAAATTGATAACAACATACAGTAGGGCCTTGTATGGTAATGCTACCGTATATCAGTGATAAGATTCTCCAAGATTTAATATCAAACATGAAATAAAAACCTTACAATTTGTCCATCAAATGGTATAAATCCTGACATGGTTTAACCTACTTGCAATTTAATCCATTCAAAAAATGTTAATACAAAAAATCTATACTGTGTTAGGTACACAACATTGTAACACTGTACACTATAGTATATATGAAGTATAGCTCCGATCCCGATTGTCGCGTAAATTAGTATATCGCCAATAGTGTGACCAGCATTCTGAATATCGTGAAAATTAGCATATCACCAAAAGCGCGACTTAAACCTTCATGTTTTAAACCATGAACTGATGAACTAGTAACCTGTAAATGAATGAAAGAACCCGCAGACTGTAACAAACTAACATTGTAACAACTCAACGTAGAGTAAACTTCACCGCTCGAAACGCTATCCTATGTACCTGTATTACATACATACCAACTAACACACGATCAGAGAGACACTGTTATCAGACTAAATCATAAACAAATATAGGAACGACCCTTTCACTTTTACTGCCCTATTATAATCATACAGTCACTGGCAATAACAGTTATGACACAATATTTGAACAAATTAACACGATATTTATTCACGAATTATAATCAACGTCCTTTTTGTCACCATTTTGATAATGTCTTATCCTCAGTGAATGCCAGGCCTTAATAGAGAAGAAACGCCATCAAAGAAAGATATTGTAAAATCAATATCGGGCTTAAATATGTCAACATTTCAAACGTTCAAATGAACGTCACTATGGAGTTAATGGACTCAATGCTCAGAGTTTTATCTGTAATCTTTTTTCAAATATCACGACTTATATAAAATCACACAAAACAAAAAAGCTATTTTTTATCAAATCTAAACATCTAACTTGTTGTAGGAATCGGAGTGCGGTCTCAGAGTTCTGTACATAACATGCATGACTATATAGAATCAGATTCTTTTTAATATACAGCAGTGACAATTTACATACATAGGTCCAGTGATTTTTTTCCTTCTTTATTAGGGTCCGGTAAACCTTTTCCAATTGCGAATAGGCTATAATATTCCCAAATTGGAATGTAGAAATTCCCAATAAACAATTTAAAACAAATTATTTTCAAAATCGGACTTAAAATGATAAAGTTATGAACATTTTTGACAAGAGGTCAAGCATAAAAGTTCAAAGAACCTAGTTAACATCACATGTAATCTCTTTTTCTGTTTTATTTGGCCTTCCGGTTTCATGGAATTTCCCAATTCCAAGTTGTCACGACGCAAAAATTCCCAATCTGAACGGACCCGGGACCCTTTCCCGAAGAGGCAAAAAAAATCACTGAGTTCACCATTGCAACACATGTGCGCAGAATATTAAAGAATTGTTCTGAAATTATAACTTATAAGTACAACTTGTTTATACTACAACTCAAAGATTTAAGAAATTCTTGTTTTGTATAAAAATTCAAAAGCTTCATTTGTGACGGGTGCAAATACTTACAAACTTGGAAATGGACACAGGAAGCATTTCTAGACACCACGAAGACACATTAAAATGGCCACCAAGGATGAATTTGTTTACAAATATCAGCGATTGAAATCAATAATAAATATGAAGGCTAAAATTATCGCAATGTTGAAGGCGAAGATGTCAATCCTACGAGAAATAATTGAATGAAAATTGAACCCTTCAGGCATAGTGTTAATTTATTTTCATTCAAGCAGACAATTTGTCACACAAAAGCCACACACCTCGAAAATGAAAATAAACACTTTGGCTTAATAGTATGTCCATTACAGGACACCATTGTAAATCAATGAATAGCCACTTTATGCCACCTTCAACTATAGAAGTTGTTTAATTGACAATGTAACATTCGAGTGCAGACACCTCTAACTGCAGACAACTTTATTTTACAGCATTCGTTGTTGTTAAAAATTTGTGACATTCCGACACCCACTCCCACTCCCAGGAAGAGAATTTTGCGCTATTAAAACACGCTTCTCATGAATGTCTTAATGCCATGCATATACACTGTATATGCAACATTCTGCTAACTACAAAATTATGTCACAACACCCTGGCTCAAGAACGGATGACCTGATGCACTTACAGTCAAACACAAACAAGCAAATGACAAATTTGCTGAATTATAACAACTGACAACTCCTGCACTTTCATTCAAACAATAAATTATTCCACTGGAATTCATAGTTACAAACGGTGTCATCAAAATGCATTTAAAACAATTAAAATCCTTCAACACAATTCCACACTCAGATGATTCCAATTTAGAAAGATTCCAAAGATCAAAACACACATTTCCTACAACATACGATACACTCACATAATTAATAACTTCCGGAAATCAGAAATTCAAAAAGACTTAACCCACTTTTTTTAAATACACAGATAACGTCCCCGTTAAAAAAACATACCGGTAACCCACACACGATTTCAATATCAAATCAATACCTCAACAACCACAGCTGATAAATATTCATGAAGGCGAATATTAAAGAGTTTTGTTGTATGACTAGTATCACACTGTGATCTATATAACTTCACCAAAAACTACCGGAAACTCAACAAATTTAAATCCCAAAATAGCCACCTTAATAAGATAATCCAAAACTAACCCCTGAATTCAAATTCACACATAAAAATATCCAAAATGTTTGTGACATTTCATGACAAAATGTTTTAAGCTTAAACATGACAATTTCAGATCCTTTTAACTGCTGAGATAATAAACATATTCGTATATACATAAAAACACCATATTTTGTATTAAAATTTTATGAAAATGTTGTCATGGCAACATACTGTAAATTAAACTTAAATTAAGTAATTATTATTACCCAGAAAAGGCAAAATACAGAAATTCATCATTTTTCGACAACACGTCAAACTCCTTGGATAAAAATTTAACTGCTGTGGAGACAGTGTCAGACTACTATGTAATTGTTACGCTTGAAATTAATTAAATAACACAGCTATTTAAGATATATTATGTGAATACCACATATCCGTGAGCTAGGTAACACTGTCCCTACTAGTCATACTGTCCCGTGATGGTCTGCGAAACATGAAGTAATTACGACGACATGATCTAGGTGACAGTGAAAGCATGATCAGTAACGATGTAACGACCTTACTATAGACATGTCGATGAATTACGACAAGAAAAGGCAAGGATACTGTAAAATTATTATTTTTCGAGGGTGTTGAATTTTCATTGATTTCGTTGTTAAACTTGACCACGAAATATAATGCCCACGATTAATCGACCTCCCGAATACAGAACATGGGTTTACCCTTACATGTTTTGTAATTCCCGAATTTTAGACCTGACGAAAATGCATTTTTATCAAAATCCACGAAATTTAATACCCACGAAAATATGTGATTTTACAATAGACTAAAATCTAACCTATCTACAGACATTTTGAATGAATTACGGCAAGCCACAGCACGGTTAGACTAAAATCTAACTGCTCGAGGCCTTCAGTACCCACACTATCATCAATATCATAGTCATTTACCTTGTCAACAGATTTTAGATTTTCACGATGTAAATTGCTGAGTTGACATATTTATCGAACATTAAACCAATCAAAGAAGCCATCTCAATTATCATTATACCCATCAATTAATGGTTATTGAATATTATAAAATTTTATTGAATATTATAAAATAAGTTATGTAACTCTAAAATTTTCAACCTGTTAAATATTGACGTGTAATGCATTTATAACAATGGGTCATACAGGCCTGGTAATCATTCTCAAGCCTCAAAATACCTCTTTCAAAGCATGAAACACTGACTTTTCAATATAGACAAAGAAGGAAAATTCAGGATTCAAAAACCTGAAATCAGGCACACCCCTGAAAAATAGCAATCCTGTGACATATACTGGTAAGACTCACATAATTATATAATTAACCCAATTTTTCTTAATCTTTAACATAAATATTGTTTCAACCAAAATGAATAAAACGAGTAACTATTATTGCTGTACACATTTATCAAACATTTATTAAATGTTTTCATAAAAAAACATCTCAAAAAGATTCACAAAATTATATCTGAATTTGATTTTGAAGTTCAACAAAACTCCCCCATCCCCACCCTGAATGAAAATGGGAAGTGATTACAAAATTTCAAGAAGAAATGACATTACAGATAAACCAGACCTCAGAACTCAGAGATTTGATAATGATATCAATGTACATTAAATGTTTATTTATCTCCAGGCATATTGTATGGAAAATAAAATGATAAATGATATATAATGTTGTGAGTACAAAGTGAACAAACAGTGTTATCTCTGTATGAAGTTCTCACATGTGATCAATCCTTTGATGTACCCACATATTTACTGTATCTGCTTTGTCAACAGGAGTTATATAGTTGCATGGGTGAAAGTTTGAAATTCTGAAAAACCTGAGATCCTCAAAATTTGACAATTTATGTAGGGAAATGAAGAAAAGCAGTCTTTTTGGCACTCTCAAAAACCTGAAGTTCAGGCAGGGAGTATAAAATAGGTAGTCTTGGCAGACAGGTTTCACAATAGTGGTCTTTGTTCACAGGTGGTCTTTAACCTATAATATTCATATTAATGAAATATGCTAGTCCCTGACTGTAAACCACAGCCCCTCCCTCGAAGTGGGAGGTATTTGCCATATCTGGCAGGGTAAAACAGGTAGTCTTTAACCTATAATATTCATATTAATGAAATATGCTAGTCCCTGACTGTAAACCACAGCCCCTCCCTGGAAGTGGGAGGTATTTGCCAAATCTGGCAGGGTAAAACTAATAGATGCCCAAGCCATTTTATGACAGTCTCAGACTATCGCAAACAATCGAGCCTCTGACCTGTCAGCTCCACAAAAACCTCATAGACACTTGATTTACTGACAATATTAAACCGTCAGACCTTACAACTCAAATATATAGCTACCTACGACAATGCAAGCCTATTATAACCAACAAGAGGGCCCAAAGGGCCCTAGGTCGCTCACCTGTCGAACTTGACCTAGATTTTGTAGAGATGATCATTGTGACCAAGTTTCATACAGATAAGGCCAATATTTTGACCTCTAGTGACTACACAAGGTTTTTATATGATTTGACTTAATGACCTAGTTTTTGACCCCAGATAAACCAATATCAAACTTGGCCTAGATTTTGTTGAGATGATCATTGTGACCAAGTTTCATAAAGATAAGGTCGACATTGTGACCTCTAGTGACTACACAAGGTTTTTCTATGATTTAACCATGTGACCTAGTTTTTGACCCAAGATGACCAATTATCAAACTTGACCTAGATATTGTTAAGATGATCATTGTGACCAAGTTTCATACAGATTAGGCCAATATTGTGACCTCTAGTGACTACACAAAGTTTTTCTATTATTTGACATTGTGACCTAGTTTTTGACCCCAGATGACCCAATATCAAACTTGACCTAGATTTTGTTGAGATGACCATTGTGACCAAGTTTCATAAAGATTGAGTCAAAATTGTGACCTCTAGTGACTACACAAGGTTTTTCTATGATTTGACCTAGTGACCTAGTTTTTGACCCCAGATGACCCCATATCAAACTTGGCCTAGATTTTGTTGAGATGATTATTGTGACCAAGTTTTATAAAGATTAGACCAAAATTGTGACCTCTAGTGACTACACAAGGTTTTTCTATGATTTGACCTTGTGACCTAGTTTTTAACCCCTTATGACCCAATATCAAACTTGACCTAGATTTTGTCGAGATTATCATTGTGACAAAGTTTCATAAAGATTAAGTCAAAATTGTGACCTCTAGTGACTACACAAGGTTTTTCTATGATTTGACCTTGTGACCTAGTTTTTAACCCCGGATGACCCAATATCGAACTTGACCTAGATTTTGTCGGGATGATCATTGTGACCAAGTTTCATAAAGATTAAGTCAAAATTGTGACCTCTAGTGACTACACAAGGTTTTTCTATGATTTGACCTTGTGACCTAGTTTTTGACCCCGGATGACCCAATATCGAACTTGACCTAGATTTTGTCGAGATGATCATTGTGACCAAGTTTCATAAAGATTAAGTCAAAATTGTGACCTCTAGTGACTACACAAGGTTTTTCTATGATTTGACCTAGTGACCTAGTTTTTGACCCCGGATGACCCAATATCGAACTTGGCCTAGATTTTGTTGAGATGATCATTGTGACCAAGTTTCATAAAGATTAGGCTAAAATTGTGACCTCTAGTGTCTACACAAGCCAATTGTTGACGGACGGACGGACGGACGACGGACGACGGACGACGGACGAAGAGTGATCACAAAAGCTCACTCTGTCACTTTGTGACAGGTGAGCTAAAAACAATTCCATAAATCAAAATACACCCAGCACTTCATCATCATCAACAAGTCTGAGCCCACCAGTATAATATGTTCCATCAACTCTTTCACAAAACAAACAACAATTCATACTCCCACATGTTTAGAACATGACAAAAAAAATCACCATTAAATTTTAAAATCGCAACCTATAGTATCCAATGTGACAATGAAAGCCTCACTTATTTTAAGTAGTTCACAGAACGAAACATGAATTCATATAAAACGTAATTCCGTCATTCACAGGTATGTTATTTTTAGTAAGCAACTAAATTTCACTTGCACTGGTTTAAAAAGAGCAGTGATTCAAAACCACCACAGGTTTGGCAAACTTTCAAATCCCCCTAGGTAGACAGACATGAAACAGTTTTAAGTAAAAGCCATCTTTTATCTTACTACAGTGATGTACATTGAATATGACTAATAGAGATTTAAAAACTTCAAAACTTGAAAACCTTGTCTCATTATAGGTTCAGAGAATCATATTCATGATATCTGAGCTGTTTCATGGATTGCTTGACATAAGGAAATCAGGCTACTGTTCAGTATACGATTATACGTCTCCGAATGCCACTTTCATTTTATTTCATAAAGGTGAGAAGTTTTTAAATCACCTGGCTGTCAGTGTGGCCTTAGATATTATTTATTAGATAATCATACTATTTTTATCATCAAAAAGCCGGATTTTCGCTCACAGTGGCTGCCTGTGACAAGGAGTGCTACAGTCGACTTGAGACTCAATGATCATGGGGTAAATGTACAGGGGGCAGAACAGACACAGGCTGAAAGTCTATTGCTATCAGAGGCAATCAGTAGCATGTGTGTTACAGTCGACTTGCGACTCAAATGCATGTGGGGCAAATGTACAAGTTGGCTGAACCGACACAGTAATGATGAAAGTAGACTTGAAATTGGTACATTTATCTAAATAAATGAATTAATTATTTTAATTTGATCTCTGATTAAACATCTTCTATGTCTGAGACAACCAAGGGATATAATTTTATCAAATGTGGGTAGCTACTGGAGTTGCCTCCCTTTCAATGAAACAAAGTATAATATCCGGTCTGTGCACTGAGGGCGGGGAGAAAATCCACATTTTTACCCTCATAATTTTTGTTTAAAGGGTAATTTTCTCTTAAAATTATGGGTATTTTGCTTATAAAATGGTGAAATTTAGACAAAGGTATCACAATGACCCTTCAGATTCAGAACCTAGATGGACCTCTGACCATCTTTCTATGAATACAAAAATAAAACAGTTTTACATTTACCTCTCTCGATACAGACTATAGTGGAAGGTGGAAGACATAAAACATTACATCCTTACAGCTGTTGGTGATAACATTAATCACTCCTGTGAAGTAGAGAGAGTAAAAGCCAAGTGTTCACTCTTTGTCTGTTAAGTACCGTTTATTAATAAATCTTATACTGTTATATAACATAATTACCTACCCAGGAACTTGATTAAAAATTACATTTAATTAATGATAAAATCATAAAGTTCTTTCAATAAAACTGCAACATGCATTATAGTTTAATAATGAACCCAGAGAAGGGAGGTAATTCAGTAAATTATAAATACCAAATTAAATTTATTATTGATTTATTCACTCATTCAGAAGCAGTGATTAAAATTGATATTATCTTCAAATGACACAATCAATTAATCATAAATGAATCAAGCACAGAACTTCAGAAGGCATGGATAACCTCCCTTGGAGAGCACTAAAATGTGCATAGAAACTGGCAACAGTCCGATAAATTAAACCAGTGACGTTCCATGGGTTTTCATTATGAACCAATTGCCAATTGAAAACATTGTTAAGAATTGTGTTTGGATCAGTTTTTTTTTTAAATTTAAGAATGTTATTAAAATGGCTATAGAAATTAGAAAGGGTCCTGACCAAATCTGTTGATTTTTCCTGCCATTCTGTTATCAATAATACTTATGAAAACCCTGGACGTATATTTATCTAGTCATACGAACAAATCACACCCCATCAATGACACATAGATAACGGATAACAGAGTGCTTTATGATAATATTATAAATATGATAACATACGTTATCAAAAATATTACACCATTTTATATGATAAAACATTGTGTCATCTGGTCATTATTACAAATATTGATAAAAACTTTTAGTTGACAAGCTGGACAGGAAAACTGGTTTACTTCGTTGTCATGATTAAATAAATTTACTATCAATGTTATTATGTGCCGGATTGATTAGGCTGCAGCTAGCAGCTAGTATGTAAATTCATGCGATTGAAGGGAAGCTGCGAAGCATTCAAATCAAGCAACGAACAAGGTATGCAACACCACAGTGTATAAACAAGTCAACTTCTGGTTATCACAATAAATAAAACACATTGAATTGTATAGTCTCCCAATAAGTCATACAGTGATTTGGTTTGTATGCTCTGAGCACAATGAATGACCCAATATAGCCAATACTACAAGCACACCATCTTTCTAATGACAAATTTATATGGGCTGTGCAGGGTTTTTATTATTATTATAAATAACGGATTACTGATATAATATTCAATAACATATGTCAAATAACAGAGAAATACTCCTCTAAGAAAAATATTACAAAACATTAAATAGTAAAACTCTTTCAATGTCAGAGGCCATTGCAATGCTAATCTGGCAGGGAAAGCAGTGAATGATCATGCTGTCTCAGTCGAATACAAACTAACAACATATACTTAATCAAACACAAACAAACGATAGGTCAAACATAAAACTGATTCCTGACTGTGATTTCATAGTAGACTCAGCAACAATACACCACTACATAAATACACCCTCAATATAATTCCATTATATATATTCAGAATAAAAAAGAACATTCACAGTAATTCACAATCAAATCACAAACACACACAGTAACAAATAAAGCCATGCTTTGTCACACACAAAATCACAACATTTCTAACAGCCATTTATTTTTTTTATCAACATTTCCAACTAACCATACATGTGAGCCTTTGTGTACAGTGTTAATCAGCAAACCAAGCAAACCAGCTTCCGACTGGGAAAAGGAGAATTAAACCAATCAATACACAGAATCTAGAAACTACGGTACAGCTCACAGGGTTTAAGCCATTCGGACACGCTTCACTAAACGCCAGTCAGCAGCTGACACCAGCGTAATTATAAAATCTGTCCAATTATTTACACATCAATGATAAAAGTTCCTATATCTTCTGAGTCTGATTTCATGATTTATTAAACTGAAACTCGGCCACCCTTTGAGAAATGTAATAAATTAATACACCAAATCTTATCATTTTCCACATCAGGCATGGCATATCAATCAAGCATGAAGTTTTACAACATTGTATCATAAATCATGTTTCAATGAAGTAAGTTTTCCAAACTCAACGTAATACATGGGTGAAAGTTTGAAAAACCGGAAAACCTCAAAAAATTATAATATTTACAGCAAAAATGAAGAAAAACAGCCTTTCTGGCACACTTAAAACCCTGAAGTTCAGGCACATTCCTGAAAACTTTCACCCATGCGTAATACCAAAATTTACCCTGGGATGGAATCATGGATTAAATCCAGTGTATAAAAGAGTCAATTTCAGGTTATTCGCAATAAGGCATACACTTTAAATTGTATAGTCTTCCAATAAGTCATACAGTGATTGTAAATCAGATTATTTTGCTTCCAATAAGTCATACAAGTTGAATTGTATAGTACCCCAATAAGTCATAGTGATTTCGTTTATACGCTTTAAAATCATGAAAGTTTGATCAATTTTACTCAGCTAGGAGACAAAGACCGATTATTCCACATCAATGTAGACAAGGGTTGTCCATGAAGTAGTGCAAGCCCAACAATACATATTTTTATAGATACGATAAATTAGACTGAGAAATAGAAAACCCATCAAACAAGAAGCAGACCACAATAAAGTCAGGATGACCTGAGTACCACATTCATTGAAAGTTTTAAACATGAATATCTATTGTTTATTGGTACATAATGTAATTTTCTGAAATTGGCATTTTAGTAGACCGTCCAAAACAAAGTTTAATATTAAGAGGAAACTTAATAAAGAAAAGAATAATGGAACTTCTCGAATGTCCAGGGACATGCACTGTAACACTAATTTAATGCCCAGAAACTTTCAATTTCATCATCACAGGTATTGAGAAGTCGCTATATTATTGTTGAAACATCCAAATTTATAATAATCCAGTGTGAAATATCACATCCCAAACCTCGAACTGACTCAGTGACTTGATGATTGCACTGTGGACGATTTGTAAATCATTATCTTTGTTAACACCAAAACAAAATAGGCAAATTAACAAATATTTGCTACTAGTATTTAAAACCACTGATTCCTGTAACATGGTCATGACCCTAGCAGTGTATCGATCCTGACAGCCAACCAGACAAAGTCAAACTTAATAATGTGACAGACAAACAATGACACATATCGTGCCCATCTTGAAATTTGACCCAAAACTATTTCAGTGGGGCGGCTAAACAAATGTAGCACTAACTGACATTTACACAAGTATTTGTTCAGCATTTATCAAGTCATTATAAGCACTTTGATTCAGTAAAAGAAACTATTTATCCCTGTATTGCTGTCTATCAACAAAAGATTACCTCCCCTGATTTTTAAGACATTTTAAGACAGTAAGAGTTCTTCCCCTTAATATTTGTATGTTTGCTCTACAGACAGTGAACAGCCAGATATAATGTTGAATTTCATACACCATGTGTATGTCAGATTTATCTAGGCAAACTTGCATATTTCTCGCAGTTTTTAAGTAATTTATGTATTATCATAACTGCATTTTCTAAAATAAGCTTAGCTTTCTACTCAATCCTTGATTTGTGAAAATGTTTGTTATTAATATGTTTATAAAGAAAATACTGCTTAAACTAACTGTATTTTATAAAAAAGTAAGAACTCCTCAAAGTAAGGAATACAATTTTCAGAAACTCCAAAGTCAATATAAATATGTGACTTTAAGTCTTTTTAGGGGTCGAAGGGTCAATTTACGACAGAGCTGAAACCCCTGGAAAAGCTATAAAAAATACAACATATAACCGAGGCTGACAAACTGCTCTGACAATTAGTACAGGATAATTATATATAATGTATTAACCATACAACCATAATAGAGCACTTTGTGTCGTTTGTGATAACATCTATGATAAAATTACTATAAATGGGGAAAAAAGTGGTCTAGACACAACTTGATATAAATAGTTTTACATTATTCATATTTATATGTCTACAAATGTAGCTACTGGTTGGCAGTGGATACTGAATCATAATACCGGTATATCTACGCATCTTAAATAAAACCTCATTTAAAGGCCATCTCAACAAAAAGACCACCTCAAATTTTGATCACAATTTTCAGGTCCATTTAATCAATTTCTCATAATGATCAACATCATTATTAAGGCCAACTCAATAATGAGACCAGATTTTAAGAATCTGAACGGTGGCTTTGTTCTTGTGGTTTTATAGTATAATATATACCCAGTTATAATTAATTATGTCATTTATTTTATGCATCGATCCTTTACTGCTCTCAGAATTTTCGGCTCTGATTATTATTGACTGAGACTACAAAGGGAGATAATTTCATAACATGTGAGATGCTGTACAAGTTGCCCCCCCCCCATAAAACATGACTGCACCGGATTTATCAGTAAATGTTATATATATCGTATTAAATGCAGTTCAACACAAGAATCTGAACCTGTATACCACCAGGGACGGAAAGTTATTTTTGGCTTATATGACTCATATTACAATCTCATGTCAAACTGTTTCATTATATAGCAGTATATGTAGAACTATTCTGTTTTCATTTCAATATTAATTATTTGTATTTAAAAGTCGATTAATTGTTCTGCAATTAAAATACCATGCCTATCTAAACAAGACAGAAGCGCCAATACGTCTGAAATCATTTGTGTCGGGTTCGCCGAGCTCCTTTAAGGGGGTCAAGAGTAATATAGAGTGGACACGACATTGATACTAATGGACAGACACTCGGAGCAACATCAGGGGCAGAGCATAATATACCTTTCAGACATTTAATAAAACATAAGGGAATCATGGTTCACAATCCATTCACAATGTTAATGTAACATTGGATTTTTTTCCCTGTCTAAAACCATGTTGATGTACAAAAGATATTTTTTACAATAAGAAAACTTTAGCATGTAACTACTTACATTACAGTTATGGATCAAAATCATCACCTATCTACATCATCCAATCCAATGAAGATATTATAGTGTATACTTTAAACATCGTGAATGTATACTTTGATACATATTACTATTGGATCAAAGGGGAATGTTACGATGTTTTGATGATAAAACACGGATTGCTTGTTAAATTTTATAAGGTACATGTGTAATGAGCAAATATAAATATATTGGCGTTTTATTATCAAAACATCTTTACAGACCCCTTTGATATGGATGCTTCATCAAACTATATATACTATAATACAGGAATTATTGCTAGAAACAGGCAACTATAGAAAGGTAGGTTTCAGTGTTAGTCTTGTCTGTGGTACGGAGAATATGACCTGATCCTGACCTTTATACATGAACATATAACATGGCTCCTGCGTTGAATATATCAATTTCCTCAAGCAAATCGTGCAATATCGTTTGTATTTACCCTGAGGATCTTGATGATACACCCCGCTTATGAAAACATAGCCTGGGTTAAAAATATAGACACTATGTCAGCTGTTAAATTATGCTAATACAGTCAGATCTCGATACAATGACGCTGTTTGTTTCCAGAAAAATGTCGTTATAACGAATATGTCAGTATACTGAATAGATACAAAGAGCATTTTAATACTTTTGTCCCCAAATTTGATGTCAGTATAATGAATTTGTCAGTATATCGGGTGTCGTTATATCGAGATCTGACTGTACAAGTTTGACGGATCAAGTCAAATTCTTCATACTATACCTCAGTCAACAAGTAGTATAATTTCAATACAAGTTGTATCTTGTAAATTATATCAGTAATAAACACCAATAATAAATCAACGGAAAAAAACGGATACAACAACAACATGCGATATAAAATTTACAAACCTGATTGGTCAACGGAACTGTTTCAGCCGGAATCACTTGCGCCATGTTATCGTAATATTCCACCGTCTATGACACTTTATAAAATGTAATCCACATTATCAATGTGCGTCATATTCCGACCATACGATAAACCACAATATTTTCCCTTCTCACATATAAAACTTTTGTTTTAATCACTATTCAGAATTATAAACTCCATGCATGGGAACATTATTATCCAAATAATAAACAATGAAACTGCGGTAGCCACGTTTAATGTATGTATAATAAATATGTCGAGTATGTACTTCTAGGAGTTTAAAGTCACAAAAACTATGACTGTATCCATGTATCCAATGTAATCACTATATACTCCAGTTTTTCATCAACCACAGGAGCTTTCAGAGTTTGTAAGTTTCACTGAGTAGCAATTACAACACTTGGCATTGTTAACAAGGCAGTGAAAGAAAGCGCTGCTGCACACTTGACAAAATACTGAGTGCTCCCACACATAACATTTACTATACAACTCCTCTTACTAGAAACTCCCTATGAACGAAAATAAATCAACATGTATTTATATTCAACACTTAATTGCTGCTGATGAATGCGATCCCCTATGAACGAAATATATCAGTGATTTACACATTTACTATATAACTCCCTTACTAGAACTCCCTATGAAGGAAATATATCAACAACATGTAATGTATTCAACACACGCTGCTCAGTGCTGATGAATGAGATCTTTCAAAGTAGTACAGGGAAAAAATCAGCATTTTTTATCCAAGGTACAATTTGTATGATTGTCACACAACAATAAACCCACTTTGACAAATGACATCCTTTTCTTGGGAAAATAAGTGAAAATATAGATCGAAACACTTAAGCAAACATTTTACTGTACATAACAAATACATAACTCCATTTACAGCAACAACACGTGGGCTGACAGATCGACCATTGTTCTATGTGCGTAAAGAAAATTTAACAATACCAAACATAAATCGTTCTGTTTAAGTTCTGACAAATATTTGTTTATAAAAATCCAGGTCCAAAATGTAGACACATATTACCTAATACACATACAATGGAATATGTGGATACTGTAAACCTAGAAAATATTTTGCGCAATTTAATTTCGCGGAGTTTGCGAGTGGTAGTATTTCTCGAAATTAAATTGCCGCTTAAGTGCTAAAAGCATTCATATGGACATTGTGGGAAACTTAAAAACACAAACATTTGTAGTCGCGAATATACGGATGATCAGCAAAACGCGAAAGTTAGTATTCTCAAAAGTAAATTGGTTTAAAGTAATTTGATAAATCACAGTTTCATTTCACATACAGTATGTGCCCAGACTTTATAATGGAAAGCACATGTTTGCACTGGGAGTAATCAAACCTCATAGACTTGATAACAATTCAAGTTTTCTCAAAATGGATTTATACCACACACTGTCTGTCTGTCATGGTGTATGAGAATATTATGGTATAGGGTATACCACATCCATTCAGTTTGCCAACATAAACTGGGGAGTAGAATTCTGAGTCAGAATATGATGTCAGATAGGACAAGATTTTCCCTGTACAACCAGAGATCCCATGGGTACAGTACTGAGCACTGACCAGTACTCCAGTACTCCAGTACTATTTGGTACCTACTCAACTGTCAAGTACTAAGTGTGCACTGACCTGAGTACACAATACAAGTACTAAATAGAATTTGGTACCTACTCAGCTGAGTACTGATGCTGTCAAGTCAGTAATTTTTTGTTCCAATATTCAAAGTTCAAGTCATACATCAGTCAAGGTCTGATAACCGCATTTGAAATGGATAATCCAATATAAATCATGCACCAACTACATGATAATGCCATTTCTTAAGACATTGGATTACTCTGAGGGTATCTTTTTTTAAAGTCCATGTTTTATTTCAAATCATTATAGAATATACAGTCCACCATTTATTGCAAAATTCTTTGATATTCCACACTTCTCATGAAGGCTTTAAGCCAAATGATATTTTATTCATTGCAAGGGTCAGTTCATTTCCTGTTTAAAATGAATAGAGTTATTGAACAGAGTGATTAAATCAATATTGATTTGGTCTAATTTAGCCACTGTGTGCTTATACAGGGAAGCTGATTTAATTGTAAAAGGAGTTACCCGATAGATTGATAATTAAATTCAGATAATTAAAGAAAGTCAATTACTGCCACATTCAATTTCAATGTCACCAAATTCCATTAATTCATTACTAGAACAGATTTGAATCTGAAAATCATTCAACTTCTGTATTTAAATCCCTTATTTTAGTGTCGCATCACTCTGAAAACCCTGATCACTAATTAACTGCAATTGATTTTTAGAATTTCTCATACACAGAAAGCACCAACAGTCTATGAGTAACAACACATGTCCACAGTAAATAAACGAGACAACTTCCGGTTATCGCAATAAGGAGTACACATTGAATTGTAGTCTTGCAATAAGTCATACAGTGCTAGGAAGTCACCAGATGTTTTGATCACAATAAGTCATACAAGTTGAATTGTATAGTATCCCATTAAGTCGTACAGTGACTATGTTTATACACAGTGAGTAGTATATATCCACCTTATCCAAAACCTATTCAATTATGTTCATTTAATCAAGTTACAAATATACATTCAGTTAGTAATGAATAATCACAGATCTTTTTATTCACATGATTCTCAAACAGTATGCGTAAGCATGTTGGGTCGAAACATGGCCGATGTAAAAAAAGCATGTATCTACATACATCCACCGTACTTCAAACATCCAGACAGAAAGATGAATGTCATGATCCAGTCCAATTAACATATCATAGATCAAGTAAATATAAGCCAGCCCAATGTCTATTATAGCTGCAGCACGACTTGACTTTATCTCTAGAAGTCTGGTTCGTGAGGTACATGTGAAACAAAAGGCAAAGATCTTGTGAAACGGCATTTGCATTTTTTCAGTCTTATATATAACAAGAGAAATTTCATCAGCAGCTCATGTAATTACATGTACATAGAAAGATCTCGTAACCGCATTTTCACTTTTTCAGTCTCACGAAACGAGTGAAATTTCATCAGCAGATTGAGACATTACATCAAAAATATCTCATAACCGCATTTTCTTTTTTTAGTCTCACCCAACAAGAGAATATTCATCAGCACCTCATGTAACTACATGTACATTAGATAAAGATCTCATAACTGTATTTTAATATTTTTAGTCTTAACAACAACGGAAATCATATAGACAAAGATCTCATAATTACTGTATTTTTACTTTTTCAACCTCAACAAGTAAAAACATAAACAGAGAATTTCACCAGCAGGATTACAGTATATAGACCGATTTCACCAACTCTCTACTTGACTGATAAGCTCATGAATAATTCAGTGGGGGCAGAAAGCATCTGGTGCTGATAAGCCCCCAGTACTAAATTCATATATGCATTGGATGCTTGTATTGTTTTTGGGACAATATTAGTGTAAAACTTTGTGCAAACCGGCAAAAAGACAAATTAACATCACTGATCAGTAAACAGGATGTAAATAGAACAGTAGGAAAAGAACATGGATACTTTAAACAACTTCATTGAGACAAAACAAGCACACTCATGGATCGACACCAACTGATAGTTCTTAAACATGTAGATCAATATTTCCTGGAAGATAAACACTTACAATAAATGATACTTGTCACTAACAATATTTAAAACATATGTTAACAATTTTGTGAATAATATACTTGTATGTTAATGATTTAAATTACATGCTGACATATTTAAACGAGTTGACTACCAGCCAGACTTTCTTAAAACGTTATATTTAAGAATGTTGTGTTAATCAAATGTCTGCCCATGGTATTTCGGTTATTGGTTAGCACTATAATTAGCATGTCCTTTGTTTTGTGAATGACCTTATTAATTAATTATGATAAGATCTGCTTACATGCAGTTTTCAGAAAGACCAACATATGACTCCTACTTGAAATCACATCTATCAGCCATCTAAATCAGATACTACAGCGGGTGGTAGAGGTGGTTCATCTATGTCAATTTTTTGTATGTTATTTGATATAATTGAAACCTGCATCACAATGATTAAAGATGCATCTTTAATTTTAAAGACTTTTTTCTATGTGTATAGGTAATTTATGCTAAACCAAGCTCGGTTTGTCTACTAAAATTTTGGATATAGATTTTTTCTAAGTCAATCATATACTCGTATAGATTATAATAAAGACTTTATTTATAGAGGGAACATATTTAACATAATTGCCAATCTGCCGTAAGGCCCTCAACAGTAAAAACATTGAAATAACAGAAATATGACATCAATAAATCTAATAACAAATGCACAAATATCAAGGGTATGGATATACATGTATAATGAAATTATAATTATGTCATATAGTTTGTTTAAGATGGTTGACATGTGAATTAACATACATAACAATTACAATCCCAATACATACCAACACAATTGTACATGTACATGAACTAAGAGGTATCAAAATAAATTTCCACATTGTGCTAATTTGACCATTAGAAGATTATGTCAGATTGCTTATTGAGTGATTGGATCTAAACGTTATAATTTAAAATATCCAGAATCTTTCAAACCAGAATATCGACAGTTAATAAATATTTTAATAAGACTATTGTATAACTAAAAACTATATTGGGCCGTAATACAAAATGTTTTGCCAATTATGATACTTGCGGCAAATAAGTATGTTTGTATTATTATTCACGTGTACTGTTATTACTATTATTTTAGCATTGCGTAATTTTTAGCCCACTACGATATAATTGTTAATGTAGATACTAAAGTCACATACAAATTTAATACAATTAAACTAGGATGCCTTGACTACCTACTTGATTGGGAAAATAGTTAGATCCCTGTCAAAGGCATCACTTCATGAATGTGTAAGTTAGAACTCACCATCATTGTTAGTGTACAACTTATGTATGTTTGCATTGTATAATTAATGCATGTGCACAATTAGTGCAAGTGTGTCAATTGTTAAAGGAATGAGGACAGTCACCTGTACCATATAACAATATAAATACAGAACATATTTTGATAGGACTGAAAAACCAGTGTTTGATGCGCTAACGTTTTTCTGTACGACATAAAACCTGGACGGCAATTTGCGTATTATTTTGTTATTAATATATTAGGTATTAAAATTATGTATGCCTGGCCAGACCAATATGCAATAATTATGTTCACACCATACTGCTATCGTGTGAGTTTGTTCATGAGTTATTTTCTATAACTGTGATTGGAATGTCATCATTGGCAAACAATGCCAGAAATCTTGCAACAAGTATCTGAACGATTTTAAGAATAATTATAGTTGTACTGGTAAATATAACTTTCTAGCATGATCATGCATGATGATCTACAAGTTTAAATTCTTGAAATCGTCTAAACATGCCATTTTAAACACAAATAATAGCATCCTTCACATACACAGCACACTGGGTATAATGGCTTATCAGTCAATGTTTTGCCCCCAAGAGAACATGTGGTTCAGTTAATGATATGCATGGTCTATAAATAGTAACGGTGAAATCGGTCTATACATTAACAAAGACACTGATAGGGGTTTGAGAGTTGCATTCACTCCAACAAGGTTCTAATTGATATAAAATTCATTCACATGTTTTTCTTTCACTTTCAGTGAGAAACTGTGAGTCTGAGATTTGGAACAGAGTTTATCAGTATCTCAGTACTTTATCAACTGTATCACTCCTGATATCTGCCTGCAGAACACATAATATAATATGCACTAAGGATCTGTTTTTAAAGCTCAGACATGTGAAATAGTAATCGTTAAACGCATGTTTATAATAAGCTTCCAGATGCACTCTGAGTCTCCTTACAGCTGATGTAATCATTCAAAATGCCATTAGAGGCCTATTCAGAAACATCCACACAAATAATAACACTCTTCTTTATTAATTCACAAATTTACTGGGAGCCATATTTCTTAAAACTCTAAGTCAGTTCAGTAACATCCATACAATTTAACACTTTAGTCTAGCTTTTATTAGTTGCACACACATAAAATTGAAGTCACATCATATTTTTTCTTAACATTCTAAGCAAATTCACATTGTGGAAACCTACAACGTATATGCCATTTTTCCCATTAGCATATTCATAAGTACGGAAGTATACCAAAACACAATTCAAATTCAGAACTGAACCATATTTCTGTATCCTTATAAATTTACAAACACAAATATTATCCAATTTAAAACAAAGCCAGGATCAGCTTACACAAGCAGACAAAATCCAGTTAGTATCTTGCCTAATTTTCTCCCCACATGCATGGACATCTGTTGGCTTTTGTTGTAACTATACTTTACTCCAAAAATCAATGAAGTATGATGGGTAACTGTTTGTTGTTTCCATTTAGGAGAACTTACACCAGCATTAGAGAGCTTACACCAGCATCATGTCTGCTATGGTTAGTCAGATAGATTCTCCAACAAAAATCAATGGTCCCCCAATAAATGCCTAGCTCAGCAACACGTCTCATGTAACTCACCGAGTCAAATATAATCTCTTAACTTTCCAATACAAAAAACAAGGTTACTATGCAACATGTTTTTAAAAGGATTCTTAGACTCTGCTCTCTGCTCTCAAACATAACAAAGGACACAAATGCACAGCTAGATCATACAAAACAAGGGACATGAATGTACATCTAGCTAGGTGTATGAATTCCTGACTAAGCCAGATTGGTTCTTAAGGGTCACATTAAAAGTGAACATATTCACTTGAGCAATGACCATTATAGCATAACCAGTCTGCAACAGGGGATCTACTGAGGCATAATGCCTGATCCTGAAAACGAGTTGCAAGTCTGTTTCGGGTGATTAACACAAGTCCATACACCTTAACTTAAACTACGTTTCAAACATTGTTCTATTATTAAAATTCAGATTATGGAACTTCAAATGACCATAACTTTGTCAATTCTTTGAATTTTTTCATCAAATAGCTTTATTTTGTGTAGAAAAAAATAATTCTTCCTAATGTAGAAAATCCGGATTTCTGAATTATTCCGGAATGGTACAACCCCTGCTGCAAAGACCACTCATTGGACCTCACATCAGCTCACAACCTGTCTGTCAACGACAACAACCATTTTTGCTGTTCCTGAGGGTAGTTGTTACAGACAGATTTGACTGTACGAGGGCTAATGAAAGTATCCTTAAAAATAATATACCGGTACTATATATAATAATATGTGATTATGGCATTTTCACAACCCGTTCCATTAGGAGATAAAAACTCAACGAGAGTGGGTGTTAATTGTAACAATTTAACATGGCTCCTGACAAATGTTACAATAACAGGTCTAAACAGGATATATAAATGCACTATATCATGTGGCAAAAAACAACAAAATGTCAATAAATGCAAAAGCTGAAATACACAAAATGAATTTTACAGCTTCTGATACCAATGTAGCTAGAGGTATAAACCTATACAAACTGAACAAGTTAATTAAAGACTTAATTGCACTGTATAAATGACATCCCCCATGAAAAATGTAATTAAAATGTGAGTAAAATTTCAGAGAAAGAAATTCATAGTAATTTCAACAAAATAGATAAAATTCACCGAAATTACCAAAATTTGTGAAATTTAGCTGAAACACAAAATAAACTGCATACTTACAATTGCTATGACTTGAACCGGCATCTTTCTAATGTTTTTAATAATAGCTTAATTTATTGAATAAACTGATTTTATTAGGCA
Source organism: Spisula solida (assembly GCA_947247005.1). NCBI lineage: Eukaryota > Metazoa > Mollusca > Bivalvia > Venerida > Mactridae > Spisula > Spisula solida. The sequence goes on along the minus strand of OX365952.1, from coordinate 15,694,802 downwards.
GTAAATTAAAGTATGGTATAAGTATGCCTTGAAACTTCTCTATCAACACTCCCTTTACACAAATATAAGGCCTTTTTTTAAGAGGTGAAAATATTATACCGTATAGTAATAAAACCTTCAAAGAACACAGGAATTTTCATTAAAAATGTACTAAGTATTACAGAATTATATAATATTGTATTTTGTAAGTACAAAATGACAGTTTGCGGCGAAACCAACGTAACTGCTATAATTCATTGTACCTGAGTTAAAGCAGTTATACACTGGTCGCTAGAAATACATTTTTCGTCATTATGTTATTGACTTTTTTGTAATAATGTAATTAACGACAAGTGCTTGGTTAAGTGATCTATCCCCGGTAACGAGATGTGTGGTTGACAATTACAGTCGATCTAACAAGCTAACTTGTAACTGTCATAATTACCCAATAATGACCAGCGTAACAAATGTCAGAGTAGAGTACTTATAAACATTACATGAGTTATAAACTATTTCCTTCATACACCTAAACCAGTAGTTAACTCATACATTGCATCCTGTAGGATTGTCAAAATAAGGCGATTAATTGTGAGTTGCAATGCGGTTTGCGATGGTGGTTTAAATTCACTTCAAGATCGTTCACTTTCACGACCATTGAGATAGAGGACATACAGCATTAGGCTGACCATAATGAATTCTTTATGATGTACACTTAGAGGCACTTATAACTGTGCACTTACTCAAATCTCACTATCTCAGTATTTAGTGGGTATAGTTTGTTGAAATTTGCAGTGAGCGTAGTTAAAAGATGCGTGATAATAGTTTAGTACATTTCATTTCATAACACACAGGATTTAGAAAACGCTAGCACATTATTAAGCATGGCGTAAAATTGTGAATTCACGAAATCTGCTCCGGTTTAAAACGCACAGTTTTCCAACAGTTAACAACGTGTCCTTCTGGGCGTTTAAGTTATGCAATGTTGTCGCATTGACGTCATACTTGAAGGGCAATCTCCGTGACAGTTGGTCCAAGCATAACATGGCGCACGTATCCAGATACGTTGAAATTGGACCAGCCATTGCAGAGAAATGACGTTGACAAATTTTAACAATTAAAGGATAGACAGTCGGGTAGAATATGGCTCCAAATATCTACTGGGGCTTTAATGGTTGCATAACACATAATTTAACTTTTGGAACGCCAAAATTAATTATATTCCAACAGTAAAATTGAGACGCCTGTGTTGATAAACGCGACGTCATGGCGTCATTCTAGACACATATTTTATTTTGTGTTTTATTGGGTTAACGGGTAATGCATTTAATGAAAACTACCACGTGTTATAATTTTATTTCCCGCTGTTTCACGATTTTCTCGTGCAATTCGTTGAATTGTTGTTTTCACAGTCCAATGGGCAATATTCATTGAACCGTAATATTTAAATATTAGATTACGTTGTGCGTCCACTAACAACAAATTACACACAATGTCGTTAAAAAATATTGACAAACAAAAAAGTTATTAGGAATTGAAAAGTGCACAGTTATAAGTGCCTCTTAGTGTATGATACGGAAAATGCAATATGCATGGGTGAAAGTTAAAAATTCTGAAAAACCTGAAATTCTCAAAAATAGACAATTTATATACATGTACGTCATGTAGGGAAAATAAAGTAAAACAGGCTTTTTGGTACGCTAAAGAACCTGAAGTTCAGGCATATGCCTGAAACTTTCACCTAGAATATGCTGGGTTGTATTTCACAATGCAATTTGGCCTGTATTCATGACAATACATTGCTAGGTAAGGTAAATAATAAAATGGATTCTCACCTTTTGCCTGGCACTACGTCTCAAGTTGAGGATGGGACTTGTACAACAATCGTTAACAACTCGCAGGAATCTGAAGTTGTCGGACTGACTAGGGAGAGAATAGTCTTGTAGTTTCTTCATTTTCTGTCTCATCACTGTCATGGAAACACGACGACGTAGAGTCCGACGTAGAGTATTCTTACTGATATCTCGACCTGATCTTAGTGAATCAAACCCATTAATCGACTTCATGACCTCACGGTTCTCTTTTTCCTGTAAATGTGTTAAAAGTATGCAAGATTATCAGAATGATGAAAACGCTGACAGAAACCCTGGGTAACAGTGCAAGAATGATTGTTTTAATTTAAATGAGGAAGAAAAATCTTTTACCAATATAATTATAAATTAATGGCACATACATTATGATAATAAATTTTTACTTTTATATAATAAAAGCATTTCATTTCAGTAGGCTACCCTCCTAATTGTTGCAAGTTAGGATTTCGGCAAACAATTATCGATTAAGGGATGGGGCTATTACTACATTAATATGCATTTAAAATCTTAAATAGAAATAGCCAATAAATACCTCAGCACGCAAGCTTGTACAATTAAAAATCCACATAGTTTCATAAAAAACTACATGTATGTCATAAAACTTGAAATGTTCTGTTCAAGCTTCTAGGAAGTAGGTAAATGTTGAAATAATTTAATATTTGATAATTCTTGTGAATGTCTAAAATAAACTTCTGTTCTTTTCAGTTCTTGTAAAATTGCAACAGAACAGAACAGTATGCAGGAAGGCTTTCAATTATTGAGACAGAAAAGGAAGTTGTTTTGGTTGTTTACAACTTGATGTCACACTTAAAGGGTTGATTGTTTCAATTAGCTGTTAAGGGTTTTGTATGGCCCCTAATTTTAAGTGTGACATATCAAGTAAACAACAAGATGGTGCAAGGGATAAAACTAGGATTGTTAAGAAAGGTGTGATAAGTATAGGAAGTAACAACAAGATTTGACACCAGATAAAAGTAAGATTACAGTACCATTCATCATACACCTGTACAATAGCTTCCTTGTTGACATGGTCAGTGTAATAAAACGACAACATTTTAATTTCTACCATTTCAAAATGCTCTCGTGTAATAGAAAACTTAAATATTTTCTAACCTTAACATTAATTTTCTCTTTGATTATATGACTTATTTCGTTTTTAGTAACTTCTTTTAAATATTCCAAAACGCCGTTTATGGTCGTATACCCAGTGTCACTGTGACAGCTAAATTGCTATTGTAAATGTGTTATGCATATGTATCCTGTATTTTACAGGACTCTGCAATAATGAAATAAACTGAAACTGAAACATTTTGATAAATTAAATAATTACATGAAGATATAGTAAAATATAAATAAACTAGTCCCAACTCATTCATTAAATAACTAGTCACAACCCATTCATTATTAATCATTACTATAAAATGTATTGTATAATTCAATTAAGAATTATTAGTAAATAATTACAGACCATTTGCCAAATATCCCAAAAGGTAATTTCTAACTTTATTCCAGGTAATAGGTACAGAAAATTGTAATTGTTGCAATAAACCTATATAGAATTATTGTTACAATTGAGAGCTCTACTTTTTACAGTTTACATATCTCTCCCAATTTTAACACAAAACCCCTTTCAAAACCCCCAAGAAAATGGCATGCCTTACTACCCTTAGTAGCCATGTATTGCATAATGATTGAAACATTTGGTTTAAACTGTATTTATTTCAATATTCGTACATACATGACATGTATATACAATAATACAAACATGGAATAACTTTATAAGTAATGGATCGGAAAACAAATTTTTGTAAACTTATATTAATTCCTCTCCAAGGTATTTGTTAATACGAAAGGAAAGATCAAGTGATGACGGGTTTGAAGGTAAAGTTCAGTTGCCTTTGGATATCACAAACCACACAGCCTCACAGTCGGCGCTCCCGCATTAGATAGAAGTACGTAATAAATCGTGTGTGCGAAATGAAGGCACAGATCGCGAGGCTATGTAATCTGCAACAGCCAACGGCAGAATGACCTTAAGTTTAATTATGCACTAAATTCATGTTTATACCATAGTATAAATTGAAACATTTATTATTCTTTATTAAAATAATAATTTAAGCCATAAAATGAACAGAACTTAAATGAGCCTTTAATACACCGAAAATAATGATAAAAATAATATAATAAAATACTTAGAATACACATACATAATAAACTACCTCTTCCATGGTACTTTAATGTACATGTACAGACACAGTACCAATTAAAATATTCCTATGTTACAATGTAATGTAACTTAAAATGCACACAGTTCACTTGTTTTAATGAATCTCTTCTAAAGACAGAAATCTGTCTATTGGGTACATGGACTGGACACAAGTATATATACATGCAGGAAGTTAGACATGTGTACAAAGACAATAAATATGTCAGAAAAAATAATATAAAGCCCCTAGGGGCCAAATCCCCTATTCAGCAACCTAGACATGTGTAATCAATTTCAGTAATTCACACAATTTAACAAGGGAAGTAACTCAAAATTACTATATATAATACAAGTTCAACAAGAGTTACTCACCTTTTAAGTTTAAAAACAACTTCTTCTAGTAGGTGTAACTTTGTAATTATTTTACCAATGTGATCGAAAGGGAATAGAGAGTACGCGAAAGTCATGGAATGATAAAAAAACTGGGAGTTTTGATTAATCGTCTGGTTGTTAATGATAGTCTAATTAAGTACCTGTACAGTTTTAAGGCAGTGTCTACAGATATGGGTTCGTACGACTAGCCAACTCCACCCGCATTCGTACTGCAATTTTTTAATATGCCAAAATATGGCGTTAATTTATGAAATGATAGAATATTTTTGTTTGTTTTCAATAAAATAAATTATTATTACTCAGTAAACCACTATCAACTTATTACAGCAAAAGTAGTGTGACTTTCTCTGTTGCACTCAGCACCACTGAGCGCAGTTAGAGTAACTGGGAAGCTGCAAGTATTCACCAGTATGATTATCAGAAGGCTGAAGTTACTAGTTGACTTTAGACATACTGCAAAGAGTAGCTTCAGGATAATGCCTTCCTTATTTAGAAATATGATGAATTATTTTGTTCTAAAGATAGCCTGATTGAGAGCTCAATAATAGCCTGAACGAGTTATATTCTCGATATCGACATTACAGGATAAAACCTGTTTTTCCAGTTCGAAATTTCACGGTCAAATTTTCAACGTTTAAATATGAAAAACGTATAAAACAATTATCGTACATTATCATTAAACATCTTTGTTTTTAAACTTTAGCAATAATTGTCCTAAAATATGCTTTATATTTGATCTATTGTATTTTATTCTACAGTGCCGCTTCCGTAGCTCGATACCGATGGCGAGAAATATACGCATATTTCAAGTTTAACATATTTATTTATTATTTAGACAAAAATATTGTCAGCGAGGTCATAAAATTGTGTTGTCATGACTCATTGTGTTCTATTAAAACTTTTTACAAATTCTTACCATTTGGCTAAAATAATCGCGATTATTTTACCTGGTTGCTCTATACGCTATATGCATTTCCCCCCTGACGTACATTCGGAATATCTCGCACATTGTCGCTCAATAAATTTTGTTATCCCGGAAAACGGATTTTAACCTGTAAAGTCGATATGGTGATTTAAATAGCCTGATTGGCAAATATCCTGCTTAATTTTATGAAAAACCTCAATCGTCAAGTCAAAAAGGGGCCATAACTCTTTACACAACACCAAGTCAAAAAGGGGCCATAACTCTTTACACAATCACCCTAGACTTATGTTACTTGTCTCATACTGTTTTTCAAATTTTATCACTCAAATTTATTTATCTGAATTATTGTGCCAAGTTTCATTGAGACATGCATGCAACACACATGTCAGTAACATAACAAGCGCAGGTGAGTCTGTAAAAACAATACTTCACAGTGTCATGCATGAACAATTTCCAGTGACAGTGCCACAAACATTTTATTTCCACATTTTAAATTTGACAGTTGTCGCGAAAATATATGTCAAAAGAGCACCTGTTCAATTAAGAATAAATACCTTGGAAATTGCTCTGAATTCAGCCACCCCGACAGATTTCCGTCTTTTTCTTGCGTTAAACACAGCAGCCAGACCGCAGTTTTCAGTTGTTGAACTTAAATCCAATAACTCCGACTGACCGATGTCTTGAAACTCGCGCTTCCGTTTCTTATTTGACGCGTCCATTTTGAAAATAAACAATTAGCAATAAACGCCGCCTGGCGGCATGTTTACCTTCAATTTAAACCACGTGTCTACTACGCTTGGGCACTCCGCAGCTTAACCAGCTTAGATTTTATCGCTTTATGATACTTCAACACCTCTGTAATGTGCATAATTGACATAATCCTATTTATTTATTGAAGGTAAACATAATAATAATTATTAATCGATAAATACTCGACACATAAATTAGAATGCCAATTTTTATTATCATTGATGTCGACGTAAGATAAAGGCTGTGTTGATGAGCGAACAAAGGCGGCGTCTTTAACACCTTGGCAAGAATTACCTGAGTGTTTCTATAAGTAGAAATGATTATGTCTTATTGTTCATCACCGATATGATAAAGATCAGTATGTTCTTACTTTTCGTTCACCAGAGAAGCATATTCTTCAGTCTGGGAACTTGACAAAACACTGATATGTATCACGCATGTTAATTAACATGCGTGTATGTATTAAGATGTGTAAACACAAATGTTTTATGTTTTCCGCGATCTGAGAAAAGGGCCCTTTATGACACTGACATGAAATTAAATGCAGTTTAAAGTCACGTCTAGTGTGCATTTTCAGGACAGGGCAAAAATGCACACAAACGTTTATTGTTGAATCCCGTCTCGTAACTGTTGCGTTGTAACTTACTTACTATTGAGTTCCATACTAACATGTAAGGTCTGTAATTTTTGGGTTAAACCACGCACGTTAATTAAATTTTAATTAACGTGCGTGGTTAAACATAACAAAATATAACAAAAGTGACGATTTTTGGAATCAGCCGACTACAATGTAATTTATAATCGTATTTTATCAAAAATCATTGCAATAGGGCTGTAGCAACTTGTAGTATAATGTATCATAATATTTTATAAGCTTTTGTTCAACTGTGGCAAAATTGGTTTTACAAATCACTTAAATAAACAGATAAGGTCAGTATTGTACTTAAAACATCATTGATAATCATGCACATAATTGTAATCCACCTTTGTGGAATATACCAAATTTTCCCGCCTTTCACATTATCCTGGGCGCACTATAGTACACGTATTGTAGAAGTCAATATTTTGGTATAAAAAAGAGTATATTAAGTCAGACAGGGAAGGCAGCACTCAACTTAACCAGCCGAGCACAGAAAACATTAAAAACACACAAAGCACAATGCCCAACTAAACAAGCGCAGATCCGCCCAAGTCCAAGCTGTCGAAAAGTATAATAAATTATAACTAGCTGAATGACCCAGTAGAAAAGATACAGCAACCAAAAGGCGAAATGCCTACGCTGAATGACCTAGTAACAACAGTAAAACTGCTGAACTACATAGTTATAGCCTTTAGTCTCAAAAGTTAAATAACAGTATTAAAACGTTGAAAGGCCCGTATAATGGGATGACCTACTAACTAGCTGAATGACCCAGTTTCCACAGCAAAAGGACTATATTGTCCCGCTTTAGCTGTAAGAAATCTTAAAACGAAGAAGTGCCCAACACACTACCGACCAAGAAAATTAAACGCCCCTAGTCTCATTGTTAAAAACTGAATAAAAAAGATTCAGCAAACAAAAGGCAGAAAGCCCACGCTGAATGACCTAGTAACAACAGTAAAACTGCTAAACCCTTACAAAATATAAACTTAAAAAGTGTGTTTTTCTAAAGGTCAACTGTGATGCCATTGATTATGTTATTTAATAGATAATTACTGTGACATGCTCATGTTGTCTTTTCGGAATCAGTAGACCATCATTTACATTTGTATATCATTGGATACTGCAATACAAGTTTAATAAGTCATCAAATTAATTGTTCACTCTTTTGTATGAAAACGTTATATGTTTTGGATAAAACAACACAAAAACATAAAGTTAGGATTTTGGAATCGACAAATCACAAAACCATTTGTCATTATATTTTCCAGATTGTCGTGTAAAAATACGATACTGTTTTAAGTAAAACAAGTTTGAAATTAGTTGACTTCACTGCTATAACTCAATAATTTCAATAGTTATACATATTAGCATGCATCTTTAAATGAAAATGGTCCAAGTCCGTGTTGAGAATCTGACGTTAAATAATAAATCGAATTTAAAGCACTAACACCCTTAGATTTTGACATGTTCGGCCATATTTATATATATCGGCTTTTTCAAATTAAAGCTACGCATGTGCGTACGTCCGAGTGTATAGCTACGCCCCTGTCTTATGATATCAAAACTCCTTTCACAATAGGAAATGTTTGCAGATAAGAGGCTGCCTAGCTAGATAACATCCGGATCACGGCTTGGGATACTAGTAATAGGGGATTTGAGCTGAGATTTCTACTTGAGATGCTTCGGGAGATCGGTGCCTGATCTCGACGAACAAACGTTTGGTAGGGAAATTGACCGATGGGAGGCATTGTGGAGTATAATTCGACAGGCCTGCAAAACCCGTATCGCTAGCTGACACCATACGATCGTTTTAACAAGAAGCTGTATCCAAGCATCTTCAAATGATTTGTCATATTGCTCTGTATTTCAGTTTCCACTACTACCACCACAAGGTTGTTTAGTTGACAAGTTAATGATGTGGTGGCAGTGGTATGTGACGCTGCTCGAGAAACACCCATTTGGGGGGGGGGGGGGGTAATTTTGGAGGATTTTCTTAGTGTGTTTGTATTAAATTTACATGTACGTATATATGATTTATTTGTATATTGTTGCACATTTGTATGAGCTCTCCAACATTGGAGGTAATAAACGTTTTATTATGTCAGAGCGGCGATGACAACAACTGGCCCCAGGATCATGAAAGAACTTTAGTTCAAAACTCAAGTGAGTTCAAAATCGAACTTAGACGCTGTTAGAGGTTGACGTAAGTTTTTACTCTCGTGATCTTGGGATCAGGACGCTTGTTCGGATTGGCTCTTAGGAAAATATATCGTGAATACCCGATTGACATCAACAATATACTAGTTATAGACCGATTTGCGGGAAAGAAATATAGGAGGCATGAATTCTATTCATGGTATAAATTGTCAGTTCCTTCGGAAGAAACACATTTGACATTTTATTTTTATTGGACATCCATAAAAACTCAATTACCAATATGCATATATAATTAAAGATAAAAAGGACATACTCTCAATGCATATATAATTAAGGATAAAAAAGGACATACTCTCTCCCTTTTTTGCCTAGTTATAATTTTGCAAACAAGTAGCAATGTTACAGGTAGTGTTGATGCATTGTGTAGAGAGCTACTATAGTCACTATGAGGAAACATAGCTTATTCTTCAAATTGTAGTGAATGTGCATATCGCATGTCAAAATAATATGTATGTTTTCCTAAGATGCATTATAAATACCAGCCTAGAATACTGTAGTAACAGTCTTTATATTAACTGTACATTCACAAATCATGAATGAAAGGTGATATTTATGTATAGGTGTAATACTAGGTATATAGTTTGGGTAGTTACTATGTAAAGTTTGCCCGGGGGCACGAAACTCGATAAAGAAATTGTAAAATTTTGCATCTAAATAAAATAAATTCCTTAATATGTATCTCATGTTTTGGCCATTATACAAGAAAAAACGAAAAAGAGGATAAATAATACATACTCCAGCTTGCCAGGAATTCACAGTTGCATTTACATGCTTGGTTATATTTATTCAACAAGACAAAACGTTCAGATATCGTAATATGCATGCAAGAAAGTATGTTTCTTGTTACTTAGCAGTGTTATAATAATAGGATATCAGTACGTTCAGGTATAAAAGGGAAGCTACTCTTCCTATTGGGAAAACCCAAGTTTTTTAGAATTATTTCTCCTGATTTTCAGGGGAAGTCACTCTTACCGACTTAAAATAAGTCCGACAGAGTTCCCTGAATTCAAGGGAAGTAACTCTTGCCATGTACAGAGTTCTATCCCTTGATTTTCAGGAAAGTCACTCTTGCCGACTTAAAATTAGGCCGACAGAGTTTCCTCCCCAGAATTCAAGGGAAGTAACTCTTGCGCTGTACAGAGTTCTCTCCCCTGATTTTCAGGGGAAGTCACTCTTACCGACTTAAAACAAGGCCGACATAGTTTCCTCCCCTGAATTCAAGGGAAGTAACACTTGTCATGTGCAGAGTTCTCTCCCCTGATTTTCAGGGGAAGTCACTCTTACCGACTTTAAAAAAGTCCGACAGAGTTGCTTCCCCTGAATTCAAGGGAAGTAACTCTTTCCCTGCACAGAGTTCTCTCCCCTGATTTTCAGGGGAAGTCACTCTTATCGACTTAAATTAAGTCTGACAGAGTTGCTTCCCCTGAATTCAAGGGAAGTAACTCCTGAATTCAAGGGAAGTAACTCTTGTCCTGTGCAGAGTTCTCTCCCCTGATTTTCAGGGGAAGTCACTGTTACCGACTTAAAATAAGGCCGACTGAGTTTCCTCCCCTGAATTCAAGGGAAGTAACTCTTGCCCTGGACAGAGTTCTCTCCCCTGATTTTCAGGGGAAGTCACTCTTACCGACTTAAATTAAGTCTGACAGAGTTGCTTCCCCTGAATTCAAGGGAAGTAACTATTGCCCCGCACAGAGTTATCTCCCCTGATTTTCAGGGGAAGTCACTCATACCGACTTGAATTAAGTCCGACAGAGTTGCTTCCCCTGAATTCAAGGGAAGTAACTCCTGTCATGTGCAGAGTTCTCTCCCCTGATTTTCAGGGGAAGTCACTCTTACCGACTTGAATTAAGTCCGACAGAGTTGTTTCCCCTGAATTCAAGAGAAGTAACTCTTGCCCTGCACAGAGTTCTCTCCCCTGATTTTCAGGGGAAGTCACTCTTACCGACTTGAATTAAGTCCGACAGAGTTGCTTCCCCTGAATTCAAGGGAAGTGACTTTTGTACTGTGCAGAGTTCTCTCCCCTGAAAATCAGGGGAATTCACTCTTACCGATTTAAATTAAGTCCGACAGAGTTGCTTCCCCTAAATTCAAGGGAAGTAACTCTTGTCCTGTGCAGAGTTCTATTCCCTGATTTTCAGGGGAAGTCACTCTTACCGACTTAAAATAAGTCCGACAGAGTTGCTTCCCCTGAATTCAAGAGAAGTAACTCTTGTCCTGTGCAGAGTTCTCTCCCCTGATTTTCAGGGGAAGTCACTCTTACCGACTTAAAATAAGTCCGACAGAGTTGCTTCCCCTGAATTCAAGGGAAGTAACTCTTGTCATGTGCAGAGTTCTCTCCCCTGATTTTCAGGGGAAGTCACTCTTACCGACTTGAATTAAGTCCGACAGAGTTGCTTCCCCTGAATTCAAGGGAAGTAACTCTTGTCCTGTGCAGGGTTCTCTCCCCTGATTTTCAGGGGAAGTCACTCTTACCGACTTAAAATAAGACCGACTGAGTTTCCTCCCCTGAATTCAAGGGAAGTAACTCTTGCCCTGCACAGAGTGCTCTCCCCTGATTTTTAGGGGAAGTTGCTCTTACCGACTTGAATTAAGCCCGACAGAGTTGCTTCCCCTGAATTCAAGGGAAGTAACTCTTGTCCTGTGCAGAGTGCTCTCCCCTGATTTTCAGGGGAAGTCACTCTTACCGACTTAAAATAAGACCGACATAGTTGCTTCCCCTGAATTCAAAGGAAGTAACTTTTGTCCTGTTATCTCCCCTGATTTTCAGGGGAAGTCACTCTTACCGACTTGAAATAAGTCCGACAGAGTTTCTTCCCCTGAATTCAAGGGAAGTAACTCTTGCCCTGTACAGAGTTCTGTCCCCTGATTTTCAGGGGAAGTCACTCTTACCGACTTAAAATAAGGCCGACTTTTGTGTACGTGGTGCTCGTACACGGCATGCAATACTTACTTTCGTATTTGGTAAGAATGTATTCTCGAAGTATAGGCTTCTCTGCACATGATTGACAACTTAACGTACCAGATTCTAAGCAACATTATTTCCATATACTGTAATTATTAATATTCGCGGCCGAAGATGTTTCGTTAATTTCGTGGATGAACTAGCTAGATTGCGAAATTAAATCCCATTCGTCGAATAAAGGACCTCAACAATACGTAACAAGGAGTTTTTCTTTCAATATTTTCAATTCACGAATTTAAAGAACCACCATATTTATTACCCGGCATTTAACCAATAATATGTAATACCAGCGAAAATATGTGACTTTACAGTAATATAATTATTGTGATTATGACAACCTCATACACCAGCGGATAGTCAAGTTGCCGGGAAATATGATTCAGGAGTTGAAGATGGCTAACTATAAATAAAGTCTTTATTATTATTGTTATTATTGTTATTATTATTATAAGAATACGCTGGTGGACGAGGGTTTGACAGAGAAGGTGTCCATTTTCTGAAATTGGATCGTCTCCCATGTACGCAAAAACGATTCATCGTGGAGCTCCACGCGAGCTCTTTCAACTTAATAATTACATGTATTTGTATTACGCACGTTTATATTACGCAGCATACATAAAGACAAATATAATAAGAATTGGACAGAGAAGGCAGCATTCAACAAAAACAGCTAAAGGTTTGAATAGTTTCTGATAATTGCTGCAAATTTATAAATGCGCTGTCATTTTTTTCCAGAAATGTAAAATCCACGAATTTACGTCCCCACGAAATAGTATTTTTTACGAAAAACCACGAAATGAATGATTTTACAAAACCTAGGTTAAACAACCACATGAACACCAATATTGATGTTTCCACCATTGACTGTTCTAGAGGAACATATGCAATATGGCTTTTGCTTCATACAAAAATCGATAGTTTCGCACATATCTAAACATAAATATAAACTTTTCGCCGATGATCTTCAGACGATCTTTGATTAACTATGAGTAAGCTGGAAGCCTATACCTCACCTGCAACCAGGTAAATCTGTGAATGAGAAATAGATCACGTGACGTCAGCATCTGATCACGTGATACACAGCTGTTACATATTGAGGTAGTTCATGTATATTTAATGATGAAAACAATGTTAGTTTATATTGGATGAAGTCAAGAGTTATGCGTGTTAGTGTCCAGACTCTGAGTATTACCGGATTTAAAAGTGAAAGTACGTTACTAGTCTGGAATATTTTCTTTTCAAGTTCTGTATACGTATTCACATGTGTGAGTGATTTACCGGATATCATAGGTTGGAATTTGAAAGGTTGTTTAAGTATAAAAGCAAAAATAGCAGGTGGGTATCTGTATAGATTTACGTCATACTTTTATATTTTATTTTAAATTACGTTTGGTATTATATTTTATACCGTGACCTCTTCGGACAATTCTTTTCCGTTTTATATTTTAATAATGACAGTCTGACAATCGCTCCAGAGAGACCATTTGTACAGCAACAACCTCTCTATACCAACACTTTCAAAATTACCCTTAGCTGATATCTACTATAGTATTGAACTATGTAGAGCAACAGCCTCTAAATAACGGCCAATATTTGCAGCTCACAATGAGTGCAGCTATAGAGACGTATACAGAGGTTGTACTGCACATTGATTGCATGTAGTGATTTTAAAAAACGTGGTATATTCATTTCTTATCTTTGTAAATGAAATACACTAAAGCCTAATTATAAAACCACCCGGAGACCCTCTAAAATGGTAAAGCTCATTATTGAGTTAATCTTAATTTTTACTGTCCGCCGATTTCAAGTGAGTTAATTAAACACCAAGCATTCGTTTAGACTAGGACGAGATCTAGAGCCCATGGATTTGCTTGTGACAGAGATGTTGCTATTCCAAAATACACCCGAAACTTCAACTTGTTGAGTAAAATAAATATGAAGCTATTCAATTCTTTCCATAAGTTCAGTATTATTACTTGTTTATTCAGCGCGGTTTCTCAACAATTTGTCAGTTATATACGGCCGCTGATTCACCCAACCCAAATTACCTGTACTATATATCATAACCAGTACTATAAATTCATCATTCACATGGAACCAGTGACTCCTCTACATATAGAGGAAAATCGTCATTGTTGTCAAATTTTCATGGATGGGCATTGAACCTAGATTGTCGGGTTACAAATCTAGGGTCCCGACCACTTTATCACGGCCGCGGCTCTGAATTAACTATTATTTCAGCACTCGTTTGTACACCCTCTATATAAACATGTACTATGCGTGTTTGGTAAATTAGTTTGATATGATGTAGTAATATATCATACGCTATTGTAGTGTGGATTAATTGTACGTTGAGTCACCAGCCAGACTGCAACATATGGCGACATACCCCGCTGGGTGGATCGATTATTAGGATTAATTATGCATATAGTAGAATTGTAACGTCTGTCATTTTGCTGGCTAAAATATTTGACTATAATTATTTCTATATCTAGGAAGTGTTATTTTATTAGTCTTTTAGTGTGATTATTTTTCTTTCAGGATTCAATCGGCATCAATAATACATTAATTAGTATAAGACATCTTGCTGAAGAAACACGCATTCGAAAATTGACTAATTAAGAGAATCATTCACGACTCTTATGAATTAATACGGACCGGATACATTATGAAGACCCGAGAAAACGGAAATAGCCGATGTTACACGATTCGAACCAAATAATTAAAGCATACGTTACTTCAGGTTATAGAACTGACAATGGCGGAAATGAACGATGTTCCGGCGTATTTAAACGAACTTATTCCGTACAGATGCCCGAAATGCGGAAATTTACGGAGATTTGCTACGTTACGAGAACTTCGTCAACATTTGCAGACGGAACATTCATTCCAAATGGGATTTATTAAACCACATTCTCGCCCATGCGTGTTCAATCGTACCAATGATGTCACAAGTGAGAGCGATGATCGACCTCACAAAAGTTTCCCTGACCTCGAAAGAATAAAACGAAATGATAACAAGTTTAACAATTCAAGGACTGAATTCCGCGAGATTTCGCCTTTGTTGAAATCCTTTAAGGATGAAACAGAACATTTGGAACAAGAGCTGCAACGTGCTATACAAACTGAAATGAAACACAAAACCGTTTCACTGCAGAGTTTGGCTGGAAATACAATAAACACTGACTGCCATACTGCGTTAAATGCAATACATAACGATTGTCATAATGTATTAAATACAACTCCCAGAGGTCAAATCTCGAACGAACGAGAGTTTGTTGGCCGAGTGTATACTCAACCTAGTGCACACAAACCATTTGTTGAGAAAACTAAGGTTACACCGTTTCCCACTGTTAGAGACCCTACCATGAACACAGCAATGTCATCATTGAACTCTCACATGATGACGTCACGGATGAACCAATGGATCACAACGGACGCTTTGCAGCAATCACAGGAACTCCTACATGAAATGGAAACATCTGCTGAAACCAAGTGCCAGGAACAACGGAATATTATACAACACTTGATACACGGTAAGTGATTGTTTCTATTCTCTATTGGTGTTGATGATACGTCTTGCATGACGTCAATATTTTACCAACGCTATGTATACGCAATTATATTCAAAACGACGTCATAAATCAATCAGTAGAACAACTTATCCTGTTAATTATTTATTTAGCATTTCTGACACTATAAAGCAAAGATATGCGGGAAAATACTAGCTGTCGAGCCTTCGCATGTAGCGCACCGCTAGGTGGCGTTTTGACGTCATTTTGTTGCTAAACACGATAAAACTATTGTAACGTCGTCATTGTAGATATGAAAGTAAAAGATGAACAGATCGAGTCGAGCAAGAAGCGACATTCAGACTTGAAGAACGAGCGAGAGAAGCTGTTACACGAGACTGAAAGTTTGGTACAAGAAACAGATGAATATAACAGTAAATTACAACATGATCTAAACAACAAACATAGTGAGCTTGATGACCTAAACAAAGAACTAACACGACTGAGAAAATTGTCTCAACATGAACTTCATTTGAAATCTCAAGATTTGCAGGTTTGGATTATATTATTGGTACTATAAAATACAATGTGCAATAATGTCGCGTCTGTACTAAGTTCGGTTGTTTCAGTAGGGGCATTCCCTACATCTAGCGTTACTACTCGTATTATAAATTGCAAGCGTATTTGATGAACTAAATGTAACTAATCATTGTAAAAAGCTTATACATTTGTACAACCTAACATGTTGACGATCATTTTGGCGTGTTACGGAAATATTTTTCTAACGTTTTCTCGGTAGCTTTTGAGATTTATTTGCTGACAGTTTGAGTTCTTTTAGCAGCCATAATGTCTATTTTTTGTCATTATGAACTACCGAAACTGTAGCGTAGATGCATCATTAATGACATTCAATTTACATAAACATAGCAAGCAACAGAAAGAGTCAATCGTCTGGAGTTGGAAAGAGACAACCTTATACAAGAGACGGAAGCAATGCTGAAGCGTGCTGATACAGACAATGGTCGATTGAAAAGACAACTGAAAGAGAAGGAGGCGGAGTTAAGAACCGTGAATGAAAGTTTGAAACAAATAAGGTAACTACACAGCACTTACTAGTATCATAACGATACAATGCGTTCATTCGCTGGCTTAGAATGAGACGGTCGTAAGTACAAAATCGACATTTGAAAAAAAAATAACTGTCTGAAAACTACTCTTTACATACAGAAAAACAACCGTTTTCTACTTCAGTTTGGTCAACATGATATGTTCCGATTTTCATGAGAATAGCCTCATAAGAAGCGCCTTGTGGTGCAGATTTCAAACATGCATGAGTCTTATAGGTCGTAAGTACTTCTTATTCTAAACCAGCGATTTGAACAACACAATTTGATCACTGTGATATGAAATGGTTTGATGCAAGCTGTGCATTTATAATTCAATGCTATATTTTACGTCGTACAATGCCATTGGAAACAATACGTATATTGAGTGATACACTCGACTTTCGACTCAATGATCGCGAGTTAAATGTACATTCGATTGAGTGGGCGCATGTCTGGAAGAAGAATTTAATTACCTTGTACTTTAACTTTAACAATTGTAATGTAGCTTTTCAGACAGCTAATTCATTACCATTGCTCTCTACATGTTCTGTTTATGGTTTAGTGAATAAGGTATTGGTTTCCACTGCCTTTTCCTCCAAATAAACTGTTTAAAACAATAAAAATACAATGTTATGATATTGCAATGTATGTATACAAGTGACAGACCTGAATAAACAGACTATACATCATGCAGTTTGTTTTATTTTAAGACTCGCTCATGGAAAACTATACAAAAGGAAAACAAACCGACTTCATGTTTCGATAATCTATTAATCAATTTCAATAAGTAAGATCTGCTGAGGTACCATGCGGCTGCAGTCAGATCGCACAAAGAACAATAAAATTAAGATCTACCGAGATACCCTAAATGGCTACAGTTAGATCTTTAAGCTATTATAGTCATGATTTTTCTAGTAATAATATACCATATGTATGATCATATCACAATCACTATCGCGTTCATCTAAGAAAGCACTGAGGAGTCAATTAAGTTTTTGGAAGTATTTGGCCGCTACGTAAGACTAACCGCCATGCATGCGTCTTGGCATGACTCGTGGCTCTGACAGAAACCCCAGCCTCAGAGCTATCAAAATGTAAATGTTCAATTCATTAAGTAAGTTAAAGCATTCCCCCGCTTTACTGCTTGAATTGTACAGACCAGGCAATACTGTGTAGTGCTGGCATGTTATTACCCGCACTACCGTGCAACTTATTACCAGCACTACCTTGCAGCGCCGCCATGTTAGCAGCTATGACCCGCATCACCGTGCATCACTGCCGTGCTAAAACAAGGATGTATTAGCCAAAGAACAAGGGAAGCTCAAGAACGCCTAACATAATGTTATACGAGCGATTCAAGACCCTTTAGTTTTTTGACGTGCGATAAATACAGGGGATGCCTTAACTTACACGTACGACAAAATAGACCTATATAGTACTGATTTAATCAACAGTCGATATTACGAGTAATACTTGAACTATATGATACTACTGTGTTCTAGTTTTAAAGCTCTGAAGCTAGAATTTCCGCAGCACAAAGTAGCGACTTCACAACTTGAACGACATAGTCTCTACATATCGAATCATCGCAGGCAGGTATATTCCACTAACTTCGAATCGTCTAGCAGTCGACCAATATTTTCACCAGCAACATGTTGCTGAAATATTAAAATCTTGAACAGAACAATGTGACAAATATCTACAAAAATAAATATACCCTGGTACTTTACCACATAAATAAGAACAAGGCATGCCATTTCGAATGAATTCGAGAATGGAGGCAAGCTGCTAAATAATACTAGTAATAAACTGTTTACACATTCGATTCACCAGTGAATAATGTTCAACTCCCGTCACGTTGGCTATTAATGTATACATTCACTATTTCCCACCTACTTGTCTTTAAATTGACAGCCATCCTTGGTTAAAGAAAGCTAGACTTCTATAGTACATGTATATGTACAATATGTAGTTTATAAAACAACCGCAACAAAGTTACACTAGATATGTACCAGCGTGGAAAAGCAACCATTGTAACTTAGTGATACAGTGAAATACGTGTATAGGCTATACAGTATTAGTAGTTACAGACACTTGAAAGATACCCTGTAATTTTGTTAGTGCCATAAAAATGGGTATCGTAATCCTTACCCACTGGAGCGTTATAAATAAAAACGTCAGAGCTTGCACATGCATTTACTTTCTTACTAACTTATTGCCCGATATGCCCTATAGCATGTAGGGCAACTGCACATGCAACTAAGCAAGCAATATTTATATGAATAAAATGAAAAGTATGATTATTTGTCTGCACCAGATACTCATCTGGTAATATTAAAATATAAATTGATCCTTCCTGATCGTCGCAAAACGGTGTATGAAGCCGTATCTCCAATATATAAATAAGGTAATGATACTTCACCAAATGATTTGTGGGTTAGCCTTGGAATGTTGATCTCATGCACTCAAAGGCTAGTCCTGGAAGTTGTTCTGCACATGATATTCAACCTAACCATCCTGTGTCCACCTTTCGCTGAGGGTTCGAATCAAGCATTTCGCCAAACAATACATTCTTCCCGAATATCTTGTTGCTGGAAATGTAACAACTTAGGCAGCATGAATGTGACTAAACGTCTATATAATTGCTGGAATGCATGTTATGTTTGAAAATGGCAATAATTCACTTTATTAGGCGCTCGAATAATTTTAAACCAATTACAGGGAGCAACTATGCATTCAAAACCACACATAACCAAAGTTCCTTAAATACTAAGCACTACCACACATTCAATACCAAGCACAACCTTGCATTTAATACCGCATACTATCGTGTAGTTAATACTATGCACTACCGTGCATTTAATACCACGCACTATTGTGCATTAATACCAAGCACTACCTGCCCTACAGTGCATTAAATACCATGCACATTCGTGCATTTAATACCACGCGCTACATGCATTGCCATGCATATAATACCGCACACTACCTGCATCACCGTGCATATAATACCATGCACTAACGTGCATTAATACCAAGCACTACCGTGCATTTATACCAAGCACTACCTGCACAACCGTGCATTTAATACTACGCACTACCGTGCATTTAATACCACGCGCTCGTGCACAACCGTGCATTTAATACCACGCGCTACCTGCACTACCGTGCATTTAATACCACGCACTACATGCATTGCCGTGCATTTCATACCGCACACTACCTGCACCACCGTGCATTTATTACTACGCGCTACCTGCACAACCGTGCATTTAATACTACTAATTACCGTGCATTTAATGCCACACGCTACGTGCACTACCGTGCATTTAATACCAAGCACTACCGTTCCTAAATACCATGTACTAGTACTTGACATATGCCAACACCTTATACAGACATGCAAAACCCGCACTGTCAAAAACAAGAATCGTTGAGAAACGCCTAACGAAACGTTATAAGAGCGAAGCTCAAGATTCATTATCTTTTCACCTAAGAGCATTAGATTTCAAAATGACATGCGGATATTGCCCGGCACATTTCATCTTTACCAGACTTATAATTAGACACATTTAACTAACTACCTGCGCTTTACCTTAAACATTAATCCCATAAACTGATATATATAAATGCATAACCGCGCAATACCGTGTGCTTTACCTGCACTAAACCAACCGTGTCCTAAATTCCATAATTCCCTCTCAGCCGTGTGCGTTACCTTCTTAAACTTGTGCTATACCCCGCTGTACCACAAATTGTGCCTAACCAGAATTATACCGTGTGCATTACCTGCATTATATCGTGTGCATTACAAGCACAATATCGTGTGCATTACCCGCACTATACCGTGTGCATTACCTGCTTTATACCGTGTGCATTACCTGCTTTATACCATGTGTTTTAACTGCACTATACCGTGTGTATTACCCGCACAATACCGTGTACATTACCTGCTTTATACCGTGTACATTACCTGCACTACACCGTGTGCATTACCCTCACGATACGTACAGTGTGCATACCCGCACAATACAGGGTGTATAACCCCGACTATACCGTGATAATTACCCGCACTATACCGTGATAATTACCTGCTTCATACCGAGTGCATTACCCGCACAATACGTAGTGTGCATAACCGCACTATACTGGGTGTATAACCCCTACTGTACCGTGTGCATTTCTCGCGTCATATCGTATGCATTCTCCGTGATATACTGTGTGCAATGACCCCACTATACATAACCCGTACTAAACGCGCGTAGAACGTTGTGAAGTACCCGCGTTATACACCCTGTCAATTACCTGTACTTAGGCTAAATCATGTGGTTAACCTTACCAAACCCAAATTACTTACGCATAAGTCTACTACACATAAGCTATACCAGCATGACTTAATCTGCCATGCAAACTATAATGCTTTATCTGCGCAACATTAGTATTATGATGTACTGTATCTACACTATACCATTAATAGCTAGCGGAACTTGAAACTGTAGTATACTTTATGTGTAAGGTGCACAAAGAAGCCATAGAATGGCCAGTCATAGTAAAACCCGTGATTGGCAGAACCTGCAATACGAATTTAGGCCCCTGTTCTAAATTTGATTTTACACTAGTAAATTAGGGAGGGTTGGTGGGATTTTTGTAAACTTTGCCCTTGGAGATACATACAGGAAAGACGAAGTGACGTCATCGAATGCAATAAAGTTCTGTATTGACCGGATCAGCCGGACTCAAAACGTTCGGTTAGAAATGAGTTAAGAAGGGACCTATTACTATTGCACAGATCTCGCTAAAATAAATGTGGTTATTTTTTAGCAATAACCATGATTATTTTAAGACTCGCTCATGGAAAACTATACAAAAGGAAAACAAACCGACTTCATGTTTCGATAATCTATTAATCAATTTCAATAAGTAAGATCTGCTGAGGTACCATGCGGCTGCAGTCAGATCGCACAAAGAACAATAAAATTAAGATCTACCGAGATACCCTAAATGGCTACAGTTAGATCTTTAAGCTATTATAGTCATGATTTTTCTAGTAATAATATACCATATGTATGATCATATCACAATCACTATCGCGTTCATCTAAGAAAGCACTGAGGAGTCAATTAAGTTTTTGGAAGTATTTGGCCGCTACGTAAGACTAACCGCCATGCATGCGTCTTGGCATGACTCGTGGCTCTGACAGAAACCCCAGCCTCAGAGCTATCAAAATGTAAATGTTCAATTCATTAAGTAAGTTAAAGCATTCCCCCGCTTTACTGCTTGAATTGTACAGACCAGGCAATACTGTGTAGTGCTGGCATGTTATTACCCGCACTACCGTGCAACTTATTACCAGCACTACCTTGCAGCGCCGCCATGTTAGCAGCTATGACCCGCATCACCGTGCATCACTGCCGTGCTAAAACAAGGATGTATTAGCCAAAGAACAAGGGAAGCTCAAGAACGCCTAACATAATGTTATACGAGCGATTCAAGACCCTTTAGTTTTTTGACGTGCGATAAATACAGGGGATGCCTTAACTTACACGTACGACAAAATAGACCTATATAGTACTGATTTAATCAACAGTCGATATTACGAGTAATACTTGAACTATATGATACTACTGTGTTCTAGTTTTAAAGCTCTGAAGCTAGAATTTCCGCCACAAAATTTTTACCTGAAAAAATTTCCCCCAAATTCGAGCAATACATATTAGACTTATAAGTCGACCAAGCTCAACTGTTACCCTAGGCCAATACCTCCAATTTGGCCGCATGACCTGGGCATGTAGGCAAAAGTGTATGAGTCAATACCCGTGTAGATCTACAATATGATTTGACTACAATTAGACACTATGTCATCTAGAACTAAAATATACTAGATGGGCATATACTGAATACCTAATGACATATTGGTAATACCCACCAAGTGCCACATAACAACACTAAAGAAAATATAGCTAACTCTATTTATCTCATTCAAAACCAAAGTGAGAACACTGAACACCACCAACGTACTTGTACCAAATTGAAATACAGTAGCTCGGGGGCATTTCGGGTTCCATAATGCTAAAGGATAGTCTACAATTTAGCCGAACCAATAACAAATTAACCATGCAATAAACACAAATATACCCACTAAAGCTGGGCAATTTTAATATTTATAACAGCCTGACTGTACTTTCATATTTAAAAGTGTGTGTATTATAATGACCCTACATACCAACTATAGCACAATATAAATAAGGCCAGGGCCTTTTTCTAGTTTAATATATATATTAATAAGGGTCGTACAAAGCATTACAAGTATACACTGCACACAAGACGATAACAAAACAAGATTTACAGTAGAGATGAAAAAGGCTCTATTAACTTGCCGTGTGTACATCGATAATATAATGCTTACAGTGCTTTGATTCAGAATTTATTAGTGGGTCTATGGCCGATATGTACACACCCACTACTTACAGTGCTTTGATTCAGAATGTCGAGCAAACAGCCATAGCATACAGCGCTTTGATTCAAGATGTCGAGAGACAACATTGCTTACAGTGCTGTGATACAGAATGTCGACCAAAACAATCATTGCTTACAGTGATTGGATTTAGAATGTCGAGCAAGCAGACATTGATTACAAGTTACATTGATTTAAATCAGAATGTCAAGCAAAAAGCCACTGCTTACAGTGCTTTGATTCAGAATATCGAGCAAACAGCCATTGCTTACCGTGTTTTGATTCAGGATATCGAGCAAACATACACTGCTAACAGTGCTTTGATTCAGCATGTCGAGCAAATATTCAATGCATACAGTGCTTTGATTCTGAATGTCGAGTAAACAGCCACTGCTTTCAGTGCTTTGATTCAGAATAACAAGGGTCTAGTTCCTCTATAGCCTGTATTGAGTTTGGACGATATGCAACCAAAATAGCATTTCAGTATGCAACTTGATGACTGGCCGTGTGCTTTAAATCTTTCAGTTCAACCCCGGTGCCGGAAACGGTCTGCACAACCAACCGAGTCGACATCTGCATGCTACGTATTTATACCACACGTAGGCGATTACCTACTGCCATACGCACACAACGTTTATATACTATAAATATTTAAATCAATCGATAGAGCTTGAAATAAAACATGAGTACCCGATTTTGTAGTCTGCTTAAAAACAAATCTCTAGCGCCTCTCAACTTTTGTCAACATCATCGTAATCGCCTCGAAATAGCTCTCTACATCTCGCCAGTATGATCATCAACCCTTCGTGTAGCGTTTTATACCAATCATATAAACTTCGGAAGCAGGATTTCCACGATTTAATCAGATACACTTGGCCTTTCGTTTTTGTAAACTTTGCCCTTGGAGATACATACAGGAAAGACGAAGTGACGTCATCGAATGCAATAAAGTTCTGTATTGACCGGATCAGCCGGACTCAAAACGTTCGGTTAGAAATGAGTTAAGAAGGGACCTATTACTATTGCACAGATCTCGCTAAAATAAATGTGGTTATTTTTTAGCAATAACCATGATAATTGTAAAAACTGTGTCATACATGGTAAAATAATCAAAGTATGTAATTTGCAGATCACAACAAGAGCAGATGTTAGAAAAGACTATGGATGTTTATCAAAGTTCGGAAGATAGTCGGGAAATGATGCAGACTGCAATAAAAACGAAAGACGGTCAGTTACAACAAGCGATACATCAGATAGAAAACATGTCCAGTTTACAACAGCGCCTTGTAGAACAGTCCCGCATCCTAACAGGTAATGTTTTCGGTATAATGACGACATAAAGAATGGATTGACGCTATTAAACCCGTCCAGATAGCCATGTGGTAGAGCTCCCACTACGAGCATGGGGGTCCGTGGTTCGATCCGTGGCCGAGTCATTCTTCTCTCAATACACACATGGCGAAGAATAACACCACGAATGAGGGATCTAGAATGACAACTAATTGAACGTGTTTCACAATTGACCTAAACAAATTAGTACATAAACTACGACCGTTATCTTTAGAATGAGCTAAAGCAAGAAAACAATATACGACTATAATTGACTAATTGTATCAATTTTATTGAACAGCGGCAATGCAATTCGGACATATTCGAACGTGTTAGATGATCAAACGACATACATTGTATTAAGTAAATGTTGTTATAATTCTAAGAAATTACATATCTGATAACGGATATATTTGCTTTTTGGCACGTATTATATCGCTTCTTGCAGACCAAGCGGACGATAACACGTCAAGCATGAAACGTCTGCTGCGAACCAAAGCAAAACAAATGGAAGATTTGATGACGCAGTTGGAAACGCTACGATCGGGTAAGTCCTAACTTAAAAGCAGTATGTAAACATTGTAATCCCAATCTGGAGGAAACAAAACAGAAAGTTTGGCACACTGATATGTCCTTTGATACCAAGCTGTTGGGAGATTCCTGCAACATACAGAAGACGGCGCAGTTCATCACCACATCCATACTAAAGATATTAACGGTGACCGTCGTAAACTATGGAACGAAGAAGAAGATGATGATAAAGAAGAAGAGGTTAGGAGAGCCAAACGCGTTACTAGAAGAAATAGTCAGTTCGGTTGATGACTCAAATATTATCAGGTGGATAAAGGCAAATTACTTATTGCTCAAAATCAGGTGTTTGAGCTGTTTTATTTGATTTTATATTAATTTTATTAGATTTTTGTTACTTCCTTTATCTGTTGCCATAAAATGTCCATGGATGAATTGTATGACGTAAATTCCTTGATCCCTTTCCACATAAAGGAATACAATTATGAATTATAATGGTTGTCATGGGATCTGTGTGAAAACGCACTGCCATGGTGTTCCGTGTAACTACAAGTTTAATTGATAATAACTTTAAAATTAAAGTAGTTTTTACATTTAGATTACACACCATACATTCTATAGCAACATTTACACAGCTGATGTTTTTTCTTATAATAGAGAAACAACATATAGAAAACAACTCTGCTTGCTTGGCAGAAAAGGCCGAGTCGAGTAGTACAGCGGTTGAAAGCCTACAGGGTATGGTGAAACAAAGAGAAAACGATCTGAAAGCCACGCAAAGGTTACATATTTTTTACAACTTAGATTGTTACGTCTTACATATGTAACTAATGCTCTTCAATACAAATTAAAAGTAGACCAGAGCTTGTACAATAGAAAACTGTATAGTGGTATTTAATGGAGATATCAAAGTCCCATATTGGAGACTAAAGAGTCAATATTGGAGACTGAAGAGTCACATTATCATAATACAGCACAAGGAGCTAACCATTTCCGGAAACTTTGATCCCTAGAGCTACTCATAACAATATATCTGGAAAAGTCGCGTTATCAAAATAACCAATAATCATGTTTCCTCACTACGACCAATAAAACATACCCATATTTGCTAAAGCAGTGAGTTGACATCATATATTTTAGTGAACTACAGAATCTGAAAACGTTTCTGAAATCTGCTGCTGACAAGGAAAGAGTAGCACGACAGAGGTTAGAAAAGTTTATAGAAGACCTCATAGATAGAGCTGAGAGAGCTGAGTCAGAGTTAAAGTCATTAAAAAGCCAGTCATCAGACACCTTGTACAAGATAGGTGGACCGAGCACCGACAGCTTACAAGATACCCGTCACGAAGAAAGCACCGACAGAAAAAGGTTTGGTCACTATGTAAATAATATTTGCAACATCATGTGTAATTTTGCTGAATCTTTTCCATTCATCTTTTAACAGCTAGGACTAGGACGGACCATTTTCTCGTTCGGCTGTATGTATGTTTTTATAGGTCTTTCTAAATGGTCATTCATCTTTTGATTGCTGAAACTAATTCATTCAGCCTTTTGACAGCTGGGTCTTGGTCGGATCATTTATTCGTTACCTTCAGCTAAAACTAGGCATTGTAGTCGTTTTTCTGTGGGAACTGTGTCATTCAGCTAGGGCATTCAGCTTTTTTATTGCTGAAACTAATTCATTCTACTTTTCGCCAGCTGAAACTTGTGCGGATATTTACTGGTTTAGTTGGACATTGTGCCTAGTTTGTGCTTTATGTTTACTGTGCTCGGTTGGATTAGTTGGGCATTGTGCCTTGTATGTTTTCATGTTTTCTGTGCTCGACTGGTTGAGTTGAGTGCTGCCTTCCCTACCCGACTTAATATTATCTTTTTTCAGTGCGTTCAATTGCACAATGCCAATTAACCCACGTAACTGCCTACAACTGTGTTACGGGTTAGTAATTAGCATCAAGAATCCACGAATCATCGCCAATAAAACTAAAATAAAAATATGCATGTACATGTATATGGTATGGTTAATATTTTTATATTGAGTGCTTAAGTGTCGTTAACAGTCCATGTTCAGTATTAAGGAATAGAACAGTCAATAATGACATTTGTTATCATTTAGTAAATAACTTTGTAATTAATCAGTTATGTAAATTTCACAGTATTCTATTAAACATATTTATATTGTTTGTAGCCTTCCATCGCGACTTCACGAAGTCCATCATGATACATTCTCCCGTACCGGTGCAACACGCATGCCAGAAACCTTTGTCGAGGACTCAGATACCTTCGTTGAAACTATAATGCAGAAAACTGTTAGCTTACAAAGTAAGCCAAGCGGGCACGATAGACCAACCTATATCTCGGAAGAAATGGACGATGCATACATTCACCACAGAAATTTGCAGTTACAAGAAAGTGGGGGATTTGTAATCAGCAAAGTTCCAGCAGATTATGATCGCGAAGACGATGAAGCTGATGGAGATATCGAATCTACCAGTCTCAACAACTCAAAAATTATGAACGGAAAACAAACACATAAGACAAGGCGGCACAGAACCAACACTCATACACGGATGTCGGACAGTGATTCCAACATACCTGATAGTAAAGATCGAACTAACAAAAAGTATCAATCTAAGCGACATATATCGGAATCGAATCAAGACAGTGATCATATGAAAGATGGAAACATGATCATTAAACATCAAACTTCTTCAGATGCAGGTCCTCCCCCAGCAGGTGTTTTGAGTACACACACTGGATGTGTTGAAAAACAAAACAAGGTTTCTCGTGGATTACAGGTTGGTGCATTTCTATCTTTGCAAGATGCTCAAAACGAACATTCCGACAGTTGTTCAACAGACAGTGGCGAATATGATGAACATGACGATCAAAATATTGAATACGCCAATAATGATGAAGACATACATGTCACGTATGCTACTACTGGTGAAAACAGACCTGCAACTATTGGCAAGAGTCATAACCACGAACAAGTTGCGAAGAAGAAAACACGACAGACGAAGAAGAAGGTTGTACTTAATGACGGATTTGATACAAATTTCCCCGAAGTACATAGAAGTATGGTAGACATTCTCGGTGATACACGTGACATGTCTGAAGGTAGTAAGCTATTATACTATAAGCATGCATGTACTAATATTTTGTCATTTCAATAAAAATGATATACAAAAAACATTTGAGCACCACTAAGATTAATACAATAACGCTTAAATTTAAGGTATTGTTAACAGGAAGTACGAACTTTATGGACACACCTTGTACTCTTATCATATGATAGCTCAAAAAAAGTTCCTGATCAGTTTTATATATATCTGGCTTAGAATAAGAAGGTCGTAAGTGCAAAAACGCTATCTTGAGAAAACGACCTTGTAAAAACGGTATATATTTTTGCAGAACAAAGACCTAAATGAAATGTAGTTCATTTCGCCAAATGCTGAACTGCCATTGATTACTCTCGATTACTCACGACGGAAACAGAAAGCTTAAGTAAACAATATGATTGATGGAAACCCTCGTTTACCGGGTACTAGTATTTGCTTTCAAATATAAACATTACCTTTCTTATGCTATTGCCAAAAGTAACCTTGTGGTAATCAAGTTAATTCAGATATAAACCATTACGCATGGGTCCTTTTTGTGGGATAATCTTTTCTAATCTTGAATAGGTGAAGTTCGACATCGAGACAGACGTTCCCGCTCATTGTCACCGAGAGCTATGGAAGCTCAACAATTCTTGATTGTGCCAGATATTGTCCTAAAGAAATTGAAACTGAATAGAAAGGTATTTTTTTTGGTTGGGTTTACATTGTTACCAGTATATACGTACATATTATATCCTTTGCAACCGAAAAGAGTATATAAATACTATTGATGACTCATAGCATATCAGTTGTTGAAGTAAGCTCCTAAATACTATTGATGACTCATAGCATATCAGTTGTTGAAGTAAGCTCCTAAACATTCTAAAGGAGCAATACGTATAGGATTATTATTCTCTTCCTAAATTTTCCATATGCATTAAGTTAATAACAGGCAACATTCAACAGAAACGGTCGGAATTGAAGAGTTCCTGGTCACTGTGTTACCCACTATGCAAACATCTTCTTATTTGCTTACATTGTCTAGGGAAGTTTTATTTATTACCTTGGCACTCAATTCATTGTATTTTCCTTTAAAGTGTTTTAGAGAATAATCTTTGTGGTTTTAAAACTATGTTGAACATTTCTTTTTCAACATATCTAACCCAGTTTTTGAATAACACTGTATGGTTGTGTTTGTATATTTAATATGTATTGTCTGATTAATGTGGCCTATTGTTTATGTCTTGTTGATTGTTCAATACCTGTAATCCCCTTAAGTTCCAAAGCCGCATGTAATACTTCGAAATAGATACTTCCTTAGTGTCTAGGAATATCTATATGTTACGAATGTTATACAATGTTTTTTTTTCAGACAGAAAACGGTGATGAATATGAAGAAGGCGATGCTACGGAATACTCGGTAGACACATCAATGATTGAAGGTGAAAACACGTTATAAAGTTTACTATAGAATGTATACAGATAAATGGATGAGCCGTTGTAATTACTTAATGTCCGTTTTGGCATCAACCAAAATGTATCTGTGTATTTTTTCGATGTAGAAGTTGGTTATTTGGTACTGGTTCTCTGTTATAACTCGCTGTGCTTATTGTATTGTCTCATACAAGTTTTCTACTGAATGGCTCACATGATACTAAGTACATTGTATGTAGACATATTTTTTTCCGCGCTATGCGTAACTGTTGGTCCGGTATCACAAGCTCACTTCACAAGCAACATGGTTAGTAGCTTACCATGACAGAGTGTGCTTATCGACAGCATATTATGCAAGGGTTATGTTTACTATGGTATAGCCACCTGATCACAGTTTAATTCATTTTTGTGTATGCGCTACTTCTCCGTAATAATTGGTCGGATTTCAACGAAACTTAACTAGTTTCTAAAGCTATCAGAACTGTGTTCGAGCAATATCTAGTGGTATTCATTTTATTTGAGAGCACGAAACAAAACACCTAAAAAAGAAATATCACAGTCCACGAGCACCCGTCGCAATGACCAACACAAAAAGAACAATAAAAAAGCAGCAATAGCAGAAATATATTAGCAACATGACCGCATCATAATATTACAATATAGCATAAAATTGCATACATATATATGTACAACGATAATGAAAATCGATCAATACTAGGAATTTGTTTGCCGTCATAATAAAGAATCTTCGTTGCAGACTTACCACGCGACGTGACCAAAGAACACCAACAAGAAACAGAACATACCGATGGAGCATTCAAAAACATAATGGACGAGAATGGAATACTTTGGGACGAGGACATGGCTACATTACCAGATGTCTCAGACTCTGAACTAGATAGGGTAAATGTTTGTCATTACATGTATAACGTCGTGTTGACGTCTGTAAGAATTATTGCAATACATTCAGAGGAAATATACATGTTTAAATTATCCAGTTGGTGTTCATGGTACATGTATAGAGTTTCACTGCTATTTGACAAGTTTGAAGGCCACTTGATACAGTTTTATACCGTCACATTGGGTTATGTTCGATTCCAATGTTGATGTGTTACTATTATGTTCTGACTTTAGTGATACTGACTACGTTCTTGTGATTGCTAGTTGTGAAGAACAAGTAAGTATGTGTTAAAACGCTGTGTTAGTTTCAATGCCAATTATCAGAACACACAAGTGTGATCACCATTAGCTATTTTGTTTTCATTGATCAACCATTTTAAAAGTATATGTACAATTTTGCCATAGGATCAATCTTCTGAATTTTGACAAGTGAGATCCTATTCAAAATAAGATGACTTAATATAGAATCTAATATAAGGAATTATTAGATGTTTTTTCATCATAGGTAAGTCCGTCAGGAAGTGAAGCAATGTCCTCTAAAAGAAGAGCCTTACAGATTGGTACAACAAATAGTAATTCATCGTTGAAGGATGTTAAGCAGTCAATATCGTTGAGAAGACAAAACAAGCGTAAAGAATCCGTTGTATCTCCTACTACATCAACTGTCGTTAATTTGTTAAATAATTCAATAAAGTCAGATCGTAGAGCTGACTCTAATTCTAAAAGAACATATACCCCACCGGAGTCTCCAACTCGTAGAGGTGTAGTATTCAAAACACACGCTAATGGCAACACGAAGCTTCAAACAGATGAAAGTTTGGATATATCTGATAATGTGTTTAAGCCGATAACATCTCCTGTTGGTGCTAAGAACAGTGTTTCGGACAAGGATATGACATCAGGAGGACGAGAAGTCCACAGTTACATGTGTACCTCACCAAAGATTGACCAATATCAGTCGAGCGATACTCGATCATTCAATGGTTCACGATCATACAGGGAATGTGTTTCAAAATCTCGATCTAAAGACACCAAAAGCGAAAATGATAGCACAATCGAGAGAGATATTCATAGTGATAAAGGTTCTAGTTATAAACCACGGCCAAGTTATTCAAATAAAGATAGTGAAGATAATAACTATTCATTTCACCTTAAAAAAGAATCAGTCGAGGACAAAAAAAGGAGAATATCTAGAGAGTATAGTCCAAGACATGTCAAACCCTCTCCTGACTCCAAACACAACTCGACAATAGAGGATAAAATTCATTCAATTAACGACAAATACAATAGACGCCGACATGATATTCTACAAAGTAAAGGCGTAAGTACAATGATTGAGAAGAAACACGAACGTCCATTTGCGTTTAAACAAGATGGTGAACGAACGTATGATCGTAAGCATGATACTAAAATGAAATTTACTTGTAGTTCCTCTCAATACCAAAATCATAGTGTTAATTCTATTCAAAGAGGTCAATCACTACCGACAATGAAACGGAACAGTCCATTTGGATTCTCACAGATTCCAGTTCATACTGCAAATGCTGCATCGCCCAAACCATTACCATACATAGATTTTGCCCAGATGACACAGCACCCTGCCTTTACCGGTCAACCGTTTGGTCAACATGATATGAACTTCAACAAAGAAACCACGATGCTTGGTCCGCAAATACCACCAGTATTTCCATACCTCCCAAACTACATGATGTATCCATACGCAATGGGTGCATTTCAACAACAGCGATCGAGTGAAAATCCTACATTACAAAACGAAGTATTGTCACATCAGATAGGTGCAGCTACTAATCACACAAATGTCACACCGTCAGTGAATCCTACTTTACAAACCGAAGCATTATCACAGGATGTCGGTACAGCTAGGAATGACACAAACGTTACACCGTATGTGAATCCTACTTTACAAACCGAAGCATTGCCGCATCATGTAAGTACAGCCACTAACCACACAAACGCTACACTTTCGGTGAATCTGGATCCAGTATCAGCAACACATCCTATCACAGTAGACACAATGCATGTACTTCAGACACAAAACGTTGAAATACCGGGTTCTAGTAATGGTATTCCGAAAAGTAGTTTTCAAGACGTCAAGGTATGCACTAATTCCGATGAAATGTCAATTCCTAATTCGCAAACAAGTAGAAGTGACAAGCCGACCGATGTGGAACCAGTGCACAACTCCGTTTCCGATGTACCATTATCAAATGAACTGGAAGGTGTAAGGATTGGCTTTCTAGCCCATTGCAACACTGATGTAACAACTAGTGATGATAAACATGGATATTATGCAGACGAATCTGTAAAGGTGATAGATCACAGCGAAAAGGAAATAGACACAGCATATGAAGAGTTTCAACCCGCCATGATGGAACCTCGTGTGTCATACATAAGAGATGATCCCCTTACAGACTCCCCTGAAGTAGTTTACGAACACACTGAACCTAGTATCATGGAAGAAAGTATGCGTACGCCGCATTTGAGTATTTTTAATGATATCGACAACACCGATTCAAGTGTTGGTTTGAATAAATCAAGTCTCTTTGCTGAGGAGATTGAAGATGATACGAGTATTGAACATGAAACCAATTCTTATCTGGACTTACCAGGAAATGCAACTGAATCTGAACTAGACGGAGATACAGACACGGAATCTGTGCGTAGAGATTTTTATGAGAAATCTAAACACATACAAGAAGTGCTTGAGGCAACACAGAATGACAGAAGTGATGCGTATAGACGCCGAACAACCGTAATGTCGTCGGCATCGTCACAAGGTTGATACAAAACTTTAACATTTTAGTAACCTATCTCTCTTTTTACTGGTACTA
This sequence comes from Spisula solida, assembly GCA_947247005.1. Classification (NCBI taxonomy): domain Eukaryota; kingdom Metazoa; phylum Mollusca; class Bivalvia; order Venerida; family Mactridae; genus Spisula; species Spisula solida. The sequence continues at coordinate 15,661,646 of OX365952.1, read as the reverse complement.
TGATGCAATATACTTATTGTTTTTTTTAATCATTTCTGGTACTTGGAACGTATTGATCTTTCACCACTGATAGTATTTTTGTTTTTGATGTTTCTACATGTAATCCTATTTGATAAACTAGATTGTCGGCATTGGTACAAATGTATGTACTCTAATAATATTTTGTTACTGGTGTTTGCTTTTCCTTTTTTTGTACCGGGTGATGTTTCCCCAAGCATATTTCAGCCACTTTTCTTATACTCTTTTTCCTGAACTGTCCATTTATATCACTTGCTTTTAATCTCGACGCTTGACAAATGTTGGTAAAAAACTTGTCTCCCCGTTTTTCACAATAGGAGAGATCACCATATTCATATGCAAAATGCCCACCAGCAATCAATTGGATGAATGAACAATACAAACCTGCCATTCACCAATAGCTAGCTGGTGGTACTAATCCCTTTGTATACAAACATGATCTCTCCTATAGTGTAGTTATCATTCATAATTTCCACCCTTTATGGTTAATTATTCACGAAATTCAAAGTCCAAAATGTAACGGTTGAGAATCACACTAGTCTCTATCACAACATCAAAGATGGCCACCTCGCTAAAAAAGGCACGTTTTTGTTTATATCTTTTTTGTCAAGCAATAATGGAAGTTGAGGTGTAGCTACTAACCTGATCAAAACTTTTCTGCATATTCCGGTATAAGTAGAATCGTCAACAGTCCCTACCATAAATTGGAAAATCATAGTATTTTAGGCTATTTTTATAGCACGAAACAATTTGCTTTGCGACAACCATAAAAACAAAAGTTGTTAATATACACAAAGCGCATACTAACGTGCATATCTGAAAAAAAACGGTTGATTTTAGCAATTCTCACTTAACTCTATCCTCTAATGTTGTTGAACATTTTCTCGACTCCATTCCTGTGACCAGCATTCCAATACAAAGTACTACGAAGCTGTTGACGAATATTCTCATACCGGAATGTGCAGAAAAATGTTGAGCAGGTTAAGAGCTACACCTCAGTTTTGCATGACACAAAATGTACCTGTTTTTTGCGTGGCGGTCGTCTTTGTTGTTATAATAGAGACTAGTGCGATTGTGTCATTCTTTGCGGGTGATATAGGCTTGCTTGAAATATTTATTTTGGTGGACAAGTTGTCCAGTGGTGAGAGCTACTGACTGCTGATCTGAAGGTTGTTGGTTCGATCCCTCCTCCAGCCGGATAAAAACAGAAATGCTTGTCAGTGTTTCATTCATTACACTAACATTCTTTCGGTGAGACTCAAAAACTGCGATTCCGTGTATGGTGCTATACAACAGGCACATGTAAGAACCATAAATGTATATGGGACTGGACGTCTTCTGTATTCTGAACTATCCCCCAAACCCTCCGTAGTCTCATCCGAAAGACTGTTAGAACTTTTAGTTATGTTTGGTGCGAAACACAGAAAACATTTCCGATTTAATCCCAATGGAGGCGGGATCGGACCAATAACCTTCGGATCAGCAGTCAGCTCTTACCACTGGACCACTTGTCCACTAAGTACGACAATATGGATATAGTGTTTATATTTTGTACGGCGATATTGAACTGATCCTAACCTTTTTGGATGAAAAAATTACAATGTTCTTGTGTTGAATATATCAATTTCCGCGAGCAAATCGTGCAATATCGGTAATTTAAATTAGTGTTTGTATTACACCCCGCGCACTTTCGTTGACTTTTGTCCCCGCATATAAAATTCATACAACCGGGTTTATAAATATGGAAAACATATCAGCTGTTAAATTATACTAATAGAAGGTCGAGGAGCAGTTCAAAATATCTGTACTGTACAGTCAAAAAAACAAACTTTCAATGACGATAGACAAAAGATGCAACGGAATGCTCTGGTACATACAGGGTGTTAAAAAAGTTCGTTCTCAATGTTGAAATATCAAAAGGTTATTTTTCTAGTGACAGAGGGTAAACAAGTGTGTTCTCAAAATTTTAATTCATACTAAATTTCATCTGAGCTTGATACGCATTTTGTAATTTTGACACTAATAATTTCATTTAATGCTCAAAATATTAAAACCATTAAAAGCATAACACTCCGGATTTTAACATGAGAATTTTACCCTCTGTCACTAGAAAAATAGACTTGATATTCCGGGACGGGACGGGGCGGGGCGGGGCGCGGCGGGCGGGGCAGGACAGGTCAGGTCAGGTCAGGTCAGGGCAGGGCAGGGCAGGGCAGGGCAGGACAGGACAGGACAGGGCAGGGCAGGACAGGGCAGGGCAGGGCAGGGCAGGACAGGACAGGACAGGGCAGGGCAGGACAGGACAGGACAGGGCAGGACAGGACAGGACAGGGCAGGTCAACAAGTCAACAAGTCAACAAGTCAACACTGATGGTGCAGCATAGCCTAACAACATTGATCCCTGTTTAGATTAGCCTTACACCATGATACAAACGTAAATAGTATGTAATGTGTTTTGATATTGTGTTGTTTTTTTACTCGTCCAATTTAACATAATTATACGGTAGCTACGCACTGTAGATAAGTGGTCCTCTCCTTTCTGGAGATAAATTATATTTAGTGTTAAAATACTGTGAATTGATGTATTAGTTTGACAGATCAATTAAACTCGTCAACAACGTTACAACACTACCCATACTATGGCAAATGGTGATGGAACAACCGTTTTTCATGGTGATGGGATAAAATCAGATAAACCTTGGTGATGGAAGAAAATCTCTTTAAAGAGCATCTGTTAACGATTTATCTGTTATAATCTCTAAAAATGCATTTTTAAAATATTTTGTAAGTACAGTACAATGAAATTAACTGTTAACACCAAACATGAACATAGTTTTTTTTGAAATTTGTGTAATCTACATTATAACCGAGTGAATACCTTGAATCCGATACAACTGGTACATGTATGTCGTACAACTAAAACACACTTTCAAAGCTAAGTATAAAATCCTTAATTACTTTAGATTAATAAATCAGCAGTTTACAGTGTCAATAATGACAATCCGTTTTTTACAATATGTATATAAATTGTTTACACCTTTAAATGCAGCATCTTTTGAAATCGAAGACAAAATTCCATCTGCGAAACGTGAGCAAGTAAAACTCCGCCGGGCAGCTTTGGTTTGTGTATTTAGTTTCCTGGATACACGAACGCTCACGTGCGTGTCACGTGTCTGCCGAGAATGGAGGATAGTCAGTCGGAGTCCAAAACTGTGGCGACGTGTGGAACTTAGAGGTGAAAAAGTTTCACCTAAGGTAAAAATTGACAGTTTAAACATGCATATTATGTTGTTGTATTTTTGAAAGCGTCTAAGCACAGGAACTTGCATTTATAATTTGAAAAAACTAAAAACTATATTTTAGTAGTAAAGTAGGCCTAGTGAAAAAAAAATTTCAATTTTTTTTTTTCATTTTTTTTTCAAATTATAAATGCCAGTTCCTGTGGTCTAAGCCTGTCCATCGCGCAATGGGTCATATTGGTCTAGTAGCCTCGAGAAAATTGGATGTATAAACGAATACTTAACTATGTCGCATTAGCAAGCTTGGAAATTTTAGACATACGTTTCGACCAAAAGGAGAGGGTAAACGCATGTAAAGCCTGTTGCCCAATCCTATTTCGATAGAAATAAAAAATATTTTAAAATACATCACAATTAATCTCTTAACTTATTCGACATGTCATGTGACCACCCATAAGTGATGGCATGGGTGGTTTTATCCATGCTTGGCACCAGTCCAATGTCTCTTCATTAACATTTTTGAAGACAAAACGTTTTAGTCAAGAGGACACGTAAAGAGAGCAGCCGTGCGGAGATTATAATCTACGAATTAATTTGTTTTATTCAGACCTAAGTTGAAAATATATTTGCAAAAAAGCATTCGGTGATCTATAACAATCACGTCGAAGTTTTACTTGTTTTATTGTCTTCCATTGCTTTTATTTTATTTTACAGTTTCTACGTCGGATCTCTCGCCGATGTTCTCAGTTACGTATACTGATCCTAGAAAGTATGTATACACATCCCTGGCTTAGAATTATTAGAAGGTCGTAAGTTCACAATCGATATTTTGAAAAAAAACACGAACAAAATGTCTGAAAACTACTCTTTACTTCTGGAAAAACTTCAGTTTGGTCAACATGACCACTTCCAAATTTCAAATGCGCACGAGTCTTATAAGGTCGTAAGTAGACTTGTACTTACGACCTTCCAATTCTAAGCCAACGATATCTTCATGAGAAACGTCTTGTTTCATACTTAAACGAAAACAAATCTGTCATTGCTATAATTTCATGGCCAATCTTGCTTTGTCCGTCTTAGTTGAAGGGACAGCATTGTATAGTAAACGTCTGCATTTTTCATGTACTAACGATGTATGCAGATTGGTGTATTGTAAATCATAAATACACTACAAGTACTATGTACCGTCAAGGGAATATTTAACTTCTTTTTCATAAGCCAATAAACCCTTCCGTACCACGCGATAAATTAGTGATCTATTTGATCTATTTGCACCCATACTAGGTCTAAGTATGCGGACACAATGCACCCATGCTAGGTCTAAGTATGCAGACACAATGCACCCGTACTAGGTCTAAGTATGCAGACACAATGCACCCATACTAGGTCTAAGTATGCAGACACAATGTACCCATACTAGGTCTAAGTATGCAGACACAATGCACCCATACTAGGTCTAAGTATGCAGACACAATGCACCCATACTAGGTCTAAGTATGCAGACACAATGCACCCATACTAGGTCTAAGTATGCAGACACAATGCACCCATACTAGGTCTAAGTATGCAGACACAATGCACCCATACTAGGTCTAAGTATGCAGACACAATGCACCCATACTAGGTCTAAGTATGCAGACACAATGTACCCATACTAGGTCTAAGTATGCAGACACAATGCACCCATACTAGGTCTAAGTATGCAGAGACAATGCACCCATACTAGGTCTAAGTATGCAGAGACAATGCACCCATACTAGGTCTAAGTATGCAGAGACAATGCACCCATACTAGGTCTAAGTATGCAGAGACAATGTACCCATATTAGTATACTTGTAGTCATACTACCACCCTTCACCTTTTGCATAAGCCAATAAGCCCTTCCGTACCATGGGATATAGTAGTTATCTATTTGACAGATTTGCATCCCAGGAACAGATTCGCAACGGAAACTGTTGAAGAGTATCAAGCTAATATAAGGTAAATATAAAGTTCACCTCATGCCAATGCAAATGATCCACGCAATATTGTTTGTATACAAAATAGTGAGGGAATGATGCATCATATTGATATCAAATATTTTCACTGGAAAACATATTTTAAATGTTCGCGATTATCTTGGACAACCTAGGTCTGAGGTAGTGTGTCGGACGTAAATTAGTATACATGTACAAGTTAATCCATTATATCACAATACCGTACCACTTGACATTGGTATGCTGAATTCTGGCTTCGAAGCCATAACCTCTTGTTTCAGAGAACTTACCACTGTATCATAGACAACTCGAACCGGTGATAAATATTTGCATTGCAAATACCCATGTTGTCTCAAAGGTACAGCTGAAACTACGTATTTCAGCCGTTTAACTGTTGATACTAGGGCATTGCTGAAACTAGTCCATTCAGCTTTTCGACAGCTTGGATCATTTACTTGTTCAGTTGGGCATTGTGTCTTGTATCTTTTCTGTGCTCGGCTGGTTACGTTGTTTCAGCATTCCCTGTCTGATATAATATTATTTTTTGTCAAATTTAGATATAATTAACGCTATAATGTATGACTGTTAGGCTTTATTTCATTCTAATTACATTATATTTTATAGATGTAGCCTTGAGAATGGATATGAGCAGATACTGAAGAAAGCTGAGGCAACATTCCACACCATTGTAATTATCAACTGTGGACAATTATTGTCAGCTAAGTAAGTCAGACACTTGGATATTTGCTTTGTTCGTTTTTGCTTGTGTCTCATTGAATCGTAACTTTCTGAACACTTTGCGTTTTTAGTTCATCTGTCACATAGTGACAGAGTGAGCTTTTGTCCCTCGTACGTCGTCTGTCCGTCCACAATTGCTTGTGAACACACTAGAGGTCACAGTTATGACCCAATCTTCATGAAACTTGGTCAGACTGTTTGTCCTTATGAAATCTAGGTCACGGTCGAAACTGTGTCATGTGGGATCAAAATAGCGGTAATCTATTGTTGATGCCCAACCACAATCTAAAGTTTCCGGATCCTTGGGACAAGCATTATGGAGTTTTTGAACGGAAACAATGTGGAAACAGACAGACATACATGTATAAGCAAACAATAAACCCCCTTCAAAGATAGGAGGGGAATAAATACGTACAAATAGTGTCTAAATCCTTTATCCTATGTCCCACTGAGCATTTTTTGCCTCTGCGGTGTACTCCCGATGGAAATTAATGAGCTTCGGGAGGCATCGGGAACATGATCCTCGTGGTCTATGGGAAGCTGAGGCAATTTGAGAATCGGGAGGAATCGGGAGGCATCGGGATAACTGCCTCGGGGATGTATTGCCGATGGACATCAGGAGGTTCGCCATTGTCTGAGGGAAGCTCCCCGATGTATCGGGGAAGCTTCGGGAAGTCTTGAGACATTTAGTCGGATCGCAATTACATCGAGAGATTTCAATGCATGTATTGGTTTTTACCCGATGTACTCGCGATTTCATGTCGGGAATATCTCGGAGGCATCCCCGAAGCTCGGGAATATCCGGGGAGGGACATCCCCGAGGCGATATTTCGACGACATATTCGCGGTTTCTGGATATAATCCCCGAATATAAATTGGTGTCAGGATAATTGTAAATTAGCCAAGTTGTTGTGTCGGTTTCGGGCAAAAACTATGACACTGTGAACAAATATATTACGCTACGTGCGGATGGTACTTATTTTCGGCTAGCTTGTTGAGGATGTTTCGTTGAAATAGGTCAATAGATTACTTACGATTGTTTTTAACATGGAATTAACAGATTGCTTCTAGCAGTGGTAGCCAAAAATAACGTCACATACCACGTGGTATGTCCACATCGTTGTCTCTGTTTGGGAGAATGTTGTTCTTATAACTAGTTTCTGAATTATGGCCCCCGACTGACCTGCGGCTAGTTGCTATGGACAAGGTTTCCACCGTAGCATAAGTGTTTATTGAATGTAGTCTTGTATATTGTATCTCATTGAATCGTTATTTTCTGTCTTGCTTTGATTTCATTCGGACTCGAATGGTGGTGCTGTAATCAGTGTTGTTTTGCGTTAAGCGGAGCAGGTTAAGTTCTGAACAATGACACCGTGTTGCGTTGGATTAAATTTAGTCACGCTTTGATACAACGCACAATGTTCCGAGCAGCAAAGCCCCCGTATGACCATACGCACAATGTTCCGAGCAGCAAAGCCCACGTATGACCATACGCACCATGTTCCGAGCAGCAAAGCTCACGTATGACCATACACACCATGTTCCGAGCAGCAAAGCTCACGTATGACCATACGCACAATGTTCCGAGCAGCAAATCCCCCGTATGACCATACGCACCATGTTCCGAGCAGCAAAGCTCACGTATGACCATACGCACAATGTTCCGAGCAGCAAAGCTCACGTATGACCATACGCATCATGGTCCGAGCAGCAAAGCTCACGTATGACCATACGCACAATGTTCCGAGCAGCAAAGCTCACGTATGACCATACGCATCATGGTCCGAGCAGCAAAGCTCACGTATGACCATACGCACAATGTTCCGAGCAGCAAAGCCCCCGTATGACCATACGCACCATGTTCCGAGCAGCAAAGCCCCCGTATGACAATACGCACAATGTTCCGAGCAGCAAAGCCGCGTTTGGCCATGCACACCATGTTCCGAGCAGCAAAGCCGCGTTTGGCCATACGCATCATGTTCAGAGCAGCAAAGCCCCCGTATGATCATACGCACCATGTCCCGAGCAGCAAAGCCCCCGTATGACAATACGCACAATGTTCCGAGCAGCAAAGCCGCGTTTGGCCATACACACCATGTTCCGAGCAGAAAAGCCCACGTATGACCTTACAATAAATAATGTTGTTGATTAGTTAGGATGGAATTGATTCGAACATGCATAACAACTGCATGTTTATAGTCGAACATGTCATAATAGTTATCAAAATCGTGTCCGTTGTGCACCATGCAAGTACTTAACTATAGTTTTTAAACACATTTCCTGCTTACAGAAACATTCAATATTCACATCAATGCATGTATATGCTGTTTCATTTGATACTATTATTTTACTGTCATTTTAAAGGTTGTATTAAGGACATAATAAATCAACTGTTCTCGTACGTTCTCTCTATTTATTTGTACACATAACTTTTAGTTGCTATACATTAAAATTACAATCAAAGAATGGTGCTTAAAATGTTTCACATTTCAAACACATTACTCTATCGATTTGTCGAAAACAGAGGGATCTTCTACTCCAAAAATATATATTAAAAGAAAATATGTCAAACATTTAAACAAATTACTAATGATTTTGAAAATACCACTCTCAACTTCAGAAAAAATGGATGGCAATCAAGCAATTCAACTGTAATTGCATAATAAAAATGTAGGATTTTTCCTTGAATTTTAATAACTTATTGCGAACAAAATTATGTAATAATCTGAATATTTCATTAAAAATATAATAAGGCAACACTCAACAGACACAGAAGAGCACGATAAGGCACAAAAGAAACACACTGAAAAAGAAAGTCACAGACCACTAGCTGACGTCCCACTGACAAACATTGAAGTGAATAAGAAAAAATGAACCTTACATGTCACAGCAACAAATCCTCCTTTCAAGAGGTAACAGAAGAACATCCTGTATTTTTAAATGTATATTTCAACTAAATAATTTAAGCTTGAACATTTATACATAACCTTTCTACAAACGAATAACATGTCCAATTATATAACCACTACACTAAAAAAAGTAGGCCAGTTTTAATACAACTATAGCATTCGAACACAACAACCCAAACACCAGAACACAGGGGCTAGCTTCTAAACGCATATTGCACTGTTATCAAAAGGGGCAGTTTGTTGATTATTTTGGAAAATACGCGATAAATACATGTTTTACTATAATATATACTTCAATGGAACATGTATGCCTTCATTCCAAATAAGATAATTTAACACATTTTACAGTATCGTTTAGCACATTGTTATCTCCATCATTACAAAGCCTCGCGGTGTGTAAATTCTGTATAAATACACTGCTTAATATAGTTTGTATGCAAGCTAACACAAATACATCTGGACTATCATCCTTACAAGTCTGTTAAACATTTGTTAGAGGTGCTTTATTTTTCTTTATTTCTCTGGCTTCAACGATAGTTTGGAGTATCTGCTTCATTGGCAAATTACACAGAGGGTTAAAAGGTAGACGGTGCTTTTCTGCATTTAACCCTAGACGATAATACTTGACTGCTTCATTATCATTTTTGAATGCATGCAGATAAATACCTCCAATCAAAAAGTGGGCGTGAGGATACTTTTCATCACATTTCGGTGCTCGATCTAAATAACGAAGTAAGAACTGTAGAGCCTTTTGTGGTTCTTTCTCCCGTTTCTGGTATCCCATCGAGTACAGCGCGGAGATTGAAGACGTGTCAAGGTTGTAACATTTCCTAAATGCGTCTGCTGCTCTTTCGTCTTGATGTGTGATTGTATACTTTGATCCCAGCATGTAGTAAGCATTCCTTAACAGCGCTCTTTCACTTTCCACATGTTTATATTCACTTAATTTATCAGCAAATATTTCAAGAGCTCTAATTTCATCTCTGCGCCCTACATAATCCGACTTCCCTTTAGCCTCTAGTTCATTTATAATCATTACATGGAAATATTCAGCTTCCGTATCGTTTGGCCGAAGTCTCAAATAATCTCTAGTAAGTGTTGAAATGTTTGACTTCAAAGGACACTGTCGGCTTACATGATCAGCTAACAAAAATCCCTTTATATAATAATGGTAACCAGGTTGTATTAATCTACAATCACTCTCTGTAATAACTCTGTCTTTTTTATAAGCATAGAACACTTCAAATGCTTGCAGAAACATATACAATGCTTGAGTTGTATATTGAGCCGTTGGTGAGTCAGGGTAATCATTCAGAAGATCCGGTGTTACAAAACCTAGAAAATACCGAAACATCAATTCAATTCAATTTCAATTCAATTTATTAGCAAATCGGCACTATTGTGCCTTTGGCCAAATACAAATGAACAAACAAAGGAACATGACACACATACAAAGGCTATTTTTGTAGAGGGTTGCCTTCCCTCTTCGAATTTTCGTTATCATTATGAATGATTACACACGTGTTGTTCTTATAAACTCGAGGCTAATGTATAAGGGTACACATTTAAGGGATTAGACATGATAGAATTCTCGAATTGTTGGACTAATTATCATAAACTTAAAGATGAAGAAAGTTGTAACTATCGGAGAATGGAGCAGACAACTTTTAGGCAAGAACATGCGTTGATAATGGATTGGTGAGAACACGTACACTACACTACAGATCTATGGATGATTAGTGTACTTTTGGACCCTTTTATTCCATTTCATTCCACAAACAAGCTTCTTCACATTTAATTTACACGTTCTCTGGGCCACCTTGATAGTCCAATTGTGGGTGCATGAATGTTACGGGACAATCTTGGTTGGATGACAGGACTATGCACGTTATGTTGGCTACATGTCATTTACTCAACATTTAGGGAAATTTGACAGTATGTTGTGGAAGTTACGTCTACAGTAAAACCAGGCATCCACAGGACATCCACATTGGATATTACTATAATAATTATATGCATGTTACATTGGTATATCCTATAAAAAACGAAATGTAATCTGCAGAAGACTAGTGAAGAGATTATATTAAGTCAGACAGGGAAGGCAGCACTCAACTTAACCAGCCGAGCACAGAAAACATTAAAAACACACAAAGCACAATGCCCAACTAAACAAGCGCAGATCCGCCCAAGTCCAAGCTGTCGAAAAGTATAATAAATTATAACTAGCTGAATGTCGAAACCTTATATTTCTGTGTTTGTTGTTTTCAAAAGAAACTTAAGAAAGAGACGAATAGTATATCCTATATGCATACGAAATACGTGCCTCTTTTGTTTTTGATAGTAATCGAGGAATCCTGTGCTTGTTCCAACCTTGTCTTCGTAATTTCTCTACCCGTCTCGAAAAACAATTCTATCCCAGGACATTTTTGTACTAATTCTTCTTCCATTCGTTTTAAAGTCTCGGGGTCATAAATGTCTTTATCATCCTCTGTGTCATTGTTAGCTATAGTACTACATGGAGACTCTTCATTATTTGACATAATCGTTCTGAAAAGCAAAAGGTAATATGTAAAGCAGACATGTTACGGCCCCAGTGTCTTCAATGCCATTCATCTTATGTTAAACATTCACTTCCTACGAACCCATCCACGAAATATGCTTATTTATTCGACCAAAATGTATTCTGTTGCCATTATCATTGTGTTACCATAATGTTCAACCGCTTTGTTGCATGCCCGACCGGAATGAAGCCTATATAATCCTATTTAATGTCTTTGAAATTCATGTACTTATTTACCAATGAAATGCTTGTAAAGACATCCGATGTAACGAATAACCAAATTTCATAACGCACAATATACTAGGCCTTGATGGGAGGCTATCTGGTTACTGCTACTACAGCTTAAACCGACTTTACACTTTTAATGTTCGTTTTCTTACTGCCGATATTGTCTTGAATGTCAAAATAGGCATATGTGACTATATAGGCATGTTGGGTATTTAAATAATTGTAAAAAGGGGCATATTAATTTATATTGAATACATGTATTGAATGCGTTTATCGAAAATGGCTTTAAAATAATACTACGCGCCTATTTATCAGATTCTACAGTGTCGTCTTTTAATCACTTCCCTCACAGTGTGAGACAGTCTGTACAAAGCGGCTAGTATAGCCACAACATATGATTGCATAACAGTACTTTGCAGATGATATACGATTCATTGATAAACCCATCACGTGACCCTGATCTGAAGTTTCTAAAAATAGCTATACAGCCGGGACATTTGATGAACACGTCATTTTCATATTACGAAACAAGTTCGATATCTCCCCGGTGGAGTGATTATCTGCAAAAATATCGACTTAACGAAGAGTTTCACAATAATTGTTGATCTTAGAATAAACAAATGTTGCTGATTGAATTCAATCAGTTAAAAATTTGGAGAAACATATGTAGCAGTATTGGGAATGTTAACAGTTTCTGGAACTACTTGAATGCGGAATCACATAGCAGCCTAAAGGCGGTTAAGGTTACATTAAGAAATTGGCAATGGTAGTAATGAGAGGCTGTCGCCTCCCAAAAATGGGTTTCACAAAACGCCGTGCACCGAATAAACCAAAGTCTTATTTTTGTTACACAAATATGCATGCCCATACTTGTTATATACTAAAAATTGGGGAGGGGTAAATAAGGGTCCTTAAGGGAGATTCCAGGGTAGGAATTTGTAAAGGGACTTTTGGAGGAAAGTTTGGAGTTTTAAATTCCTGTATGTGTAAATCCACATTGGAGGTAAATTCCTAGGCTTTCAAACAGAGTTTATACGTGGCCAACGTGGTTCCTATTATATATACGTTTTGTATATTGTATGTGAATTAAATTGTCTTATTTAGAAAACAAGTAATAAAATAAACTTGGCATATGTAACATTTCTAACTGTGTCAGCATGAACCACTGCACAGTGCAGAATATCTCCTCTCGTGTTCGTTTGTAACCTCTTTTCTAGCTTTTTTGAAAGCTAATCTAACCGATTTATGGATTAAAACTGAAACATACTTGAAACCATTTGAAACTTATCGACTGTATCACCTAAACTCACTCGTGTTCTTTGCAAAATAGTATTTAATAGTATGTATAATGTATATCAATATGGCCATACTATGCTTCATATAATGATGAACGTTTATTGTATTTTCTTTTTTGAAACCGAAAGTAGGGACCTGTTTGTCGTAAGGTAACTCTAATGGTTACGAAAGAAGGTCGACCAAATATTCGTCAACTGTAACACTATTAGTGATACTTATAACATTTGAAACTTAGCGACTGTATCACCTAAACACACTCGTGTACTTAGCAAAATCGTATTCAATATAGTATAATGAATATCAATATGGCCATACTATGCTTTATATAATGAATAATGTGTAGTGTATTTTCTCTTTTAAAACCGAAAGTAGAGACAAATTTGCTAATATTCCTCCATTAAAACGATTCGATAACAAGCATTGGACGTCCACTAATAAGCAATGTTCTAATCGTAAGAAATAAAGATCATGTTAAAAGATATACAACCTATAGTCATACTGATCATAATAGATATTTACGTTCTCTTGGTCTTGACTACTCCGATGATAAACCGACTACTCCTGAGGGTCGAGTATATATTCAATACGTAACCGACATTGAGATACGTAATCAGAACAGACTGTCTTGCCTGGATTATCTGCCCCAAACTACGTCTGTACGTGTGAAATAGTAGGCCTATGGAGAATTTGAATTGATCCTCGACCTTCTATTGGCATAATTTAACTTATTTGGCTTATCTGTCAAAAACAAAACTAAATTTTCCTATTAATCTGCCCTAACACTGTCTTTCAATAAAATATAGGCGGGAATAACTCTAGCCTTATCAATAAACAAACAAAGCAAATTATTACACTGCACGATCGACTGACCACCAGTTATCAGTGTAGATTTAAAGACTATACATGACTCATTAAAGGTGTATATGCACAAGATTGAACAAAAATGAATATCGAAAATGTATTTAATTTTCATTTTTATTTGTTAACAAAAGGCTAGTGTTATCTCCGGCGAACTATACATGTGTTGAAACGTTGTAATAAATTAATTAGTGGAGTTAGTTCTTGTTTCTTAGTTAAATGTTTCAATAAATTAAGCAAACCTATCCCAATTTCCCTCGTAATATGTCGACAAAACTACTGAAAATATGTTCAATTTAGCAAAAAATGTAATGTTTAGCAATTTTCAGGTATATTATCTCCCTGGGGTGGTATTCAATATTGATCTTATTTAATTGGAGAATAAGGATAGCCAATCATATCGCCTGTAACTGACCAAGAGTTTTATATGGTGTGATCTGATTGGTTGTCCTTATGCTTAAGTCAAGTAAGATCAATATTGAATACCACACCTGGTTTGACATTCAGCAAAGTTCAGATACCTGTTGATCCCCCCCGGTGTCAGGATAGTGTGATAAGGAAATCGTCATATGATTGAAATACTGTTGACCTGTGGGACTTAAAACAATATTTAAAAAATACCCGTGTATCCTAAGTGTCTCCGTTTTGGAGAACGTTGTAATGTTTGTAACGTTATAACATGTTTCTAATTTCAGACTTATAATTTCGGAATTATAATTTCGGACTTATAATTTCGGACTTATAATTTTGGACTTATAATTTCGGACTTATAATTTCGGACTTATTACTTCAGGTGTTTGTGGATAGCTAGTTGTTGTTGTCGAATGCTGAAGCACGTGACTTATTTGAGTGATTTTGATCCAATCAACGCAGAGGTCATGTGGGCATTGGGGTCAGGCTGTAGGGAGCTGAAAACCTTAAAATGTCAACCGTTGTTACCATGGTAATGGTTTAGGTATTTTATAAATTTCAGTAAACGTTAGTATACAAATCACTAGTGTTCAAATTTGATTGTTGACATAACATTTTCGATAAAAAAATTAAAAATGAATTTGGGGCACATACAGAAAATTGTAATGTTTTAATGTTAACTTTTGTATTCATATAAACACACTTTACTTATTAACCACCGCCGATATCCGCTCTCGAAGGTATACACTTTCTCAATGTTTTCACTCAGACAAAAGTCGACGTTCAAGACGTTTGGAATAACGGAACTTCCCAACACAAAAATCGAAATATAGAATTCGCGAATATAGCGAAAATCAATCCATAGCGAAATTAATACCCCGCAAAAATTTCCGACTTCACAGTATATTAAACATTTTAGCGCTAGAGAAAGTAACTTCACCACAAGGTGTTCGCAGATGATTGGACAATGTTTTAAGGAGCTGGAAACATTATCAGTTGGAGGCAGAAACATTGATGTTTCATCACTCATATTCATCGGTAAGTGCAAGAAAAGTTATACTTCATCATCGCTAGCATTTATTGGTGAGTGCTCGTATACGTAGGCCACATTTGTTTTGTTCTTATGTTCACGGGAAATTGTTACAATTTTTCCAGTCTAGAGGAGGACATGGAAAAACAACAAGGGACCCTTTTGGGGACCCTAGGTAGTTCACCTGCAATAGTATAATTTTCAATTTTATATTGATCTATTTTTAATTAGCGCGATTGTGAAACAAGTTCTTGTAACTTATCTTAGTCACTATCCACACTTAGCTCGATTATGAAACAAGTTCTTGCGACTTATCTTAGTCACTATCTACAACCTCGATTGTGAAACAAGTTCTTACGACTTATCTTAGTCACTATCCACACTTAGCTCGATTGTGAAACAAGGTCTTGCGACTTATCTTAGTCACTATCCACACTTAGCTCGATTGTGAAACAAGTTCTTGCGACTTATCTTAGTCACTATCCACACTTAGCTCGATTGTGAAACAAGTTCTTGCGACTTATCTTAGTCACTATCCACACTTAGCTCGATTGTGAAACAAGGTCTTGCGACTTATCTTAGTCACTATCCACACTTAGCTCGATTGTGAAACAAGGTCTTGCGACTTATCTTAGTCACTATCCACACTTAGCTCGATTGTGAAACAAGGTCTTGCGACTTATCTTAGTCACTATCCACACTTAGCTCGATTGTGAAACAAGTTCTTGCGACTTATCTTAGTCACTATCCACACCATTCCTCAGGGTATCCATCGCATGACCACGATGGTATGAGATTTCTAATTTTCAATAGACTTAACAGACCGCAGTTTACCAGACTTAGTCATTTGACAGAGCGCTAGTCGGTTACCCGTGTGCAGTTTTTGCAGTTATAGATTGGTGTTCACAAAGCATATTAAGGAAAAACTTATTTTGACTTTAGTTAAAAAATGAGCTGTACATGTTTCACAAGGAACGAAGATTAAGCCATTTTTTCTTTGTGATCATTGTACCTTGTAAATATTTGATAATCTTGATTTGCCTTTTCATCTGATACCCATACAAGGAAATTTCAAGATTTTAAGAAAGTCTAAGTTTTCCCTTAAGATAATTTGTGAACACCACCCATGGTCTCCTTTGACGCTCACTACGATAGGTGTCCTCAATATATGGAGTAGTTGAGATGTGCTTGTGGAAGAATAATACTCAATTCCAAGAAAATCGGTGAGGTTAACTAAACATACATTTGGCCAAAGGGGCGTAAATCAAATGAAAACAAACCATCATGAAGTAAGGTAACTACAATAACTAGGCCAAAACTAATTAATTATGTTGTTCTAGTAACCCGACCAACACTAATTATTTTGCCCGACCGACCGACCGACCGACCGTTATTGTTATTGTGGAAAAAAGTTCACCTTAAAAACCAATTGCTTTTATTCAATGTCGTACTTGTCCAAATGTTCGTATACACATCTGGGTTTTCGAACAACTTCGACATTTAGGATATTTCGAGTTAAGCATGTTCGATATAACGAGATTCGACTAGATAGTATTTTATGTGCATTCTATTATCGTCAAAGTGAGCACTATGTTTTGCAGCAAAACATTGTCAGAAACTAACAAGGATTGAAATTCATCAAATGAAGTTTCTTTCTTGTGACGTCATTGACGACATGTGCCAAAACGGACTCCACAACCTGAAGAGTATCAGTTTGTTATCCACGCCGATAGCTCCTGGTGCTTTAACTCTTTTAGAAGGTAAGAACGTTTGCATGGTAACAGGTTAGGACAGAGGATAGTACAGTTGATTGTCAGATAAACAGGTTGTGTCTTCCCTGTCATTAGCCACGGTTATATCTTCCAAATGTGGAGAAGTAGTCTTCCACATGTGGAGAAGTTGTCTTCCACATTTGGAGAATTTTCTCAGCTGCTTGTTGAAGAGTACAATAGTACTGGCTGAATTTAATTTCCAGAAAAAAGTGGATACTATATCGGATGAAAGGTGTTAAGCACAACCAATAAACAATGTTAATAGAATACATGTACCCCTCTTACTCTTTAAAAAGCATTCTAATTATAGGCCTTCTCAATTTATAAAAAAGCAACGCAGTTCATATCAAATTACATGTACTTGCAAGCATTATACACTATACAATGACCATACTTGATTATTTCCTAAATAAGCGACCAAAAGCACAGACACTTGGGGTCTGGACCACGCCCCCCTCCCGCTACGATCGGCGCTCCTGTCTTGCGAGAAATTTCAGTCAAACATTTCTATCTTTGTGTTATTTAGCTAGACAGGCATTTACGAATATTTTTTATTTGTCCCGGATACGTTTAATAATGTTTCTGTGATTAATGTATGGGTCTGGCATACAATGTTGATGTTAAAAATATACCCAGGTGCGTAGCTGGGGGCGGTGTCCAGACCCCAAGTGTCTGTGACCAAAACATTTTTGAAATTAACCTTTGATAACGGAACTAGTAATCTGCTTTAACCTTTGATAACGGAACTAGTAATCTGCTTTAACCTTTGATAACGGAACTAGTAATCTGCTTTAACCTTTGATAACGGAACTAGTAATCTGCTTTAACCTTTGAAAATGGAACTAGTAATCTGCTTTAACCTTTGATAACGGAACTAGTAATCTGCTTTAACCTTTGATAACGGAACTAGTAATCTGCTTTAACCTTTGATAACGGAACTAGTAATCTGCTTTAACCTCTGATAACGGAACTAGTAATCTGCTTTAACCTTTGATAACGGAACTAGTAATCTGCTTTAACCTTTGATAACGGAACTAGTAATCTGCTTTAACCTTTGATAACGGAACTAGTAATCTGCTTTAACCTTTGATAACGGAACTAGTAATCTGCTTTAACCTCTGATAACGGAACTAGTAATCTGCTTTAACCTCTGATAACGGAACTAGTAATCTGCTTTAACCTCTGATAACGGAACTAGTAATCTGCTTTAACCTCTGATAACGGAACTAGTAATCTGCTTTAACCTTTGATAACGGAACTAGTAATCTGCTTTAACCTCTGATAACGGAACTAGTAATCTGCTTTAACCTCTGATAACGGAACTAGTAATCTGCTTTAACCTCTGATAACGGAACTAGTAATCTGCTTTAACCTCTGATAACGGAACTAGTAATCTGCTTTAACCTCTGATAACGGAACTAGTAATCTGCTTTTGATTCTTGTCTCTTTGATTATATTCGAATTTGCGGACATAACATTCATATTACATTTCGCTCTCTCAACAGTATGTGTATTATTTCAGTGCAGTGCAAACGCTTAGATCACGTGTTCATACGTTTGACTGCGGCTGACTTCCGGTCATGTAAACAAGACCAGAATGCACCAGCCATGCCGGAATATCACGAGATAATTGATGGGTATGAGGTGAGTATTCGTCTGATGACAAATTTACGTTTGTACCAATTCTTGTCACAGGTTACTGTATCATTGATAAAGAGTTAAAGATACAGTTACCTGTGGTTCTTGTTAGGTGGCCTTTTCTTATAATCACGTCACGCCCATCTGTATCATCACCCCTTTTGTTCAAAGATTAAAGGTGGATGGTAGACATTCAGTTGTCGTAAGTATCTCTGTGGACATACCAAGTAACATGTGACGTAATTTGTGGCTAAGAACGCAAGTCAAATTCTGTCAACCGTAAGTTTAAAACAACCCTAAGTATGTTATCATTTGCCCGATTTTACTGTGACACCCAAGCCAAGAATGAGTACTTTACATGCAACTTAATATGTTTTTTTCATAAACCGACTCAACTGCCTGAATAAATATTTAATTGCATGTATAGTAGACTTAGACGTTACGTCAAAAGGTGAGGCACACAAGTGTAACGCTTTCGACGTCAAACAGAGTTTTGTTATAACAAACCGAGGGTTGCCTGCAAGACTGCAGTACATCCTTCTTTAATAATAAGCAGTACTACATGCGATGGATAAGGTTCCACATTAAAGTAACATATTAAGGACTGATTTGCTTTAAATGAATACAGCTAGATCTACTCATTCTCTGCTTGAGCGTCGAATATGTATTGTTAAAAAGAATAAAGTACTTTAATAAGGTTGTTTTAAAAATTTTATTGACATATTTTTACTTGCGCTCTTAGCAAAAATCGTCTGTCGTGATCTGGAGCGCTTGACTCCCCCCTCATATTTGAGTTGACAGTTCAAAATCCTGGTTTGGCTGATTGTTATTTATTAAATTGGCTACTCAGTGACTGACATGTCCTCCACATGTGAATGAGTTGTCGATTGCTTACGTCGTAATGTAAGAACGAGAACTAGTTGTGATAATTTACTGTAAACTGGTTATTTGGTGGTTTCTTAAATTTGTGGATTCAAAATATTGAAAGAAAAATGTCTTCTTACGTATTTTTAGGTAAATTATTCAATAGGATTTAATTTCGCAATTCGCAATCTAGTTCATTCGTGAAATTAACGAAGATTAATCCGCCTCGAATAATACTATTTTTTCAGTATTCCAGTTTTAATTACGAGAAGTCTCGGGTTAGATCCTAGGCCGCGACACAACAACGTCGATAAAAATGGTACCGGTTTATCTCCCTTGCTTGGTACCCAGCGTTGTTAGTTCCTCGCCAAGTGTCAAAATAATGATACTGGGTAGTCCCCATATGTAATAATAATAATAATAATAATATCTTGAACCGGTGGGACAAAAAAACATTATTTTTTAAAATGCAACAGGTCGCAGTATTTGACTACCGTCCAATCGCTGGCTTAGAATGAGAAGGTCGTAAGTACAAAATCGATGTTTTTGAAATTACTCTTTAAATCTACTTATGGACAAACACTCTTTTTCAACTTCGGTTTGGTCAACATAACCTGTTCCGATTTTAAATAAAATAGGCTTATGAGAATCGCCTTGTGGTGCAAATTTCAAATATGTATGGGTCTTACAAGGTCGTGAGTAGCACTTACGACCTTCTCATTCTAAGCCAGCGAAACCATTAATGCCTAAACCTTGGTCATACAATTTTAGACGCCTTTTTGTCTTGTTACAGGTTTTGAAGAAACAACCAACGTTTATTAAGAAACTTCTGTTAGATGTTGAAGCACCATCGGTACTTCAAAGGACTTTAACAATAGAAGAACCAGAGAAGGAGACGTCATTCTTTGACAGATGGTTTAAATAAGGACACTCGTTAGCATGTTTCTGTACATGTATGCGTATTTTGTCGACACTAGTGAGGTTGCTATGCGAACTCATAAGACTACGTGTATGTGTAGTTATCCGTACATGTAAACGTACACGTTGCGATTAAATACTGTAGCGCACATACAATCCAAAGCCACAAAGAAACGACGGCAGCGCCAAGTCACCCACGCAATTGACTTTCGAAACACGACCTATATGACATACGCGTCAGATAACATGGCATAATCTTACCTTACTAGATTGTCCCTGATCGATATGAGTGTCTGTATAAATTCAGTGAGTTCACGGGCTTTACCTGTAGAATCTAAACAAACATGAACGTAGTGTGGTATACGTCACTCGTTGTTTTTCGAGACCTCTCTATGTCTCTTCAATGACTTACCATGTGAAGGCTGTAAAAGTATCCCCGTACTGCACTTGTTTTCCCACAGAGGGGAGGGGTGTGAAGCGGGATTATATAGGGGAATTAGATATTTGTGGAAATTGTTGTCAAATTTCCCTCCCATGCGCAGATGGTCCTGTCTAATTCCTTGGGGTGTTCCCGGTCCTTAAACTACGGGCCAAGTATAATTCCCGCTACATGTGACGACATGGACTAGCCAAGTCTTTATGTCTGATTCCCCGTGCATGAACCCCCCTGGGAGAAAACATTGTGCATACATATGAGCTCGTACCATGAAGTCAGTGCTGTTATCCGTATATCAACCTGTAACTAGAGGGTTGTGTTGTAGTCACATTGTCACTGGTTATTTGTGCAGATTTTTTGTGGTTGTTGCGAAAGCCGATTTGCCTTATGAGTTCGTAATTCGCATTGCTAGGCCGTGGCGGCGCACAGTACGGCTACGGACCCAATATAGGTGGTGCCTATCAGTATTAGTGTACGTTAGTGCTTGTCAGTACGAAGCACTTGGATTGAAATATGCGGTCCACCTTTCAAATGTATAGGAGAGATCATCTTTGTAAAAAAAAGCATTCGTCCACCAGCTGGCTATTGGTGAATGACAGGTTTTTATTGCTAAGTCATCCAATAGATTGCCGGTGGACACTTTGCATATGAATACGATGATCTCTCCTATTGGTATTGTATAAATCAATTATTCAGGTCAGTGACATGTTTATATAACTTTTTGTACATGAACATTGCAATTTCTTTTAGTAATGTGTTATTTTAATATTTAATGTAGGTGTTAATATATACCTTAGTGAATATGGTAGTGGTTTGCACTGCCTTTTTCTCCAAGTAAAATGTTTAAAACAATAAAAATACAATGTTGTGATATTGCAATGTTTGTATACAAGTGACAGACTTGAATAAACGGAACATATACATACCTTTATATATCAACAATAAACAAATTAGAATTTCATCACTTGTTGATCATAAAAAGATTTATATTGTCGTCAACGCATTGTGCCGGTAATGAGCATAGTAGGCACATGGTTTCAAATTATCTGAGTCAAAATTATTTGAGTGTACCCTATATAGAGAGAAGGTTATACAGTGGCCATGTTTAGCCGAAACGGATATGACGTTTCGAAAGTTGGTACCCAGTTTTTCTACAGTTGTCACAATAAACACGGATACCAGCTCCAGTGATATCATATCCGTTGGTGCTAAACATGGCCACTCCATAACATTCTCTCTAGTAAATCTTGTCAATTTCAACCATCAAACACGGACTGAGATTGTACAATTCAATTATTATTCAATTATTTATTCAAGTCTCATTCACATTACATATATAAAATACAATTATACAAAGAAATTATATAAATGCTTTAATACAAGAATGTGACCAATCATGTTTGATTTATAAGAGACTGTTAGTAATAAAATTACAACACATCTAGAATATTAAAAACCCTCTATGATAAAATCAAATAAGTCTAGATGTATGTCTTAAATCTAAAGCACTAAAATATGACATCATATGTCTCCTAAGACTTATATATACATACAACAGCATACATCAGCTAATATGTTGGCAGAATTATATAGCATTAAAAGAAATTTGCCATGTTTGCAAATGTTTAATAAAAATCTATCACTTATACATGAGTTTCCTCCGTTCTTGGAGTATGTTATAGCAGGTTTTGGCTGACAAATACATCTCATTGGTAAAAATGAAGATAAATTTCTCTGAATCCGACATATTTTGACATTCATTATATGTATTTAGAGTATCCAAAAGTTGAAATCTAATATCGACGTAAACTGGACAATGAAGGATTACATGCATCTCATTTTCTACTGTGCTTGTACAGTGGAAACATGTTCTATTACAAACATCAATATTTTCAAATCTACCAGTTTTCAGACGTATGGGTGCAACTCCGCACCTGAACTTTGCAAAGGCACTCCTGTACTTAAAAGGAATATTGTTCTCAACATAGTATTCTGTTTTAAAATCTTGTTTTAAAAGCTTATATGTTCTTAATTTGTTTCCTCCATGACCTCTGTTTCCAGACTCTCTATTAATCGAGTTTTTCCAAATAACAATTTGATTATCAGATATTTTACATTCAATTTCTTTCACAATACTTTTTGAATTTTTGACATCTAACTCAATTACATGTGACATACCAATGTCATGGAGACAGGTTTTTATTCGTTTAAAACCATTTTTAACGTTACTCGATTTAGTCCATTCGAACATTTTCTTATTAACCCTATTATTATTCATATGAACATTTCTAAAATGCTGTCTAAACACAGACCCCCATGGTTTAACAATAGGTGGTTTCCAACCCATCTCCCCCGATACTGCAGCATTTGACGTGTATTTCCCAACTCCAAGATGAAAACGCATTGCCCGGTTCTGAACCGCATTAATACATAAATATGATTTATCACCCCATATAGGTGCACTGTAATTTATTATGGGCCATACACAAGTATCATACAATTTTGTGAAAGTTGAATAATGGAAACCACCAAAAGCTTTGCTTTTGGATATAATCAGTCCTAATGCTCTCGAAGCTGATCTTGCAACACTTTTTGCTATAAATAATTTCAAAATAATCTAAAAATTCATTTAAAACAACACCTAAATACTTGTAATGTGATACAATCTCTAAAGGATCGTTTGCATTATGAAATACAAAATCTGACTTTACAAAACTGTTAGGCCTAAACTGCATTATCTTAGATTTACCATTATTAATTTGCATTTTATTCTGTGAACACCAACCACTCAATGAATCTAATAGAGTCTGTAAGTCCTGAGCTGTATCTGCTAGGAGAACTACATCATCAGCGAACAACAAAATACACACTTTCCTATCCTCTATATTGATGCCTATATCAAAGTTACTTAGATATGACACAAGATCATTTATATATAAATTAAAGAGCACGGGGGAGAGCGGACAACCTTGTTTTAAGCCACACTTAACGTCAAACCAATCGGTTTTAAAACCGTTTAATCTCACACAACACTTAACATTACTGAAGAGCAACTTCACAACTTGAAGAAGACGGCCCTGCAATCCCTCGTGTCTTAGTTTATCAAACAAAAGAGTTCTATCGATTGTGTCGTCACCTTGCGATAGTCAATAAATGCGGCAAATGTAGACAATTTCTTCAATTTTCTAGTTTCAATAACATTAGTCAGTGCCTGGACATGGTCGATAGTACTCTTTCCCTTACCAAACCCGTTTTGTTCATCTTTAATAACATGTTCATCACAGCACCATTTTGTAATGCGCTTGTTTAAAACATTGCAATAAATTTTATACATTGTGGGTGCTAGGGTATTACCACGGTATGACAAAGGGTCTCTAGCATCAGATGTAGATGACTTTGGTATCGGACAAATAATACCCTTCGACCAATCCTCTGGAACACTACCAGTAATAAAACATCTATTATACAGACTGTGTAACATTGCAATTGCTGCATCATTTTTAATTAATTCATTGGGAATTTCATCAATACCAGACGATTTTCCCGATTTTGCTTCTAAAATACATTTAATTATTTCATCAATATGTAACATTTGGTTAAAAATAGACTCATCCATAGTGTTATCTTCTACTTCTATATGTATGTTATTTCCTTCAGGCGTAGTGTCATCCGGGTTAAGAAGGCCATGAAAATCAGTGCGCCATTTTTCAAGTACTATGCCTGGGTCATTGCATAAGGAACCGTCAGGCAAATTAATCTCAAAGGGGATTTTCTTTACGCGTTCATTGCCTAGCCCAATATTCCCAATTGTATTCCAAAATGCACCTGAATTAGTAACTATAACAGATTCCAGTTCAGTCTGGGCCTGATTAACATAAGATAAGATAAGATAAGATAAACTTTATTTAACGTCGATTATAGTTAACATAATAAACATAAGCTACAAGCTTGTATTCGACATAACAAAGAAATCATATATTTAAGTATATGCATAGAACATTTATATGAGACATATAATAATATATACAAACAATGTTACAAGAGAATTAATTAACAAATGAAACTACAAATATGCAAGACGAACTAAAAACAAAAATTACAATGCTAAACTATACGGACAAAATTAATCTGTTTGGTTTATCAGGATCATCAGTGGACAGAAAATACAGTGAGTTGACAAGAAAGTTGCTGGCTCTAAAATTGTGTATAGTCTGTAAATTTAGTAATATTATGATTTCTGAAATTTCATTATTAGTTGAAGATAATATAAATTAAGTTTTTGAAGGACACTATTTATAATAGGTTGTCTTATATCACATGAAATAACCATGCTTTGTACATGGTCATGAAGGAACTAACACAATTTGCAGAAAAAAACAAGTATAACAATTACATACAACATGTACATATGTCAGTCTAAGATAATTAAAGTGGGACTAAGCAAATACATTCATAATTATTAAAAGATTGTTACATATTAATTTATCCTAAGATAGACTCAGATAAAATGCCAGATAACACCAAAGCTATTGTTTGGATTAAAGATATTTAACTGCTTAGTAAAATTGTTATCTAAAGTGTTCAATAATTAGCTTATATGACTGGTATTTAAAAGCATTTATATTTAGGATTAATTATTAAAGCTTAGCAACGGACAGAAAAATATACTACATCAAATAGGATGTTGCTGGTTCTGTAATATTTAAAACCATTGAGAAGTTTATAAGGTGAATTGAATCAGGGTGATTGAAATGGTGATTGAAATTTGGTTACCATGCTATGCTTGTTCAAGTCTATGGCTTCATTATTATATGAAGTATTTATATTAAAGTATTTAAGTGATACCCTGTAAAATGAGTGTCTTTTCAGTCCTACTTAATATACCACAACATGATCAGACTAATCAACATGACGTCTCTACGTCTGTACATGTAAAATTCTAAGTTCTGCTTACATTTGTTGAAATTTTATTTTGTAAAATGCTTGAAACTTTGTTCGTATAATAAAATAAATAACAAATGGCGGCGAGGGTGATAGTAAATAATACCAACCCGAGAATAGTTGAGGCAAATAACCAGTCTGATGGTCTAGGGCCAGGAAGTGTCCTAGATAAAATGTGCGCTACAGTATTTAGATAAAATAAACAAACATAATTTATTTACACTTGAATGTGGTTATATTAATGAACTTTATCTATGTAAAACGTGTAATAGCAATAACAACAAGACTGCGTTCGATAAACGCTTATGCCCCCTGTGGAAGCCTTGTCCATAAATAAGACTAAGTCCAAAATTAGGTCAAGGTGAAGGTCAAAATGGGGTCAGGTGATACAGGCGTGTAGAGAGTGTTCATATACAACATCCATGCAAGTATGGAAGCTTTGTAGCAAGCCACAATGATGCTAGAAGAAACGGTCAATTTGGGTTAACCAGGACGGACGGACGGACGAACGGACGAACGAACGGACAGGTGAATCACTATATGCCTCCCGATCTATCCATACGGGGGCATAAAAATGCGTATAATATAACATAGCAATGATAAATATAAACATACATACTTCTGTTTATTAGTACCTTTTCGTGATTATTAATGTTATAAGAATGCCAATATTATTTTCAGTGTTTCAAAGGCAACTAGAGATACTATTGTCACTTTATAATTAATGGCAATATTGCGCTTTCAAGAAAATCGCCATCATATCCCCCGTGTACATGTACTATGCACCGGGAACGTTAAATAACCAAGGAGTCTATATGGAAAGAGTTAGGGTATCGCACCTGGATTCCTTGTAGTTTCTGTTTCTTCCATCATAGTTGAAGGTCATTGGTCAATCCGGTAGGGAAAATCCAAATGACTACGAACAAACGAACGAACGAAAACCTTGGTTCCCCCGGACCATACACGCCTGGTTATCACTGGCATCACCACGTTTCGTTATATGTGTACAAAATGTTCCAATGCGGTTTCCGTTATAGCGCCAATCGACAAAATGGGTTGACATCGGTGAGTGAAATCATTTGTTTTTCTTTACTAAAGACACGTAAGCCCGAATTTTAAAAATCGAGGAATGTAGTGATACGCAAAGATATCCTGGCTTTGTTGTAAACGCACAATATTCAGAACAAAATCAGAATCTGATCTTTAAGAGCTCGCACAAAATGTGCGGTCAGAGTGTTGCTCTGACCAAAATCTAGATCTCGCCAGTCCACTTATCTTCCAGTGATTTATGTCCGTTGCTCATGTACACTCTGTCAGATGATCAACGACTTACAAAACAAAACCGAGTTTACGTTGTTATAGCAGTTTTTTTATTATATCTTGACTGAACAAATGAGACAAAATGGACAAAAAAGACATCACAACCATCATAGTTCTGGATTCACCGTGGTCACTCTTCTGCTCTTTCCGCAATACTTTTTTCGTACGACTGCAATAGAAATTTATATTAAAAGCAAAATAACTAAAACTTAACTTATCTTGGCTCGTTGTAAAAATCGAAACATTGTAATTACATACTAACTTACAGTATATCATTCTTCAACTGTAAATTGATAGTTTGTTCCAAATTAAATTTGAATAGTGTTCTGTGAAATCATTATTTTTCGAGGGAGTTGAATAACCTTGATTTCGTTGTTGAACTGGACCACGAACTATAATCCCTACCTCTTAAATTTAGACACGGTTTTACCCTTTCATGTTTTGTAATACACAAATTTACGACCCCACGAAAATGCATTTTTATAAAAAAATCCACAAATTCAATACCCACGGAAATATATGACTTTTACAGTACCTATATATCTAGAGCTAACAAATAAAATATGAATAGAATATGTTTAGATCTAGAACTAATCAGCCGATGTGGCCCAGATTGTGCTATTTTCTGTTATACGAAACCTTAGCTGGAAACCCAAATAATGACTTCGTATGTATTCAGAGATACAGTGTATAATAACCCACGTACATATAATACATGTAAATGTTGAACATCGTTTGTATAGTAATTTCAATTATTTTGTTTTTTTCTTTACATTACTTTACGATTACTGAGCACCATAACGCTGTTTTGGAACTGCAACGTAACGATTAGAACCACAACGGTTAAAAAATTCGACATGCGTCATCAAAAATAGTTTCATAAATGTTGATTTTTGCCGAAAAACATCCAATCATCAATGTCTTTCGTATGTTAAACTTACTAATAGCTTTGACATACATTATCAGTAAAACTTGTCATAAAATCCAGATTTTGGCCTGATCAACACTGTGACCCCACATTAAAGATTAGATTCTGATTTATGTCTGACTATCGTGCATTACAACAGAACCTAGACATTTCTGCATAGCGCTACATTCCCCGATTTTTGAAATTCGGACTTACATAATTGTAATAAAGAAAAACAAAGGATTTCACATACCGCTGTAGATCATTTTTGCCGATAGCCACTATAAAGACTAGGTCCCCCTGAGGAATTCCACATCGGCGATGTTCTCCCGATTTCTTCTGATACCACCGACTCTCAGAAACCTCCCCTAGACCACGAGGAATCTGTTGCCGATGTTTTGATAGGTCATTAATTGCAATCGGGAGTACATCGCCGAGGCAAAAAATGCTCAGTGGGACCTAGGCTTAATTAACGGAAGTCATATTGGAACATTTTGTACACATAACGCGATTGTTGTGATGTCAGTGATTATAAGGCGTGTATGACAATATCAATGCCACACTTCGGACAACATGAAATAAGTCCATATGTACATAGCGCTGTGCGACTATTTAATAATCCAAGACCACTTCTCGTGGACAACAATAGTTTTAAATAAGGATCATATGATTACCTAATATTCATGTCGCTGGTTTAGAATTAGAAGGTCGTAAGTACAAAATCAATATTTTTAGAAAACAAGAACAAACTGTCTGAAAACTACTCTTTACTTATGGAAAAACAAGCTTTTTAAACTTCAGTTTGGTAAACATGACCACTTCCGGGTTTCATGAAAACGGGCTCATATAAAGGGTCTTGAGATGCAGATTTCAAATATGCATCAGTCTTATAAGGTAGTAAGTAGTACTTACGACCTTCTAACTCTAATCCAGCGTATAAGTCTAGCCAGTAAATTGCGCATCGTAAAGACTATTCTGGAATAATGTCGTGGATTTTCTTAAACTATGGAACGACGGAAAGGCTATAAATTGTCCTATGAAACAAGTCTCTCTAATCTGCTAACTTTATTTAACCGTATTCATATACAATCTTCCTTGTAGTACGATTATCGTAGCGAGATTTGATCTAAAAGACTGTAACACATGTGTAAAGCAAAGTTCATTAATTTTCGTAGGGCATATATTTTCGTTGATTTCGCGCATGAACTCGACCAAGAAAATAATCCACACGATTAATCAACCCCTCAAATACAGTCCAAGTGTTGTCCCTCTTCAAGTTTTGTAATCCACTAAATTAAGACTTCACGAAAGTGCATTTTACCAAAATCCACGAAATTCAGTGCCAACAAAAATATGTGATTTTACAGTGTTAAAGTTTGTGTAAGAGACTTGCGATTACAAGTAAGAAGCCGACTATATACACACTGCAGCTCAGCACGTTATTACCGTTATCACCGTCGTTGTTAGCGCTGCCATCACTGTTGCTACCACCACCACTACAATCTTGACCACTAGTGTGCGCAATTGTTATCGAGCCGGAAGTTGAATATTTATTGTCAGTGTCCTGTGCTTCAATATTAAGTGTGTAAGGAAAGGAGCTGTCGGTGAAAAATTGCGTTAATGCACTGGCATCCGCAAATGTAATTTTCGTATTTTCTGTTACGCTGAACGGCGTGCCGGAGGCTGAAAATATAGAAACCATTAAAACTAAAAATGTGCAGACTTCGCAACTTTGATATTCATTTGAGATTAGACAAAATAAATTGGCAAGAAATGTGTGTACTGTTTATACCAATCTCATTAAAATCAGACCCTAACTTAGCTACGCTGTTATATTATATCAGTGTAAAGTAGTGAAGCGTTATATGGATTTGATTTAAATGAGATTGTGTTTATACATGCTGACTGGTACTCGAAAAAACCCATACCAAACTGACTTGCACTCAGAATTGCTCTCGGGGAGAGATACATAAAATACGACACGGACCTGACGGATGCAAAGGGAGTAGGTGGGCTGAATAATATAAACGAAACGAACACAATAGTACCGTGACAAGATATCCGTTTAATGGTAGGACTAACATTTTCTTTTGAACTTTTAGCGCCTTCATTTTCAAACGTTTGTACATGTAGTCATTACCGAGGTCATGTGACCTAACCTGTTTTCCTGTAGACTATTATATACCAGCACTAACTTGTTCATCCACTAGCCACTTAGTTCTCTTTGTGTACCCGTAAACTGCAACGTCACTCTCACAATATCCTTACTGGATTGAACATAAAAAAATATCAAAAACTTAAAACGAAACAGTATTCGCCGTTTTCTCAGGGCCAATTTCATGCAGAGCTGGTAATTTGTATATGGTGTAGCCTGGGCTACTCATATCAGCCGCACGATCGTTTTGGTCGTACGATTTATTACTGCCGAACATTAAATAAACATTCAGGACGCAGACAAAATCGCAGATATCCACAAAGATCGCGGACACCGCAAAGCTGCCGTGTGATATTCGTATACTAGTAGTTAGGAGATTTTGACATGCTCCTCAACCTTCTGTTAACATAAATTATCAGTTGATATACTGTCCATATTAATAACCCCGGTTGCATGTATTCATAGGCAGGGAGTATCACCAATATTGCATGATTTCCTCGCGCAAAATGATATATTCAACGCAAGAACATTGTCGAATATATTCATGCATAAAGGCCAGGATCCTATCAATATATCCGAACTATACGGCTTTCACACGAGTCCCATGAATATAAAAGAAATATTTCGGTATCGTTATTAAACGGCAAGCAAAACGCAAAAACGTCGACCCGTCGACAATTTGGTTTGCGTTGTTGCGTCCATCTTGCGGTGCTATTATTTCGTACGCCAGTCACAGACTTGCCTTACGACGATGGCACAAAACACCTGATATTTCCACAAAAGGCGCCTCAAACAGAGATCGTAATAAGGTGTATGGCAGTCGCAAGGCTGATGTGACACGAGCTTTAGCTGTTCTTTTCGGTGCCTGAGTTTGCCTTTTGCGCTCTGTTGTTTTCTGCATTTCAGTTTAAAAACATTTTTAAGAATAGCAGCTAATGTGCTATATAGCCTATAACTAAAATTCTTACTTGTTATTGATACGGTAACAACGTCGCCTGGGTCCGCATCAGTAACAGCTACTGTATGGAGTATATCGCCTGAAGGAAGGAATACAATAGAATAATATGAGTACAATTTGGTCGTGGTTTTTTTCAAAAATAAAAAAAATGCACGTTCCTATTAATCTGTATCATATTTCTAATAAGTAATAGCTACACTACCTTTCAAAAGATTTAGCATGCATATCGAAAACATCCTCGAAATAAACAGACAACTCTACTACCAATACGTCATGTTCAGTAAAATGTAAAGTATAAAAATACAAGGAATTAGGATGTTTTTCACAATGATTTATAATTGACGACAGAATGTTAACTATATCTGTCGAAATAGAATGCCACAAATCACATTTAAGTAAAATGTATGGAAGACAAAATACTAATTACGCAAGAGTTGCTTCCCTTAGACTATATATCATGCATTTATTGTTTACTAATAGTTACTTTTGTAAGTTATGGTGTTTTCAACATTTGGAACTCGACTAAAGTGCTCAAAATGCATCGCTTAATTTGCAGATAGGTTGCCAAGTTATTGCTTTTTGAAAAATAGCCGTTTATGGCTAAATGGGGTTTTAAAGGTCTTGTACAGCTATTAGAAATAGAGCACCGATTTTAAGGTGTTTCATTTTTTGAACTTTTTCTTTGATCGCCTAGATAATTAAACCAACTGTTCTCTAGTATAAACGATATTACCAGACCAAATTTCAGCTCACTCCATCAATGTCTTGATCCCCACCTACCGAGTTGAAATTTTGACCCAAATTATCTAGGCGATCAGAGAAAAAGTTCAAAAAATGAAACACCCTAACCGATTTATGTAGGTACACGCATTTTTTTAAATAAACAGACTGTAACATTATTTGGTTAATATACACTTTGTATATATAATTATATATTACTGTGTAACCGTGGTCCGTGTAGTCTGGATTACCTGTACCTAATACTGCCTTAATTATAGAGTGAGGCATTAACCAATAATGGCGGCCTCCATACGAAGATATGACAACAATAACAGCAACAACAAAAATAGCGAGTTTAACTAGAAGGGGGACAACATTATTGAGACCGCCATTTATGGAAAACACCTTCCGTAGTAATACAAGCAAGTGCGTCGTAAACCAGATTTTGTCACATGACGTACATTGTGTGTGTCTTATAGAGTTACATCCCTTCGTCTTTGAGATTCGCTCCTCAAGTTTATGATATGAGTTAGCTCCATTGGTCTATAGAGCTACTTGCACTTTCTGGCATAATTAAGCAGTCTTAAACGGTACCAAAGTTCTCTCGCGCAACGCAATGTACAGGGTGTCCAAAAATATATATTACAGTTTCGTAGCTTAATAACTTTTTTAACATATGCATTACATAAAATCCGGAAATACCATTTTAAAATAGAGGCTTTAAATTTTTTTATGATATATCATATGCCGTAATAAAACATTTTTTACAAACCTCACTACTAGAAACGTTTGAAGTGCATTTTTATGAAAGTGACGTTTTGCATGTTAAGATTTGGCGTCATTGTTAAAGATTAAAACCTAAATAGTCTATTGTTAAACATTTTTGAAATATGGTTAACGGATTTAAAAACGCGACACTTTGGTATGTTGGTATATTTTAGGAAAACAACCTGATTATCGCACGAGTAAGACATTGGTCCAGAAAACAAAAGTAACATTGTTATCGGCGCATTGCATGGTTTTATCGCTAAAAATGACCAGCCTGCATAACAGATAGAATATTTACGTAAGGCTAGTCTGACTTCTATAAACAAATTCTTAATTATATTGAATATAATAAATGACATATCCAACTGTTATTTATAATATGTCTATATGACACGGAAACATTGTTGTAGGAAACATACACAGTTCTTTTCTAGACCTGCATATGTTTTTATGGTCAATGTGAGGTAACAATGTAAGCAATTTTGGTCAGAATGCGACTTTTCTTTTCTGGATCGACGCATTGATTGTACTATATAATTGTTAATACTCATCTCATTTTCATCATCTTAGTACCAAAATGACGCCAATACATTCGCCTTTAATTTGTACTATTCCAATACCGGCATGAACTTGAATTGTCCACTATAGAACAACATACCCCAGTGTCGCGTTTTTAAATCCGCTTAGTATACATTTGAGTATGTTTTACATACTTATCAATATAAATGCTTGATGAGTTATGAAGCAGAATAAGATGTTAAAATGGGACAATATGGTATACATTTGTGCTGCTAGGCAACAAAAAACATGGTAAAAGGGCTTTCCATACCCATACCATTTGAGGAAATTGGTTGCCATAGTAACCAAAATAATTTATTTTCACTAAAATATCCATGCATTTAGAGGCCAATAAACATGCACAAAAATGAAACACAAAACACAAAAGTGCCTTGAATACTAAGAAGAAATTGTATATTTACTTGGACCCATCTTAGCTGAACGAGAATACCAAATGTCCATTTTTTCTTTTTTAGCATTGTTTTAGTGTTTCCGAATACAATAATAGGCACATGCCAATACTTCGTTTAATGTCCTGTTGCTTAAAACTGATGTTGGAATGAAAATATCTCCAACATCTCAAGATTAAAGCGAAGGTCTTGCTGAAATCATAATCCACAAGAGCTAGATTGTTGCTAGGCAACAAGACAGGTATGGTTTATTCACAAAATATTGTACACATTATAAAATGTGTGTATATACCCTTTCTTATGATGTATTTATCATGGAAGGAGCTCAAGTATCCATGTTATTATACTTATTCCTTATAGTAACATATATTTTGGGACACCCTGTACGTAGCAGCTTTCCGATGTGTGTTTATGTTACCAGAGCCAACGTGTGTTTATTAACCCGAATCGTAATCGGTTCTTTTAAAATGGTCAAAACTTTTGAAAAAAAATATTATGAGACGATATTAATAGATCATACATGTAATACTTTAGAATTTAACGTCCCGTAAATATTGCCTTAGGATTCGGGCAAATAAAGCACATCTCTGGATCCCATCACGCAGAAGTATCCGTCAGCAGGTCTTACTAGGAAAGCTTTACTTTTTTACAATTACAACTTATTAACTCACCAATGGAATAGCCAGACACATCGCAATTTGTAAAAGATACTGAATTCGAGCCGAACACTGGCGCGTATTGGTCAATCAAAGTCAGTGTGAAAGTTCTAGTTATAGATCCCTCTGGGTCAGTGGCCCTGAAATCAGTAACGGTAAAACATGTACAAGAATAATGTCCTTACTGGCCTAAAGCTATAGTTATTTTTGCTCTATACACTACGCCGAATTTCTAATTGGCCACCCTATAAAATTAGATGCTATGTGATTTAGTCAATCAATACATTATGAAATTGTGTATGTTTTCATTCCACACACAAATCGATCGATTTACAGAAATAAAACACGTGTTCAGGTACAAAATCATACATGCGGAACGGTTAGTGCGAAATGGCTTTTATGCACGTGGTGCTACTACACGCCATGTAATATGTTCGTATTTGGTCGGAATGTATCCTCAGTGGATTGCCTTTTATTAAAAACATTAAACCTTGCGGAAATGAGCAATGTGGAACGCGCTCAAGCCGTCAGATGTATGCATGCACTTCAACAAATTTCTGTCGACCACGTGTTTTTTCAGTATTTTTTAGAAAAGTGTTTGCAGAAGAATGCAAATTATCGAAAACTCGATGATGTCCACATATATTGATAGGAAAACATGTTTCTCACAGTATTTTGCTCTAAATCAAACGTAAATAAAGATTTTGCATTTTTTTAAAAAGGCGTGTGGCGTACTTCGCTGTTTTTGGATGCCGTACTCATCATTCTGAGGGCTTTTGCGAGTGCTACATTATTCAATCTCTCAAAGTTTAATGTTTTTCATAAAAGGCAATTCACGGAAGATATAATCAAACCAAATACGAACATAATGCATACCGTGCGCGATTATCACGTGCATAAAAGCCATTTCGAACTAACTGTTCCGCATGGATGATTTTGTACCTGAACACGTGTTATATTTCTGTAAATCGATAGATTAGTGTGTGGGAAAAAAACCCAACTTTATATGTATTGATTGCATTTAACATATAATATCAGATTTTATAGGGTGGCCAATTAGAAATTCGGCGTAGTGTATAAATGTTTGTCATGATAAGACAATTAATCTAAAACTCAGGTAAAAATCTCACTGGAATCCTGTAGAACTAACATAATTATAGACAAAATTCTGGCCAAAAAACAGGCATCAAAATCGGCTTGATTAAAAGTTATTGTTTATCAATCGGCGTACCCCTACGCCATGTGTAGTATTCGGCTTATTTTCACAAGTAGACGACTATATGCAAACAACTGATATATGAAATCTGGCATTCAGATTTTATTAAATCTCCTATTTTCTACTTATTTTACATGTTTTTTATCAAAAATTCACATTACACGCATAATTTTCACTCCACTTTCAACCAATAATCACTATGAAACAGGGGAACTATTTCCTGTGTAGTCATTTCCGTATTTTTATAACGAGAGCCCATTTACTGTAGTCTTAGGCCTACTACTGTAATTCATCTGTATTACAACAACCAAACCAAAGGAACTACTTTTCAATGATTTACCTTACAAAACGAATGGAACTACTGTTCACCGATTTAGGTTACAATACGAAAGGAACTACTTTTAAATGATTTATGTCACAAAACGAAAGGAACTACTTGTCACGATTTACGCTACAAAACGAAAGGAACTTCTTTTCACTGATTATGGTTACAAAACTAAATTAACTACTTTTTACCGATTTACGTTACAAAACGACTGGTCTTATTAGCGGAACTCCACTGTACCAAATTCTACTCTTAAAATCTTCATTGACCGGATCTTCTTTTATACTTTAACGTGTCGAAACTGTATACTTACGTGACGATGGTAGTCAACTCAGTGTTGGACTGCGCCTGTAGTGCGGAGTAATCACAGTACAATTTATCTAGTAGTGTATTTAAATCAAGACTAACGGTGAATTGTGTTTCGTCGTTCGTTCTGTAAATAATAATAATAACAACAATACTTATTATATTATGTCATCAATGGATTATAGACATTTGTCAGTGAAAATAACAGCAAAAACAAAGATCTAAAAATACAAAGATTTGAATGATGTACCAAATCTCACATATCTCACGGCTATCTTCTGAAATCTCGCGAAATCTCGTTTGTTCTCAATACCTTGTATCTCTTGTTTTAATGAACATAGGCAAAAAAACTAATAATGCTTTGTAATAGATATATAATCCAGCTTTACAATGATACCTCAGCTATTGAAATTAGTCAAGGAATAAAACAATAGACCTCAAAGAGCCAGACCTACTCTCATTTTAATGGATATTTAAAATTATCAGAAATTACCCGATTTGACTCATTCAAATAATAATTTTCTTAACCTCATACAAGCAACTTAGCTCTTCAAAATGAGACATTCAATTTTCAAAAGGAAAAAGATGACAAACCAAACGTTTTATGCAAAATAACAGAATCTACTGCACGCTATTTTGCATTTTCTCTCAGCTTTCAATTGAGTGTCCAATCTGTGTGTTTAGATCTTTGGCAAAAATAACGTTTTGTTATGTTCTCTGTTGTAGAAGATGGTTCTACGAGGGATGATCAAAAATGAATAGGAGACAAATGCTATAATTTGTAAAGTTTTCGTGTTTTAACCATAAACATATCGTGTTCGTTTGGGTGCATTTAATGCCGATTTGTACGTGTAAAATATAGAGGATATTTGTTGATTTTGGTGTAAGATCGTATTTTATTTCATCGAGTGATCACAGAAAATCAATATTTTCACGAGTGGCGTAGCCACGAGTGAAAATATAATTTTATGTGATCACGAGTGAAATAAAATTGATCTTTCACCAAAAATCAACAAATTTTCTCTTTATTATATGCTTTAATTTCTCTTAAAAGTGTACCGTAATTGGCTTAATTGGAAAAATCACGGCGAAGTTGGAACGTCACGACGTAACAATTGTGACGTCATGATGACGTAACGTACATTTTAAAGCCCGGCGCCGTTAACGTTACGTTTCTTTTTCTGAACGATACTGGAACCAGCTTCTAAAACAGTGAAAATAACAAAGTGGTAATTTCACTGTTATTTTCACTGTTATTTTCACTGAAAAATCTCCGTAATCCATTGAAAGCAAATATTTCTTCTATACGTAGCAATTTATTAATATAACGCTAAATATAAATCAAATATCGCCCGTTTTCGCCGTATGATATGGAAATGAATATTATATGACTAATATTTTCGTTAAATATTCCTCCAACATTTGTCAGACTAACTGGACATAACGTCAAAACATTGAATAACCATGGATTAAAACGATTTTATGTCCGTTTTAAAAATATGACGTGAAAACTAACAGTACCGGCTTGATAACTACGTCGTATATCGGCAAAATTCATAGTTTGAAAATATACAGTTTCATCAAAAACTAGGAAAAAGTATAAGCAAACATTTAAAATGATGAAACGAACATCGGGAGAGAAGTCTGTGAGAAGTATGCTGATATATCGTTAGTACAAAATGTTTTGTGACGGAAAAAACCTTTAGTATATCCACCAGAGGCTCGAAATGCATTAGTTGAGCGATCAATTTTAAACGTCACTCACCAAGACGGACGTCATACACGGAAGCCGTCTTTAGAATTAGAATGATAGAATAATTATATAACATATTCTTGATATTTTATCACAACTGAGATGTTTATACAAACGAACACGCCTTCTTGCTAAATACTGAACAAAATGGTAAATGTATTTATTATGTATAGAGACATGAGCAATGTATTGGAACAATACGACGTTCGAATAGTTTTAACCGTTTACGCACATGACGTCATTGCCGTCAATTTTGTGCGGCGATTCGCTGTTGCGAAACCGCTGATATCTCTACGAATAATGGATGACTATTTATGAAACTCAGCAGACGGAGAGGGAATATATTTTGTAATAGGCATACAACTTTTCTTATTTATACGAGTATTCATTTTAATTGTCGACGTTTTCTCCTTTCTTTTTGATCACCCCACATATTACCATACAGAGATAGAAACGTAACGTCAACGGTACGGGCACCGGGCTTCAAATCCTGCGTTACGTAATGATTCAGTGGGAAATACACCGTTGTATATGGCGGGTTCTAGATAATCGGCCGGCATTGCAGAAGCATAATCACCCGAGTGTCTTAAGCCCGACAGTGATTATGCGAACCGAGGGCCGATTGTCAGGACCCAGCCCGCTACATCGTGTATTGTAGTTTTTTTTATTTGCTATCAATTAATTATAGAGATTTATCAGTGAAAATAACGGTGAAAAAGTGAAATTGTTTTTTTGTTATTTCCACTATTTGAAAAATAATGTTGTCATTACGACATATATGACGTCATCAAAGCAGGTGCTCGTTTATTTCAAGATAACGCCTGATACCCAAGAATGAAGCTAATTTTATAACAAACAAAACAATACGTACGAGTAGGTGATAGTTTGAGAGGATGTGCTACCAGCCTGAATAGTTGCAATTCCGCCTGTACACGCTGTGTCGTCTACCATGCTGATGTCTATCGTCGTTTCCTGATTACTCACCCACTGAGGCATAGCTGTCGTCAGGAACTTATCTTCAATTATAATAATACATTTATGTGGTTAATATAAACATTTCATTTGTATAATATGCATTTATGTGTATAATATTAACATTTCATTTGTATAATATAAACATTTCATTTGTATAATATGCATTTCAGTTTTTATTAAGAAATAGCATGGCGACATTGCACAGACACTCGTCATTCTTCGTGTGTCACAAAGTTTCGTTATTGTACTTGGTAAAATAACATAATTTAATATCCATTATCAAGGGAGATCACTCTTGTCCCTGAAATGCTGTACATGCGTCAGATTGATGCAGTAAACTTCAGTTTTGTAAATCGGGAAGTATTGCGTATCTAGTTTAGCGACGCGCATGAACACTTTTGAAAGACATAATTCGGTTTTTGCTAATTTGAATAAAGTGTAAAATGTTTACCTCCGCACATCAATAAAATAACCCCAATGATGAGTTTCTCCATCCTTCAACTGAAATAAAAACAGCAGGGAAGGTTTTATCAAAAGAGACAACAATATACATGTATCTAGTAAAACCGGTTTTGAAACCAGGGTTATGTGGGTTTTATCAAGCCTTGATACTGGCTACAGTTATGTAAAACTGCGGATACAGTCATGTGATACTACGGATACAGTCATATGATACTGGATACAGTCATGTGAAACTATCTACAGCCATGTGGTACTGGCTACAGTCATGTGATACTGGCTACAGTTATGTGATACTGGATACAGTCATGTAATACTAGCTACAGTCATGTGATACTGGCTACAGTCATGTGATACGGGATACAGTCAAGTGATACTGGCTACAGTCATGTGATACTGGATACAGTCATGTGATACTGGCTACAGTCATGTGATACTGGCTACAGTTACGTCATACTGGATACAGTCATGTGAACTATCTACTGCCATGTGGTACAGGCTACAGTCATGTGATACTGGCTACAGTTATGTGATACTGGATACAGTCATGTGAAACTAGCTACAGTCATGTGATACTGGCTACAGTCATGTGATACTATCTACAGCCATGTGGTACTGGCTTCAGTCATGTGATATTGGATACAGTCATGTGCTACTGGCTACAGTCATGTGATACTTTCTACAGTCATGTGATACTGGATACAGTCATGTAATACTAGCTACAGTCATGTGATACTGAATACAGTCATGTGAAACTAGCTACAGTCATGTGATACTGGTTACAGTCATGTGAAACTATCTACAGCCATGTGGTACTGGCTACAGTCATGTGATACTGGATACAGTCATGTAATACTAGCTACAGTCATGTGGTACTGGATACAGTCATGTGAAACTATCTACAGCCATGTGTTCTGGCTACAGTCATATGATACTGGCTACAGGCATGTAATACTAGCTACAGTCATTTTAATACTGGATACAGTCATGTGAAACTATCTACAGCCATGTGGTACTGGCTACAGTCATGTTATACTGGATACAGTTATGTGATACTGGCTACATTCATGTAATACTAGCTACAGTCATGTGATACTGGCTACAGTCAAGTGATACTGGATACAGTCATGTGATACTGGATACAGTCATGTGATACAAGCTACAGTCATGTAATACAAGCTACAGTCATGTAATACAAGCTACAGCCATGTGATACTATGGCTACAGTCATGTGATACTGGCTACAGTCATGTGATACTGTGGCTACAGTCATGTGATACTGGATACAGTCATGTAATACAAGCTACAGTCATGTGATACTGAATACAGTCATGTGATACTGTGGATACAGTCATGTGATACTGTGGCTACAGTCATGTGATACTGTGGCTACAGTCATGTGATACTGTGGATATAGTCATGTGATACTGTGGCTACAGTCATGTGATACTGTGGATATAGTCATGTGATACTGTGGATACAGTCATGTGATACTGTGGCTAAAGTCATGTGATACTGTTGATATAGTCATGTGATACTGGATACAGTCATGTGATACTGTGGTAACAGTCATGTTGTGATACTGGATACAGTCATGTGATACAAGCTACAGTCATGTAATACAAGCTACAGCCATGTGATACTATGGCTACAGTCATGTGATACTGGCTACAGTCATGTGATACTGTGGCTACAGTCATGTGATACTGTGGATATAATCATGTGATACTGTGGTTACAGTCATGTGATACTGTGGCTACAGTCATGTGATACTGGATACAGTCATGTGATACTGTGGTAACAGTCATGTGATACTGTGGTAACAGTCATGTGATCCTGTGGTTACAGTCATGTGATACTGTACTGGTTACAGTCATGTGATACTGTGGATACAGTCATGTGATACTGTGGATACAGTCATGTGATACTGTGGTTACAGTCATGTGATACTGTGGCTACAGTCATGTGATACTGTGGCTACAGTCATGTGATACTGTGGCTACAGTCATGTGATACTGTGGCTACAGTCATGCGATAATCTTCAACGTGGGGAGAATGTCACTTATTTGTGGTGAAATAAGTTAGTACCGGGTGCTAACATGGTTACTTCAATAATCGGACGTGACTGAAATACTGTTAAAACCACAGGTAACTGTATCATTAATAAAGAGTAAACAAAACAAAACATAATTTTTATAAAAAAAAT
Organism: Spisula solida; assembly: GCA_947247005.1. NCBI lineage: Eukaryota > Metazoa > Mollusca > Bivalvia > Venerida > Mactridae > Spisula > Spisula solida. The sequence continues at coordinate 15,620,122 of OX365952.1, read as the reverse complement.
ACTTGAAGAAGATATCGAAAGCCAATTCTTGTTTTTGATACCATGAAAATCTGTTCACTTTAGTACAAATGCACCTTTCTAAGATTAGATAAATTTGATAAAATATTTTTTTTTACTCTTTATCAATGATACAGTTACCTGTGGTTAAAACACGACACACTACCAACACCAATGCAGAAGTGACCTTGTCGGTTCCACTTGTCATGCATTCGCAGCAGGACCACTAAAACATACGAAAGCCCGGTGGTGACTTCATTGTTCATGTTTCAAACTTCACAGTTCACGGTTCATACTTCATGGATAGTATTGCTTTATAGTATATATATTATATGTTAACATCCGAACATAGTTCATACTTCATGGATAGTATTGCTTTATAGTATATATATTATATGTTAACATCCGAACATAGTTCATACTTCATGGATAGTATTGCTTTATAGTATATATATTATATGTTAACATCCGAACATAGTTCATACTTCATGGATAGTATTGCTTTATAGTATATATATTATATGTTAACATCCGAACATAGTTCATACTTCATGGATAGTATTGCTTTATAGTATATATATTATATGTTAACATCCGAACATAGTTCATACTTCATGGATAGTATTGCTTTATAGTATATATATTATATGTTAACATCCGAACATAGTTCATACTTCATGGATAGTATTGCTTTATAGTATATATATTATATGTTAACATCCGAACATAGTTCATACTTCATGGATAGTATTGCTTTATAGTATATATATTATATGTTAACATCCGAACATAGTTCATACTTGGCTTGTACTTTGGTATTGTATTTAATATTCACTTTAAGAAGAGCGACAAAATACTTTTCTGTTAGATTTTAATGACTATAATTCGTCAAAATATACATATTACTAACAATAACATAATTTCCTGACTTTACAAACTCAAAATACAAACAAAAGAGCACAATTATCTATTTTCAATCAGATTTGGCAAATACACACCGCGTGACATCACAGTGACGTCATACGACGAATAAATGAAGTGTGAAGTATGAAGTGTGATGTGTGAGGTGTGAAGTGTGAAGTGTGAAGTGTTAAGTTAAGTCTGAAGTGTGAAGTGTTAAGTTAAGTATGAAGTGTGAACTGTGAAGTCTGAAGTGTGAACTGTGAAGTCTGAACTGTGAAGAAGTGTTAAGTTAAGTCTGAAGTGTGAACTGTGAACTGTGAAGTTAAGTCTGAAGTGTGAGCTGTGAAGTATGAAGTTTAAGTGTTAAGTTAAGTATGAAGTGTGAACTGTGAAGTCTGAAGTGTGAACTGTGAAGTCTGAAGTGTGAACTGTGAAGTATGAAGTGTGAACTGTGAAGTCTGAACTGTGAAGTGTTAAGTTAAGTCTGAACTGTGAGCTGTGAAGTATGAAGTTTAAGTGTTAAGTTAAGTATGAAGTGTGAACTGTGAAGTCTGAAGTGTGAACTGTGAAGTCTGAAGTGTGAACTGTGAAGTATGAACTGTGAACTGTGAAGTATGAAGTGGGAGCTTTGAAGTATGAAGTGTGAACAATGAATTTTGAAGTCGCCGCCGGGCTTTCGTAAAAACGAGCGTTACCTCGGTTAAATTCACACCAATTTATATTATAGGCTGATTGTGAACCACGTTCTTACAACCTATATCAACTCCTCTCAACAGACACCTCATCCCTGATGGAAACAATCTTCAAAAGGGTATGAGAGGTAGAAGCCAATAATTTAAGATGCTTATTAATTAATTTAAACATAATCAAACTTTATTTTAAAACCCTATAACAATTCTTATAATAATAATAATAATAATAATAAAGACTTTATTTAATGAGGCAATATTATTATTATCAAGTGCAATAGATTGTTGCATGTGCTCCAATTTCAAATGATTCTAGCCGTCAAACACCTTGTGTCACAGACTCACAATGGTGATATTTTATTAGCATTACATTTTATTAGTGTTGCATTTTATTAGTTTTACATTTTATTATATATTATCAGTTTTACATCAAACCAACACACCTGTACATATGCGCTGTTTCAGTAACCCAAACACAGTTCAGGTTTTACACAAGTCATATTTTATACACAATTATCATGCCAGTATACCTTCAAAACAAACTTGGTCACATAATTTATGCGCATTATATGACATAAAACAGTGATGGAAATGCTTAATCACCGACGGAATACTCGTATTTTCGTACTGACACAGTCGTGTACATCTGCGAGAAAATATTTGTGAATGCCGCGAATTTTCTAAGTTCGCTAATAATTTATCTAGCTTAAATGTTTGCCAACATAAAACTCAGTTAAGAAAGTATCAAAATCGCTATTTTTTCCGCACGCCAAATACATGTACCTGAAATTCAGAATTGCCGCTATTTTTACCACCGCGAAAATATCCATTTATGATATAGTTAAAAATATGATATAGTTACACAGTCTATATATAGCAGACATTGTTTTCCTGGGTTGGTGAGCAAGAATGTTAGTATAAAAAAAACACAGCTTAAAATCCATTAATATATCAGCTAAATTAACATGACAATCAAAATTATTGATTCAAACATTATGTAAAAAGCTACAAACATGAGTTAACTTAAACTTCAGTAACTTTACTAAGATGCTTTGTGAATACCAGCAGAGGTATGATATGTCAATTGTCATTGCGGTAAGGCAAGGAATGTGTTGATTAATAACTGTGTCAATCCAAAATAGTTAATATTATCCTCCGGTATGCGTCACACTTATATACAGTAGGGCCTATATATGTTTATCACATAAAATAGGCTCTGGGAGTTTAATAAACCCATTACATAAAAGTCATAATACACACGTGTAATAAACATGCAAATGAGGTATATACAAGGGCAAGTCACTTTATTTATGTATTCATACACGTTGTCAAAAAAGTAAAAGAATACATTTTTAGAATAGAATAAATTCTATATCCGATTATGAGCACTCTAGGACATGTTATAATCACACAATAACAGCTGTACAAGAACTTAAGAGATATGACTGTAAGTAAACATGACGGTAGGTCCGTTAAACGTGGGTACGAATAAGATCGGGACGAAATGTACATACCAAATATCTGGCATCTACACAAACACAGCATCGGATGTTGATTTCATTGTATAAATCCGTTAATTTTGAGTAATAAAGACGATTTTCCTTGCTTACCAAGTACTTGCATCGTGTACAATCAGTTATTTTCGGCTATTCCGACGAATCGCGAATAAATTCACGCGGAAAACCTAGTTACTTCCCCTGTCCTTGGTTGTTACTAAAACCCGGAACGGAACAGAACAGAATACGTTGTGTTGCTGCGGTCCTAGATTTAATTATTTACTTTGTTAAGCGTAGTTTTACATCTGCAGGATTTTAGGATTCAAAGGCAGAAAAATTAACATATTGGAGCATACATTGTTGCACTATTTTCTTAGCTCTTTCAATGAACCGCTTTACTCCTATGGAGTTTATTTGCTAAAGGGGAAGTGTGTGCATTCTTGACAAACTTTTACTGTGTATTTAGTTTATGTGATAAAAAGAATCTTACATTCGTGTCATTCCATATTAAATTTATTAAACTCGTTGAATAAAAGTGATAAAATGCTCGGCAGAGCCTCGCATTTTATCATTTTATCCAACTCGTTTAATAAATTCAATATAGAAAGACACTCATGTAAGATCCTCTATTTATCACATGTTTGACGTCGCGGTAGCGTAATAAAACCATTATTTATTTTCGATAATACACTAGTGTAATAAAGCTTTGACGTGACGTCATTCTAGGTATAGGCGACGTCGTCAAAGTTGCGCGTTTATTATATTGAAAATGAGTAGCTATTTTATGTTACGGTCGGAAAAAGGCTAACATGTGATAAAAAGAACATTACATTTCAACATCTCGTTGAATAAAATCGATAAAATGCTCGGCAGAGCCTCGCATTTTATTCAACTCGTTTAATAAATTCAATATGAAAAGACACTCATGTAATATCCTCTATATCCTTTCCGCTACCAAAGCAGACTAATGTAGACCATAAAAACATGGGTCGCCATTACCACTAGTGTACATAGAAGGACTGCCACTGATGCCTAAAACGTACTACAAAAAGTATAGTCCTCAAAACCAACAGCGTACAGCGTAGGACTACCAGGATTTTTTAGGTTTTGTCTTATATTTAAGCGTATTTAAAATGCTTGTTACGCGTTTCTGGATTTGCTATGATGATACAACTTGCATTTATATTTTTAACCAAATAGTACACACTTAGCTGAAAAATTAATCTAAGTCATTTTTATTATAATATATTGCATAATATTGTTTTTAAAAATACAAGTTTCTCGTATTTTACCGCATTTTAGTACAAAAACAAATACATTATGTATAACAATGAACAGAAACGGCGTTATCTCCAATCAATAATCAAATGATCCGATTCAAGTTATTAAAGGATCCTCACTGTCAAAAAATACCAATTATCTTTAGCGATTGCTTTTGGCGATTATTATCAAACTCATTTTTAATTAAAAAAATAATATCTCATTTTCTACGCTACGGTAACTTAGGCAATTTTTGTGTGTCTGCATTATACGGCTTTGGTATTCTAAGAGTCGAAAAAAGCAGATCTGCCAATGACGAGTTTTGCAGGCTTTGAATCAATGACTTACACAATGACGCTATGGTCATTTTGTGATTTTTCTGATAATGCTGCAAAACTGCACTGAGGTAATTGATTTTTTCTTTTATCTGCATTGGGCGGCTTCGGTATTCTATGCTTTTGAAAATAACCAGTCTGCCACTGACGAGTTTTGAAGACTTAATTAAAATAATGCACATAATTATGCCAATACGGTAGTCCATTGTCGTCAAAGGGCGGTATAGACGTATGCACATTTATACACTATGGGTGTAGTGTCTGTTTATATTGGTTCCACCATTTTAGGCTAGTTTTGTATAGTGAAAATCTCATTTGAATGCTATGGTAGTTTCAGCTTTCTCGTTTTGTCTGCATTGGGCGGCAATGGTAATCTAAACTTTTGAAGATAACCGGTCTGCCACTGACGAGTTTTGAAGACTAAATTCAATTAATGGGCACTATAGTCCGGCCCCAACCCAAGCTACCTTGCATTGTAGTATAAAGTTTTTTTCTTTGCTGATTTCAGTAGACATGACATTTCTAATGGAATTTCTGACGGGTGCCATTCTGTCACCCTTGAGCATTTTGAGAAAATTGGGGTAAAAGTTCCAAAACATAAACGAAACTGCGAATTTTTGGAATCGGTGAACTACCATGTCATTTATTATCATATTTTATAATAATTCACACTTATATGTAATTATTAAGTTGAAGTTTAAGTTTGCAAAATTTTAATGACGTGCATTTATGCAAAATGAGGTATTTTTGGGGTAAAAAAATAAAAATTACATGGAAAAGTGCGAATTTTCGGAATCGGAGGAATTAAACGTCATTGGCCATTACATTTGGTAAATAATCGCTGTGATAGTTGTATAGTGACTTGCCATTAAGATATTAAACACCTAAAGCAAGGCTATGGTACAAAATGTGGTGTTTTTGGGGTAAAACACTCAAAAGTCTGAAGGAAAATTGTATTTTTTTGGATTTTGTACCAATGCAGACCTATACAATGGCATGTATCTTTTCTTTGGTGATTAATCAATATGCGTAGTATTAATAACCTTAAAGTTTTGATATCAAACGTTCTAAGATTGGCTATTGTGCAAATGTGCAAAATGTGCTATTTTGGGGAATAACTTAAGGAAAAGGGCGAATTGTTCGAGGTGGTAGACAACGCTGTCATTTATCATTTTATTGTCGACGCGACATGTTCTTATGTACATGTAGAATTTAAGATATCAAACCTATGAGCAATGTTACTGAGATCAATGTGATATATTAGGGTAAAATGTTATAAAATATTAACGAAAAGTGTGATTTATGGAATCCGTAGACTTCATTGCCCTTGGATATTTTTTGATAGTACATTTTTGTAACTCATTCTGATTAATAAATATTAACTTATGAGTGGAAATAGCAATGAAACCTAATGCAAAACAGTTACTGTCGTGTGAAGCAAGTTTACAATAATTATTTTGAGGATAAACATTTTTAAAACATACGGTGGACGGTGGATGAACACAAAATCTCAGTAGGAACACTTTGTTCCCTGCCGTATAAATGCACCCTAAAAGTTCAATTAAAAGTATCCCTGTTCATAGAAATGACTACTACATGTTTGACATTTGATTCGAATTAAATCAAGTGATTGAAAATGCATTCGGTAGGTCAACTTGTTTTACATTGAAATTATCAAGACCTGAGATTTATTTCGGATGATTGCACCTAATGAAAAGTGGAGGTATGTAATAAATTGAATGTATACACATATATAAAGAGGTTTCTATACAAACTACATGTATGTGCATTAATATTCTATGCAATCTTTTGAGAAGATATTAAATTTCATCTAAATGCATCAGCGAAATTGAATAGAACTAGGTATACAGATATATTAGAGAATTTGTGAATTTTCACCATTCGTAAAATAGATACATGTATTTGATTGATAGGTATTTAAACCTCAACAAGAGCATGCTATGTGATACTTATAATCAGTGGCTTCAGTATATTGAATGTACCTAAAAGTATCCATGAATGCTGTGTACGTTACACCGTGGAACTATTACTAGCAAAGCTCACAGAACTAATAGATGTTTTCTAATATAGACTAGGAAATGATGTTGTGCAAGGCAGAGATAGATTTTAATAGAGCCACGACTGACATTTCCCTAGTGTTGAATACCAGAAACAGTTATCAAATCAAAAGCAGCACCAGGCGCAGTAGTTGGTATCCTATCCCACTAGGAATGACTACTGGTATATCAGACAGTGCTTTGCCATCCTCATAGAACCGGGAATACCTGTCCACAGCAGTGTTAGGTACCATATAGAGCATAGTATGGCTGTTCTATGCAATGTTCAATGCCATTTCAAGTCTGGAATGACAGTTCCAGACATCATAAATCAAGGGGACACAGGGCAAGGTATAGTCAGAACATCCCCATAGATCAAGGAATACTAGTAGGTGTTCACAGCAGTACAACTAACCCATACGGTCATACCGCTGGCACTCAACCATACAAACAACTCTATATATGGCCATGGCTTATAATATTTACGTTTCTAGTCAGTTAGTCATACATAGCAATGACAATCGGTGTTTGGTAGTCTGTAAAGTTAGAAAAAGGTGTGTTATATACTTAGTACCCCGCAGAGAGCAACAAAGAGCAGTTGCATACAGTGTTGGGTACATGGCTGTTTCAGGTCATATATGTAACCTATTGAGCAAGTAATAGCCTCGCCGTAGGGCGCACGCTTTGGGGTCGAGAGGTCCCAGGTTCGACCCAACTCTACGTCATTGCTTAATTTCTCAGAGCAAATTTAACCAACAATGCTCCATTCGACCAAGGTGTGAATTGGTACCTGTGGTGAAGTGTCTGTACTTATTCCTGGGCGCCGTATCTCGATGTTAGTTGCACACATACCAGGGGGGGAAAACTAGTCTCCTCAAGGAGGCTCGAACGCAGGTATCCTTAGGTAGCCAAATCAACATGGTAAGTTTATTGTCAAAGGGTGACTCAACGGCTTAATTTCTGAAAGTGGCCCGAAAACTCGGTAACTTTTTAACTTAACGCCAAATTTATTGCTTGCCCTATAGATTTACGGATGGCTGCGTCTAGTAGTATTATGTATTAAATGAACAGGAATGACTCTGTCAGGCAATATTTAACCAGGGATGGCTTGACGGGTAATTTAGAATCCCTATAGATTCAGGAATAATCGTTGCCACGATTCCAACAGTATTAGGTAACCCTTTTAGGTCATAAATTGCTATGCTAACATTTGGAGCTGGGAAAGGATGTGTTACATACCCCGTAGAGCAATAAATGGCAGTCCCAAGCAGTGTTGGGTAGCATATGAATAGCTGTGCCTGGAAGTGTTTGCTATCTAATAGAGCAGTGTTAGGTACCACAGAATGCATGTGACAGAAAGTGTCAGGTGACTCATGGGGTCCTGGAATAGACACTATATACCAAAGTAATGTAGTTTATGCTAGGTAGATTGTGAGACAAGTTCTGTCAACTCATATCAATTAATCATACTCGGCGCCTAATTCTTAATGTTATCCATCGCTACGGTGGCATGCGAGAGAAACCAGCGTCCAGTTTATGCTAAGTATCTAGGGTATGCAAGGGCATTACTCCATGGTAGCATTTTATTTCGCCTTTGGTATGACCGGGCCTGGGATCGAGCCTGGGACATCCCGCAATCTAAGTGGACACCCTACCACTAGGATATCAAGGAGTGACTATACATAACAGTATATAGTATCTATACATAACATGTATATAGCGCTATGAGTGACCGTGTCATGCAGGAATTGCTGAGTCAGACAGTTTTATGTACCACAAAGGGTAACGAATTGCTGTGCCAGGAAATAAAAGGTAACCAATACTATTAGTGGCATGAACCCAATTATATTAGGAATGGTTGGTGACGGTGAGTCCTTTTAATACCCTACGGGGCCTAGCAAGCTTGTACTCAGTGGTAGTGGGTACTCTATAGGGCATGACTTGTGATGCATGTATCATGATGCATGAGTACCTCGTATGATCAATAATGGCGGACTTGGTGTTGATGAGTAATACAAAATAGTTATAAAGCCGGAAATGGCTTTATGAAGTGAAATCTGACTTGTCCGTAAATTCAAAATTTTCATATACATTTGGATGTTTAACCCCAATACATCGTATTCAGCTCAAAGCATGGCATTAGATGATAGATAACTTGAACTGCATGATGATATGTACCTCACGGTGATTTACTATGAAGTTAAATTAATTATAACAGCGTAGTAAACCTATTTCCAAAATTCACACTTTTCGTTTCAATTTTGTATGTTCTATCCTTAAATTATATATTTTGCACCATAACATGATTTAAGATAATTGGTATCATTAATAACACATTACTATAGACTATATCATAGTAATTACAAACGTAATTATCAAAAAAAATTATCCATGACAGTGTAGTCCATCAGTTCCATCGCTCTTTCCGTTATATTTTTATTGTTTTTCTCCAACAATACCACATTCTGTACCATAGCCTAGCTTAAGGTGTGTATAATCTTCATCGCAAGTAACTATAAAACTATTACAGCGATTATTTACCGTCCACCGTTATAGTTCACCGAATCCGAAAATTCGCACTTTTCCATGCACGTTTTAACATTTTACCCCAAAAATACCCCCTTTGCATAATTGCACGGTACTAAAATTTTGAAGTCTTCAACAGCACCTTAATAACTACATATAAGTGTGATTTATTATAAAATGTGATAATAAATAACAATGTAGTTGACCGATTCCAAAAATTTGCAGTTTCGTTTATATTTTTGAACTTTTACCTCAATTTTCTTAAAATGCTCAAGGGTGACAGAATGGCACCCATCAAAAATTCAATTAGAAAGGTCTTGTCTACTAAAATCAGCAAAGAAAAAAACTTTATACTCCAATGCAAGGTTCGGTCAATTTTTCAGCGCCGGACATGCCTGTATCTAATGTCTCTCTCTCCCTGCAGGGGCTTCCTCTCGGAAACTTAGATTAAAACAACACTGGTGTATCACATGCAATCTAAGTATTGAGAAGTATGTCCTACAAAAACTAACAAGTACATTTAATGCTTCGTATTGCAGAGTACCGTATTAGCTTTATGCTGGACTATTGAAATATTCAGTTCGAATACAAATACCATAGCGGACTTTTGCATTTGGCAATAAACTTATAAACAGTACCTCAGTGTAGTAATGCGGATATCATAATATTAACAGAACTACCACAGTGTAGCGAATGTCGTACACTACAACTACCATAGCGTATAAATGTAGTATATTTTTGAAAATTCCTTCTATTTTCTATTGCAAAAAAGGTAGATTTTCACCGAAACCCTGCATTATTCCACTGTGGAAACAAGACCCCGTATTTTTCCGGTACGCAAAAGTCGTCTTTGGTAGCTGTTCTACAAACAATAGTGGTAATGGAGGACCACCAAAATACGGTCTGCATCAGGCGGCTCTGGAAGTGCATCGGTGTATGATAGTGGCAGCGGAAAGGATATATACAGCCGAGACATGCATACTGAAACATCTGTTGCAAGCGGTATAAAATTTCAATCCTTCGCACAGGTAACTGTATCATTAATAAAGAGTAAACAAAAAAATGTTTGTTTTTATAAAATTTATATCTAAGACAAGATGAATTTTATAAAAGAAAACTGTTTTCCTCTTTATCAATGATACAGTTAACTGTGATCCTACGTACCCATAAGTTTAATGTATTTTATATATCTCTTGATTGAAGCAAAAAAAGCAAGTATAATTTACAAATACTTTTATAGACCGGTAACTGCATCATTGAAATAGAATAAAAAAATGAAAAACGAATGTAAAATTTATACCTCTTATGTATATATCAATTCTGTAAACAAATCTTTATCAATTATGCCTTTACCCGTGTATTTATACTCCACCTTTTACCATATGAAAACTCACGCATCATATACATGTACTAACTTCTAAGAACGGAACAGAAATAAACACTTACATTATGTTGCAGTTGAGTAGTCACAATATTATATCATACGCCTGTACGAGATATGCGTCTCGTGTTAAGAGGCTGTATCAAAACCACAGGATTCTGAAATTAAACCAAAATGAAAAAAAACCTACAATTTTCGATCTAAAATATACAAAAATAAAAATTATTCATACGGAAACTTAGGTTTCAATTTACACCACATTTTTACCTTTACGACATGTTAAAGCATTTTCATAAATAGAGCCAGACTGGTTGAATCATTCAATGACTTATGCTACACGGGGCTTCAAAAGGGTCTGAGAAAATTCAGACATTTTCAAAAAAGGTTTGGGTTACTGACAAAATTAGTGATATGATTTGTAGTGAACTACAGTATAGCCACAGGTAACTTTATCATTGATATTGAGTAAAAAAGGTACTGTTTTAGGTACTGTTTATTAATGATACAGTTACCTGTGAACACAGCATGTTTACTAAGACATTGCGTCAGTTGCTCACTCGTTGAAATCAATTTTTATCTTATACCCAAAATACAAATATCCTCAGTGTATTGTCTGAAACTCAAATGCAACAAAGGGGTATATTCACAAGTCAAGTTAATGGTCGTAATCCTAAACCTCCCATCGAACAATCATTTTTGAAGACGGCAATAAATTTAAATACCGAAAAGATCTAAATGAAGCGGAACGATAAATTCTATGCCAAAGAATAACTGCACAAACGCGTACTTGGCAAGTTTACAGGGAGGTTGATTGATCTTGTATACAGTACGCATGATTGATTTTATTTCACAATGAATCGATATAAAATATGCAATAAATAAAACGTCATCTTATGTGCATAAGAGATATGTACCCATTCAACCAAGCTGACTAAACATCGTAAAAATTTCGCTGTAAAACTGTAAAATCACACATTTTCGCGGGTATTAATTTTAGTTTCGTGGGGTCGTAAATTCGTGGATTACTAAACATGGGAGGGTAAAATCACGTAATGTATTTGAAAGTTAGATAAATCGTAGGCATAGATTTCGTGGTCGAGTTTAACAACGAAATCAACGAAAATTCAAGTCCCTTGAAAAATAATTATTTTACTGCATACTACGGTATAGTACAAAGTATAGTCCAAATAGGCGTGAATATATTTATCATTCAAACAATAAATGCGTGTCAAAATGATATTGATTCTATAACCCACACTGGCTGTGTTTCATACATGGCATATATATAAAGGAATTTATACTCTTTGAATGCAAACTGTGTTACCAATTTTAGGACAATACCTTGGTTTAGAGAAAACTCCCCACAGCGATTACACCATGCACGTGGTGATACTTAAGAACCGAGCACAATAGCAATGGAGATCACTGTACAGGGCTTAAAATCTACATTAGTAGTTAGTGTATCAACCCCATGAACCGCTTTTTGTTGGTTCTAACCAAGATCACAATAGTATGGTAATTTCCCCACCCTCTCTCTTGACGCCAATGATAAAATAATGAATGATAGAGATGTCAATTGTATCAAATTATAACGGGCAGGGCAGGGCAGGGCAGGGCAGGGCAGGGCAGGGCAGGGCAGAGGACAGAGGACAGAGGACAGAGGACAGAGGACAGAGGACAGAGGACAGAGGACGCAGGACGCAGGACGCAGGACGCAGGACAGGGGGCACAGGACAGAGGACAGAGGACGCAGGACAGGGGGCACAGGACAGAGGACAGAGGACAGAGGACAGAGGGCACAGGACAGAGGACTGAGGACATTTATTCATTCAATAGACTATATTATACAGTGTACAGCGAAATAATCAAAGAAGCAAAGAAAAACATATCATAGCAGTCGCTCTATACATTTATTATTTAGAGATTAATAACTGGGCGCGCTGTGGCATTGTATGATAATATCCCCGGCACGATGATAATGGCTCGAGAGCGCTAGCCGGAGTGCCATTATCAAGCGCCGGGGATATTATCATCCAATGCCACAGCGCGCCCAGTTATTGAACTGTTTAATATACATGTTCCAGCGAAGGAAATATATGAAAGCACTCAATGTCAACATCTTACATAACAGTATAGAATTAAGGTTACACGTCTTCATTCGTCAATTGATACGAATGAACCTTCGAAATACGAGAAATAGCACGATGCAATTCTCATTTCCAGGCAAAATAGAACTAAAAGAAAACGGTCAATTAAATATTATGTCATTTAAGTAAAATAAAGAGGTAAGGATGTCCGTGTTCCTTAATTTATTTGGCCTAGCCTTCGACGTGTATGTACAATAGGAGCCGTACGTTTAACGTAAATTCCGCGTAAATAACGTCACGTCGCGCGTGCGCACGATCGCAGGGCGATTATTGATCACGTGATCGATAATATCCCCGGGGATATTATCAGTTTTCAACATTTTTATGATAATATCACCGGTGGGGCGATAATACAGATTCTGTCAACGTAAAAATGTTACTATATATAGTAACAGGTGTATTAAACTCAGTATTATAAATGTATAGAGCGATGTTGATTACATCAGCTGCTATGACGTTTTATGGATACAATTTCTAATTCCGGTGAACAGATTGACGTAGACCTTTGATATCAAAAATGAATATTTGTCAAATTGTTTTTCTATTTATAAACTAATTACATTCTGTTTGGCGAAAATGTATTTTCAAAAGTACGTTCAAAGAAGAAATCAACAAAAAGAAATTGAAAGATATCGTTCAATTTCTAATTTATGCGAAACCGTGAAAGTCTATAATGTCATTATAAATGGTTAATAAAATAGTGTTTGTTGACATTTCTATCCGAAATTAGACTCATCCGCAATCATCCAATATTTTATGCAGTCGAGATCAAAGAAGTTCCACGCAGTTGAACCATAAATTTTATAAAGCGTGTAATTAATCTGTCAAATACGTATGTAATAAAACATACCGAAAAAAAAACCCTGAATTATTTGAGTAATGCAGTAAACATCAACCTAGGACATAGTTTTACGTACCTGATACTCGTATAAAAGAAAAATAAATATGCATTGGTGGTACTTGCGCAACCGTTTCAGGGCGGACATACCGCTTGGTACGTGACGTAAATTTTGGCTAACACCGCAAGTAAAAATTTGTAAACACAAAATTTAAAAAACCTTACTGTTAGTATTTTATTCTTAGACCGATTTGCCCTACTATACTAAGCGGCTTTAAAAACGCGACACTGGGGTATGTTGTTCTATAGCAGACAATTCAAGTTTATGCCGGTATTGGAATAGTACAAATTAAAGGTAAATGTATTGGCGTCATTTTGGTACTAAGATGAAAATGAGATGAGTATTAACAATTATACAGCACAATCAATACGTCGATCCAGAAAAGAAAAGTCGCATTCTGACCAAAATTGCTTACATGGTTACCTCCCATTGACCATAAAAACATTATGCAGGTCTAGAAAAGAACTGTGTATGTTTCCTACAACAATGTTTCCGTGTCATATAGACACATTATAAATAACAGTTGGATGTGTCAGTTATTATTATATAATTAAGAATTTGTTTATAGAAGTCAGACTAGCCTTACGTAAACATTCGATCTGTTACTCGTGCGATAATCAAGCTAATACTCGTTGGATTTTATTGAATTTGGTATCAAAATGACGGCATTGAATTAGCCTTTACGAATATTTAAATATATCTTATACGGGAATTTGTTTTCCTAAAATATACCAACATACCAAAGTATCGCGTTTTTAAATCCGTTAACCATATAATTGAATATTTCCTTATTGGCAAATGTTTTGAGCATGTACAGTAGGCGTTGTTTATGATTGAATACCTTACTTTACTTACGGATCGGTAGCAATGTCAATGCCTACAATAGTTACCTGTCAATTTACTGTCATTTGTATATCATATAAGTGAGGAACATATCATTTCATTTAAGTACAATCTTGCACATATTCACTCTTAGTGATATACTCTTAAATCGTCACTGATAATAAGTAGTCACTCGGCCTTTCAGTGTGTATATTATGCATGTTTGTTTATTGATAGGTCTACAGTTATCTCCGGCGAACTATACATGCATGCATGTTTTTATTGTTGTTGTTTATTATGTTGTTTATTTATTATTATGTTGTTAATCTGTTTCTCTTTTTCAGTGGACCATATTGAAAATTGATATTAATGTCAAATATGTAATCCACAATAAATAAAGTCGTTATTTTTATTATTATTATTAAGTACTGTGTAATTATATAGTAGTACTGTAAAATCGTAAGTATTCCTGGGGGATTTAATTTCGTGGATTTCGTGTTAGGTGTCAAACACGAAATTAAAACCCCAATAAATAATTACCAGTACCAATACAGTAGATAATTATATAATATATAGTTTACAGCGACTGTTATACTACTTGCTTTCAACTTACAATAAATATATACTATGGTGGCTGATTTATGCCACGTCGTATTTTCGCTTTTTCGCCACAACAATTTGAACAAAGCGAAAATGCGAAAATGTAACAATGCGAAAATGTCGACTTTGTCGTATCTTTGCATTGTTACATTTTCGCATTGTTGTGGCGAAAAAACCGAAAATACGATATGACCTAAATCAGCCACCGTAATTTATAGAGTGTGAGTAGATCTAGATCTAATTATAAACAGTAGCGCACAGACAATTTGAAGTCACACAAAAACGGCGGCAGCGCTTAGCCAGCCACACAAGAGCAGGAACAATAAAATATAAAATCCTGAATCAAAATTCATTGAACGAAATTATAAACACGACGCAGACCTATTTGATAAATTATGTTTCTTACATGTACATGTCAGTGGGTATCGTAAAACGCTTTCTATCCACTTCTGTGTCATCAACCTTGCGTCACTTCATGTATGACGTTCGTTATGACGTCACGAACGTCATACAACACGACAGAGCAACATAGTTTCCCGCAATTAAACAGATCTACGTATTATGTTGTTTAGCACAAGAGAACAGCACGCAGTATAAAAATAATTATGTTTTGTAATAATTTAGAAACTACCGATTGGTGACGTCACGATATTTTGAGCCGTTTGGTGTTATTAATTTTGAACTATTT
The DNA here is from genome assembly GCA_947247005.1 of Spisula solida. Classification (NCBI taxonomy): domain Eukaryota; kingdom Metazoa; phylum Mollusca; class Bivalvia; order Venerida; family Mactridae; genus Spisula; species Spisula solida. The sequence goes on along the minus strand of OX365952.1, from coordinate 15,604,322 downwards.
CGTATGACAGGGATGCACTATTTTATAACTTACAAAACTGTTGGTTAGTTATTTCTACAATAAGCCATTATATCGTCGCGTGTCTTCGCATAGGACGTATCTCAAGTTTCAGTGTTTTGTTGTTTTATTACCCAAAATTGGGTATACGGTATCTAAAATTAATTTCGCATATAACCAAATGATCATTTAATGATATTAGACTAAATAGGGGGAATACTAATCTAGGAATTAATTTAAACTGGTCTTAAGGTGGAACCACACTATAAAAAAAGTTTCTAACCCATATACAAGTTTGGTATCATAGTAAACTTTGATTTATTCCCAATTCAATGTGGCGTCCTATATCTCCGTGCGCGTTCCCATGACGTTACTATGACGTCGTGAAGTTACCATGGAAAAGGCGTTTTGACGTCGTTCCGCGGAACGCAACGGAGTCAAGAAATAGCCAATACAGGGCTTCATTATTACACGTAAGGTAAGTAGTGGGCACCATTCGACGCATTATGTAATTCCGAATCCGGTCAGGTAACAATATATATAATGTATCTAATAGCGTGTTAACAAAGTGAACAAAACGTCGAGTCTGGCATTTTTGAGACTTCTTGCATTATTGAGCCAATTACATCATTTTGACTATGAATAACCGTCAAATAGTCGTTGGTTGTTTGTGTTACAAATGTAAGACGACTTTTAAACAATTATGGATTTACATATGTTTTCGAAAATGCTGGAACACTAAATGTGAAGTTATTTTTATGGGAGTTTAAAAGTAGACTGATCAGGAATGGTGTAGACAATTGGAAAGTCCGGTTTTAATATTATATATAAGGAATTCAAACCAGTACATGAATACGAATGCTATTTAGATATGTTACCAAAAAGCCTTAGATTTTACTTGTGTAGACTCAGATTGTCAGGTCTCCCATTAAGAATTCAAACTGGAAGATATGCCCGTAATCGTATTGTTAGGGAAGAAAGGTACTGTTTATGTTGCAATATCAACTAGATATAGAAGATGAATTCCATTTTTTTTGTATATGCCCATGTTTTAACGTCATTAGAAGAAAATATATTAGCATTTATTTTTATCAGCGCCCATCCGTATACAAATTTATTGAATTGTTAAATTCTAGTAACAAAAATGTTTTGCTTAAATTATCTTTATATATCAAGGAATCTTTATGCTTAAGAAAAACTTTATTGAATGTATAATTATATGTTCATCCTCAACTACAACTTCATTTTGTATAGATTAACACACCATATAATTATTTGTTTGAATTATCTTTGTATATAGTTCTTGATCACGTGATTATTTGTACATAATTGTAAATTATGCAAACAAGACGATGTATGTCGTACAAAGCTAAATAAAAGATGTTCTGTTCTGTTCTGTTCTGTTCTGTTCTGTTCTGTTCTGTTCTGTTCTGTTCTGTTGTTATGACATTTAATAAATTATGTATAAACTATGTATTCACAAACGTCGTACAACTGTCAGAATTTCCTAATTGTATCCATTCGAAAACGATGTATAGTTTTGAAACATGTATTAGAATCTATTACATTATAGGTCTCACAAACTGTATAAATACTGACTGGTAGTAATACTCCGTCATGCAAACTTAGGCCAGAGTTTTTTAATTTTTAGTTACTCGGACATTCTTGAGCAAAAAGTCCACAGGAGGAGGGAACAAATAAAAACTCCAACATGTATAGCTACTACTTTGTTGGTGGTGGATTAACGTCACATAAAGTCAATGACGGTCCACAACATTGATAGTTTTAAATAAAACAGCCAATTTATCTTAAAACTAGTACAGTGACAGGTAACTTTATCATTGATAAAGAATTTGAAAAAAATGAAATTATTTACATGTTTCATAAATATTGATTTTTGACTTTTCTGTAGACATTTTTTCAACAATAATTGTGCAGTAACATGTACCTGTGGTACAGTTGTGAATAAACAAGCACTATACCAGTTTATCATAAATAGAATGATAAAAAAATTAAACAAGTGCATAATATTATATTACAATAATAATTGAATAAAAACATTTGACAATTATATGCAATTTCATTTTTTCAATTTTTTTTGAAAATGCCAAAAAATTGGGCAGGAGGGTCCGAGTAACGAAAAATAAAAGAACTCTGGCCTTAGCATAAAATCTTGATACTATTAAACAATACGTTTAAAACCTTGCGACTTGATTTATACGACGTTTGTGAATTCTAAAACAATGGACCAATGATTTATACGACGTTTGTGAATTCTCAAACAATGGACCAATGATTTATACGACGTTTGTGAATTCTCAAACAATGGACCAATGATTTATACGACGTTTGTGAATTCTCAAACAATGGACCAATGATTTATACGACGTTTGTGAATTCTCAAACAATGGACCAATGATTAATACGACGTTTGTGAATTCTCAAACAATGGACCAATGAAATATACGACGTGATATAATATGACGTCATACTTTTATTTGATTGGCTACAAGCATAGGAGTCTTCGCAAACGACGTATGAATCACTGTGAGCGAGTTCAGCTGTCCTACTAGAGTTAATTATAGTGACGTAAGAATCTAAAAATAAAAGAGTTAAACTACAGAGTAAACAAACATGTGATTCGTAAGAAACGTCCGAGGTGTCCCGATTGGAACTAGATCTACAGCAACCCAGCCTCGCAGCGGGGTTGAACTCGAGGGTAGAAACTCGACTCGTTTTGCTGCAACTCCAGTTAATCGAGTTTACCCTCGTCAGTCAGGTGAACTCGCTCTGTGTTTTCTGAATAGCAAATTCACGTTTTTGCGCCAAAATGAAGATACATCCTTTGCCAAAACAAGCGACGATATGTACGATTATGTCACGAATATGACTGTGCTATAATTAAAAAAAATAGATACGGTACATGCACAGTGACAGACAGTTCGAAGCGATACAGAAATGGCGACCATGCCTAGCCACCCATACAAGAGACAGACGCAGAGCGCACCATCTATATCCCCGAAAAGATATTTCAAGTAAGCGTTCATCTACTGACTCTCATACGCGGATGTAGATGAACCTGAAACCTGTATCAAATTTCTATACCATAGGGGAATACAGACCTGTCGAATCCTGTGTTAAGAAAACACATTTAAGAATAAATCACTGCACTAAAAAGTATCCAATTCAGAATAAATCATTGATTATGAGCCTAAGTAGAAAAGGTAAACTATTGCTGTCTTAAACATGATCTCGACTGATAGACCTACGCTTGAATGCCAGAGTATAGCCCTGAATTCTCTAACCGTGAACAGTCACTCGGCAAAATTATTATAAATTATTAAGTATACAAACATGGTTTTACCGTTGTAACCGTTTTTTATCATTTTTTGCATGAAATTTTGTGTACATGGTATATTGACTATCACATGATTGGATTAAAACATTTTTTTCTTCAAAATAATTACAGCGGTTCATTGAACCATGAATCATGAATAACCTTAAAATTACCGAGAAATTGACTCATAGCTGCAAATTATTTTTATGTATGGTGAATTTGAATTTTAGATTTATCGTCACATTCAAAAAACACAAAATAATTCGATTTTTCACTCATCCACATGGTGTTTTTTTACTTTTTAAGATATATTTCGATTGTCATGGTGAGGGGAGTTAACCATGTCCGAAATTGCATTTTTTATCCAAAGTCGGTATTTCTTAACCTAAATTAGGCTTTGTTCTTATCCTTGTTTTCTTTATTACTGTCTCCTTGATAAGAACATAGGCTTGAAACCGAACGTCATCAGCACAGCGGAGCCATATGTGCATTAGCAACCTGACAATCGCTCGATGAACACACGGAAAAAATGTGTGATTTTAGATTCTGCTGATGTCATCAGTTGTTTATTCTGTTAGTGACAATTGTAAACAGATGTTAAAAACATCGATTGTATTGTAATTCCACACATCCAATCTACACATGTTGAAATTTTCAGCAAGATCAAACACGTATTGACCGAGCTTTGGGCAAATATAAACGAGTCAATTTCAAAATTCGCAGGTTTTCTTGTCCTGATTGAATAACTTACACATAAATATGATAAATGATAGTACAACATTCATTATATAAAGCTATATATACTGTATTTATAGTACCCCTACAAAACTAAATGATTTGTTATAAGTAAAATGTTTTATTTGTGTTTTACTGCCTAAAACAGGGAACAAATGAATGTCCCAGTACCACAGTGTTATGCTTTTTATTAAAGTATTTCATGCTGTCATATGTTATGAGACAAAACTTGTATATCCTTTCCGCTACCATAGCGTACTAATGCAGACTCGCCGGGATGGCCATTTTGACCTTCCGTAGTTATCGACCTTAATGCCCAAATTCGTGAATTTTGCTGTCATGGGTACACAGGCATCTCAGACTAAAGGATATTACGGGCACAGGGTCGTGCACAGGTTTTTGGGCCCGCTGGACCCCTTTAAAGAGGGCTTTGAACGTAGATTTTACAAAACTGAAATTACTCGTCCTACCCACCATTGCGGTACGATTCCCTGTGGTATTGCATTAACATTTAGCGCCAACAAGTTTTTATTTTTCTATAGAAGGGATATAAGGCTAGACAAAGGGGTCGGGATCAATGCCCTAAAGGGGCCAAAAAATAGGCCTGTCAAGCTAAAAAAAAATAAAAAATTTCGCGCACGGGTCACCGTCACATCGTCATTTCCGGTGACCTTTAGTCGAAATTTTGACAATTTTTCCTACTATCGGTTTGGGGCAGGTGTGTAGCATCCGTATGTATCGAGTTTTTATCAGTGCTGCGAGTCAATAGTGTCTCAGGGACGAGGTATAGGGACCATATGAATTTCTCATAGCCCCCCAAAAAAATCGTGGTAGCGGAAAGGATATGCATTTTGACGGTGAATATTCAATAATACACAGAAAATATATTGTAAACAAAAATATACATTGAATATTGTAAAAAATATATGTTTTATGCTTGTCCCATAGCTTTGTGTCTTTGGTGTAACGAAATCGATTAGGAACCTAATTTTATACCATGATCCCCTAAAATACCAAAATAACTTCTTTATTTCGAAAGAGTTCCTCATCCTTCACACAACAGCGATGAATAGTTTTTAATTTAATTTATAATTGGAAATTTATAGACAATTCAATGGTTGTATCCCTGGTCGTACTTTTTTCTTTGTCCGTGGTGTAACGCTGTTTATTGTACATCCGAAAGCACATTTTTCAAAATAGTTCCCCTTTTGGTTTAAGATATATGTATACAGTAGTTTTGTAATGTCAGTATCGAAGTGCTATAAACGATGTGTTTGTTATGATGATAACATCTCAAAAATGTCCGTGGTGTAACTGTCCATGGTGTAACAATTTAAACTTGTTACACCACGGACAAAATCAGTTAACTAACAATGAAGTTCAGAAATATATTGACATTATTAATTGCTTACGATTGCATTTCATTGACACATATTTTTAAAGCAGACATGTGTTGCAAAAAGCATAATAGTGTACTTATATTTCATAATAAAACTAATAAATGTAATATAGCTGTTACACCATGGACAATTTCTTTAAGAAAATCGACCTGACTGTTAACAAATGACATCCTTTTTGTTTTTGCATAGAGATATTAGGTAGCACTGAATACACCACACAAGTCTGCAATACCTTTGATCTTAAGTTGATTCCTAAATTTGATCAATTAGGTATATTAATGTGTTTGTCCATGGTGTAACATATCTGGCTGTGGTGTAACATATCTGTCCATGGTGTAACATATCTGTCCATGGTGTAACAATGTCCGTGGTGAACAATGTAAATCAGGTTTTATGATGTAATTGAAATGAAAACAGTCTTTACAATAGATGTATCTTAAAGATAGCCTGCAGGAAATGCTACATATATGAAAGAAAAAAATAAACACAACTGTTTTGTCTGTCATATATACAATACAAAGTAATAGAAAATGTTCAGATTTGATATTGGTGAATTGTATTGCTATACAATTTCATGTGACTCATTCAATTTACAAGTTCAGCAAAATTTATTCAGATATGAGTATTTTCGTTACTATGTACTTGAAAATCAGCTGAATTCAGCTTGTTTAAAGAATTTATTGTTAAATTTCCTGATCGTTACACCAAAGACAATTTACTTAAGTGACTTTAAGTTTAAAGTTGAAAAACATATATACACCTAACGGCAATTCTAACGCTACCCTTAGGTTTTTCATGATATCTCCTAAACCGTTCGAGGTAACTACATCAAATATTCGCCCAACTGAGTTTGATGCATATGCATGTTTCCACACTAGTCAAAAAAATTGATGCTTGTGAAAAATGGCGGTTAAGGCGTAATTTACGTCACCCGAATTTCAAAAGTCACAAAATTAAACAGCGTTTTTTAAAAGGTAAATTGAGTTTTTTCAATTTTTTATTGCATTACTGTTTTAAATGATATATAACGCGTGTACAGAATAAAAATATCCATGAACGCCTTCTACGTTACAACTAGGTAGTAGTTGGTAAGCTAAGGCCGCCTCAAAATAAACGCCTTTTCTGAATAAAAAACCCAATACGTTCGATATAAACGTTATACCTGATGGAGAGCTTCATTTTTTTGAACTTGAAAGGTAAAATAAACATCATTTCTAAACTTCCAATCTGTAAAAATATGCAATATAATTGAATTAAATCAGTTTGATATCGTTTGTAGTCACCATTAGTTCTAGTTTAGCTCGACTCCCGTAACTCACAGGAATCGTATTATCTCAACATAGTCGTTGGGATAACGTGATCACTGGATTTCGCAGCAAAAACAAACATCATTTTAGTTACTAGTCGGTTGGTGTAAAGTATAAATAATTATCTAAGACATGATGGATTCAAAGCATGATACCCGATAATATCAACCATTTTAGAAAGCAAGGACATCTTCAGCGCAAACAAACAACGAGGTGACCGCCATTTTTGTGACTTTCATTATTAGGGTGTATTCAGTTGAAGACATGTCTTACAATAGTCTATTGACCGATTAAGATGAAACTTTGTCAGAACAAGGGTCTTATATTGTTGTTTATCTGTGCAAAATGTCATGACAATACATATAGCAATTTTAAAGAAAACTGACATAGATTAAAGGTAGCGTTAGAAGTGCCGTTAAGTGTATTGTCTTAATTAAGGGTGCAAACTATACATAAATGTCCAAGAAGAGTTTGGACAATAACATTGTACAATTTAAACCATTTTATTTGACAAAAATATTTAAGAAATTGGGGAGGCTAAAAACCTGCGAATTTTGAAATTGACTCAAACACGTGTGTACTTATAAGTTTTGCCGAGTGTATTATTCTATACTGACGTTAAACATTGTTCTTTTGATATATGTATAGGATAGAACATGAGTAGGTCTTGTTTATTTAATGTATTCACAATCTATAAGATATTAGAAGGTTCATTTAACATCTACAACTAAAGTGTCAATGGAGTCAATAACGTCAATGGTGTCATGATAAATATGTTGATTGATTACGATCTAAATTTGTCGTAAAAGGGGTGGAAGTAAACTATACATGTATTTACAAAAAAAATCACTAATACGTGGGTAGATCCAAAAGTAATGTCACTGGTGCTGTAAAATTGTGCATAATGTAAATAAAACAATGCAATTTTACACGCAGCTACATTAATCTATTTCCAATAAAATGGCCAAATTTTACGACAATGCAATTATTTGTTATTGATATAAACATGTACAAAGGAAGCCTACTAACGGACATCGCCGCAAGTTTATGACGTTAACAAGACGTCGTATACAAAATATGACGCTATTTACATCATTCCTTTTCAAAATATCGTCATTGATGTCATATAATCTTGATTCTAAAATATAATCTTGATTCTAAATTTGTTGTACACATAACTTCCAGTTTTGTACCAACATACCTTCTAATTATATATTTACTTGTCTGCAGAATATTTCCTCACGTCAGCACAAATAAACGGACTAGAACATCGATATAAATTATGCTCATATATACATGTAGTTGTTTTTTTGATATGCTGTGTATATGCTTACACTGTATGTAATGTAAATGTATGTATATATTTTGTCTTGACCATCTTTTTTTATTATGTAAATGGTCAAAGGCATTTCAAATGCCGATTATACCAATTAAACTGTAAACTGATGTTCTATATACAGCGCTCATGTCTGTTCACCCATTTTTAAAGCACATTTACATACCAGAGTCTTTATGTGGTGAGGAAAACACATTGTTATAGGCCTGTCTTGATTCAGAGTCATTGAAATACACACATGTCTCATCAACTGTAATTACACTGTATACGCTGGAAAAATAACGTTTTTTTTTCGTGTGCTGCGACATGACGTCAGTGGTATATTTTGAATGTCTATATAATGCTATTTTAAAATTCAAACAATATGACACAAATGATATTTATCAGAATTGAATTGAATTACATTTTGATATAAATCTTTTTGACGCATGACAACAAATAAACTCACTAGGGGAACAGTGACATTACTTTTGGATCTACCCACGTACATGTATCAGGTTACGAACTGTACCTTGTTCATTGTTGTAAAGAAATGTTTTTAATGCTAATGTTTTAACAATGGTAAAAGGTATCATCTTATCTTGTAAGCTATATAGGACTACTGTCAGATCATTTCAAAATACCAACTTTGTGACAGGCGGAGTGTGGCATCATACGTACGGAACGGGTGGATATAATAGGACTGAAGTTAATCTGACCAAACTCCAAAGTAGCGAATGAATCTTTCAGCGGAACATTTTACATATATTTCGGGTAGCATTAAGGCCATTCCAAATCGTTTCTTCGTTTAACGTCAGCGGACTGATAGGTTTAGGCGTATTGAGAAAGAAAAAACAACAATCTTTGACTTATAAATGTTTATTATTTTAGCATGCTCTTATTCAACAAGATGTGTAAAGATTGTGAGTAATATTAAATATTGACACTCAAGCTGTATTGGTAGGCCATATATTGATGAGGATAGAAGTCGGAATGATTTGTTATTTTTCGAAGGCTTCGTTTTTTCTCTCAATATAGCTAGATAGGTTTTCGAACTTAGGGTGGACGCTAAACGGAAAAACAATTTGATATTTCCTAAATTGCCAAACCTTGTCTAGATAGTTTGTTGGTGAGTAATGCGATACTTTCTCAAAATCAAATTGCTAGCTAGTATAAATGTTTCAGTATGAAAAGACACTCATGTACAATATCCTCGAAATAAATTGCGCACAAAATTTAATGCGCGCTTATTACAGACACTTACTGTAACAGTAGAATACAATATACATGTACAATGCACTTACTTCGTGGTAGATCAAATATCCCGATTTATGCACACACTTGTTATAAACGTGTCTTTATTCTTCGTACAATAAAGATAAATAATGAATACAGAAGTACGAGTAATTTGAAACCGTACTGTATTCCACTCGCATTGACATGCGTTATGTACAATACAGGTGCATTTCAATGTTTTATACTGCCTATGAACACACAATGTCTCTTCTACAAATATTTTATTGTGCAAGTATCCAATTACTCGTAAAACATTACAGTGAATAACCCACTTAGATAAACACAAGAAAAATAATCAAAGCTCTGAGAATACTATTGGGAGGCGATCTGGTTGCTGCTACTAAAGCTTAAACCGACTTTACACGTTTAATGTTCGTTTTCTTACTGCCGATCTTGTCTTTAATGTCAAAATAGGCATATGTGACTATAAGGCATGTTGGGTATCTAAATAATTGTTAAAAGGTGCATATTAATTTATATGTTATACGTGTATTGAATGCGTATATCAAAAGTGGCTTTAAAATAATACTACGCGCCTATTTATCAGATTCTACAGTACCGTCTTGTAATCACTTCCCTAACAGCGGGATACAGTCTATAGAAAACGGCTAGCTAGTACAGCGACACCATATGATTGCATAACAGTACTTTGCAGACCGTATACGATTAATTGATAAAACCATCACTTGACCGTAGTCTGAAGTTTCTAAAAATAGCTTTATAGCCGGGACATTTGATGAACACGTCATTTTCGTACTATGAAACAAGTTCGGTATCAGCCGGTGTAGTGATTTTTTTGGCCAAAATATCGATTTAACGAACAGTTTCACAATAATTTTTGATCTTAGAATAAACAAATGTTGCTGATTGGCTTAAATCAGTTAAAACATTTGAAGAAACATATGTAGCAGTATTGGGAATGTTGACAGTTTCTGGAACTACTTGAATGCGGATTCACATAGCAGCCTAAAGGCGGTTAATTTTGTATTAAGAAATGGGCAATGGTAGTAATGAGAGGCTTAATCGCCTCCCAAAAATCACCTCAATTATAAAATCAGTGCTTTAATAAGATCACCTCATCGAAATAATCAGCTAATCAAAAGACTATATTATTAATCCGACCACCACAACAATAACACGGATATGTACAATGATAATACCACTTAACAATGACAGTATACCCAGAGTCGGAACGGGTATCAAAGACGGTACATGGTGATTCCCAAATGGAACTCCGCAACGGTCCACAAGGGAACTGCATGTGTCCACTCACTAACTCCCCCGAGACGGAACTAACTTGCTTGGTACTTTTAACAACCAGCTTGCGACAGGAATCACATGACCCATCACATGACCCGTTAATGAAGTTGGCTTATGACTGGCCAAAAGGTCCAGGACTATCGCATGATCAATGAGCATGCTTATTCATTCACTAGTAGACCTGGCAGACATTAATTGCATTTTTAATTACCTTCAATTTAATTTACTAAACATAGCATCAACCCCAGTCTGACCGGCGCTGACCATACTTGGATCACCGTTACATGCAACAGAACAGAACAGAACAGAACAAAACAGAACAGAACTGAACAGAACAAAACAGAACATATACTTTATTTAACTTGGGCAACATGTACATCGTTATAACATATTTACAAACAGATATATACAAAAACATACATGAATTTACTAGTACTCAATTTGAGAACAGTGTTTTATCATTACACTTTAATAATTCAATTAGTTTAAACATACTTGGTCTTTTGTAAAAATATTTATTAATATAAATTCGTCGAAGATCATGAAAACATGGACATTTGCAAGGAAAGTGTAGTTCATCGTCTATATATCATTAGTACCACAATAAATACAAATACGTTCATTCCTTGGTATCCTATTTGCTCCATATATCTACCTGTTTGAACTCTTAGAAATGTAATGAAACTCTAAAACCGGCAACTTCTCAAATCAGCTGGTATTGCATCCAGATACTTTTCATAACAAAATTCTTTTTTAACATAATCATATAATAATAACATTGAATTAGCAGATATTTTTACACCTTCTTGCCAAAACAATCGAAATACCTTTGTTTAGACAAAATTAAAAAAGTTATTTTCATTTACACTCAATGGATCTTCAAATACATAATTAAAGCTAAGATCTAAACATTTTTACATCTTTGATTAAAGCCATGGTCACATTGATAACATTAGATACCCAGTTTTTCTTTCCATTGCTATAATCTACATTGAGACACATTATATACATTATTTATAATAATATTGTCTGTATTGATTACTTTAAACCAAGATTTAATTATACGTACAAATAGAGATACATACAATGGGTGCCTCCCTAATTATCCATATACAGTGTACTGCTGCTTTTGATGTGTTCATTTTTACATTAAGAATTTCCTTTACACTTTTAAGGTGCATTCTCTCAATTACTTTTGACTTACCAAAAAACCCAAATTTCTGACGAATATTAACTCAGTATAGATCCGACAAAAGATTCGAATAACTGACAAAGAATTCTGGTTTTATCATTAATTTTCTACAATTAATGAAACAGGACGGTGCAACACATTTTGGTAATAGGTATTATATTCATATACTGCCTCTAAAACTGCGCAACACATTTTGTTAGTGGTTATTGCAGTAATATTATGCTACTAAAACTGTGCAACACATTTTGTTAGTGGTTATTAGATTAATATTATTCCACTAAAACTGTGCAACATATTTTATATTGTATGGACCGATCATAATATAACACCATCACTACACACATTTATGGTTTTTTATTGATATGCCTTTATTTATCCTCACCACCGGAAATCCATATGGGCGAGGCCCCCAGAAGAGGTTAGTCACTTTAGTTTTAGGGGGATAGTGCATGATACAGAAGATGTCCCAGTTCCAGAAGCATCCCTGGTTCTTTTACGTGCCTGATGTAAAGCATCATACACGGGACCTCGCTTAACCTCTCGTCAGAAAGACTTTAAGTAATTTTAGTTTTGTTAGATGGGAAACACTGAAAAACATTTTTGTTTTTTGATCCGGCCGGAGTAGGGATCGAACCCGCAACCTTCGGTTGAGCAGTCCGTAGCCCTAACCAATAGACCACTTGTCGACCTAAAATGATGTATCCTACGTCATACGAATAAAGCATAACAGAAACACCATCATGTGCACAAGGGTATCAAGTTTAGTTTAAACAGTACTGTAACGTTAGTGTAGTTTAAGTTGTAATATGAGTTGATATACCAAACACTCCTCTACTAGTATTTAACCGAACCTTTGGTGCAATATCCACCAGCATATCATACAAAATGATCGTTGTTCCTTCTCATTTGTAATTAGCCAATTATCTAATATCGTCTTATTTTTGGGAGGCGACAGCCTCTCATTTCTACCATTGCCCATGTCTTAATACAACCTGAACCGCCTTTAGGCTGCTATGTGAATCCGCATTTCAAGTAGTTCCAGAAACTGTCAACATTCCCAATACTGCTACATACGTTTCTCCAAATTTTTAAACTGATTTAATTCAATCAGCAACATTTGTTTATTCTAAGATCAACAAATATTGTGAAACTGTTCGTTAAATCGATATTTTTGCAGGTAATCACTCCGCCGGGTCGACATCGGACTTGTTTCATAATATGAAAATTACGTGTTCATCAAATGTCCCGGCTGTATAGCTATTTTTAGAAACTTCAGACCAGAGTCACGTGATGGTTTTATCAATGAATCGTAAATTGTCTGCGGAGTATTGTTATGCAATCATATGTTGTGGCTTTATTAGCCGCTTTGTATAGACTGTCTCATGCTGTGAGGGAAGTGATTACAAGACGATACTGTAGAATCTGATAAATAGGCGTAGTATTATTTTAAAGCCACTTTCGATAGACGCATTCAATACATGTATTCCATATAAATTAATATGCCCCTTTTTACAATTATTTAGATACCCAACATGCCTATGTAGTCACATATGCCTATTTTGACAAGTTCGGCAGTAAGAAAACAAACATTAAACATGTAAAGGTGCTGCCTCACAGATCGGGATAAAATTTTTGTATGACGTAATTTTCCTACCCAACCAAGTATTTATATAATAGAAAGCCACTGGTGGTTGATTTATGAAAGATTAATGGCATATAAAATGATTTAAGCAATTTGAATCACTCTTGATATTTAGCACTCAGTATTTTTCTGTTTGAAAATATCGCAGTGTTTCCTTCCAAAATGTTTTGTGAATTATGTTATTCAGACATGATCAAACTGTAACTTCAACAAACTAAAGCCGAAACATCTGTGAGGTGTTCGGTTCGTTTCGCAATTCGTTTTCATCGAATGGAAACAAATTTCAGGCAATTTAAGTGATAGTAGTGCTAATTCTATAGGGCATCAATTCCCTATAGAATTTTGGGTGCAAAAATGCCGAATTACTACAAAATGCCGATGTTTCCCAAGTTATTTTTTATGTCAATGTGGTTGTTAATGGCATACACAGGAAACTATACCAAAATTACATGAATATTTGACAATTTTATTTTATTTTTGCAATACACCAATACGTTAGGCAGTCCCTTTAAGCTTTAGTAGCAGCAACCAGATCGCCTCCCATCAGAACTCTCGGTGCTTTGATTTTACTGTTGTTCTGTGTACATATACATGTATAGTATTTCTCATGTCTGTGCTAATTACACACCACCCCAGTAAAAATAACAATAGAACAAGACTTGTAATTAACACCTTTTATCATGACCCCATAATTTAACTTACAGTACATAACAACAACAACAACAACAGTAACTTACAGTACACAACGTGACACTAATAATTTTTTAATGTATGCGTCCAGTTTTCTGAAAGTAATTATAGATGAATATTTTGTCAGCGGACCCAAAATACCGCCAGGAATCCGGAATTCTGGGAGTCCGGTATTCCGGAAGCTTTTTGAGTTGTCTTAATAAGAAGTAAATATGGGACCTAAGAAACCGACCGTCCGATTTAATGGGGATTCCGCTTTTCAGGGAGTTCGGTTTTGAGGGAGTTTTCTGTATAATAAACATAAACATGTCTCGGTTCATAAAATATTACAAAGAAAAAACTATAATATTCGTGTACGGTTTTCAATTATAGCAATTTTAAAACATGTATGTATGTTTTAAATATTTATGTTTACTCGGAAAATGTTTGGCTTCATCGCTCATGTAATTACTTCATTTTTGAAACAAAGGCTTCATAAAGTATTAATACACATCAAATAGAATAAATTACTTTAGTCAAGAATAGCATTTTTACTGGGGGACCCCCCAAGTACTGCAAGTATATCTGAATTGTGAATGCCTTAAAATTTATTGTACACATAGCTATAGAGAGTCATTGATATAAAAGTAAGAGGGGTGTTCTAAAAGAAATATAACTCCATCGATATATTTGTAGTTTTGGGTTTTTTGTAATTCAGGCTTGGCATGTGTCCTCATTAGACTATTGTCTTCTCTTGAGTAAATTTGGTTGCAATGCATTCATCAGTTTGGTCATAATGTAGGTTTAATAAACACTTACTAATTAGTACTAAGCTAAATCAAAGCACTGACAGTAGTGATGGGAGGCGATCTGGTTGCTGCTATTAAGAAATGGGCAATGGTAGTAATGAGAGGCTTAAACGCCTCCCAAAAAACGTTTTAAAAACGTATTGCCAAACTGACTGAAATTATGCCTTTATCAAAGACAGGTCTAAACTTACTTTAAATGATACATTTATACATGATAAACTTTTTGAGATTAAAGAACATCGTAATGTGTATTTTAGCATTGTATAACTTTTATTACATGTTTCAAAGTAGGTCAAGAGCATCTGAAATACAACAACAATAGTGGACAACCGAAAACAACAACATTGATGAAAAGTAGGTTATTCGTCTGAAAGCTGCAATATTGATCGTTGTACTGACAGCTGTCGTACATGCTCGGGTTTCAAGTTCACTTCATTTGTAAGAAAATTCTTGAAGTTAACAACATTTGTACCCAATGGATACCATGCTCATTAAGTGGTGACCAAAACTTCATCTTATTTCAAATGCCAAGAACATATTAAAGTTATACCATCAGTACTTTCAAAAGAAGTTTTTACTTGGTATGACAAATGATGAAACACTCGCTCGATCACTATCATTAACCAATAATGAAGCAGAAATATCATATTTTGTGCTACCAGAAATTTTAAGAAACCCGTAATTGTAAAGGGTTCAACAGATATTACTTCAGAAATATTTCGTAAAGTGTCGACTTGTTAATGGAATAGACCATATGTACATTTAACATGAAACTGCCTCTTCGCACAACGCTTCTACTGTAAAGGAGTTGTTGAACGAAAAGAGCATAATAATGCTTTATCAGCAAGTTTATTCTTTAGACCTAGTCTTATGTGACTAGTTTTAAGATACTTGATTTAATTCGCATTCAATAGGTTATAGGTACGTTTCAAGGAAACAAATGTGGTCAGCCAGGTTACAGTACATGGTGTTCGATAAATTTCAACACTCTGTCGGATGACAAAGGGTGGGTAGTCTGGTTCCCGTTCCCCAATCTTACATTTCATTAGTCTGGTTCCCGTTCCCCAATCTTACATTTCATTAGTCTGGTTCCCGTTCCCCAATCTTACATTTCATTAGATTAGGTCCAGCATCATCCAATTAAAATGGATTCTACTACTGGTAAAACAAGATGGCGGGTGTACATTAGTTTATTTAGGCATTTTTAAATAATCTCCCCAAAACGTATGTTATTTTGGTGTCGTTTCGATAAGACTTCGTATATCACTTGAAAAATGTACAACCTATCCAACTACACAGGTTTCATCAAAACGACACCACAAATATGTACTAAATAACGTTAATTAAATTATGTAAATATTTTGTAGCAGCATATATATAGTGCATATAAATATCGATTTTTCAATTAACCGCTTAGCTCAATCGGTAGAGAGCGTTTGGCTAGTAGTCACAATGGTACAGGTTCGAATCCCGCATCGACCGCTTTCTTTTTTCCAAAAATTATTTCCCATGAATTTATACTTGTGTTTTAAGAAATATGACACTGCAATAAAATGTTTTTGAAAACGGGAATATAGCAAAACAAAATTTAAATTCTTTATAATTATTTAACAACTGCAAATTGGTGATGTATATGGTTTGTAGGAGTTTATTAACTGAATCAGTATTAGTATTGCAGCTCCATTTACCACACTTTATAATTGTAAACACATTGTAAAGAATTAAAATTTGATCGTAAGTTTACGATTTCGTAAGTCCTTTGATAAAACAGTACCCTGAAGGCCATAAAAAATTAAAATGCTATAGACTCTATATGGGTAAAACACAGACCATACAGGGCTCGAACCAACAGTATCGTGTTTACAAGGCAGACGCTCAAACTATTGAGCTAAACGGGCACACAATATTATTTGTCATTTATATGTAGTATGTGCATTGCTATAAAGGTTTTTTCATTATTTTTATCAACGAATTTTAGTGAATAACAGTGGTGTCGTGCCAATAATAACTATCTCCCACGAAGATCACATGTTATTTCATCTAAATACAAAGTTTTGTTGAAACGACACCAACACACCATTATGTATTTGTAAAAATAATATTTTACTATATACAACACTGTACTTCCGCCATTTTGAATTTTACCATGGGGCCGCCATTTTATATAGATGACACCAGACCTTTACTGCGTAGATTGTAAAGATCGGGAACCAGAGTAAAAGGGTGGGTGGAACGTTGGGCCGCAGACAAGGAAAATGGCCTTTTTTGGTGGTGGAACTAAACAGTCCGAAGAGGATTAGGTTAGGTAGTTAAATTTCAATGCGTGTTTTACTTATACATTTTACAACAACATATTATCACACACTTACATCAAAATAGAAGAAAGTCGAGATACTACGCAGAGCAATATTTCATGGCTTCCCTATATTCATATAAAAAAATAAAAACAAGAAAAATAATAACGCATGTACTCACCAGTCCTTTTCGTTTGTGGCAAGTCCGTTACATATAGAAACTACGCATATCTTGATGACGAAATGCAAAAACTAGTATTGACGTAGTCGCACACGTTACACGTTCAGTTTTGCAACTTCTCTAGTTAATACTGGATAAAGTGAATATCACATTAAGATTCACAGCTTTTATCACAGTTAACACACTATGAAAATGTAGTAGATCTATATACAGTTTAATATAAGTTTTTGAACTGCATACATAATACTACGTCATAAATATGTCTATTCATCATCAGCCTATATATCTACCTATGTATTAATGAGTTCGATATAATCATGAATCGATGCATGGTAGGTGTGTAGAATATATGGTGGCCTAGGATTGCCATACGATATTGATCTCGCTACGTCACGTCACCCAGTAATAACTAGAGAGGTTGAAAAACTGAACGTGAAACGTGTATGACTACATGAATACTATTGTTGAGCATTTCGTCATCAATATATGTGTAGTTTATATACGTAACGGACGTGTGACAGACGAATTTAAAGTGTGTATTCTACGGTCTACCAACAAGGTATACGTATGCACTGGCAACTCCAGAGTTAATCTTCCTATGGACCCATTGTGTTTCTATAAATAGGCCTACTCATAGCGATCTATGAAGAAATCATGTTGTTTCAACTGTCACGTGATTTGTTTCGCCAGCAACTTTAAATTGCACTCTGTACAAGTTCTGTTCTGTTCTGTTCTGTTCTGTCACGTGATTTGTTTCGTCAGCAACTTTAAATTGCAATATGTACAAGTTCTGCCCTGCCCTGCCCTGCCCTGCCCTGCCCTGCCCTGCCCTGCCCTGCCCTGCCCTGCCCTGCCCTGCCCTGCCCTGCCCTGCCCTGCCCTGCCCTGCCCTGCCCTGCCCTGCCCTGCCCTGCCCTGCCCTGCCCTGCCCTGCCCTGCCCTGCCCTGCCCTGCCCTGCCCTGCCCTGCCCTGCCCTGCCCTGCCCTGCCCTGCCCTGCCCTGCCCTGCCCTGCCCTGCCCTGCCCTGCCCTGCCCTGCCCTGCCCTGCCCTGTTCTGTTCTGTTCTGTTAGTGTACATGACATTCACAATATACCGAGATGAGATTCAAAATGGCGGATTTCTGGCACGGCCATAGGGAAGATATACTTTTAAAACACATATCAGCCCTTCCGTTCAGTCATTCCTTCTCTTAGAAGCCGGAGAATGTATATACTGTAACGTGATAGCACCTGATAATTTACGAGCGGCAGAAACAGGCCACCATAGTATTATTTTCTAACTAACATGGACAGACACAATAAGTTTTTTATTTTTTTTCCTTCAAAATGAATGTGGTTTGAGTTAAAGGGATTTTATTTCAATTGCGTATGTATACAAAGAAGTGTATGTTAATGTGACGCCCATTAAACTTCGAGGTATAGATAAACCATGTGTTTTGAGCCGTGACTTTTAAATTTATGCAGCAAAGTTAATTCACACATAAAGGGTATGTTTATAGAAGTATTACCGGCATACGATAAATAAGAAATTTCTGTAAATAGTATAATACGTGGCCAAATGGATACGGCGATGTCTTATAAAACTCACTTTTGCAGGTTCGATCCTTGGTATCGTCACTTTTATAAAAAAAAATTAAGTGTCTTTAGTCATAGAAACCGCGTGATATTTTATAATGGTTTTAACTAGTTAAACTACTGGTGAAGATGCTCGTATGATGATGGATATCTAACATGATTCATATTAAATACCATATACAGAAAGTCTGCAAGGAGTTCATATGAAATAGTCTAAAATGTGTATTGAACATTGTACTGACAATCGAACACAAACACTGGCGTTAGATATTGCCATAAACGATCTTCAAGCCTCAGCTTCTTTGACACGAATTTAAGTATTGAGTTCAGTAAAAGATAAATTAACACTGGGTCCGAAGAAAATATGAAATGAAAACAGAGAAACATGAAAAACATTACATCTAGAATGAAAAGTCTGAATAATTATTTAAAAAATAAAATGGCTTTTAAACAATGTCTTCATATTCTTGACGAAAACGAAATTTGTAGTTGAAAAAAGCGCAGTTATCAGGTATTGAACCTGTTTGTCTTAAAGGGACTGCCTCACATATTGGTGTATTGCAAAAATAAAATAAAATTGTCAAATATTCGCGTAATTTTGGTATAGTTGCCTATATATCCCATAAACAACCACACTGACATCTAAAATAACTTGAGAAACTTCGGCATTTTGTAGTTATTTAGTATTTTTACATCAAAAGTTCTATAGGGTATTAATACCCTATAGAATTAACACTACTATTACTTAAATTGCCTGAAATTTGTTCGCATTAGGTGAAAACGAATCGAAAAACGAACCAAATACCACACTGATGTTTACGCTGTAGTTTGTTGATGTTACATTTCAATCACATGTGAATTACATAATTCACAAAGCATGTTGGAAGGAAACTTAACACTATTTTTTCAAGAAAAAATACTCAGTGGGCGATATCGAGAGTGGTTAAAATTGCTTATTTGCACCTAATCTTTCATATAGCAACCGTCAGTTGCTTTCTATTACATCAATACTTGGTTAGGTTGGAAAATCACGATATACAAAATTTTTAGCCAAATCTGTGAGGCAGCACCTTTAACTTGAAAATCAAGCACTCTACCGATTTAGACAGCGATACTGACAAGATCTGGAGTGGTATTCAGTATTGATCTTACTTGACTTAAGGATAAGGACAACAAATCAGATCACACTATATTATAAATTTGGTCTGTAACAGGGGATATGGTTGGCTATCCTTATTCTCCAATTAAATAAGATCAACATTGAATACCACACCAGAACATACAAAAATATATATCAACGCATTTTAAAGGCATCCCAACCAGGTACATGTATATTCAAACACCATGACTAAATAATTTAATCTCCCGTCACGGCTCAAAACTCGTGGTTCATCTATACAGGTGTTGTCCGTTTATTCAGGCCTGTCACTTGTGTACAAACATTGCAGTATAATAATATTTATTTTATTGTTTTAAAGATCTTAATTGGAGAAAAAGGCAGTGAAAAACAATTCCTTACGCACTTAGCCACATACTTATTCGCATACTGTCTATAAAAAACAAGACATTAATAAGAGACCATCCAATGTTTGTGTACACAATGTTATGTAACCAAGTGACTGACCTGAATAATCGATTTATAGTATCATGAACTTGAACTGTTTATTTCGGGTGGGAAAGGGTCCTATACACCGTACAGATATCTAGCATTTCTGGTTTATTTGGCATAAAATTTATGTTTGGACCTATCATTCGCTAGACAGCTGGGTTAATTCTAGCCGTAATACTATGTATATAACATCAACCTGCTGGTCATATCTGTAAACACACAGCGTCAAGGGACAAGTGGTTAGAAGTCGATGACCAACCTCCCGATGTGGTATTCAATACATGTATAGTTCTTATTAAATTGGGGAATAAGGATAGCCAATCATATCGCCTGTTACTGACCAAGAGTTATTATGGTGTGATCTGATTGGTTGTCCTTATCCTTAAGTCAGGTAAGATCGATATTGAATACAACCCTCGGTCTCAGCATACAAAGAGCCCTGTTAAGAGTATGACTGTATAGTTAACTGAGCGTTATATGCCTCTATATACAAATGAGCCCGTAGAAGTGCAATGCGCCCGGCCAGCTTGCGCAGGTTGTAGAGTGCTTCTCCGGCACACAAGTCCCAAGTCCAATCAAGTATTCAGAAGAAGGAAAACATGTTGGTCGGAGGTTATTGCTTAAGGTCAGGAGTTCAGAAAGAAAAAAAGTTCATAAAAGGAAAGAAGGAATGTTAAAACGACAAGAGGTTATATCAAGAGTTCCTAAGCCCCGTCTCCCTGCCCTTGAGGCCATCGGGGAGTCGCAGCCTAGGTGAGGGGCATTATTGCGTCCCCGGTTTCCATTATACTAGTAACTCTACTCGGAAGTCGCATTTGCTTAAGAAATAATGAATATGTACCTGTGTTTTATGGTACACTAAAGCACGGTCACAAGCTCGTCTACGTCTAGCATCCGAACAAGTGACTGTGCTTTATTATAGATAAAACACAGGTACATATTCATTATTCCACTTTTGACAACGCGTAAAGACTTACGAACCGCTGTACACTATATTCTCCCGGAACGCTACGTCTCAACACCTTACTTGACACAAAACTACAACACCGTTTCAGTTAGCGTTGGCGAGAACGCATTTATTCGTGCAACATGGTGGTTATAATGTATATACGAATATGTGACAATATGTTATTAAAACAGAGTAGTTTCTATGAATTTACATAAGTACCCAAGCGATAGAATGGACCAGGAAAAACCAGAGATAAACTTTTATAAGAAAATGATCTGGAAACTGTTTCCACTCTATCGCAGCCGAATGGATTATGATTTAACATAATAGGAGATTTTTTTCAAAACCGAAGGTTTTGAAAAAACATCTCCGAGACGTCTGAGTTTGGCTTTTTTCCTAAATCAGCAGCCTATAAATGTCGTAGAGGCCGTACCAATTCTCTTCCCGGCAATCGTAACTACTCGGGTCTTTCCGTCATCGGCCGAAGTTTCGCCCCACTAATAGCTGAAAAGGTATGGATTTCCGGTTTTTGGGTTGGTTCCCATACGCTTCTATAGAACGCTATAGTATGATGGGACTCAAGACAGTCTTCCGGTCTCATCGAAGATCCGCAGTGACGTACGAGAGAGTTATGATTGGTACGAGGATTCAACCATTATTGTAATCTCAAATTAGTTGAAAACTGACAATTCGTAGCTGAACTTCTATATTTTTTAGGTTTTCTGAACATCTGCAGATTTCAAATTACGCTATACAAAATAAATAAATAATCCCGGGTCCGGAGCGATAGCCAGATAACAGGGGAAGTAACTCAACATTCTACGTGATTGCATTCGTCTGAGACGCCGACCATCGATTACACGATGTAAGTACTTGTTAAGCAAGGAAAATCGTCTTTAATACTCGCAATCAGCATACTTATACAATAAAATCAACATCCGATGACGTATGTTGTTATTAAAGGTTTGGTAAGTACAACTTTCTACAAATTCCTGTCGTACCCGTTCCTATTCGTACCTACGACCGAAATTATTCGTCCAAGTTTCATTAGTTTGTACCAAAACAAAATGTAAAATGACTCTTTGACAATGTTCCGTCTGTATCATGTGTATTGTGCTTTGGATAGCAATGTTTATGAGATAATGGTAGTACTGTGTACAGGATTAAATTACTGATAGGGGAGAAATGTATTTGGCCAGCTTGACCAGTTTTCAATTTTTCAACTGAGCCGCTACAGTGTATACTGTACGCGTCCAATACGTTTGACTAATGCCTGGATAGCTCAGTTGGTAAAGTGTTCGCTCTGTTAGCATCTTGCCTATAGTCTAACCAACATGATGTGTGTATGCCTTCACAATAACATTGTTAAAACCACAATTGTTTTGTGCGTGGTTTTCAGAAGTGGAGGTTGGTGAGTCGGGCTTCGTCATCAGTGCCGATTTAGTTTGGTAGGAATTTCCCGTGCCCCGGCAGAGATTCAAACCAGGGACCTCTGGATCGGTACTAAGTTGAGAGCGCTTATCACTCGACAACTGTTCCACCAAAATGTCTGCCATGAAAAGTGAAATTTGAAGACTGCATCGGCAAAGTTATGATCTACTTATTCCAATTCATATTCACCTTATCGACATTACCGGATAAACATGCGTAATTTCAAAATATATAGGAGCCATGACTAAAACCCCTTTCACAATTGTCGTAGGAATGTTTTCGTTGCACGAGTCTTATGGGTCTACATGGAAATGTACCAATTTGCGCCTGGAAAGGGTGCGACAGCTCAACGATGCATTTTTGGGAACTATCGTGCGTCCGCCACACGACAGACAGACGTATGATGGTCATGCGATGGTCGCAGGTCATAACAATTGACGCGCGAAAGCCTTAAGATGAACAGTTGTAGCACGTCCGTCGTACGATAAAAGCATTGTCAAACTATTACCTGGTTTAAAAAATAAGTTTCAGCAGCTGGGTATAATTAATCAAAACGTCCAACCAAACTCTTTATTTTCAAATAATAATAAATATTTGCAAATAGGAACTTGCTAAATGCTAGTATCAAACTGAAATACATGTATGCATGATCAATTTAATTATAAAAATGCATGTTGTGGTCCGATGGTGTCAAACGCGACAAAATTTCTTAAGTTTGTTTTACGACGGACATAGGATATTCATCAAATTTACATCTAAGACTCGTCGTATGACAATTGTGAAAGGGGTTTAACTTTGATTTTAAAATGTTTGGAAAAATTTATTTGTTACAAGCTTCATTTAAATGAGAGTTAAGAATTTCCCTGAAAAATATGCTAAAAGTGTCTGTCTGTAGGATGCCTGGAGCTAGTATAGGATTTAATTACTGATAAGGAAGAGAACTTTGTAGGAATCCACTTAGCTCACTCAGTAGAGCATTGAACCTTCTTAATATATAGCAAATGGTTCCAGGTTTGAGCCCTGGTCCGGCTACATACTTTTTTAACCTTGTTTCATTATTAACGTTCCCGTAGATGATACCATGTACTATTCTGTATAAACTGTTATATATAGTCGGTTATGTTACTGATGTACGCAAGTGCGTAACATTAAATATAAATATAAGTTTCAAATTTTCACGAATCGTGAGGACCCCCAACCATAACCACCAACTTCAAGGCTTATGAGTCAATTCAAGTCTGGCTACGCCCCTGTCGTAGTATTCGATATTACACATTTCTGATTATTTGGCTTATTATTCTGACTAATAAATTTAAACATACACCGGAATGGTCATGTAGCGTTGTTGCTCATTTTGGCATACTAATTGGTTAAATTGGGTTGTTTAAATTGGGTCATTCAGCTTGGGCTGTTAAGCTTATTGGAGCTAGGTCATTCTTGGTGACACTCGACTAAGGCTTGTTGCTTGTTGAAACTAAGTCATCCGGCCGGGGCTTTCGGTGTTTATTTATTATTGTATCTTTTCGCCGTTTTACATTTGAAACTAGGTCGTTCTGAGTGGGCATTCAGCCTTTTGATTGCTGAAACTGTTTCATTCAGATTTTTGACAGCTGGGATTTGGGCGGATCATTTTTCTTGCTCGGCTGGGTGTTGGGCATTGTGCCTTGTATATTTTTATGATTTCGGTGCTCGACTGGTTAAGTAGAGTGTAGCCATCCCTGTCCGACTTAATGTTATCTTTTTGCTCAGCATCCTAACTGCAAAAAAACACATCCTAAGCAATACCAGTAAATTTTCTGGCTGCAGAAAACTATTCAACTTCAATTCAACTTCAATATTTTATTTGATGTAAACATATAAAATGTTTATTGCCAATGCAATAATAATAATGTGGCATAATTTGATTTGTTATTTCCCTGCATGCATTAATTCTAATCGTGAAAGTACGGCCATCTCAGTTTGTCTACTAAATATTGCAATGCATAAAGCCGGGGTGATCAGAATTACATACATTTGAACAACCTCAGATCTTTCAGCTCTTTGATTCCTGTTTAGCCTTAAGTACATGACTGTAGTTAAAATGCATACATGTTTCTTTATGTAAACTGTACATACATAGATACATACAATCTACATTAATTTATTAATTAAGATGTATACATGATTCTTTATGTAAACTGTACATACATAGATACATACAATCTACATTAATTTAATAATTAAGAAAGAAAAAATCTCCGTTAAAGGCCATGCCTTAGTTCATATTATTCCTTCAACACTACATTACATGGTGTCGTTATAAATGTAAAAGCTTCAACATTACATATCAAAGTATGCCACTAAACTGTAAATAAAACAACCTCAATAATAAAGTCAGCTCAAACGTAAGACCACGTTACTTAGGTTCATGTTTAACTGTTTAATTTGAACAACATTCGTTACTATGGTCAACTTTACAACTAGACTAACTTTCTACCATAAATGGTATACAGCAGTTTACATGCGTTGTCGTAAAATGTATTTGTATATAAAGTTACATATGTAAATTGAATTTTAAAATTTGAGATGCTACACGAATAAATATCTCGCTAGAAGTAACCGCTCCGGTGATTTCATCACCTTTTATACCAACAAAACTTGACCAAACCAGTTTTGGCCACGTACATGTTGAGACAGTATGATACACGTAATGATATGAAGTAAGTTATGTTCCAACCTTCTTAACATACTTAACTTGATAAGATCAAACATTCTAACATAGCACGTGAGATTTGCCTTCTTTGCGTATATTGAGCTTACCATTATTTTATAACCGCGATAAAATATAGCTGATTGATGACGTCATGTTTGACGTCATATAGTATGACAAATGACGTAACGGTGACGGTAACGTTCCTAGGAAAGAAAGTAGTTTGACGTCAACCTGTCTTGTTGTGCTTTAAATGGTAAAGCATTCGCGGTGTTAGAATCGAAATAATAAATAGGAGTTTTGCTTTGTTGTGTTATAAAATATAGGCACTCGTTTGAATGCGTACATTAAATCACTCGTGCTACGCACTCGTGATTTAATTACTACGCATCCAAACACGTGCCTATATTTTATTACGCAACAAAACATAGCTACGTATTCATTATTTCTTAAATGGAACATTACTATTTACCATTGCTCAAGTAGTGCAGTAGACCTGCTTTCTATGAAGTTGTCATAAATATCTTAAAATGCACTTTGTTCCTTATTTAAAACACATAGCAACTACGGTGATTTATTGTTAAAGTGTTTGCATTAGTTATATACACATTGTATGGCATATATAACATTAATAAATACAGCCAACAACATTGAAGCATAGAAATGTATTATGTTAAAGGATTGTTATTGTAATATCATATAATGGCAGCCTTTTAATAGCAATCATTGTCTTTATTTGATGGTAATGTATGTGCTAGAGATTGTCTATCAGGTTGTACAAAACTGTGAAATGTAACTGTCCAAAACAGCATCACACTTATAATCTCGGTGTTTAGTAATATTGTCTTTTCCATGTATCTTTCCACTGTATTCTGTTTTAATGCATTTTGTAGTGTTCATATTGTAAAGGTCATCTATAACAATGATGATCAGGTTTATTTTTGCGTCAGTCCTATGTCGTCCATTTATTCCATATCTCCAAATTTAAACACCTATATCATAACATGAACTTTTTTCCTTCTTTTTCTTTACTGAATTATTTTTTTGGGAGCAAATATGTATTTCATAGCAATTTTGTCTGTTCGGTGTCCGTCTTGCTGCTGGGGACAGTGAAGGTTTTATTACAACCATCCTATTATGAGTGAAAATGTTAGTTTTGCATCCATGAATGTACAAGGACTTGGGGACAAAAATAAAATGATAGACGTATTTAAATACTTAAGAGAAAAAAAATTGAATGTTTACTTCCTTCAAGACACACATTTTACTGATAAAAACTATAAGTTCATACGAAGCCAGTGGGGGGTTGATTGTTATGTGAATAATTTCAATAGTCAATCGAGAGGAGTAGCCATATTAATAAATAACAATTTTGATTTTAAATTTCACTCCATGGAGAAAGATTATACGGGTAACCTTCTAATTATTAACTGTGAAATTCATGCAAAAAAATTCTCACTGTTCTGTATTTATGGACCTAACAAAGACGATCCAAATTTTTATAAAAACATACAAACTAAAGTTAATGAAAATAAGAACTATTGTTTATTAGCTGGTGATTTTAATTTAATTCTAGATCCTGAGAAAGATTGTTTTAGCTACAGAAATCTTAATAACCCTAAAGCTAAAGATATAGTTTTGCAACTAATATTGGAACAAAATTTGATAGACTGTTGGAGGGAACAACATATAGAGACACTTCAATATACATGGTTTAAAAAGAATCCACTTAAAAAAGCTAGACTAGATTATTTTTTAATTTCAAATTTTTTGTTTACAGAAGTAAAAATTCTTTCCGGCTAAAGGACAGAGCATTCACTTATAGTATTGGATTTAGATCTACTTATTAATAAATTTAAAAAAAACTCTCTTCTAAACGATATACAGTATGTAACAGAAATTAACAATTTAATAAAACATGTCAGAAACCAATATGCGTCACAACAGCAATCATTAAATAATACTGTTGAAGAAGTCACTGACCATGAGTTAATTTTAGATATTGATGATAAACTTTTCTTTGAAACCTTGTTAATGGAAATTAGGGGTAAGACTATTGCATATACGTCATTTTAACAAAATAGTCGGGAGTCCATACGGAGAAAATATGACGGGCCATGGCATCGGAGAGTAGAATGTGGCATCCATGCTAAATGTTATCTTTGATATGTGTGTAATCTGAAACGGCCGGATGCCATCCGTGATTTTGCCTCGTTTTCTCAAAATTAGGTCAAAGGTCAAATGAGTGAATTTTTTTATATACCTCACTAAAAATATCATTATATCTCTGTCAGTTTTCGGTCAAAATTTATACAAATGGTATCAAAATGAAGCTAATGCACTGGGCTATCAATAAATTTATGCCTTTGTATACTCATGAATATTGATAAGAACACCTAAAATTAGCAATATTTTTTATAAAAATTCGACGTGTTTGAACAATATATTTGTCATAATGTCGTCATTTTTGCTATCTGAAAGCCTAAAAGATTCTTATTTAATGGTGAGATACTAATCTATTGATATGTAAACTGGTCACTTACCTTCTCATTGATTTAAGGGCACACGTTTGCTTAGAGTGGGTGGGGGTAAAATGACACATGAACTAAAACTAACACAATAGCGTCTAAAGTATTATAAATAAGTAATATAATTATGTTTGCATTGATTTATTGAATGGGTTTACAAGTAACAAATATTATATTGGTTTCGGAATGGACCAATTCATTTTAAATATGTCAACATTCGTTTAAGGAAGAATGAGCCACCTACACGTAGGCCTACACGTGCACTTCAAATAGTAATTTCGAGTTTAGTGTGATAAATAGGAACAAACATACAATTAGGTTCAAATTAATATAAATATAAAACGATGATGATAATCATAATGATATTGCAAATTGTTCATTATACACTTTTACTTGTTTCTTTGAAAAAGCTCAAAATGGGTGGGGAAGGGTTCATTTCAAAGCATGAATACTGTTACATAATATTATATTTCCATACAAAATCAGATTTATATTTTCATTCATGTCTTGTTTAAATTAGAATGAAAATAGAGTTAACACATGCTTTTCATGTAATAACATCTACAGAGTACCGAGAAACGACAGGTACCAATTCCCGTCCGTGGGAGCTTTGATAATTAAACACAAGGTGCATATACCACCTTAAGTGCTAAAGACAATAACGTTCTTGGCAATTTTAAACTACGAATTTATATAGAAAACGCCACAAATCATTCATGAAATAATAGTGTATATATGTACAAATAAGACAAGTTACAATGTTGCTGTTTAGTTTGAGATTGATTGTGAACATTTACTGTGGATATATTTGCACGTGAATTTACAAACACCTTCTCAGTTCGATGCAAGTAGTATGAAGAATTAGTAGATCACGTCTTGATTTCTGTATTCATTACGGATGCATCGGCTTGTATCCGTATACAAGTACGTGGTTGGTAGTTTGCTCTTGTGGTGTGCATCACTTCACATCACTGGGAAAGCAGTGGCATAGAGGTAGGGCGCACGCTTCGGGTCGAAAGGTCTCGGGTTCAATCCCTGTCTGGACCACTGCTCAATTTCTCTGAGCAAGAATAACCCACATGCTCCACTCAACCAAGATGTGAATTGGTGCCTATGAGGGCGATGTCTGTACACGTTCGATAGTTCTGGGCGCCGCAGATAGGTGTTGGCTGCACACGCATCAAGAGAGAAATAGTCTCCCCAGGGAAACTCGAACGCAAGATTCCTTAGGTAGCCCAATAACCAGCGAAGTTGAAATGTCAAAGGGTGGCTGAACAGCTGAGCTGCTGAAAGCAGCCCTCGAATATTAGTAACTTAACTTCTTTTTTAATGTTTTGGCGGAAGCATTTCAAGCCTTGTTTTATAGAGCTTTAACAAACAGGGGTCACCAACAAGCTTGTACAACTGTCTGTCTCATCTGAATGTACATCTCTTCTAATATCCAACATTAGGTCATATCTTTTCCAGCAGAAAAATGGTTTCACATCCCGCCAAAGAGAGGAACCCCGAATATTTCCGAGATGACAGCGCGAATACATCGGGTAAAAATATGCATGCATTGAATTACCCTGACGTATGTACATGTACTCGCGTTATTACAAGATGTCTCAAGAGTCCCCAAAACGTTCACGGAAGCTTACCCGATACACCGGATACCTTCCCTGAGATACATGGGATCCTAGACGCCTTCTAAGCTCTTAAATCCATCGGGAGTACATCCCCGAGGAAGAAGAATTGACGCATAAAGTCTGGAGCACATTGATAGTTTTTGCAATGCATCCCGATACTCCTTGATTATCATGATTCCTCCTGATGTCACAAGTTGTCTGATAACCTCCCCGATACTTCCTTTAGACCACGAGCAACCTATTTACGATGTCTCCCGAATCTCTATCGAGAGTTCATCCCCTAGACAAAGACATACGCAATGGGACATGTATAAGCTTCAAGCCTCGTGGCATTAAGGGACCAAAAACAAGACTGAAAACCGCAATGCGAAGAACAGTAGAGGCCGAACCTGAGCAAAAAAGGAATCAATGAAGAGAACTGAATGAGGAGTAAGTAATGCCACGCATGTTAACATGCGTGGTAATGCATCATTCGCTTGAAGCACCCAAAGCATAAAAATGACCCTCGCATCTTTTGATGACAGTTGGCATACTCCGCGTCGTTTCGTTGTCTTCTGTACATTGTGGCAGCTTTCTCTTACAACAAGCTCGTTCTTTCTTAGCAACGTCTCTGACCTTGTTCGCAAACTAAAGGAAAGTAACTCAGCGAGTATCGACTTTGGTTTTACTCATTAGCAAGATGTAATCGTTTGATTGTGGCATGTGCATACTAGTATCAGGACCAGATATAATTCGACGCATCGGTCGACTTTTTCTACCTCGTTTGTTTCCAAGTTGTGTAGTCTTTATTGATGAGCTTATGATTTGTAAAGTCACATTCAAAGGTAATTACTCATATGTCCATTCAATACCGTCCTAATCATCATTACTTACTACACATTGCTACTGAATAAAATATCAACAAAGTGTATTAACTAAGGCTTTATAAACATTATTAAAGTACGGACAAGTCAGGGTACGAAATAAATGAACTGCAATTGGCTAAGAACAACGTTTTCTTGTTCTCCAATACGACTCTATACATGCAACTAAAAGAACATAACTTACCTGGTAGTTTGTTAACAAATATATGGAAGCCCTGGAGGGCACTTTTGACTTAGGTGTTGGGACTTGTGACTTATGACTTGTGACTTAGAACTTGTGACTTATGACTTGTGACTTATGACTTGTGACTTACATTCTATAAATAAATCTGCGCACACTTCCTTGGACAGCGTAGATGGTGAAGCATGCTGTCTGAATCGGAATTACCTGATAATAGTCTATAGTGAGTCAGGTAAGTCGGCATTAGTTTTGTTTGAATGAAATCGTCATTGTTGAAGGCATCGAACCGTTATTCTGAATTGTTAACACCATTAACTAGAATACCGTTCATGTAATAGCATAATGTCACATGGCATAGTTGTGTATTATACGTGTACATGTACATACAGAATTATAATGGTTTGCTTCCTTTTCGCTATTATTTTTGCGTCTCATTTGAGACAGATAGTTCGGATCATACATGGTGCAATGAACTAGATTTTAAGTTTTGTTTAAGTAATAAGAATTATATGTTCTTCTACATTTTTCCAGGTGAAGAAACTTGAATATCCGTGCTGTGTGTGTTTGTTCGGTGCGTTTGGTTCGACAAATGATGTGGCGCAAACCTATTTACCTATATAGTCTTTAAACCCAGCAAAGCAACCGGCTCAAATGTAAACTTGGCAATTGTGTGACACTATGGGCTAGAATAGATTTTGAATGTGATTGAGTTATGTAACATAATGGTGAAGTAGAACATTTTAAGGTTTTCCGGACAATTCCAAGTAGTGGATATCAATACATTTACATTTATGGCGCCTACGAACTAAGCTTTTCAGGATAGCTTTATAGTATCCGTATACGTTTAATTTCATAGACGTAATGTCGGACAGACATGTTTAGAAATAATACGCCATTTTGTCATGTTTTGAAATACATGTAATGCAACAGACTCAAAGTTGTCATTTGCAAATGTGTTTTTGTCTACCGTTCATCATTTACAACATAATACTGCATTTGTGTTAACTCTGTATACAATATAAAGCAAAGACCAAAAACACTGTCAATTTCATGATTAAATATCATTCCAAGAGTTTGGCTTCAATGGATACTGATAGCAAACGAAGGATAACAAACTCATATTAAATTACAACATTGATTATAATAACACTTATTATGATATATTTTGCTGTCTATAATTTTATCAAAGGTAGAATGTATTTTACACGTCTCAAGTCCCAAGTCCCAAGTCACAAGTCACAAGTGATAAGTCATAAGTCATAAGTTACAAGTCACAAGTCACAAGTCACAAGTCACAAGTTATAAGTCACAAGTCACAAGTCACAAGTCACAAGTCACAAGTCACAAGTCACAAGTCACAAGTCACAAGTCACAAGTTATAAGTCTCAAGTCACAAGTCTCAAGTCACAAGTCACAAGTCTCAAGTCACAAGTCACAAGTCACAAGTCTCAAGTCACAAGTCACAAGTCTCAAGTCTCAAGTCACAAGTCACAAGTCACAAGTCACAAGTCAAAATCTTAATTGAAATGCAGAAATTAACCAGACGTTATAACCATAGTAGTGCTTTACTATACGAATAAATGAAGCATTAGACATACATGTTAAAATTAATAGAGCAACATACACATAAAATTAATATACTAAAGTGGCTCGGCATAACAATACCGACTAACAACATGCCATACTTAGTTATACAAATATTTTTAATCATGGCATATGCTGTAAATGGGTGAACTTCTGTTTGGAATTAAACACACGCCCTTCCAACATCTCAAAATCAATTGGAGTACATGTATATCATCAAGGTTTTGGTGTCGAACTCTATCATGGTACAGGGTTTTAGGGATCCTTAACCATAAACATTCTTATTGTGTGTCACTCAGTCCAGATCGGTTTGTTTTTCTCTGTCGACTATATCAACCATAACTTCCATTTGAGTATATGTAGGTTCATAATGAGACAATAATATTTATGCTCAACTTGTGCGTATATGCATTTCTGTCCATTAAAGTAGTTGTTCTCAGCTTTTTATGCAATATTCCACAAGAGATATTTTCAGGATTCCACGACATATATCTAATTTATCTCCACCTGCAAAAACAAACAAACATTTTAATTACACTGGTCATTCTATTCCCTCCCCTTAACCAAAAGATTCGTCAGGATTGTGACGCTAAAATTATAATCAAAAAGTTGGAAATATATTCTAACTTTGTATGCATAACATATCGATAAAGAAGAATTTTAAACCTAACTCTTATGTAGTAGAATGATTGTAAATCCGTTAACAATTGTTATTTAATCAAACAACTAAAACTGACTTACCTGTCTTGCTGAAAATATAAAAATCCGATTCACGTATCATCCGTTTTTATCCACGTTATTGTTACACGTAAGGGAAAAATAAAGCATGCAAATATATTTATAGTTTGTTTGGTCACAACTCCTAAGTCACAAGTCACAAGTTATAAGTCACAAGTCACAAGTCATAAGTCACAAGTCATAAGTCAAAAGTGCCCTCCAGGGCTTCCATACAAATACCAACTTATTAATTAAGAGGTTAATATACAGTACAACTTCGATGCCTCGAACAGTATTTGCGTCGAACACTCTAGATGCCTCGAACTGGTTCTTCGGTCCCGACAAAATCCCTTCTTTAATCATATATAGTATGCTAGCATGTTTATATCCGTTCCCACTCGTCTTAAACGTGTCTTTATTGTGTGTATGTAGCATTTTTTGGCATTTTTGAATGAGTAATTACATGATAGAAGAGTTATATAAATATGGTAAAAATGAAATAATTAGGAGTCATTTATACAATGTCTCCATTGACGAGTGATTGACAATGGCTATCGGACGCCTAGCTATCAGCCAGATGACTGGCGAAAAATTAAATAATTATATTCATTATATAATCTATTTACTATTGTAAAATTCTATTCACCGTGCAATAAAGGTTCGGTATTTTTAAATCGGCAAAAACCTTCTCAAAGTTGAGTGTGTCTAACATGTCTATTAATCAAGAAATCTGAAAACTGTTAATGTTTTTGTTAATTACATGACAACTGTACTTGTGATGTGCCATGTGTTAGTCTCGAATAGAAGAGAATTCAATGCAAGTTGCATTGCAACAGCATCAAATTACACATAATTTGGTATATTTTAAAAATCTTTGCAATATAATTAAGGCAATAAAGCATACGCTGTAATTTCAAGATCGTATATCCTATTACAGTGAAATATCAGTATTAACAGACACTGTTAACAAAATCTTAAAGATTAGTGTAGGGACCGTCATTAAAAAATATCCACTTGAAAATTATTTAGATCATACATGTCTTATTTAAAAGAATTCCTAACAACCTTTTAAAACAATGTATTAACAACAATCTCTTAGCTATATATAGTAAATAATCCTTACAAATTAATAATATGTGTGTATATAGGTGCATTTTTAATATGTACTATTGCTGTGAATTTTATTAGTCTAATAAAAGTCTGTACTAGAATGGTCACATAATGTTTCTGTGATATATAATATGACTGAAATAAAGAACAAATGAAATATAGTAAAACAATAGATGACTCGAACACTCTCTAGGTCGAACACAAGTTTTCGCACCTTTCATTGACTCTTGAAATACATTGATCGAATGCGGGTAGTCGGCGACATGTGTATTAAGATTACAAGTTGTTATAATTACTGTAATTAACAATTGTTTGTGTACGACTGCACTGTATAACCAGTTTTTAAAATACTTGACTTTATATAAATCTATTAAATAGTTAATGAAGGCCGACCGGGAAATTGTAATTTTACTTATTTTCGTTAATGAAATTCAGAAGCAACAACATATCAGAATAACATAATCCTTTTTTAAATAAAAGTACTCGTACTTGTATATATATATCAAAAGTTTTTGTTTCATTTCCATTTATTCTTGACCTCGGTCATAAGAATATTCCGTGCGCTCCTTAACATCAATACACTATACATGTATAACAAGACACCTTAGTAAGATTTGTCAATGATCATATAAATATTTCCGAGTATTCTTTGGATTTTTGAACATTCGAAGAGTTTGCCGAAGATAATAAATCAGATTCCATGTCAATTTTGTCAAACAATTATATTTTGTTATTATAATGAATACTGTTACAAAAATGATACACATGCAATAGTTAGGTAAATCAATTATGCAATACACACACACACACACACACACACACGATTTGTAAGGTTTAACATACTGGCATCAGTTCGAACTTATACACATACATATAATTGAGTACCATAGATGACTCGAACAGGTAGATGACTCGAACTATTTTCCCGGTCCGAAGGTAGTTCGAGGCATCGAAGTTCTACTGTACCAGGCGACATTTTACGTTGACGACACTACATGTTTTCTTTGATTGGAATTGGTATACTTTGTATAGCGCAGAGAATTTGACATGATCCTGACCTTTATACATGAATATATTACAAGGTACTTGCGTTGAATATACAAATTTCCGCGAGCAAATCGTGCATTATCGGTTCTTTAGATTTGTGTTGGTATTACACATCGAGCATCTTTGTGATATTCCCCGCTTATGAAAGCATACAGCCGGGATTATATATATATAAACAATATAGCAGCTGTTAAATTATGCTAATTGAAGGACGAGAGTCGTATCAAATTCTCTGGATTATAATAACGGTAGAAACTAGTGGTTTGCCGATGATTACAAGAATAAATAATACAGTTCTAAACGTCATGTACAAACATATATTGTGTAATGAGACATATGTATTGCATTTTGTATAATTATTAGAAGACACTGCTTGTTTATCACTCAGATATATATCCTTATGTGTACGCTTTTTGTCATACATGTACAATAGATTATCAATATTCATAAATATGCAAATGAGTTAATTAGCATAATATTTAAGTAAGTCAAAATCAAATTCCACAAATAAATCATATTTGGATATAAGGAACATGTTTAATGAGTGTTTAATGTTGATTCTGACTGTATTGAGATTTTTACGTTCTGGTTTCAATTTACCCCCACCCACCTTTGGCGGTTATTCTCGGTGGAAATAAATTATATTTATCCAAAAATATACATTTAACGAAAGCTCTATGTCTTCTCATGATTTTGGTACAATTTGGATCTTTAAATAATAGAAATAAGGAAGATATGACATACATTTGTCAACTATTCTAGTAGATTTTTAACAAAAAATTACCCATTTTTGACTTCCTCATTATTATTTATGAGTATGCAAATGTGATAATTTGCATAAAATCATTGCAAACCAATTCATTAGCATCATTTTGATACCATTTTGACCATTATACCTGTAGAATTGACCAAGATATGGTGCACTTTTAAGTTGATGCACTTAATTGACCTTTGACCTCTTTTATGACCTTCACAGAGGGTTTTGCGCGTGGCATCCACCCAAACCATAGACAACTGGTATTGGGCAATTCAAATATGGTATTGAAACACTTCTACTAAAAAATGCCATGGACCATGAAAAATAAGCGACTTTTGTGCTGATGGACTCCCAACTAAAAGAAAGACAGAACATATGAAGAAAAACTAAAAAAAGAAATAGAAAAATTACAAAGTTTAAATCCTACAGACTGCACTCTTTTGGAAGACAAAAAGAATGAGCTTGTTACCTTAAGGAAGAAAAAACTAGAGGGTGCTTTATTGAGATCAAGAGCAAAATGGATACTAGAAGGTGAAAAACCAACTAAATATTTTTGCAGTTTAGAAAATAAAAATTTTACATCTAAGTTAATGCATTCGCTATACTCTAAAACTGGTCAGCTTTTACAAACACAGGAAGAAATAATTAAAGAAACCGAATCACACTACAAGTCACTATACTCTCAAAATGAATGTGAAAATGTAAATCTGAACAACTTAATCCCTATTGAATCAACAAGAAAACTCACAGAATTTGAAAAAAAACTCGTTGGAAGGTAACCTTACATACGAAGAAATGCTTAACTGTTTAAAAAAATGTCCAATTATTCTTCACCTGGAAATACTGGTTTTACTGCAGCTTTCTATAAAGTTTTTTGGACCAAAATTGGATTATTTCTTGTCGAGACAGTGGTTCTCGGCTATACGTTGTAACGCAGAGAACAATATTTATTTGCCATAGGTGTGTTTTAACAGTTATTCATGCAAATTTTGATTTCATCTATGTGTATATTGGTATATATTATCTTTATTTCCTCCAGTATTGAAGAGCATATATATTATTATATAACAATAAATACAAAGCATACATTCAATATAGTTATAGCATGTTACAAGCATACATTATTGATGAGAAGATTAGTAAGCATAATTACACATATCAGGAGCAATTTATGAGCACATAGATAATAACTTGCATCGAACATGATATGGATAATTAAATCGCAAAGCTTTACAATATTATGACATGACAATGTTTATACACAAGAAGACATGGGGACAAATCTGTTGGTTGTGTTATATTGTATGTTGGCAGAGTTACAACAACCATTCGGTATAAATACATCCAATTTGATGCATCAATCAGTGAAAATACACTACATGTATTCTAATTACTTTTCCTGTTACATTTGTATTTAGTTAATGACTTCGCCATACGTTTACATTAGCAAATACTTTATGTAATCTCAAACCTTGTTTATTGGAACGCCACTAGGTCCGGACTTCAAATTATCTCAAGCAATGCATTGTTTCGAATACCTCGTTGCTGAACACATCTGTGTAGACTATATGTACTATTACAGCTACACATAAAGTGCTGATTATTTTTGAATATTTGAAATTGATCAATCCTTTATTTACCTCCTCTTCTATACTGATCATAGTGCTCACCTTGCCCCTAATTTCACAGAAATTAAGGGGGTGACCTTACAGCGGTGTTAATTCATCCGTAATCTGGCCGGAGCCCGGAAGGACATCGGAGACATTGATGACTAAGATACAAGCACTATACATGTAAATAAAGCCTTTATTATTATTATTATTAAGCAGTGTGACATAATACCAAAACTAGTTATTGAGATATTTGCACTGAAACATTTTTTAAAAATTTAGTTCCTTGTATTGCAGCCAATATGGACTAAATAACCTTTCCATTCTAACACAGTTTATAATACTGGCACAAAAATATACAAATCAAACAGGAATAATCAGCCAGATATAACGTTAATAAAACAAGTTTAAAAACCTACCAGGCATATAATAATAATACCAGTATGTATTGACATTACGTCATCAGCTTTCGATAAAGTGCAATTATATTTTATATCAAATTTAATAAGAGCTGGGTTATTTAGATTAATCGAGTTAATGTCGTCAACTATAGCATTAAAATGTTAATACCATGCTAATGTACTAGTAATTAGTTTTTGCGATAACTTTATTACACGATTTAAATGAGTTTCATTACATTTGAGGAGTATTCAGAATTAAACAAATCACATAACAGTATTAAATTAATTTTGATACTCGTATATCATAAACACGTTCGAGCATAGGGTAATACCGAATATGGTAATTGTGTTTACATTAAACATTTGTAAGCAAAAAACTTGACTGCGTACATTGTATTCCGTTTTCCAATGCGACACGCCCCATAGTGTTGATTATTTGAAATAGATAAAACAGATTTATGAGATTATTTTATATGAATACTACGTGGTAGAATGAAACCTCGAGGTCAATCAAACATGACCTCGTACAATGGTTCTACAATATCATCAAACGAACCACGTGCTTTAAATATATCAACATATTCATGTGGTTATAGTTCAATTTTGAACTCTGAGCCATGACCTATCGGACTAGTCCATTTTGGCGGGTAGACCATAGTTTATTACCTTCGCATGTCATTATTTAATGATGTGATTCTTACATATATCTGTTTGTTATCGAAATACAGTTTAGTGCAGTCGGCAACGTTCAGGATTGCTAACCCGAAGTTCGGTGGTTCAAATTCCCAATTCGCTCATATTTTTAAGTCATTATTTTATGTTTAATATTTAAAGAGTATATAAACTAAAGTTTCTTTTTTTAATTACTCCAAGAAAATGTGTTGATTCAATTTATTTTTCATTTATACAGCGATCGTTTCCATATTCCGAGTTTACTGACAACCTGTATTTCGTTGATTAGCCGTCATAAGATTCTACAATACACATGCAAGATCTAAAAATATTTAGAAGCATGTAACAAATATGGCTTGTCACATACTGTTATAACACGGATATGGCAAGTTATGTGCATTTATGAATTAAAAAATGTGTAAATATAATTTAAAAAAAGAAAAATATATTTTATTTGGTGAGATTCGAACTTGCCCTGGTCAGACAAAAGTTATTCTACAATGTATCAAGCGCTATACCGACACGACCATTCAGACACATGGAATAGTTGGCCTTAATTATATTACTTGTATTTTCCATTAAAACCTATACCAACCTATATCGATTAGTGGTTAAAACTTTAAAAGTGCAGTCACGGCTCAATGCTCGAAATCGAACTATATTATATTTTTTTAACAGTAATGTGTTAATGTGTAGTAAACATCATGTTCCAGTCATATTGAGTATAAACGGGACCACACATTGTAATCCCCGCACAAACGGGACCACATATTGTAATCCCCGCACAAACGGGACCACATATTGTAATCCCCGCACAAACGGGACCACACATTGTAATCCCCGCACAAAC
Organism: Spisula solida; assembly: GCA_947247005.1. NCBI lineage: Eukaryota > Metazoa > Mollusca > Bivalvia > Venerida > Mactridae > Spisula > Spisula solida. The sequence goes on along the minus strand of OX365952.1, from coordinate 15,564,686 downwards.
GGGACCACACATTGTAATCCCCGCACAAACGGGACAACACATTGTAATCCCCGAACAAACCAGACCACACATTGTAATCCCCGCACAAACCGGACCACACATTGTAATCCCCGCACAAACGGGACAACACATTGTAATCCCCGCACAAACGGGACAACACATTGTAATCCCCGCACAAACGGGACAACACATTGTAATCCCCGCACAAACCGGACAACACATTGTAATCCCCGCACAAACCGGACCACACATTGTAATCCCCGCACAAACCGGACCACACATTGTAATCCCCGCACAAACGGGACAACACATTGTAATCCCCGCACAAACGGGACAACACATTGTAATCCCCGCACAAACGGGACAACACATTGTAATCCCCGCACAAACCGGACCACATATTGTAATCCCCGCACAAACCGGACCACACATTGTAATCCCCGCACAAACCGGACCACACATTGTAATCCCCGCACAAACCGGACCACACATTGTAATCCCCGCACAAACCGGACCACACATTGTAATCCCCGCACAAACCGGACCACACATTGTAATCCCCGCACAAACCGGACCACACATTGTAATCCCCGCACAAACCGGACCACACATTGTAAAACCCGCACAAACGGGACCACACATTGTAAAACCCGCACAAACGGGACCACACATTGTAAAACCCGCACAAACGGGACCACACATTGTTATCCCCGCACAAACGGGACAACACATTGTAATCCCCGCACAAACGGGACCACATATTGTAATCCCCGCACAAACGGGACCACACATTGTTATCCCCGCACAAACGGGACCACACATTGCAATTCACGCACAAACGGGACCACATATTGCAATTCACGCACAAACGGGACCACACATTGTAATCCCCGCACAAACGGGACCACATATTGCAATTCCCGAACAAACGGGACAACATATTGCAATTCCCGCACAAACGGGACCACATATTGCAATTCCCGAACAAACGGGACAACATATTGCAATTCCCGCACAAACGGGACCACATATTGCAATTCCCGAACAAACGGGACAACATATTGCAATTCCCGCACAAACGGGACCACATATTGCAATTCCCGCACAAACGGGACAACATATTGCAATTCCCGCACAAACGGGACAACATATTGCAATTCCCGCACAAACGGGACCACTCAATGCAATTCCCGCACATGTTAGTTATCAAGGTCGGTTCCCTATTGCGTATCTAATACAGAGGCGATATATTAGTGGTCATGCACTGGGGCCATCAATTCAGAGGTCGTGGGTTCAATCCCCGTCATGGTTACTGAGCTTTTCGGAAATTCTATTTATATAATTCAGGGGGTTACTCACAGTCTAACCCTCTGATCAGAGTATGCTGTATCTGCACTGGTAGAGGACTCAGTCCTTGTTGCTGCAACACTATACATATATACGCATTTGAACGTGTGTTCGCATGAAAAGGGCGCTATAAAAACCTGGTAGACCTCCCGTCTTTTTTTTGTTGGCTCGTTTTCCTTCGGTTTCTGTTTCGGTGTCTATAAGTCTATATATATACGTGATATAATTGTTCGTTTGTCCTTGATAACCGATCATTATGTTACCTATAAACAACACTTTCACTTTGATGTTTTCCAATTTCGTTGAAAATGTATTCGCAAAGTCATAATTTGAACCAATCAAGTCTATATTTGTACATACTTGAATATATCATTCAAATGTATATCAACTTAAGTGGGAGTAACGATATGCAATTTACATACATTTTTTTATTTGATGACCCAGCTACAGGCATACACCCGGTCTCATTACGACTTATTCATGCAAACAAATCGCGTGCTCAGAACGCGTGACTTCGTTTCAAAAATGCACAGTCATTCGACACATCTAGTAAATATCGAAATTTTATTTTATTAGACAAGATCCGAGAAATTACATTCACTTACGCCGAGATACGTGTGTCGAAATTGTTACAATCCAGGGAACGCTGAATTAAATACATCCATCCTATTTTTGTCTAAACATATTTGCATGAACTGTATTCATTAATATCCATGCGAAATATCTTTCGCCATTTTGTTGGAATACTTGGTATGCATCATTTATTATGTTATACAGGGTGATTCATAATATATGTCAGACTTATCAGTGTAGCAATACCACGTGACTTTTGGTTACATGTTCAAGTCGAAATTTGTCAACTTTGGAAAACACACATAGCCATAAGTTTTTGTTTCTTCATATGGCCTCCGTAGCTCAATGGGTAGCGCGCTTGCTGTCTAATCTGGTGACCCGGGTTCAAATCCGGGTGGGGGCACACATAGTTGCCTGCCATATTTCAGCATAAAGCTAACTGGCAAATAAAGGCTATGCCCGGCACATCGTTTTCTATGACATATACGCCACGCTAATGGGGAAATTATTTGCTTTCCATGAAATACAGAATCCTTTTCATCAACTTGACCTGTATTTTCCACGGGTCAACAGGGTACTGGAAAAACGACATAGCTGCAGAACAAGGTATATATTTCATGGAAAGCAAACGTCACGTGGTATTGCTACACTGGGAACTATGTTTAATATCTTATCGAAATATTCTACAAAATACAGCTAGTTAACATACAATAACATACACTTGCTATAGCAGTATAAGTTTCTCTTGTAAACACAAGCAGACCAAATACAGCGATATCAAGTTTGATATATATGTAGTACACTCAAACGATTTAAAAACGCACCAGTATAAAGAATAACCGAATTTTGTCAAATTTATTTTCTCCTGAAATTATTCATCGTCTAGAGTAAGGCACCGAAAATTATAATTTGGAATACGCCGCCAACACAACTTTTCTGATTTTGCATGTTCTGCACGTGAACCACGATCGAGTTAACATTTCGGATCGATATTCGCTTTAAACTGTAGCATGTTTGTGTACACACTGAAAAAACAACATAATCACCATTTTCTGTTGGCCTTGTCATACTGCAATTTGCTTGAAATATTTGTTTAGATGCTTCCGGTTTCACTACAAGCCGAAATGAGCCATATGGTCGTAGCAGGGCGGTCCAGCTGCTACCAAACGACGATTGTGTGCTTACAACAGCAATTCTTTGCGAATGGCACAGTCAAAGACCGACTACGATCAGCCCAGTCCAACGGTATGACCTTGAGCCAGGGGTCACCATTATAGTGGGGTGACAATTGGTGATTTTTTGGGGTGAGGTGACAACTCAAGTAGAACAAGCAATGTTATATACCAAAATGTTCGCCCATGTCTGTACTATTTGGAACTGCCGGCATAAATTGTCAACGCGTGGTGCGGACACGGAAATCCAAGATGGCGTCCAAGATGGCCGCCATAATTTACACATACACTTAAAATTCTATGTTCTTATGCAATTATTTTATTTATGTATGTAGTCACAAATATTTGCTTGGATATTATTCATTTGATAATGTACATCAAATGGACATACAAGACTGACCACTTTGAGGTCAAGGTCATGGTCATTTCAAGGTCAAATTATGAAAAAAAGCTGAAAAAATGATGTTTCCTCACTTGTTTTCTTGTTTTAGCAGATGTTTTATATTCAAGTTGATATTAAAAGTGATAAAAGTGTTGGTAAGCACAAATTCTCTTATTATTAGTTGAATTTTCAGTTCAAAATATTGAAACTTTGTCAAAACTGACATTATTATGCATGTACATGTTGGACGAGATGGCATTCTTGGATTGCTGCTTCCCTATTTAAAATTTTAGTATTCAACTATTGACACTATTATTTCTAATGGTATGATGAAATGTTTGTCTAAACATTATTAACTTTGTATTGTACTCCAAATGGACTTGAAAAATGACGAATCAAGGTCAAGGTCAATGTCATTTCAAGGTCAAACTACCAAAAATACCTGAAAATTTGATCTTTCATTGCATTTTGTCTTATTATGAAATTTGGTGAGCATTATATTTTGTTGTAGATCATTGATGTGATCAGAGTTCTTTCATTAAAAATAATAATTTATACTGAACTCCTATATGTGGCATCCCAGACCATATGGGGTACATAACACTGTCAAGTACAACCATCCCGTGCAATAATGGGTACTCACTACTACGTGTTAAAGTCATACTAAGTCCTAAGGGTACTATATACAAAGTACAGTCAAACCAAATCATCATCATCACATACCAGGCCAGAATGGGTTCTAACCACCAACAAGTACATTCTGTAACCAATGGAGTACATGTCATGTTCTTACAACTGCCCATAACAACCATTCCTATCGAGTTCTCAATGCCACTATATCTATACCTGAGGCCCAATGGGGTACTTACAACCACAGAGTAGAGCCAACCAAGGCCATATTGGTTAGTCACCACCATATCAGTCTCGATATGGTACTCACAATCACTGAGCACAGCTGTAAAGGCCCTATGGGTTACTCATTAGTACAAATCACAGTCGTATAAGGCCCAAAGGGGTAGTTATCCAAAATAAATACAACTTTCCATGCCCAATAGGGGTGCTCTTAACCAATGAATTACAGCCATACCAGGTCCTATGGGCTACACCAAAGTCACAACAAAAGGGTACAGACATCCAAGGCCCAATCAACACCACCAATAAGCATTGAGTACAGTCACACCTGACCCTATGTGGTACTTTCCACCGACGATTACAGCCATACTATGTTCTAAGGGGTACTTGGACCAACTGAGTAGAGCCATACCAGGTGCAATACAGCCATCCTAGGCCCTACTGGGTATTTCACCACTACTAATTATGGCCACACTAATCCCTATGGGTTAGTTGCAACCACTAAATACAGCTATAATTAGATCCCATGTGGTAATTACCACCACCAATTACAGCCACCATAGGCCCTATGCCCTACTCACAACCACTGTGTATAGCCATACTATGCTTGAGGATACTCGCATCTACTGAGAACAACCATTCAATGCCCTATTTGGTATTTAACACTGCATAAAGAACAGCCATCCCAGGCCAATTTATGTTCTCACCTCCAAAAGTTCAACTATCCCAGGCCCATTTGGGAACCCATCACCACCAATTACATCATACCAGGTCTTAAGGAGTACTCGCCACCACTCAATACAGCCGTCCTAGGCCCAATTGGAAACCCACAACCACATAATACAGCCATCACAGGTTCCATTTGGTACCCACCACCTTGAGTACAGCCACCACAGGCCCTATTGAATACCCTATACCACAGAAAACAGCCAACCCATGCCTCATTTGGTACCCACAACCTCTGAGCACAGCCATCCCAGGCCCTATTGGATACCCATCACAACAGAGAACAGCCGATCCCAGGCCCCATTTGGTACCCACTACCTCTGAGTACAGTCATCCCAGGCCTATTGGGTATCCACCACCTCTGAGTAGTCATCCAAGGCCCCATTGAGTACCCACCCTCATGAATTCCAGCTATCACAGGCCCTATTGAGTATGTACCATTACAGATTTCAGCCATCCCAGTCCCTATTGAGTACCCACCACCTCTGAGCAGTCATCCAAAGCCCTATTGAGTACTCTCCCTCACAGAATTCAGCAATCCCAGGCCCTATTGTGTACCCAGCACCTCTGAATACAGTCATCCAAGGCCTTATTGAGTACTCTCCCTCACAGATTTCAGCCATCCCAAGCTCTATTGGGTACCAATCATCACAGATTTCGGCCATCCCAAGCCCTATTGAGTACCTGTCACCACATATTTCAGCCATCCCAAGCCCATTGAGTACCCATCCTCACAGAATTCAGCCATCTGATGTCCTATAGTGTACCCACTATCACAGATTTCAGCCATCCAAAGCCCTATTTTGTACCCACCATCACAGATATTAGCCATACCAGTCCCTATTGGGTACCAACTATCACAGATTAAGCCATCTTAGGCCCTATTGAGTACCCGCCCTCACAGATTTCAGCCATCCCAAGCTCTATTGGGTACCAATCATCACAGATTTCGGCCATCCCAAGCCCTATTGAGTACCCATCATCAGATATTTCACCCAACCCAAGCCCTATTTTGTACCCACCATCACAGATTAAGCCATCCCATGCCCTATCGAGTACCCACCCTTACAGATTTCAGCCATCCCAAGCTCTAATCGGTACCCATAATTACAGATCTCTGCCATCCCAGTCCCTATTGAGTACCCACCACCTCTGAGCAGTCATCCAAAGCCCTATTAAGTACTCTCCCTCACAGAATTCAGCAATCCCAGGCCCTATTGTGTACCCAGTACCTCTGAATACAGTCATCCAAGGCCTTATTGAGTACTCTCCCTCACAGATTTCGGCCATCCCAAGCCCTATTGAGTACCTGTCATCACATATTTCAGCCATCCCAAGCCCATTGAGTACCCATCCTCACAGAATTCAGCCATCTGATGTCCTATAGTGTACCCACTATCACAGATTTCAGCCATCCAAAGCCCTATTTTGTACCCACCATCACAGATATTAGCCATACCAGTCCCTATTGGGTACCAACTATCACAGATTAAGCCATCTAAGGCCCTATTGAGTACCCGCCCTCACAGATTTCAGCCATCCCAAGCTCTATTGGGTACCAATCATCACATATTTCAGCCATCCCAAGCCCATTGAGTACCCATCCTCACAGAATTCAGCCATCTGATGTCCTATAGTGTACCCACTATCACAGATTTCAGCCATCCAAAGCCCTATTTTGTACCCACCATCACAGATATTAGCCATACCAGTCCCTATTGGGTACCAACTATCACAGATTAAGCCATCTAAGGCCCTATTGAGTACCCGCCCTCACAGATTTCAGCCATCCCAAGCTCTATTGGGTACCAATCATCACAGATTTCGGCCATCCCAAGCCCAATTGAGTACCCATCATCAGATATTTCACCCAACCCAAGCCCTATGTTGTACCCACCATCACAGATTAAGCCATCCCATGCCCTATCGAGTACCCACCCTTACAGATTTCAGCCATCCCAAGCTCTAATGGGTACCCATAATTACAGATCTCTGCCATCCCAAGCCCTATTGAGTACCCATCATCACATATTTAAGCCATCCCAAGCCCATGGAAAACCCATCCTCACAGGTTTCACCCATCTCAGGCCCTATTGAGTACCCACCCTCACAGATTTCAGCCATCGCAAGCCTATTGGGTACCCACCATCACAGATTTCAGCCACCCTAAGCCCTATTATGTACCCACATCACAGATTCCAGTCATCCCAAGCCCTATTGGGTACCCACCATCACAGATTTCAGCCACCCCAAGCCCTATTATGTACCCACATCACAGATTCCAGCCATCCCAAGCCTATTGGGTACCCACCATCACAGATTTCAGCCATCCCAAGCTCTATTGGGTACCCACCATCACAGATTTCAGCCATTCCAAGCCCTATTGGGTACCCACCATCACAGATTTCAGCCATCCCAAGCCCTATTGTGTGCTCACCATCACAGATTGAGCCATCCCAGGCCTTATTGAGTTCCCACCCTCACAGATTTCAGCCATCCCAAGCCCTATTGTGTACCCACCTAACTTATTAAAGCAATACCATACCATACGGAGTACTCCCCCCACACCGAGTGCAGCAATCCTTGGCCCTATTCGAGTAATGACCAACAACTTTCTGTCTAAAGTCCACTGTATGCCCGCCACTCCCCCACCCTGGGGCAAAATATTGATAGGTGCATTATTATATATAATAACTGTTTAATATGTAATAATGTTATCAAACCATTAACAATAATACTGTCAAATATAGAGATTCAACGTTCAAGGAAAAACCATTCACGGCTGCAATATTGTACATTACGTACAATCGCTTATGTTCTGTCATAAAATTTAAATAGATTTTCTATTTGCAGTAAAAATATATCACTTCTAATGAAATAATTTACACTTAGAATACCTGCAATCACATCTAAAACAAAATACAATGTTGAGCATTCGTTTATAATAACAATTTGCGACGTATTATCAAATTTTCAGGTATTTTTGGTAGTTTGACCTTGAAATGACATTGACCTTGACCTTGAGTGGTCATTTTTCAAGTCCATTTGGAGTACAATACAAAGTTAATAATGTTTAGACAAACATTCAATCATACCATTATAAATAATACTGTCAATAGTTGAATACTAAAATTTTTAATAGGGAATCAGCAATCTCGGAATGCCATCTCGGCCAACATGTACATGCATAATAATGTCAGTTTTAACAAAGTTTATATATTTTGAACTGAAAATACAACTAATAATAAGAGAATATGTGCTTACCAACACTTTTATCACTTTTAATACCAACTTGAATATAAAACATATGTTAAAACAAGAAAACAAGTGAGGAAACATCATTTTTTCAGCTTTTTTTCGTAATTTGACCTTGAATTGACCGTGACCTTGACCTCAAAGTGGTCAGTCTTGTATGTCCATTTGATGTACATTATCAAATGAATAATATCCAAGCAAATATTTGTGACTACATACATAAATAAAAAAAAGCATGAGAACATAGAATTTTAAGTGTATGTGTAAATTATGGCGGCCATCTTGGACGCCATCTTGGATTTCCGTGTCCGCACCACGCGTTGACAATTTATGCCGGCAGTTCCAAATAGTACAGACATAGACGAACATTTTGGTATATAACATTGCTTGTTCTACTTTAGTTGTCACCTACTCCTTAAATAAGCCACTTTTGAGCTGATTGTCACCCCACTATTAGGACATGTTGCATCACTTGAATCGGTTCCGCATGACTGCACACAATGTTAATCGAATGCTGTGTGTCAGCGGATAAGTCGAAAATATACTATTGAAATATAACTTTCATCATTGCTTATGAGGATGTAATTAGTTTAGTACAAGGAATTTCTCCCGTTTAGATATTGTGACTTTCATGAACATGGGTTACCCTGTTAATCATAGCATAACTTATTTCAAACTCGTTAAGTAACATGAAAATTACAAAACACATTGCCCATCGACTGAAGATTATTTGCCTGAAGTCAAAGAACCATAGAACAATGTTTTCAACAATGAAATTGACATTTCACAAGTGGTGCGTTTTTAAATCGTTTGAGTGTATAGTTCACAGGTAACTGTATCCTGTTGTATCATAGATGAGGAGTAATATTGTTTATAAAATACCCAACTGCAAGGCAGTAACATACATTTTCACAATATTAATGTTCTATGTTATTTAGATGAATCAGTATTGCAATACCCACATTAGTACAAAGAAGATCGGGAAACCAAATGTGTCTGCCTCGTTAAATAAAGGCGTTACTTACTTAACGTACTAGTGCTAAAACGTAGTTATAGAGGATATTTGTTGCTTTTGGTGTAAGATCGAATTTTATTTCACGAAGTGATCACAGAAAATCAATATTATCACGAGTGGCGCAGCCACGAGTGTAAACTTAATTTTCTGTGATCACGAGTGAAATAAAATTGATCTTACACCAAAAATCAATACATTTTCTGTTTATTATATGCCTCAATTTCTCTTAAAATGTGCCGTTATTGGTTTGATTGGAAAAAATGACGTCGGAATTTGAACGTCACGACGTGATAATTATGACGTCATAATGACATAACGCATATTTTAACGCCCTGCGCCGTTGACGTTACGTTTCTTTTTCTGCATGATACTGGAACCAGCTTCAAAACAGTGAAAATAACAAAGTGGTAATTTCACTGTTATTTTCACTGTTATTTTCACTGTTATTTTCACTGAAAAAAGCAAATAAAAAACCACGATATTTAGAAAAATATGTATTCCAGCGCATGTACCACCGCAAAGATAAATGTAACTTATTTAAATACATGTGTCTATTTTATCTTATTAGTTTTATTATTGGTTCAGATAGAACACTTTCATGTATATTAAATGAATTACTTATACACTTCTGTATTATGTAACTTTTGTGTTGTTCATAACCAGTGTGAAAATGCCACGTGTTATTTGACGTCACTTCTGGCTAAGAAATATGTCAACAAAACGTTGTAGTGTCAGAATACCACTTTTTATAATGTTGTTCTTTACATAGACAATTGGGATCCCCGGAACCAGTTCGAGGCATCTATAGGGTGTTCGAGACAAATACTGTTTGAGGCATCGACATTCTACATAGTATAATGCCTCGCACAGCCTGTATTGAAAATCCACTTTTGCTTAGAGCGAGTACGCTTGCAGGAATTAAAAAAAAATAACGAGACAACATTTTATTACAAACTAAACTGATTTACACGTATGAAAGATCAATAAATACACCTGTAAAATTATATTGCAATAACATAAATACTTTGAGCGATATTGGGCTTTGAATTAGGTGAGGCGTTTTTAAAGTCCTTGAGTGTATAGGTTATCGCTAAGAATTATTTCATTTTATTGTACAGTGTATTTAAAATATCTGTTCATCCTTTTCCAACAGAGCGAACTTTTTACATGTTTCCTTTTGACCGGAACAGGATACTAGTATCCTGTGGTGGCAGTTATAAGGCTATAGTTCAATTTTGAACTCTGAGCCATGACCTATCGGACTAGTCCATTTTGTGCGGGTAGACCATAGTTTATTACGTTCGCATGTCATTATTTAATGATGTGATTCTTACATATATCTGATTGTTATCGAATTACAGTTTAGTGCAGTCGGCAACGTTCAGGATTGCTAACCCGAAGTTCGGTGGTTCAAATTCCCAATTCGCTCATATTTTTAAGTCATTATTTTATTTTTAATATTTAAAGAGTATATAAACTAAAGTTTCTTTTTTTAATTACTCCATGAAAATGTGTTGATTCAATTTATTTTTCATTTATACAGCGATCGTTTCCATATTCCGAGTTTACTGACAACCTGTATTACGTTGTTTAGCCGTCATAAGATTCTACAATACACATGCAAGATCTAAAAATATTGTGAAGCATGTAACAAATATGGCTTGTCACATACTGTTATAACACGGATATTGCAAGTTATGTGCATTTATGAATTAAAAAATGTGTAAATATAATTTAAAAAAAGAAAAATATATTTTATTTGGTGAGATTTGAACTTGCCCTGGTCAGACAAAAGTTATTTTACAATGTATCAAGCGCTATACCGACACGACCACTCAGACACACGGAATAGTTGGCCTTAATTATATTACTTATATTTTCCATTAAACCTATACCAACCTATATCGATTAATGGTTAAAACTTTAAAAGTGCAGTCACGGCTCAATGCTCGAAATCGAACTATACATAAAGATGACTTATACCATGAATATAAAATAATATATTTTATTTTTATACATGCCAAGTTATGTTAAAAATGTCAATGCATAATCAATACTATACATGCCAAGTTATGTTAAAAAATGTTTGACGCTTGGCCTCTAAGTGTGACCTTGACCTTTGAACAAGAGCCCGGAATCTTGCGGACTGTAGATCGTCTTATAGTGTTTAGCAATTAGGCCAAATTATGTTTAAATGTGTCAAAGCATCAGGGAGATACAGCCCGGACAAGGCTCCGGATGGACTAACTCACTGACGTACAGACACCCAACTGACATTGTGGCAACAATGTCGAGATCACCGCAAGCAGGCTCGACAATAAAAATTGTACCAGTAATTCCCATGCTAGACGCTCAGAATAAGAGGGAAACTGGTTTCTCTTCACTCATACCGTCCTCGTGGCAATGTATAACATCAGGAATGATGTGTCGAGAGTGACTGATATAAGTTGGAAACACTTGTTTCACAATCGACCAAAATGAATAAAAATAAACTAACCATAATGCACAGATAAGAGTAATTGAAAGGGTGAGTGTTATATGCGAGATATGACGTGTAGAACTATATACGAGGTGCTATGATTGCTTCATGCTCTACTTTCATAGTTGTTGGTTACTTTTCTCTCTGTCTGGTCCTCTTGGTTGTCCTCTTTAAAACGCCGTTCTTTCCTGTATACGTTACAGTTGTCGTCTCAACATAGTGACTTGTATATGTTGTATGGTGCTTCGTTCTTGCAACTGACGTCACTTTTCTGAGTGGCGTCATTTCTTTTTTCTTCTCTGTTTTGATTGGTGGCAGTTTATAATAATTATTATAGCTAAGGTAATCTGGTACTTCACGCGTCACAGGAAGTAAATGTCCTTTGTTGCCTGGGCGGGGAGAACGCCGCCGCTTATATTCGGGAAGACAATGTTGACGGTCACGAGTCGGTTGTGCCTTTGACGATTCCTCTAGGATCTTAGGTAATGGTTTTGGTTCTCGTATTTTCAACGGATCATACGGATGATGGTAGGCAAATTGTCGTGCCTTAATGCTTTCAAGTATCCGTTTAAACTTATTGTCTTTTTGAGTAACAGATAAATGCGACGAAGAATATTTAACAGCACGTGATGGTCGTCGTTCGGGTAACCTTTGACCTTTTTGTGGCGTAGGACTTCGATATTCATCACAACCGTACACACTCGATGACTTGATGGATCTCATAGAACCTGTTGCTTTAACATATGAAGATGGCATTCTAACGTGTCTTACCTTGTTCGCTAATACAATATAGATCTCCGAATTTTAGTTACCTGAAAGCGACAAAAGTCTGTATTTAGCGCAGTCCTGATCAATAATAAGCATTACCTTAATTTTTGTAAGGTGAAATATAATTTTATGATGCATATAGTTTAAATGATAATTATAAAAATTATATAGATCAAATCAAAATGAAAACAGAAAGTATGTTTATTAGCCAGACCTTTCCAACCAACTTGGTATCATGTTATTTGTTTCTTGCATGTCATAAAAATAACGGCAGATGCTTACACAGTGTAGCAATACCACGTGACAAAATACTACACCCAAAGAAGAATTTTGTAAACAAAACCTCCACTTGGAAAAGGAAAACAGGCGTAAGTATTTTATTTCTTCACAAATTTCTATAAAATATAGACCACGCTAAGGAAAAAAATATAAGGTTTCCGTGATAGATAGTATATCTCTCCGTAGTTTGGTCGTTTCTTCAATTACCCTGTGAAACCTTGGAAAAAATGTGTGTGTGAGCGGACTACAGTATCAAGCTTTTTCGTTTTCCTGTTATTATCGTCTCCATGCGTGATTGAAGAGTCATGTTTACACCTTCCGGGAACACCGGAGGCTATTTTGCAACAAACAAAATGCATGTTGTAACAATGCATAGCACTAAGATGACAATTTCTTTTAATTTGCAATTATGGCTACAGTTACAAGAAAAAACATTCAGGCTACAGTTTAAAGCTGTTTTCAGAATTTTCCATAAAACCAAGCAACATGTCATCCATTGAATGTGGAAACTTTCGTTTACCATCAACAAACTATATTTTATGTACATGCATTTAAATTTTGTTGATTCAACATAGCTTCCACATGTTTATTATGTATCATTTGGGTTCAGTCGATCAAGGCAACATTAACAAATTGCAACAGTTCGGGGTGTTCGGGAATCCATCGTCATTCACTCGGCATCTTCGGGAAGCCGTCTTCGACCACTAGACCGCGATGCCATGCGGAAGGGTAGCCGATTACAGTTTGCTAGTTTCGGGAACCTTTCGGAATCGTTTATCAATAAAAATGTGCGGATATTTGCCATCGAGCTCGTTCGGGATGTATTCGAAGATTGGTATACGAAATATTGCAGTATAAACGCTGAAACCTTTCCGAAGTAGCCGAACGAAACGCGGAGGAATTCCGACAGTTCAGGATTTTGCTCCGAATGTTTCCCGATCGTGCGGAAAGGTTGCGGTTACATTGCAGATCATGCGGACGTGTTTACGAATCGATGCCGATAGAATGCCGAAAGGTTGCCGATGTATATAAACGGTACCGAACTACTATCTTGTGATCAGTTGAAAGTTGAATACGATACATGGAAAACGCCATTAATCATGCTAGTTTCAGCTACCAAACATACGACATAGCTTCAGATGCACAAAAGTTGAAGAACCTAAGTTTAGGTATAAAAATCCTTGACATATTGAGCTCATGAAAAAGACTTATTCTCCTACTTTAACTGTTGTAAGACAGGTTTTCAGCTCATGTAAGAAACTCCTATCTTACATTAGCAACATCTATCTTAGATGAGCGATCACCGCGTGTGATTTCATTCCGACCTAGATTCGGGATTTACGTGTTAATGTCGATATAAAGCTAATGAAGACGAACATCAATAGGCTCTATACAAACATGCAAACAGCACGTTATGATGACGTCATGTTGACGCCATGAAGGCTAAATAATGTTATAAAATTCAATTTTCTCAAACTACGTCGGAGAAAAATAATCCATCACGAGATAGTCGATGTAGGATATAGAGGATATTACACGAGTGTCTTTCCATATTGAGTTGAATAAGATAATAAAATGCGAGGCTCTGCCGAGCATTTTATCGATTTTTTCAACGAGTTAAATAAATTCAATGTGGAAAGTCACAAATGTAATGTTCTTTTTATCATATGTTATCCTTTTCCGACCAAAACATAAAATAGCTACGTATTTTTCACTATAATAAACGCGCAACTTTGACGACGTCGCCTTTACTTTGAGTGACGTCACGTCAAAGCTTTATTACACTAGTGTATTATCAAAAATAAACAATGGCTTTATTACGCTACCGCGACGTCAAACATGTGATAAATACGGAATATCACTGCAGAGTGTTGATCCGTTGGGCCGTATTACCTCGAGTTGCTTGTGTAATGCCGTATCTCACGAGACCGCTAGGTCGAGTGAGATGCGGTATGGCGCAAGCAACGAGAGGTAATACGGCTTAACGGATCAACACCACTGCAGTAATATTCCTCTTATTATATACCTTTAAAAGTAAAAAAAGGCTTTTACGCGCGAAAATGCGTTTGATGTGTATACATTGACGTCATGAACGTCGGCATATTTTCGGCATATAACGCGACGCCCATTCATAAAAAGACAATTGTTTACGTCGTGACGTCATTGAAGTTGGCATATGTTCGGCATATAACACGTCAGACGTGCATGATACGGATTCGGAAAACCAGACATGTATGATACGGAAAATGCGATCTGTCGCGTTGTATTCCACTGCGCGATTTGGCCTGTATGCGTGACAATATATTGCTAGGTATATAATAAATACGGAATACCACTACAGTGTGTTGATCCGTTGGGCCGTATTACCTCGAGTTGCTTGTGTAATACCGTATCTCGCGAGACCGTTAGGTCGAGCGGGATGCGGTATGGTGCAAGCAACGAGAGGTAATACGGCTTAACGGATCAACACAACTGCAGTGATATCCCTTTTATTATATTTCCACAAAAGTGAAAAAGCGCTTTTACGCGCGAAAATGCGTTTAATGTGTATACATTGACGTCATGAACGTCGACATAATTTCGGCATATAACGCGACGTTCATTCATAAAAAGGTAAATGTTTACGTCATGACGTCATTGATTTGACATAATGTTTGGCATATAACACGTCAGACAGGCATGATACGGATTCGGAAAACCAGACATGTATGATACGGAAAATGCAATCTGTCGTGTTATATTCCAATGGCGATTTGGCCTGTATTCGTGACAATACACTGTTGGTTATATAATAAAAGGATATCTCACACTCGGGTCAGAATTTAACCAGGAGCTCGGCAAGCCCGAGGGTTCCCGAAGGAAGCTGAAACGATGCCGAAAACTTCCCGAAAACGACGAATGAATGAGTTATACACACGGAAGCTTTGCCGATCAAGAAACATGCCGAATAGTTGCCGAAGGCGCTGATTGTGAACGGAAGGGATGCCGAGTCGTAGCCGTATTTCCCGAACTATAAAAGAGCGACTGCGGAAGCGATGAGGTCAGTTTGTCTTGAATATAACGTTTTTATCATGGTCGTACAAACCAAGGACAAGCTACCAAATAGGGTTGTGTCAGCCCCTATAGAAAACGATGACACATCCAGTGCCCCACGGTGTTCAGCTATTAAAGGCAAATACCGGAAAAAGAGACTACCGGTATATCTACCAAGGACTGTCAGTCTTTTTCAAAAGCTCAATATGTCAGAGTTTGTTATACCTGAAACTAGGTCACTTAACTTTTACGTAGCTGAAACTATGTCTTTTTTTTACAGCTGAATCTAGCAAGATTAATGACGTGTTCCATCCATCGTATTCAACATTCAACTGATAACAAGATAGTGCGTCGACATCGTTTATATACATCGGCAACCTTTCAGCATTCTATATAGTCTGCAATATAACCGCTCGAAAGGGAAACATTCGGGGCCAATTCCTGAACTGTCGGCATTCAAGCGCGTTGCGTTCGGCTTCTGAAGACAGGTTTATACTGCAACATTTCGTATACCGATCCACGAATACATCCCAAACGTGCCCGGTGGCAAAGATCTGCCCATTTTTATTGATCAATGATCCCGAAAGGTTCCCTAAACTAGCAAACTGTAATCGGCTACCCTTCGGCATAACATCGGGGTCTAAATGAAACAACTGTCAAAGCAGGGAAAGCGGCGTAGAATAAAAATATATTATTTTATTTCACTGCAGTTATTTTGTCAGTCCCAGTAACCCAGTGGTTATCATAGTTGTCTTGAAACCTTTAATTTTGCAGATCGTAGGTTCGAATCATGGTAACAAGTACAAATGTATCATATTATCTTTTTATTCCTTTGAGTTTCCCGTTCGTGGTTAATATCATAACCTTAATACTTCCAAAATTAAACATCTATTTTTAATTTGAATGAATCTTCTATGAACTTAATTCTACTCGGTTTTAAGTGACTGACCAATAGCTATGTTGTACTCATCAAATTATGAAGAAACCCGGAAATTTCGTGCGGGTTGAAATTCTTTCTTTTTCAAATAGTCCTACACATATGAATTTATTTTCCACGACTAGTCAACAATAAAAAAAAAACATCGATAAAAAGATATTTATCAGAGTGACATTCGAACCAAGAATTCAAAAAGATAAAAACTGTCATGCTTGTAAGCCTAGCGTTTTACTGTCGATGTCGATACTAATTTTCTATCACGAAGAAGTTATTTTATTTAAGGGTTATAATATAAATTTATGTACTTAAAATATTGATACATTGTATTGATTACCTTCTGACATAAACTCACGCAAAACGTCACTGTGAGGTTATCTGACACGGACAATAGCGCAAATTATTTATAGAATAATACATGGCTGAGCAGTGCCAGTGAGTGATAATCGCCCAGGTAGGTTGATAATTGCCAGAGGGCGCTAGCCCGAGGGCAATTATAATCTACCGGGGCGATTATCACTCACTGGCACTGCTCAGCCATTCATTGTTCTGTATAATATTTATGTTGTTGTGTTTTCATTAAAACTACTCATTTAAGAAAACACTTACAAGACATAACATGTTCCGTAATTGATAGACAAACCCATCGTCGTTTTAGAAGTTGTCCAACTTGGGTATATTCGTGTAGATCTATTACTTAAATTCTCCTTAACTTTGTTATTATAAAACGGAAACATATCATATGGGTATTCATTTTTTTGGTTATAAAATTTTCTACATTTTGGTGTATGTTTTTATGTAAAATTCTGAAAAAAGTTGTTTTTCACATTTGTGTGAATCTCAGTGTATCTCGTCTAGACCTAGTAAACACGGATTTAATTTCTAGATTTTAGATAATAGGTGTAGATTTAGATCCATTTGATCAAGGACTGATACAATTTTGAAATGTGCTATCCTGCATGTCCAAATCTATCAATCTGGTTTGCAATTGATTCAAGAAGGCCTAATACAGTAACGTTACGCTCGGCGCCGGTCACTATTGTGATGCAAATGACGTAACGTTGCGCGTGTACGTCTTCCAAGGGCTATTATCAGTGATAATCGCCCTGCGCGAGGCGGGCCAAAAGCTGATAATACTTTAAAAGGGCGCATAATACTTTTTTTTCAATGCAAATTTGTTACTATATATAGTAACATAAGTATTATTTAAACATATTCAATTGCACTTCACGGTTTTAACGTGCATAAGTCGCCTTGACGTCACGTCACAAGTTGGAGCCAATTTGCGTAACGTCAATAACGAACTTATTTTGGCTTAACATGGGGTGAATTTCACTTTTAATTGACATTATAATCAGATAACAGACGGACAACGACTTCAAACACAATCCATGTATGTTATTATGTATTTCTGCATGTTTAGCCGCAACGGATATGACGTCACAGGAACGGGTATCCGTGTTTGCTGTGACAACTGTAGAAAAACTGGGTACCTGCTTTCAAAACGTCATATCCGTTGCGGCTTAACATGGCCGCTGCACAACCTTCTCTCTATATAGGTTACACTCAGATAAGTTTGACTCAGATAATTTGTAACCATGTGCCTATGAATAGGGGAGAGTGTTTCTGTTACTTTGTTTTTTGTTCAAATTACATCTGACAAACCTGCTAAAGAGCTTGCACAGGATTTCAGTGACTTCTTCATAAACAAAATCGAAGGAATACGTACTGAAATAGCCACCAGTACTTAGTCAAACCAACATGGTGACAGTGCTGGAAACTCGAAACACCTTTCAGAGAAGAGCAATTATCAGAATTTTCCCCAACATCTGAGGAAGAAATCCGAAAACTGATTAATAGATCCCCAAGTAAATCTTGTGAACTTGATCAAATACCAACATGGTTGTTGAAGGATTGCTTAGATGAACTACTGCCGATTTTAACAAGAATTTTCAATGCATCACTTGAACATGCCTATGTACCAATGGCTTTTAAAAGCTCCAGAATAAGACCAATAATAAAGAAGCCAGGCCTTGATCAAAATGTGCTGGAAAACTATAGACCTTTCATCTCTAAAGTTCTGCAGAAGGTAGTTGATGCTCAACTAGAAGAGCATTTAACACTGCATAATCTTTACGAAGAACGTCAATCAGCATATAGAAAATTCCATTCTACTGAAACTGCTCTACTTCGTGTGCAAAATGACATCCTTTGTTCTCTAGATCAGAATAAAGCTACAGTCCTGGCAATGCTTGATTTATCAGCAGCATTTGACACCATTGATCACACCACTCTCCTACGCAGACTTGAAAACCATTTCGGTATAACAGGAAAGCCATTAGAATGGATGAAATCCTATATCCTTTCCGCTACCAAAGCAGACTAATGTAGACCATAAAAACATGGGTCGCCATTACCACTAGTGTACATAGAAGGACTGCCACTGATGCCTAAAACGTACTACAAAAAGTATAGTCCTCAAAACCAACAGCGTACAGCGTAGGACTACCAGGATTTTTTAGGTTTTGTCTTATATTTAAGCGTATTTAAAATGCTTGTACCGCGTTTCTGGATTTGCTATGATGATACAACTTGCATTTATATTTTTAACCAAATAGTACACACTTAGCTGAAAAATTAATCTAAGTCATTTTTATTATAATATATTGCATAATATTGTTTTTAAAAATACAAGTTTCTCGTATTTTACCGCATTTTAGTACAAAAACAAATACATTATGTATAACAATGAACAGAAACGGCGTTATCTCCAATCAATAATCAAATGATCCGATTCAAGTTATTAAAGGATCCTCACTGTCAAAAAATACCAATTATCTTTAGCGATTGCTTTTGGCGATTTTTATCAAACTCATTTTTAATTAAAAAATTAATATCTCATTTTCTACGCTACGGTAACTTAGGCAATTTTTGTGTGTCTGCATTATACGGCTTTGGTATTCTAAGAGTCGAAAAAAGCAGATCTGCCAATGACGAGTTTTGCAGGCTTTGAATCAATGACTTACACAATGACGCTATGGTCATTTTGTGATTTTTCTGATAATGCTGCAAAACTGCACTGAGGTAATTGGTTTTTTCTTTTATCTGCATTGGGCGGCTTCGGTATTCTATGCTTTTGAAAATAACCAGT
The DNA here is from genome assembly GCA_947247005.1 of Spisula solida. NCBI lineage: Eukaryota > Metazoa > Mollusca > Bivalvia > Venerida > Mactridae > Spisula > Spisula solida. Next base: position 15,544,720 of record OX365952.1, on the reverse strand, counting down.
CTGCCACTGACGAGTTTTGAAGACTTAATTAAAATAATGCACATAATTATGCCAATACGGTAGTCCATTGTCGTCAAAGGGCGGTATAGACGTATGCACATTTATACACTATGGATGTAGTGTCTGTTTATATTGGTTCCACCATTTTAGGCTAGTTTTGTATAGTGAAAATCTCATTTGAATGCTATGGTAGTTTCAGCTTTCTCGTTTTGTCTGCATTGGGCGGCAATGGTAATCTAAACTTTTGAAGATAACCGGTCTGCCACTGACGAGTTTTGAAGACTAAATTCAAGTAATGGGCACTATAGTCCGGCCCCAACCCAAGCTACCTTGCATTGTAGTATAAAGTTTTTTCTTTGCTGATTTCAGTAGACATGACCTTTCTAATGGAATTTCTGACGGGTGCCATTCTGTCACCCTTGAGCATTTTGAGAAAATTGGGGTAAAAGTTCCAAAACATAAACGAAACTGCGAATTTTTGGAATCGGTGAACTACCATGTCATTTATTATCATATTTTATAATAATTCACACTTATATGTAATTATTAAGTTGAAGTTTAAGTTTGCAAAATTTTAATGACGTGCATTTATGCAAAATGAGGTATTTTTGGGGTAAAAAAATAAAAATTACATGGAAAAGTGCGAATTTTCGGAATCGGAGGAATTAAACGTCATTGGCCATTACATTTGGTAAATAATCGCTGTTATAGTTGTATAGTGACTTGCCATTAAGATATTAAACACCTAAAGCAAGGCTATGGTACAAAATGTGGTGTTTTTGGGGTAAAACACTCAAAAGTCTGAAGGAAAATTGTATTTTTTTGGATTTGGTACCAATGCAGACCTATACAATGGCATGTATCTTTTCTTTGGTGATTAATCAATATGCGTAGTATTAATAACCTTAAAGTTTTGATATCAAACGTTCTAAGATTGGCTATTGTGCAAATGTGCAAAATGTGCTATTTTGGGGAATAACTTAAGGAAAAGGGCGAATTGTTCGAGGTGGTAGACAACGCTGTCATTTATCATTTTATTGTCGACGCGACATGTTCTTATGTACATGTAGAATTTAAGATATCAAACCTATGAGCAATGTTACTGAGATCAATGTGATATATTAGGGTAAAATGTTATAAAATATTAACGAAAAGTGTGATTTATGGAATCCGTAGACTTCATTGCCCTTGGATATTTTTTGATAGTACATTTTTGTAACTCATTCTGATTAATAAATATTAACTTATGAGTGGAAATAGCAATGAAACCTAATGCAAAACAGTTACTGTCGTGTGAAGCAAGTTTACAATAATTATTTTGAGGATAAACATTTTTAAAACATACGGTGGACGGTGGATGAACACAAAATCTCAGTAGGAACACTTTGTTCCCTGCCGTATAAATGCACCCTAAAAGTTCAATTAAAAGTATCCCTGTTCATAGAAATGACTACTACATGTTTGACATTTGATTCGAATTAAATCAAGTGATTGAAAATGCATTCGGTAGGTCAACTTGTTTTACATTGAAATTATCAAGACCTGAGATTTATTTCGGATGATTGCACCTAATGAAAAGTGGAGGTATGTAATAAATTGAATGTATACACATATATAAAGAGGTTTCTATACAAACTACATGTATGTGCATTAATATTCTATGCAATCTTTTGAGAAGATATTAAATTTCATCTAAATGCATCAGCGAAATTGAATAGAACTAGGTATACAGATATATTAGAGAATTTGTGAATTTTCACCATTCGTAAAATAGATACATGTATTTGATTGATAGGTATTTAAACCTCAACAAGAGCATGCTATGTGATACTTATAATCAGTGGCTTCAGTATATTGAATGTACCTAAAAGTATCCATGAATGCTGTGTACGTTACACCGTGGAACTATTACTAGCAAAGCCCACAGAACTAATAGATGTTTTCTAATATAGACTAGGAAATGATGTTGTGCAAGGCAGAGATAGATTTTAATAGAGCCACGACTGACTTTTCCCTAGTGTTGAATACCAGAAACAGTTATCAAATCAAAAGCAGCACCAGGCGCAGTAGTTGGTATCCTATCCCGCTAGGAATGACTACTGGTATATCAGACAGTGCTTTGCCATCCTCATAGAACCATGGAATACCTGTCCACAGCAGTGTTAGGTACCATATAGAGCATAGTATGGCTGTTCTATGCAATGTTCAATGCCATTTCAAGTCTGGAATGACAGTTCCAGACATCATAAATCAAGGGGAGACAGGGCAAGGTATAGTCAGAACATCCCCATAGAACAAGGAATACTAGTAGGTGTTCACAGCAGTACAACTAACCCATACGGTCATACCGCTGGCACTCAACCATACAAACAACTCTATATATGGCCATGGCTTATAATATTTACGTTTCTAGTCAGTTAGTCATACATAGCAATGACAATCGGTGTTTGGTAGTCTGTAAAGTTAGAAAAAGGTGTGTTATATACTTAGTACCCCGCAGAGAGCAACAAAGAGCAGTTGCATACAGTGTTGGGTACCAATAAAAGCATGGCTGTTTCAGGTCATATATGTAACCTATTGAGCAAGTAATAGCCTCGCCGTAGGGCGCACGCTTTGGGGTCGAGAGGTCCCAGGTTCGACCCAACTCTACGTCATTGCTTAATTTCTCAGAGCAAATTTAACCAACAATGCTCCATTCGACCAAGGTGTGAATTGGTACCTGTGGTGAAGTGTCTGTACTTATTCCTGGGCGCCGTATCTCGATGTTAGTTGCACACATACCAGGGGAAAACTAGTCTCCTCAAGGAGGCTCGAACGCAGGTATCCTTAGGTAGCCAAATCAACATGGTAAGTTTATTGTCAAAGGGTGACTCAACGGCTTAATTTCTGAAAGTGGCCCGAAAACTCGGTAACTTTTTAACTTAACGCCAAATTTATTGCTTGCCCTATAGATTTACGGATGGCTGCGTCTAGTAGTATTATGTATTAAATGAACAGGAATGACTCTGTCAGGCAATATTTAACCAGGGATGGCTTGACGGGTAATTTAGAATCCCTATAGATTCAGGAATAATCGTTGCCACGATTCCAACAGTATTAGGTAACCCTTTTAGGTCATAAATTGCTATGCTAACCTTTGGAGCTGGGAAAGGATGTGTTACATACCCCGTAGAGCAATAAATGGCAGTCCCAAGCAGTGTTGGGTAGCATATGAATAGCTGTGCCTGGAAGTGTTTGCTATCTAATAGAGCAGTGTTAGGTACCACAGAATGCATGTGACAGAAAGTGTCAGGTGACTCATGGGGTCCTGGAATAGACACTATATACCAAAGTAATGTAGTTTATGCTAGGTAGATTGTGAGACAAGTTCTGTCAACCCATATCAATTAATCATACTCGGCGCCTAATTCTTAATGTTATCCATCGCTACGGTGGCATGCGAGAGAAACCAGCGTCCAGTTTATGCTAAGGCATTACTCCATGGTAGCATTTTATTTCGCCTTTGGTATGACCGGGCCTGGGATCGAGCCTGGGACATCCCGCAATCTAAGTGGACACCCTACCACTAGGATATCAAGGAGTGAATATACATAACAGTATATAGTATCTATACATAACATGTATATAGCGCTATGAGTGACCGTGTCATGCAGGAATTGCTGAGTCAGACAGTTTTATGTACCACAAAGGGTAACGAATTGCTGTGCCAGGAAATAAAAGGTAACCAATACTATTAGTGGCATGAACCCAATTATATTAGGAATGGTTGGTGACGGTGAGTCCTTTTAATACCCTACGGGGCCTAGCAAGCTTGTACTCAGTGGTAGTGGGTACTCTATAGGGCATGACTTGTGATGCATGTATCATGATGCATGAGTACCTCGTATGATCAATAATGGCGGACTTGGTGTTGATGAGTAATACAAAATAGTTATAAAGCCGGAAATGGCTTTATGTAGTGAAATCTGACTTGTCCGTAAATTCAAAATTTTCATATACATTTGGATGTTTAACCCCAATACATCGTATTCAGCTCAAAGCATGGCATTAGATGATAGATAACTTGAACTGCATGATGATATGTACCTCACAGTGATTTACTATGAAGTTAAATTAATTATAACAGCGTAGTATACCTATTTCCAAAATTCACACTTTTCGTTTCAATTTTGTATGTTCTATCCTTAAATTATATATTTTGCACCATAACATGATTTAAGATAATTGGTATCATTAATAACACATTACTATAGACTATATCATAGTAATTACAAACGTAATTATCAAAACAATTATCCATGACAGTGTAGTCCATCAGTTCCATCGCTCTTTCCGTTATATTTTTATTGTTTTTCTCCAACAATACCACATTCTGTACCATAGCCTAGCTTAAGGTGTGTATAATCTTCATCGCAAGTAACTATAAAACTACTACAGCGATTATTTACCGTCCACCGTTATAGTCCACCGAATCCGAAAATTCGCACTTTTCCATGCACGTTTTAACATTTTACCCCAAAAATACCCCCTTTGCATAATTGCACGGTACTAAAATTTTGAAGTCTTCAACAGCACCTTAATAACTACATATAAGTGTGATTTATTATAAAATGTGATAATAAATAACAATGTAGTTGACCGATTCCAAAAATTTGCAGTTTCGTTTATATTTTTGAACTTTTACCTCAATTTTCTTAAAATGCGCAAGGGTGACAGAATGGCACCCATCAAAAATTCAATTAGAAAGGTCTTGTCTACTAAAATCAGCAAAGAAAAAAACTTTATACTCCAATGCAAGGTTCGGTCAATTTTTCAGCGCCGGACATGCCTGTATCTAATGTCTCTCTCTCCCTGCAGGGGCTTCCTCTCGAAAACTTAGATTAAAACAACACTGGTGTATCACATGCAATCTAAGTATTGAGAAGTATGTCCTACAAAAACTAACAAGTACATTTAATGCTTCGTATTGCAGAGTACCGTATTAGCTTTATGCTGGACTATTGAAATATTCAGTTCGAATACAAATACCATAGCGGACTTTTGCATTTGGCAATAAACTTATAAACAGTACCTCAGTGTAGTAATGCGGATATCATAATATTAACAGAACTACCACAGTGTAGCGAATGTCGTACACTACAACTACCATAGCGTATAAATGTAGTATATTTTTGAAAATTCCTTCTATTTTCTATTGCAAAAAAGGTAGATTTTCACCGAAACCCTGCATTATTCCACTGTGGAAACAAGACCCCGTATTTTTCCGGTACGCAAAAGTCGTCTTTGGTAGCTGTTCTACAAACAATAGTGGTAATGGAGGACCACCAAAATACGGTCTGCATCAGGCGGCTCTGGAAGTGCATCGGTGTATGATAGTGGCAGCGGAAAGGATATGTGTGAGCGTTACCAGACTGTTTGTATAGATGGTGAACTTTCAAAGCCAGTACTGATGAACTATAGTGTTCCTCAGGGTTCTGTGCTCGGTCCGAAGAACTGCATAATGTACACAAAACCAGTGGGTGCAATCTGCAGAAAGCACCAAGTGCAACACCATTTCTACGCTGATGACTCACAACTGTATATGGCATTCAAACCAAAAGATGGCGCCTCGCGTGATGAAACACTACACCGAAAAGGAATGCTAGTACAGCCGAGAATCTCACGGTGAAAGTTGGTGACGCAGTGATCAGACCAACGTCGATGGTTAGAAACCTCAGTGACATGTTGGATTCACATTTGGACATGGATAAACATGTAAACTCTGTCTCAAGGTCGTGTTTCATGCAGATCCGACAAATAGGTCAAATCAGACAATATTTGACTGTTGATACAACAAAATCCCTTATCAATTCTTTAGTAACATCGAGACTGGATTACTGCAATTCGTTACTTTGCGGCTCCCCGAAAATCATTCTGAACAAACTACAAAATATTCAGAATACAGCTGCCCGCCTCATCACACAGACACCCGTTACAATCACATCACTCCTGTGATGAAGGATCTTCACTGGCTACCTGTACAATACACAGTGGAGTACAAGGTCTTGACTCATGTTTTCAAAGCACTACATGGAAAGTCCCCTGGCTACATCAGAAGTATGTTGGAAGTATATACTCCACAAAGACAGCTGAGGTCTCAGAATGACTCTGTTTTTCTAGTTGTGCGAAGGATGAGGACTATCACGTACGGTGACCGATGTTTCACGGCTGCAGCACCGAAGCTATGGAATGCACTGTCAACAGCACTCAGAGACAGTAAAACACTACCTTCATTCAAGAAATCGCTGAAAACGCACTATTTTACAAAAGCTTATAATTCAGGCTGATTATGTGTTAAGGTTTTTACTTCTTAAAGAAAGTACTTTGTCTTATTTCTTTGAAGTATAGGGGTCCCTTTAAAGGTACCTAGCACAGTTATACCTTTGCAGACAGATTTCTCGTAGCAGTGGTATCTGACGCTGTTCTGTAGCTTACGAAGCCAACTGGACTTGAAACATTTCATATTGTGTATTTTACCTGTTTGCATAAATGAGTGGTGGATATGTGTTGATTTATAAATTTGTCCATAGTTGTATAATTTATGTATATTGTTTTAACTATGTCTTAATCGTGATTGTACAGCACGTATGAACGTGTATATACATGAAAAAAGGGCTATATAAATATGGTATAATAATTCGAGAAAGTTAAATTTTCGTTGATTTTGTTGTAAATCTCGACCATGAAATCTAATGCCCACGATTTATCGAACTCCCAAATACATTACATGGTTTTACCCTTCTATGTTATATAATCCACGAATTTACAACCCCACGAACATGGATTTTATCAAAATTCACGAAATTTAATACCCGCGACAAAAAAAAGTGATTTTACAGTATGATAATTTAACGACATTGCCAGTATGTCACAGGCACAGGTAAATGTATCATTGATAAAGAGTAAAACTTGAAAATATTTTTTAAAAAATTATATTATCTAAGAAAACATATAACCTTTAAAATGACTCTTTATCAATGATACAGTTACCTGTGATCGAACAAACTTATCAAGACAGTCTATTTGTTATTATTTATCGGGTACGTTATATTTAGGCCCATGATTCGCAACAATGAATATTTGGACAAAAAAACGAGCGATACATTTTAAAATCAATGAGCAGGAAATTTAAGCTAGTTTTAGGATGAAAGCACAAAATATGAATCATTATGTAATGAAATGGGTGTTTTCCCAATTTATTTAAAGTAACTTGAAATACGGGTTGTGCAACACCTGACAGCATCCAGGCGGGCGGTTGATTTTATAAACCCTGCCCAATATGGTATGTATCAAGTAAATTTTTTCAAAACTGAGATGTTTACATATTTTACCCATTAAATGGAAATACTGTGCATGTTTTGTTAAGTCACATTTTATTATAAAAGTGACAAGGGAGTGCGGTATAATAAATAAGGGGGTTACGAAATTGAACACGTAACGTGTACGTCTGTACGTGAATTCTACTTTGAGGTATTTCGTCATCAGTTTCAGCTTATTGGCAATCAGCAAAACATTTGCCTTTGGCCATTTACAAAGACATGATAAGACAATATTTACATCATCAAGATATGTGTAGTTTCTACAAGTAACTGACGTGTGACAAACTAAAATAAAATGTGTACTGTATCACACAGGTATGCGTATGCACGAAAAACATGTATGCGTATATGCACGAGAAACATAAGATTTCATCGCCCGTTGAAACAATGAGTTTATATTTATAAACATTTACTATCAATTCATGAAGAAACCATGGTCCAAATGCCTGTCAGATATACACACATTACTACAAAACATATATAGCATGGCAACGGCAAGTATAAATGTACACAGCTGAAAGAAAGGAAAAGTAATGGAGCATTTAATGATGGTGTTAATTGCATAAAACATGTTTATGGGTTACTGATAATTAATACATCTCTCTAGTGAGAGCGAAGTTTGCGTGACCACCAGAGAACCACCACTTCAAGTAGTTGCCTTTAAATAAGTTAACATTTGCAGATTTTCTTATATCGTAAGGAAGACAGTTCAATAATTTTGCACCAGAGTATGCCAATGATTTTCTGCAAAATTCTAGCCTGGGTTTTGTCTGGGGTGAATTTCACTTTTAATTGACATTATAGCATAAAAACGGTGATTTTGCCCATACGTTAACGGGACGAAAAAGATTCACGCGCTGTTAACGTCCAGTTTTACGTATGCTCATTTCAGGGCCGCACCGGCGACTATAAAGGTTGTACAGCTTCATATGAACAGTTATTCCTATTTTATTTCTAAGATCTAATAAGTACTAATTAGTTTTCTATAATTTTTAAGTTATACATTTAACGTAATCCGTCCATCATTAGCCGACGTAATTTCGTGTTATTACGGGAAACTTCGGTACCGTCCGGAAAATATTACAAACATCCGTAAACATTAAATATTTTTATTTTACGGTATTCACATCAATAAATCTGCTTAATAAATTATTTCTTGGCAATTAGATTTGACGATCTTCAAAAAAATAAATTTAAAATAAAAAAAATAGGGACGAGTTCTTTCCCTTTGATATTCGAAGTCATAGAAACGCTCGCGAAATAAAGCGCCGAAATGACATGGCGAGCAGACTTTATTCTCGACGTGGGGTCGATTTGTCACCAAAACTGTGTTATTCGGAAGGGTTGAGGATTATCATCAGTCTAAATTACATTGGTTAACACCGCTGTGAGGACGAATATCGTTATTCTTTTGAATGTTCGGTTGAAAACGATGCAAATCTCGGAAACAAACATTGAGAAAACGAAAGTAGAAATATTTCTGTTGCACCATTGCGTCGAGACTCAATAGTGCAAACCAGCCTATGTTGATGTTCACCACGATGCTTCTCAACTTCATTGAGGTAAAACTTGCTAAAACATTGTGTTCTTGATCAAAAAATTATATCCTTGTATAACTTGTGCAATCTTCCGTCAGGTGAGCGTTATAGGCTCCATTTTACATCTTGTTATTGTCAGCTCGACTGTACTTGGTCATTTTCAATTCAGAACTATTCTGATTTAGAATGGTTATTTTTGAGATCTTCGTGTATGCACAGTGTTATTTTAACTAGCTGAAATGGATAATTTGGTTTAAGAAGCCCAGGGGAAGTCTAACTTGTTTTTTTTTAGCTCACCTGAGCACGAAGTGCTCACTGGTGAGCTTTTAGGATAGGTGGCTGTCCGGCGTCCGTCGTCGTCCGTCGTCGTCCGTCAACAATTCCTTTAAATGACTTCTTCTCCTAAACCAATTGATGGAATTTAACCAAATTTCACAGGAATGATCCTTGGGTGGTCCTCTTGCAAAGTTGTTCAAATGGTTCTGGTTAATTTATTAATTAGGTCACAGGAGCTAAAAATAGATTTTAAAAGTGAAAACTTAAAAAATCTTCTTCTCTGAAACCACAGGGCCTACAGCTTTGATATTTTGCATGAAGCTTCATCATGAGATCCTCTACAAAGATTGTTAAAATTTTGCCCCTGGGGTCAAAAATGCACCCGTCTCGGGGGTCACTTGTTTTGCAATAGAGTTATAGAGAGAAATCTTTGAAAATCTTTTCCTCTGAAACCACAAGACCTACAACTTTGATATTTTGCATGTAACATCATAATTATTGGGGTCCTCTAACAAGATTGTACAAATTTTACCCCCATGGGGTTAAAATAGCCCCCTACCCCAGTCACTATGTTATTGTAGAAAACTTTGAAAATCTTCTCTTATACCACAATGCAGACTCCCACTGACCTCACCTTTAGATAAGAAATAATGTTGGATATTTCTTTCTTGCTGACATTAATGACTTTTCAATGAGATATACTAAACCCTGACTCTGGTATCTGAATTCAAACATGTGTAGACCATCTGGTCATTTGTTCAGTCAGTAGGAGAAGTTTATTGTGTGTTCAGCTAGTTAATGGTCAGTTATGTCACCTTACAGTTATGCTAGCATATCAGGTTACATGAGCCTGCCAGGTATTACAAGACTAGATAATCAGGCCCAAAATAAAATGTAGCTATACATGGAAGAAGTTGATTTATTTGATAAAATATTATATAATGGGTAATTGTAGTCAATTAAGAAAATTGTATGTATTACAGTATCAAGCTTGTACCATGTTTGTTAAGCAACCGTTGTCTTATAATTATAATCAATTTGATTATTTCAATCCATTATTTCACAAAATATCATGCCCATAAAGTGTATATATTTGCATACAAGTTAGTTGTGTTTTATATTCTTCCACCAAATATATCCCTCAATCTAAGGCTAACCTTAATAAATTCTTTGGTTGGAGTTACTCTATCTACTCACGAAAATCCCAGCAACATATTTGGCCTTCAGGAGACATTTTTTACTTTAATGAGATTATTAAGTGTTCGTAAAAAATAATTAAAAACATTCCCTACTTACCTACCCGCCTAAACATTTCTGTGTAACTCCAAACAAAGAATTTTTTAAGGTCAGCCTGAGATATTTGGGGTAAATTGCTTTCTACATGTCAGCTGTCTGGTACACTAAATGGTTTCAGATCAATAACTCGAGAACAGTTTGGCCTAAGATCATCAAACTTTGCTTTGAGGTTGGTTATCATCAATAGATGACCCCTATAATGTTTTTTGAGGTCATTAAATAAACAGATAAGGTCATTAACCTTAAACATAATTATCATAGAGGCATATCCTACTATTCCGGAATAATCCGAGAATCAGGATTAGCTGCACTAAAAAAAATGAACTTCTATGTAGAAAAAGTTCATTTCTCGACTTAACATCACTCGAATATTACTCAGGTGAGCGATCCAGGGCCTTCTGGGCCCTCTTGTTTGTAAAAGGTGTAGGCCTACAAGGGATAGCCCATGTGTCTACATGTACATATTTGTGAAAGAACTGGACTCTAGGTACCGAAATAGCCTTGTAGTAGCCGCAGGTCTATTGTTTAGCTTGCTTGACTTGTAACCGGGAAAGCCGGGTTCAAGGTCCAGGCCTTTTTTTTCGCTGAATTGTGTAGAGGCTCGGGCCCTTTTGTTGTGCGAAAAACCTCAAGATTAGAGTGGCACGGTGGTCGAGTGGATAACGCACTTGACTACTGATCGCGAGGTCTTGGGTTCGAATCTCGGCCGGACCACTTGGTCATTTATGAAACGCTTTTCAGTGTTTCCCACCCAACTAGAGATAAACTGGTTGGAAACCAAGAGGTAGTCTCGCGTGTATCGGTGCTATACACGGGCACGATAAAGAACCAGGGAGTCTTTTAGGAATGAGCTAGGGTAACGCACCCAGATTCCTTGTATCACAACCCTTCAGCAAAAACACAGGACCCCATTGGAAATAAGTTGCACTTTCATGGGTTATCCTTGACCGAAAGGGTTTTGGGGTTTTCTTCTTTGTCTATATTGCAGGACGAGTGCTTTTAAAAATATTTGTTGAGGCCTGGACACTATAAATCTGCTAAGTCACTTAGTGTCAACATAATAAACAAGGTGATAATAATTATTATTTATATTTGCAGGGAATCAAGAATGAAACAGTTGACATCAAAACTAGAGAATTGCTGAAGAAATTTGTGCAGACTTGTGAAAAATGTAAAATTGTACTGTTACTGTGAGGTAATGCATGATTGTATTGTTACAGTTAGTTGTATAAGCAGAAGTAATGTGCGTCTATGTTTTGCAAATACATTGTTCCTAATGCAAAATTTAGGTTATAATTAAACACCTATTCCTAATTTAATGATTTGCTTTAATTACTGAGTTGGTGCACTTAACCACTTTCTGTCTTATAACTGTATACATAATCAGTTTGGTTGCTTAAATTGTTTTGGTTGCAGTTACCATGACTATATTCCAAATAAATTCAAATTATATTGCAGTTCAGTCATAGATCTGTTCTTATAATATCTGTCTTTATTGGAGCTGTCATTGATGATTCCGATATATCATTGATACATCGATATATCGATTTTCACATAAAGGTGAACAAGAAACAGACCCATCAGTCATGTATCAGTCACTTAATATTGGGTATAGATTCAGCTTTTGAAAAAAGCACCTTTGGTTTTAGTTTAGATTTGATATAATTTGACAATTTCTGAACTTTAATTTTTTTAACAAAGAAAATGTTTTTGTGCAGGACCACCAGGATCATATTAGTATATAATTATAATGTTATTATATTATTTGCAGGTTGTGAAATACTGACGCTGCATACTACACAGATTGCAGCAGTGGAATCAGACATAGCATATTACCCGGAATGCAGCACGGGAGCAAGATTTGGCATATAACCCAGATTGGACCATGGAACTATTTTCTGAAAGATTGTTAAATATTTACATATGTATAGAGGAATATATCGCGCAGTTGTTCCAGTCGTTGCCGGCAGTCACAAATGCTACTTTTATATTTGCACTCAGTTAGAAATAGTTGTATTGTTCAGGATTAGTATCAGTGTCCATTCTGTCCAAATTTGGATTGGCAGACACATTTCCTTTACTTTGATTCCAAGTGACAGTCTTCCTGTGTCACAAAGTGCATTCTGTTTGTATAAATAAGATTTGAGTGTCAATTAAGAACTTGGGATACAGGGTGTATGAGTTATTTTCACCCATTACTCCATAGATATACAACTTGAACATTTATAAGTATGAGGCAGGACATATAAAGTGAATGGTTATACTTGTTGGGTATATTGAGTTTAGCTCACCTGTCATAAAGTCACAAGGTGAGCTTTTGTGATCACTCGATGTCTGTTATTCACACCCTTTTTGCTTGCATAGACAGTAGAGATCACAATTTTTGTCTAATCTTTATGAAACATAGACACAACAACCATCTCAACAAATATTTATTTTATATTGGGTAATTTGGGGTTAAAAAGTTGTCACTTGGTCAAATCATACATGAATCTTGTGAAGTCACAGTGATCACTATTTTGGTCCAATTTTATTACAATGATCATCTCGACAAAATCTGGATATAGTTCGATATTGGGTCATAAGTGGTCAAAAACTAGGTCAATATCATTATGTCAATTCATACATAAATATTGTGCAGTCTCTAAAGGTCTCCAGTTTTGGTTTAATCTTCATGAAACTTGATCACAATGATCCCTAAACAAAGTCTATTATGTCAAGTTCTACATTGGGTCATCTGGGATAAAACACTAGGCCAGTATAGATCCAACCATGCATACATGTACACATTCTATAGTCACTAGAGCCCACAATTTTTGTCTAATCTTTATGAAACTTTGTGACTTTGGTCACAATGATCAACTCAGGGTCATCTGGGGTTAAAACTAGGTCACTATGTGAAATAATCAATAAAGCTAAGTAGTCTTTTAGGCACATGTGGCTAATGCTGTGTTGGTTGTGACAAATGGGTGGCTGTCAGTTTACTAAAATGTATAGAACATAATTGCTTTTGAATGAAAACATGACGTGTGCATATTCATTTTCTTAGTTAGATCATTAGCTATAAGCCAATGGATGTTTTGATGCTAAATTCTAAAAAAGTTATTTTCTTATTTTTGGGGTTATAAAATCGTCCAGCCAAAGGGAAAAAATTAACTATTTCTGTATCCATAGCAACCACAGTTTCAATCAGAATAATAAAAATATGCAAGTTTATACAATCTCCTTTTAGACTCCTTTCTGTATACCAAGTTTCATAGCCCTAGCTTGGAAACTGTTTTAGTTATGCCAAGATTCCAGATTTTATAGATTTTTTTTCTATTTCCGTTTCCATAGCAACCACATTTTTTGTTATAATCAAAACATATTCAGATGTGCATAATCTCCTTATTGGCACCTACCCACATACCAAGTTTTGTAATCCTAACTTAGAAACTGTTATGGCAGGATCCAGATTTTGACATTTTTTCACTATTTCTGTCTCCATAGCAACCACATTTTTTGTTGGATTTAATATATTTTTAGACGTGCATAATTCCCTTATTGCCCCCTATCCACATACCAAGTTTCATAAACCTAGTTTGAAAACTGTTTGAGCTATGTCAGGATCCAGATTTTTGAGGGACGGACGAAGGGTAAACCTATGTCCCCTCTGGTTGAAAACCGATAGGGGACTAAAAAAAAATTCTGAATTTTATGTCAGAACATACATCAACTTGTAGCAAATGATCTTACTAAGAAAATGAATACACACATGACAAGTTTTCAGTCAATAATAAAAAAGTTATAGTGTTTTTAGCAAATGAGAACTCATTCTCCAGCGAGCACAGAAATGAGGGTATGCAAAGAAAAGTACATTTTCTGAAATAAATCTGTGGTAAACTTTTTTTATTTTGTTATTTTCTTATACCATATTGATTACTTAAAATTTGTATGTTACTATTGTAGCATGCCAATCATTTTATAAGATGATTTTATACCATTCTTTGAAAGGGAAATTTAAATATTTTGATAATTCTACTCATTCAAAACACTGAAATTGAAATATAGAGGCGAAAGAAAAAAATATGAAGTGATTTACAAATTTCTGTTACATTTCATTTACAAACACATTCTATTGGCTGTGTAAAAACATAAAACTTTGCACAATTTATTGATTTTATAGACACAAAAAATAGAAAAATACGGTTGGGACCTTTTCTGAAATTTGCTCCATTTTGATATGGATGGTTACCATAGTTAAAATGGAATTTCTCCAAAACGGCGTGGTAAAAGTTTTTAAAAAATTATATTTAGACATGCCATGTGATACACTTTATGAAAAAGGTAGTTTCATTGGAAATCTAAATATTGCCAATGATGGATGGATTACCTTAAACAAATCCGCAGTATCCATGTTTTCTTTGTATTTGCCGATACCGGAAGTCGACGTGCATAACAATACATGGTATGACGTTACGTTTGTTTTCGCGACGTCGTCACAAAATCTCCCGCCAAAATATCATTATTTTGAATTAATTGATGTTTTGTATGCTATAATAGCGTTTACGCATGTTTTTTTTCGCTTTATTACATATGCAGAGTCCCTCGGGACTCTGCAGATGTTATAGCCCGAAAAAGCATGCGTTAACCCTACATTATAATCAAATGACAGACGGACAACGACTTCAAACACAATCCATGTATGTTATTATGTATATTGGTAATATATTGGCTACCTTTATGAATTTCAGAAATAATATTAATCATGAACGTACTATACTGAAGTGAGAATTTAGCGATGTTTTCGACCGTTACAGTACGAATATATTATTTATGCATGTATGTATAGCGACAGATAGAACAGAATTTATTTTCTGTCGGTTAAGCGAAGCGCATTAGACGGAAAATGCTTTCCTGTGATTAGTTAAGATCTTCTGATTGCACCAATCAGGATTTGTTATGTTGGTAACCGTAGCGCACGAGTTTTCGTGCGCAGTGATTGAAGGTATGTGGTCATTCAGCTTTGGGCACTTAGAGCTAACAAGACGCATAATTTTTAGTTCATAAAATGGGGAAAGATGCGTGTTATGTGCTATAAATTTGTTACATGTACTTTATGTATATGAGATGATGTTGGTATTAATGTGTATGCATATATATGAGATGAACTGATGTTGATATGATGATGAATGTATTGATAATAGAAAGTAAGCTAGCTTGCCCAAGTGCTAACTACAATTATACTATATAATAAGTTATTGAGTGTTTGTTGTTTAATGTAGTAGATCTATGGTATAGATCTGTGAAGATCACAGGAATATGATTCAATGTGCATAATTGAAATTTTAAAATGCATAACGAGAGCTATTAATACGAAGTACATATCAGAACGAAATCTTAATTAACATAGCACAAAAACTGCCTCTTAATCAGAATGCGTTCAATAATAAAAAAATTCTTAAAAAGACTGCACTCATGATCTTATCAACATATAAAAATCTTAATTTAATCTATAAGGTTAGTTAAACTTAAAAATGCCCTGTGAGTTTCGTTTAAAGTCTAAGTATTTCTAATCATTGCATAGCCAATATAATTATAACATGATTGTAGTTATCATATATTTTTTTCCGATTGGAATTCCTACTATAAGTATGTAAATCAGATAGACTGTAAGTATGTGTATATGATGGATGTTGTTTTAAAGGTGCTGCCTCACGTATTGGTGTATTGCAAAAATAGAATTGTCAAATATTCGCTTAATTTTGGTGTAGTTGCTATAAACAACCACACTGACATTTATTAAAAGTAACTTGCGAACCATCGGCATTTTGTAGTTATTTAGTATTTATTTCAGGACTCTTAGCCCGACAAAAACCCCAACCGGCACTCATTCTTCCGCGTCCCTCCATTATCCTATTGGGTTTGGTATTGTCACCATTCAATACGCGCTTACGGTGTGTAGTTGTTATTACACAATTATAAATACGAGAGGACCAATGAGTGCCCGTTCGGTGTTGCCAAACTATTATGATCAATAACGACAACCACTTTGTATGATTCATACTGTATAATTCTAGCATTTGGTACTTCTATATAACCAATTGTTATGATAATATATTTCAAATATATACGTATAACAGACGGATTAATGTGTATTTTGGCAGATATGGTCATGGCAGCGTAGAATTAAAACAAGTAATCACTCCGTATTTAAACACTACGGAGTTACACATATGACGAATTCCTCCGCATTTATACACTGCGGAGAAAGATATGCTATTAATGAATTTACTTGGAGCGATCAGGGGCGACATTTTTGAAATCCGAAAACCCTTCCCATGTTGCACGGTAACTCTCATTATGTTGACGCCGCCTGGCGTATGAAGAATATACATGAATGCCGCATGGCATTCAAACGAACCATGGCCGCATGGCCTACCATTTTAACTATTATAAACGCCGCCTGGCGTGCAATAAAACCAGTCAGTCCGCAAGGTACCCGCCTGTACCCAAGTGAATAATCGCCGCATGGCGAGCAATAATCGGCGCATGCCGAGCAATATTCGCCGCATGGCGAGCAATAATCGGCGCATGCCGAGCAATATTCCAATACTAGTATTCGCCGCATGGCGAGCAAGAATCGGCGCATGCCGAGCAATATTCCAATACTAGTATTCGCCGCATGGCGAGCAATAATCGGCGCATGCCGAGCAATAAGTACGCTTGTACATAAATAAACCAGTGCAACAAATAAACCATCGCCGCTTGGCGAGCAAAGATCCTACTCAAAAGAAAGCTATTAAAGAGCGCCTAGTCAAAGCTATCTGGCCAGTTCTTCAATGCTTATTTAACCCAAGCCCGTAGATTGGTTTTAGAAGCTTATTACTCGCTGTTCACCCCACATTTTTCACTGTGGAATAAAGCGATTATAAGCATGCAATGTAGTCAATGTATAAAAGTTATTCTATCCACATTGATTAGACCCATGTACACCCCCCGATCGCTCCTAAATTGAAGAATTTTCCGCCACAAAATAAAAATTTTTTCCCCAAAATTCCTATACTATTTTCGACAATAATTCTCTAGAGCTATCTAATTCGGTCTTGAAATGTAGCACCCGTCGGCCCTGTGGAATCCAGTCGTTGTAATATCTATATCTACTGTTAAAATGTAATTGTTTTAATTTTGAATATGTTTAGGCCCAAATTGATTAATTATCTTCTTTTCAATAGCTTTGTTGTAACATTCCTCTACCACCATGAAATTATCTCAAGTATCTCAATTCAAATGAAACATGACTCCGGAAAAGGCCCCAGACAAATATTCGATGCTTCATTTTTAAAATGTATACGTTTGATAAAACATTCACATCATTTCAAACATGGTTTAAGAAATATTCGATAAAGATCACCTCGTTTTCCCCGAGTGTAGTATGTGGGACCCTTAATAAGACCGGAAGTTGGGCACAGCTTTAAATCTCGTATGTTTCTGAATATTACCCTCTGTCCAACCCAGTAAGGGATTGAATCCAAGTAAAAAATTGAAAGACTAAATTCCAGCTGTCAAAAATTCCGAAATTACAATTTTATTCATACTAAGCCTTTCCCTCTCGATGGTACGTCAACAAAGCAATACCGAAAATATATAATGTATCATTACCGGTCAATTACCTAACAGGGGAATATTTATGCTCTGAATGAACTCATCATTGTATTTTAAAAGATCGTTTTCTTTTTCCCTAACACGTAGTATTTAGTTTCCTGTTTCAATCGTCTCAGATGTTAACAATAAACTAATATACATATCGCATGTATAAATAACCACAACCAAAGTACCTGAAACTAAATTGTATACATTAGTTATAATAATGCCTAGCGATATCAATACTGTCGTATTTCATTTTTGGAACTGCCAATACCTGTAATTACATTTTATACCCTGAATGTACAATCCGGAATTTGCTAGCGTCCAAAAGAATGATGCCATTTCGAAATACGTCCAATGAACCATTACCATGGTCTTGTGATTATCTTACTCGGGATATGGCGTTTGTTTTCATATCAACAGCGCCTGATTGGAATTCCATTATGTCGCCATATACATATATGCAGTTGCCATTAAAACATAAACTTGAATGTATAGTAAACTAATGTGACCGCCGACAGGATACGTTAGTCCACATAAAAAACTTAGTGAACTTAATGACCTCAAAAACAATGAATCTATCATATCACATATAGTGCGGAGATAATGACCCGACCCAAACCCCAGCAAAAATCCGATACAAGGCCCTGTGCCGACTATATCAATGTTTCAAGCAAATTGCGCAAAATCGGCCCTTGCGCTCTGTTTTTGTACCACACATCGAGCGCCAATGTGATATTCTCCTATGAAAGCATACAATCGGGTCATAGATATACACTGTAGCCAGATAACCGCTGTTTAATTATGTTCATAGAGGGCGAGGATCTCGCCGAACTCCCCGCACCATACGTTCTTCTGATGTAAAATTGCATACCGAACCAACAGCATTACCGTAAAATTACTAAACGTCACATGTGCACTCGTAACTTTGACATCTTCGCAGTAACAGACTGATGCTAAACAAATATGACAAGCACAAATTAAACTATGTATGTATTAATTATACTTAACCTAAACTGCAGTTTTGATCGGATGCCCTTTTAAAGAAGTGGAATCAGAACCAATGCCTTCCGTTGACGTCAATCCTTTTCCTAGCTCCTGCAACATTCCAGTTTCTCTTTAATCATATTACAACTACAATAAAACATATAGAAGTGTAATAAACAGTGTCTTCACTTGATAATTTTAACTAATCGCGATAATTATACAAAATATACATAATTCCTTCTCTTAAAGACCCTAATAGTGTAGTCTGCCCAGGACCACATGATCCTAGATTCTATTTCAATATAGACCACTGGTAGTATAATGCAAGTATGTGTTAATTGAACACCGTGGATAAACCTACTTAAAATGCTTACTGTACCACGAGTAAGTTTTGAATCTTGCTACAGCTGGGATAAATTGACATGATCCCGGCCCCTATGCACACACAAGGTTATTGCGTTGAATATATAAATTTCCGCGAGCAAACTAGCAGTATCGGTCACCTAGATTTGTGTTTGCATCGGACCTAAGCGTCCTCTGACACTTCCAGCCCATGAAAACATACCAACGACACTATAGATATATACAGCATAATCAACTGTTAAATTATGCTAATGAAAGTTCGAGGGGCATATCAAACTCGCCGGACTATCCTAATTGTTAACCTTATAGCCTAGATTTGAAAAAACAGTGATCAGTCATCCACTACTAAAAAGTTAGAAGAAAGTCGTGCCGTTGATTGGCATAACAAAGTACTAGTTACAATCTCGTGCTCAACTGTAGGTGATTTATAAAAACACCGGCCGCTGTTAAACACTAAACTTAATGACACATTCGCCGATCTTAAATCCATTCTAAAGTACGCCAGAAATGCACGTGAATTCCGTGGTACAACAAGCGTACTCTACTACCCTAGAGCGTATCAGTATAAACATAATACAATGTAACCAAAACAATTTTTATCTTTACAAACCAAGTGTCGAATCAGTCAAACGTCACAGTGGCAAACTACAAATGTAAATGATCAGTCAAAGTTTACAATTGTTAATCAAGTCTGCTAATTAATTCACCTGCCAGGTAATACAAAATCATACCAGTACACCAGATATTCGCCCGGGTCGCTAACTATAAGCCACCAAGTAGTAAAACAAAATAAAATTTCACCACGTGGCTTTACCCTGTGCTATAGGAAGTATAGCCGACAGCATTTGACCTGTCACTAATTAATCGTCGTGTGCTTTCGCTACCCTAGCATAGCAGGTTTCGATAAGTTAAAATGAAGACAATGTACGGATGTTCAAAGTTAAACGTTCTTAGCTATAAACCAAAACAATAAAACATTTCCTTTCCGAGACAAACGCACTAATAGTCCATGTCCCAGGCCTTGAAAATTGAAGGTTCATTACCAAAGAGGTGAACAGATCCAACAATGATTTTCAGTAAGCTTAATATCTCAGCATTCCGAAAACGGTTGATGGACTTGCGGGTCACTTTACCAAATGACCTTTTGGCGGCCATCTTTAAAGATGGCCGCCATTATTTTGAGCAATCATAAGCTTTGGGAAAACTTGAATTATTCCTCACTCAATAGGGCTATCGGCTTGCAATATGTCTTAAAATGTGTGTATTTCAACCCCACATATGTTGATGTATACATATTAATATCATAATAAAGTTATTAGTTCGAAATTTATTGATATTCTAAGAAATAATTGATATTTTTCACTTTTTGTCATTATTGTTTCTCTTTCAATTCTGATTGGGATTTGTATTTAGGCATTTTTTGTTTGTTATATTTAGAGGTAATTCTAGGCATCCATTATATACATAGCATTGATAGATTTTCACTTTGAAGTCCAAAATTTGTCAGGAATCTATGACAACTGATATCTAATTAAATGGTATTTTTAAGACGCACGAATATATCTTTTTTCAATAATCTCAGGATCAACCATTAATTTTGATTTTATTATTTCAAAGTTGCTTTGTTTGTTCATATGCACATATTTATACATGTGTAGGTATCCGGAAATAGAATCCTATGCCTAATAGGCTGTGGGTATTATACCGGACCCCAGCTAGAAGTCTTTGAGGCGAGGGTGCGGCTAAGGCGGCTAGTAGTACAGCATCATACACGCCATGGGCCGAGTGATTTAGTATAACTTTATATTTGATTCTTTCCCAAATAGTGAATCATTAGCGAAATGCATTCTTATACAACACGAATATATGCCAAATTTTAGGTTCCTTAGTTTTATGTTGTCGTTTTGGTGACGTTTTAGAGAGGTCATAACGAAATATATGATTGTCTCAAGCGAAGGGTTCTGTATCTGGCATCACCAGACTATCTTGGTTTATCTAATTGTCATCAATAAGGTCATGTTTTAAAAGATAAAAAAAACTGCTGCGTGAATTACAATGATACATGTGGGGAGCCTAGATGTAGGGTGCGCGCTTCGTGATCGAGAGGTCCCCGGTTCAATCCCCTTCTGGACCACTTCTTAATTTCTCTGAGCAAGAATAATCCATCTGTCCCACTTACCCAAATGCCAACAGCGCCGAGCGAGTGTAACAGCTGACGTGAGACTCAATGAGTAAATGTACAGTCGGTCGAATGTCTGAAAATTGACTTTAACTGGGTGATTTTGACATACAATATAATTTTAATATCATTTTGTCCTACATTCGTGGCCGGTGATTATATTAAGAGTCATATCCCTTGATTGCAGGGCTAGGAGTTGATGTACACTGTTTTTGTAGGTATTCATGACCGGCGTTAGTCGTACCCCTTGATTGTAGGAAAGCAATAGGACTAGGAGTTGCTATGCCTTATGATATTAGGTAACTGTTACCAGTGGTAGTTGCACCCAATGGTAGTAGGGAACCAATAGGGCTAGGAATTACTCATCTGCGTGTACACCATGGAGACAGGAGTAGCCACAAACCGTGTAGTAAGACGTACACATCATAGGATCTTGCAGGTATAGCTTCGCCTGTTGTATTAGGAAAGCCCATGACGCCAGTACAGACACAGTTATGTGGGAGATACCCATAGGAGAGTAATGCTGTCGTTATCCCTTATCAGTGTATGTAAAAGCTGTACTTGACTGCAGAATGTATAGCACAGATAGTTTGACATGATCCTGACCTTTATGCATGAATATATTACAAGGTTATTGCGTTGAATATATAAATTTCCGCGAGCAAACCGTGCAATATCGGTCCTTTAGATTTGTGTTGGTATTACACCTCGAGCGTCTTAGTGATATTTTCCGCTTATAAAAACATACAACCGGGATTATAAATATAGACAAGAAATCAGCTGTTAAATTATGCTAATTAAAGTTCGAGAGTCGTGTCAAATTCTCTGGAACCAAAGTGGATGTACTATATGGTGAGAAAATGATATATGGGCAGCAGAATATGTTTCATTGGGACAGGAATGGACAGAACCATTTCCACAGGAATGTTCTTCTATATATTAAGAAAAGGGATGGCTTTAATCGGTGAATATTCCCACGAGGTTAAGAATAGTTTACTTAGAAATATGGTGTACTTTAAGGACCAGGAATGACTATACCGATAAAATAACAAGTCCAGTATGGTAAGGAATGACCATGCATATTCACCTACTAGTATTAAATCAGAAATGACTGTGACCATCTGTTGTATTAACAATCATAATTTATACATGTACGTCATATGGTCAGGAATGGATGTTCCCATGTGCACTTATGTATAGTGTGTACCTCTTGTGGCCAGTATTCTGTCATATAAATATGGTTAATATGTTCTGGTACCCCCGATAAGATCAGGAATAAATGTGTCCATCAGTAGAATGTACCTCATATAAACATAAATGGATGTTCCTGTCTTTACTAATAACATGTTCTATTATCCATATGACCAGGCATGATTACCATCAGCAGAATGTACCACATATGGTCAGGAATGCCCGTGTCCAACTGCATGGTTACGAACGGCTGTATGTATCTGCATGTATCAAGTATTGTCAGTAATGGATGTACCCATATGTAATATGTATGACATAGTTATGGTTAGGAGTAGTTGTATTCCCATCTGTACTACTGACTCCATATGATATGAAATTGATACATCAATAAATAATAATTATGTGCCCCACATGAGCAGAAATCTAGGCTGTACCATACATGGTTGGGAATGGCTGTCCCCATATGTACTGTGAACTCCATATGGCCAGGAATTAATGTACCCGGTACCTATATGTAGTATATACCACATATATGGTAAGGCATGGCTGTCCCAATCTACTACGGACTCCATATAGTCTGGAACAATTGTACCTATCAGTAGAATAACCCTCATATGGTCAGAAATGGATGTTCCTCCATGTAGCATGTTTTAGTACTCATATGGTTAGTATGTGTATCATATGTGGTCAAGAAGTGTAGTATGTACCCAAATACGGGCAGGAACGAATGAACCCATCTGTATTATGTATCTTGTATGGTTACAAATTACTGTACCAATCTGTCTTACCGGTATGCATTAATAACCCATATGGTCAGGAATGACACTGTCCATCCGTAATAATTATGTACAAAACAGGAGTGACTATAGTCGGCCCATACTAGTAATCAATGAGTTCAGGAATAAGTGTGCTCATCTTTAGGATGTACATCACAGAGCAATACCGTATGACGCAACCCAATCAAGAAAATTATAATACCCATATGTAATTAAGGATGCACCCATCTAAAGGTAGTGCCTACTGGCATGGCAGAGCTAGCGGTGATACTGAAAACATTCATAACTCGCAGGATAAACATCCCCGTGGTTGACACCTTGTGGTTGTATTTCTAATTATTTAAACCTTTCAGTCAAGGATAACTTCTTAATATTTCATACGGGGTCCTGTGTTTTGCTTAAGGGACAGCAAGTAGAAGTGACAGTGGTGTGATACAATGAATCTGGATGGGATACCCTAGCTCTTTCCGAACAGATTCATTGGTTCTTTAACGTGCCCAGTGTATAGCAGCGATACTCGTGAGACTATTACACGGTTAACAATTAGTTTGTCTGTAGTTGGGTGGGGAACACTGGTCCACTGAAATTTTAAACTAGGGACCTCCGGATTTGTAGTCAAGAGCATTAACCCCTCAGCCACCATCGTATCACAAATTACAACCTTAGTTGTAGTAGGGTTGGTGAGGCTTTAAGTGTGTGTTTTTTTACAAATTCTATCCAGAACGGTTATTTAAAGGTTACTACGGTCCATCTGAGTCAGAATAGTAGTAAGCTAGACACTAGACAAAGGTCAACCATTCAATATAAAAGTTTGTTTATTTTGTATCCCTCTCTATCCCTTATTGTTTTCCTTCGAGTACGTTCCTGCTTTAACATTTTTATTTCTTAGTGAATGCGCGAAACAAACAGAATTTTACAGTGGAAGGTATGAATCCTAACATGGTTTACTATCATTAAAGAAGAATATGAAAACAACGTTAAAATAATGTACTTTTACTGTAATATTCGGAACTTTATAAACAAAAATATAAATGTAAATACTCATATAAAATTATTTTCCAATCATTTGGTGTCACGTTTATGCATATTTTCCGTTTCGCTGAATAGTTATTCAAGTTTTTCTGTCGTAACCATGTGTTTGAAAATAATGTCATATGAACTCATACAACTGGTCGGATCCGAGCCTCCAATCCATCCATCTAGGGGTCAGGTACCACACTAACACTCTTGGGACACGGTACTGGATATCTATGCATATATATACGCATCGTATAAAAAAGTAGCCATGGAACAAAAAAAACAAATTATTTTTTCCTGAGATTGTTGGAAACGGTCAATTCATGTGTCCTAAAATATCTATTTAATTTAGGCATCAGCTGTCATATATTCCTGTCCAGTTTTGGACTTCGAAGTGAAAATTTATCAATGTAATGTATATTATGGATGCCTAGAATTGTTCTCTGAATGTAACAAACAAAAAATGGCTAAATACAAATCCCAATCAGAATTGCAAGAGAAAAAAAATGACAAAAAGTGAAAAATATCAAATTTTCTTAGAATATCAATAAATTTGAACTAATCACTTAATTATAATATTAATATGTATATCAACAGATGCGGAGTTGAAATACGAACAATTTAAGACATATTGCAAGCCGATAGCCCTATTGAGTGAGGAATAATTTAAGTTTTCCCAAAGCTTATGATTGCTTAAAATAATGGCGGCCATCTTTAAAGATGGTCGCCAAAAGGTCATTTGGCAAAGTGACCCGCAAGTCCATCAACCGTTTTCAGACTGCTGAGATATCAAGCTAACCGAAAATCATTGTTGGATCTGTTCACCTTTTTGGTAATGAAATTTGGTCTGTCACATGGACTATAAGCTGTACTGTTGTACTGAAGACAAAATAAAAATGGTACCAGTAACTTTTTACCACGTGGCGTTTAGGCGACAAACCAAGAGTACTAATGTAAGTGCATGGTCCGCTTCACGATTAACTCCAATAATTTATTAAAATCAATATACATCACTTGTCAATGCAGAAGTGTTGAAATAACAAACAGAACATACACAACCACCGTTCGACACGACAGGTTCAGACTAAAACCCAACTCATGTGTTTATATAGATATGCCAAAACTTGGGCTATGAACAGGCTCGTGCCACAGCTATCATTACATGAACATTTGCATTACAGACTCATGCCAAAACTATCATGAAGGTTCGATATTTACCAAAGCAATATAAATTCAACTCATTACGTAAGGCACAGAACTGTGAGTCAAGTAAAAAAGCGTGCTGCATGAATTCAAATTAATTACTTGTCACATTTCTTCGTTTCTTTGATACCTTTTGAATATATGACCTGTTCTACGTGTCATGCAATGACTACAAAAACAATAAACACATTACTTATCTTTTCTACCATCTTCAATGTCTCACAGCAATATTTGTGTTCAAATTCGCCGTCCCACATTCATTTGACCTCGAAATCTCGCCGTCCAAGGTGTGCACAGTTGTAAAACATCTAACTCGTAGGTTTAGCTGAAGCGTTTGTTAGCAGAATGAGGCCGAAAACCCGGTTACAAGCGCTTATAAAGGGTGCCTGTATACGTCACAATAGTCTACATTGGATGAGCAGTATAAATTGTAACGGTCGATTGGCCTGGTGTGTAGTGACGATAAAAACTACACTCATGAGTAATAATAATAAAGTAATACAATAAAACCCGTGCATGATCGAGCCGAAATAAAATGGATTGAATTTTGATTGAAATTAATCCTGATTATTTATTTGAGTCTCATCTATATTTACAACATATATTGCATACGACATCAACACAAATCATATATAGCCACTCTTATTAAGGTGGAACCACACTATAAAAAAAGTTCCTAACCCATATACAAGTTTGGTATCATAGTAAACTTTGATTTATTCCCAATTCAATGTCGCGTCTTGTATCTCCGCGCGCGTTCCCATGACGTTACTATGACGTCGTGAAGTTACCATGGAAAACGCGTTTTGACGTCGTTCCTTGGAAGGCACAGGAGACAAGAAATAGCACACACAGGGCTTCATAATTACACGACGGGTAATTAGTTGGTATCATTCGACGCATTAGGTAATTGTGAATCTAGTCATGTTAATATATTTACACTTAATCTAATAACGTGCTAACAAAGTGGGAAAAACGTCGTGCCTGGCATTTTGGTGTTTTCAAAAAAATCTGACGTTTCGACTAATTGCAAAAATTCCGCCCGTCAAAAAATGTTTAAATTTTATTATGTTTACTTTTTGCATACCTGTAACAACATATCAAAATTTAAAAAAAACTGACCTCGTGAAACTCAATTAATGCGTTTTTGAAGTTCGCTGGTATGTTCTTTAGGAATGACGTCATTATTATATTGCCTACGTTACTAGGAATGATAAGTTAATGCTCGGACAATCAGTGTTGATGAAAAACTAATTTACAGAAAGAAAAATGGGTAGCAACAAATTGCCACCATCCCTTGGTTCGTATATAGCATATGAACGTGCTGCGACGGAGGGTATACATAATAATGATATTTTAAAACGTACATGTAACGTGGGCTGGTCCTAGTCGACATCCAAATACTATGACGTTTCGTCATGTTTACATCTAAAATGTATCTTCTGAACAAACATATGCATTCTGCCACTTGCCATTGCAAATATTGTTGAACGAGAAACTAAGTTTTTTATCTAATAATATAACTACAAATAAATATTGAATTGTATGTTACTAGGTTTCGTGTTCGAGCCATATCAACGTAGCACCTGATTGCAGCTATTACGATATTCAGGGGATGATATCGTATGATCTCCGTGAGGTTATCGCAGACACGTCGTGTGGAATTAGTAGGGCCTTGCACGACTTCGTAGACGATGAAACCTGACTGTTATAGCAGGTGCTTTCAATATAACCAGAAGCAGGGTATAATGATGATCAAGTACCGGTATTTCGGGTATCGCGGTATCGTACCGCGGAATATGATACCACGGTAACTGGTAAACCGGTTATACCACAAAACTCTAATCTCGCGGGACTAGCATTTAAAACATTCGTACTTGCAGTTAAATTGTCTCGGACTTTTAATTCTATGATAAGTTTTCCGACTAGGACAGTTATTTACGTATAGGATAACTTTGCAAATGTTGATCATGGTACAGCATTAGTGACGCAATTTATCATTAAAACGTGTTTTACTACTTTACAAACAGGCTTTGCGCTTTTAAATACATGCACGTAGATCTAGTTTAACATGTTTCGTATGTATAAGTACATGTATATGATTTACACATGGAAGAGTATTACTGCATACGCGATAATAACACAACACTGTTTCGACCATAAAATGAGATATAACATTGCACAAACTTTGACCAAAATATTTATTTTCCACTGAAAATGAATGTTGAACCGACAGAATCTAAACTAGTTATACTTTAGTGAAGAACACTTAAGAGTGTGCATCGGGTGTGCTTTCTGAGCTCACACACCTCGGGGTCTGTACTAGCAGTATTCGCTTGATTATTGCTCCTTGCTATTGGAACCTGTATTCGAATAAAGAGTCAATTCGAATACAATTCATTTTTCAAAAAATGCTATACCCTTTCCGCTACCATAGCGTACTAATGCAGACTCGCCGGGATGGCCATTTCGGCTTTCCGTAGTTTACGACCTAAATGCCAAAATTCGGGAATTTGCTGTCATGGGTACACATGTACCCCAGACTAAAGGATATTACGGGCCCAATGTCGTGCACATTGGGCCCACTTGTCCCCTTTAAAGAGGGCTTTGAACGCAGATTTCATACAACTGAATTTACTGGTTTTACCCGCCATTGCGGTACGATTACCTGTGGAATTGCATTAACATTTAGCGCCAAATAGTTTTTATTTTTCTACAGAAAGAATATAAGGCTATACAAAGGGGTCAGGATCAGTGCCCTAACGGGGCCCAAAAGTATGTGACAACTGTCGAATTCTTCTTTATCTTTTACAAGGCGATGTCGCCTTATATTAAATGTTCGAATCTCACTCTAGGTTTATATTGTTTATTTTACAGTTGTACTATTTGTGCCGTGAGGCGGTAATAAAAGTCACCCCGTTCATATTATACGTAGTTGCTCCGAAATAGCGTGAAAAAAACAATGAGTGAAAATACTCAAGTGCAATAATAGATAGAAAATAGATAAAACCGGAACATAATAGAATGTGCAAAAATTTAATGTTAGGTAGTTACGAATACAGTGTCGTTGAAACTCATCCACTAGTTACTTACAGAGAACTAGCATGGACGGGCAGTCGGGTCGACGAAACGGCGACTCTATTATTCACATTATGTAACTACTGAAAACTGTACGTTTCCATTAAAGTGGGACGTTCTATATTTAGTGGTCATTGAACTTGCACATATTGTCCTGTTTCAGAGTTTAGTTTGCATTGCATACATACAAATCCGTTCATAAATGATGGTCAGAGCTGCAGATATATACACCGGGGAGTTGTATTGGAATCATAGCATGCATCTATCTCCTTTTCACCAAGACAGCGATTACCATTCGAACTCATAGTTCAAAATACCGTCGCTAATGTGGGTGCCCCTTGGCAATGTCTCTATTTGAAACCATGTACAATAGAATGTTATTTATCAAAGATTAACGAATATCGTCAGAAAGAATGGCGAAAAAACATTTGATACATGTATTTATATCGAGTAACACGCGCGATACAATGGGTTCCTTTTTTGGATCATACTTTAGGGTAACGAATCAGTGTGGAATAATCAATTCACTATATATTTTCTCGATAGCCTTGACTAATTTCTCTTACATATTGCCCTCAGTGGACGGCAGCACAGAAAAAAATAATTGACGCTATGTAACGTTGTCAAAGTGAAAAATGACGTAATTTCTGTTCACACTATACAACTTTAAAACTATATTGATCGAGTTTCGCGAGGTCAATTTTTCTATGAATTTGATATTTTGTTACAGGTATGCAACATATTAACATAATAAAATCTAAACATTTTTTGACGGGTGGAATTTTTGCAATTTGTCGAAACGTCATAATTTTTTAAAATCTCAAAAATGCCAGACTCGACGTTTTGTTCGCTTTGTTAGCACGCTATTGGATTAAGTATATATATTGTTACCTGACCGGATTCGAAATTACACATTGCGTCGAAAGGTACCCACTACTTACCTGACGTGTAATAATAAAGCCCTGCATGGGCTATTTCTTGACTCCGTTGCGTTCCGCGGAACGACGTCAAACGCGTTTTCCATGGTAACTACATGACGTCATAGTAACGTCATGGTATCGCGCACGGAGATATAAGACGCGACATTGAATTGGGAATAAATCATAGTTTACTATGATACCAAATTTGTATATGGGTTAGGAACTTTTTTTATAGTGTGGTTCCACCTTAAGAGTTATAAGAGACATTATCTACATTATAATAAAACATCACCTATCACAAGGTACATGTACCGTATATAAAAATATGATATAACACATTTTTACATAGTATATGTTTAAAACTGAAAAACAGTTGTTAATTCTTATTAAAATATAAATTAAAAAACAAATTATTAAGATACTGAGAGTTACCGTGCACTATAGCGCATATTTAAGAAATGACTTATAAAATCTACTTAGGACCAATCAGATTGGTTCTAATTTGATTAACAACTGTTCTTCAGACGAACTAAAATATTATAATTTAATCAAATACGTACATTTTTACAAAGATAAAAAGAACGACGCTGTAAAATATTGTAGCAGGTTTTGGCAGTTATACGTATCATCTCTGAGTTTTTGAAAAGAAAGATTAATTTATCCATATCTGACATATTCAAAAAATTATAATCAATTGAAGTTGCTTTTGTGTACAGTGTTTGTCTCAAATCAGAGTAAGAACTACAATCTAATATCACATGTTTACATCCAAATTTCTATAGGGTATTTATACCCTATAGAATTAACACTACTACCACTTAAATTGCCTGAAATTTGATTGCATTTGATGAAAACGAACCGAATAAATCACTGATGTTAACGCTATAACGTTTAATTGTACATGTATCTCTTCCTTACCAGTGTCGACATACCACGTCGCATGTGACGTATTTTTAGGTTAAAAACACAAAGAAAAATCTGTAATTATTTTATGTTTTAAGCGATTTTAACGTGAAATACTAGAGTCGAATTTCAAGGATGTCTCGTTAAAATCAGTCAAACAATAAAATGATTACTTCAGTTTTTCACTTTGAATAGCCAGATTTTTTCTTGCGTTCTTAGCCTGAAATTAAGGCATACACGTACCATGAGGTATGTCCTCGCTGCTTGAGTTACATTTAATCATGCACAGTGAATATCGATGGCACCATTCAAAATGTAATTTAGATCAAACATCAAATGCACATATTGAAATTACTCAAAATTACCCTACGCAAGCTTATAATCATTTACTACATGTATATATTTTAAACTACTCTTACCCATGTGCGTGTTTGTGTTCTTAAATTTGGTATAATCTTTTGTTACAAATAAAACCTGACCAAATAAAGAATATTGTATTGTGTGTCATATTGACAAAAATAGCATCAGGGGCGACATATTGCTTGTTAATATGGTAAATTCTGAAAACAGCTTTAAACTGTAGCCTGAATGTTTTTTCTTGGAACTGTAGTCATATTGGGAATTAAAACAAAATTTCATATTAATGCTATGCATTGTTACAACATGCATTTTGTTTGTTGCGAAATAGCCTCCGGTATTCCCGGAAGGTGTAAACATTACTCTTCAATAACGCATGGAGAAGATACTACCGGGAAAACGAAAAGGCTTGATACTGTAGTCCGCTCACACACACATATTTTCCAAGGTTTCACAGGGTAATTGAACAAACGACCAAACTACGGAGAGATATACTATCTATCACGGAAACCTTATATTTTTCCCCTTAGCGTGGTCTGTATTTCACAGAAATTGGTGAAGAAATAAAATACTCACGCCTGTTCACGGAAATACATTATTCTGTGTATATCCGTGGCCTGTTTTTCTTTTCCAAGTGGAGGTTTTGTTCACAAAATTCTTCTTTGGACTGTAGTATTTTGTCACGTGGTATTGCTACACTGTTAGAGACGCAAATACAAAGAAGAAATCAGACCCTGTTTTCAACAGTTCTCTCCCTTTATATCGATTGGTGATTTTAAATGATAATTAACCTGGGGTGGTATTCAATATTGATCTTACTTGACTTTAAGGATGAGGGCAATCAATCAGAACACATCATAGTAAACTTTCGGTCAGTAACAGGCGATATGATTGGCTATCCTTGTTCTCTAAATAAATAACCCTGTAGTTATATAACTTATAATGCTAAACTTGTATATGAATACCAAGTTAAAGTCAAGAGCATTGAGCATTAACAAAATATTGAACTTCATTAAAAACTTTAACCAAAATGTCTTAAGTTAAAAAGGGGCGTAACTTTTTACAAATTTATCCTAGAGTTATGCCCTTTGTCTATTGGAGAACACTAATGACAATCAATAAGTGTGTCAAGTTTCAATGCAATAGCATTGATAGTGAACGAAATTATTAAAAAAGAAAACTC
Source organism: Spisula solida (assembly GCA_947247005.1). Lineage (NCBI taxonomy): Eukaryota > Metazoa > Mollusca > Bivalvia > Venerida > Mactridae > Spisula > Spisula solida. Next base: position 15,512,469 of record OX365952.1, on the reverse strand, counting down.
TTTAACCAAACTTTTAAAAATCAGTTAAAAAGGACCATAACAAAATCATCCTAGACTTTTGACCCATGTCTAGGGGAGCGGACTAATGACAATAAATGTATCAAGTTTCAATACAATAGCAATGATAGTAAACAAAATATTCAACTGTTTTAAAAACTTGAACCAAACTGCCGAAGTCTAAAAAGGGCCATAACTCCTTACAAAATCATCCTAGAGACATACCCCATGTCTAGTGGAGTTGGCCTATGACAATAAATACGTGTTTCACGTTTCAATGCAATTGCAGTGATATTAAACAAAATATTCAACTTTTTAAAAATCTTTAACTAAAATGTCTAAGTTAAAAAAGCATTAACTACTAACAAAATCATTGTACAGTTATGACCCATTTCTAGTACATGTAGGATTGACTTATGGTAATAAATAAGTGTGCCAAGTTTCAATGCAACATCATTGATAGTAAACAAAATATTGAACTTTATCAAAACTGATATTTTGCATAAACGCGTTTGTTTGTCATCCGTTTTTAATGACCAATATCTCATTTTGAAGAGCTAGATTTCTTCTACTCTATGATGTAACTTTATTTTGTTCTATCTTTTATAGAATTCAGAAAACTATTGTTTGAATGGGGCAAATTGGGTATTTTCTGATAAAATTGGAATTTCCATTAAAAAGAGAGTAGGTCTGGCTCTTTGAGGTATAATATTTTATTTCTTGACTGATTTCAATAAATTTAGTTTCATTTTAAAGCAGAATAATAAATCTATTGCATAAACTTATTATTTTTTTCCTATGTAAACGAAAACAGGAGATGTAAGGAATTAAAAACAAACGAGATTTAAAAGTAAAGTTTAAGCGTAAAGTTACGCCTCCCGAAGATTCCAACATGCTAACGCATGGCTACTCTGCCCAGTTCTCTCCCTAACTGTTCTGATCATGCTAACCATATGCCCCGCTTAAATATCATATTTGCCGGATATGTCGTGGCATCGAAGCGTGGCCTTTAAAGCAAACAGTCACGTCAAATAGACAAGTTTGGAACCCTTCACATAAGATGTTCTAACCAATTAATGATGATAAGTAATATCCCTAGATATGACAAGTCACCAGACCTTAGTCTCGCCGGAAGATACAAACAGTGTACCAGCTGTATACTGTATAGTATAACATTATAGTACATGTTAAAAACACACGATAGTTGATCAAAGTAACTTACCAATAAATTCGTCGTTTCAGATGTCAGTATTGTTAGTAAATAACCAGTCCTCACCGTACAACGAACATATCCTATTGTCTTTATATTTGATATATTTCTGATTAAAATATGTACCCGGTTACTTCCGTCCGAACCACTCGAACAGTATTTGTAGTATTCACGAGCGCTGGCATAAAACCATAAATCGTGTTCCTCTTAAGCCATCCTTGTTTTTACTTGTTTATACGAACTTTCCTTAGCCAAAGCTACGAACGATTAACTTTTTGGGAGCGGTCTTCGTCTTTCGTCGAACATCTGACACCCAGTGTCCGCATCCGTGTCAGCATAACTACAGTATGCAATATTTAGGAGAAACATTGATCGGTAGTTAAATATACACTGTTAATGGGAGATTGCTTCTCTGGATAATTGTTCCGTACAAAACCGGAACTTCTCGATCTGTCAGGTAGAGTTCCCAGTAGGGTAGGAGTCAAAATATTGTCACGTCCATTTAGGCTGCGAGGCTGCCAACTTCACGCCGCTAGGCTGCTAGACCGTTAGCCTGCCAACTTCACGCTGCTAGGCTGCTAGGCCGTTAGCCTGCCAACTTCACGCTGCTAGGCCGTTAGCCTGCCAACTTCACGCTGCTAGGCTGCTAGGCCGTTAGCCTGCCAACTTCACGCTGCTAGGCTGCTAGGCCGTTAGCCTGCCAACTTCACACTGCTAGGCTGCTAGGTTGTTAGCCTGCCAACTTCACGCTGCTAGGCCGTTAGCCTGCCAACTTCACGCATTCTCGTTCACCAGAGTATTCTTCGTCCGAAACATATGGTAGTCTGGGAACTTGACTAACCACTGATGTATGAGGATGACTTCACGCTGCTAGGCTGCTAGGCCGTTAGCCTGTCAACTTCACGCTGCTAGGCTGTTAGGTCGTTAGCCTGCCAACTTCACGCTGCTAGGCTGCTAGGCCGTTAGCCTGCCAACTTCACGCTGCTAGGCTGCTAGGCCGTTAGTCTGCCAACTTCACAAAAATGGACAGCGTTGACAATATTTTTTTTTTAAATTCTTTCAACATACGAGAATAGCTTTCTTTATTATGGATATAGAAAAATACGGACGTTTAGTACGGTCAAATAACAGTTCAAAATAGCTATCACGACCCCGTGAGTTACTGAATCTTAAAACGTTGAATTATTTTGTATAATCAGGACTTTAGTTTCTATTCTCGGTGCCGGGTATAATTATGTAAAATATACGGTAACATGGTACACATGAAACACGAGATTTTTAGAATATCTTTTTACAGGTACATGTACATGAATAAAACCGTTATTGAAGTCTTAAAGTAATCAATTTAGTAGTGGCTTTACAGGTTCATGGAAGTAAAAACACAAACTAATGTTATAGGTTTATTTTAGGTTATGCGTGTTTATGTACTTTAATCATAGAGTTTTTACAGCCCCCCCCCCCCCCCCCCCCGTTTAGTTACCCGAGTTGAAACTTTACATATACACTGCGTACGTACTTGAAGTTAGTGCCATGATTGGTGGGCGACAAAAAGCCACTATGGCCCTCTTATTGTGTAGACCTACATTGATACGCATAAATTATAGATCACATTGTCGCCAAACATTGTTTATACAATTGTATTGATACGCGGAAATCATTGATTAATCATCAACACTTATAAGGTAAGGTTTTTATTGCGTGTTCAATTTTGGAGAATTTTAATCTTTATACCAGGAAGGGATACGATTCTATGCGACTGAAAGCGATGTCACACCGAAATAGGCCCTGACTCATTCGAAGAAAGTTCCTCAAAACGTTTGAGTACAGCTCCTAAGATGCTGCGACCAACGACATAAGAGCTGCGACTAACGACCATATAGCTGCGACCAACGACCTAAGAGCTGCGACCAACGACCTAGCAGTAGTAGTTGTCATCCGAGAAGGATAACTCCGTATTATGTATGAAATATACCAGTTGTAGTTATTCCCCGTTAAACAACAATTTTTGATGAGTGCATTTAAGAGAACCAAATAAGTTCCAGCACAGAATATTTCGATGTACATGTACGTACAATAACTGAATCAATTATTTGTCGTCATATTTGACACCTCCCGTTGGGGCGTCGTTTTCTAAACCACTCTATTTCATTTTGGTCATGAAGATACATTCGGAATATCCTCTTGTTAAAACCCGTTCATCCTTGTAGTGATTAACTTTAAATCAAGACTTAAATATAGTAAGCAAATGGAACGGCAATACGGTGTCATGACCTATAGTTAACGCCTTATCAAATGTCTATGATACTATGAGTAAGTTAGTTTATACTAATTTATTTAAGGTCGATTGTGAAACAAGTTTGTCCAACTTATATTAATCACTCTCGACGCCTCATTCCTGATGTTATCCATCGCCGCGAGAGTACGAGAGAAGAGAAGCCAGTTTCCCTTTTTGTACTGAGCGTCTAGCGAGGGATTTTCTGGTACCATTTTTATGTCGTCGTTGGTATGACGCGGTCATGAATCAAACCCAGGACCTCTCGCACTCGAAGCGGACGCTCTACCACTAGGCTATCGAGGAGGCGGTTGTGAGTAAGTTAAAGGTATGTTGCCATGTATATTCTATCAACATGTCACTGTGATAGCGGTTATACTTATTTGACCTACCTATTTAGTGCAAACCTTTTTTTAGCTTCATTGATTTGCAGTGAACGTACACATCTCAAGTGAGAATGGTATTTCCCGCCTGGTTAGGCCTGTTCATTATACATAATATAGTGCGCTACATGTTGTGACGTGACCTATACGTGCGAGTGCTGATTTATATATAATGTGAAGAAGTTGTCCACTCCTTGCTGAAGAGAGTTAAAACTGATCGGTGCTATTCATTCCAAGAAAAAATGACCTGTGACCACCTGGCCGTCGAATATGACTTAAAGCACGTTCCAAACGGTGTAAGCATAAAGTCAATGTAAAGCATGTTTTGTCAAAACCTAAGAGCATGTACCTTTATGTGCAATCTATGAGCATATACCTTTATCCGTTATCAGAAATAATGTGCACCACTTTTGTGCATCATAACGACAGGTGAGTGTTAAAATTATGGCATTCATGGATTCTTAAATTTTCCGTTTTAAATAATTATACATATATGTAACTATTGCGTTTAGAAAGGTAAGGCTCACAGGGAAGACTGGGCTTGCCCAACTGTGCCGCCTCTTAAAATATACTCGTTATTACTACCACATGTATTATTATTATTATCATTATTATAATGATTATTATTTTATTATTATTATTATCAAGACCACCATTTGGGACCCTTGAAGAACTGGTCTCATTATTCAGTTAGTATTAACTAAGGACTAAGATCATATAAAAATACTATAAAAATAGTATTCTTTGATAAAGATAAAACCGTAAACATGGGCCTGAAAACTGTGGTCTTCAAATGTATGTCATCTTATCTTAAACACTACTAGATTTTTATTACTAAGTACCGATAAATGCCTCTCGTCTATTTGAACATTTGGTTTTATTTGACCCGACATTTTCGTTTAAAGTCATGAATGAAATCACATTCAAATGATCAAAGCCACATTGTCTCTCCCAAAACGTTTACAAGGAATTAGGATGTTTTTTTACAAATGACACATACTAGTAATTGACGACACCATATTAACTATATCTGTAATAAATAGTACAGTATGCCAAAAATCACATTTAAGTATAATGTATAGAAGACGAACTATTAGTTTTGTAAGAGTTGCTTCCCTTGGACTATTAATTATGCATCTGTTGTTTACAATTTCTTCTTTATTTTGTCTACAACTCAACTGGAGGCTGTATTTAGTTTTATACAATTTGATGGTTCTTTCCACCTTTGCTACTTAAATAAAAAGCTAAAAATACACTATTCTTCAGTTAGGTTACCAAGTTATTGTTTTTTTTTCGATATATTTGTTAAGGGATTGATGGGGCTTTAATAAATAAAGTTATGTACATGTTTATGATTGGTGTCGTTCAAATAGTTTATCGATCAATTTTCGTCGAAAATTAAAATATATCAACTGTCGTATTCGAAACAACATTGGCTAATTCGACATGATGCCGTATTCGACGAAGTGTCTTTCGGCGAATTGCCATGGCAGCTTTATTATTGGGATATTCTTTTTTGTGAGGTTTACAGTACATACTTTAACTGTACTGTCTGTATTTATGATAAACAAATTATTATGTATCTTTAAATAAAATCGGTACTTTTATTATTCAACATCAGAACATTTCTTAAATGCATTTTCCGTTTTCCCATCCAACTAGAGATGAACTGATTGGTTACCTATGTATAGTCTCGTAGTGCGTCATTATCGGTGCTAAACACCGGGCACGTTAAAGAACCAATGGCTCTATTCGGAAAGTCTTAGACCTAGGATAACGTATCATGTCAAACCTTGGGTCCCATGAACAGCGACCGATAAGACATTCAGATCTATATAGAGTTATAGAGGGGAGATTTAGAAAAACGCTTATAAATTAATAACCGTTATAACTATCGACCGTATGCGAACGGGGTGATTTAGTTTAATTATTCATCTTTCAAACAGTCTTAATTTGGAAAAAATAAAATAAAAACATTTTGGTCCTTTTTAATGTTTTTTATAGTCACTTTCCTTCATATAGATAAAGAAGGCATTGGAAATAGTCGTTACACTGTCAGGTCGTTTACTATTTTAATAAAAATTACATCATCCGTATGCGAACGACTTCGTTCAGGAAAATAAATTATCTTTCCAATGATGTAATTTGTAAGAATTTATTTTAAAAAGATTTTGGTCCTTTTTGATGTTTTTGGGAAAAAAATACCATTTTTCTTTCCATTTTTTACCGATACAGATTACGTAATAACCCGGTTAATTGTTTTATGGCCCGTCCCGCTGCGATCGTCTCAGCATGTGGTGTAATTATACATTCGCTCCAGGCTGGAGTCCTTGTATCACACCAATGTTTTACGGTCTTTTCCATCGAAGGTCATTGGCCACTCTGACAGGGAAAACCCGAATGACCAAGCACTTACAACTTCTCGGTCAAACGCAAACAATGAAACAAACTCAAATTACATTTGAACAGTTAGATGACCATATGAGAGGCAACATTCGATTTTGGAGAAATCACGTGGTTTGCTCGAGATCTAGCATCGGCCAACTAAATCAGCTACATTGCCAACGAATAATAATGTCGTACACTAATAATACCGGGGATAGCTCATAATTATAAAACATGTATAGTAGGTTTATTCAGGTCTGTCACTTGTATACAAACATTGCAGTGTCATAACATTGTATTTTTTTATTGTTTTAAACATTTCAATTGGCGAAAAGGGTAGTTAAAAACCTTTAACTTATTCACTAAGGTGCATACTAATACACTTTATTAAAATAAGACATTAATAAGACAAATTGCAATGTTTGTGCACAAAATATTATTTAAACAAGTTACAGACCTGAATAATAGATTAGTTTATACTAATTTATTTAAGGTCGATTGTGAAACAAGTTTTTTCCAACTTATATTAATCACTCTCGACACCTCATTCCTGATTTTATCCATCGCCACGAGGGTATGAGAGAAGAGAAGCCAGTTTCCCTTTTATGCTCCGGTTATGGCAAGGAAATTTCTAGTACCATTTTTATTTCGTCTTTGGTATGACGCGGCCAGGGATCGAACCCGAGACGCATGTACTCTCCTATATTGAAATTTCCCGTTGGCAAGGGTAAATGGTAAATAAATCTAACCAACCAACTACAGCGTAATGTTGGTTTGTAGATAGATCACAAAACACGATAACTTGTACCCCCAGGTAAATAGCGAAAACAATATATTCTGTCTGTAATTGGACTTCTATAATTAACATATTTTGCAATGTTATCATAATTGGGATCTGTACAAGTTCACATGTTTATTCAGAATAAGCACACATTGGATCAATATACTAGTTGTATAGTTATTGAACTTTTATATTATTACGTCACATGTGACGATCCATTAAGATAGTAATTGAGGGATGCATTTCTACTCATCTTTCTTCGTTGCTTGTCGGTTTTGTTTTGTACACAAAGTGGAAACCCTCACAATCTCTAGTTGCTGACTGGACAAAACCACCAGGATAAACAAAAAACTACAACAAATAATCTATATATATATCAGACATGTAAAATGTACCTTTTATAAAATGCATGTTAATAATGATAATAGTGATAACAAAGACTTTATTTTACTAGGAAACTCACTTCACAATATATATCAATCTTCCATAAGATCCTCAACAATGAACATTGAACTAGAAAAATAACTAGGCATAAAGAATATTATAATATTTGATACGTTGGCCCTTATGATGTGTCACAATATAATTTGAGAATATTTATAAAGTTTCAGTGAAAGGATATGACAAAACTGAGGTACATATAAAAAAGTAATAATTATGCACATAGAAACTTTATCAAGACTATATCTACGAAAGTTATTAATAAAAAACACGAGTTTCCCATGTGGACACACCATAAGAGCCAGCGTATCATTTTACATGTGAACAAGAAAATGCATGTACTTATTTAGCAATGGCATTTTAAAAAAACATAATACACATTGGAATAGTTTTGTTCTAGGTCTTCAATTTTAATATATCACATAGAATTTGACCTGATCCTGACCTTTATGCATGAATATATAGAAGGTCGAGAGTCGTGTCAAATTCTACGTACTATAACTGTACAATGCCTTTCAAAAGAATACGCACGAATATCCAAATATTCTTATAATCTGTAGACAAATCCACTGAAAATATGTCATAGTTAACGGAAAGTTGCAATTTAATTTAGCCATGTCATTTTCATGACGATTCATGGCGTAGACTCTACCGTAAAAATATGATGGCGTTCTTGCATCACTTTCATATTTTATACATACATTTATAGAGGACACGAGTTATGTAAACATATAAAAGTGAGGCATGACTGTCATAATATTTTTGGGAAGATTCTAGATCTATGTCCTAATTTTTTGAGAAACATGACATAGGCGTATTTATAGTGACTTTATCTGCATAATAAAAAGAACATTTGGAAACGCATGCTTAGTTATTTTAAAGGCAGTGTATAGAGATAAGAAATATAGAACATACATGTATTTAAAGGAACATGCATTGTTTTTGTTTTTTTAAAAGCACTGGGCCAAATAAAGCCTTTCGTAAACCTTGTCTATAGATCTTGTGTGCAAGTTTTTAGCACTAGGTACGACCCGCCTTAACAAAGTGGACTGTCATGATAGCTAAATAATAAATTTATATATCTTCAGGTCCAGGTAAAATGCGACGCCGACGGACGAGTAGTATGTCACTGCAGCCCAGATTCATCAGAGGTCGACATGCAAGCTTGTGCGCCTTGCTTGTTGTCACCGTAGTCTGCTTCGTACTAGCTATCAACACTTACACGCGGACAAGTTTCGTACACCCGCGGCTCAATGAACATGTGCACTCTGAAACACGGTTACATACCAAAAATAGTCCTGGCCGAACTGATGAAAATGATGATGATAAATTATTTAGAGACAACGTGGGTTTAGAGAACGATGTTCCCGACGCAGCAGACGAGAGGAAAAAACATCTAGCCGCCAACTGTACCGATGATAACATATATTTCAGTAACGAGCATTATGACTGTGATGGAATAATGCGAGGTGGCCCGAATGACAAAACGCAAAAGAACAGAACGTCAATAGAATGGGAACCAGGTACAGATCCCACTAAACTCACCAAACCGTCTCTTAAAGGTAACACTGAGAAGGAAAATAACCAGACTGAAGAAACACCTAGACGTATTTTCCTCAACTGTGGCAACAAACTGCCGGTTACACTTGATTTATTCTTAGATACTTATCCCAGTGCGGAATTATTTGAGTTGTATTCTTTCATCTCGGATAAAACGTACAGTATACTGTACACGAACTATCTAAACCATTCATTCATGTACATGGACGCGTCAGATGAAACTGGTACCAAGAATGAGGATATACAAACGTTTGGCTCTGGATTTGAAACTACACAAAGTGTGCACTATATAGACATCGCTTCATGGATTCTAGCAAATACGAAACAATCAGATAGTGTCGTTATGGTTCTTAACTCAATGAAAGAAAAGGACATAATTAAACACCTGATAACCAAAGAAGCAGTTAACAACGTTGACAAGTACTACTCATCCGGCACACAAAACCGCCCAGGTTATGACTTAAAAGATATACAGACGATGCTTGGAAAACATAATCTGACAGCTGAGGTTTGGGATACTGAATCACTTACATATTCTGATTATGACAAAATGAATCCTAAACATATACCAACACCCGGGGTGACACTTACAAACTGTACCCACAAAGAGGACGACCAGAAATTCTTGTTACTGTTATACTCACCACAAGCTGGTGTGAACGCTCTCAAAGTTATTAACTTACTTCAAAGTTTTGCTCACTCTGATCGTCTTGGAACTTGGCTATTTCTGCCTTACGAGATGTTCAAATTCTCACCGACGTTATTTGACTTGAAGACCGTGCTCCAATCGTTTCACGTTGGTTTATATTATTCTGGCAGCGATGGTCCGGTGTCAAGTCTCAGAAACATGGCTACGTATGTTAACAGGCTGTTCGAAAAGTATGAGGCCGTTTTGGAATACATATTGGTTAGCAACGAAACTGGCTTGTCCTCAGTAGTGAAGTATGCACAAGACAAAGATAATTATAAAGTACTAAAGGGTGGAATTGATATCACACATGTATCGTCTAAAATTAAGAAAAATGCGAAAGTGGACTTAGCCGATACTGGACAAAACAAGGGAGACATTTTACTTATAAACATTGACACAACTGACTCTGAGTATTTAGCTGTGTTCTCACTCCGTCATTTTATTCCTTGGTTGTTGAGTGTAAAGGATTGTGTGTGGTAAGAGTATAAGTGTATAAGTTCTTTGTTTTATCATACAATGCCTTTCGCCTTTATTTGACAAGAATGGCGTTTTTAAAACTGTACGTTCATAGGGAGCTTGAGAGGGTTCGGTCACTGATCGCGTCGGACCAAAGACGAAACAAAATGGTGTATCCCTTAGAGCTCAGCTTTTAAAAAAGGGGAACTGGATTCTCTTCTTACAAACAATCGTTGCGATGAATACCGTCGGGAGTGCGTTATCAATGCGTTGTCCACTATCGACTTAAAATAAATTTAATGCATGTACACACAAGACGTGTGGTATAGTTAAATAGACATTGGTATTGTTTCAAACTCTGATTTTTAAAGACTTGTGTTTTATTGTTTTATTTGTGATTTCATTTCACATGTTTCAGTGTCGTTATCATGTGAAATTATCCTACCATTACAGTGTAGTTATCATTTGAAATTATCCCACCATTACAGTGCAGTTATCATTTGAAATTATCCTACCATTTCATTGTCGTTATCATTTGAAATTATCCTACCATTTCAGTGTCGTTATCATTTGAAATTATCCTACCATTACAGTGTAGTTATTATTTGAAATTATTCTACCATTTCAGTGTCGTTATCATTTGAAATTATCCTACCATTTCAGTGTCGTTATTCTTTTTTGCATTTATCCTACCATTTCAGTGCCGTTACCATTTCAATTATCCTACCATTTCAGTGTCGTTATCATTTGAAATTATTCTACCATTTCAGTGTCGTTATCATTTGAAATTATCCTACCATTTCAGTGTCGTTATCATTTGAAATTATCCTACCATTTCAGTGTAGTTATCATTTGAAATTATCCAACCATTTCGGTGTAGTTATCATTTGAAATTATCCTACCATTTCAGTGTCGTTATCATTTGCAATTATCCTACCATTTCAGTGCCGTTACCATTTCAATTATCCTACCATTTCAGTGTCGTTATCATTTTAAATTATCCTACCATTTCAGTGTCGATATCATCTGCAATTATCCTACCATTTCAGTGACGTTACCATTTGCAATTATCCTACCATTTCAGTGTCGTTATCATTTGAAATTATCCTACCATAACAGTGTAGTTATCATTTGAAATTATCCTACCATTTCAGTGCCGTTACCTTTTGAAATTATCCTACCATTTCAGTGTCGTTATCATTTGAAATTATCCCACCATTTCAATGTCGTTATCATTTGAAATTATCCTACCATTTCAGTGCCATTATCATTTCAATTATCCTACCATTTCAGTGCCGTTACCATTTGAAATTATCCTACCATTACAGTGTAGTTATCATTTGAAATTATCCTACTATTTCAGTGTAGTTATCATTTGAAATTATCCTACCATTTCAGTGTAGTTATCATTTGAAATTATCCTACCATTTCAGTGTCGTTATCATTTGAAATTATCCTACCATTTCAGTGTCGTTATCATTTGAAATTATCCTACCATTTCAGTGCCGTTACAATTTCAATTATCCTACCATTTCAGTGTCGTTATCATTTGAAATTATTCTACCATTTCAGTGTCGTTATCATTTGAAATTATCCTACCATTTCAGTGTCGTTATCATTTGAAATTATCCTTCCATTTCAGTGCCGTTACCATTTCAATTATCCTACCATTTCAGTGCCGTTACCATTTCAATTATCCTACCATTTCAGTGTCGTTATCATTTGAAATTATTCTACCATTTCAGTGTCGTTATCATTTGAAATTATCCTACCATTTCAGTGTCGTTATCATTTGAAATTATCCTACCATTTCAGTGTCGTTATCATTTGAAATTATCCTACCATTACAGTGTAGTTATCATTTGAAATTATCCTACCATTTCGGTGTAGTTATCATTTGAAATTGTCCTACCATTTCAGTGTCGTTATCATTTGCAATTATCCTACCATTTCAGTGCCGTTACCATTTCAATTATCCTACCATTTCAGTGTCGTTATCATTTGAAATTATCCTACCATTTCAGTGCCGTTACCATTTCAATTATCCTACCATTTCAGTGTCGTTATCATTTACAATTATCCTACCATTTCAGTGTCGTTATCATTTGCAATTATCCTACCATTTCAGTGACGTTATCATTTGAAATTATCCTACCATTTCAGTGACGTTACCATTTGCAATTATCCTACCATTTCAGTGCCGTTATCATTTCAATTATCCTACCATTTCAGTGCCGTTATCATTTGAAATTATCCTACCATTACAGTGTAGTTATCATTTGAAATTATCCTACCATTTCAGTGTAGTTATCATTTGAAATTATCCGACCATTTCAGTGTAGTTATCATTTGAAATTATCCTACCATTTCAGTGTCGTTATTATTTGCAATTATCCTACCATTTCAGTGCCGTTACCATTTCAATTATCCTACCATTGCAGTGTCGTTATCATTTGAAATTATTCTACCTTTTCAGTGTCGTTATCATTTGCAATTATCCTACCATTTCAGTGTAGTTATCATTTACAATTATCCTACCATTTCAGTGTCGTTATCATTTGCAATTATCCAACCATTTCAGTGTCGTTATCATTTGCAATTATCCTACCATTACAGTGTAGTTATCATTTGAAATTATCCTACCATTTCAGTGTCGTTATCATTTGAAATTATCCTACCATTTCAGTGTCGTTATCATTTGCAATTATCCTACCATTTCAGTGCCGTTACCATTTGCAATTATCCTACCATTTCAGTGCCGTTACCATTTGCAATTATCCTACCATTTCAGTGTCGTTATCATTTGAAATTATCCTTCTATTTCAGTGTCGTTATCATAAGAACATTTGAAATTATCCTACTTTATGATAGATGTTATACCTGTATGCTAATTTAAGATACAATGACGTGTGTTATTCCTTGTAATAGGCTTTACTTGAAATATCCGTAGGGGTTACGGATGGTACGTTCTATCGCTGGTTAAGAATTAGAAGGTCGTAAGTACAACATTTATATTTTGAGAAATCAAGAAAAACTGTCTGAAAACTACTCTTTATACGTATTGAAAAACAAGGTTTTTCAACTTCAGTTTGGTCAAAATGAGCACTTCCGATTTTCATGAAAATACGCTCATAAGAAGCGCATTGTGGTGCAGGTTTTAAATACATGGTAGTTGTTCGCTTTGTAAGCCCGCTTTCTATTGGTTACTTAGCGGATACGTCATATTTGGTTTTCCTCCTAGATTAAGCTGAGGACCAGGTTCGTCCTAATGATCGAAACGTTCGGTGTTCTAGGTGTGTTATTGTTGCTACTTGTTTTTTTTAAAATATCTGAATAACAGTTGGAAATATAAGTATAATTGAATTCGTCTTCAATGTCTTAAGTGTTGCAACATAAACACTATGCCTACCCCAAACAAGTTGATTTACGACCAGTTTGAATGTTCTAAGCGGAAGACTTCCCAGTCTTAAACCACATAAATAAATAAAAACACATTAGGTAGAATAGCCAAATAGCATGTACTAAACATTATTCGTAATAACGTTTTATAAATTATCAATACAGAGTTCTTTTACAAACAAGCATAAAGGTTATAAAAAATCGGACAGGGAAGGCAGCACTCAACTCATACAGCCGAGCACAGAACACATAAAAACACCATGTACCACAATTACACAGTGTAGTAGGTCTACAATGCCAAACACATAACTGAGCGAGAAAATGAATTTGATCACCGAAAGAACAAGTTTCAGCTATCAAATAGTCTAAAGTCCAAGTCCCAGCTGTGATAAAGCTTTAAGACCTAGGTGGTATTCAATATTGATCTTATTTAATTGGAGAATAAGGATAGCCAATCATATCGCCTGTTACTGACTATGAGTTCAATATGGTGTGCTCTGGTTGGTTGTCCTTATCCTTAAGTCAAGTAAGATCAATACTGAATACCATCCCTGGTTTAAGCCATAAAAAGCTGAATAACCTTATTTCAGCCATTGCTTAACAGAATCAATAAATTCATTCAGTTTAATCTCATGTATTATACTACTACAGTGGACATACCGCTTGAACCGGAAGTGATTTTACTGACAACTTTTCGTTGTCATTTTTCGTCGATTCGGTAAGTAAATTGAGTATTTTTTTGTTTTTGTTTTGTAAGGCGTTTGAAATAAAATTATGCAGCAGTATAATCATAAATTTTAATGCTTTGCCAACTATATGTTCTTGATTAAGTGCAAAATTCCCATTATAATTGAAAACAGCACAAAAAGAATAAAAACTATAATAGAAAATAGTACCAAAATAATTAAAATTACATTTATTGTTCGATCATTATAGGTCCAGCGTTCATCGACTAAACGTCTACCCCTTTTACGAAATACCATGATTTACTTTTGAAAGTCCTCGTATATTACATTGAAGTATTTAAAAGGTCTCAATGTGTCGATGTCTTCCCTACTGTTTTCAAGTTTCCATTATGACCATATCGTCTGCAAATTAGTAAAAGTATATAACAAAATCATCAAATAGATTACCAGAATTAGGATCATTTTGCAGATGTAATTCAAGATCATCCACAAAACGTCGGAAAATAATAAAGAAGGCATTACCTCCCTTGGTGTAAAGCAAAAATGAAGAGTAAGGTAGTGTAGTGTCAATCATTGACAGCCAACAAATCAATTCCATAAACATAACTTTCATTTTTTCACGCTGACATTAAAGAAAAATACTGCACAAGTTTTTGCAGCATTCATGTCAAAGTTTTTCAGGATTATTTTGCTCCCTGACCTTAATCATTCACTGAACAACCTCGGCCATCCACGGAACAACCTTGGCTCTTTACGAAAGGACCTCTATCATTCACGGAACAACCTCGGCTCTTCACGGAACAACCTAGGCTCTTCACGGAACAGCCTCGGCTCTTCACGGAACAACCTCGGCTCTTCGCGGAACAACCTCGGCTCTTTACGAAACGACCTTTATCATTCACGGAACAACCTCGGCTCTTTACGAAACGACCTCTATCATTCACGGAACAACCTCGGCTCTTCACGGAACAACCTCGGCTCATCAATGAACAACCTCGGCTCTTCACGGAACAACCTCGGGTCTTCAAGGAGCAACCTCGGGTCTTCACGGAACAACCTCGGGTCTTCAAGGAGCAACCTCGGGTCTTCACGGAACAACCTCGGGTCTTTACGGAACAACCTCGGGTCTTCAACGAGCAACCTCGGCTCTTCACGGAACAACCTCGGGTCTTCACGGAACAACCTCGGCTCTTCACGGAACAACCTCGGCTCTTCAAGGAGCAACCTCGGGTCTTCATGGAACAACCTCGGGTCTTCACGGAACAACCTCGGGTCTTCAAGGAGCGACCTCGGCTCTTCACGGAACAACCCTTGGTCTTCACGGAACAACCTCGGCTCTTCACGGAACAACCTCGGCTCTTCAATGAGCAACCTCGGGTCTTCACGGAACAACCTCGGTCTTCAAGGAGCAACCTCGGGTCTTCAAGGAGCAACATCGGGTCTTCACGGAACAACCATCTCGGCCATTTCCGGAAAACCTCGGCCATGCATGGAACGACCTCGACCATACACAAAACCTCGGTCATCCACGAAAAAACCTCTGTCATTCATGGAACGCGTCGGTCACGAACTGGACAACACCGGCTGTCACTATAATGCATATAAAAATGTCAAACAACCGCTTTCTGTAATACAATTTAAGGCGCTCACGGGTAAAAATTATCTATACATCTGCAAACATACGATACAACAATATTGAGTGGTATCCCTTTGCCCCGAACAATATAATGCACACGTAACCACGTATTGAAAGTTATAACGGATTGGACTTTAAATCAGTTTTTATTTACAGTTTAAAATTACGCATTGGTATACAGTTGGAAATGATATATTCACTATCTAGAAGATACTTTTCTTCATTACTAAAAACAGTTTTCGGAGCAGCGATATTTCTCATCTGCATTAAAGGTACACATTTGTTTTCACGACGTGGATTTTTTCGCTATTGGTTAATTCGGTTTATTATGCGGGTGTAGCGCTCATTTTTTTCCCGGCCAGTGTTTCCCAGGGGTAAATCGTACCGGGTTTCTTTCTCGGAGAAAAGATAGGACCGGCCTAGTATTTCCCCGAGAGAGATTGGGCCCGGTCCTTGTTTCTGTCGGGTGCATTAATTCCCCACCCCCAATAAACACTATACAACGACCATGTCTAGCTTTATCTAGGCCCTTGCCCCACACCTGGTCCTGTTTCCCCCCTTTGATTAAGAACCGTTGAAGTTCTTAGTATGATGACCAATGACCTCATTCGGCTCTCCTCCATCCTAGAAGGTTTAGTTGCAACAGTCAAACAAATTTCATTTGCAATGCATCCATGTAAAAACACAAATAAAACCTAACGAAAATCATTTATTCATAAAATAATACAAAATGTACTTTTTTATTTATCATTCAAAACGTTTATCAACATGTTTTACTGCCATTCCTCGTGTCAATTGCGTATTTAGCCAAAATGCATTGCTTTGCAGAAGAACGAAGAAAAGCAATGTAATCACTGTTAGTTTTAGGGGGTGGGTCCAAGCTGGTCATATAGGGGCCACTAAATATGTCGCGGGATCCCCTAAATATGTCGCGGGAACAAGTTGCCACTATTTTTAATCATGATAAGTGACAATGTACATGTCACAACAGCTGCATTTGATCATCATACTCAGGACTTGAACTTCTATGGGAAAAGGGGCCAACGGGGAAAAGAAAGGACTTAAAGGGGCCATTGGTCATTATACTTAGACCTTGTACTTCTAGGGGGACAGGTCCAAAGAAAAAAGGGGGGCAATGCTGCAACTAATCATCAATTTAACTTGAACTTCTAGGTGGGAAAGGGCCGAGGGGGAAAGAGACCCGGGTATCGTTTAATCTTTTTAATATCATATTAACTTTTAGGGGGAAATGGACCAGGGGGTAAAGTATGGACCTACTCCGTTTCTACCCGGTTTTTTTTCAGTTTCAATAAATTACCAGGCGCAAATGAGTGCGATAACTGCAATAGTGCACTGGGTGTACTACATCCAAAACGTCATCGGTTGAACTGTGATACAAGGGACAGTAAAAACATCTGACAGAGACGGCAGAACTCAACTGAAGCAGCCGAGCATAGAAATAAACGCTGCATAGACCAGTTTCAGCTGTAAAGTGCGACCGAAAGACCTAGTTTCAGCTAGGGGTGGGCCGATGCATCAAATATCGATGCATTGCGATTCCGAGTGTCCCGATAGTATGGATCGATAGTAAAAGTCTCGATTAAATAACTATCGCCGATAGTTAGCTCAATAATCGATAGTTACGATAGTTTCCTATTTATAAATAAAGTTTATTATTAATTTAAAACAACTTCCGTTTTCGTTAAAAAAACTAATTGTAACACACGCATCAAAACAGCCACAAATTGGCACAATGGACTTATATCGCCTTAATTTTATTAATCTATTTCTGTCCAGTTCATTTTAAATAATTTCCACAAGTTGTACAACAAAGTGATATCTTACAGAGTGCAAACTGCATTTACAAGTTAATCTCTGGTTTTCAAATCTTGTCAATAACTATCGCAATAGTATTGCAATAGTTTCCAGCAATACAATAGTATCGCAATAGTACTTTCAGCGATAGCAATAGTATTGCAATAGTCAAAATGTGACTCAATAGTCACCCCTAGTTTCAGCCATTAAACAGCTGAATGACCTAGTTTCAGCCGTTAAAACAGATACAGGACAATCATCCGGATACTTTTATTTAAAGGAAATCGCTACAGCTTCTATAATTGGGACATCTCGAACCATTCACCGCACCGTTATCTCTTACAGACAAAATGAATACAAAATGTAACTATTTAGCATGTTTAAATACAGAATGTGTTCAACTGATAGCCGGAATTGTTGTATTTCTACAATTATGAAGACCAGTGTCCTCATAAAATATATTGTTGGGTTCCCTATCTTTATAATCTTCGCGTGTAATGTAAGATGTGGGATCGGGAACCAGAATGATTAAATACGAGTATAGTGAATGAAGGTGTGTGAAGTTGGCTCTGAGATCGTTAATCGAAGATCGACATTCAATACAGACCTAGGTGCTAATACAGAGCTAGCTCTGAAATCGACATTGGCACTATAAGGTGAGCTAATACAGACCCAGTGGCCAATACAGATCCAGCTCTGAGATCGATATTCGCAAAAAAAGGCCTGTGAATACAGATCTGAGTTTGAATACAGAGCCAGGTCTGACATCGTCATTCGATGTACACCGACGGCGAATACAGACCTAGGACCGAATACCGACCCAGCTCTGAGATCGACATTCGCAAAATAATGCCTATGAATACAGATCTGAGTTTGAATACAGAGCCAGGTCTGACATCGTCATTCGATGTACACCGACGGCGAATACAGACCTAGGACCGAATACCGACCCAGCTCTGAGATCGACATTCGCAAAATAATGCCTATGAATACAGATCTGAGTTTGAATACAGAGCCAGGTCTGACATCGTCATTCGATGTACACCGACGGCGAATACAGACCTAGGACCGAATACCGACCCAGCTCTGACATCGACATTCGATGTATAGCGACGGCGAATACAGACCTAGGACCGAATACCGACCCAGCTCTGAGATCGACATTGGCAAAATAATGCCTGTGAATACAGATCTGAGTTTGAATACAGACCCAGGTCTGACATCGTCATTCGATGTACACCTACGGC
The DNA here is from genome assembly GCA_947247005.1 of Spisula solida. Classification (NCBI taxonomy): domain Eukaryota; kingdom Metazoa; phylum Mollusca; class Bivalvia; order Venerida; family Mactridae; genus Spisula; species Spisula solida. The sequence goes on along the minus strand of OX365952.1, from coordinate 15,493,510 downwards.
GAATACAGACCTAGGACCGAATACCGACCAAGCTCTGAGATCGACATTCGCAAAATAAGGCCTGTGAATACAGACCTAAGTTTGAATACAGACCCAGGTCTGACATCGTCATTCGATGTACACCTACGGCGAATACAGACCTAGGACCAAATTCCGACCCAGCTCTGAGATCGACATTCGCAAAATAAGGCCTGTGAATACAGATCTGAGTTTGAATACAGAGCCAGGTCTGACATCGTCATTCGATGTACAACTATGGCGAATACAGACATAGGATCGAATACCGACCCAGCTCTGACATCAACATTCGATGTATAGCGACGGCGAATACAGACCTAGAATCGAATACCGACCCAGCTCTGAGATCGACATTCGATGTACACCGACGGCGAATACAGACCTAGGATCGAATACCGACCCAGCTCTGAGATCGACATGCGCAAAATGATGCCTATGAATACAGATCTGAGTTTGAATACAGAGCCAGGTCTGACATCGTCATTCGATGTACACCGACGGCGAATACAGGCCTAGTACCGAATACCGACCCAGCTCTGAGATCGACATTCGCAAAATAATGCCTATGAATACAGATCTGAGTTTGAATACAGAGCCAGGTCTGACATCGTCATTCGATGTACACCGACGGCGAATACAGACCTAGGACCGAATACCGACCCAGCTCTGAGATCGACATTGGCGAAATAATGCCTGTGAATACAGATCTGAGTTTGAATACAGAGCCAGGTCTGACATCGTCATTCAATGTACACCTACGGCGAATACAGACCTAGGACCGAATACAGACCCAGCTCTGAGATCGATATTCGCAAAATAAGGCCTGTGAATACAGATCCGAGTTTGAATACAGAGCCAGGTCTGACTTCGACATTCGATGTACAACTATGGCGAATACAGACATAGGATCGAATACCGACCCAGCTCTGACATCGACATTCCATGTAAAGCGACGGCGAATACAGACCTAGGATCCAATACCGACCCAGCTCTGACATCGACATTCGATGTATAGCGACGGCGAATACAGACCTAGGATCGAATACCGACCCAGCTCTGACATCAACATTCGCAAAATAAGGCCTGTGAATACAGACCTAAGTTTGAATACAGACCCAGGTCTGACATCGTCATTCGATGTACACCTACGGCGAATACAGACCTAGGACCGAATACCGACCCAGCTCTGAGATCGACATTCGCAAAATAAGGCCTGTGAATACAGACCTAAGTTTGAATACAGACCCAGGTCTGACATCGTCATTCGATGTACACCTACGGCGAATACAGACCTAGGACCGAATACCGAATCAGCTCTGAGATCGATATTCGCAAAATAAGGCCTGTGAATACAGATCCGAGTTTGAATACAGAGCCAGGTCTGACATCGACATTCGATGTACAACTATGGCGAATACAGACATAGGATCGAATACCGACCCAGCTCTGACATCGACATTCGATGTATAGCGACGGCGAATACAGACCTAGGATCGAATACCGACCCAGCTCTGAGATCGACATTCGATGTACAGCGACGGTGAATACAGACCTAGGATCGAATACCGACCCAGCTCTGAGATCGACATTCGCAAAATAATGCCTATGAATACAGATCTGAGTTTGAATACAGAGCCAGGTCTGACATCGTCATTCGATGTATACCGACGGCGAATACAGACCTAGGACCGAATACCGACCCAGCTCTGAGATCGACATTGGCAAAATAATGCCTGTGAATACAGATCTGAGTTTGAATACAGAGCCAGGTCTGACATCGTCATTCAATGTACACCTACGGCGAATACAGACCTAGGACCGAATACCGACCCAGCTCTGAGATCGATATTCGCAAAATAAGGCCTGTGAATACAGATCCGAGTTTGAATACAGAGCCAGGTCTGACATCGACATTCGATGTACAACTATGGCGAATACAGACATAGGATCGAATACCGACCCAGCTCTGACATCGACAATCAATGTGTTCCGACGGCGAATACAGACCTAGGATCGAATACCGACCTAGCTCTGACATCGACATTCGATGTATACCGACGGCGAATACAGACCTAGGATCGAATACCGACCCAGCTCTGAGATCGACATTCACAACATAATGTGGGCGAATACAGATATGAGTTTGAATACAGAGCCAGGTCTGACATCGTTATTCGATGTTAACCGACGGCGAATACAGACCTCGGATTCAATACCGACCCAACTATGACTTCGACAATCATTATTTACCGACGGCGAATACAGACCCAAGTGTGAATACAGATTCATCTCTGAGTTCGTCATTCGCAAAATACGTTGAGGGGAATACCGAGCTGGGATGCAATATTATTGACAGCCAGAAACCAAGAAAACAATATATTTTACATGCTTTATATTTGTTGTTAAATGCATGAAATCTGTAAAAGCAACATCAATACATACCGTTTTATTTATTTCTTATTTATAAACTAATAGTGAATGACAAATATAAATGAGTTCTAATTAAATACATTGCAAATTTACCATAGTTTTCATTGATTATTTAAAATTTATTTTAAAGGGAAGTAATAAAGCCTTAACAATAAACGTCACTGCTACGTATCCACAGTTTAATGCATAGACCGATGACGAATACAGACCTAGGATCGAATACCGACCCAGCTCTGAGATCGACATTCACAAAATGTGGTTGGTGAATACAGATCTGAGTTTGAATACAGAGCCAGGTCTGACATCGACATTCGATGTAAACCGAGGGCGAATACAGACCTAGGATCGAATACCGACCCAGCTCTGACATCGACATTCACAAAATTAGGTGGGTGAATACAGATCTGAGTTTGAATACAGAGCAAGGTCTGACATCGACATTCGATGTAAACCGAGGGCGAATACAGACCTAGGATCGAATACCGACCCAGCTCCGAGATCGACATTCGCAATATAAGGTAAGTGAATACAGATCTGAGTTTGAATACAGAGCTAGGTCTGACATCGAAGTTCGATGTAAACCGAGGGCGAATACAGACCAAGGACCGAATACCGACCCAGCTCTGACATCGACAATCAATGTATTCCGACGGCGAATACAGACCTAGGATCGAATACCGACCCAGCTCTGACATCGACAATCGACGTATACCGCTGGCGAATACAGACCTAGGATCGAATACCGACCCAGCTCTGATATCAACATTCGCAAAATAAGGCCTGTGAATACAGACCTGAGTTTGAATACAGTCCTAGGTCTGACATCGACATTCAATGTATACCCACGGCGAATACAGACCTAGGATCGAATACCGACCCAGCTCTGAGATCGACATTTGCAATATAAGGTAAGTGAATACATATCTGGGTTTGAATACAGAGCCAGGTCTGACATCGACGTTCGATGTAAACCGAGGGCGAATACAGACCTAGGATCCAATACCGACCCAGCTCTGAGATCGACATTCGCAATATAAGGTGCGTGAATACATATCTGAGTTTGAATACAGAGCCAGGTCTGACATCGGCATTCGATGTATACGGACGGCGAATACAGACCTAGGATCAAATACCGACCCAGCTCTGAGATCGACATTCGCAATATAAGGTGCGTGAATACATATATGAGTTTGAATACAGAGCCAGGTCTGACATCGACATTCGATGTATACCCACGGCGAATACAGACCTAGGACCGAATACCGACCCAGCTCTGTGATCGACATTCGCGAAATGTGGTTGGTGAATACAGATCTGAGTTTGAATACAGAGCCAGCTCTGATATCGGCATTCGATATGAACCGACAGCGTATACAGACCTAGAATCGAATACCGATCAAGCTCTCACATCGACATTCGCAATATAAGGTGCGTGAATACATATCTGAGTTTGAATACAGAGCCAGGTCTGACATGGACATTCGAGGTATACCCACGGTGAATACAGACCTAGGATCCAATACCGACCCAGCTCTGAGATCGACATTCGCGAATTGTGGTTGGTGAATACAGATTTGAGTTTGAATACTGATCCAAGTCTTACATCGACATTCGATGTAAACCAACATCGAATACAGACCTAGGATCGAATACCGATCCGGCTCTGAGATCGACATTCGCTAAATAAGGTTGGTGAATACCGAGCTGCGTTTGTATAAAGAGCCATCTCTGACATTCGATGCATACTGACGTCGAATACAGACCTGCGGTCGAATACCGGTCCAGATATGAGATCAACTTTGCTAAATAAGGATGGTGAATACAGATCTTAGTTGGAATACAGATCCAGCTATGTCATCGACATTCGGTGTATACAGCCGGCTAATCAAGACCAAGGGTCGAAAGTCGATCCAGCTCCGAGATCGACATTCCCAATATAGGGCCGGTGAATGCAGGTCTCGGGTTGAATACAGAGTCTGAGATCGACATTTGTTGTATACCGACGGCGAGTACAGACCTACTTTCGAATACCGACCCAGTTCTGAGATCGTCATTCGCAATATCAGACCGTTAAATACTCAGCTGCGTTTGAATACAGACCCGGCTCTGACATCGACATTCGCAATATATGGCCGTTGAATACCGAGCTGAGTTTGAATACAGAACTAGGCCTGACATCGACATTTCATTTATCTCGAAGGCTAATGCAGACCAATGTTTGAATAATGATCCCGCTCTGAGATCGACATTCAATATATTCCGATATCTAATGCACACCAAGGTCCGAATGCAGTCAGAGTGCAGACCTAGTGCAGACCGAATGCAAATCAGCTCTGAGAGCGACATTTTTTTACATCGGGCATAGCCTCTATTTGCCAGTCTGCGTTCTGTTGAAATATGGAGTACAAATGAGTGCCTTTACCCGGGTCGCCAGATTAGAAGAAAAGTGCTTTAACCACTAAACCTCGGAAACAATAATTCGATATATACCTATATCGAATGCAAAACCAGGTCCGAATGCAGACCTAGCTCTTACATTGACATTCGATATATACCTTCTGTACAAACAGGCCCTAGGTTGCATATAGCTGCGACTTAAGCAGTAGGCAGAACTTACTTTGAATCTTTGTGTTCCGTTTGAACAACACAGAGCTTAAAACAACAGTTTACGTTTTTCTTCTCTGACCGGTTTGAACTAGACGCACTTGACACCTTTTTTGGTCGTATGATGTCTTTCTTGATAGGGTGCCAAAACTTCTACGAGGGATGTTCAATATACAATTTTACAGTGATCATAAAAAACTACAAGGCGTCATAATTGCTTTAAATAATTTCAAACCCATTTTGTACTTTGTGGTTGTCGTCCATTTTACACACACCACCGGGAGTGATTACTCGAACCTTGCCGATCACAACACCATGCACTGGTACATTTTCGGATGGATGAGGATCAACTTTAATGTCAAAAATATTTAGCTAAAATAACAACAACTCATGTTCCATTCCATGAGGACAATTTTGTGCTAGTACACTATTATTCCTCATAACATATCTCATATCTACATAGTGTATTGACTACTTCTTATTTTAGTCTTGTAGGCCTAGTATACAAGTATCATGACATTTGCAAAATGTTCTGTTAGTACATCGCTTATAAATGGGGCACACATCTATTCGTCATCCGATAATCGATCGGCATACCCATTACCTAAGTGGACCGGAGGCCGGACGGACATCGGCTGGTCTTCGTGGAATTGTCGGATTAAATCAGAACGTGACGTAGGGTCAAAGTGATATTTCCGTGATGATCCAATGTGTTTTTATGTCCCTCAACCGTTCCCGTCCGCCATCCTTTACCAAGGAGCAAATGTTAACCAGCGGCCGACGCTCAGTGTATACACTATGCCTATACACAGGTTAAATAGTTATGGTATACGGACACCAGCCAGCCAGTGTGACCAAGGTATAAGCTAATTTTCTAACTCATAACATGTCGTAATAACCCAATTATCTGCCAAAACACAGCGCAATATGCAATTTTCAGCGCAATTTCACAGCGCAATCAGAAGCTAATCAAGGAAATCTATGGTTAAGATAATAAGAACCATACACATAATTGAACAGTCCTCTTTGTACATGCATATTGTTTGCGCTCTACTAGGCGTTGGTGTCGAAATTCAAGGTCGCAATTATAGTGCAAACACATTACCCTTGTAATCGAACATTCGTTAAAGCATCATTTAACCGTTTACTAATTGTCAATAACTTAAAATGATATTTGTTTCCATCAGCAGAAAGTATTGCGATTATGTACACGGTATACTATAAACACAAATCTAAATATCCAACAAGACACGATTATCTCGAGGAAATTGATACTTGTCGTGCAATATATCGATGCATAAAATGTGAGAACTAAGTTCATTTGGTTGGACTATAACTGTGGTTTACTTGGTGCATTCATTTCGCGGCAAACCTGTCTTAATGAAGACAAACTATATAGTACCTGGCCCATATCGTATATAATATATACACAATATGTACGTACATAACAACTAGATGGTCATTCACCAAATTGCAAATAACCTTTGCATAATACATGCTAGCAAATGTAGAGTATGATACATATTATAAAATTCGTAAAAGCTACTGCATTTTGTTCTAGGTGAAATAAAAATAACAATTTTGGCTAGCAATTGTTATGGTATAGTAAGGTATGACCTTAACCGATGGAAGCGGATCACCGGCGGTACCAGCGCTATGACTGGACTTGGAACAAAATAAGGCAGATTAGTAATCGAAAGGATTGATATACATGTTCATAAAATATACAAAAGTAATCCGATTGATTTCAAATTTGCACATTTTTATGCATTTTATACTTGTTTAACTAGTGATATATCAACACTGATGTTTGAAAAGTCTGAATGGCTTTAGCTGTACAGGAAATCTGCCATGTTCCAAATACTCTTGAAGAGGGCATTTTACTGGTACTATGCCCTATACAGTGTTACTGAATTTTGCTGTTGGACGTGTTAAGTGGGAAAGTCAAATATGTAGCTATTTTAAATATCTAAATATGTTGTTTTTTCACAGAACAAATAAATTCAGAATAATTCATCATTTGTCGTTTAAGATGTATGACGTCATATCCCTGATACTATAATACGAACAACAAAAATAAAACAATGGTGGTAATTTCATGTAAGCAGAATTACATGAAAAGGACAACATGTGTGAGTTTTCTTTTTTTGTTTATAATGAGGGTATAACATTACCCCATCCACTTTTTAAAAGTTAGTGTCGAACATAAAAAGTCTTGTAAAAATATACATGAGGCAAAAAGGATTAAAATCCTCCGACGAAAGAACCATCATGTCACATTCTAGAAATGTTGACATATTCAGAATAAATTAGTGTATAATTCGTTAGTATGCATCCAGTATTCATTAGGATGTATGTGTGGTATTTTGGGTTTCGCGTTTGATTCATTTGTATAGCTATAGTTTAATAATAATTTAGCGGTTTCAAAATTTCAGATTGTCATTTATGAGTACAATGGTACATATTCGAATAAAATGAATTTAAATCCAATCCGCATGAATGACATTTGAAAACAACGCTCAGAAATCGTATGAGCCCATATAACATAATTGTATTGCGTAATTATGAGACAAGTATTGTCCAGTGCAATAAAACATGTCCTGTTTGAATATCAATGAACTGAAAACGCATTCATTTTTTACGAAACCGTTTCCATCTCATTGATATTGACAAAAGTCTAGCTGAGGGTAGTAAACCCTTGTAATGAATATCATCTCACACATGGGCCATTAAAATTAAGTCAATAAAGTAATCATTGAAAAAGTACATGTGTTTAAACAATTACAAAAATCACCTTTGTCTATATGCACAAAGTTACAATTTTAAATTGTTTCAAACGTCACATGAGTTATGGTGTTATACATATAATGTTTTCACGTCTGCGTCGCTGCATATATAGTACACTAAAGGAACCTTTAGTAACAATCCACAATCCACCCACAGCAAACTTAGGCTATGAGACCAAAGGGGGTCCTTATGTCCCCCGTATTAGGGAATTTTGCTGACAATTATTTTCTGACTGCCCTATGTCTACTGATCAAAAACTACTTTGTTAGTCCTAGAAAATAGTACTTTGTATATTTGTTATTTTACGAGGTATACAAAAAGAAATTAAGAGAACTTTTGTTATCTTGTCAAGAAAGAGAACTGTGTATCCGGACGGAGTATTCCAGCCAATCCCAAAAGAACCACCCTGAATAACGACAAGGTATTATGTTAATAAAAAGACTACAGATATAGTCTTGATTAATACAAAACTCATCTTAGTTATATTATATGATAATTTGAACACCGTGATACTCTATTTAAATGTTTCAAAGCAAGGCTTGAATCACGCACATCCATCCACATAACAAGCAGAAGTTGGCTATGTTAGAGTAATTGTGATAATAATAATAATATACCTGAAAGTCTGCGAGTGTGCCATAAACAGACGCAGACATATGCAATGGACTCCTAAGAGTTCCTAGAGGCCAAAACTATCATTTTCTCCATTGGCACCGAAATTCCTCAAAGTCCTCAAGTGTGTCATTAACAGTCGCAGACAGATGCAGTGAGCTCCTAAGTGTTCCTAGAGGCCAAAAATGTCATTTTATCAATTGGCAACAAAGTTCCTGAAAGTATGCGAGAGTGTCAGAAACAGTCGCAGACCGATGCAAAGGACTCCTATGGAGAACAAAAGTGTCATTTTTGTCAATTTGCACCAACATTCAGGAGAGACTGCGATGGGTGTCCGAAACAGTCGCAGACCGATTGAATGGACTCATGAAGGTCCCTAAATGTCAAAAATACCATTTTCTAAAAAGGCACGAACATTCCTGAAAGTCGATGAGTGTGTCAGAAACAGTCGCAGACCGATTGAATGGACTCATGAAGGTCCCTAAATGTCAAAAATACCATTTTCTAAAAAGGCACGAACATTCCTGAAAGTCGATGAGTGTGTCAGAAACAGTCGCAGACCGATGTAATGGACTCGTAAGGGTCCCTAGATGCCAAAACTGTGATTTGTTCAATTGGCACCAACATACCTGAAGTCTGTGAACATGTCAGAAACATTCGCAGACCGATACAATGGATACCTTAGGGCCTCTATATTCATGAAAGTCTGCGATAGTGTAAAAAACAGTCGCAGACCGATGCAATTGACTCCTAACAGAGCTTAAAGGTCACACATATAAAACAATCAAATGGCACCAAAATTCCTGAACGTCTGCGAGGGTGCCAGATATAGTCGCAGACTGATGCCATGAAATCCTAAATCTAATGTTGATGTCAGAGCTGGCTTTGTATTTAAACTCAGATCAGTATTCGCACACCTTATTTGCGAATGTCGATGTCAGAGTTGGGTCGGTATTTGAAGTCGTATATTGCGAACATCGATCTCAGAGCTGAATCGGTATTCGATTCTAGGTTTGTATTCGCTGTCGGGTAACATCGAATGTCGATGTCAGACTTGGATCTGTATTCAAACTCAGATCTGTATTCACTAAGCTCATTTCACGAATGACGATCTCAGAGCTAGATCGGTAATCGACCCTATGTCTGTATTCGCCGTCGGTATTCGTAGAATGTCAAGCTGGCTCTATATTCAAGCTTAGATATGCATTGACCCAGCTAATTCCGCGAATATCGATCTCACAGTTGGGTTGGTATTCGATCATAGGTCTGTATTGGCTGTCGGCTCACATCGAAATTCGATGTCAGACCTTGATCTGTATTCAAGCTCGGTAGTCACAGGCCTTAATTTGCGAATGTCGATCTCAGAGCTCGGTCGGTATTGGAAACTAGGCCTGTATTCGCCGTGCGTATACATTGAATGTCTATGTCAGACCTAACACTGTATTGGAACCTAGGTCTGTATTCGCCGTGGGTATACATTGAATGTCGCTGTCAGTTGAGTCGGTATTCGATCATAGGTCTGTATTCGCCGTCGGTATACATCGATTGTCGATGTCAGGGCTGGGTCGGTATTCGATCCTAGGTCTGTATTCGCCGTAGGTATACATCGAGTGTCGATCTCAGAGCTGGATCGGTATTCGACCCTAGGTCTGTATTCGCCTTCGGTAAACGTCGAATGTCTATGTCAGAGCTGGCTCTGTATTCAAACTCAGACCTGTATTCACCCGCCTTATTTTGCGAATGTTGATGTCAGAGCTGGGTCGGTATTCGATCCTAGGTCTGTATTCGCTGTCGGTTCATATCGAATGCCGATGTCAGAGCTGGCTCTGTATTCAAACTCAGATCTGTATTCACCCACCTTATATTGCTAATGTCGATCTCAGAGCTGGGTCGGTATTGGATCCTAGGGCTGTATTCGCCGTGGGTATACATCGAATGTCGATGTCAGACCTGGCTCTGTATTCAAACTCAGATATGTATTCACCCACCTTATATTGCTAATGTCGATCTCAGAGCTGGGTATGTATTGGGTCCTAGGTCTGTATTCGCCCTCGGTTTACATCGAACGTCGATGTCAGACCTGGCTCTGTATTCAAACTCAGATCTGTATTCACCAACCATATTTCGCGAATGTCGATCTCAGAGCTGGGTCGGTATTGGATCCTAGGTCTGTATTCGCCGTGGGTATACATCGAATGTCGATGTCAGAGCTGGGTCGGTATTCGATCCTAGGTCTGCATTCGCTGTCGGTTCGCATCGAATGCCGATGTCAGAGCTGGCTCTGTATTCAAACTCAGATCTGTATTCACCAACCACATTTCGCGAATGTCGATGTCAGAGCTTGATCGGTATTCGATTCTAGGTCTGTATACGCTGTCGTTTCATATCGAATGTCGATGTCAGACCTGGCTCTGTATTCAAACTCAGATCTGTATTCACCAACCACATTTTGTGAATGTCGATCTCAGAGCTGGGTCGGTATTCGATCCTAGGTCTGTATTCGTCATCGGTCTATGCATTAAACTGTGGATACGTAGCAGTGACGTTTATTGTTAAGGCTTTATTACTTCCCTTTAAAATAAATTTTAAATAATCAATGAAAACTATGGTAAATTTGCAATGTATTTAATTAGAACTCATTTATATTGGTCATTCACTATTAGTTTATAAATAAGAAATAAATAAAACGGTATGTATTGATGTTGCTTTTACAGATTTCATGCATTGAACAACAAATATAAAGCATGTAAAATACATTGTTTTCTTGGTTTCTGGCTGTCAATAATATTGCATCCCAGCTCGGTATTCCCCTCAACGTATTTTGCGAATGACGAACTCAGAGATGGATCTGTATTCACACTTGGGTCTGTATTCGCCGTCGGTAAATAATGATTGTCGAAGTCATAGTTGGGTCGGTATTGAATCCGAGGTCTGTATTCGCCGTCGGTTAACATCGAATAACGATGTCAGACCTGGCTCTGTATTCAAACTCATATCTGTATTCGCCCACATTATGTTGTGAATGTCGATATCAGAGCTTGGTCGGTATTCGATCCTAGGTCTGTATTCGCCGTCGGTATACATCGAATGTCGATGTCAGAGCTAGGTCGGTATTCGATCCTAGGTCTGTATTCGCCGTCGGAACACATTGATTGTCGATGTCAGAGCTGGGTCGGTATTCGATCCTATGTCTGTATTCGCCATAGTTGTACATCGAATGACGATGTCAGACCTGGCTCTGTATTCAAACTCAGATCTGTATTCACAGGCATTATTTTGCCAATGTCGATCTCAGAGCTGGGTCGGTATTCGGTCCTAGGTCTGTATTCGCCGTCGGTGTACATCGAATGACGATGTCAGACCTGGCTCTGTATTCAAACTCAGATCTGTATTCATAGGCATTATTTTGCAAATGTCGATCTCAGAGCTGGGTCGGTATTCGATCCTAGGTCTGTATTCGCCGTCGCTGTACATCGAATGTCGATCTCAGAGCTGGGTCGGTATTCGATCCTAGGTCTGTATTCGCCGTCGCTATGCATCGAATGTCGATGTCAGAGCTGGGTCGGTATTCGATCCCATGTCTGTATTCGCCATAGTTGTACATCGAATGTCGATGTCAGACCTGGCTCTGTATTCAAACTCGGATCTGTATTCACAGGCCTTATTTTGCGAATGTCGATCTCAGAGCTGGGTCGGTATTCGGTCCAAGGTCTGTATTCGCCGTAGGTGTACATCGAATGACGATGTCAGACCTGGGTCTGTATTCAAACTTAGGTCTGTATTCACAGGCCTTATTTTGCGAATGTCGATCTCAGAGCTGGGTCGGTATTCGGTCCTAGGTCTGTATTCGCCGTAGGTGTACATCGAATGACGATGTCAGACCTGGGTCTGTATTCAAACTTAAGTCTGTATTCACAGGCCTTATTTTGCGAATGTTGATGTCAGAGCTGGGTCGGTATTCCATCCTAGGTCTGTATTCGCCGTCGCTATACATCGAATGTCGATGTCAGAGCTGGGTCGGTATTGGATCCTAGGTCTGTATTCGCCGTCGCTTTACATGGAATGTCGATGTCAGAGCTGGGTCGGTATTCGATCCTATGTCTGTATTCGCCATAGTTGTACATCGAATGTCGATGTCAGACCTGGCTCTGTATTCAAACTCGGATCTTTATTCACAGGCCTTATTTTGCGAATATCGATCTCAGAGCTGGGTCTGTATTCGGTCCTAGGTCTGTATTCGCCGTAGGTGTACATTGAATGACGATGTCAGACCTGGCTCTGTATTCAAACTCAGATCTGTATTCACAGGCATTATTTTGCCAATGTCGATCTCAGAGCTGGGTCGGTATTCGGTCCTAGGTCTGTATTCGCCGTCGGTGTACTTCGAATGACGATGTCAGACCTGGCTCTGTATTCAAACTCAGATCTGTATTCATAGGCATTATTTTGCGAATGTCGATCTCAGAGCTGGGTCGGTATTCGGTCCTAGGTCTGTATTCGCCGTCGGTGTACATCGAATGACGATGTCAGACCTGGCTCTGTATTCAAACTCAGATCTGTATTCATAGGCATTATTTTGCGAATGTCGATCTCAGAGCTGGGTCGGTATTCGATCCTAGGTCTGTATTCGCCGTCGCTGTACATCGAATGTCGATCTCAGAGCTGGGTCGGTATTCGATTCTAGGTCTGTATTCGCCGTCGCTATACATCGAATGTCGATGTCAGAGCTGGGTCGGTATTCGATCCTATGTCTGTATTCGCCATAGTTGTACATCGAATGACGATGTGAGACCTGGCTCTGTATTCAAACTCAGATCTGTATTCACAGGCCTTATTTTGCGAATGTCGATCTCAGAGCTGGGTCGGTATTCGGTCCTAGGTCTGTATTCGCCGTCGGTGTACATCGAATGACGATGTCAGACCTGGCTCTATATTCAAACTCAGATCTGTATTCATAGGCATTATTTTGCGAATGTCGATCTCAGAGCTGGGTCGGTATTCGGTCCTAGGTCTGTATTCGCCGTCGGTGTACATCGAATGACGATGTCAGACCTGGCTCTGTATTCAAACTCAGATCTGTATTCATAGGCATTATTTTGCGAATGTCGATCTCAGAGCTGGGTCGGTATTCGGTCCTAGGTCTGTATTCGCCGTCGGTGTACATCGAATGACGATGTCAGACCTGGCTCTGTATTCAAACTCAGATCTGTATTCATAGGCATTATTTTGCGAATGTCGATCTCAGAGCTGGGTCGGTATTCGGTCCTAGGTCTGTATTCGCCGTCGGTGTACATCGAATGACGATGTCAGACCTGGCTCTGTATTCAAACTCAGATCTGTATTCATAGGCATTATTTTGCGAATGTCGATCTCAGAGCTGGGTCGGTATTCGGTCCTAGGTCTGTATTCGCCGTCGGTGTACATCGAATGACGATGTCAGACCTGGCTCTGTATTCAAACTCAGATCTGTATTCATAGGCATTATTTTGCGAATGTCGATCTCAGAGCTGGGTCGGTATTCGGTCCTAGGTCTGTATTCGCCGTCGGTGTACATCGAATGACGATGTCAGACCTGGCTCTGTATTCAAACTCAGATCTGTATTCATAGGCATTATTTTGCGAATGTCGATCTCAGAGCTGGGTCGGTATTCGGTCCTAGGTCTGTATTCGCCGTCAGTGTACATCGAATGACGATGTCAGACCTGGCTCTGTATTCAAACTCAGATCTGTATTCATAGGCATTATTTTGCGAATGTCGATCTCAGAGCTGGGTCGGTATTCGGACCTAGGTCTGTATTCGCCGTCGGTGTACATCGAATGACGATGTCAGACCTGGCTCTGTATTCAAACTCAGATCTGTATTCATAGGCATTATTTTGCGAATGTCGATCTCAGAGCTGGGTCGGTATTCGGTCCTAGGTCTGTATTCGCCGTCGGTGTACATCGAATGACGATGTCAGACCTGGCTCTGTATTCAAACTCAGATCTGTATTCACAGGCCTTTTTTTGCGAATGTCGATCTCAGAGCTGGATCTGTATTGGCCACTGGGTCTGTATTAGCTCACCTTAAATTGCCAATGTCGATTTCAGAGCTGGATCTGTATTAGCACCTATGTCTGTATTGAATGTCGATCTTCGATTAACGATCTCAGAGCCAACTTCACACACCTAGTGAATGATAGGTTTCCTACATACACCAGAAATTGACCGAAGACGAGCCAATGGTAGGTCGTTGAAGAAGCATTTATCTCGAAAGCATGCTACATCGCATACTACTTTTATCACATTAAGATCAGTTTAAATAATTCTAAGCACACTATTAAGTTGTTTCGGTGAAAGTTCGACGGTTGGATAATAGGTGCTAAAAGTGTCTACCCCTTTATGTATATACATGTATATAGGTAATATACAATTCTAATATTAGCGTATAAATTACACTCATTCGCAAAATGGCTGTCTATTTGAATTAATTTAAACTATGCATCCTTTAGTCAAAGCGGATGCCTCGGGGGGAACCATTTATCTAATATGAAAGTTTTCATTATAGATATAAGTAGCGATATTGGTAAGCATGTTAATTTCACTATTAATTAAATTGAAAACATGATATGCCTTCTGGCAAAATATCTAATACACGCATGTAATATTAACAGAAATGAAGAGAACAGAAATTCATTTTTGATTTGTACGTATAAATCGATTATTCCCGTCAGTCACTTGATTACATAATAATGTGTACATAAACATTGCAACTTTTGGCCGTAGCGCCAATACGCACGTGTCCGCTATGTCGCTATGGCGTACGATAACACGTATTAAAGATCAAATAAATACACTAACATGAAGAGAAGTCATTAATGTTTGTTTGTACAAAGTTTCAAGAAAATCGGCATATTTTTTTCCCGAGGAATGTTGGCATGTACCTTAAGACATAACAAGTGCAAAATGTAAGGACTTTTTGACAGCTGAAAGTAGGCCTTTCGATTTTTTACAGCTGGAACTAGGTCATTCAGCCATTTCTCATAGCTGTAACTATGTCTTTAGCTTTTTGACAGCTGAAACTTAAGACTTTCAGCGGTTTAGTTTCGCTTTCTCGTTCAGTTCAGTTCGGTGGTGGGCACGTTTCGCTTTCTCGTTCAGTTCAGTTCGGTGGTGGGCACGTTTCGCTTTCTCGTTCAGTTCAGTTCAGTTGTGTGGTGGGCACGTTTCGCTTTCTCGTTCAGTTCAGTTGTGTGGTGGGCACGTTTCGCTTTCTCGTTCAGTTCAGTTGTGTGGTGGGCACGTTTCGCTTTCTCGTTCAGTTCAGTTCAGTTGTGTGGTGGGCACGTTTCGCTTTCTCGTTCAGTTCAGTTGTGTGGTGGGCACGTTTCGCTTACACGTTCAGTTCAGTTGTGTGGTGGGCACGTTTCGCTTACACGTTCAGTTCAGTTGTGTGGTGGGCACGTTTCGCTTTCTCGTTCAGTTCAGTTGTGTGGTGGGCACGTTTCGCTTTCTCGTTCAGTTCAGTTGTGTGGTGGGCACGTTTCGCTTTCTCGTTCAGTTCAGTTGTGTGGTGGGCACGTTTCGCTTACACGTTCAGTTCAGTTGTGTGGTGGACACGTTTCGCTTACACGTTCAGTTCAGTTGTGTGGTGGGCACGTTTCGCTAACACGTTCAGTTCAGTTGTGTGATGGGCACGTTTCGCTTACACGTTCAGTTCAGTTGTGTGGTGGGCACGTTTCGCTTACACGTTCAGTTCAGTTGTGTGGTGGGCACGTTTCGCTTACACGTTCAGTTCAGTTGTGTGGTGGGCACGTTTCGCTTACACGTTCAGTTCAGTTGTGTGGTGGGCACGTTTCTCTTACACGTTCAGTTCAGTTGTGTGGTGGGGACGTTTCGCTTTCTCGTTCAGTTCAGTTGTGTGGTGGGCACTGTGTCGTGTAATTGTTGTCTGTGTTGTTTTTTTATGTTTTCTATTTCTGGCTGTTTCAGTTGAGTGATACCTTCCTTGTCTGAAATTTAGTACCCTTTTATTAAATTGACTATATTTTTTTTAATGTATCTTAACCAGCTATATTGTGTCGGAAATAGTACGCATATGCAAACTTACTTTGAAATAAAGTTATAGCATTACCAGAGTAAAAAGAGCATTTGACAAATGCTCTGCATGCACAGTCAACTCGCAGCCATACAGAAACGGCAGCATTTCATAGCCACCCATGCAAGAGATAGACACAGAACCTACCATCTACAATCTAAAAATGGATATTTCAAGTACCCATAATTATACATTTATACCGAGCACTGCAATGTTTGCGAAATATGCGTACTACGCATACTGCGCATATCAAATTGCATATGATACCTACACTGAAGGCTAAGCCTAAGTCTGAATTTCAGTCTGAAATTATTTGTGAATATTAGAAGATGTAGAATAGAGTTTATTGTATTATTTCTGGTTTCAGGCCTCGTCTACTACAGATACAGTGACCCGGGGACCGGCTCTTTCAATCAATCAAATGTAAGATATTATGTTATGAATCTTTTTAAAAATAGTGCAGTCTTTCTACCTTTCAAAATAAACCTACTCCTCCGGTAGGTCATTCTGGATCAACCAGCATATTATTTCATCCGAAACATAGGTAGTCTGAGAACTTGACTAACCACTGATGTATGAGGATGACGGTAGGTACACACTAGATAATACACTTGTCAATGTTCTACATGTTCCTGAAGTTGGCAGGCTAGCGGCCTAGCAGTGTGAAGTTGGCGGCCTAGCGGCCTAGCAGCCTAGCAGCGTGAAGTTAGCGGCCTAGCTTACCCAAGAGGAGGGGGCGGTGGGATTTTTTAGCGGAATTAGACAGTTTTGGGAATTGGTTGTAAAAATGGCCCTGTCTTATTCCTTCGGGGTCCCCGGTCCATAAAATACGGGCCAAGTCTATTTCCCACTACATGTGATGACAGGGTTTATCGAATTCCCGTACATCGGGAAAGTCTTTATATGTTAATACCCCGTGCATTAATAAGTGCATAAGTCATAGATAGAAGGTGAGTTGTACACGTATAATTATGTATATACGTAAATACTCAACAAATTATACACTAATAATCTTTACGATATATTGTGTGTAATTGAATATTGGTTTTAGATTTTGATCCTGAATATCTGAGATCAGTCTCAGTCTCAAATACAATAAATCCCTATTTTATAAGAAAATATATGATATTATCTAGAAGACGTTTAAGTATTTTGTGCGTGCTAAGAAAAATAGAATTGCATAACAGGACAAATACGTTCAAAATATAGCACAAAAATCAACAGTATTGAGCATGAGCATGATACTGAAATCTAATTATTTGTGAGAACGGGGCCTGATTTAGCCAACTCTCCAAACTTCGAACCAACTTGGCTGCCAAATACTACTACTCTAGGTTAGGAATGTTCACATCCATTAAATCTGTAACTTACAAAATTGTTCTCATAATAAAACTAGATATGGGTCTCGATTGAGGTCAATATATTCCTATGTAGACGTTTACCATGAATAGTAACAGTTAAATATAATAAATTTCATTGAAGCAGTTCATTTTACTTGCAAATAAGAATTTAGTTTTATATGTTTTAAAGTGTAAAAAGGTATCTAAGCACCAAAACGAAGAATTTGCATTGAAGTAATCGAGTTTAATTTATCGTGTGTGGTGTTGAAACTAAATTCACTAGTCACTATTTGTTATAATTTGCATATTTACTTATTACGCAAACAAAAATATTAATACCATATACGTATGACTTGAATTATCTATGTTGGAAATAACGAAATTGAATATTTAAATTGTTTACTAATAGTATGATTGTGTGTATTTTGAGTGATTGTCAAAATAACATGTTTTGTTGTTGTTTGTTTTATAGAAGGCCTTGTTTAGACTAAGATGTATGTGAATTTGTCTATTTCATATGTCTGTAAATGTTACCTTCTCTAAATAAAGATATTATTATTATTATTACTTTGGGTTGTTGCGTGATTTGGAGAAGAGCACATAAAGCATATTTTTCTTTTGATCAACGAATATTAAAATGATGACTGAGTAAGTCGGGATACTTCTTACCATAAGCCATCATTCATTCAAAATATAACACTTGAAAAAAACTATGCAAAACAGTTTTTTCTGAAAAGATAATAATCGGGCCGTGAAAGCTGTTCGAAAAGCACAAAAAAGAACACACTAATTGAGGATATTGCGTGAGTGCTCATTACATACGAGTGTTCTTGAACGAGTGGTCAAAATAATATGACACGAGGCTTTTTATGTAATGAGCTCGAATGTTAGATTTTATTTATCACATAACCTTGGAAAACGCTGATTATTGTCCAAAATGATTATGTAAGCTGTATATTATGTTTCAGCCACAATTAGCGGTACTTTAGTACATGTATTATATATTTCCATTTTTAAATTCAACAAAGGTCAATTTTCGTAATATTTTTAGAATGGGTTTGGTCACTGTCCAAGCGGTGTAAACCAGATGGACGCACTCATATATGCCTGCCATATTTCAGCGGAAGGCTGACTGGCAAATAAAGGCTATGCTCGGGATTTAAAAAAAAAACAGAAAAAACATCGCCCGATGCATTATAATATTATGTCCCTCTTTTGCCATTGACTAGTAATATACTTTCCTTCGGCAAAAGCAGATTGGTAAATTATAGCATCTGATTTTGACAGACATTAATTTTGGAAACATTTCGAAGAACCTACTGAACTATTTTGTCAGGTTTCGAGTACAATGTTACTGTATTTTACATAAATTTTATTATTAAATTATTCTTTGTTTTTCAGAAAGAATTATCGATACAAGTTCATAAGGAAGATGTGGAAGAAGAATCCGAACACTACCAAAATTTGACCGATAGTGAGAAAAGCTTGCAGACGCAAATGATAAGGAAAACCCACTTAAAGACAGCGTGTGAAGCGTACCGTAATACCATACCGACTGGCAATCATTTAATGGGCTTATATTATTTTGAAGGATCGCTACATTATTGTAATGTACCCAAACTAGGAACTACATTCCTAATTACCTTTTTTGCTGAGGCTCTACAGACTGATGGTATTGATAGAGAAAATTATATTCCTACATCGCCTGCAAACAAACAAGAATTTTCGTACATTAATGTTGGAGATCCATACACCCGACTATTTTCAGCATATAAAGACAAACTATATAAACCAGATTATCTGTTTTGGGACAAGATAGGCAAAGAGGTTGTAAAAATTGTTAGGGACAATGATATGGATGAAGACGCAGGGCATGATGTTACATTTGTGGAATTCATTCGATACGTCGTACATGCTCATGAACATGGAATAGAATTGAACCCACATGTTGAACCAATTCATAAACTTTGCAATCCTTGTGAAACACGTTTTGACTTCATTGGTAAAAAAGAAACAATGTCGGATGATCTTGAAAACTTGTTTGACATTTTGAAAACCACCGGTATTGTCAAAGATGAAGTCTCAGTATCTACAATAGAGAATACGATCAAGTATCGTCTAATGTATTCGGGGTCAGCCCACGGTGTGTTCAACGCACTTAAGGGACATCCAAAACTTACTGCGTACAAACTGTTTCTGCGACATTGGGCTATGTTTCAGATGGGTGGTTTAGTATTGAACCAATACGAAATGCCGTTCAGTGAATCTGACATCAATTATGTTAATAATGACCGTTATAGAACAGCTTTACACAATGCTATCGAACAGAGTAAAGCGAACAAAGAACAACTCAGCATACAACGACAAGAAGCTTTAGTCCAAGCGTACAGAACTGTACCATTGCCATTGATGTTAAGACTGAGAGAATTTGTAAGAGTTGATTGTTTACTATTTTCGTACGATGATAAACCGGATTATCTCTTTGACAGAACTAATTACAATGCCCCAATACATCATTTGTATATGAAAGGTATGTAAGTTCCGCGTAGAAATTAAAACTCATTAGACGGTGGATTTATATATTAATAATTTCAAATTTTAATTTATAGTAAGTAAGTAAGTAAGTTTATTTCTGTAAACAATGTCGCAGGCTCAAAAGTGTTACAGCATATTTATTTGTAAGACTTGTTGTCTGTTTTTGTTTTTGTGTCGTTTTTTTGTGACATTCGTACACTGCTGTTACTGTGTGTGTGTCTTCGCTGTCTGGTTTGTAATGAAACTGTTGATACATTATCTAAGGCAATATTATTAACCTGCCCTGAAGTATGGATATTAAGGTAGACATTAGAAGTCAGCACTCTACAGAAACAACAGATCACGAACTCAACAAAAAAGGACCACGCAAAAAGATACAGCACATACCATAAGCACTCGTCACAATGGCAAACACAAAACTGAACAAGAACAGACACTCACAAAGTCCTAGTTTCATGTGTCAGTTTAGACCACATACAAATTACACTTTGTAGATGAAAATAAATGTTATAGTTATTTCAATGGTGACCTGTTATTTTTATCACATTCATATACATGTACATGATATGCAAAAACAATAATAGGGCCAATATATCTCCACCATGCCATTTGTATTTGAACACATTTATTTTGATTAAACATTGAATAAAATGTGTAATATCATATTAATTGTCATTTTTTATTAAAATATATTATGTTGCCTCAGGCCATTACGACTGCCCTCAGACAAATAACAGGGGCCAATGATAAATCACACATGTATTAACAATGTAAGATATATATAATTATTCGGAAAGGAACAGGGAACACCCAAAAGAAATAGCAGAGCACAACAGTCACACCAAGAACACAGAACAAAGAAAAACAACTACTATAAGTATAAATATAGTAACGCACAGACAATTCAAAGCCACACAAAACGGAATAACAAACAACTTATAACAACCACATACACACCACGCCATACTCCGACAGACTCTCGTCTCAGTCAATCAAACACAACCACAGTTAGAGTCAGCCGACGACAACAAGTCACAAATATTTTACGTTCAGACTGTCTGTCGTCATAGGTCTAGTTGTGGTCAATGGGTCAATTCAACGAAACACATTTTAAAAATATTGCTTAGCTAAGAATGTTATTTTTAAAACAGATTTTGTGGATTAACAGTCTCGAGTATATATTTTTTCACCTCAGTGACATTCCAATTCCAGCATGCAAATCTATCTACGCCAAGGATAATCAAAGCGCTGCAAGCGCTGAAGGCCTGGGGCTAAACTTTATTCGCTTGGGAAGCAGTTTACTGACTAAACTGAAGTAAATGTAAACGGATCAAATGTTTTGTAGAAAATACACGTCCTCTTCTACTGCCAGTTATGTTGAACTTAGAAAGTTGCAGGGTTAATATATTGGTCATGCTTCACTTGCCTCGGTATCTTGTTTATGTACTACTAGTAATAAACAAGAGATATCAGAATCCCATTATCCCCCCAATACCCTCATACATGCACAGTCATATATTGAACTACATATGTTAGTATTACCTTGTTAACTGCTTTGGCAAATAATGCGAAAAGCATAGCAAAATTATCGAAATTACGGTCACATTTCCATGCTTCCATTTCTGCACTACATTGTATAACAACGTGATCACCAATTATCGAAATTTCCTTCGTTATCAGTATACCATATAATACTAATTTGCCAAATTTCCACCACTTGCTCACAAAATGACGACATTACATTGTAAACATAGTGATAGGTGAGGTAATCAAGTTTAAGAATGAAGCAAACTCCTACGCAGTTATCTCCCTAATAAAGGCGCGTTAGTGAGATCTAAGTCGAACTACTTTTATTGCGCATGTATGTGCATTTAATGTAATTGGGAGTTTTGGGAATTTGGATTTGGCCGTCTGCCAATTCGACATGCTGAGAAATTGGTATCATAGCTATGGCCCGGGGACTCCGCCCCATTTTGCGTCATTTCTGAATAACATATATGTATGCACTAACCTATTACTTTGAGCAGATTTTTGTTTAAGTAAACATGTACTACCTCCCTTAGAAGAGAAATTGGGACCATTGTACTTTAACAATCACTCATAGAAATGATGATTAACATATTTTTAAAGGGACTGCCTCACGTATTGGTGTATTGCAAAAATAAAATTAAATTGTCAAATATTCATGCAATTTTGATATAGTTTCCTGTATATGCCATAAACAACCACATTGACATAAAAAATAACTTCGGAAACATCGGCATTTTGTAGTAATTTAGCATTTTTACGCCCAAAATTCTATAGGGTATTAATACCCTATAGAATTAGCACTACTATCACTTAAATTGCCTGAAATTTGTTTCCATTCGATGAAAACGAATTGCGAAACGAACCGATACCTCACAGATGTTTCGGCTTTAGTTTGTTGAAGTTACAGTTTGATCATGTGTGAATTACATAATTCACAGAACATTTTGGAAAGAAACTCTGCGATATTTTCAAACAGAAAAACACTGAGTGCCAAATATCAAGAGTGATTTAAATTGCTTACATGCCATAAATCTTTCATAAAGCAACCACCAGTGACTTTCTATTATATAAATACTTGGTTAGGTAGGAAAATTACGTCATACAACCATTTTAGCCCGATCTGTGAGGCAGCACCTTTGACGACGATAACCAATATTAATATTGTGATAAAAGCCGAATTTCATAACAATTTGACTACTAAAGCATCACCTACCACAGTAATATCCTCCAATAAATAGACAGCTTCTCGAAGACATCAACATTGAAAGACTATTATACAAAAATAATTCTAGTTACAAAATTTATATAACAATTTCATAATAACAGATTTAGCTATATACTATTAGGCATTCTAACACGATCTGCGGATTAATACATATACACATAGTGTAAACTAGGGCATGTATTATTACCCCCATAAAACATACCCATCAAATTGGCTGTTACTATTTACGCCCCTTTATCACGTGACATATTTATGAATGAATTAACGTAAACTTTAAAGTAAAAACCTCAACGAGACGCGATGACAAGGCAAGTTGCACGAGTATCCAGTGTTACAGCTATGACGCATCTATTTTTTTGAAACTCCAATATAATCTCGAAACAAAGTTTCATAAAAACTTCTGATAATCAATTTATTTATATTTTTCATTTCATGAAACAGAAACCCTATACTCGTGTTATTAAAATTGTTTCAATGTTTAAAATGTGTTATTTCCTTCAGAAAATTACGAAGGTCGTAATTGTACCAGCTAATAAGCCACTCAATTTCAGCGTGGAATTATGTTCAATGTCAAATGGGTGAAAATGGAATGCGCACAGTTAAATAGTACGGAATATTATCGTGTTTAGAATCGAAATAAAAACTCTGTTCTTGTATTTTGTCGATGAATAAAACAGGGGCAGGACTCCTGTCCGTGTGGTGAGTGTTTTATTCACCGACAAAAAACGCGAACAGATTTTTATTTCTTAAATAACTAGACAATGATTTTAGGGAAACTAGCTGGCAAATGACGTGTAACGAAACTGTCTAAGTTTTGTACAATGCGTATCGACATGCACGTGTCCATGCACACCTTTGTCTTAACTTATACTTTCACATAAAACCTCACATAAAACGCTTTTAACACGAGTTTAACACAAATGGAAGACGACGAGCCGTTGGAATGTTACACTGCGGGACGAGGGCTTTATTTTTTAAAATTTCAAAAGACCTTTTTGTTTTACATTACATTTTTGTGCCCCTCCCTTATTTATAAGTGGGGACATATAGCATTGGTGCTGTCCGTCCGTCCGTCCGTCCGTCCGTCCGTCTGCCCGTACGTCCGTACGTACGTAACGCAAATCTTGTGTGTTGAACCACTCATAAACTACTGAATGATAATTCTTCAAACTTTCACAGATGAACAACCTAAATGTATAGATGACCGTAAAGGATAGAATTTTAGTTGCGTCAATATTACCAGAATTATGGCCCTTTGTTACTTTTACTATATAGTATATACCCCATATAGTGAAAAATCTTGTATGTTGAACTTTCTCTCTCCTCCACCATTTGAAATGATATGTGCTATAATGGGGGCACCCGTGTCATATGGACACATTTCTAGTGCACCCGTGTCATATATGGACACATTTCTAGTTATCATATATATAAGAACCTTCATACCGTGGATACACAGCAACGAAGCACGTTTGAAAAAATCAAAAAATGCTATTTAAATGCCGCTTCTGATCGGTTCTGATTTTGTGTAATATTCTGACAGCTTGGTCGCGTTCCTTTTTTGACAATCTCAGCATGTTATTTGTTTTTCGAATATGGCAATCTTCAGTGATACCAAATATTTACATAAACACGTGTATGCTGATGCGCATGCCCTGCACGTGTTAAATACCATGAGTATACTATGCAAAAAAGAAACTTTACACGCGGTGCTGTTACTTAAAATGTCACCATGGAGCTATATAGTGTACAGATGAAAAAAGTTTTACGAAACTTGGAAGCATTGTATGTGAGTTTGTTACAGCGTCTGTAACAGGTCTCCCAAGAATGTATGTCAAATTTGACGTTCGCGATCAAAACAAAGGGGTCAATTTCAAACTCACTAAATGTGAAGGACTGTTTTAGAGACGTTTAGATTGTCTGTCTGAATTTAAATGTGCGTTTGTTTTAAAAACGCGGGCGAATGACGTCATTGTGGGATTTTCTGGCATTCAACAAGAACGGCATGTCTGATCATCTCAACAAAATCTAGGTCAAATTCGATATTGGGTCATCGGGGTTAAAACTAGGTCACAAGGTCAAATCATAAAAAACTAGCAATACTGAGGCTGAATTTTCTTGAATCTTATTCAGAAAATATAAATTGTTACTTATGTCAACATAGGGGTTTGCATGCACTTTTACGACAGGTGAGCTACCTTAAGGACCCCTTTGTTTGTTAAGTAATGTGTTAGTTCGACTCGTACTATAAAAACGGTCAAAAATTAAAACAACAATACAAATAGCCCCTAAGCGATGCGTTAGTCGCTGAAAACACACTCATTTAATTGCAATTTAATTAACATTCTCAAGGTAATGTTTACATTAAAACAGTAGGTGATGATAATTGAGATAAAGAAGTTCAATCCATACTTTCTCCAAATAATATACATGTGTATTAATAATTTTAGTAGACGTAACCGTGTAGCGTCATTATATTAAGTTTAATAATCGCACCAGTTTTCAAATGAGTAAACAATTAATAATTCAATTGATTTAATTAACGGGCTTGTTACGTTTTAGCAGGCAATGTATTAGCCTAAGTGTTGCACAGGGCAATGGACTTTCTGTTCCATGCGTCAATAATTATAAACTGACTAAATTGACTGATTCCCACCTGGTTCTTTATCTAAATAATGATCTGCACGGATATTATGACGGCCATGTATACAGTGTACAATCCTCCCTGTTTGCTGAAAATAAGGAATGTTATCAATCTTACACTTAAAATACCGAAAACAACATAATTATACTTTTCACATTTTGGTAAGGGTCAAGCAATCAGTGTTTGTTTCCGTCTTACGTCAAATGAACTCCATCAAATAAGAAAACATTGTGCAAATATTAATTAATTAAAATATCATTAATCTGCTGCTTAATTTCGAAACATTCACATGATGCATTTGGTATACATTGTCATAATA
The DNA here is from genome assembly GCA_947247005.1 of Spisula solida. Taxonomy (NCBI): domain Eukaryota; kingdom Metazoa; phylum Mollusca; class Bivalvia; order Venerida; family Mactridae; genus Spisula; species Spisula solida. Next base: position 15,467,389 of record OX365952.1, on the reverse strand, counting down.
TCGCCTATTTCCAAGAAAATTATAAGCCCTATCGACAGGGACAAAAGTAGCAAGAATAGCATTGAATTGAAATTGTTGTCCCTTTTCTATTCTTATATTGTGCAATACACAATAAGCCAAAAAAAGATCGGACCGCATTCTCTTATTATAGAGGCTTAAATGCAGCACAAACATTTTAGTGAGGTTAGGCTTATCAGCACTTAGACGTCAGAGTTTGAAGCAAGCTTTGTTCGTTTACAATATTGCAAATCTAACATTATGTTTCTGCTAATTACATCAGTCCATCTTAATTCACTGATTTGCAAAATATGTACAATGAAAATATGCACAGGTAAAAATAATCATTGATAAAGAATTTCTTTTTTTTTCAGAAATTAAAATATAACGTACTTTAGCACTGCGGTATACCGTACACCGGATATTGCTAGTAAAGTGAGTACTTAATGTCATCAATTTTCGCGACATTCTCGTGTACACCAGGGTGATTTTAGAGGCGATATTTGTCAAACTACTGTCAACTTATATCATCCAAACTAGGTTTCAAGGTCTTCGGATATTTTTATAACTTTACAGTTTAATTTAGTGTATTAGGAAGCGTGAGCAAAATTGCAATACTCTGTACAGTAAACATCAATACTCCGTACACGCGCTTCTATATATTTTGGTGTGTATCTTTGTTGTACTTAAATCAATTGTTCTTAAATTTGGTCTTAAGACATTTAGGTTCAATACAAACAGAATGCCTGGTTAAAAAAAAACATATCTCGGTAACACACGCATTCCAAACTTATGTACAGTGCTGTGGTCAAGTATGTGCGTGTGAGCAGAAGCCCAATACTGGTTAATTTGAACACTTCTACGAATACCTGTTATGTATGGCGTACCAGAAAGTTAATATTTAAACATAGTGCGGATGATGTAAGTAGTCAGTAGTTTGGCAAACATCGTCTCTGAACGTACCCTTGTGTACACGAGAATGTCGCGAAAGTTGAATAAATTACTCACCTTAACTAGCAATATCCGGTGTACGGTATACCGCAGTGTGTATGTGTTATGAATTGAAATTAACTTCAATGGCTCACGGCTAAAATATATAATTATATGTACCGATGAACTGTAATGTCATAATGCTCTATGTACTAGTATGACATAGTATGTTGGTAGCGTGTGAACGTGGGATTATACAATAGTCTCCTTCAACACATCGACGATGAATGCTATTTCATTATTCAAAAATATTATTCGAGTGTCAATTCTTATTCTTATCATTACAGGTAAAAAATAGCGTTTACTTCTTTTTTTATGACTTGTGACTTGCGGAGGCCCCAGCGTGCACTTTTGACTTGTGACTTGTGACTTATAACTTTTGACTCAGGAGTTGTGACCAAACAAACTATAAATATATTTACATGCTTTATTTTTCCCTTACGTCCAACAATAACGTAGATAAAAACGGATGATACGTGAATCGGATTTTTATATTTAGCAAGACAGGTAAGTCAGTTTTAGTTGTTTGATTAAAATAACAGTTGTTAACGAATTTACAATCATAATAATATAAAGATAATATACATAATAGTTAGGTTTAAAATTATTCTTTATCGATATGTTATTGTATACAAAGTTAGCGTTGACGTTGCTATAATATATTTCCAACTTTTAGATTATAATTTTAGCGTCACAATCGTGACGAATCTTTTGATAAAGAGGAGTGAAAAGAATGACCAGTGTAATTAAAATGTACGTTCGTTTTTGTAGGTGGATAAAAAATGAAATATCGGTCGTGGAAACCTGAAAATATATATCTTGTGGAATATTGCATAAAAAGCTGTGAACAACTCTACTACTGCAATGGACAGAAATGCACATACTTACAATAAACCCGCACAAGTTGAGCATAAAAATTATTGTCTCGTTATGAACCTACATATACTCAAATGGAAGGTATGGTTGATATAGTCGACAGAGAAATACAAACCGATCTGGACTGAGTGACACAAAATAGGAATGTTTATGATATAGGATCCCTAAGACCCTGTACCATGATAGTACGAGTACAACACAAAACCTTGATGATATACATGTACCCCAATTGATTTTGAGATGTTGGAAAGGCGTGTGTTTAATTCCAAACAAACGTTCACCAATTTACAGCAAATTCCATGATTTAAAATATTTGTATAACTAAGTATGGTATGTTGTTAGTCGGTATTGTTATGTTGAGCCACTATAATTCCATGTGTATGCCGCTCTATTAATTTCGACATGTACGTCTAATGCTTCATTTATTCGTATAGTAAAGCACTAATATGGTTATAACGTCTGGTTTATTTCTGCATTCCAATTAAGATTTTGATTTGTGACTTATGACTTGTGACTTGTAACTTATGACTTGTGACTTGAGACTTGTGACTTGTGACTTGTGACTTGTGACTTATGACTTGTGACTGGTAACTTGTGACTTATGACTTGTGACTGGTAACTTGTGACTTGAGACTTGTGAATTGTGACTTGAGACTTGAGACTTGAGACTAATGACGTGTAAAATGTGAAATACACACTACCTTTGATAAAATTATAGACAGCAAAATGTATCATAATAAGTATTATTATTATAAATGTTGTAATTTAATATGAGTTTGTTATCCTTCGTTTGTTATCAGTATCCATTGAAGCCAAAATCTTGGAATGATATTTAATCATGAAATTGACAGTGTTTTTGGTCTTTGCTTTATTTTGTATACAAAGTTACCACAAATGCAGTATTATGTTGTACATTTAGTAAATGATGAACGGTAGACAAAAACACATTTGCAAATGACAACTTTGAGTCTGTTGCATTACATGTATTTCAAAACATGACAAAATGGCGTATTATTTCTAAACATGTCTTCACATGACCGACATTAGATCTATGAAATTAAACCTTTACGGATAATATAAAGCTATCTTGAAAAGCTTAGTTCATAGGCGCCATAAATGTTAATGTATTGATATCCACAACTTGGAATGTCCGCAAAACCTTATAATGTTCTACTTCACCATGATACATAACACAATCACATTCAAAATCTATTCAAGCCCATAGTGTCACACAATTGCCAAGTTTAAATTTGAGCCGGTGGCTTTGCTGGGTTTTAAGACAATACAGGTAAATAGGATTGCACCGCCACGTCATTTGTCGAACCAAACGCACCGAACACGCACACACAGCACCGACATTCCATTTTCTTCACTTGGAAAAATGTAGATGAACATATAATTATTATTACTTTTAACAAAACTTAAAATCTAATTCATTGCACCATGTATGATCCGAACTATCCGTCGCAAATGAGTCGAAAAGGAGGCAAACCATAATAATTCCGTATGCACATGTACATGATAGATAGATAGATAGTTTATTTTCAATTGTACATGTATAACACACAACTATGCCAAGGGACATTATGCTATTACATGAAGGGTGTTCTAGTTAATGGTGTTAACAATTCACAATAACGGTTCGAGCCCTTCAACAATGACGATTTAAATCAAACAAAACTAATACCGACTTACCTGACTCACTATAGACTATTATCAGGTAATTCCGATTCAGACAGCATCTTTAACCATCCACGCTGCCCAAGGAAGTGCGCGCAGATTTATTTATAGAATGTTAGTCACAAGTCATAAGTCTCAAGTCATTAGTCACGAGTTCTAAGTCGCAAGTCATAAGTTTCAAGTCACAAAACCTAAGTCAAAAGTGCAAAATGACTAATAAAAATAGCTTTACCCATATATCGCATCTATAAATTTAAAACCTGCATCTGGACAAATTATTTATTGTAGATATTATAAACAGCCGTGAACTTGCCTGGGGACGAAAAGTCGGCTCTGATTTCATTTTTCATCTCGAATAAAACACTAAAAAATTGGTAAAAATACATAAATTTGGTATCAAAACTTCAGAAAAATAGTGTTTTATTTGAATTTCATCAATTTTGGCTCAACTTCTTTATTACTGTGCTAAAATAAACGATTTGGCGGATGCCACGCGGCGACCGGTTTGGTTACGAAAGAGCTGGACTTTTCCCGTCTTTTCTGACGTTGTAACGTCATTGTCCGAAGGCCTAAAATCGCATGACGCGGCTCAATATACTCTCCGCTTATTAAAACAAAGGCCGAAATAATGTTATAGACAAGAACAATAACTGTTAAATTATAGTAATAGAAGGTCAATGATGAAGTTAATATGTTCGCTATATACAGATTACGATTTCTATCTTTATGTACTGATAGAAAGCTTGGAACGATGGGGAACCCTTTGATGGACACAAAAAAACTAAGATTATAGTAAAACAGTCTACATGATATTTACATACTGGGTTCAATGACACATGGGGTGGTATTCATAAAACATATTAAAGGAAAACTTAAATATTTTGACTTAAGCTGCACATTTTCACCAAGAATCAAAGAATAACCCATGCTTTCCTTGTGACTTTTGAAGCTCTTTAGTCTATAGTCTTTACACAATGCTTGTAAACTATGTAAAAAACTGATACTCTTTTTTTCTTGTTTAGCTGAAGAACATACTTATTAATTAGTGAAATTTTAAGATTATAAGAAAATTCTTAGTTTTCCCTTAATAAAATGCTTTGTGAATATCACCCCTGGTATAGTAGGGTACGTATATTGCTGATTATCCCTTACTTAAATTTTTGATTACATGAAAAAATAATAACCATTTCTGTAATTAAAATAATAATGAGATTTAATTTAAATTTGTATTATTACATGTACGTGGTTTATAACTTGATTTTTAAGTGTAAATATATGTTTTTGTTGCTGCTTTTATTTTATCTGTTCGTTTACTGTTTAATTTAAAATGATTCAAAAGCGATTAGTTTTGTTCTTATGATGTGTGTAGTACTATAAATATAATATACACCTTCTCCGCCAGAAACTTTCCTGTCCTCTTTTCCTATGTTGACTCTTTTCTCTCTTGTTTTTCTTGTTTATAATACCTACATCATTATATAAACCGACTGCATAATTATAGGGCTGTGGATCGTCAGGTAAGTGCCGATTCGATCCACGATTCGGGGTGAGTAATTCACAGATAGAACCACGAATCAGCATTTACATATGTCATGAAAATAAATACTGCCATAGAGACCTTTTACTTTAATAACATCACATACTTTGTGAAACACTAATGTACTTTCATGTATAAGGGTGCATGAAGACATTTAAAACGGATAATCTGTAATCACATAGCGACAAAAAACAAGTTAAATAACACCAAACAACAATTTGTCTTCTCAATCCATTGACTAGCTAGTGATACATTTAGACAGCTTTTGCATACTGCCTTTTTATCATCCTGAACGAAAATACCGAAGTAATGACACGACTTCAATGTGAACTCGGTACGTTCCTTCAGGCATTGTATGGCGTGATCTAATAATTGACAATATAATATTTATTGGCTAAACTAAATGTACTTAATTATCAAGATCTGACGTAAACAATTTAATTGAATAACGAATTAATGTTTCATTTCTAGTTACCGGTAGGAACTTTAATAAACGCGACCATAATTTATTCGAATTCAATGATGTTGCTAGCTTCAATTATAGTACAAGTTTACTTTCGAATTGCAAATTAAAGATGCTCACAGTCTTGTTTACTGTCAGTATTTTGTCCCAAAGTTATCCTATAAACTTATGGTAACTCATTAAAGAGCCATTTGTACAGGGTATGTATTTTTATCAAAGATCGCAATCCAACGATCTCGGGGATGACAAATACTCGTACTCGATTTTCTAGCCCAAATCGTGGATATCCGAGTACCCGAATACTCGCAACAGCCCTACTGCATAACTACCTTTTGCCACTTGCTACTGTCATATGAAAATTGTATTGTGTTATTTGTATGTTTACATGGGCCTATGGCTTTCTGAAATTTTAAATATCTATCTATATTTACCCATAGCTCGGTCAATATATATTTGATCCTGCAGAAATTATCAACATATGTAGCTAATTGGATATGTGGAATTACAATTCAATTGATTTTATTACAAATTGACAACAATTTTCACATACAGTATAAACAAATTATGACATCAGCAAAGACTAATGTCACACATTTTGTCGTGTGTTCATCGGGTGTCTGTCAGATTGTTAATGCAGCTATGTGTCCTCTTTGCGAAAAACGTTTGTGTTCAAGTGTAAATTGTAATTCTACATTTGAACCAGGCAATGTCAGACATGGTTGTCTACGCATAGTCTCAGATTTTGAAAATATTTTGCCTCTTTTTAGTATTCACCTACAAAAATGATTTCTGGGGTCAAAACTATATTGTCATAACCGTTGCTATGGCAACCGAGGAAATTCAATTTTTCGCTATTTTTCACTTTTTCGAAAAATGAATTTTGCCATTTTAAGGCTTATTTAAAATGAAATCGCGACAAAAATTGTCACTAATTATGTTACATAAACTATTATAGAACTATTTTGCTACAAAACATATGCTTCAAGTGAATTGAGATTTTCATTATATTAATTCTCTTGGGACCCTCTCTCTCAAAACGGTGTTTTGCTAGAACAATGAAAAATTATGATGTTTCAAAATTTATTTAAATGAGTCATGGAGCGGATCCAGATATCACATCCATATATTTGAAAATATTTAATATAGGTGTTTATTGTCTGAATATTTTCGCCATGGTGCAAACAAACATTTTTTTGTAAGAAAAGGCCAAAGAATGGCTTTTTTCATTTTTACAAAAATAATAAGTTTTTATAGATTCCATCATATTCGAAATATTTGGTTGAAATTTTCATAATTCAGCATCGGGGAAGCATTAAAACAAATTCTAACACGATCCGCGGAATAATCCGTATAAACATAGTGCAAACAAGAGCATGTATTATTACCCCCATAAAACATACCTCTCAAATTGGCTGTTACTATTTACGCCCCGTATCACGTGACATATTTATGAATGAATGAACGTAAACTGTATAGTAAAAACTTGTACGAGTCGCGATGGAAAGGCAAGTCGCACGAGAATCCAGTGTTACAGCTATGACGCATCTATTTTAAGAAAACCCAATATAATCTCGAAGCTAAGTTTCATAAAAACTTCTGATAATCAATTAATTTATATTTTTCATTTCATGAAATAGATACCCTAAACTCGTGATATTAAAATTGTTTCAATGTTTAAAATGTGTTATTTCCTTCAGATCGTTAGGTCGTTTTCATTAACGAGGGAGGTAATTGTACCAGCTAATAAGCCACTCAATTTCAGCATGGATTTATGTTTAATGTCAAATGGGTGAAAATATGAAAATTGTGAAAATACAATCAAAAGGTGGATTTTGTCTTCTTTCTTGCTTGGTTACCATGGTAACTTTCATAATAACATGGTTCTTCATCAGTTTTATATAAAGTACTTATCAATAAGGATTATTAACAAACTAGATCAATAATAAATATCTTCTAGTATGGAGCATTATTTGTGAAAATTGAAAGCATACTGTAATTAAGAAGATTTTCACCTTCCTTCATGCAATGTTACCATGGTAACTATCATAATAAATGGTCATACGTCAGTAAGAAATGGAGCACTGTTCTATTAGGATGATTAACAAACTATATCAGGAACATATATCTGCAAGTATAATAGAAGTCCATGCATCGACAGAAGACGACATAATTTAAACCATAAATACACTCAAGAATGGAAAGTCACATAAAACATAAAAACACTTAAAACCAACAGAAGCATTAAAAGCAGATCCTAAAACAATAGTCAATTTTCTACACTCTCTTCTAGCTTAAATAATGATACATCATTTAACTCTAAAAAAGGAGTCTTAAGTGAGTACAAAAACTATCGATGAATCATGCTACTCTCCGTGCCTGGTAAAATAATAAACAGACAAATATTAGACCGCATTATTATGCCTAAGAAGGGAAATACCTTGTACTGACCTAACAGTCATCTTAGGCACGATAATAGGACAGTCAAGTGTTTTGTATAGCTCACTTTATATTAACTTCATATACTTGGAATATGCCTTTAATAGCCTTGATAGATAACTTGTTCAGCACTACTGGACCACTATGTGATTCCATAAAATATTACAAGCATTATCAAGAAAATGTACGGAGGTATAAAGTGTAAAATAATCCATGGATGCGATTTTAAGTTTAATCAGGTGTAAGACAATGCTGCTTGTCCCTTTCCTCTTTATCTTACATCTAGCTACAATGTATAGACCGGGTCGGACCATGAACGGAACAACATCAGGAAAAAGAAATGGAAATCAAAGGAATCTGATAAGCCAACTTGGGGAGTTAAACTTCACTGACAATCCTATCTCCCGGACATGACCACCTCCCACTTGGTATTTTCGCGATATGTTTTTGGGCAAGTGTAAGAAAACAAAACCAACAAAGACATTGAAAATAGACGACTGTAAAAAATAGCTGACGGTCTTGGTGGGGCAGATCATGAAGATGTAGAATCACAAAATGATGAAAAAATGTGGCTTTTTGCATGTAAAGAAAGTCCTGTCATTCGTCAACAAATGCCTTAGGAACATCCTACTCATATGGTTGCCAAACAAAATTAGCAATGAGCACCTATAGGAAGAAACAAACCAGATACCAGTTCTTTAAGAAATGAGCCAACCTCCAGGAAAACCTGCTATTTTGACATTATGTAATTACTAATATGTAACAAGGTTTATATGAAGCTCTAAAATGAGAAAACATACATATCTATTGATTCTACTTGAAGTAATTTACCCATATAGAACTATATATTAGCTTTAAAATTTCTCATGAATTATATCGAAATCACACACTTCGTTGCTATGGTGACCAATTCCGGATTGAGAAAAACGAAGTGTTAGTTGTATAAAGCAGAAGTAACCTTTTTCTGAATGCAAACAATTTTGATTTCGATATTTATTTTTAAAAAATAAAACATAATTCTAATACATGATACTATTTTGAACAGTTTATGTCAAGAATTGATCATATTTATACGTTGAAGTTGGAACAGTTAATGTTCTTATTTGTGATTAGCCTTGCGCATGAATATGGACTAAAGCACGACGTATTAGTGACTGAAATAGTGCTATAATATGCGTGGAGTTGGATTTGAAAAACGATAATAGAGATAATTAAATGATATCGTAAGGATACTTTCGTAAGGATTTAAAGATATTCGTTGGAGACGAAGTGCCACTGACATTAAAAAAGGAAACTAACAAGATACAGATACAATTATGAAAGTCTTGTTGCAGTAACGTCGAATAACGTTTCAATGCGACGTCGCACAAAAAGCACCAAATAGGGACTCCACAAAAACAACTGTAACTTCCTAAAAACTCAAGATATCAACAAAATTTCTTTTGCATTTTCCATCATTTACATTATCCGTTAACTCTAAGGAAAATCTCAAAATCAATATTTTTGTCAAAATAGCAGGTTTTCCTCGAGACTGGCTCAAATAAGGACAAGGAAGACATACTCTACGGAAAAACACTAACAACATCACTTGCCAAGCTCTAAGATGGACACCTCAAGGAAGGTGGACCATAATAAAAATTGGTTTTACCATTATGCTATCCTTTTATTATTATCATCATTATTATTATTATTATTAACATGGGGACGAAAATGACAGACTTAGCGGAGAGTGTTGGAGAAAGAAATGGCTACTGTATTACAATACAACAGCAAGATCAAGGAACAACATGAGGTGGAGAGGAATTATCTGCACCACAGAGGAATAACGAAGGCTGGAGGTTGCAAAAGATGTAATACTTGGGAAGGTTAGCTGTATTAATGCAAAAGATGCAAAATATGTAGTATTTGGGAAGGTTAGCTGTATTATTATATATTATAATAGGACATTTGGGTATTGCACATTAAGGAGGGTTTTGCTCTTATACTAATCGTGTATTATTTCTGGTTTCAGGTTTCGTCTACTTCAGCATGATAAGGGTCGGATCTCTCAACAAACCTCACGTAAGACAATTTGTATTAAATATTCTATTTCAACTAGGATGATATTAATTCAAGTAATATTACTATCTTTCAAACTTTTAGTACTTTATATTGCGCGGTCAAACACCGAGGTATGTTAAACATGGGCTAAACATGAGTAGCAATGAGTGCACTTCATAACAACTTAACTATTGTACTTACACACTGTGGTGTTAATTAAGCACTGTCAACGCCAAATTCCGTTCAATACCAAATTATATATCGCCGGTTTGGATAATAAGTAATTTTAACAGTAATATACTCGTAATTATACTTATTCCTGCGACATAACGTTCCAAACAACGTAGCGTTATTACCCGTATTATTTGGCCTACAGCTACTCATACATATTTATAGGCATTAACCTAGCCATTAATGATAAATGCCGTTAATAAATACGTTAATACTCTCTCATACATATACATACGAAGAGCATTGTTAGCTAGAACATTTGAAGAGTTGTCTTTTGTTTCTATTGTATATACACTTTCCTGAAGAGAGACTGAAGTTATTATAATTTAAAAAGAGTCAATAAGTTTTATTTTCTTGACTCTATTGCCAAGTGTCGAACTAGCTATATTACAATTATTGTTTTCAGAAAGAGATATCGGGACAAGTTACACAGGTTGATGAGAAAAGGGAATTGAAAAACTTTCAGGATTCAACTGATATGGTGACAAGTCTGTACACTCAAAAGATGAGGAAAAAGCATTTACATTCTAATTGTAGAACATACCATGATATCATACCAATAAGCAGTCGTTTAATGGGTGTATATTATATAAATCCTGAAGGATCTCTACATTACTGCAATGTGCCCAAACTTGGGACTACATTTCTAATTGACTTTTTTGCTGAGGCTCTTAATACCACTGGCATTGACAGAGAGGATTATATTCATTCGCAGCTTGCAAACAAACAAGAAGTTTCGTACATTAACGTTGGGGATCCATATACCCGTATATTTTCAGCATATAAAGACAAACTATTTAAACCAGATTATGAGTTTTGGAACAGAATAGGAAAACAAGTATTAGAAACTGTTAGAAAAAATGTCACTGAGAAAGACATAGGACATGACATTACATTTGCGGAATTAGTAGAGTATGTCGTATATGCTCATGAACATGGAAAAGAATTGAACCCACATTTGGAACCAATTCATAAACTTTGCAATCCTTGTCAAACACGTTTTGACTTCATTGGTAAAAAGGAAACAATGTCGGATGATCTTGAAAACTTGTTTGACATTTTGAATACCACCGGAATTGTCAAAGAGGAAGTATCAGTATCAACAATAGAGAATACGATCAAGTATCGACTAATGTACGCAGGGTCAGCCAACATGATTTTCGATGCTCTTAGAAACCATCCACAGCTTTCTGGATACAACCTGTTTCTGCGACACTGGTCTATGTTTCAGATGGGTGGTTTAGTACTGAATCGGTACAATATGCCATTCAGTGAATCTGACATCAAATACGTCAGCAATAAAATTTATAAAGCAGCTTTGTTCAATGCCATAGCCAATAGTATACACGAAAAAGAACAGCTTAGATTACAACGGCATGAAGCTTTAGTCCAAGCGTACAGAACTGTACCATTGTCACTCATGTCAAGACTGAGAGAATTTGTAAAAGTTGACTGTTTACTATTTTCTTACGATGACAAACCGGAATATCTTTTTGATAGAAATAATTACAATGCCCCAATAAATCATATGTACATGAAAGGTATAGGCACATAATGGACATAACCTTGTTTATTACAGATTATTGTAGATCACTAAAACTTGACGAATGTATTATTTGAGAACATTAATGATTCGACCAGTGGTATACTGACCCACACCTCAATTAAGGCTTGTGGCTTGCAAAATATCGTGTATCCAAAGGTACATGTCATCAATACGTTCGATTGGTATTCGTCCTGAATAAATTCACAGTCTCTCAAGCGGTATAATGTTATATGGTTCGTGTTAAACCCGAATGATATTGGCATTAGTTTGAAACAGTGGAATGAAGCACCTCGATTGTTTTTTTTCTTGTTACTGCTGGGCATTTCAATTTCCATCGACCGGAAGAGGCATAACCAAAACCATACGCAATGACTGTCCAGACCATGTTCCATCGACCGGAAGAGGCATAACCAAAACCATACGAAATGACTGTCCAGACCATGACGGTACCATCAACCCCTGAAACAAACATGTTCAAGTAGAAAATCTCGGCTACGAGGGTTGTCCCAGTAAATGGTAGACTTTGTTGATAATATTTGTATTTGACGTCACATAACCATTATATTTGACAATTACCTTTATACATTATTGAGTGTATTAGAAAATAGTAAATTTCGAAATATCATAGCTAAAATCCGATTATCGTCACATAAATTGTGTATTGAGACTGGTCGACATAGACAGACACCGAGACAGGACCGCAAATGTATTTTATGCAATAAGAATGATATAGAAGACGAGTACCACTTCATTTTGATTTGTCCATTGTATAGTCAACTTAGACATATATACATTCCAAAATATTACAGAATGCGTCCCAGTATGTACAAAGTTAGCCTTATTCTGTTTAAAAGCTTTTAAAGTTAGGGAAGGTAGTTTATATATAACATTGTATGTCAATGTTGACATGTGCATGGTGGGTCACTGTAGGTTTGACAGTTGAGTATGTTGGACACATTTAATGTGGTGTGGGGGATGATCTTACGTAATACCAGGAAGCTTGAACATTTGGTTACACCGATCTCTGTATAATACATGTCTGGCTATAACCTTTATAACCCAAGCAAAGTTGTGTTAAGATCAGTTGGAATTGGAGCGCCGAGTCATGAGTGGAGCTCTGAGTCAGCCCGGAGCGTATGTATTGAATAAAACGTTGAAACTGCTATACTGTTAAGTGATTACTTTAGCCATATTACGCTACAAGGCTAAATTTTGGTATCGTGACCAGCACACGCGAGTACGAACCTTATACGATCAGGAGAGAGGTGAGTGAATGTTTGTAAATTTCTATTTGCTTGTTTTCGAGTATTAAATCTATTTTCGAATAATGACCGATGCTGATATTCAGCGTATTTTCGAAAATTTGTCAGTTCAGTTAGGAAAAGTTTCAAATGCTGTAGGAACTCAGTGCATTGGGCAACTAGTCCCTAAATTTAATGGCAATTCTAAGGAGTTCAAATTATGGGTTAAATCGATAGAGAAATACGCAGTTTTGGCGGGTTTAAATGATGAAAAAAAAACTGGTTTCATACCAGACTGCTACCGGACCGGTGTCCGATTTTATACATGAATATTTGAAAGAAAATCCTGCATGTACCTGGGATGTTTTTAAAACAGAAATAAATAGGTTTTTGGAAATGCAGGATAATGTAAACCGGTCATGGACTAAATAGATAGAAAATGTGATGCGTTATTTATTTAGACTACATTAGGCTAATAAATGAATATAAGTTTAAGAAAATTTAAGCTGAAAAAATGAAAAATTTCAAAACGTTCAAATACGTAACTGAAATTGATAGTTACTAATTAAAATTTTATCATGTCAAGTTGTCAAGTGCATATACATCACGTGGTAAATTGTAAATATTAATGCAGTGTTGTTATATAAAAAATTGAAATTTAAATAATGTATCAAATGTATAGACTGTAAATAGTGAGTATAACATGTCGTAATAGTCAATAATGTTGATATGATTATTCGTTAGGAGAATCGGGTGTGTATTATGGTTTTACGGTTGTTGACCGATGTCTACAAATAGATATTATGCGAACATAATTATTTGTAAGAATTTTTGAGTATATTGTCGAGATATTAAGTATTATATAGAAGTCGAGAGCAAATAAGTTGCATATGAATATGTTTTATTCATTATAACGACTATTATAATATTGGAGTTTAGATACGAGGGTCGGGATGTGTTATTGTTGTGTTGAGATAAATGTTATGAGAACATAATTAGTAGTAGAGACATATTATATAAGAAGTCGAAGGCCAGTATTTATTAGAAATCAGAAGGCATATGAATGTATTTTGAAACGACTGTCTATAATATCAGAAGTTGAGGAAGATCGGTTAGTTGAGGAAGATCGGTTACTTTGGAGTCTTTGTTCTATTGTTATTTTTAACGATATTGTTACGCTAAGTCGATAGCCGGTATTTTTTAGGAAATCAGAAGGCACATATATAATTATGATTTTATTCATAAAACGACTAGTTTAATATCAGAAAAGATAGCAATAATATCATTGTAAGGATAATCGGTTTATGTTGTAAATATTGTTTAAAATATTTTTATGAAAAGTATATAAAAACGAAATTATTCGTAGAAACATTTGACTATAATTATACATATGTAATGAATACAATATTTGAATATGATGAAATCGGTAAAAAGTCATTAGCATGTTAGGCAATCAGCAACATAGGAATATTTGTTATTCAATAAAACGACTGTATTATCCGATTGTATCAATATTGTTATAGAAACGGAGAGTCGATTATGTTGTAATGGTTACTAACCGATATTTTTAGATTTAATATTAAAGTTACACTTCACTTATATTACGTCATGTACGCAAAATAATGAATAATGCAATTCGTTAAGTTAGAGACATTCAATGATTATATAACGTTAGGATATTAGTTTGAGAACTCAAGTTCAAGCACAATAGTAGTAAGTTAATTAATTAATTGTAAGCGTATCAAAGCATAAGAAGGAATTGAAACTTTCCAATGAATAAACTAATAAATAAATCAAAATAGTTACTTTGATAGAAGTCCATGATAAGTCTTCAACATGTATTTCCATTATGAGTAGTTATAGTGATCACCATTGCCGCACTGGGTACCTTAGCAATTTTATTTGTTAAAAAATATGTGTATTAAATTAAAAACACTTGATCAAGCAATAGGAAACTACCATTCATACCACTATATACCTGCCCAGACCAACGGTGAAAACACATAGGTTCGGGGAATAAGACGGATGGGAGATGAAATCAAAATTACCTTTTGAGAATTGTCTGCAGGAGCAATACAATTACAAAACCAGGTCATATATGGTGTAATACTCCAAACGATGCGCGACCATCAACAATCCCAAGTCCAGTATTCAAGTATATGTCTACCAGAAGATGTGTGCTTCAAGAGGAAACAATACTTCAAGGCCGATTGCACAGGGCATCATTCCGGGTAGAAGTCTAAAACTTCACGGATGGCTCGGTGTATTACGGACAGATCCAGATAGATCCAGGAATTATCAGAATATCGAATAATAGTATATGAACTATGTCAACGAGTATAAGGGAATTACTTCATCGGTCAAGTGGGAATAATTTGATGATCCATGAAATTAACATGGCTATTTTAGTAATAGTTTCAACCATGGCAACTATTGCACGTCGACGCTGGATGGCTATTCAACGAGTTTCAACGTAGAGAAGTGGAAATGATGTGTCAACAGCTATACGATGATTGTGGAAATAGTACAACGGCAAGTAAATAAGATGCTGATGGACGCCAAAGTTCAACTGGAATCCGAAGAAGTCATTGCCGATGCCATATATTAAGTATCTTTGCATGTTTTGGGTTGGTTGTGTTATTGGTTGTGGTAAAAATAGCTTCATACAGTACTTTTAAGGATGTTCATTCAAAGTAAAAATAGTAATGTTAAATTTTGTTGTATTATTAGTAAGTGTACCTAATGTTAATTATATGTCAAATGGGTACGTTATGATTTTTTGTCGTAAGATTTAAATTTTGATTTGAGGACTTTATTTCTAGTATATGTACTACAAAAATAGAAATTACTTCCATTATCAATATTAGTGAAGATGTAACTGTGTTATGATATGTAAAAAGATGGGTTTTTTCGTGTTGTTGTAACTAGGTGTTGGGTTAAAAATAACAAATTTAATTATTGGGTGTTGGGCAATGTTGAATTAGTTGTATAAGTTTATGTTGCAGTTGTGTATGTTTTATGAAGTTGAGTTAAGATTAAGTTCATGGAAGTTTTATAATATGAATAGAGATGTTATGCATGTCGGAGGTTTAATATAGTAAGATGACATTAGAAACCTATCAATTATGAAGTAATTTGCAATTATGAAGTAATTTGCAACTTATAAGTACAAATACGTACATATCATATATTATGTCTTATGAGTAAGTTATCACTGCATATATTAAAATAGAAGATAGAACTATATATAGATATTAATCATGTCAATACCATACATTCCAGGAACTTAAGACACTGTGGCTGATAAACACGGACTCACATTGTAACTGGAACTGGAAGACGTCATAAAACAACAAACAGTCGTTAAAAACTTCCAGTGTTCAGAGACGTTCCGTATAAATTTTGTATGAGTAAAAGCCGCAATTTTAAGAAATTTCAAGTGTTTAATTGTGTTAATGTCACGTGTGATTATGTTATTCAGGAATACGATACCATAGACACTATCAAGCAAAATTATGATAAGAAATGGAAACATGTATATTGAATTGCTATATCAAAATGTATTGTTTACCTTGATCATCCAGATATATGTATGTATGTTTTTAGGTGTGATGTTTATATGTGATCATGGTTGTCGAAGGTGACAATTACATGGATTAGTACTCCATTTCAATTGTCATCTCCGCTATAAGGTGTAAACAATATCAGAGTTTCCTGAGTACTAAATAAATGTAGGGGAAATTGAATTGAGTATTAAGCAAATAGGTTATTTTCATTTATTCCAAATTAAGGGGCGGTACAAATATTATACAAGTACATGTATAGTAGTTTTTTTTTATTAGTTTTTTTTGGGGTTACATTATAAGGTATAACATTGTATGTCAATGTTGACATGTGCATGGTGGGTCACTGTAGGTTTGACAGTTGAGTATGTTGGACACATTTAATGTGGTGTGGGGGATGATCTTACGTAATACCAGGAAGCTTGAACATTTGGTTACACCGATCTCTGTATAATACATGTCTGGCTATAACCTTTATAACCCAAGCAAAGTTGTGTTAAGATCAGTTGGAATTGGAGCGCCGAGTCATGAGTGGAGCTCTGAGTCAGCCCGGAGCGTATGTATTGAATAAAACGTTGAAACTGCTATACTGTTAAGTGATTACTTTAGCCATATTACGCTACATATAGATATTAGATGTATTTGTGTATGAATGTATTTATACATGTATATGTGTGTATAGTCTGTGTGTATGAATGTATATGAATGTGTATGTATAGATGTTTTAGGTGTATATGATATTAATAATTAATCACATTTCTATGGCAGTGTATTGAAACTTATTTTGATAAAATAATACCTCATGTTAGCATTGGCATTTAGTAATTCCTGTATTTTTAGACTGTTTTGATAAAAATTAGTCACGATCATGAAATTAAAAAACAATTTGGTTTAGACATTCCCACTTTTAATATTGTTAACTTTCCATTTAAAAATATATATTTTGTTTTTCATGTATGTATATATGTTATTTTGTTATAGTGATGAGCTGTATATGCTTAAGCTAAATAAACTGTTTGTTCTGTTCTGTTCTGTTCTGTTCTGTTCTGTTCTGTTCTGTTCTATATTATTATAAAAAGCATGCATGTAAATAAAAATTATATGTACTTAACTTATAACTTATATAATCATTGATTGTCGCACCCCATGTAAGAGCGGGCGGCGCAACCCGTTAAACGTGCCGTTATTTATGTACTTTGGGTTCAGAACGACTAAATTACATTGCTTATACCCAGCGATGATGTAACGTTTGGTCAATGAGTATGTATGTATGTAGCTCCATACTCGGACAAATTAAATCGCTTCTGTGCTGGTATTCACAAAGCATTATAAGGGAAAACTTTTAAGTTTAAAATTGAGAAGCACATAATTCCCAAGAAACGAAAAATAACGTAATGTTTTGTCTGTGATTAATAATGCTTCAAAACTATGTAAAAACGTGATAATCTTGATGTTCGTGTTTAGCTGATACACCTCAGGAAATTTTAAGATTTTAATACAATTCTAAGTTTTGCCTTCAGATGTCATCCTCTTACATCAGTGGTTAGTCAAGTTCCCAGACTACCACCGGACGAAGAATACTCTGGTGAACGAGAATGTCAGATGTTTAGTCAGTATAAAATCAGAAACGTATAGTTGAGTTTCAGTTTATGTATCCATGAGTATGTTGCACTAATAAAGTATATATACAAATGCCATACTGTTTGGTATTATACAATTTACCGAGTTATGAAAAGATCATGACAAATCAGACATGGAAACACTCACAGCCGAGCACAGAAATCATAAATAAAACGGACCACGATCACATGGCACAATGCCCAGCCACAACTAAACGAGAAAATGAAACTAAACCACTGAAAGTCTAAGTTTCTGCTGTAAAAAGCTGAATGAACTAGTACATGCTAGTTCATCAAAGTGACGCGCATTCGCTGACCTTTAGTGAGTTCATTAGGCTTTTCCATCATTTGAACTTGATATCTAGTGTTTGGACTCCTGATGACCCGAAATCTAACTTAAACTCGATTTCGCGAAGATGATCATTGTGACCAAGTTTCATAAAGATTATGCCAAAACTGTGACTTTCAGCATGCTGTCAATGTTTTTCTATTATTCGACTTTTTTTACCCCACATGACCCATTATCGAACCTACCCTACATTTAGTAAAGATGATCATTGTGGCCAACTTCCGGAAAGATTAAGCCAAAATTGTGACCTGTAGTATTTTCACAAGCTGAAGACATTGTGATCGGACAACACGCAAAGAGCGGTCACAAAATATCACACTGTGACTATGTGACAGGTAAGCTTAAAAGAAACAGCAAAATTATTATATGTCGTGGAGGAACGGAGCAATATCAAAACTTGGAGATCACAATAAATGACCTGAAATTGATTTATATACGAGGGTTGTCCCAGGATAATGTATAATTCTTTATCTAGTTAGCCAAATATAAAGATAAAACAATGAAAATTGGCGTGAGCATTTCTACAACTGTTCCACATATACACGTGTTTGTGGATTTTATTTATATCATCATACTTTGCTTTTGATAATTAGAAGAATGTGTTACCCATGGTTGGCAGTCCACCAGATAAAAATATTAATCACAAAAATGAATTCAAGTTTGTAATGGCAATAATACTTACATAGTATTAGCCACAGATAACTGTATCATTAATTAAGATTAAAAACAAATTAAAACATTTTTTTTGTCAAATTTATATATTCATAGCCTACATGTATATGATTAATAATTTTTTGTCAAATTTATATATTCATAACCTATATGATTAATAAATTTTAAAAACATTTTTTTACTCTTAACCAATGATACAGTTACCTGTGGTATTAGCCACATCCAGATAAAAGTTATATAAGCCTAAATGGCATGTTTTGATCGGTTGCTGCGCGACGTTTCATAGTAATGACGTCATGTGTAGCGGGCTAATGGTGTAATATATTGAGGATATTTGTCTGTTTTGATTGAATACGGTTTATATTTCACCGTATAGTGATGAAATTCATTTTCATGAGCGCGTAGCGAGAGTGAAAATATTAAAATTCTATCACTACCAGATGAGATATTAACCATATTCCAATAAAAAAACAAATATTCTACTTATTTTATGCTTATAAATATGGTGTCAAAGATGGTACTATTTATGCTAAATTACCACTGTGATTAAACTGTGTATGAATATGTTATTCCATTCAAAATCTTGGATTATGGTGAATATTTGAAAACGATTTATGCATCAAACCGTACACCAACTTGTAGGAATTAAATAGTCAAACTAAGAATACGAACCCCCACATGACATGTTTACGTTCAGTATTAAATAAAAAATGTTTACGGACAGTTTAGTGTTGAGTTTTTTATAAAATTAAAGTAGTCCCTGTGGGGGCAGATCTTATATCAGTCACAATGTGATTGATAACCAGTGACTGATATAGGTATTATTGCACTGATATATACGGAAAATCACTGCAGTGTGTTGATCCGTTCGGCCGTATTATAACCTCGAGAGATGCGGTATGGCGCAAGCAACGAGAGGTAATACGTCTTAACGAATCAACATCACTGCAGTAATATTCCTTTTATTATATACCTTCAAAAGTGAAAAAAGCGCTTTTACGCGCGAAAATGCGTCATGAACGTCGGCATATTTTCGGCATATAACGCGACGCCCATTCATAAAAAGGCAATTGTTGACGTCGTGACGTCATTGCCGTTGGCATATGTTCGGCATATAACACGTCAGACATGCATGATACGGATTCGGAAAACCAGACATGTATGATAAGGAAAATACAATCTGTCGCGTTGTATTCCACTGCGCGATTTGGCCTGTATTCGTGACAATACATTGCTAGGTATATAATAAAACTCCATATCTCATCAGTTAGCATTTAATAAAACGACGTTCTTATGACCAGACTATCAGGGGCGTAACTTCCTATAGGCCATATATAGGCCGCGGCCTACACTTTTTCACAGAAAATCGAAAAAATAAAAATGCCAAAAATGCAATAAAAATCACTCACCTGGACTGCTATCGATATTTAGTCTGAAAACAGCCCAGAGAACATATACGACACAATATAGTTTCAAACAAATCGGAGGAGCATGTCCACGGACCCACTGCAATAAGGAAATCTAGATCTATGTTTATATGGAATCTAGACAATATTGTAGAGTCCTAGTTGTGTGACTTTTCATTCATGTTAACAAGTCAAATAGTTCCTGCGAGCAAATGATGTACCGACTTCATTTGACAGAGAATTGACAGGATCCTCGACCTTCTATCTGCATAATTCAACAGCTGATGTGTATAAAATTAAGCATGAAAATCTCAAAATTGTGAGAAAAAAATAAGCGCGATAGGCCGGTAGCTTTCAAATTGGGAAAATTATATACACGATAATTTGACATACGAAATTTATCAACAAATTGTTAAACAATTTCATGTATAACAAACCAATTTTCAAGACACTTAATTGCATATTATGACTCCCTTGTTCCATATAATATTTATATGCTTATAAATAAAACCTCGTATCAGTTCATTAAAAGGTATACTCATAAGACATGTTTTCAGTGTTCAACAATATCAAAGATCATAAACCAATTCCGATAATTCCATGACAATTGACTGGGAAGCGCTGTGCTTATGCAGCTGCAGTCACCTGCTGTTTAGATCCATGGTCTCAATATTGCCTAGCGCTCACTGAAATTTCGGACAGTTCTGATTTCTTCGGTAAATAAACTATTGCAATGCGACAAAGACCGATGTTATCCGCATGCAATAATGGAATTAGTCTGGTTTACGACATTCTTACAAAATGCATCTTTTTTGGCTTTTTTTTAAATCATAAACCATCGAGAACAGGTCACGTGCCCCTCCATGGACTTTTTACTTTATGCTATCCAATATACCTGCTCGCTCAAGGCTCGCAGGTAATGATTTAGATATTTTGATGAATTATATTTACCACAATAAATTATTGATAGTCGTAGATGTTTTTGTTTTTTAGTCTGAAAACGGCTAAGAATGCACCTGCTACAATATAGAAATTAAAAAATTTCCGGGCGAGCATGCCCCCGTACCCCCCTAAAATAATGTGGCCTACACATTGATTTAGACTAAGCTACGCCCCTGGCTATAAAGACTAACGACGTCCGACGACGTTATGGAGTGAACATCGATCATTTTAGTATTGTGTTATACAGTGTGGTGTGTGGAATAACACAGTGGTTCTCAATAAGCGGGTGCACATCAGTGGTTTAAAAAAGTGAATTCGTTAAGCTTTATTATATAAATAATTTTAAACTTATAACCTTCAGCAGCAAGAAAAACACAGTGACTTTATCAAGAGGACATTATGTTACATTGGTTCGAGTGTTTGAAAATGGCTATCGTGATAATGTATATTTCAATTTGAAATGTTCGTTATATGACATCTCCTGTCGTCAAACTAAGTTTAAAGATCATGTGTTGCTATTAATTACGAAACAATACTTATTTTAAGCTGGTGACGCATCAGACGTCTGTTCTGCACAATATGACTTTGACAGGGAGCATTATTTACCCAAAAAAAACATGCAACAAACTTTGCTCTTGATACAACGGCTTAAACTTGGTGAAAAGTTAAAGGATCTTAAATGTTTCAATGTTCTTTGCTTTGTTCTCGATTGTAATTAACATAACTAAAATATTTTGTGAAAAACAAGAGATATTTAAAATAACTACGGATGGCAAGTTTTGTGAAACATTCGGCTCATTAAATATTTATTCAAATTTTTTAAGATGTGGAACTAAGTAACGAACATTTTGTAGCAGGTATAGTAATATATGAGCCTTGTTGAACGCGATTGAAATTAAATACATTAACAGCGAGAAAACTAATTTATAAGCACACAATTGGCCCACAAAGCACAAACACAATAGTTTAGCTTTACTTTATCTATTTATAGACATTTCAAGGCCTAATATTGTCAGCCAGTCTCTATTACCACACATCTTGCAAATTATGATAACTTGATAAATGATAACTCCTTAGCTAGTGGTCCGTAAAATAAGAACATGTATGGCATTATTTTTACTAGATAATTAAATTATCAATATAATTGTCACAGTTTTGTTATATAGGTTACAATGGTAACTAAATTTTAAGTTTGAATTTATACATTTGAAATGTCCGTTACCATTCTTTTGGTAGATTTATTTTGCAATGTACATGTATATGCAAACACACAGTATATCCGGTATTCCTAGCCGTCTTGCTTAGATCTAATATACCTCCGTATCTTATAATAACTACTTCATTTTTGGCATCGGCTTAGATGTGATATGTTATCGCACCAAAGCCACATTATAGTAACGAAAATGTCGCTGCAGTTTTATACTCCACGTATTACTGTTCGCCTAGACTCTTATGAAGCGGTTCAAGTGAAATCTCCTTTATGATCTGATCAAAGAGTGTGCATAGTCTATTTTACGTTAGAAATGGCACTTTAAATGTTTAATTATGTCTGAGCATTTGATTCAGATAATGCCTGGGCGAATGTGCTACCGTGAAATGTTCGTTACTTAGCTTTACAGAAAAAGTAATCACTGCAACAACGCTAAACGATGTTATTGTTCTACAAAATCATTCAAATACATCTTTTTATCGTATACGCTGAACTCATATTTATGACTATATTAATAACATTTAGATGTACACTTTAAAACAATTTTATCTTGCATGCAATTTTGTATTTCAGACATTCTGTTAAATACATTATGTTCTTGCTTTCTAAATAATGAAAAACAATAATGGTTTATGTCAAACAAGCTCGAAATGCTGTAGTCAGTCAAATGTATAATCTAGTATGTTGTAAAATCATGGTCGGATAGATATTTCTCAGTCAAAGTAGCAAGGAAGAAAAATGAAATGTTCGTTACCTCCTGGTAACGAACATATCACTATGTATAACATGTTTTTCCGGGTATCCGAGTGTATGCCCATTCATGACAAGTTAATTAGGGTCATAAGTGCCATATCTCCCAACCATTTCGATTATCATTATTAATTAAGACTATTAAGAAATTACAATAGATCGGTTTGTTAATATGCCTACCTCCACAACGACAAACACTCCTATGTAAAATGCGTCTTTACGACATAATAACTATATCACCGGCAGTTTAACCCGCATGAATTACGGCAGTATATCATTAGAATGAAATGTCAAGCCTTTAAAATGAGCATTGAATCAACTATCGGATTTTATTACTGATTTAGTTGTGTCATGGTAACGAATATTTCAAGTCACGAACATATCAAAATTAGTGTATGATGTACAATTATGAAAGCCCTTTAAGTTCGATTAGTTTGACTTTTAAATACTAGTATCTTAAACAGCATAAGGAATGCTAATATTAACCTTGTTAAAAATGAGTATTGCTGGACTGCATATGCATTTAAAGTCCGGTAACGAACATTTCTGTTTGATATGGAATTCTCCAGTCCACGATGGATGGAGCAACATATGATAAAAAATGTTTTCTCTCAATGATTGACGTTTTATGTAAAGTATCGAACATGTCGCTGAAATCGGCGACATCGGTTTTTCAACATTTAAAGTCAGTATGAGACCTATTTCTTAATATATTTATTATAAAATCTAGCAAAATGGTTGCACCAACGAGTACCTTCGATATAAAACCTTAGTTTTCATATTTGTATCGTCTGTAAGAATTTAACGTGTGTCAAAGTTTAGTCTTTTGCATTGGCGACATTAACGAACCTGTCATTTCAGCATATACAACGTCACTTTATTCAGTACTTATAAAAGCTACATCAATTTTCTTTTTACACATAGTAGCCAGGTATAAGGCATATCATATGCACATAATAGCAGTTCTGGAAAATGTATCATATCGTCAAAAAACCACCGGCGACACTATTTGCACCCGCTTATTGAGAATGATTGAACAATCAACCGCACAATGCAGCAGCATGATTCAGCAGCTGTTTTAACTGACACCTACGGTTTCTTTCGGACATGAGAACGAAGTCGAGACGACCGACAGAGCTGAGCAAAATCATACGTCAGAACGTTACCAACACTATCCGAACAGATTATCCACTCAAGTTGTTCATGTAATTATTTTTATTATTTTATATCATGTTTAGAAATACATTTGTAAATTCTCTAATGGTTAATTACAATTTCGGAATTAAGTTTTAGGACTGCGTAGCCAACGAAAGTCAGCACTCTGAAAGTCTCTGATAACATGATGTCGTATGCGAGTGTTGATGTTGACGTTCTGTGGACCAACCACACGGCTTCACCTGGTGCTCGTAAAATGTACACAATTATTCCATTTATGGAAGATATGTAATGAAATTTTGGTAGTACGTAACGAAATAGATACTCTATCGGTTAATTATAATTTCGGCATGAAATACTTTGTAGTTTTTCTGATATAATGCGATTATACGCTATTCTGAGCCTACCCACGTATATATTAAATAATGTTCTGTGGAGAAATCCAGTGTGTTTCCTTAAGAAATCTTGACTCGGTGTCGTTTAGAAACTTGCAAATATTGAGAACGCTGCTTACCAGTGATCTTTTACAGGTACGAGGGGTGATCAATATATTCGAGAACTTTTCATCTTGCAACTTTGTTTTGTCTGCAAGGATCAAAAGCACATTCGAATCATTCAGAGTAGGATATCTCCGACCGAATGCACTCTTTACATATTTTTATTCATTTATGGAGCGTGTGACATTGGCAGTCACGTGACGTCATTCCAAGCGCCACCGTTTGAGCAGCACCTATACAGTCGACCTCGCAATGTTTATATTATGCATTTTATTTATTGATAAGTCTAGAGTTGTTTCCGGCGAGCTATACCTATCCACAGTCTACCAAATAATTACATATTAATAGCTTGCAGATCAAAATCGATCTATAACCTTCAGGAAGTATCTTATTATTATGTGTAAAAAGCGAGGGTAAAACGAGATTAATGTGGTCACATGATAATGTGATACTTAAACTATGAGAATAACAGTTCATTACATTTTGGGATTTTCGGCCTTTTCTGATAGTATTTGTGTAAATATTGATTTCTCAAATCGTTTAATAATGGACATTCTTATTAACCATAGAATTCATCTTCTAATTTGAAACAAATATCACATAATATTATATGGGATTGTCCGCCATCTTTGCCATCTGCCAGTTGCTACTTTAAGTCTATCTGAGGACATTCTTAGTTGAGATAGAGAAAATCTTTTTTTTTTTTTTGAATATTTAAACATGTTAAATATGGTTGTAATTGAAATTGAAAAACAATACATATATACCTCCTTGCACGTGATGATTCTCTTAACACGGAATACTCGTTTCCAAGTACATACGTATCATTTATTCTTTGTTTAAAAATTTCCATAAATATGTTTTCTATTCCAACACCTTGGTTGATCCAGACATTATTAAAACCTAAATACTGTAAAAAAATTCTAACGGACTTAGCCAAGACGCAAAATTTGGCTTCTCATTTAAATCTCCTAGTTCAACACATGTTAAAAGCGCGTTTTTCTCTATTCAGTGTAATAAGCAGTCATTAAAGGTGGGTTTACACTATCAACGTAAGTACCAGCGTTGGTCGGCGTCTCAAAAGTCGAACAATTAAGCCCAAACGCCGGTGAAATTACGTTCGCGAGAAGGATTGTTTGGTTTACACTACAAGCGCTGTGTATCTAACGCACGTACACACTTTTGCGATCGTTTTCTATCGCTTGACAACGTTTGCCTGCGTTGTAGTTCTTTTTTATATGGGTATGTAAACTTTTTCCACTGCAGGTTAGCGTATGTGCAGCGGTCCCCAACTAAGTCAGACTTAGACGAATGAGTTGCCTAACGCAAGGATCCGTTGTACAAAGTTAATCTTAGTTATGGAAATGTTATAGGAAGTTCGTCTGCGTTAACAACTTGCGTTGCTATCGCGTTCAGTGCGTCTGATACCCGTTGGCCTACGTTGGACAAACGTTCATTTGAGCTGGAAAGTTCGCTCACGCCAGCCCTTGCGTTTCTCGCGGCGTCGGATACTCCTTGGCCTCCGCTAGATAAACGTTAGACTCAATTAATCGACACCGCCAGCGTTTCAGCAAACGTTTGCCAAACGGAGTTTAACTCAAGCAAACTTTGATCAACTTAATCGTTAACAAACGGAGCACAATTTACACCAGCGTTTATTTCCAAACGTCGACAAAGTATTTGCATGTTAAAACTTTTCAACGAACACAACGTTCTTCAGCGTTCACAAGCGACCATCAACTATTCAAAACGTTTAGTAACCTTTGCTTGCGGACCTGAACGTTTGCCCAAACGTCGGTACAAAGGCCGTAGTGTGAATCCAGCTTTAAGTATACCAGTGATATTCAAAAACGAAATTTCGTTCGTTTATACCCATTTACTAGTAATGTATTCATAACATCAAGCTGAGTTGTTGGGAATGATTAATAGGCCTTTAAGTTGCAAATAAACTAGTATATCTATAAACGAAATTTCGTCCAGAGATATTCATAATTAGAATATAACCTACATTATGAGACAATGAAAACGCCGCATTTTGGCGGTTAACTGAAAATTTAATCATTAAATTTTCTCTTCACAGACTTTACGTCATGCGTTGGCGCTACTTTCTATCGGCCAATCAGAATGCAGAATGTTATATTCTAAGTTAGTTAGAACATATTAAGTAAATTTTAATGACTAAAAAGGAGTCGCTTCGCTTCGCTCGCTCCGCCCTTTTTAATCATTAAAATTTACTTAATATGTTCTAACTATAACATAAATTAGTTATCTCGTGAATTTCATCTTGATGGGTTGTGTTATTTAATTTATGTTGTAACCATGATGTAAATAAAATATTTGATGAAATTTGGACTTCTGCGTTCCGACTTATCAACCCATTGATATTTTTCCTAAATGATGGTGTACATACATTATCAACGGTATCGCAAACACATGATAAACATTCATGTAATTGATCATTGTTGTTTGTATTTGAAAGACCACAAACCACTTAGTTTGTGGAGCAAGTGAGTAAAACGTCTGGTCAGTGACATGGTGTGGGTGGAGCTAGTGAGTAGAACGTCTGGTCAGTGACATGTTGTGTGTGAGCTAGTGAGTAGAATGTCTGGTCAGTGACATGTTGTGGGTGAGCTAGAGAGTAGAACGTCTGGTCAGTGACATATTGTGTGTGGAGCTAGTGAGTAGAACGTCGGGTCAGTGACATCGTCGCTGTTCTTCGAAAACCTCGTATACACGTTTTGGCTCAATAACGATTATACGCACATCGGAAAGCCCATTCAGTGACAAGTCTTCTGCGAAAATGCCGGATAAGATAGTCTAAAAATAGCCCCTCAAACGAGAAAGTTAGTACTTGTGCGAAAATTCTTGATTTTTTTCAAGGGGCCACATTTTTGTCTGCGAAAATCTCGAATAAATTGTTTTGTTTTTTGGTTGCGCTTACGTCAAATATGCAAAACAATTAACCTGTAATGGTATATTACAACGGATAAGTAGAAACACTTTAATATTTTAACGTTGAACAATATAAATATCTATAAATGGCTAATTTAAATTATACGAGGAATTAGAAAACGCAATTACGTAATGCGAAAAAACTGAATAATGCCGCGAAAAAGTCGAATAACGGTAAATGGAACAAATTTGACAAAAAATAAGAACGAAAAGCTCGTATAATCGAGTTAAAAGTTGAAGTATGGATTTTCTTTTGCTCAGCCGACACGTCCATTTACGTGCATTCAAAGTGGAGTTACAAACGCTATGTTCGTGTCAAAGAATTAAATAAATTTTCACTGTTAGTAAAAAGTTATTCAGTTTTTTTCGTCTCCTGAAAGAAGCCAAACTTGATATACGAGGTTTTCGAAGAACAGCGACGACATGTTGTGGGTGAGCTAGAGAGTAGAACATCTGGTCAGTGACATGTTGTGGGTGAGCTAGAGAGTAGAACATCTGGTCAGTGACATGTTGTGTGTGAGCTAGAGAGTAGAACGTCTGGTCAGTGACATGTTGTGTGTGAGCTAGAGAGTAGAACGTCTGGTCAGTGACATATTGTGGGTGGAGCTAGTGAGTAGAATGTCTGGTCAGTGACATGTTGTGGGTGGAGCTAGTGAGTAGAACTACTGATCAGTGACATATTGTGGGTGGGGCTAGTGAGTAGAACTACTGATCAGTGACATATTGTGGGTGGAGCTAGTGAGTAGAACTACTGATCAGTGACATATTGTGGGTGGAGCTAGTGAGTACAACGTCTGGTCAGTGAGTTGTCATGATTGACACGATGCTTGCTCCATAACAATGTTGCCCACAAAGTGGGAGGGGATTATAGGAATGGTCTCCGTCCGTGTGTCCGTCCGTAACAAAATCGTGTCCGCTCTCTTAACTTTTTAATGCCTTGGCCGAATTGCATGAAACACATACCAATGTGTAACTTATAAAGACGCATGCAGAACCCACGTTCCAACCGTGCCGGTTCAAGGTCAAAGGTTTGAATCTTACATTTCTTTTTAATGCCTGGGCCGAATTGCATGAAACTCATACCAAATGTGTAACTAATTAAGACGACGTGCAGAACCCACATTCCAACTATGGCGGTTCAAGGTCAAGGTCACAATTCAAGGTCAAAAGTTAGAATCTTGCATTCTGTGTCCACTCCATAACTATTTAATGCCTCGGGCTGAATGGCATGAAGCTGATACCAAATAATTATTATGTTACTAATGATGACGGCGTGCAGAACCCACATTCCAACCTTGCTGGTTCAAAGTCAAGGTCACAGTTCAAGGTCAAAAGTTTAAATCTTACATTTTATGTCCGCTCTTTAACTTTTTTATGGCTGGGCTGAATTGCATGAAACTCATACTAAATGTATAAATAATAAAGCCGACATGTAGAACCAACATTTCAACCATGCGGGGGTCAAGATCACAGTTCAAGGTCAGAGGTTTAAATCTTAAATTTCGTGTCCAGTCTATAACTTTTTAACGCCTGAGCCAAATTGCATGAAACTGATGCCAAATGTGTAACTAATAAAGATGACATACATAACCCACATTTCAACCATGCCGGTTCAAGGGCAAGGTCACAGTTAAAAGGTCAAATGTTTGAACCTTACATTTTCCATCCGCTCCTTATTTTTTTAACGCCTGGGCCAAATTGCATGCACTCATAGCAAATGTATAACTTACTGGAAAATTCCACTGTTCATTAATGCGGCGGGGGATTGTAGCTGTCTTTTGGACTGCCTTGTTTTGTATTTGTTTGCGCTCGACTGAAACGGTTGGGTTACTTTCTTGTAACATTACTTGCGTTGACAAATTGGCACTCATGGAGTTCAACATCTTTTCATGTGGAGGTCATCTTCTCTTGATGGGGAGGTCATCTTCTCTTTATGTGGAGGTCATCTTCTCTTTATGTGGAGGTCATCTTCTCTTTATGTGGAGGTCATCTTCTCTTTATGGGGAGGTCAACTTCTCTTTATGAGGAGGTCAACTTCTCTTTACGTGGAGGTCATCTTCTCTTTATGTGGAGGTCAACTTATCTTTATGTGGAGGTCAACTTATCTTTATGTGGAGGTCAACTTCTCTTTATGTGGTGGACAACTTCTCTTTATGTGGAGGTCATCTTGTGGAGGTCAACTTCTCTTTATGTGGAGGGCAACTTCTCTTTATGTGGAGGGCAACTTCTCTTTATGTGGAGGGCAACTTCTCTTTATGTGGAGGTCATCTTCTCTTTATGTGGAGGTCAACTTCTCTTTATGTGGAAGTCAAATTCTCTTTATGTGGAGGTCAACTTCTCTTCATGTGGAGGTCAACTTCTCTTTATGTGGAGGTCAACTTCTCTTTATGTGGAGGTCAACTTTTCTTTATTTCAGCACCTAATGTTCAAACGTCATTTTTGCAGACAATGTCCAACATGTTACATGTTATGGCGTTGTTTCAAAACTAATGATAGGATAGTGTTAAAGATACGTCTCATTACAATCTCAACATTAATGGTTGACGGGGTGCGCCGTGTTACCATGGTTTCAAAATGGACTATTATGAACGGACATAAAATCGGTACACAATAAATCAGACATATCAATTTTTTCCAACTGAATTCAGATTCAATATTATGAAATAATATTTGTATAATATTTAAAAAACTGTAAACGTGTCAAGGCCCCATGGCAGTCCTATTTATTTTTTAACCATCCCTAGTACAAGAGTTATATTTATTCTTTGAATAGTCAAGCTCAAAATGAATACTCAAAGTATTACCAGTTGATGTTTGCAACGAAACCTTTTATTAGGCAGTAATAAACATGTACAACAATTTTATGCAGTAAAAGTATAATATATAAATAGAAGTATGATCTATAGGGTGAACACATCAACAAACAAGGACTAAAATAAGTTTCCATTTTAACTTTGCTTTTTTCGTCCCTTTTTCATTCGAGGCATATCTATTTGCATATTTTTCATAACATCTTTCACCGACTCTAATGAGATAGGTGGCATATATTCCCCAATAAGGCGTCTTTTCCACCATCTGCCCTGTGCAGCATCTTTACTTCCAATTTTTGTATATTTATAGCTATAATGCTGTACTCGTAGATATCTGAAATAGGTAATTCAAATTTTTGTAATCATAAACCTTACATAAAGTTTTGTTCACAACATTCTCATGCTTTCTATTGCTTTTTCAATCAAGCGCAGCCTAGTCGAGTGCTGGACACTCTACTTTCTCCTACTTGATAGTACCCTTGCTCATCTGTGATTGCTCATCTGTGAGTGAAAAGTAACAAGGGCAGATAACTCTAAAAAATTCAAAGAGTAACCACCCTTGTCAGTATGGACTCCCCCTGTGAAGGTGAATAACTATGTTGAGTTTCAAGTGGATACCTTTGATGGTCTTTGAGAAATAGACATTTTTGTGTAAAAATTCAAAGTCAGAAAAGGGGAATAACTCTTATAAATTACTGGATAGATTTGTTTCCTCTTGTCAGTAGATGTAGGTTATCACATTCCACAAGTCTATTGACTTTCAAGTTGAAAGCTTTGATAGTATTTGACAAAATTCAGTTTATGTGTAAAATTTGCCACTATTTCTATGTACTAAGCCAGTTGGTGAGAAGTTCAACAAACAAGATTTTTCATTATGAGGTATATAGTAAAAGTAACAAAGGGACATAATTCTAGAAAAAATTTACGCAGCAAAAAGTCCATCCTTTACGGTCATCTATACATTAGGGTTGCTCATCTGTGAAAGATTAAAGGAATTCCACCCAGTAGTTTATGAGGAGTTCAACACACAAGATTTGCATCACGGGCAGCACCAATGCTATATAGGGATAAAGGAGGAATTTCCCCTTCTTTGTCAATATTTCTAGGGGCAGATACAGGATTTGGTGTTAGAGGGGCCTAAAATATATATTCCATAAACTGGGGCAAAGGACAAAAAAAATTAGCTACCTGTTAATAGACATTGATTTAAGCAATTTTCGAGCATAGCGAGTCAGAAAAAAGTGCAACATTTACATTTCCACTGAAATTACAACTAAAAGTATCATTTAACTAATTAGCATTAAGTATAATTTTTATAATTGAAATGAATAGGGATAAATTGATAAAGGGCTGTTTTGGAACAAAGAAGGGTGAAGTAGGGCTCAGATAAAAACAAGATGTTTGTAAAACATGTATGCCCCCATGGCAGCCAATAGTCAGAATTGTTAAAAGGGAACAGTGACCTTGACCTTGACCTACTGACCTTAAAATCAATAGGGGTCATCTACTGTTGATGATAAACCTCCATTTAAAGTTTGAAGATCCTAGGGCAAAGTGTTCTTGAGTTACTGAACAGAAACAAATTGGTCTACCGACCGACAGACTGACAGACAGAGAGACCGACCTACATGTGCACAGCAATAAACCCCTCATCAAAGATGGGGGCATAATAAGTAAGACAAGTAAGAATGAATGGGCCCAGTAGACAGCCTGCATTCTGTAACTAGAAGGCCATGATGGACCCCATATTGCTCACAAAGTATCATATAAGTGCATATCTCTGTGCCACTGGTGTTTTGATGATAACATTTTATGCTGAACCCTAAAATTATGTCGAGCACCTGTGGGTCTGTTGCAAGCAAAAACAAAGATCATACTCAATTTTTTAACATTCATTCAGAATTATTATCATCACAAGGTAAGTTATATGGGGACAGATTTCACCAATTAACACAATCTTTACCAGGGCTAATATGTATTCCCAAAGCATTTCATGGAAAACTTTATACATTTTGACTTCAGAGTAAGAATTCATGCTGAGGCAATTTCCAACAAAATGAAGAACATACCATGTTTTCAAGGTGATTAAAAGTAGCTCTTTTCACAAGTAGCAAAATAATTATCTTGATTTTTAGCTGACTTATATATGAATTTTTATGAAAATCGTAATTTTTCATTAAGATACTAGTAAGTAAATCTTGATGTTGGCTGCACATAAACCAGGAGAGAGGAAGCCTAAAATGACCAGGGAAAGTTAAATGTCAAAGGGTGCACCATGGCTGAATGGCTGAATTGCTGAAAACGGCCCTAGAAAACTGGTAACTTAAATTCTTTTTTTATGAACACTATTAATTGAATCGTGAGTGAGTGTATAAAGAAAATATGAAATACTGACTCTGGTGGATCTCTTCCTTCAAATGGATTATGAGCAATTAGTGATATGGTACTGTTATCATTTGTCAGCAATTTAGCACCAAGTGTAATAATCCATGGATTATACTGGTAATTCTGAAAGTACAAAAAGTAGATGCAAAAACCATGAAATATACTGCGAAATCATTGATTTTCGTTGCTGTACTCGACCACGAAATCTATTCAACAAGATTAATTGACCTCTCAAATATCAAACATGGGTTTATCCTTTCATGTTTTGTAATCCAAGATTACAATGTAATCCACGATTTTACGACCCCACGAAAATGCATTTTTATCAAAGTCCACAACTTTACTACCCACGAAAATTTGTGATTTTACAGTTGTGTAATGAGTCTACAAAATTAGCATGACAAAAATTGTCAAAACTGCAAAAACTAAGATAAATAAACTGAACATTTCATGCACGACTGAGTGTTATTTAATTTTTAACATGAGCTTCTTTTCTCGAACTCACATATTTGCATTTTGATGCTAAAAATCAGGAATACAGTGATTTGAAACTTAGTGATACATGTATCTTCACTACATTAGGTTTTATAAACTTTGACTTCCCACCTTTATTAATTTTTAAATTAGCTTCCAAAATTTGTTACTGTACATAAGTCAAACAAAACTTCAATGCCTGACTACCTGAAATTAAAGACCTAAATATATTTAGATCTTTGCTGAAATATAGGATTTGACTGATCAAAAATAATTTTTCAAACATTCTAAATATGTTAAATTATATGCAAGATTTAAACCAAGTGGTGCGTTTTCAGTGAGTGTAGATACTAGTGTGTCAGATGTGTGGGGCAAACTACTCTGTTTTCTTCCAGAGCTGAAATAACTAAAACCTAGGCTGGTTCAGAGCTGAAATAACTAAAACCTAAACTAGTTCAGAGCTAAACTAACTTAAACCTAGGCTGGTTCAGAGCTAACCTAACTAAAACCAAGACTGATTCAGAGTTAAACTAACTAAAACCTAGGATGGTTCAGGGCTAAAATAACTAGAACTGTCGCCATTCGGCAGACTAATATACCCCCCGCGTGGCAAAAATCATTGCAGCTAATTCTTTTCTTTATGCACATCTACGTGTTGAGGTTGTTCATCTGTTAAAGTTTGAAGCAAATGCTGCAAAAACTGTAGGAGGAGTTGCGTCCACAAGAACTGTTCACTATATATTGTATAGTGCATAAAAGTACAAAGGGCCATAATTCTGTCAAAAATCGTCGCAGCGCAAATTCTAACTAACTAAAACCTAGACTGGTTCGGAGCTAAAATAACTAAAACCTTGACTAGTTCATAGCTGAACTAACTAAAACCTAGACTGGTTCAGAGCTGAAATAACTCAAACATAGACTGGTTCAGAGCTAAAATAACTAAAACCTAGACTGGTTCAGAGCTAAAATAACTAAAACCTAGACTGGTTCAGAGCTTAACTAACTAAAACCTAGACTGGTTCAGAGCTGAAATAACTCAAACATAGACTGGTTCAGAGCTAAAATAACTAAAACCTAGACTGGTTCAGAGCTAAAATAACTAAAACATAGACTGGTTCAGAGCTGAAATAACTAAAACATAGACTGGTTCAGAGCTAAAATAACTAAAACATAGACTGGTTCAGAGATGAAATAACTAAAACATAGACTGGTTCAGAGCTAAATAACTCCCCCTATGTCAGGAACATCCAGGAAAAATTTCATCAATATTGGTCAAACTGTTTCAGAGGAGATGTCATTTGAAAGTGTGGATGGACGACGGAGGTACGATGGACGTATGACGAACGGGGAGTGATCACAATAGCTCACCTTTAGCACTTCGTGCTCAGGTGAGCTAATAACTAAAATCCAGACTTCATTAAAACTAAGTTACAAAAAGAAATTTTACATATTCACTTACTTGAAAGGCAGCAAACCATAGTAACCAGTCCAGTCTGTAATGATATGGTGAGATCAAACATGGACGCCGAGATATCTTTCCTGGTTTGCATTTAAATTCATATTCTTCCCATTTAGTATCAGGGTTATGTGGATCACTGTAGGTTCCTTGGTAAATCACTTCCGTCCTCTCCTTGGTTACACTGTAGGATAAAATCACTCATTTGGAGACAAGAAAAGCGTTTTAAATAAATTTGATCGCCTAAATTGAAGAGGATGGCATATTGAACCTTCAATTGGAGGAGAGAAAAGAAGACTCGGAGTATGTTTAATAAATTTTATCTCCTAAATTGAAGGGGATGGCACATTGAATCTTCAATTGGAGGAGAGAAAAGGAAAGTATTTTTAATGAATTTGATCTCCTAAATTGAAGAGGATGGCATATTGAATCTTCAATTGGAGGAGAATTTAAAAACTAATTCTTTGTGAACTCGGGACCAGACGTCCAGCTCAAAATCATCTTCCCCTTAAATCTGCCTCTGGGAGGTAAGTAAGTCTATTCATACTGGCTGGATGGGCCTGAAATGGTTGCAAAAATAAAGGACATAAATAAAGGATGGGCATATAGACAAAGTGAAAAAGTGATAAAGGAACTAAAATCTGGAAAAGCTAAAAATGACATAACTGACCTTCCAAAAGCACCATAAGTATTAACAAGTCGGAATGGATCGAATGATGTATTCATATGTTGTCGTGACGACATGAGATTCTGAACCACAGGGATACTGAGATAAGCTATTAGAATACCCAGAGATATATTGAACACTCTCCTAATATAGTTACCTGAAACAAAAATTGAAATATAATTAAAACAATGAACCTGGTTACCATTTGTACAGGGTTACCATTTGTACAGGGTTACCATTTGTACAGGGTTACCATTTGTACATGGTTACCATTTGTACAGGGTTACCATTTGTACAGGGGCGTGCCAGATTTGAATTGATGTTACGCACACAAGCCTTGAAGTTGGTGGATATGGTTGGGGGTCCTGAGATTACGGAAATTTACACTTTTAATGCCATTATGCCATATTTAAATTTTTACTTTTCAAATAGATATTACACATGTGCGTACTTCCGTATCTCTGGCTACACCCTGGTGTAAGTGGATAAGTCCGTAGGCCGAAAAGTTAGTAAATTATGAATTTCTGACATTTAGCGTGTATAAATATTAGCAATTTTTTATTTCTTTGTGGCATTCTTTGTAAGGTCCAAATTTACACAACATGTTAGAATTTTATGTAAATTTGTGAAATTTTATTCACCAATATTTACACTTTGCTAAATTACCCACTAAATATATATGAATGACATGTATGCTTGAAATCTATTCTATGCTTTTTTCAAACTGAAAACACAGAAAACAAAGCCCAGAATGACATTATTTAGGTCAGAATTTTTAAAGATTTTGTAAATCAGACTTTTAATTTGTAAGCAAAATGTTCGCTGCGAGTGAGGAGAAGGGAAAAAATGAGACCCCAAAATACTGCTTCAAATTAGACTTAAGTCTATGACGGTACAATTAAAAGCAACATCATGCAGTGTTGTTTTTCAACAAAACAGGAAATTTATCTTAGACAAATACTTAATGATACCTGCTTATCAATATTATAATAATGAATTTTAGTTTTCAACTTTAAAAAATTTCATTGTTTTCTTTGAGTGATGTGCTATGATATAATGTACTCACCAACTTTCAAATTTGTATTTTCACCATCTTTCTGTTCTCGTTGAATACCGACAACTTTCTCTCGTACGGATCTACTAAACATCCATACAACACTAGCATCATCAAAACATGCCAGACTTGGAAGGATTGTCAACCAGTTGAGAAAACTCAGGTTACCACTGATAATCAACACCGTCTGTCAGAGAGAAACATCCCATTTATTCAGGTCTGTCACTTGTATACATATGTTATATCAGAGATTTATTGTTTTAAACATCTTAATTTGAGACTAGAAATGTGTCCACAGGACACAGATGCCCCGTTAAAAGCTGTTATCAGACATCTAAGAGAAAGAAATACATAAAGTTATGCAAATTATGATTTATTCCCTGTTTTTATATTAATTTATTACAAAGTCAATTATTGTAAAGCATGTTCTACAACTGATATAAATTACTCTCGACACCTCATTCATGATGATTTCTTATCACTTACAGGGTAAGACAGAAACAATTTTCATGTTTACATTGCTTATCATCAAGCAATTGAAAAACAAATGTACTGCCTTTTGACCCTTTAAATTTCCAAAAAGTCTCACTTTGACCTCAAGATTTTGGTTTGAAGGGTCATTTTCTCTTAAAATCATAGGTACTTTGCCTATAAAATGGTAAAATTTAGTCAAAAGTATCAAAATGATACTTCAGATTCAGAAGCTAGTGGAACCCCTAAACTATCATTGTTTTTTCAACTTTGGTATTATGCAATCACTTGTAGAGAAACACAGATGTCCAATAATCTGAGCTGAACATTTTAAACAACTTTGGTATACACTGACCTTGGATTGATCCCGGAACCTCCCTGGATTTCCAAAGCTCTAACTCAAAGACCAGTGGAGCCAATAAACAAAGAGTACTTTATAATAATAATAATATTAATAATAACAACCTTAATACAGTGTACTGTAAAATCATAAATTTTCACAAGGGATTAATTTTCGCTAAAATTTGATTGTGGAATTAAATCCCTTGAATAATTGACCTAAAAATCTGTAACAAGAGTTTCTTTCAAAATTTTAAATCCATAAATTTAAGAAACCACCAAATTACCATTTTTTCAAAAACATGAAATTTAATACCCATGAAAATGAATGATTTTACAGCTTGCAGAATACCGACACTGTAAAATTGGTTATTTCATTGTTGGAATCGACCACGAAATCTAATCCCTAAGATTAATCGACATCCCCAATACAAAGCATAGGTTTACACTTCCATGTTTTGTAATCCACAAACTTACGACCCCACGAAAATGCATTTTTATCAAAATCCATGAAATTTAATACCCCCGAAAATATGTGATTTTACAATAGTTGCAAAAACTCACCTGAAACAGTATTTGTATGGATCCTCCGATCATTTTGGCAACACGTGGCATTGGCAACACAAGTAACACAGGTGCTACCAACTCCACAAAATGATTGGATAAAGTTTCGAACTTGTGAAACAGTTCTGGTGACTGATGCATGTAGTATGACATAGGGTTTGGTACTGGCTGAGTCTGCAATATCAAGAGTACATATCTCTCTATGATTATACAGTACAAACCACTCTTGAGCAACACCCTTTGGGAACTGCAAATATTGATCGTTGAACAGAGGTTGTTGCTGCAATATTATAAAATTTATAGTAAATATCAGCTTAGGGAAATTGTGAAGGTATTGTTATAGAAAGGTTGTTGCTCTACAGAGGGTCTCTCTGGAGATGTTGTAATGTACCTAGTTTTTCTTGAAGAGTTCCAATTGTTTGCCCATAGTGACAAGGTTGGTAAATGATTGCAAAAGTTACAGTAAAGACATCTTCCAAAGTGGTCTCTGTGGATAATTGAATTGTATAATAATGGACTGGTCAGACACACCGAAAATCTGTATAAATACCTTATGGTGAATTGAGTCTTGCTCATCTGCTGTGTTTACTTCCCCTATTTCAGGAACACATAGCTCATGCCGTTAGGATTGGAAATTTAAGCGCCGGTTTGGTGAAAATTGGGGAAAATACTAATTTAATATCCAAACGAACCATTTTAAGTCAGTATGCATACAAGTTTTGCGTTAAATTAACTTTAGGGGTTTTCATACTCAAGTTGTATTTGTAATATAATATGTGCTTGCTCTTTCTGACAGTAGAATAGATTGATTTGTTTCAGAATTTTTTAATGAATTTGAATTTTGGGAATGTTTGTTTGATATGACAGAAGAAAAAACATACAATTTTCATTTGGAACATCGCCCATTATATTGGCTATAGAATAGCCAAAAAAACTGATCTGGACCAGGCCCTTTAAATTTTATTTACATCAATGTCACAACCAGTAGGCCACTAAAAAAAGTTTTCAAAATCTATTTTTAGTTCCAATGACCAAGTTACGTTATAAACTGGAACCATTTGAACAATTTTAATAAACAAGTTCACTCAAGGATCATACCTGTGCAGTTTGGCTGAATTCCTTCAAGGGGTTTTGCAGAAGCCAGCAGACGGACAGACAGACAGAAAAGGAGCAATCACAAGAGATCAACTTAATTATCACTACATGACAGGTGAGGTAAATACAGGCAAAATTACCATTCAATGTCTAACATAACCATATTATATATAAACCTGACTTGAGTGTGCGCACACATATAAATATAAAAAGATTATATTAAGTCAGACAGGGAAGGCAGCACTCAACTTAACCAGCCGAGCACAGAAAACATTAAAAACATACCAAGCACAATGCCCAACTAAACAAGCGCAGATCCGCCCAAATCCAAGCTGTCGAAAAGTATAATAAATTATAACTAGCTGAATGACCCAGTAGAAAAGATACAGCAACCAAAAGACTGAATGCCTACGCTGAATGACCTAGTTACAACAGTAAAACTGCTGAACTACATAGTTATAGCAGCCTTTAGTCTCAAAAGTTAAAAAACAGTATTAAAACGTTGAAAGGCCCGTATAGTCGGATGACCTACTAACTAGCTGAATGACACAGTTTCCACAGCAAAAGGACTATATTGCCCCGCTTTAGCTGTAAGAAATCTTAAAACGAAGAAGTGCCCAACACATTACCGACCAAGAAAATTAAACGCCCCTTGTCTCATAGTTTAAAAACTGAATAGAAAAGATTCAGCAAACAAAAGGCAGAAAGCCCACGCTGAATGACCTAGTTACAACAGTAAAACTGCTGAACTACATAGTGTTAGCAGCCTTAAGTTAAGTTAAGTTAAGTAACAGTATTAAAACGTTGAAAGGCCCGAATTCAGCAACAAAAAATCTGAAAACCTTAAAACGAGTGACCCAGTTTCAATAAGTAAAATGACATAATTGAACAAATCGAGATATGACGTAATGAACAAGTCATTAAGAATTGCAAGCAATACAGAAGTCCCCTACCGGTTTAAAGCACAATACTTCTGTTCAGAAAAAATTCTTACATAAAAAATTATAATTCATTGTGCCTAAAGTTAAATACTGTTTGTTTTCTCTCCTGCGAGCCAAATTATTTAGGGTTGGGTATATATGGTAGGTAAGTCATTTTTTACAGAAGTGTTATTGAACAACTTTATTATTGAATGCTCTTATTGTCCGCAATAAAATATTTGCTATTCATCAATAAAAATTTAAAGTAGATACCATTTTGGCAGTCAGGTAGCGGGAGGGGAAACAAACAATATTATATTCTAGGCCTTACCTCATAATGGTAATTCATACACGTAAGGTCTCGCCAACATTGATCACCTCGGATCTTGATTAAACCCTGAAATATTGTCATACACTCAAGTCATTATGTCATTTTTGGGGAAAATTATGACTTTTGGGGAAAATGGAGGTTATTTTGCTAAGGGAAAGTGCCTATATTTGGCCCTAAAAATAGCTGAAAAAATCACTGTACAGTAACAGTAAAATCATATACTTCACGAGATTAAAAGTTTGCTTATTTGTTATTCTGAAGCAGTCTGCAAATTAGCACTTGTACTATAGTTGACCGGGACAAATAATTATTGATGCGGACAAGTAACTTCTGCAGGAAATATGTATATAGTACATTGCGTTATTAAAAGGAAAACTATTCACCTTTGCTGATTTCGGGCAAGTTAAAACTTCATATCCTAAATTCTCACTTTCTCAGACTGTGAAGTAGGTAGCGACATTAAAGATTTAAACAGTTAAAGCTTCCGAAAGAACTACTTTCTACATTTTACTACTGTTGTTAAAGTTCCATCTTCAGTGGTTAGACAAGTCCCTAAATTTTGATTCTGGTGTCAGAAGAAAATATACTAGGCGACAAGACTGTTTAAATATTTCACAAAACTTAAGCAAACATTTCTCGAATTTATTGAATACATGAATTTGGCGAAAATTAGTTATGACCTACCAGGATTCCAATTTAGATCAAAAACATTAGGAAAGTTCTATCGTAACTTATGATGATACAAAATACTTACAGCACCAAGCATTATTCTGAATATTAACCAACGATATCCCCAGATGGACACCTGTGATGTTGGTGTAGATTTAGGTATGGAGGAAATACTAAATAACGGACAAAGAAAAATGGCCAAGAAGCCACTTTCCAATAATTGAGATTCCCATCCTGAAAATTATAAATATATAAAATCATCAAAAAAATATATATATGAGAGGTGGTTAAGAATTACATGGACTTTTTCTCTAATAAAAAAGACGTTAAGACTCAATATTACAAAGTTGCAGACAATGTCAAATTGATACACAACTACTGTCTACACTAAATATCAACAAGTCACTAAAAATCATCAAAAAAATATATATATGAGAGGTGGTTAAGAATTACATGGACTTTTTCTCTAATAAAAAAGACGTTAAGACTCAATATTACAAAGTTGCAGACAATGTCAAATTGATACACAACTACTGTCTACACTAAATATCAACAAGTCACTAAAAATTGCAAGCAATACATAAATCCCCTACCGGTTTGAAGCCATGACCTTTAAATTATTTTCAATGTTTCTGTTGCCATAGCTACCACAATTTTTGTCAGAATAAAAATATGTGCCTTATTGCCCCCAATCCACATACCAAGTTGCATAAACCTAGCTTGGAAACTAGTTGAGTTATGTAAGGATCCAGATTTTTGACAGACAGACAGACAGATGGACCGCTAACCTATAGACCCCTCGGTTTAAAACCAGTAGGGGACTAAAAAGGGGAAATATGCATACACAGTGCATCCTCTTCAGAGCGGCAGTCCTTTGAGCAAAAAACTCTCTTTAGCCACAATATCATTATATTCCAAAAGTATAACCATTTACTATGAATTTTACCTCTCCACAGCAACCTCAGTACAGCAACCAAACTTTGTGTTTCCAAATGGATGTTGCTTGAGAGGGACTGTACTGTATATTTTTGGAGAGGGGAATGGGATTAAAACATTAATTATTTTCTTGGTTTTATTTTTGGAAGTGAAAATGTTTAGAAAAGGGAATACAAAAGTATATTATATACAATGTACATACTTTTTTATAGAGGGGTGACTAAAAACTCACCAAATCCATACCATCTCTGTCCAACATTTACGAGAGAATGATAGAGCATCCACAAAGAGAACATGATAAACCAGTTGGCTCCT
The DNA here is from genome assembly GCA_947247005.1 of Spisula solida. Taxonomy (NCBI): domain Eukaryota; kingdom Metazoa; phylum Mollusca; class Bivalvia; order Venerida; family Mactridae; genus Spisula; species Spisula solida. The sequence goes on along the minus strand of OX365952.1, from coordinate 15,424,751 downwards.
CCATTGATTACCAAAAACCCTGACAGGGCTAGCCCAGCGTAGGCAATGTAGTCTAATATATAATCCACATTGTTATCATAATCAAATAACCATATCAGTGACGGGACAGACGTAAATGTTGACCATGTTATTCCACCATGTTGCTTCTTTACACTGTTCAGAAACAAAGGTGCAGGTAGTAGGCCCTTAGATCCAATTAACTGCCGGTTTTGATGCAAAGCAACCAAAAATGCCACAACTGGAAATAAAGTGAATTTAACAAACATATAAAATAAAATCTTTTAAACCAGAACAAGAGAGAAAAGGGTCTAAATTTAAAATATATAAATTAAATATATACCACCAGCAATTTCTGATATGGCCATCATTATCGTGTTACTAAATTATCATAAAATTTTCTTGCAGTTTTTTACATTGGTGGTAGTGGGTGTTTAGCGGTTCAAGCTCATGGATCCAGATAAGCCTCAACTAGCTGGAGGAAGGTAGCTCTATGGGTTGAAGAGCAACCTAGTTATACAAATAAGATACTAGCAATTCAGCCGATCAGCCACCCGTTGACATTTTAACTTCTCCTGGTCATTGGTCAACCTAAGGAAACCTGCATTGGAGTCTCTATGTGGAGACTCTTTCTCTCCATGTGTTTGTGCAGCCAACATCGATCTGCAGCGCCCAAGAATATCGAACATGTACAGATACCGCCCTCACTGGTAGGTACCAATTCACACCTTGGTTGAGTGGAACAATGTGGTTTATTCTTGCTCAGAGAAATTAAGCAGTGGCACAGACGGGGATTAAGCCCGGGACCTCCGATACCTCAAGGCCATCGCTCCTATTAGAGTCCTAACCAGAACTTAATTATAATGATCTTTCACTTACACTTTGACACTGTCATGAAATTATCTTCAAAGACCTTTAACAAACATTTACCCAGTTAATTGGCTCTGTAAATAGAGTGCTATATGACCCCTACAATCAGTGAATCACTCATATTTCTAGAGGCTGTCAAGCTTAAATTCAAGCTTCCTGTCCCATAGTGGCTGCCTTTTAATTTCTTACGCGTACAGTATCACACTGGACCAGGGCTTGACCATCAGACATCAAAAGGCAGCCACTTGGAACACAGCAATCCTGTCTAGAATCTCCCCTTGATCTACTTCTACCATTTCTTTGATGTCCCAGCTCAATTATACAAATGCACTACTGGAACCCTTTGCCTAACCAAGCTGCTTCCAAATTGCGCTATCGAGCGCTTCCCTACATCTATGCAACGACACGCAACGAGGAAGCAGTGTTGGCCAACAGCATACCGTTTCTTAACACTTTGCTATGCAAGCACTGCCGAGCACTTTCTTGTGCAATGGACTGCTTCAGTAGGGCTTTGCTACGCAACAGTCGGCTACCCGCGAGCGCTCGCAGGTACATGTAGCATTAATTAATTTTTTTTAAGCAAGCCATTTCCTACCATCGCACTACCAAGCGCTCGGTAGTGTTTGGTTAGCCAATGGGCTCCTGGTAATAGCAATCTCCGGGAGAAAAAACGAGCAAGTTAGCAAGCTTACAGTAAATCAATCCAAGATAACGTAACAACACAATTCTGGTTAGCCAATAAGAGCCATTTTCAAGTTGTGAAGACAATGTCAACTCGTGTTTTTGGCTGGACTTAGATTCATATGTTTCCTGTGTGTCTTTAATGTCATCATCGCACACGATGCTCTCTTTATTTACTTTTCTTTTCCGTAAATCTTGTTTACGTGACAGATCCATGTTTGTAAAATAAATTTCAAGGGAGATAACCACCGAGTATAGGGTAATCCCGCTTACATCAATGAAACAAATAGTGAATAAAAGCATGATTCATTTCATATAGTAGTAATAAGTGTTAGATTAATTAACTTAAATTAATATTTCTAGATATATGCGTAAATTTTGCTGAAAATGTAATTTTATTGTAACATTTATATCTATAATTTGCTCAGCTTGTTAAGCGACCTGTAATGGCTGACATTCTACATTTTTCTCAAAAATGAGTTTTAATAAAGCAAAGCGCCCGTCATCGGCGCGCAGAAACATTAAACAGGAGACATTTAATAGTTTTGTGAGGTAATTTAGTATGCTATCAACTCCAAACGTCCTGTCTCCTTGCATATTTTCAGAATCGGCATCGTTGCTAACAACGCTGCAAAATCATACTGATGGAATGAGTGGGTGGGGTAAAATGAGGGGAGCTAGAATTTTCCGGTATTGAGAAATTCTATCAAGACTTGTCCCCATGATCGTGTTGTGTTGCCAGATTGACATTTTGTTGTTTCATCATTGTGTAGTGACTGGGGTTACTGATACACGACAGGCATTTAGCTGGCTATTATAACTCTCACTTCTACAGCTCTAGTTGTCTCAAGCCTGCACGGAGTGAGAATTGTTCACTGTACTACAGGTGGGTTAGAGTCCCACGTCAGTTGCTCTTTTTCTTTCTAGGTTACTCAGGGTTCTTGAAAACTTTAAAAACCTGTCAGTCCGAATGACTTTAATACAGAAATAAAAATGTTGTCAGTCTGAAATTGCTAATGATTATTTGTCAGCGCGAACCAAACGAAAAAAATGATCCATGCACCTTTTAGAATTGATTAATTTAGAGGTAAAAATTTAAAGATATATATCCGCTTTTGTCACACACCCGTGCACTTTTCTAGTGCCGTAAAACTCATAATCATAAATGCACAGTGTGCATTAATAAGCCATTGATTAAATATGCAAATGACATCATTTTACGTTATTTGTTTATTATTATGACGTTGCGTATGTTTAAAAAGCGTTGTTTTATTATAAGCGGAATCAAGAATGAATACTTTTTAAACTATTTTATTTGCCCTTATTCGGCCCCAAATATTGCCAAATAAGAACCCTGGATATTGATAATAATAATACAATGGAGTGGATGTAATCATGTATGTTTTTGTTTGTTGAAATATAGTTTAATATTATTTTACTTATATTTTCAGTGGTAGTAGATTACGTCATGTACAGAGTTTATTGACTGATGGTACCAAGGCTACCAAGGATTATCCAGATGCTATCCTTTGTATTGGAGGTATATTCCTTAAATAAAGACAATATTAAAATCATATAATAAATCATATATACATGCAAAAGAATATTAAAAAACAGTATTTTTCCTATATCTTCCAGAAACAGTACATTTTCTATTTTGATAATTGAATTTGATGTTAAATTATTTTTATGAATGGATTCATCAGGCCTTAACAAATATTTTTGCACTCATTCTGGAATATAGACAAAGAAGAAAACCCCAAAATCTTACTTGTCCTGCTATATAAATAAAGAAGGAAAAAATTGTGCAGGACGATTGGATTTATTGAGGCCTGTTCATATATAATGCAACATAATCTCGCCTGTCCTAAATAGTCAGTTACAGAGTTCATTAAATGTGGTTTCTTAAAGCAGGTTGCTATTTCGTACAGGTGCATGAAATTGGTCAATTGGGATTTTAGAGTATTGTTTTCCTAATACTAAGGTCACAATTTGACAAATCACCCGGGCGATATCCAATGTCTAGGCATCGTGCAAACTCCAGATGTTATATTATGCATGTATCAAGAAATATTTAAATTACTCTGCCCATGATGACCAGCCAATGTCCGTCCCAGGGCTCCCTCCAATGAGACAAAACTAGGTCATCAGCCTTTATGGTAGACATACGTTTTTATGTCAAATTTAACCCCTTCTAGTTTTGATTAAGGATTAACTGTAACATTTTATCTATCATATGTACCATTTATTATCTGACCCATATGAATATTTGTCAGGTATTGACAGTCGCTACAATGATGGCATGCTGGAACTGATTAACTACTTGTTGTTTGGGTTTTTTGAAATCAGGAAAGCGGAGATAGAAGGGTATGGTATATTTGAACATTTCCAAGTATAAATTTCTTTAAACTGATAGAAAGACCAAATGGTTTCCATTCAATAACTCATGAATGCTTGACCCTAGGAACCTCAAACTTTTCACGGATGACCCCTATTGTGTTGACATCAGTAGGTCAAAGGTCACTGTGACCTTTAACATAAAAATATAGACCAAATGGTTTCCGATCAATAAGTCAAGAACGTTTGGGCCTAGGAACTTCAAACTTTATAGACATGTTGGTCACCATCTGTAGTTGAACCCTATTGATTATAAGGTCAGTAGGTGTATGTCAAGGTCGCTATCCAACCTTTCTGACTATAGGGCTGCCATGGGAACATCCATGTTTTAAAAACACCTCTTGTATATCTTGTAAAACTGAACAATTTCATAAAATTACTTGAAATACAAATTATTTCTTTGTTGTATATCGCTGGCTTAGAATTAGAAGGTCATAAGTACTTAGAAGTACTTAGTAAGTACTACTTATGACCTTATAAGACTCATGCATATTAGAAATCTGCATCTCAAGGCGCTTCTTATGAGCCTATTTTTATGCAAATCGGAAGTGGTCATATTGACCAAACTGAAGTGTAAAAAGCTTGTTTTTCAAAAAGAGTAGTTTTCAGACAGTTTTTCCTTGTTTTCTTAAATATTGATTTTGTACTTATGACCTTCTAATTCTAAGCCAGCGATATAATTATGTACTTGTGTATCGTTATGTTGTGCTTGTTGCTGATAGTCATACTTATCAATTTATATTGATTTCAGATCTGGTTTTGATGAGGAGGTTGTGGATGGTAAGTATTGATGTTTTATCATTCTTTTCGTCAGTGATTCAAAATACAGTATTCTGTGAAAATCTCAGAGTTTAAATGTTAATTATCAAAGTACAGGGCCCTTATTCACCAACGTTGATAAGTCTAAGATATAGACTTAGGCTAAGTCTCGAACTTGGGCTTGGACTTACCGACCGCAAGTTCAATTCACCAAACTCGTAAGTCTCAATTTCGAATTTAGACTTACACCGATAAGTCTAAAATCCCAAGTCTACTTTTTGTAGACTTACCGTGAAATCCAAGGTGGCTGCGCACTTGTTTTTTTAGACGCCAGCTTACAAAAAATGTGAGTATTGAGTCGTTTTCAACACAAAAATCCTCTTGGAGTTTTAAGCTTATCTGATTTTTATATGAAGTGGTCGGAGTGAAAAGGTAAGTATTTCCTCACGATTCTCTTATCTGTTTCATTGAATTGTAAGAACAAAACAGACACAAAAAATGTTGTGACTCCCTAGTTTGCAGCATCTAGTTCTTTCAGGAATGACAAATCTGGAATTCCAGATAAAACAGGACTATAATTTTATTCCAGATATCTGGTACTCTGTCTGCATCTTTTGTATACATGCCATGACCCAGTTGTGTATATCTTTATGGCTGTATGTATGTTAACCATGCCCCCAACATCTGTAAAATTTAGTACACATGATAGATAACTTCATAAAACAAGCAACTGAGTACTTTGTCAATCATGAAATGTACCTCTAACTGCATTATAATATCTGCATTTCAAGGAAAATTTAAACAATGTTACACATTAGTTTAGTCCTATCAATCAATCAATCAATCAATCAATCAATCAATCAATCAATCAATCAATCAATCAATCAATCAATCAATCAATCAATCACCATGAAGGAGCATCAAGCAATGAAAATACTGGTACTATTTTTATTTCGTTTTTGTTATGACATGGCCATGAAACAAACCGCTGACTTTTCTAACGATTTAAATGTTATAGATTTAGATCATGAATACACATACATTTTCTTCGCACTACATACGAGTCTAAATAAAAGTCTTACAGCCATCTTTTAAATCCATCTTGTAGAAAATAATACACTTGCTTCTGCAGAACAGTAGGTACCAATGACCTAAAACAAACATTGATTCAATGAAACATAACTAGATTTTATGAAGACAAACATTCTGACCAAGTTTTATGAAGATATAACTTCAACTGTGATCTGGGTTTGTTCAAAAAGAAATTGTGGATGGACGAAGAGCAATATGGCACAAACAATGACTGTTCAAATCATCTTGTGCATGTACAATCTTTTTGTAAATAGAGTAGAACTTTGATGCTTCAAACTACCTTTGGACCGGGAAAATAGTTCAAGCCATCTACCTGTTCGAGATGTGTATGTGATTGACATTGGTATGTGTACCTATACAAATTGTGTGTGTACCTAGCATATTAATTTACATAAATAATGCATGTGTATCATTTTTGTAACATTATTCATTAAACAAGAAATATCACTGAATGTGTGATGAATATTCCCAGATACTGCTTGACCGAATGGCTTTATCGATACGGGAATTAAAACTGGCCTTAGGGGACAATATTACATTGATAAGAAGTGGCCTTAGGGGACAATATTACATTGATAAAAAAGCAGCAAAATTTAATTCAAGTATAATTATTTAAATGACTTATCAGCTAATGGAAAATGAGAGAGATTATATATTATATACCTGTTATTATATTATCTACCAATTAATTACAATTTCCTCTTTAATAATTGTCTTCAGGCAAAATATACATGTGTTAATTGTACCTTTCATAATTTGACACCAGTGGTTTACTTATAAAATGTGGCTAGCTTTTTACAGTACTTTAAAACTCATACACAGTACCTGAACTGGTAATGTTAATTCTTAACACAGAAACAACAGTTTGATGTTACAGCAGTGTGGATTTTATTTATTTTAGGTATGTTTAGTTCATGTATTGTTAAAAACAAAATAATGTACATAATAATGTTTATCTTTATACTGATCTTTATTATTTACATTAATTGTTAAATAAATAATATTTGTAGCTCATTGCTATTCAAGTCTGTATTGCCAGTAAATTAATTAATTTATTGATTACATATAGTATTTTAAATATACCATTTTAAATTTGGTCCTTTGGTAAACAATGTCATTTTAGCAGGACATTTTATTTCTGAATTCTGAATTCTTTTAGAGCACCATGTTTAAATAAATTCCAATCACAGGTAACTTACTATGATGTTGGATATCCAATTGTTTCTTTCTATAAGTATCTGATTGATAAATATTCAACATGCTCAGATCCAGCAAATTTTCTCAGAAGGGACCAACCAGCTTTCGTTATATCAGGGTGGTCCAACCATATCTTTTGCAAAGGAGGGTACAAGCAGCTATATTTCTCAAAGGGGGTCCCACCAGTTATTTTTCTCAGAAGGGTGCTACCAACCATTTTGCTCAGGAGGGTCCGGTCAGCTGTATTGCTCAGGAGGGTCCGGTCAGCTGTATTGCTCAGGAGGGTCCGGTCAGCTGTATTGCTATGGAGGGTCCGGTCAGCTGTATTGCTCAGGAGGGTCCGGTCAGCTGTATTGCTATGGAGGGTCCGGTCAGCTATATTGCTATGGAAGGTCCGGTCAGCTATATTGCTATGGAGAGTCTGGTCAGCTATATTGCTATGGAGAGTCCGGTCAGCTATATTGCTATGGAGGGTCCGGTCAGCTATATTGCTATGGAGGGTCCGGTCAGCTATATTGCTATGGAAGGTCTTACCAGATATTCTGCTCTGGTTGTTGCGGTCATTTATTTTGCACAGGAGGTCCGTGGTCAGCTATATTGCTAAGGAGGGTCTGGCCAGCTATATTTCTTAAGGGCTGTTGTGTTCAGACACACAGCTATGACTTACTCATCTTATCTCATTATAAAATTTGCCAAAAGTTGAGGGGGAGGGGTTGACAGACCCTATTAGAGCCATGCGTGTTTACATTGTGTCGTAGCCATTATCAGTAACTCAGTTCATTCATATTTATTTCAGGTTGTAATTTTGTCAACTGATGTTTCACAATAACCGGCATTTATTGTTAAAACAAGATGCTGGTACAAGTTGAATGAGTGATTAAATTGTGACAATTGGATTGGCCAGTATCAGATATGTACATGACCTGTCGCTAGATTAACTGCTTAAATCGGACATACAAACATTGGTAAATTCAAGTTTCTGACAATCAATTGGTGAAAATTAATATTTTAATTAAAATAATTATTAATTGAGAAATACTTGAATGATTAGTTGTACATTCCCTGAAGAGTCTAAGAAAATGATTTGTGAAACTGAAAATGTACAGAGCGACCGTGTAAAGAATACGATGGTGGAACACTCAGGTGAGAAACCGTTCATATGTGGACTTTGTGGAGCAGCATTCAAGTATAATTCTCGCCTAATGACGCACATGAGAATACATACTGGTGAAAAAGCCTTTAAATGTGATGTTTGTGAATCTAAATTTACACTAAAAGCTTATCTGAAATCTCACATAAGAATACATACTGGTGAAAAACCATTTAAATGTGATGTTTGTGAATCTATATTTACAAACGTAAGTAACTTGAAAAAACACATGAAAATACATACAGGTGAAAAACCCTTTAAATGTGATGTTTGTGGAAAAACATTCACACAGAAAAGTAACTTGAAAACACACAAGAGAATACATACAGGTGAAAAACCCTTTAAATGTGATGTTTGTGAATCTAAATTTACACTAAAAGCTGATCTGAAATCTCATATTAGAATACATACTGGTGAAAAACCATTTAAATGTGATGTTTGTGGATCAACATTCTCACATGGTAGCAGCTTGAAATCTCACATGATATTTCACACTGGTGAAAAACCATTTAAATGTGATGTTTGTGGATCAACATTCACACACATAAGTAACTTGAAAAAACACATGAGAATACATTCTGGAGAAAAACCATTTAAATGTGATGTTTGCGTGTCGTCATTCACAGAAAAAAGTGATCTGACCAAACACATGAGAATACATACTGGTGAAAAACCATTTAAATGTGATGTTTGTGGATCAACATTCACACATAGTAGTAGCTTGAAATATCATATGAGAATGCATACTGGTGAAAATCCATTTAAATGTGATATTTGCGGGTCGTCATTCACACAAAAAAGTGATCTGACCAAACACATTAGAATACATACTGGTGAAAAACCATTTTAATGCGATGTTTGTGGATCAACATTCACACAAGGTAGTAGCTTGAAATCTCACATGATATTTCATACTGGTCAAAAGCCATTTTTATGTGATGTTTGTGGATCAACATTCACACACATAAGTAACTTGAAAAAACACATGAGAATACATTCTGGAGAAAAACAATTTAAATGTGATGTTTGTGGATCAACATTCACACATGGTAGTAGCTTGAAATATCATATGAGAATATATACTGGTGAAAAACCATTTAAATGTGATATTTGCGGGTCGTCATTCACACAAAAAAGTGATCAGACCAAACATATGAGAATACACACTGGTGAAAAACCATTTAAATGTGATGTTTGTGGATCAACATTCTCACACATAAGTAACTTGAAAAAAAACTTGAGAATACATTCTGGAGAAAAACCATGTGAAAAACCATTTAAATGTGATGTTTGTGGATCAACATTCACACACATAAGTAACTTGAAAAAACAATTGAGAATACATTCTGGAGAAAAACCATTTAAATGTGATGTTTGCGGGTCGTCATTCACACAAAAAAGTGATCTGACCAATCACATGAGAATACATACTGGTGAAAAACCATTTAAATGTGATGTTTGTGAATCTACGTTCGGATATGTTTCTAGCATGAATACCCATAGAAGAAAGCACTCTACTGAACAAGAAGGCCATCTTGTTCCTGTATTGCTCACCTGAGTACATTCACCTATATTCATGTATGCTTATGTTTTGCATAAGTATGTACTCAGTATTCATTTTCATCAAAAGTGTAAATATATTGCATAAATTTTCATTAAAAGCCATTCGATGCTGGATGGTTCGTGTATATATATTAAGCACATTTAGGATTGAATATTACATACATATAATATGTATGTTACTATGAATAGTTACATATTTGGCTGTTTTACTCTGATTATTCAATTATTTTGCCGAGTCATTATAACATATTATGTGTTCCTCGCTTGAGGGCCAATTACTGATAACGGCCCACAGTACAGAAGTATGTGGCATAAAATAGCGCACAGCTGACGACGCCTTTATTTGACTTTTAAGTTTAAAAACAAATAACATGTTTCTAAAGCAAAAACGGACTCAGGTATATATAGGAATGAAATTTATTATCACCCAGGTGATTATGCTTTCTCCAGGTCGACCCTGCCCTACACAGGTGTGTGTTATCCTCTAAATAAATTGTCCTAATCATTCATTATGTCTACCACTGTATGTTTTATGTATGTTTGAGTTGAATATGACTTCTAATCAAAATAAAGTCTTTGTTTTGTTATTTACTTTATTTTATACACTTGTATGTATTCGTTTTACTCTGTGTATGCCAGAAATGGACCATGCTTGGAAATAAAAGAGCTGTCTATGAGCAGTGTGCTCCACTATTATCCGTGTCATGCTAAGGATAGTACGAGTCAAATAGTTTTCTGCGTGAAGATAATCTAGTTGTATTGTTCAGGATGTGTTTTTTGCAGTTTGGATGCTGATCAAATTTATTCCGGTGTATGTTTAAATGTATCTGTCCAAATAATTCCAATACATGCAGGTCACAATACTCATAGGGAGTTTTGTACATTTATATTAGAGTAGTGCTTTACCTGTGTCAGGCAATTGAAAATTCTCGGTCTGAAATGTAAATAAATTTAATGTGTTGTTATATTTCCTAGAATGTTCCCATATTGTCATTTTGATGAAATATGCAAAAATATAACTGTGTAATGGAATGATTATAATATTGTATAAACTTCAAATATAGTATACTGTGTAATTTTGAAAATAAATTTGTGAAATTTTATACAGTAGAACTTCGATGCCTCGAACTACCTTCGGACCGTGATTATAGTTCGAGGCATCTAGGGTGTTCGAGGCATCTATGGTATCCAAGAATATGCATGGGTATAAGTTCAAACTGATGTCGGTACGTGTAAATTTACAAATTGTGTGTGTATATTGCATAATTTATGTGTATAACTAATATAGGTCTATCATTTTTTGTAATTTTATTCAATAACAATAATGAAACAATATAATTTGACCATATTGACATGACTTATCTCCTACAAGCTCTTCGAGTGTTCACGCATGTAAGGTTTCTCGTTTTTGAGCACATGTGCACAAACAAATATGACCAATTTCATGTTTGCGGGGCGTAATTAGTACCAGCCAATTTGCCAGTATATTTTATTGTGGTAATGATACACAGCTTGGATTCCTCAATGCGTGTATGGATTAATCTGCAGATTATGTTAGAATTACAGTTTGAACATCATAATTAAGCCACACTATGATTAAACTTGCAGAATAGCCCCAACTTATAATCCAGTCTGAATTTACAATAATCTCACTAAGGCCATAATAAATTAATTCCTATCTTATCTACTAGTATACACTCCTGCATGCAAACATTTTACCCTATATGCAATTTCAGCAACAAACAAGTTACTCAAATTATAGCTCTCATATTCTGCTGAGGTGGACAATCACTGCATCAGACAGAAATTTGCACCATCATTGTCATGGTGTGATGACGTATGCATGCTTAAACATTCATCAGCTCACAATCTTGCATGAATATGTTGCTTCAATGACATTTTATAGTGAAGAAAATGCTCACAAAAGTCAACCAGTATCGACAAGGAACCAGTTTGACCTAGATTCTGAAGAGTTACGTACTTCAGAAATGGGCTGCTTACGTGGTTAACAATATAAACTTACTGAAGTTCGTACTTTTGATCGTTCATGAAGTAGACTTATCGCATTGGCTTGGATAAGACCGTTTAAGAATAAGTCCAAGTCTAAAGCTAAGTCCAAGTCTATAATATATATTGGTGAATATAAGGGCCTAGTAGTCTGGGAAAATCTCAGTATGAGTTCAAATGTTAATTATTGTAGAATATACTGGGATATTGTAAGAATGTTATTGCTTGTCAGTTACCATTTTATACATACATGTATATACTATGTACATATGCACAATATGTGTGTTAGGTATGCATGTCTTTGACTCTTTGTAACATTATAAGTCAATAGTGACTGAGCTTGTCAGTTGTATATAAGCTGAATTATGTTGTCTATGCTGGTTTGTATGAGAACCCTGATCTAATAGATGGGGTTCAAATTCATGACCCAGATAATGACAACCCCTAGCACTGCCCTGCATTCAACGAAGAATTACTAGTATGTGATGCACATTTCGTACCTGTTATGTACTAGGTACGAAACGTTTTGCACCTGATACGTACCAGGTACAAAACAGGTACAAAACAGGTACGTAACGTGCATCACATAATTCTTCGTTGAACACAGGGCTGAAGTTACCAAGGCTATATAAAAAAGGATGTCATTGTTATATTCTGCAATGAAACACGTTAATTGTTATAGATGTAGTGCAAACAAATTAGGCTGGTCCTCAAACCTTCAATTAGTTAGTATAACTTAATTCGGCCATTTTTGTTGTATGCAGAGTACCCGGCATTTGTACAATATGTAATATTCTTTTGAATGGAGAATTTCACCTGACCCTGACCTTTATGCATGAATATATTGCATGATTTTTGCATTGAATACCTGTATATAAATTTCCATGAGCAAATCATGCAATATCGGTCCTTTAGATTTGTGTTGGTATTACACCTCGAGCGTCTTCGTGATACTTTCAGCTTATGAAACATACAACTGGGATTATAAATATCGACAATTTATCATCTGTTAAATTATGCTATTAGAAGGTTGAAAGTTGTGTCAAATTGTCTGCACTATACTATAATATTACGCACAAGAATCTTCTTATATTATTCAACTTGCAGGGTGGCCACCGACTCTGGAAAACAGGGAAATTAAATGCCAAAAACTGATTCACTGCAGGGAAAAATATGGGAATTTCAAAATTGGGCAAACATCAGGGAATTATCAGGGAATATTACAAAAATTGGGAGGAAAAAAATGTGTCTACTGGCAGCTTCCCTTTATGACTTTATTCAATAGATACATTTCTTCAAATAAACTATCTATTATAAGATAGGTATAATTAATGAGTTTGATGGTGTAGGTATTGCTATAAGGGGACGTTAGGGGCTATATTTTCAGCTGTAGTAGAGTTGCGAACACTGCGAACAATCGTGGAAAATAACCTTTCGGTGATGAAAAAATCAAGGAATTTCGTTCGCCACCCTGTCAACGTAAAGGTCAAGGACAAGGTTTATTTGTTCAGACTATCGTACATTCTCAGTGTTTTCTCTTATTTTACAGATGTATTAATCCTGATACAGCGAGACAAAGTAGATGTGTACTGTAATCCAATCAACTATCATTACTTGTTACCATATGTCAGTCACTGGAGGAACGTATTCTTTCATTGTCTAACTGATACAGAGGTATGCTTATTAATTAAATAAAGTCACATTATCTCTCCCAAAACTTTTTTCCCTCGATCATCCAGTAAATAGACTAAATACAAAGAAGTAGAATGTTTTTCACAAATGACCTATATTTGACACAGAATATCAGCTATAGCTGTCGAAATAGTAAGCCAAATATCACTTTTAGTAAAATGTATGGATGACAAAATAGTAATTTTGCAAGGGTTGCTCCCCTTAGACTATAAATTATGCATTTATTGTTACATTTCGTTATTTTGTTTACAAACCAACCAATTTCGTTTTTTCCATCTTATGGTGTTTTCCACCTTTGGGACTTATATATCAACTAAAGTGCTCAAAATGCATCATTTTGAAGATAGGTTGCCAGGTTATTGTTTTTTAGCTCACCTGTCACAAAGTGACAGAGAGAGCTTTTGTGATCACTCTTCGTCCGTCGTCCGTCAGTCGTCCGTCCGTCCGTCAACAATTGGCTTGTGTAGACACTAGAGGTCACAATTTTAGCCTAATCTTTATGGAACTTGTTCACAATTATCATCTCAACAAAATCTAGGCCAAGTTCGATATTGGGTCATCTGGGGTCAAAAACTAGGTCACTAGGTCAAATCATAGAAAAACCTTGTGTAGTCACTAGAGGTCACAATTTTTTACTTAATCTTTATGAAACTTGGTCACAATGATCATCCTTACAAAATCTAGGCCAAGTTCGATATTGGGTCATCCGGGGTCGAAAACAAGGTCACAAGGTCAAATCATAGAAAAACCTTGTGTAGTCACTAGAGGTCACAATTTTGACTTAATCTTTATGAAACTTGGTCACAATGATCATCACAACAAAATCTAGGTCAAGTTCGATATTGGGTCATCCAGGGTCAAAAACTAGGTCACAAGGTCAAATCATAGAAAAACCTTGTGTAGTCACTAGAGGTCACAATTTTTGTCTAATCTTTACGAAACTCTGTCACAATGATCATCTCAATAAAATCTAGGTCAAGTTTGATATTGGGTCATCTGGGGTAAAAAACTAGGTCACAAGGTCAAATTATAGAAAAACCTTGTGTAGTCACTAGAGGTCACAGTTTTAGCATAATCTTTACGAAACTTGGTCACAATGATCAACACAACAAAATCTAGGTCAAGTTCGATATTGGGTCATCCGGGGTAAAAAACTAGGTCACAAGGTCAAATCATAGAAAAACCTTTCGTAGTCACTAGAGGTCACAATTTTGGTCTAATCTTTATTAAACCCGGTCACAATGAACAACTTAACAAAATCTAGATCAAGTTCGATATTGGGTCATCTGGGGTCATAAACTAGGTCACAAGGTCAAATAATAGAAAAACCTTGTGTAGTCACTAGAGGTCACATTTTTGGACTGATCTTTACGAAACTTGGTCACAATGATCATCTCAACAAAATCTAGGTAAAGTTGGACAGGTGAGCGACCTAGGGCCCTTTGGACCCTCTTGTTGTAAAGAGCCATTTAAGGCATAATGGGACTTTAATTAAAATCTTTTATCTTTAGTAAGAAGAGGAAATCCTCAATTTAGTGTCCATTCAAAATTAGCTAAGAGTACTGTGTATTTTGTGCACCATGTATAGTGACCATCAATTTGTAAAACCTGCTTTCATTAGCGGATCACCCAATAATTTGTAGACAAGAACTATCGCTAGTACATGTACTTGAATAACCATAAAAAGATAATAGAAAGTCGGACAGGGAAGGCAGCACTCAAATTAACCAGCCGAGCGCAGAAAACATAAAAATGTACAAACCTTTGTAATTTCAATGATCCATTGTCAAGACAAAAATAAATATGGTGGTTAAGTGGATAACACTCTTGGCTATTGAGCGGTCCCTGAAGTTTGATTCTGGCCAGAATTATAGATTGGTTGGATACCCAGAAGTGGTCACTTATGTATGGACTGCTGTACACAAATGATTTAAGGAGTCTTTTGGAAAGACTATGGTCCTTGTATTATCCCTCGAGTTAATGGTTATTGCATTGCCAGTCTGGCTAATAAAAAAAATGAATGACCACACATTTGTGTCTCTCTCAAAACACAAACAACAAACAAACAAACAACAAACAAACAACAAACAAACAAACAAACAAACAAACAAACAAACAACAAACAAACTTGTTTGATATTTTGCAGTATGAAGATGAAGAAGAGGCTGAAGATTTCAAAATCTCAACTTTCGTGTCTGTTGTAAAAGGTTGTCAGAAAATTGGCATCCCATATAGTAATTCTGGTAAGTGGATTTTTATGCCCCCGTATTGATAGATCGGGAGGCATATAGTGATGCACCTGTCCATCTGTCCGTTCGTTTGTTTGTTCGTTCGTTCGTCCGTCCTGGTTAACCCAAATTGACCGTTTCTTCTAGCATTAATATGGCTTGCTACAAAGCTTTTATACTTGCATGGATGTTGTATATGAACACTCTCCACACACCTGTATCACCTAACCCCATTTTGACCTTCACCTTGACCTAATTTTGGACTTATTTATAGACAAGGCTTCCACAGGGGGCATAAGCGTTTATTGAACGCAGTCTTGTTTTAGATGTACAAATGTACTTCATAAGTGGTTACCTTAAGTTAGCGAAGTGGAAAAAATTGACAAATTTCGTTAATTTACTAAATTTACCTATATATTACCCCCAGCATAATTTTATGCCCTCAAAGAACTCTAATAAGAAATCACTACTTTTTTCTACACTAAATGTCAACATATTGACCTGCAGAAATATTCACATATATACACAGTATTTGAAATATTTGTAGGTAACATAGTGAAATTTGACACCATGTTGATAGAGAAATGGCCAATCATACAAGTATATGGCGTGGAAGGGGTTGGAGGGTAAGTATAATAGTCTCAGTGGTAATACAGATAAATGTTTGCCAGAATCAATTTAATTTTTGTTATTGTCAAGTTTGTACATGTGTCTTATTATCAAAGAGGAATTGATGGGTACGTAACATGTAATAGAGCATATTAAGTAAATTTTGAATGATTAAAAAGGGCGGAGCGAGTGAAGTGCAGCAAATCCTTTTTAGTCATTAAAAATTTACTTCATTATGTTCTAACTGGCTTAGATTATAACATCCTGCATTTTGATTGGCTGATTAAAATTTGTGCCAACACATGATGTTACGTCGGTTGAGAGTAAAATTTAATGATTAAATTTTCATTTAACCGCCAAAAATCGATGTTTTCAGTAGCTGAAAATGTAGGTTTAAAATTTCAACAAGGAAAAAGAATTATGGGGAATTTGATTTCATTAAAAAATACTTGAAAATAAATCCGCTTTGATAGCCTAGTGTAAGAGTGTCTTATCTCAGGTTCAATCCTAGGCCAAAACATACCAAAGTGGTTAAATATGGCAATGGTTTACCGTTTATCTGCCTTGCTTGTTGCTCAGCTAAGTTAGTTCCAGGTAACTGCTGGTATTTCCAGTGCCATGATAATGTGACTGGGTAGTCTCCATATGATTGAAATACTTAAAACAATATTTAAAAAAGAAAACAAATTAATTTGAGGGATTTAGTAGTGCCTTTACCTTGCTTACATTTCTTAGAAATACAGGGTGTTAAAAAAGTTTGTTCTCAATGTTTAAGTTTCAATAGTTTATTTTTCTGACTTCAGAAGATTGTAACATTTTCAGTTTAAAATCCAGAGGGTTCTACCATTGTTCTAATATTTCTGGAATTAAATCAAGCTATGAGAGTAAGAATATACAATTGTTGACATGAATTTGAATTTTGAAAACAAACTAACACTGGGTATATACCAATACAATGTAATGTGGTTTCGTATATATACTTATAAAAAAAGTTGAGCAAGTTGGACTATTTTATTTGCTTTCGTGAAGTTGCATGATATTTAACAGAAGGAAAGTTTTCAATCTTAAGATTACTTCATTCCATTTGAAATTCAACCATTTAAGTGAAGGAAATTTTCATCCTGACAGAAATTCGTCAATTGTAAGGAGATAGGGGTAAATTAGAAAAATCACAAGAAACGTGATGTCGATTATGCCCTCCTTAAGGAGTCATTATACAGTCGAACATGTATGCTCTTACGAAGCTTGCAAACAATGGTTAGGGGAATGTTATACCAGTTTTGTTCAAGGTTTGTTCAAGGTCACGCACCTTGGATGGCATTTTGCTCCTCATCTCCTCTACTCCCAAGAAGGACCAAAATTTGTTAAATCGGCGAAAATTGTAGTGTGTTTGTTTAATCCGTACGGAGATGGTAATTTTATTGCCTACGAGTCGTTATGCCATAAAAATTGCCGAGGCAAATCAACACTACCAATGACGTTGTGTCAACGGTATGCCAACGTCAGCATGACGTCCATAAATTCCAGCGTTGGATTGTCTATTCTGGTCGATTTTATAACAAACAATAGTGCCATTTGCGTTCCTGACATGAACAGCTAGCTGGTGACTTCACATGAATATGTTACGTGTTGAGGTCACTGCAAGCTCATGCTCTTCTTGTGATGTGGTTATTGTTAGTCTGTCTGAACACGGCCCACCTTTGACGTCTCCTGTTAGTGAATATTTAGTCTTTAGGCGACTAATGATGAATTAATTGTCATTAAAATGTATTGCTTTGCCTCTTGCCATCTTGACATCATTGAACATTCCAATAACCATTTGACGTCGTTCATTGTCATTCTTGGACCTCCCAACCATTGAATATTTTCAATTTTAACACCGGTTTATTTGGTTGTGACATAAGACTGACAATATCGCGTTTGTTTTCATCCTTTACACAAGTCAGATTTTCTCCTGCACGTGTTACACGTGTTTTCTTTATAAAAGACGTCGTGGCTTTTCAAAACCACGAAAACACAAATTGACCACTGAAATTTTGACAATTAGGTCAAGGCCGACATGTTAATTACATCACTTATGCATACATCGCCATACATGTAAAAATAGTAGTACCCTGAAAAACTTGCTAAACTTTATTTTTTCAGTATATTATTGCCGTGGTCCAGTGTTTACTAGTTAGTGCACGTGATTTGTAGCTCGGCAATCCGCATTTTATTCCTCAGGTCACGTCAGGTCAGACCCTTCTATAAATTTTTTACATCAAAGTCTATTTTCCTCCACTTGTGGAGAGGTTGTTGGTGCAAATTTTACATCAAAGTCTATTTTCCTCCACACGTGGAGAGGTTCCTGGTGCAAATTATGCATCAAAGTCTACTTTCCTCCACATGTGGAGAGGTTCCTGGTGCAAAATTTGCATCAAAGTCTACTTTCCTCCACATGTGGAGAGGTTCCTGGTGCAAATTTTGCATCAAAGTCTACTTTCCTCCACATGTGGAGAGATTGCTGGTGCTGGTTCCTTGTGGATGGGTAAGTAAGAACTGGTTAGGATACAATCTAGGAAATCTGGTTAGGTGAATCGGCTGTCATGTATAACTGAAAAATTGTTGAGAAATTAATTAAGGGCGTTACTGTATTTCTAGATACTTTCGCGGATACAATATTTCGCGTATTTCATACCGTCGGCATATTCGCGGCTACAAATTTTCACGGAATCATAACGCCCGCGAATTCCGCGAAACTAAAGTCGCTACGGCATAAAGGTATGTTTGACACATTTTGCAATTTCAATAGGACTGTTTGTCATCACCATCCGTGTATACAAAAATCAAATTCAATTGATTGTGACCTTAGCTGACCTGATAACAATTACGATGATCAATTAATCTCTTTATAACAAAGGATTTCATAAAGTGTTTTCACTAGGCGTTATCAACATAAACCGGTAACTAGTTACAATTATGAATTAACCACCAAACATACATGTTTAACAAATAAATGTGAAATGATTATTGTGAATACCCTTATAACTCCAACGCGATAAATTGCAGTACAGAAACAAACACAATATTGCCTATATTTTTGTTATGGATTAAAATCAAGGACCGTAACACTTACCAATGAAAGCATTCAAACATTTGGCACAACATATAAAGTTTTCATGCTCCTAAATATTTAGAAACGATAAATATAGCGGATTTTGTGTTTGTTTTTGTATTGCAATTTATCGCGCTAGAGTTATACAGGAATACATTGACTTTAATCGTGACAAAAACAAACATTCTACGTAGAAGTAAACTGATTCATTAACACCCCAACCATGTATAACTCCAACGCGATAAATTGCAGTACAAAAACAAACACATTATTGCCTATACTTTTGTTATGGATTAAAATCAAGGACCGTAACACTTACCAATGAAAGCATTCAAGCATTTGGCACAACATATAAAGTTTTCATGCTCCTAAATATTCAGAAACGATAAATATAGCGACTTTTGTTATTGTTTTTGTATTGCAATTTATCGCGCTAGAGTTATACCCATGTGCTTGTTTACATTGAGCACATTACACGCTACGTCATAGCAGTGTTTATGTCTACACAAGCTACAATATGAAAGATTCTTAGAGGATCGAAATTGATGTTTATATTGAGAAAATTAGCGCAATTGTTCTTAGATTTTATAAAGATGGATTTATTGAGAAAAGTTCCCACGTCATGTATGTGCAAGTACAATTATCCTTCGTCGAATGTTTTGCGATTTTAGCATGTTTAGTATGAAGAAGCTAGAAACGTTCGAGGATTCGTTGGAGGGAACATTTTCGCGACTATTAAACTTAATAAAAATGATACCTCCCGCGAAAGTCGCTAACTTAAAATGCGCGAAACCATTTCTAGGAATACAGTATATAAACCCAAATAACAGTTTTGTATTTCTGTGGTGGATTTGAATAAACCGTTTTATATTTCAGTGGTGGATTTTTCACGATGAACCATGACATTGTTGATATCAGTGACTCTGTACATCAGATCTATGAATACATGGACCCTGTAGCTCTAGAAAATGTTGTGGTTGAGGTATGTTGATAAATCATTTAATTTCAATGGGACAAAATTTCGTGGTTTTTGTGAAAAAGACCATTTCATGGGGACGTAATTTCCAGGATTTTGGATTTCATGAAAATGGCTAGGTCAAAATTCACACAAGTTATCATGAAATCTTTCAAAAATCAAACAGATTTATATATTAATTAGTATTTGTTTTCCTACATGTTGATATATGCAAGTAAACTTCCAAAAAAACCTTCTTATGATATACCGCACTGAACTTGAAAGCAAGTAATACTGTATGGCAGATGCTGTAAACTTGACTTCTATTGGTATAATTATTCATTAAATCCCCCACGAATATTAACGATTTGCAGTATATTGTTTTACTCATCTTCTCATATTGATAGGTTAGTACATTGACTTCAACTACACTATATTACACTAATAGTGTCATTCATATAAACTCACTTTGATGTTTCTTAGTATTGTAACAGTGTTAAACTGTTGGTTTCTCTGTTTATAATATATCACGCTATTATCTTACAGCAACTGTCCAAGTTTGATCGACAGTGGCAAACAATGATGTCAGTGGTGGATGTCACAGTGTATGTATCTTATTTCTACATTATTTGCCAATTTTTAGCTCACCTGTCACAAAGTGACAAGGTGAGCTTTTGTGATCGCTCTTCGTCCGTCGTCCGTCCGTTCACAATTGCTTGTGAACACACTATAGGTCACAAATTTAGCCTGATCAATATGAAACTTGATCACAATGATCATCTTCATACAATCTAGGTCAAGTTCGATATTGGGTCATCTGGGGTCAAAAACTAGGTCACTAGGCCAAATCAAAGGAAAACCTTGTGAACACATTAGAGGTTACAATTTGAGCCTAATCTTTATGAAACTTGATCACAATGATCATCTGTATAAAATCTAGGTCAAGTTCGATATTGGGTCATCCGGGGTCAAAAACTAGGTCACAAGGTCAAATCATAGAAAAACCTTGTGTAGTCACTAGAGGTCAAAATTTTGAATTAATCTTTATGAAACTTGGTCACAATGATCATCTCAACAAAATCTAGGTCAAGTTCGATATTGGGTCATCCGGGGTCAAAAACTAGGTCACAAGGTCAAATCATAGAAAACCTTGTGTAGTCACTAGAGGTCACAATTTTGGCCTAATCTTTATGAAACTTGGTCACAATGATCATCTCAACAAAATCTAGGTCAAGTTTGATATTGGGTCATCCGGGGTCAAAAACTAGGTCACAAGGTCAAATCATAGAAAAACCTTGTGTAGTCACTAGAGGTCACAGTTTTAGCATAATCTTTACGAAACTTGGTCACAATGATCAACACAACAAAATGTAGGTCAAGTTCGATATTGGGTCATCTGGGGTAAAAAACTAGGTCACAAGGTCAAATCATAGAAAAACCTTGCGTAGTCACTAGAGGTCACAGTTTTGACCTGATCGTTACGAAACTTGTTTACAATGATCATAACAACAAAATCTAGGTCAAGTTCAATATTGGGTAATCTTGGGTCAAAAACTAGGTCACAATGTCAAATCATAGAAAAACCTTGCATAGTCACTAGAGGTCACAATTTTGGTCTAATCTTTATGAAACTGGGTCACAATGATCATCTCAACAAAATCTAGATCAAGTTTGATATTGGGTGATCCGGGGTAAAAAACAAGGTCACAAGGTCAAATAATAGAAAAACCTTGTGTAGTCACTAGAGGTCACAGTTTTGGCTTGATCTTTAAGAAACTTGGTCACAATGATCATCTCATCAAAATCTAGGTCAAGTTCGATATTGGGTCATCTGGGGTAAAAAAGTAGGTTATTAGGTTAATCATATAAAAACCTTGTGTAGTCACTAGAGGTCACAATATTGGCCTAATCTGTATAAAACTTGGTCACAATGACCATCTCAACAAAATCTAGGTCAAGTTCGACAGGTGAGCGACCTTATTTACTCTTAGCGCATTTTATTGGTTACAACCTTAGTGTATATCTACATCAGTAATATTTACATTTTTGTCCTCCATAGATATTATGAAATCAAACAATTGTATTAAAGACTTTAATACACTTGAACAGAGCCCTGTCGGAAGTTGATAATCCACACGGAATGGATAATCACCCTCGGGCCTCCCTGCCCGGCTGTGTCGTGTATTAACCTGTAAATATTTACCTTGAAAATACAACATAGGATCTATATCTGTAGACTGTTCTCATTTCAGGTCTAGCTCTACACATGGTTCATTGACAGAAGACAGAGTTATTGAGGTAAGAAATGTGTATATACATCAAGGTACCTCCCATCATAGATCCCAGAAGTAACCATTGCAGGTGCCCGACCCCACCTTAAGCAAAGTTCTATATATTAAGCTAGGATACATGAATATTTTACACATGCTCGGTAACAGTTTCTTTTTTCTGCCAGTTATTTATAGAAACAGTGTAGCAGTCTTTATTCTCCCCGGCCAGTTTTTCCCCAGGGTGGGAAAGAATGGACAGGGGGGAAATTGGCCTGTTACAGCAGTATATATAGTTGGTCTAGGATAGTTTTCTCTAAATTTATGATGAACATGGATTTAGGATTTAGAAATTGCATTCTGCATTGTGTAGTAGTCTATTTTTGTGGAAGTGGTTAATAGCTTAAACGGATAATTGGCTAACTATGAACTGAACTGTTTGACTTAGTTCTTAAATGTCTGAAATGAAAACTGGGGCCATACTTATGAGCTAGTGTATCAAACTGGGATTCTATGTATCACAAAAACAGTCTTTATACCTTGTCTGCGCCTGTCAGATAAATTTGGGATAATTTCCCACTGTGGGTCCTGTAAATTAATCATGGAAGAAAGAGAAAGAAAGTGTTTGTATTGATGATATTACTTGGACAATAAAGCTAGACATAAATAATAGCATGTGTGATTCATCCTCTTACTATATCAGATGACCTAGATTTAAAGTAACTGCCTCACATATTTATTTGGTGTATTGCAAAAATAAAATAAAATTGTCAAATATTCGTGTAATTTAGGTATAGTTGGCTGTATATCCAATAAACAATAAAAACAAGACTGCGTTCAATAAACGCTTATGCCCCCTGTGGAAGCCTTGTCCATAAACAAGTCTTAAGTCCAAAATTAGGTCAAGGTGAAGGTCAAAATGGGGTTAGGTGATACAGGCATGTGGAGAGTGTTCATATACAACATCCATGCAAGTATGGAAGCTTTGTAGCAAGCCATATTAATGCTAGAAGAAACGGTCAATTTGGGTTAACCGGACGGATGGACGAACGAACAAACAAACAAACGGACAGGTGAATCACTATATGCCTCCCGATCTATCGATACGGGGGCATAAAAAAAAGAATTTCGTGATGTCTCATGAATTCTGACCAATTAAAACTTATCGCAATGGACACAAATGCTCACAGACATATCCATACCATTCATACGAACACCACCAACGATAGGCAGCTGAACTTACTAATGAGAACAAATTTAGGGGAAGTCCTTTTCGCTAGTTGACGTCCGGTGGTATTCGTTGTTTATGACAGGGCCTTAATATCATTATTCATTGTTGCAGCCTTTGAGGACAGTAAAGCTAGACTCGGTATCAGAGTTACATAAATGATAGCATGTGTGTTTGATTCATCATCTTATTATTATATCCGATGTCTCAGAGTAATACCATGTTTCTTTATTACAGCCTTTGAGGAGTTTTTATGTGCATGGTCGAGTCAGTGGATTATCAAATAGCGACAGTACAGACAAGTCGATCTGTTTTCCATACGTTTTATTTGGTAAAAACACGACTAAACGTACGTTAGATGAGACACAAAGAGGCCTCTGCTCTCCCAAGTGTGATCTGAAAACAAGTTGTATTGGCAAGCATGGAGCTAATTTCATGGTATAAATATGATTTGTTTTCTATGGAACTCTTCCATTATGTAAAGGGGTCAGGACCTGATATATCTCCCAAGGGGTATAAATCCGAGACTTCTCAGGATTGTTGGCAGGTCTTTATATCTGCTTGTCATGATGTTACTACATGCCTGTATACATTTGTAAGTTTTGTTTTTGCAGTTCTATCTCTAAGACCAGAACAACTAAATAATAGTTTTACCTGCTATCTTGATGAGGGATACATTGCTGTGCACATATTGATCAGTAGGATCGGTCGGTCGGTCTGTGTGTCTGTCGGTCAGTCTGTGTGTCTGTCGGTCGGTCGTTTGGGAGACCAAATTACTCACTAATACTTGACCCTCGTCACTTTACTCGGAGGTTGATCAGCAAAGGTTGATGACACCCATTGTTTATGAGGTCAACGTCACTGTAGTCTTTAACATGAATAAATGGACCAAATGGTTTCTGATCAATAACTTGTTGGGCCCAGGATTTTCAAACTATATGGGGCAATTATGCACCGTCAGTAGTTGACCCCTATTGATTTTGAGTTCATATGTCAAGGTCGCCACGTTCAAATGGTGATTGTAAAACAAGTATGCCCCAATAATCCAAATTGCTGCCCACAAGAGATGTTTGTAAAACATGCATGCCCAAAGATATCTTTTGGGCATTCATGTTTTACAAACATCTTGTTGCATGAATTAATGATCCCAAAAATTGCCATTTTACTCATGATTATGAATGAATTTATACAATCATGTGGTATAAAAGATTATTGTTAGGAATGCTCTTTATTTGCTTTGAAGATTGAGCGTAGATTTAATGTTTTAAACAATCACCCAATTTCCTGTTACCAATCGCTAGAACCACGGCCATGGATTCATAACCCAGCGGTCTGGGTTTGATTCCCTAGTTTTGGCAGGTCATACCATTCGATTGAAAATGGACAACAAGGTTGAAATTCGTACACATGTGGAGAAGATGCTGGTTCCTTGTGGAAGGGTAAGTTAGTATTGGCTAGGATACAGTCAAGGAAAAATGGTTTGGTGAACCAGCAGAAAATTGTTGAAAAGGGTTAGTTAGTACTGGTTAGGTTACAGTCCAGGAAAACTGATTTGGTAAATTGGCCACCGTTTATGATATCACTGAAAAATTGTTGAGGAATGGCGTTAAAAACTGAATAACCTAACAAACCAATTGTATGTAACAATGGTCCCAGGAGTTTGAACTAATTCTATGTTAGGTTGATGTGTATTCTAACTTTTATTGACAGGTCTGTAAAGCTGTCTCCCCTAGAGGACCAGTTATGTGTTCTAGAACATATTTCTTCACCGCAAACTTTGTTAACCCCTTCCAAGGTAAGAATTTTATACTCATGTAGTGGTAGACTTACAGTGTTTTATTTTACTTTTGTGGGAAAGGGGTTAGTGCCCGTAGAAGGGGGTAATTAGTGTACAGTACAAACTGAAAAGGAGAATTTTCACTTGATCTTAAATTCTCCTTAATTATCTAGCTTGATTGTTTATTTGTGATATTTAAGCATAGACCATTTGTTTCATTCTGCTTTTTTTTATCCACAAAATTTTCTTTTATTTATATGGAAAGAAAGGAAGCAAAACTCCTGGGAGAAATTTGTCTAACTTGGGGGGAAAATATACTCTGCAGAGAAGGGAAAGAGGCTTAATATCTTCATATATTTCAGCGAAAAAAAACTGAGCTAACTATTAGCATAATTTTCACAGAGTACAGAGAAATAACATGTGAATAATAGTTTTACAATGGTATCACTTATAGTGTTACAGAGATGGTATATTGCCATACATGTTTGTAATTTATGAAGATTGTATTAATTTGATATTATATGACATTGAACAAAAGTAAAAACTCAAGCTATCTAAAATCGAGTCAGGTGTTGATACAATGGCACTGTTTTGTTGCCAAGTAAAGTGCCGTTGTGACGAATATGTCAATACACTGTACCAGTACATATAGCATTGTATACAATGTGTCCATTCGAAAATGATGTCAGTGTATGAATATGTTGGTATATAAAGTGTTGTTGTATCAATTTCTGACTATAATAGCATTTTGTGTCACAATAAACATGGAGGGATAAACAGATCAAATGACAGTTTGGTCCTTCTTCAGCAGGTTGTAAGGCATATGGGCTGTTAGCTAATATTATGAAATATAGTTGATCGGGCTTGTGCCAGGCTTATGTAATCTAAAGGGTAATTAGTACTTATTTGTCTTAAGTTGAAAGACAGCTATATTCCTGACTGAACTTTATCAGAAGTTTATGTCGTAAGAATTGTTAGGTTTTTTATACATAAATGTCGTGCAACATAACACGTTTATTACCGGAAGGTTTCAACTACAATTACATTTTATTACATCGTAATTTCAATATATACAACTTCTACAATTCACAGAATTATATCATTGGTAGCTGCTTGTCTTAGCTGAGAAATTAATTACTGGTAACATAACTTACGTCCTTGCTTCTAGCACTATTTCCTAAAGTGAGGTGTAGTTTACAGCTTCATTTTATGAATATTTTATGCCAACAAAATGGAGTATTGTAAAACTATTAATATTTGTGGCAGATTAATTTTTGTAAATTTTTAGCGGATGTATTAGATTGCCAAATTATATCCCCTCAATCTTTGATCTCAGAAATACCAAACAAAAGATTTCCCTTTAAATTTTTAAAATCCACATATTCAAAGTTAGAAACCACCAAATAAATTTGCTCTTTAGTTGAATGTAAAGTTACAATAGTAGACCCCAATTTTTTACATCTTTTAGTCTATGACATATATCATTTTAAAGAAGTACCTTTGAGCTTCAAAATAATAAAATAAAAAAGGGGGGTCATGTATCTTCTATGAAAAATTTTGTCCATCAAACATGGTCTACCTATTTTAACACATGTCCGGACTGATTCAATCTGGGTTTTACCCTATTCTACTTTCACTTTGGTATCATTGTAAGAATACCAAGATATTCCAGATTTTCCAGTTTCACTACATAACATGCATATTTACAATGCATTTAAACTCAATTTCATCACTCCAGTGCACACTTGTCAAGAAATATCCCCATTTACAGGCAAGCCAAAGTTTTTTTAAGGACTACTTGAGTGTATCACCATTTGGCCCGCATACGCATTTGGTGGTTCTTTACCTTAAGAAACTGCCAAATATCATTTTACCAAAATCCACGAAAATTAATACCCGTAAAAATTAATGATTTTATAGTATATTATATTTATGGGACAATTCTGCCCGTACATTGTATTTAGGCTTGGAATTATTGCTAAATTTTTCTTCCGAGTGTCAGTATTGAAATTACGGGACAAAATATTTAGGCATATTGAAGAGACAATTACGCCTCAATAAACTTCTGATGGTAACTCGTATTCTATGTACCTCTCTCAATATAAAAATGCTGATTTATTTTTTATGCCCCCATCTTAAATGATAGGGTTTATTGCTTTGCTCATGTCAGATCAGTCTGTGTCGGTAGCTCAGTAGGTCCCTCGTTTGGATGTCACCAAATGGTTTCCATTCAATTACCCAAGAAGGGTTGGGCCCATGATCATCAAACTTTATAATTATGTCTACTAGTTTGGTTACCATCAGCAGATGACCCCTATTGATTTTGAGGTCAGTAGGTCAAAGTTGCCAAGACTTTTAGCATTACTGACTATTGGGCTTCCATGGGGCATACAATTGTTTCACATACATCTCATGTTAGTTAGAAATTTTAAAATCAGAAACATTGGTCGGTAGTATTACTTATGTTATGATACTGTCTAGTATTTGTGTCCATTTCAAGTGAAATCATCTCCCTTTTAGTCATAGACTCGCATCAATCCTCCGTTAAAATGGCCCCAACACACCCCCTCTCTTAATTTGGGATCCGCATCCATCACCCTTTCAAATTCTCCCAACACCTCCTCTCTTAGCTGGGTCCCTATCAAATGGCCCCAACACACCCCCTCTCTTAGTTAGGGACCTTCGTCAATCCACTTACAAATGGCCCCTCCACACTTACTCTCTGCATTAGTGTCCCTATAAAATGGCCCCAACACACCCCTCTCTTTGTCAGGGACACACTCACTTCTGACAGGGCGCATCTATCATACACTCGCAAGGCCCTGATGATGTTCCACTAACAAATTCTGGTTGCAGAAATAGTGTGTGTTTTGTTAGATAAAGTATTTTGTATTTTGTTCAAAATCTGTATGAACCTGCTGGTAGACTGTACCTTAAGGGTTCTTTTATTTCCCTATTCACTACATAAGGAAATGACTAGCTAATATTATTGACATTATCAATCCAGTTTTTGTACCATTTTGGTGTAAATGCACATGATTTGCCTTTGGGACTTTTGAATTTTGCTTGGAATCACCTCAGCACATATTTGTCAGTTAATACAGCCACTGTACTCAGTTTCTGTACCATTTCGGTAAATGCACATAATTTGCCCGTGGGACTTTTGAATTTTACATGGAATTGCCTCAGTACATACTTGTCAATTAATAGTCAGCCACAGTAAAAGTCTTTTAAGTTCTTGAGAACCTATGTATTGATCAAAGAAACAATGTGAAATAATTTTAGAGAATTTACGTTTCTCACATTTTATTTGCACCTTGGGTGGTGTATATAAAACTTGCTACAATAATAAAGCTAAACAACAGCCGCATCATCCTGCAATCAATTAGGAATTCTTTAGTAGGATAGAAATAGTGAGAAACGCGAATCCTGTAGATTTAATATGAGTTATGTTGTAGCTTAAGGGAGGCAATTACAGAAATATGCTGATGCTTTGTTTTGTAGAATAATGTTTGGTTTTGAATATTTTGTAAAGTTTCGTTGAGTGTACTTAAATTTAAAGTGGCCTATCTCCTGATGACAATAAAAAATGCATTGTATGTTGTAGCTTAAGGGAGGTAATTACTTAAGATGATATTGTTTGGTTTTGGAGTTTTTGTAATCCTTGAGAGTACTAAAGGGGCTGTTTTCTGGATGATCATTGCATTTTTAGCTCACCTGTCACAAAATGACAGAGTGAGCTTTTGTGATCACTCTTCGTCCGTCCGTCCGTCCGTCGTCTGTCCGTCAACAATTTGCTTGTGTAGACACTAGAGGTCACAATTTTGGCTTAATCTTTATGAAACTTGGTCACAATGATCATCTCAACAAAATCTAGGTCAAGTTCGATATTGGGTCATCTGGGGTCAAAAACTAGGTCACAAGGTCAAATCATAGAAAATCTTGTGTAGTCACTAGAGGTCACAATTTTGACCTAATCTTAATGTAACTTGGTCATAATGATCATCACAACAAAATCTAGGTCAAGTTCGATATTGGGTCATCTGGGGTCAAAAACTAGGTCACAAGGTCAAATCATAGAAAAACTTGTGTAGTCACTAGAGGTCACAATTTCGACCTAATCTTTATGAAACTTGGTCACAATGATCATCACAACAAAATCTAGGTCTAGTTCGATATTGGGTCATCCAGGGTCAAAAACTAGGTCACAAGGTCAAATCATAGAAAAACCTTGTGTAGACACTAGAGGTCACAATTTTGACTTAATCTTTATGAAACTTGATCACAATGATCATCTCAACAAAATCTAGGTCAAGTTCGATATTGGGTCATCCGGGTCAGGGGTCAAAAACTAGGTCACAATGTCAAATCATAGAAAAACCTTGTGTAGTCAATAGAGGTCACAATTTTGACCTAATCTTTATGAAACTTGGTCACAACGATCATCTCAACAAAATCTAGGTCAAGTTTGATATTGGGTCATCCAGGGTCAAAAACTAGGTCACCATGTCAAATCATAGAAAAACCTTGTGTAGACACTAGAGGTCACAATTTTGACTTAATCTTTATGAAACTTGGTCACAATGTTCATCTCAACAAAATCTAGGTCCAATTCGATATTGGGTCATCCATGGTCAAAAACTAGGTCACAAGGTCAAATCATAGAAAAACCTTGTATAGTCACTAGAGGTCACAATTTTAGCCTAATCCTTATGAAACTTGGTCAGAGTGATCATCTCAACATAATATAGGTCAAGTGCGATATTGCGTCATATGGGGCCAAGGACTAGGTCACTAGGTCAAATCACAGGTCTTGCATGTACTGCTATAACAGGTGAGCGACCTAGGGCCCTTTGGGCCCTCTTGTTAAAAAGCTATAGCAAATGTTTTTAAGAATCAGAATAATAAAGATATTAAACTAAGTATAATATAGGGGACATTTTTGGAAATTGGTTATCAAATGTCAAATTCTTTGGGGGTGTCCTGTCTCATTCCTTGGGGATGTGGTTGCCATAAAATACGGGCCAAGTCTTATTCCTGCTACATGTGATGACAGGGTTTATCAAATTCTTGTGCACCGGAAAAGTCTTTATGTCTTAAATTCCTAGTGCATCACGCCTCCCCCCCCCCCCCCCCCAACATTGATAAGTGCAATACTGCTAGTAAATTTCTCGAAATTCCAGTGGAAAGTTCATAAAATAGCATGTAAAACTGCTTACATTACTGTGTTTGTTCACAGTAACCGAGGAAGATAGTGACCGGTAAATATGACATATTTTGAAATACGAGGAGTGATCAGTATATTCGATAACTTTCCTTCTAACTTTTGAAATATTGATTCTAGAACATGGAAGTTACCATTTGAATATGTAGATCTATCAATTATCTAACGTTTTAATTAATTACTTATATTGTGACGTCAAAATATACTTGATGATGTCACTTTAATGTCGCATAATACGTAATCAAAGAGTAATGGCATGCCATCAAGATTAATGCCAAACTTGGAAAATTGCGATATATAGTCCAGGGAATTTGACATGACTCGCGACCTTCAATTAGCATAATTTAACAGCTGATATAATTATTGTCTATATTTATAACCCTGGCTGTATGTTTTCATAAGCGGGGAGTATCACGAAGACGCTCGAAGTGTAATACCATCACAAATCTATTTGCTCGGGGAAATTTATATATTCAACGCAAGTACCATTTAATATATTCATGCATAAAGGTCAGGATCATGTCAAATTCTCT
Source organism: Spisula solida (assembly GCA_947247005.1). NCBI lineage: Eukaryota > Metazoa > Mollusca > Bivalvia > Venerida > Mactridae > Spisula > Spisula solida. The sequence goes on along the minus strand of OX365952.1, from coordinate 15,393,431 downwards.
GTGCTATATCAAAGATGACCAGCCAAAATTGTATGAGGATTCTTTGTGCTCTATATCAGCAATCTACGCATGATTCCATTATTTATGTGATAGTCGGGAATCTGTCAAACAGACGCGTTGATTACATAAGGATAAACGTCGGCTAAAAATATTGCATACGGTGATGAATTTCTGGATTTCTGCACCTTTAAATTGCTTGTGGGGAATTTATTCAATAAAGAACACAAAATTATGATATTTGTTGTAGAGTTTATTACATATACAAAACAAAATAGAATTACATTCATAACAATAATCAATAAGTTATAAAATTGAGACTTAAAATTGGATTTTACAAAACAAATATGTCTTCATATACATTGGTATTAAAGATGACTAGTATCAAAATCATGTATATGTAAGTTGTGTCATAATTTCGTTAATGCATATACACACATGGATATGATTATGAGAAAATATTTAAATCTATCAATGAAACATGTATTTTGAAAAAATTATGAAAAATGATTTTTATGCCCCAGCATCAGTCTACTGATACTGGAAGCATATAGTGATTGTCCTGTCCGTTAGTTAGTCTGTCCATCCATCCGTCTGTCGGAAAATGTTAACCAAAACTTTCAAGTTGTTGAAACTCAAATATTTTTGAAGACTATCAAGGCATTGATTGCTCTCAAACTTGGCATACTTGATTTTTTTTATTCTTCTTACATTTAATCCAAATTCCGAAGTTGCACACTTTTCATGACATCCCATTTATCATACCCTTTTAATCAAAGAACTGTAAGGAGTGTCCCAGGATTCTGGAAATGATGTAGAAGCGTTCTATAGTTACACCAATAATTTTCGTGTGATCTTTATTTCACGAATTGCATTGGAAGGTTCCAGGATAGGTATTCATGTTATGGAAGTAGATTTACATGGATTTATAAATTCTCTAGGAATGGAATTGGCAAATAATAGCAAAAATAAAAAATATAAATTATTTATTAATTACCCATATACAGTATTTCAGTCAACTGTCAATGATAATAACTGACAAAAGGTTCATTTATGACTTTCCTTACTTATTTCGACTCGAGTACTTGGATGTTTTGTAAGAAATTTAAGTAATGTGTTTTGGAATGTGAAATTATAAAATTATTGCATTAACAGCAAAGTCTGTATTACTTTTTAGTCGTTTCTGTAATTAACAAATCACCCTCTTCAACCAGTGAACAGTAATGAATCAAGATGGTTTAATCATTATGAAGAAAGCTGACCGGTTTATATTTGTTTTAATTTGTCCGCTGAAAATTGAAACTCACACGAGCATTAATTAGTTCCAGGTCAAATGTTCTGTACTATAACTGAACTGGTATAAGTTAACATTAAACCAATCTTCACACTAAAAATGCTTTGTGTTACAAAAAAACCTCCAAGCTGAAAGAAAACATTTCCAGCAAACTTCCTTACACAAATCCTGCTTTTTATTTAGTTATCTCGACAGTTGACATTAAAGTTTCAGCATCTGTGGAACACCACTTGTGTAATTTAATCAAGCTACTAACACTTAAGCTCGCTACATTGCCTTCCAGAGAACCATATATTGCTGTTTGGAAGCACAAGTTTAACGTCTTTACGTGGTTAAAATATCTGACTTGTTTGCCATTTTATTCAACATTAATGCAACTGCCTTTTTAAGTATATAATATTAAGGTCTATATAAAATAAAAAAATCTTTATAAAATTCACTTATCTGCCATATTATTCTTCATAAATGGAACTGTTAACTATTATGTAAATTTACTTATCTGTCATAATATTCTACATAAATGCTACTGCCTTTTTAACCTATGCATATTCAGGCTTTTGTAAAAATTGACTTTGCAGCCATATTATTCTACATCAATGCAACTGTCTTTGTAAACCAACGCATGTATATTTAAATGCCTTTATTCAGTAAAAATACTATTGTCTGCCATAATATTCTACATAAATACAACTGCCTATCTCACTTACAGGTACGTGCCCGAATACAAATTGTTAACTTGTAAACGACTTGTACAAAATTTACATTTTACAACTATACCTGTTTTTAATTCATTCACTGGCCTATCCAATTAATATTCAATGGCAAAATACCTGAGACAGGTTAAAAAATTGACTTATAATATTATTATATTTTGTTGTTGGTATAGTGCGCCCAGGATGATGTGATTAAGGCGGGAAAACTTGGTATAATCCACAATGGTGGAATAAAATTATGTGCACCATTTATCAATGTATCCTGACTAATATTGTTTATGTCATACTATTTTTGTACACATGTTTTTGCCATAGAGGCTAACAGGGACGATTGGGCTTGCCCAACTGTGTTTGCTTCTTATAATAAAGTCAGTATTATTATGATTATAAACTTTATAACTGTATATAATAGTTTGTCTACGATATTATTCTGCTGTATTGTATTACATATAGTGTGGTTATTCATTACAAGATTAACATTCACTATTGATTGCGAAATTTAATATCCAGAAAATGTCTCTGAACAAACCTTAGTGCTCATTTTTATGCCAATTGTAAAAGTTTTATATAAATCACTTTCAACACCTCATTACTGATGGTATCCATTGACGTCACGATGGTATGAGAAAAAGAGAAGCCTAGCTGCTTCCTTGAACATAAAGCAATGGAAATACTGGTACCATTTTTATTTTGTTTTTCGTTGGAAATTTTTGAAATTGCAGAAGCTTAATGAAAAAAACCTTGAAGTTGGCAAGATGTCAGCAGCTTCGTACAGGCAAACAAACTTTATTACATGTTTAGTGTATTAATCAATTATTTTGGTTTTATTTTGTCTCACTAGATTGTTGTTGAAAATGCTAAGTGGCAATTTACTTCAGTTTAGTTTTAACTTGATTGTATCGAAAAACACCCAATCACCATTTCAGATTATTGCATTGAAACAAAAAGACGATTTATAGTGTGTGTTTACAATGAAGTACCCGGTAATAGTAGGCTATCTTTCCAGAGTTTTTTTTGCTTCTTTGTGTGGTATTAGTACCTTCCCAATCTGATACATTTGGTACATGTTCCCAATTTATGCATGGATTTATAACAAAATTCTTGCATGGAATATATTAATGTCCGCAGGCAAATCTTGCAAAATCGGTCCTTTAGATTTGTGTTTGACTAACACCTTGAGCGTCTTTGTGATGCTTCCCGCTTATGAAAACATACAATCACAGTTAATTACAGTTATAAATATAGACAAGATGTTAGCTGTTAAATTATGCTAATAGAAGGTCAAGGATTAGGTTAAGATCTCGGTACTATATAATGATACCATGTCATGTGTTGATTGTGTTTTGAAGTATAGCACCAGACATGACTTATAGGTGCAGAAACCTATTTACACTGATACGTATATAGCTTTGATATAAAAACATTGATTTTCCAATATACTCTTTTATAGCTATAGGTATGTGAACATTCTACGAGAATATAATCGAAGGCTTTGTTGTCGTGGTAATACAGTACATACAGACTTACAATATTCCTTCCACAGTATGACCTTATTTAATCAACTGAACTTAAAACCAACCAAAAATTATTTTTTATGCCCCGACAGTGATAGTCCACTCGTCCATCCAAAAATGTTAACCAAAACTGTCAAACTCAAAATTTGATGTCCGTCTGTCCGAAAATGTTAACTCAAAATTTGATGTCCATCCATTACTTTCAAACTTGGCATACTAATGTTTACCATCATGAACACCTTTTATTGTCAAAGTCATGTAACACTGTCCAACATTTAGTCAGAGGTATGGCCCTTGATTGACTTACCTTTATAGTTTTTATGGACAAGGCTTCCACCATGGCTTATAAGCCTTTATTGAACGGCTTAACAAAAATATCCTACTTAAACGCGTTTGGCTTAGCTCTGCAATAGAGGGGAAAACCAAAATATATAAAATTTAATCATAATCCACTGTTGATTAGTTAGGCTGACCTTAATTGTTCTTTGTGTAGAGGTACCCTACCTATGCACAAAAATCCCAGTGACTCATCTATTTTTTTGGCCTTTCATTAGACATTTAGTTTTTACACCATGAATGTATGTAAATAAGCAAATTCTCACCTACCAATATAACTACCCTCCTGAATACTTCTGGACCTGACCTGTGTTCAAGGAAATTTTTATGTAACGCATGTTTCGTATCTGGTATGAAACATGTACGTAACAGCTACGTAACAGGTGCAAAATGTGCGTCACGTAATTCTTCGTTGAACACAGGGCTGGTAACTCCAACCAACATTTTTTTTAGTTAGCCTTAAAATAATGTTCACATTTATTGTAGTTTGGTATTTTACAATTAGCACTAAAGTCACAATAACAACAACAAATAATCAAATAAACCAATATAATTTACTTCAGTTGAAATAATAGTAAGTTTTGTTCCTGTGTTATTAACAACAATTTAAAAACTTTAACTTGTAAAATTTACCCAACTGTAAATGTATGAAATTTTTTTTTTTTTTTTGAATGACCATATAATTATATACCATGCAAAAAAAGAAGCATTTACGATATAGTTAAGCGCTTATTTTGCACCGAACAAAATTTAATCGAAACACCATTTTTTTATGAAGCATAACTGAACAGTAATGATAGCACCAATAATAGAAGCTTTCAAACCCCTTCAACAGTTGACATGTAACCCATGTTTTGTTCTGATTTTTTCCTGACTGAGAACCAAACACAGGAAACATATCTGCGCTTGGTGGCGATTGTAATTGGCTTTAATTAACAGTCAGCAAAAAGGTATTAAAAAATAATGCATAAGTTTAATAAGTTTCAGTTGTCCGAAAATCGACACTACATAACTATAATTATAATATGAGCCAGTCTCCAGGAAAACCTGCTATAATGACATTATGTTATTACTATATGTAACAAGATTTTGATAAAGCTCTAAAATGAGAAAAAAAACATATGAGCCAGTCTCCAGGAAAACCTGCTATTTTGACAAAAATATTGATTTTGAGATTTTCCATTGTCTTAAAGGGTAATGTTAATGAAGCAAAGTACAAAAGAAAAACGAGGATTTAGTTGTTTAAAACAGAAGTAGCCTTTCTCCGAATGCAAACAATTTCGATTTTGATATCTATTTTGAAAAGTGAAACATAATTATAGAATTTGGTACTATTTTGAACAGTTTATGTCAAGAATTGATCAAATGGTGTAATAATGAAATTTCTATTTCAGTTACGTCGAATAACGTTTGAATGACGTTTGCGACGTCACACAAAAAGCTCCGAATAGGGACTCTACAAAAACAGCTGTAACTTTCTTAAAACTCAAGATATTAACATAATTTCTTTTGCAATTTGCTTATTTAGCATTATCCTGTAATACTATGGAAAATCTTAAAGTCAATACTTTTGTCAAAATAGCAGGTTTTCCTGGAGACTGGCTCATATGTTTTATGTAAACATTTTCTTTTTTTGTCTGGTATAATTATGTTGATGGAATTGTTTACTGTTTTATGTAACAGTACGATATATATCTGGACCATTAAATCACATATTAAATACATGTGTGTGTGGGATTAGGTCATGATATTTTCAAATACCCGACTAAAACATTAAGTTGAGATCTTTTACAAAAGTAGCACTGAGCATGAAGATGGCAGAACTTGAGCAATGCATCTATTCTCAGTTTATTTCCACAGGTAACTGTAACATTGACATAAGATATCGCTGGCTTAGAATGAGCGACTTACGACCTTATTCGACTCAGATGCTTCTTATGAGCCTATTTTCATGAAAATCGGAAGAGGTCATGTTGACCAAACTAAAGTTTAAAAAGCTTGTTTTTCCATAAGTAGACATTTTTCTCTTGTTTTTCTCCAAATATCAATTTTGTACTTACGACCTTCTCATTCCAAGCCAGTGATATTTTTATTTTAGCTTTTCTTCAATGATACAGTTATATGTGTTCATTTCATGAAAAATGTCATACATATATTGTTAAAAAAGCATTTATCACTAATTTCGCCACAACTGGTTGTGGCAGTCACTGTATGGGTTGACTCAGGAAAACAAAAAATTGCCTATTTTGTGTCTATTTTCCTATCGTAAAGACAAGCATTTTGTCTAAAATCAAGCACTGAGAGATTCTAATTGCCCATGTCTGAGATCTGTACTTAAGATACTTTACTGAATCCTTGAAAATTTCTGGGACCAGAAATTGTTCCGCATATCAAGTTACTAACAGTAGTGGAACGTTATCTGCTGTCTAAAGTCCCTTGTATTCCCCACTTCCCCTCACTGCGCTAAACATTAGCATTGATCAAAGCATTATTACCATCATAGCGTAATTTCTGACACTACAACACTAAATAACCCATTAGCTTCCCCTTAGACAGTTGATTTGTTGAAAATCAATAGATTTTATTATTAATTGTCGCAACAAATCTTATCCAATAGATCGTTTTATAAATTGCATCATAAAATTCTGATCCCCATTCAAACCATAAATATTACACTTCATGAGGCGAAAACTAACTAATATTGTGGTTCTCTAGAAACGTATAAAAAATAGGGTACAGGCATTTTTTAAATTTTTTGTTTAAATTTCTGTATTCAATGAACTGGGAATCCACCTTCAACGATGATCTCCAGTAAAATGTCATAAGGTGTTTTAGGGTCCGGGGGGGGGGGGAATAGGGAAGTGTAGCTGTTAATCAGAACCACAATATTATTTCATTTTGGCCTCATGATGTATAAATCCTGGCGGTATCTGCCCTAACAACAACAACAACAAGATGACAGGAACTGCAGACGATATTGTTTGTTACAACAGAATAAAATCTGTTGATGCCATAAGTAATATGAGTGGAAACTGATGGTGAAAAGGTTGTACAAAGCAACGAAAAATGGTGTTCCCGTCTGCGTCAAATTTGGCGCAAAAATGGAAAGAAGGTCAAAAAACAGAAATGGAGCAACTAACATCAAATACAGAACAACCATCACTATCGCTAGCTTCGTCAATGCAATTTCTTCCTTAAGTCGGCGATTTAATATCAAAGCCGTACTTGCACTATGTTTTATAAACAAGTAGTTCCGTGATATGACAGTCTGCCGCGTACCGTAACACAATGGAAACAACATAAAGAACAATAATGGTGTTGGCAGAAATATTGTGATTGATGTGATATACCAGTAATAGATAGCTTTGTATTCCTGGATTTTTTCATCCGTAGACTTCTTTAATACGGTATAAGTCTTATCATGATACAAGCTGCCAAGTTGTTTCACATCGTATTCCCAATATCGTGGAAGAGCACTTATAAAACCTATCAAATACACAAGAATGACGACAATAGCAGCCTGAGTTGGTGAACATAGTGATTGAGCTTTCCGCGATGTCACTGTAATTGAGCGTTCCAGGCTCATTAATATGAGCAACCAAACTGTCGCAAACCAGAACCAATCACGACTTATAACTGAGTATTTCTGCGCCACCACAAAATAATCCCAGTATCCGACATATTGCTGTATGTTATAGACTACAGTAGATATAACAAATAACAGACTTGCTATGGATAATCCCAGTAGATAGGTGTCCATTGATGTACGAAATTGTTTACACAACACAGTGATATTCACGAAATTTCCCAGAATGCAAAATGCCAGGATGACAGGAAATGCCACGTAGCAGACGTTATTTGACACTTCCATCCAATGTTCCATGGTGTTTGTCTTATTTCCATTCTTATCAAAACACAATTCCACTGGTGTCAAACAATCCCGTGGTGGAAACAACACCAGGACCTTGTCACGATATTTGGCTGATTTAAACAGTTCATCCATGTTGTTTAATGTATATATCTATGTCTTCTAGAATGGAATCCTCCACTGCTGTTTCAGAGCATGTACAGCGTGTTTCAAAATATATGTTACAATAAGGAATTGTTATAATAACATGGATACTTGAGCTACATCCATGATAAATACTTCTAGAATGGAATCCTCAACACCTTACTATCCACTGCTGTTTTAGAGCAAGTACAATATAAAGACAAATGGTTGTCGTCTGTGGCTAGCCACGCTTTTCATTAACACATATTCGTTTCCATGGTTATTACTTAGCTAAACAGTATGTCTACTTGCCTGCATGTCACCACGATAATGTAAAGATTCTTGGAATATTGCCAATGTCACAGACTTTTATAATAACAATGTATAACTGAATCACTGTAGTATTTTTCCATTAAAATCCACTATAGATGTACGTATACTTCTAAGAACAGTGCTTCAGATGTAGACTGATATTCTTCTAATCTTCTTAAAATGTACTTCTTGATATTCTTCTAATCTTCTCAAACTGTACTTCTTGATATTCTTCTAATCTTCTCAAAATGTACTTCCTTCAGGCAGATTTAAGTCTGAAATGATAAAGACATTATATAGTGACATTGCATATACATTAATGGCAACTAAATGATATTTATCATCAATTTGAACTTCACATATACTGCAAAATAAATCTTATTTCGTCTAAGACCATTTTCTGTAGAGTTTATGGATGAATTAGATCAGCTACAAAGAGTTGTAATATTCCCCTTGATTAAATCTTGTTTTTCTCTACTTTTCTCCTAAATTTTAGATGCAAATGAAATTGCCTTTTTTTTACCGAATTTCACAAACTGTTCTGTCCTGAATTTAAATGTCAGTTCACCTTCTCGATAACACCCTTTGGGAAATGTAAATTTAAAGGTTATTAGTTTTTGTTATGGAGGGAATAGTTAATTTTGTCAAAAAAAGGTTGGTGTTCAAAAGATAGAATTTGGTTGAATCCCAAACCAGAGCCGCAAGCTTAATTAAGATTGGAGAAAGGTCGTTGTTGTAAGATTGTAATTTCAATTCCTAAAAATGTATATTCAGATTGTGAAAGCTTGCAACTTGAACTATAGTACTCTTATTGCAAAAAGATAATATAAAGTTGGACTGGGAAGGCAACACTCAACTTAACCAGCCGAGCACAAAAAACATAAACAGCATCACATACCACAATAATAAAGCAAAATGCCCAACACATAACCAAATGAGAAAATGAACAGCCCAAGTTTCAGCTATCAAAAAGCTGAATGCCCTAGCTGAATGACTTAGTTTCAACAGTAAAATGGCTGCATACATGTACCTAGTTTTACCACTCATACTTTATACTCTTTAATTATAACGTTTCTGCCTAAGCCTTTTTCAAAACAGCAAACAAAAGTTTTTACTCTACATACTTCTTGTATACATGTCAGCCATTTTGAAATTAATGGCACAAAACAGAAAATGACGTCATGAATAACTAGTATGCCAAAACGTCACGCAACGTTATGTCGCAAAAAACAGGATATGATGTCATACCAAAAGTAAGCCGATATGGAATGAAGTCAGAGTTGTACCTAGTTTTAGTTTCAAGTTACAAGGTTATAAGTTAGCACAATTAGGCTGACAAGGTTGCACTAGCTTTCAGTAAATTCTAATAACTGAATTAGTCATGAATTGATCATGAATTTTCTAAGCCATGTACATGTTTATTGCTTCTGCAGGGCTTTCATTCCTCACTTGAATTTGACAAAATTAACAATTTTGACACTTGAAAATTTAAGAGTCAAATGTACTTTACTTAAAATCCATTATCTTCGTGCATTATTTTGATTATTCTTGAAAATAGGGTCGGGGGGGGGGGTCATTTTGACTCTCTCTCTTTGAAGCTAGCGAGTTAATTTACAGCCCTGGTGTAAGTTTGAATAGGTCTTGAATTTTCTGCTTCCTATGTCTTCAAGAATTATCTTCAAACATTTTCCATATCTCATACAGACCTTTTGTACGTGACTTTAGTATAGGGGTAATCCCAATTGGAAATTTCCTGTATCCTGTATGACAAGTTAATCAAGTTTTGTCCATTCTTTGCTAATTTAATCACATAATCTCTCTCAAGTTTCATGACAAAATCGCTATTAGCTTTAAAAGGTGTATCAAGGGATTTTTATACAGGGAGGTAATTTAAGTACAGTTCATCTCTCATAGAAAAAGCTGATGGGCTTCGAACAACAACAACAACAACCGTTTATTACGCTCAATTCATGCATAACATGAAAATATGAGGATAACAGTCAATGTTAAAGAATTCTAGCATTTTGCAAGTTTGTCGCAAGCATTTTGCTTGTTTGTTGGAAGCATTTTGCTTGTTTGTTGGAAGCATTTTGCTTGTTTGTTGGAATCATTTTGCTTGTTTGTTGGAAGCATTTTGCTAGTTTGTTGGAAGCATTTTGCTAGTTTGTCGCAAGCATTTTGCTTGTTTGTTGGAAGCATTTTGCTTGTTTGTTGGAAGCATTTTGCTTGTTTGTTGGAAGCATTTTGCTTGTTTGTTGGAATCATTTTGCTTGTTTGTTGGAAGCATTTTGCTAGTTTGTTGGAAGCATTTTGCTAGTTTGTCGCAAGCATTTTGCTTGTTTGTTGGAAGCATTTTGCTAGTTTGTCGCAAGCATTTTGCTTGTTTGTCGCAAGCATTTTGCTAGTTTGTTGGAAGCATTTTGCTAGTTGGTTGGAAGCATTTTGCTAGTTTGTCGCAAGTGTGTAAGTGTGTGCTTATGACACTCGAAACAGACTTGCGATTGATTTTCATGATTGGGCAATTTATGCCTCAGTAGAACCCCTGATGAGGGCTGCTGATCATCTGAGGAAGCTTGCAAATACCTGACACATGATCATGAAATAGCATCAATTCAAATACTTTTTCCCAAACCATAATTGAACAACAGTTACTTCATTAAGATGAATTATGTAAACAAACGTGATATGCCTAAACCTGCAGCTTATTATATACTTTGATTTCCATGGCCTTGTGTAACAGAATATAGTAAGTTGATGATCCAGGGTTTGTTATTTTAATATGGGAAATCTTTATTCTTTCGATTTTACAATTCATGGCATGTAATAATACACTTGAACAATATGCTGCCAAGGCTTAATGAGTTCTTAGGTAAATGTAACATAATATTTTCTCCAACATGAGGTTTCTACAGAACAATGCTGATTTCCTCCACATGTGGACAAGTTTCTGGTAACCTGTGGAAGATAGGTACTGTCAACAAGAGGGCCCAAAGGGCCCTAGGTCGCTCACCTGTCAAACTTGACCTAGATTTTGTTGAGATGATCATTGTGACCAAGTTTCATACAGATTAGGCTAATATTGTGACCTCTAAAGACTACAAAAGGTTTTTATATGATTTCACCTAATGACCTAGTTTTTGATCTGGATGACCCAATATCAAACTTGACCTATATTTTGTTGTGATGATCGTTGTGACTTAGTTTCGTAAAGATCAGGCCAAAACTGTGACCTCTAGTGACTACACAAGGTTTTTCTAATATTTTCCCTTGTGACCTAGTTTTTGACCACAGATGACCCAATATCGAACTCTACCTAGATTTCGTTGAAATGATCATTGTGACTGAGTTTCATAAAGAATAAGACCAAAATTGTGACCTCTAGTGACTACACAAGGTTTTTCTATGATTTGACCTTGTGACCTAGTTTTTGACCCCGGGTGACCCAATATCGAACTTGACCTAGATTTTGTTGAGATGATCATTGTGACCAAGTTTCATAAAGATTAAGTCAAAATTGTGACCTCTAGTGACTACACAAGGTTTTTCTATGATTTGACCTTGTGACCTAGTTTTTGACCCTGGATGACCCAATATCGAACTTGACCTAGATTTTGTTGTGATGATCATTGTGACCAAGTTTCATAAAGATTAAGTCAAAATTGTGACCTCTAGTGACTACACAAGGTTTTTCTATGATTTGACCTTGTGACCTAGTTTTTGACCCTTGATGACCCAATATCGAACTTGACCTAGATTTTGTTGTGATGATCATTGTGACCAAGTTTCATAAAGATTAAGTCAAAATTGTGACCTCTAGTGACTACACAAGGTTTTTCTATGATTTGACCTTGTGACCTAGTTTTTGACCCTGGGTGACCCAATATCGAACTTTACCTAGATTTTGTTGAGATGATCATTGTGACCAAGTTTCATAAAGATTAAGTCAAAATTGTGACCTCTAGTGACTACACAAGGTTTTTCTATGATTTGACCTTGTGACCTAGTTTTTGACCCTGGATGACCCAATATCGAACTTGACCTAGATTTTGTTGTGATGATCATTGTGACCAAGTTTCATAAAGATTAAGTCAAAATTGTGACCTCTAGTGACTACACAAGGTTTTTCTATGATTTGACCTAGTGACCTAGTTTTTGACCCCAGATGACCCAATATCGAACTTGGCCTAGATTTTGTTGAGACGATCATTGTGACCAAGTTTCATGAAGATTAGGTTAAAATTGTGACCTCTAGTGTCTACACAAGCCAATTGTTGACGGACGGACGACGGACGGACGGACGACGGACGAAGAGTGATCACAAAAGCTCACTCTGTCACTTTGTGACAGGTGAGCTAATGATACAGTTGAGGCTTAAGAAAAAACATACATTATTTTAGAATCCAATGTAGAAGTTTGAACGTTTAATGTTGAAGACAATGGAGTAATCTTGTTTAAATTAATTAACTATGGAGACTTAAAAGGCTGCAAGTAGTAGAGCAGCAAAAACACATTTTCAACATTTAAGGTGGACCCAAAAAGTAATAGCATGAGTTATATACAAAAATGTTCTGGACAGTCTGGAGATTATTAGACTCCGGCATAAATTGCAAATTGTTTGGTGTGAGCCCTAAAATTCAAGATGGCTGCCATCCAATTCAATAAGATGGTATTATAACTTCAGTCAACTACTAGGAGTAATTGAGAAAATATTTTTATTGGTATCAATTAAAGTGTCTGCATACTATATATCTATGTTCTTCTAGAACCTAATGAACAGTCTAATTTGTTACTTTTAAGATAATTGAAACGAAATTCAATATTGAACCGCCTAAAAATGAGTCTTTATAGACATTGAATATTTTCAGAAAATACGTTCTCTGTAGATAATTGAAAAACATACCCCCTAAAAATGAGTCTTTATGGTTATTGATTATAAATGGCATCAGAAAATATGTCCTCCGTAACTTGCCGGGTTTCCTGATCAATTTGTATGAACCAATTATTGTCCATGCTGGATAGGGAATTATTAACCAATTTTCCTCTACCATACCATTTAACTGTCAAACATGACAAACCTATACCCTACAGTACTTCTGTGAAGGCAGATATCTCGCTGATGTATTGAGTAGTCACTACCAGGGGAAAATTGTAAATGCTGTTATTGTGTGTAATTTATTAATTAACAAGATTTTACTCAATTTAGATTCAAAATACATTAATGGAATTAGCTTCACACCGACGTTTCCAGGTATACAGTGTGAAACCTGTGTCAGTGATCGTCTTGGATTTCTTGCCTTTACATAAAAGTCGCATGGTATTGCTACACTATCCACATGCAAAGGAAAATCAAACATTGTTGTCAAATTTTTTTGTAAGGATCTAATGACCTGTTACACTTGGGAGTCAAACCGGGATTGACAGGTTACTTATCCAGCCCTCTAAACCTGTGACATGATTCTGGCTGCCCATTTGATACCTGTAATTTGAACACCCATATGAGTTGTGTGCTTTCCCACTTATTGGTGTTTTCCTTGAATGGCTGCGTAATGTTGCTGTAAACCAACTTAATTTTGCGTATACAATTTTTTTTCCAATTGCTGGCATATTCGTGGCTATAAATGTTCACATTTAAAGTCTATCAAGTTTGAACATCTTCACAGATATTTAATTTTCGCGAATTCATACCACTCGCGAATTCCACGAACTTAAATCACGCGAAATAATTTGTTGATTTACAGTATATTTGATTGCTTCTTGACAATTGTTGTTGTTGTTTGATTTATTCTGTCTGCATGAATATCAAATATCGGCAAAAGATGAAATTTGAAAATTCATTGATCAAAGGGATGTTGCATAATTACTTAACTTTGTACATATTACCACAATTTGTCTGGCTTGTCGTTACAAAAGTAAAAAGATTATTTGAGTATGACTGAAGTTTGCTGCAGTGAGTAGAGCGGTATTTCAAAGATTATTTATCGGTCTTTGTTGAAAAGGACATCAATTTCTTGTGAAAATCTTCCTTATTTCTGAGACTTTCTGAAAACATTCTGAATATTTGTATTGATGTACTATGTAATCATCCCTCGGGGATCCTTGATCTAATATATACTATCCCTTGTCACATACTATTCCTCGAGAACTTTTCTTATAGATTTCTAAAGTTATTTTGTGTGGTATTTTCATATTTTTGTTCAGAAAGTCCACACAACATTACTTGTCACTATTGTTACAGCCATTACCTGGGATGGTATTCAATATTGATCTTATTTAATTAGCGAATAAGGATAGCCAATCATATCACCTGAAACTGACCTAGAGTTTAATATGGTTTGATCTGATTGGTTGTCCTTATACTTAAGTCAAGAAAAATCAATATTGAATACATCCCCTGGTTCCATTATCATTATTAAGACATTACATTTGAGACTGAAGGTACTTTTATAATATAGATTGAAGTAGACAATTAGTGATAAAACCTTCACTCAGGTCTCATGTTAAACAGCCAGGACTTTTATCCTTACCGCTTCCATAATGCATATTGCCTGAAATGGCACATTCAGACCTCAGGAGTTTATGACGTATCTAGCACCGATACACGTGAGACTACCTCTTGGTAACCAATTAGTGGACATCTTTATTGGATGGGAAACACTGGAAAAGCGTTTCTGAACGTTCCCAGTTTACATCTCTGTTTGGATGTGAAACACTGGAAAAGCGTTTCTGAACGTTCCCAGTTTACATCTGTTTGGATGGGAAACACTGGAAAAGCGTTTCTGAAAGTTCCCAGTTTAAATCTCTGTTTGGATGGGAAACACTGGAAAAGCGTTTCTGAACGTTCCCAGTTTAAGATGGGTTGGACTGTACAAACCAGTTCATTTGAGAATTACGTAGGAGGTGATATTGATAATGTAAAACATGGTCCTACACTGGGGAACTAATACAAATGAACATGCAATCCAATCACTTGCAATTTATTAATTATTCAGAACTTCCTTTTCCCTGTACAGAGCTAAGGAAGTGATTTAGTATCTTATTACACAGCAAAAATTGTCAGCATGAAAATTACTAAGGCATAAATCGTTAGCATGAAAATTACCAATGCATAAATTGTTAGCACTGATTTTGCTTCTTAAAGTAAATTATAATTAAAAGATTTAGATGAAATTAACATGAAAACAATTATAAAAATTTGGTTGCAAAAGTATGTGACATTTTAATGACAAAATAAATTATAATAAATTAAGTTATTGTAAGATCCACCTAACTTATGAGTTATTCTGTTTCGGCTAATTAAGCTATTAAATTTCGGTTAAGTGACCAATCATTTGGCGACATTAATTTGCACCAACATTGCCTAGAAAGGTATAACCTGCCACAGACCAGTAGTACATAATTATAAATACCCTATAGAAAATCCATCTGGAATTCCAGTGGAATTCTGGTGAATATCGGTGAAATTAATTCCGGTGAAATAATTGCATTTCACTGGAACTCCAGTTATATTTTTTTTGTCCAGTGGACATCACCAGAATTTCACCGTAATCATTATTTCACCGATATTCACCATAATAATTATTTCACCGGAATTCCACTGGACCACTTATACAGTATAGGTGTAAGCCATTGTAAAGGACCAGGATCTGTATTAATAAATCTTTCCGTATTTCTGAAATCAATAAAATAAGTTGACTATACTTGTAATTAGCTTCTCTGTGTAATTATTATTAGCAGACTTTTGCACTAACACTTAAGATAATGTTTCATTATTAAATTATCCCTCCATCTGAAGTTGGAGAAGAAAAACATTATAATCTTCATGAAAATGATGATTTCTCATTTTATGATAATCATCAACCTTTATTGTAAATAACTGCTGTAGTAATTGAAACTGGCACCACTCCATTTTCATTACTTTCATTTGGCACAATGAGTTGGTGCACTCATTATTCATACTCCTTCTTTTTATGCCCCCGTATTGATAGATCGGGAGGCATATAGTGATTCACCTGTCCGTTCGTTCGTCCGTCCGTTCGTTCGTCCGTCCGGTTAACCCAAATTGACCGTTTCTTCTAGCAACATTATGGCTGGCTGCAAAGCTTTCATACTTGCATGGATGTTGTGTATGAACACTCTCCACACGCCAGTATCACCTAACCCCATTTTGACCTTCACCTTGACCTAATTTTGGACTTAGACTTATTTATGGACAAGGCTTCCACAGGGAGCATAAGCGTTTATTGAACGCAGTCTTGTTCAAATGATAATTTGTGAAGCTGAGAGAGTCAATCACAGAGGTTTTCACTCGAAGAAACAATAATAGGAATCATCAGTTTCCGCTGTTGAGTGCTGCTTTTTGTGTCGGATTTATTATCCCCCTTCCCCCCATCTTTGACGAGGGGGTATATTGCTTAATGCTTGATGATCATGTTTTTTTTGTTCCGTCGGTAGATCAAATAATTTCCATTAATGGTTTCCATTCTAAAACTCAAGAACACTTGACCCTAGCATCCTCAAACTTTACATGGAGGTTGGTCATAAATTTTTGATGGCCCCTATTGATTTTGAGGTCAGTAGGTCAAGGTCACTGTGACCTTTAATATGAACAAATACACTAAATGGTTTCCGTTCAACAACTTAAGAATGGTTGGGGCCATGATCTTCAAACTTTACATCCCCAGAGATTGTTCATCAACATTAGATGACCTCTATTGATTTTGAGGTCAAAGGTCAAGCTACTGTGACTTTGAATAAATAGATCTTGTGGTTTCTTCAATTACTTTAAAACAATTGGGCCCAGGATCTTCAAACTGTCTTGGATGTTGGCCACCATCAGTATTTGACCCCTAATTAAAAAGGTTAAACTGTGTCTACAATTTGTCAGTTTGTTAAGATATATATATGTACACGGGACTACAGAAATCGAAACAGAAAACATTATACCATCAGTCAATTTGTTCAAGCTTTCTAGCCTATGTATTATTAATCAGCCGTGTCTTTTGTGATAAGTTCTTCTAGTTCTATTCAAAATTACCTCTATGCAATGTGTGATTAATGTATTGTAAGTGAAAGTGCCTCATTTTGGTTCAATTTTGTATTAATTCATTTTGTTGAAAATCTCTTTTGTTGTCCGGTAATATTATTTGTTGGATAGGAACGTCACTCCTAAACAATTTTTCAATTATATAAGGTGGCTGGGTCACCTAACTGCAGTTTTTCTGAACTGCATCCTTACTGAGTACTTATTACTTTTAATTACTCTGTCCCAATTATGAAGCCAGCGATTTCCAGGTTACAAATCCTGTGCACTTACAACTGGACCACGGTGGCAACTGATGTTCTGTGAAAAATGAGATTAGATAATAAACCAGAGATATATACCTGCAGTAATTTAGATTCTAATTCCATTGAATAACAGCTCTGCTAAAATTTTAAGGAATGTTTTAGATATCACAGATTAAACATAAATAAAAGCAAACTTTAATTTTTTAAACATACTTCCTCCTAAAAGTTCATTGCCTTAATTCAGTTTTATTTTTTGTCTAGCATTTTGGCTAGGAATTGTTTATCACAAGTTTTTTTTTGGAATTGTTTATCACAAGGTTTTGTTAGATGAATCTGTTTCAAGAGAATTACATGGTGGTATAACTCCACTTTAATAGATCAATTGAATAAAAACATTTAAATTTCAAATTAAATCTTCTGAGAACTAATTCCAACCAAATTGTTCACTCTCTGCAGGAATCTGTATTGTTTTGTACACTTAAAAAAATAGTTGTTTACAAGAAATCTCAATTAAATAAAACCCTGATTTAAGATTAATTGTCATATGTAAATAATATGTTGCAAAACAATTAAAGTGTGTAAAAGTCATCGCCACATTGTTTACAGATCTAGATCAAATTTCCGTACTTAAAATGGACAATAACACCTCATTAATCAGACCACCCTTGGGACTAGTTGGTTTTCTTCTTAATATTGTAGAACAGCTCTTACCTGAGATTATTACTGTATTTATTTAGTCAATATTCATGTTTTGTGAGTAAGTGTGGGCGCCAGACTTAAGTGCGTGGTCATCTGATGTTAATCCTGCCTAAATGGCTGATGACCTCCAGCTTGGAAGGAAGAGACAGAATCTTTTGTGTGATACAAGAATCACAGGTGCGATACCTAGCATCTCTCTTTGAATAGACTTCTTGGTTCTTTAACCAAATTTTTTTTCCAGTGTATAGCACCAATAAACGCAATACAAATATACCTCTGGGTTACCTACAAGTTCTGATCTCTAATTGGATAGAAAACACGGAAAACCCAACTACATAGAGACGAACTCAGGTTCATGTTTTAAATTTAGAAGGAAATATACTTGTTTTTAACTATGCATGTATCATTTCCATATTCTGTTAAATCTATTATACAGTCAACTGTAGATTTTACTTTCATTATTCACAATTTGGCAACAAAACTTAAGTGCCAGTCAGAAAGAATTGAGTATTTCTCTATAGAATTTAAACTTATTATTTGGCGATATGTCAGAAGTATTTGATTCAGTGCGAACCTGTCATATAAAATACTAGTTTGAACATTTTGTGGCTTAGAAATGAAAGAATGACTGAATTTCAATTATTGGATGTTGCGCAGGATGTAGATTTATTATGCACCGGCATATACTGATGCAGGCCCGGTATCTGGTACTGATGCTGGAGGCTGTATAGTGATTGTCCTGTCTGTTCCTTTGTTTGTCCGTTCATTTGTTAGTTTGTTCGTTCCATTGGAAATGTTAACCAATTTTAACTTACAAGTTCTTGAAACTCAAATATTTTTAAAGTCCATCTAGGCATTGCTTTCAATCTTGGGATATTTGTTTACCATCATACATACCTTACATTGTCAAAGCCATGCAACACTATCTTACATTTTCACAGAATTATGGCCCCTGATTGACTTAGCTAGTTATTATAGACATGGCTGAACACAGTCTTGTTTATTTTTATGCCCCCCTATCGATAGATGGGGAGGCATATAGTGATTCACCTGTCCGTCCGTTCGTCCGTCCGTCCTGGTTAACCCAAATTGACCGTTTCTTCTAGCATTAATATGGCTTGCTACAAAGCTTTCATACTTGCATGGATGTTGTGTATGAACACTCTCCACACGCCTGTACCACCTAACCCCATTTTGACCTTCACCTTGACCTAATTTTGGACTTAGACTTATTTATGGACAAGGCTTCCACAGGGGGCATAAGCGTTTAGTGAACGCAGTCTTGTTCTGGTCTCGTTACTTACTTACTTAGGCCAGAGTTTTTTAATTTTTTGTTACTCAGACATTTTTCAGAAAAAAAAGTACAGGAGGAGGGAAAAAAATAAAAATAAAAACTCCCAAAATATAGCTTCCACAAGCTGTTGGTGGTAAAATAGTCAATGACGGTCCAATTTAAAGCAATCAACACTCAACAACAGTGTTAGTTTTCAAGAAAACAGCCAATTTATCTTAAGACTAGTACACTACAGTGAAATACTAATATAATAAAACTTATCATTAACAAAATAATGAAATAATAATACAAGGCTGGTCCATTTATCATCAAATCATTATATGCAATTTTGTTTTTTTTCGAGTTTTCCTTTTTTTTTTGAAAATGCCAAAAAATCGGGCAGGACTGGGTCCGAGTAACGAAAAAAAAAAGGACTCTGGCCTTAATATCCACTTCGCCATTGGAGGAATTATTGGGCCTTCATTAAGGACACTTAATAATAAAATAGGAATTTGTTATCATAATAAATTGTTTGTCATCATAATAAATTGTTTGTCATCATAATAAATTGTATAATAAGCCTCACTCTACGTGGGTATATAAATGTCTTGTAAGTAATATAAATTCCATTTCATGCATAGAAATTGAAAATGTTGCCTAGCAACAGTAAAAGATATGATTTCGTCAAACGTCAGTTCCATTATTGCTAGGGATGGCAAAATAAAATGCATCAGCATGTGAATAATATGCAAATATAAGCAGATATATTTCACTGGAAATGTTTGAAATACTTTTGATGCTGGAGCCAATAAATCTTGATAATATATTATATGCATTTTACAGATGTGGGTGGGGAATATATGTATAGTGCTGGTGCAATTTTTTCATATTTGCTTCAAATGCTATATATTACTAACAAGTTATGTATAATTTAAATTGTGCAATTAAATGGTTTCAAAAATGTGGTACCAATTAGGCAAATAATAAAATATTGTTTGTTTCCCAGTCCCAACCCTGGTCAATTATGGTTCAGTAGGTTTATAGAATAAAAATATATTTTTTAGAGGGTCAAAATAATCATTTGGGGTAAGGGACTTTTTGCTTGGGTATGTAGAGAAGGGAAAATAAACATTTTTTATGCCCCCCTATCGATAGATGGGGAGGCATATAGTGATTCACCTGTCCGTCCGTTCGTCCGTCCGTCCGTTCGTCCGTCCGTCCTGGTTAACCCAAATTGACCGTTTCTCCTAGCATTAATATGGCTTGCTACAAAGCTTCCAAACTTGCATGGATGTTGTATATGAACACTCTCCACACACCTGTATCACCTGACCCCATTTTGACCTTCACATTGACCTAATTTTGGACTTAGACTTATTTATGGACAAGGCTTCCACAGGGGGCATAAGCGTTTATTGAATGCAGTCTTGTTTATGGTTTTATTGACTAAAGGTCAGCCTTTAGTCAATAAATGGAAAAATGGAAATTTTAACATGATGAACTACATTAAGTTACAGGGTAATAATTATGTAATCATTTTCATTAATCAGGCTGATATTAGATCTGTTATCCATCGCTTTGTTTGATTCTCATAGAGCTTCAACTTATGTACATAATTATTTCATTGTTTATCATGTTTGATGTTTAAACAAGTTAATTAATGATTCTTGGATGAGTAATTAGGAGTTAAGTACAAAGAACAACTTCAGTTATAATTGTTACTGTGGGTACAATTAAGTTATTACATAACAATATGTTAAACCTTTCAAAACCTGTTTGTACTCAATGCTGAAGCATTATATCCCTGGCTTAAAAAGAGAAGGTTGTAAGTCACAGGTACTTACGACCTCATATAAGACTCAGGTATATTTAAAATCTGCATCACAAGGTGCTTCTTATGAGCCTATTTTCATGAAAATCAGATCTGGTCATGTTGACTAAACCAAAGTTTAAAAAGTTTGTTTTTCCATGTAGAGCAAAGAGTATTTTACAGACAGTTTTTTCTTGTTATCTCAAAATATCACTTATGTACTTACGACCTTCACATTCTAAGCCAGCGATATATAACTTAATGCCTTAATTGTAATGATTGGACTTCAGTAGAAAATGTGTACACCTCTCGGTTTTGTTTTATCAAAGCACTTACAGAAATCTTAAACTTACGTCTAAATTGGAATTCTTTATAATTCTTTAAATTCTACAAATTATGGTAAAGGGATATGCATTGTATATTATTAACTATGATTCAGTTAATGAACTCCTACAAACATTATCTGTCCCCTTTATTTGCAGTTGTAAAAGCATTTATAAGGAACTTAAATTTGAGCGTAAATTTAAGACGTTCGTAAGCGCTTTGATAAAAAGTACCACTATGCAACCTTTTTGGACAAATTTCAAGAATGTGACGTCTCTTAATAAGATGCTTTGTACATTTCAATAATTGGATTGCCTCCCTCTTAAATAACACTATTGAAAAATATTGGAATATCAGCTATATATATGTCGAAATAGTGAGCCAAAAATCACTTTAAGTAAAATGTATGGATGACAAAATAGTAATTTTGCAAGAGTTGCTCCCCTTAGACTTTTAATTATGCATTTATTGTTTACATTTCGTTATTTTGTTTACAAACCAACCAATTTCGTTTTTTCCATCTTTTGGTGTTATCCACCTTTGGGACTTGACTAAAGTGCTCAAAATGCATCATTTTGCAGATAGGTTGCCAAATTATTGCTTTTTGAAAATAGCCATTTAAGGCATATAAATGGGACTTTAATAGTTGTAGCCATATAGTAAATTCTAAATAACAGTCTTAGCTGAGCAATAACTTAAGTTTTTCATGTAATTGTGGCCAGGCTGAGTCGAAATATCTTGACACTCTTAGTGTGCCAGGGCTAACCAGTATAATAACGTCTTTTGAAACTCGTAATAACCCCATGCAGTCATGCACATGTCTTTGCGTAATTACGTGTTTTGCTGGTAATAATGCCTCTTTGAAGTTATAATTACACTTTTTTGGCATTTGTTCTTCAAATAAAGCATTATAACGCCCTATTTGGCATTATAATATGCCCATTTAGAAGTTATTACCAACTTTTTTGGCATAATTATTTTTTCGCTTAGAAGAGTTATTATTAGGCCCGGAGAGCTATGAGAGGGCATGCAGTCTTTGGTTCAAGGTATTCTTGCAATTCAAATAATGGATCAGTAAATGCACTCTTACAAACCATATCTGTCCCCAGTTTGCAGTTGTCAAAATTTGAAAAGCTTCGAAGATTTTAAATTTGAACGTAAATCTACTAGTGCTTTGATAAAACAGTGCCGGGGTACCCTGAATCATTGGACCTGAATCACTGTGTGAGAACTTGACTCCGTAGCTCAATGGTAAGCGTGCTTGCCGTCTAATCTGGCAACCCTGCCATATGTCATATGGTAAATAAAGGCTGTTAAGCTCGGCATTTTAAAAAAAACTGCCGTGATGTATGAGGTTGCATGTATAGGTTCTCATGACATTTGGATATCCTTTGCTGTACTTGAAACCTAGAATATTAGAATCTCATGTAGCTAGTGCATTAACAGATCATATATCACTAAATCAATCCTTTAATTCACACTGTTACAACAGTCAAATAGTGTAACCTCTGCACTTACAGGTTTTCATGACATTTGAATATCCTTCCTATACTTGAAACCTAGAATATCTTGTAGCTAGTGCATTAACAGAATAAGATATCTCATCATTAAATCAAACCTTTCATACCGTTACAACAGTCAAATAGTGTAACCAGATATCAAACAAGAATGGAAAATAGCTACTTTTTTGGACAATATCTGAAATTCCATTAACGTCTCACTTTTCCATGGGAGCAAGTTAAGGTTCAGCAGTTACTGTAATTTTTGCTAGAGTTTTATTTTCGCTAATATTCACGAGGATGTTGACATGCGAAGTCATTATTCTTGCAAAAAATTTGCAATACAAAGCTGGAAATAGGACATTGTCAATGACACAAATTCAAAATTCTCATGAACAAAAAATCTGCAAATTTCGGAAAAAAATACGAAATAAGTTACGCGAAAAATAAGTGATTTACAATTTATTAGATGATTGCTATTGTTTTACTGATAAGAAATAAAATTGAAAATTTCCCCCTTGGAAGGAGGGGGTATTATTTTAAATTAACAGCTTTGTAACACAGGGATTCTACAATAGTTAGCCAGGTTATATAATCTGGAACTACAGATTATAATCTGGAACTTCAGATTTAAGAGTTATGAAAAGGGAAATATCATTTAGATTTGAATTGTTTGGATGGAATTTATCTTGATACAGCAGGAGTTACTTGTAACCCTGTCTAATGTATATTCCAGCTTAAGTTTGCTTCTTAACAAGTAACAAACACCAGCCAATAACCTCCGGCTTTGAGGGAAGAACAGAAAATTTGTGTGTTCAACAAATTCAGTCACACTGCCCTAGCTCTTTTCGTGCTCGGTGTATAGCACCTATAAAACGTGAGACTACCTCTGGGTTACCAACCATGAGTTCATTTCCGGTGAAAAACACCTAAGTGTGTCTGAAATTTCCAGTGCCTATTCCATATCTATTTAATAGGTTGCATAATGGAGTCTGTAGCAGTAGAAAGCTGCTTGATTTTATTATAAAAGTTTGGAAGCTCTACTGAAGTGTACAGTTCATTATGGGTAGGATAATATAACTGAATGACTTATGAATTTCTGAATTAGCACCCTTACTTTCCGCCACTCCTATATGAAATCCTGAAATTGAAGTGGCTCAGCTGAAGACTCCTACTGGCATATATGTCATGATTGGTTCAATCATTTAAATGGTATAACTGCTGTTATATTGCAAGATATTATTTATTCTAGTATGAGAATTTCTGAATAACTATAGCATATGGCTTGTAAAAGCTAGGAAACTCAGATCTACACAAGATGTTTTTTTTCTGTGTTAATTCTGCCAATAATAATCGGAAAGCACTTGTTGGCAGTAAAAGTTAAGAAAAAAGTCGGAGACATGTATGAGGATGGTCATTTTTATATTCTTCACAAAATAAAGTTTTTATTAACAAAATTAGCAAATTATCAGAAAAAGGCCCGAGAGACATAAAAATCAATAATTAAAGATTGACGAATCATCCATTCCACCAAAATATTAAGACAAAATAGTGAGATGATGCAGATAATCAAACAATTCCATTATATTAGCCGTAACCTGCAAAAATAAACAATGATGCATGATGGATTCCGGAGAAAGATCAGT
Source organism: Spisula solida (assembly GCA_947247005.1). NCBI lineage: Eukaryota > Metazoa > Mollusca > Bivalvia > Venerida > Mactridae > Spisula > Spisula solida. The sequence goes on along the minus strand of OX365952.1, from coordinate 15,368,738 downwards.
TAAAAGCTTGAGAAGACAGACATTTTCAACAATTCATGATAAAAATGTTTTTTTGTACTGCATGATAAAAATCAGACTATCACTGTTTATACCAGAGCATTATTATCTGAGTAGGAATCCTTCATTTATCATTTACAGAAATGAAAATTATAAGGCCACAGTTTTTTAAGGTTTACGGGAATTAAAAAAAATTGCAATCTCAAAATAATTTCCACAATTTTTTAAGAACTGAAAAATAACAAGATAACAAAAAGGACCCTAGGGTGTTCACCTGCCATTGTCCAAAGGGACTCTTGTTCAATTTCCTTTCCGGTCATATGACAGCAAAATTTTCAAAAAATTGCCGAAACCAAAAAATAAAAAAATTTGGCCTTAGTCCCATGTATCTCAAAGCTCCAGAATAATATCATCAATTTAACTTAATACACAGGCATCATGAGTCTGTGTTGATAAATTGTGCGATTAGTTTTGACAATTTAATCAAAAGTTTTAAGACCTCATGTCGATAGAAACATTTTATATACTGATATCGAAGTGAACTTATGAACCTAATAATACAATTTGCTACCCCACCCAGTTTGTAAGTGCAAGTACTATAGGTTAGTTAAATGTGTTTTTGTCAGGCTTTTATGTATTTATCCACCATATCTTTTCAGTTGTTTTCATGTCAATTCACATTGTATCCAATGTCCAGGGGTGGTATTCAATATTGTGATCTTATTTATTTGGAGAATAAGGATAGCCAATCCTATCACCTGTTACTGACCAAGAGTTTAATATGGTGTGATCTGATTGGTTGTCCTTATCCTTAAGTCAAGTAAGATCAATATTGAATACCACCCCTGGAGGATCATCAATCATTTTCCAATAATGAGTATGGAGAGGAGACAATGGACTGAACCTTATCAAGGGAGACAATCCAATTACAGAAATAGACTTAATCAGACACCTTATCAAGGGAGACAATCCAGTTACAGAAATAGACTTAACCAGACACCTTATCAAGGGAGACAATCCAGTTACAGTAATAGACTTAACCAGACACCTTATCAAGGGAGACAATCCAGTAACAGAAATGGACTTAACCAGACACCTTATCAAGGGAGACAATCCAATTACATAAATAGACTTACCAGACACCTTATCAAGGGAGACAATCCAATTACAGAAATAGACTTAACCAGACACCTTATCAAGGGAGACAACCCAGTAACAGAAATAGACTTAACCAGACACCTTATCAAGGGAGACAACCCAGTAACAGAAATGGACTTAACCAGACACCTTATCAAGGGAGACAATCCAGTAACAGAAATGGACTTAACAAGTGTTATTATCAAGGGAGATCATTCTTGATATTTGTTCAAAAAAACTGTATAAGAAAAGTTAATTGTAATAGGGATGTATGGGGTAAGGGTTTAATTGATTATCAGTTGGTGTCTAAACTAGTCCTTAAATATATACAGTACAACCTCTGTAGAACAACACCCTTCGTGAGCTGCAAATATTGGCCATTGTAGCGGCTGTTGCTCTACAGAGGTAAAATTTAAAGTAAATATCAGGGCCGGTATTTATAAAGCATCTTAGTAGAAAACTAAGAATTTTCTTAAAATCTTAAAATTTCCTTCAGAGTATCAGCTAAATAATACAATTCTGATTATGAATTATTTACATACATTTTATGCATTATGTAGAGAGCTACTATAATCACATAGCAAACATGAGCTATTCTTCAATTTGCAGGAAATATGTGCATTGTAAATTTTTTACTTAAGTCATAATATTTAAGTTTTCCAATAAGATGCTTTATAAATACCAGCCCAGATTAGGAAATTTTTGAAGGTATTGTTATAGAGAGGTTGTTGCTCTACAGAGAGCCACTATAGAGAGGTTGTACCTTTGCAATAAAATTTTACTAAACTTTTTATTATACAAATCAAGTTGAGATTCATTTATAGATTTGATAGCCTTTTATACTTGACAACAGGGCTGGTACTTATTAAGCACCTCAGTGGAAAACTGAAATATTTGGCTTAAGTAAAAATTTACGATGTCCATATTTTCCACAAATTGAACAATAACTCATGTGTCCTTAGTGATTTAAGTAGCTCTCTACATTATTAATGCATGAAAACAACGTAAGCAATTATTAATAATATTGGCTGTATTTTTTAGCTGATACACTCGAGGAAATTTTAAGATTTTAAGAAAATTCTTAGTTTTCTACGAAGATACTTTATAAATACCAACCCAGAACAACAGTTTCTTCTTGTCTCGTTCTTTACAACCCTGGCACAAGATTTTTGTTAGAGAAGTCTTGAAAAACAAAAAATATAAATGTAAACATTCACTTTATTTACTCAATTTAATGAAATCCAGATGCATGATTCTGTTTTTTCCGTTATATTCCAACTACTAAAGATGTCAGAACATGAGAACAGTAAGTACTGTATAAGTGATTAAGTTGGTGAAGTTGGAATATATTGGCGAATTCCTGCGAAATATTGGCGATTCCTTGAAAATTGACAAAATTTGCTAACGCTATAGTACAGAGATTTTCACCTGACCCTTGACCTTCTTTTCGCATAACTCAACAGGTCAATTCAATATTTATACCCCCCCCCTGTATGTTTTTTCTTAAGCGGGGATTATCTTGAAGACGCTTAAGGTGTAATACAAACACCACAAATTTAAGAACTGATCATGGATATTGATATATTCAATGCAAGAACCATGAAATGGGTGGCATGGTGGTCAAGTGGATAATGCCCTTGACTACTGATCGTGAGGTCCCTGGTTCGAATTTCGGCCGGGACACTTGGTCATTTCAGGAACGCTTTTCAGTGTTTCCCACCCAACTAGAGATGAACTGGTTGGAAACCCAGAGGTAGTCTCGCGTGTATCGGTGCTATACATCGGGCACGTTAAAGAACCAGGGAGTCTATTCGGAACGAGCTAGGGTAACGCAACCGGATTCCTTGTATCACAACTCTTTCTTCTACTCGCTGTCCCTTCAGCAAAAAACAGGACCCCATTGGAAATAAGTGCTTGCACTTTCATGGGTTATCCTTGACCGAAAGGCCTAAATAATTTCATACATATAAATATATTCTTGCATAAAGGTTAGTATCAGGCCAATATCTCCATATTATACCAATAGCGTAAAATTTGGCCTACAAAGTATGCAAACAAGGAAAGAAACAAATTGCTAATAATTCTGCACGCAGAATGTCAGAAATTCATAATTCGCAAACTTTTGCTAATATTTCTGCACGCAAAATGTCAGAAATTCATAATTCGCAAACTTTTGCTAATATTTCTGCATGCAAAATGTCAGAAATTCATAATTCGCAAACTTTTGCTAATAATAATAATTTCTGCACGCAAAATGTCAGAAATTCATAATTCGCAAACTTTTGCTAATATTTCTGCACGCAAAATGTCAGAAATTCATAATGCGCAAACTTTTGCTAATATTTCTGCACGCAAAATGTCAGAAATTCATAATTCGCAAACTTTTTAGCCCGTGGAAATATCCACATACATAGTACTGCATTTTGCATTTACTATGGGATTATGGTAGTATTCAACTGTTAAATAACTCCCCAAGGTTTCCTTATATCATTTTATTGGTTTCGTGATACTCATCCATTAGTTAGCTTTGGTAATCAATTTATAAATTAGCTATTAGCTATGAAGAAGATTTGTATGCCACTGTGTATATCTTTATTGTATTACTTATCCTTTTAGTTTTCCCACATTAATTATAATAGAATGCTCATTTTCGTATTACTGTATTTTCGGAAATGAAGGCACCCCAGACAATTCTTCTCGTGTTTTAAGATCCCCTTTTTTCGGTGGAGGGGGGGGGGGCATATAGATTTGTTAAAGAATAGTTAAGTCCTATAGTTGATCTTGGCATTCTTTAGCACCAAATTTTTTGGGAATATTATAGCACCTTGAATGTTAATGACCACACACTCACGACTGTCTCAGTCGATGGCAAATAAATAACAACAACCCTGCTCTTCCAATTAGGCAACTGACAACTTCTTCACTTGTGGAGGACACAAATGTAGCTGACTGTCTGACGGAATGACGTAACCTGCCCGGGCCCAGAAGGAATCTAGCCTAGATTATAGGCCAGGTGCCCGTCAAAATTAGCCATCGACCAAAATATGTGGGTCCCGTTTAATAAGAGGCTATAATGCATTGAGTACTAGTATTGTAACTATTGTAACAAATCATTGACTGAATGAATTGATTGGCTGTGTTATGGTGTTATTACACGATACCGAACTTATGTGAAATCCGAACAAATCTGAGCAGAGGCCTGAAAGGAGTTTGATTTGCTCACATTACACTGTACTTCACTGTTGTCATTTGCATAATGATGCTGAGTTAACCTATAACAACATGTAGAACATGTCCTTGTTTGTTAGAGCGATCAATATATTAGCTCAATTATCCACTACAAGACTGCTATCATCTACTGTTACTGACTTGTCAATCAATACTAAACGTAGTCAATTATATCTTTTATGTTTGCCAGTGTAGTCTCGGCTAATCTGTGCACAGTGACATAGTTGTCAGGTTCTGATAAAGTCGTTTCGCTCGCTTAGAATTAGAAGGTCGTCAGTACAAAATCAATATTTTGAGAAAACAACAAAACACTGTCTGAAAGCTACTCTTTACTTAAGAAAAACAAACTTTTTAAACTTTGTTTTGGTCAACACGACCACTTCCTATTTTCATGAAAATTGGCTCAAAAGAAGCGCCTTGATATGCAGATTTCAAATATGCATGAGTCTTATAAGGTTGTAAATCTAAGCCAGCAATTTATTGATCAATATAATGTTACTGTAGAACTTCGATATATGCCGCGAACAACCGAGAAACCTCAGGTTCTTTGGACCTTGCAAAATGTCATTTACACATTGAACCCCTCAGGTACGGCCATTTGTACACCTGGGTAAAGTAGAGCATGTGGGTTATTCTTGCTCAGAAAAATTAAGCAGTAGTCAAGAAGGGAATTGAACCCTGGATCTCTAGGTCTGGAAGTGTGTGTCATACCTCTAGACCACTAAACACATTTTTATGAAATTTCCATGTTACTTGTTTATATTACATAATTATGTATGCTATTCATATTAATGTACCAAAACTACTTAATTGGCACCAGAAAAATACAACATTGTACAGGTATGTTGTTTCAGGTTAAAGATTGACATAACAACGTATTACAGATGTTGTCCTTAATGTGTTATAAGTACTCTGAGAAAGGAAAAATACTGAAAATTAACCAAGTTAATTCCTGTTTATTGTAAGCTGATGAATGTTTTCATTTTGTGCTATGGAATAGGCTTAATCAGTATTCTGAGGAACAGATGTTACTGGTATCTTCCTCAGCTACCAACAAATTGTTCAATTAATGAAGCAAGTAGAGAAATAACAAACATATAACTGTCTATAATATTTCTTATTGTGGAAGGGATTGATAATCTAAGAATAATTGGTTGTAATAATTGGCAACTGAGAACGCTGGACTGGATTCATGGACTGGACCCATGGACTGGACTTGTGGACTAGACCCATAGACTGGACCTGCAGACTGTACTCATGAATTGGACCCGTGGACTGGATTCATGGACTTGACTCATAGACTGGACCCGTGGACTAGACTCCTAGACTGAAGCTTAGGACCAGACTCATGGACTGGACTCAATTGACTGTACTCATGAATTGGACCCGTGGACTGGAGCCGTAGTCTGGACCTGCAGACTATACTCATGAATTGGACCCATGGACTGAACTCATAGACTATACCTGTGAACTGGACTCATGGACTGGACCTGTGGACTGGACTCATGGACTGGACCAGTGGACTGGACTCATAGACTTGACCCATGTACTGGACTCAGTGACTGCTGTAATAATGATACAAAATCTAACAGACGTACAATATTGGATATGCATTACATCAATTCAGCTACATTTCTTGCTGTTGCTCCGTTCGAGACCTGGGCTGGTATTCACAAAGCATCTTAGTGGAAAACTTAAATATTCTGACTTAAGTCAAAACCTTGAGTTTCGCATATTTCCCTAACATTGAATATTAACCCATGTTTTCTTAGTGATTATTGTAGCTTTTCCTACAATGCTTTAAACCTATGTCACAGTTCAATAATTTTGAGTATCTTATTTAGCTGACACACTTAAGGAAATTTAATGTTTTTAAGAAAATTCTAAGATTTCTACTAAGATGCTTTATGAATACCAGCCCTGGAATATATGTATGCAGCATTGACAAGAAAATAGAGAAAGTTGAAGTGGAGAATTGGTTTTGTTTTAGCAGATGGGCAAGCCACTTTTCAAAAACATTGGGGGGTGTAAAAACGGCTGTTGACCTTATATTTACAGTCTTTCATCAAATTCAGCTCTAAATTCTCATCCTCAAGAGAAATACTGACAGCTTTTCAATTTGTGAAGGATATAACTGTAATCTATTTCACAAAAGTTCAATAACAGTTATAACCCAATTTCTTGTAAAATGAAAATTGGTTTAAATTTCATATCATCAATTGCTCATAAAAACCTTTTAAAGGTACTTAATAGGAAAATAGTTTGATGTTTAGAAGCAATAAGCGCAGTATTGACCGTTTTACACATTTCGTTTCCAATTCTGTTTCCTTGACTGTTAAATTGTTTGGCTCCATGTCTCTCAATTTCCTTTCCAATTTCTCTACCAGTGATGAGAATAGACGAGCACTGATTATATATTAGAGAAGAACTCGAAACACATAAATAACATTTTATTGCAGTTTTAGTTTTGCCAGTTAAACATTTTGATGCTGGGGGAACTCATCACCTATAAGATAAACATGCTTCTACAACACAACTGATTTATTGCTGAGGTTAGCAGCTTTTAAGGGAATGAAAACGGAGAGTTTGGATGTCCTAGTTATATTAATGTTATTTTCCAGTGAAAGCTATCATCATTGCTTTATAGGTTTTCGGAATATTAGCTGAGGCTGGTGTGGGAAGACAGGCAGTCTGTGGAGGTGGGTCAGTTGAGGTGGGTCTGTGGAGGTGGGTCTGTGGAGGTGGGCGGGCATTTTAAACATTTTTAGTGCCCCAATGTTAATGTTACCTACAAAATCAATTTGTTGTGGTCATTTAAGTTAACAGTTAAGTCAATCAGCATATGAGCAATAAATTGACTATTTCATTGTGCAGATGTGGTTTGGTTTTACTGGAACAAAATTTTAGCAGTGCAGTGATTTTTTTTTCACTATTTTTAGTGCTGAATACAGGCACTTTCCCACTAGCAATATAACCTCCATTTTCCCAAAAGGCATTATTTTTTCCCTAAAAGAATGCATATACATTTCCTCTTTGTTCCTCAGCTGGTATAAATTGGTATAGCTGTTTTTAAGCCAAAAAACTGTTTTTTTAAACTGGTTAAAGTCTTTACTAAATATCAGTTAAGTACTTGGATCAGTAAAAAAGGCAAAATATGATCAATTAATACACAAAACAATATTTTTTAATAATTCCCAAATCTGTGATTTGTCGGCTAAATTTTCCCAACTTTATAGGCACAGGTAGTTTAATTTCTTTTCAAGAAAAATCACTGCAGATCGAGTTATGGACCTTGTAGTCCCTTACCGGTTTTTGACCAGAGGGGACTATAGGTTTGCCCTCCGTCTGTCTGTCCGTCAAAAAATCTGGATCCTGACATAACTCAAATAGTTTCCAAGCAGCTAGATTTATGAAACTTAGTTTGTGGATAGGGGGCAATAAGTGGATAATGCACGCCTATAAATATTTTGATTCCTACCAAAATTGTGGTGGCTATGGCAACAGAAACATTAAAATTGGCTCAAAACCGGTAGGGGCTTCTGTATTGCTTGCAATTCTTAATGACTTGTTTTAATAATAACCTGGTTTTCGTGATATTACAGTTAATATTTCATGACAAGATTGAAATGTCTTGCATAATTATGAATTACATTCATCTCAAGTTGTAAAATTTGAACTTCGTTAGAACTTATCCATTTAAGTGTTACACTCAAGAGGGATGTTCTTAATGAAAAAAGAGAGACATTTTTGCTTTAATTTAATGTTCTCAATATGACTGCATATGCCGATCTTCGGTAAATCTATTTAGTTTGGATGAAATGCGGGATTTAGTATCATTTTTGGTGACAGTATGTCTGTTCCTCTTGACAGAAATACAATTATATAGCACTGATTTATGAATGGTTTACCATTATAAGAGCTAGGATGTGTGAACTTGTCGGCACCATGCAATCTGTCTGGTTGCTGGGATGCTCAACGAAATGTTGAAATTAATTGAAATCATTCAACAAACTACCGGTAGAAAATGTTTTATAATCCCTTAAGATGCAGCCTGGTGCACTGTTGGTAATTTAGTCAATCTGTAAAATCAGTAATGTAATGAAAATTGTAACTAGCTTGGTAGCTTTAGCAGTACTCCGGTTCATGGTGTGATTTTGCTTGACTATTCGAAGATCTATTTTACTTTGTAACCGTCTGCATGGACCATGGCCTGCACAGCTTTGGTAGTGTTTTACCCGCTTGTACTGATCAGATTGTCTATGGACTTCCATGGAGTATATGGGAACACACAAAGATTGTCTAACTGGGACATGAAAGGGTCAGGTTTGATCGCAGATCGTGATGTAGTCTTTTTAAATGGTCACAGCTAATTATGCACCTCATCTTTGATGAGGGGGTGTATTGCTTTGCACATGTCAGCCTGTTGGTTGGTTGGTTGGTCGGTCGGTCAGTAGACCAAATGGTTTCCGTATAATAACCCATGAAACGCTTTGCCCTAGGATGTTCAAACTTTACATGGAAGTTGGTCATCAACAGTAGATGACCCCTATTGATTTTTAGGTCAGTAGATCATAGGTCAAGGTCACTGTGACCTTTACCATTTCTGACTTTTGGGCTGCCGGGCAAGCATGTTTTACAAACATCTTTTGTTTAGGTATAGCTCCCTTGCTTCTTTAATTCTTGGGCGCTTCCAGGATCAGGATGTTACTGTGTTTAATTAAGTCTCAATATGACTGAAACTTTAACACAAATATAATTATGTACTAAATGTAGACACTGTTCCTATGAATGACAAATTGTTACCAGAATATAAATTATAAATATAAACCTGCATGCATCAATTTTCAATTTTGTGAGTGTTATTTGCAAAACATTTTTCCTGTCTGATAGTTTATACACTGAATGACTTAAGATATCATTAAATGAACTGCACGACTTGTACTGGCATGAACAAGCCCATTATTCAGGGAAATATTACTCAGGCCACAGCACCTCTACTTGGCATGCAGTGAGTTCTTTTTTGAAGTGAAGTATAATGCCACTATAATGTGGTATTTAAAGGCACTTTAAGATAAGATAGAGGCAGAAAACTGAAGTATTGTTGACATAATGGTCATTCATGAATAAGTAATGAAAGTCGAAGACATGATTTATTCTGTCTCTTATATCTGTAAGGAATTTGTACTGGTATTGTTGCTGTTTGAATCAAGTTTGCTTTTCATTGATGGTGTGTCTCTTTAATTATTGACATTGTACCAGAGCATAGATTGTGCCAAAGCAGAGATCGTGCCAGTGCAGAGATCGTGCAAAAGAAGAGATAACGGAAGAACAGAGATTTCGGCAAACAGAGATCGCGGCTGAACAGAGATCGCAGCAAAGCAGTGATCATGTCAGAGCAGAGAAAGCGGCTAAACAGAGATTGTGGCAGAACAGAGATTGTGCTAGAGCAAAGATCGTGCTAGAGCAGAGATTGTGGCAGAACAGAGATTGCGGCAGAACAGAGATCGTGCCAAAGCAGAGATTGCGGCAGAACAGAGATTGCGGCTGAGCGGAGATCGTGCCAGAACAGAGATTGTGCTAGAGCAGAGATTGTGCTAGAGCAGAGATTGCACCAGAGCAGAGATTGTGCTAGAACAGAGATCGGCTCCAGCAGAGATCGCTCCGACTTATTGTTTGTCAAGGTTGCACTAAGACTTGAGGTGGTAGGGTGACTCATGATGGTTAAGATTATTGATTACATAGAAAATAGGACAAAGTAAATTGTAGCGTTTTGAAGGATACAACAGGGTGTTTATCTATATGGTATGTTAATGGGTTGGGGAGGGGTGTCCCCTGCCATAGAAGAGTTTTTAAGTTTTGAATAAAAAATGGTGCAATTTCTTGCTAAGAAAACCTTTGGGATATAAAGTACAACACACCCCAACTTTTGACTTGTAATTTTGGCCATATTTATGTTTTCAACTTTCAAATTTATATTAAGTGTGCTTATCGCTGGCTACGCCCCTATTGGTGTACTAGAAACCTAAAGTTCATACTATAATAGCATTAAATTGCCTGGTTAATGCTGTAAAATCAATCAACATTACTTAAATACACGGAATCTTCTTTTCCTTCATCTATCTATTGGCATGCTGATCATTTGTTGATCGGTTCTGAATAATACTCTGATTGAATTTCTATAAAAAATGGTTGGATGTTGAGTCTGGGTGAGGAATATAACAGGAAATGAATTGATGGACCAAATGCATGTCTGGAATTATTTAGTGCATCTTTCACATTTTTGCCACATTTAGGAATATCAATTACCTTGGTTGCTATGGAGATAGATGGAAAGTTAGTTATTTAATACATTGGATTTGTGATGAAAACTATAAAAAGCTAAACTCAAGATTTTTGTTTATTATGATTTCTAACAGTACACAAGGCAATTATTTGTCCATTACTGTCTGTGATGACTGAGGTATTAATGTACGAATGTCTGGACATGATTCTTTGGATTCAGGATTCGGGATTGACAGGATTTGCTATCAAATATCTAATGTTTTAACGTAAGGCCTAAAATAAGATATTGTTTGTTTCCCTCAATTGTTTAGTGGACCGTATTGAAAATTGATGTTACTGTCACAAATGTAATCCACAATAAATAAAGTTGTTATTATTTAAGGAATTATATAATATCATAAATTAAAAGTTACACACTCCGTTAATGGCATCAAATTAATGTTAAAAAGTATAATTCATTTTCTAGCTGTACTTAAAGTGAGCTGATCTGAAAATATGATTACACAATAGACAAGGAAGGTCAGGCAGCTCAACAGAAACAACTGGGAACGAAAGGCACAATAAAGAACTGTGTACAAAGTCCTAGCTCTGCATGAAATTTACAGATTTCGGAAATGTGATATTAACTTTACTGGTAATTTGATTCCCTAATATAAGCTCCTTTCCCACAAAATTATTTAATACTCCTCAAGTTAAATTTTTAATAACATTCAGTTGTTCAACAGTATAACATTTATCATTAAGTCCAAGCAGGCATTGATATGCCATTTCATTTGTTCTTCTTGCACTCTCAAGGGATATGCCATTTCATTTATTCTTCTTACACTCTCAAGGGATTGGTCATTTCATTTGTTCTTCTTGCACTCTCAAGGGAAAGGCCATTTCATTTGTTCTTCTTGCACTCTCAAGAGATTGACCATTTCATTTGTTCTTCTTGCACTCTCAAGAGATTGACCATTTCATTTGTTATTTTTACACTCTCAAGGGATTGGCCATTTCATTTGTTCTTCTTGCACTCTCAAGAGATTGACCATTTCATTTGTTATTTTTACACTCTCAAGGGATTGGCCATTTCATTTGTTCTTCTTGCACTCTCAAGGGATTGGTCATTTCATTTGTTCTTCTTGCACTCTCAAGGGATTAGCCATTTCATTTGTTCTTTTTACACTCTCAAGGGATTGGCCATTTCATTTGTTCTTCTTGCATTCTCAAGGGAAAGGCCATTTCATTTGTTCTTCTTGCACTCTCAAGGGATTAGCCATTTCATTTGTTCTTTTTACACTCTCAAGGGATTGGCCATTTCATTTGTTCTTCTTGCACTCTCAAGGGAAAGGCCATTTCATTTGTTCTTCTTGCACTCTCAAGGGATATGCCATTTCATTTATTCTTCTTACACTCTCAAGGCATTGGCCATTTCATTTGTTCTTCTTGCACTCTCAAGGGATTGGCCATTATATTTGTTCTTCTTGCACTCTCAAGGGATTGGTCATTTCATTAATTTTGTTCTTCTTGCACTCTCAAGGGATTGGCCATTCATTTGTTCTTTTTACACTCTCAAGGGATTGGCCATTTCATTTGTTCTTCTTGCATTCTCAAGGGAAAGGCAATTTCATTTGTTCTACTTGCAGTCTCAAGGGAAAGGCCATTTCATTTGTTCTTCTTGCATTCTCAAGGGAAAGGCCATTTCATTTGTTCTTCTTGCATTCTCAAGGGAAAGGCCATTTCATTTGTTCTTCTTGCATTCTCAAGGGAAAGGCCATTTCATTTGTTCTTCTTGCATTCTCAAGGGAAAGGCCATTTCATTTGTTCTTCTTGCACTCTCAAGGGATTAGCCATTTCATTTGTTCTTTTTACACTCTCAAGGGATTGGCCATTTCATTTGTTCTTCTTGCATTCTCAAGGGAAAGGCCATTTCATTTGTTCTTCTTGCACTCTCAAGGGATTAGCCATTTCATTTGTTCTTTTTACACTCTCAAGGGATTGGCCATTTCATTTGTTCTTCTTGCATTCTCAAGGGAAAGGCCATTTCATTTGTTCTTCTTGCACTCTCAAGGGATTAGCCATTTCATTTGTTCTTTTTACACTCTCAAGGGATTGGCCATTTCATTTGTTCTTCTTGCACTCTCAAGGGAAAGGCCATTTCATTTGTTCTTCTTGCACTCTCAAGGGATATGCCATTTCATTTATTCTTCTTACACTCTCAAGGCATTGGCCATTTCATTTGTTCTTCTTGCACTCTCAAGGGATTGGCCATTATATTTGTTCTTCTTGCACTCTCAAGGGATTGGTCATTTCATTAATTTTGTTCTTCTTGCACTCTCAAGGGATTGGCCATTCATTTGTTCTTTTTACACTCTCAAGGGATTGGCCATTTCATTTGTTCTTCTTGCATTCTCAAGGGAAAGGCAATTTCATTTGTTCTACTTGCAGTCTCAAGGGAAAGGCCATTTCATTTGTTCTACTTGCACTCTCAAGGGAAAGGCCATTTCATTTGTTCTTCTTACACTCTCAAGGGATTGGCCATTTCATTTGTTCTTCTTGCACTCTCAAGGGATTGGCCATTTCATTTGTTCTTCTTACACTCTCAAGGGATTGGCCATTTCATTTGTTCTTCTTACACTCTCAAGGGATTGGCCATTTCATTTGTTCTTCTTGCACTCTCAAGGGATTGGTCATTTCATTTGTTCTTCTTGCACTCTCAAGGGATTGGTCATTTCATTTGTTCTTCTTGCACTCTCAAGGGATTGACCATTTCATTTGTTCTTCTTGCACTCTCAAGGGATTGGCTATTTCATTTGTTCTTCTTACACTCTCAAGGGATTGGCCATTTCATTTGTTCTTCTTACACTCTCAAGGGAAAGACCATTTCATTTGTTCTTCTTGCACTCTCAAAGGAAAGGCCATTTCATTTGTTCTTCTTGCACTCTCAAGGGAAAGGCCATTTCATTTGTTCTACTTGCACTCTCAAGGGAATGTTAATTATATGATTAATGTTATGAATATTCCAATCACCAGTGTTCTCATTACAAGGTACTTACTTATCTATGACAGAAAGTCAAGTGGTACTAGGGTAAACAGTTGGTGAGTATAAGTAGTATATTAAAAGACTAGTGCATAAGCAGTATATATAATAATGAACTTGCTCTCTGACTTGAGTTCTCTGATTACTATAATAAGCCCTACAGATTATGAGATGAATTAGTGAATGTTTATTACCTTCCACATGGAAACTATGTGTTATTGAGAGAACCTAATTACTTTCTTCCAGCTATATGATACATTTACATATACATCATAGTATCCGGTAGTATGAGAGGCGATATGAGTGACCTTTCTGAAGTCTGATTTTTAGCCCCACTTTCCGAAAAAAGGGGAGCATATAATTGCAGCCACCCAATTGTGGGTGTTGACATCAGCATAATGGTGAATGTTAAAGTTGAGGTTCAAACTCAAATATTTTCGTAGTTCATTAAAAAATTACTTTGATACTTTGTACACTTGTTCATCATTATGATCCCCAACCTTTGGTAACCAAATTGTTTTGTCAAAATTATCTGCCCCTTTAAACTTAGATCACAGAAGAAGGTAAACAAATGATGCAGAAAATAATATTTTATGTTGCCTGGATTATAATACTTAAGCATGCCACTGAGAATAGTGGAGCAAGCTGTTGGAGGACAGCTCTTATTCTCTTATATATGTGTGTATACTTAGTTTTACATTAAAATAGAATCCTAGCATACTGCAAAATCATTAATTTTCGTGAGGGATTAAATTTCGTGGATTTCGTGGTTCACCTTCTACCACGAAATCAAATCCCATCAAACAATAATTTTGACCCTTGTATTTATTACCTGAAATGCAAAATCCACGAATAAACGTCCCATCAAAATGGTCTTTTTTACCAAAACCACGAAATTTCGTCCCATGGAAATTAAATGATTTTACAGTAATTTATTTCTGAGAATGAATATCTCTGGCTGTCAAAGCTTGTTTGAATTATCTTGAGTAGAAATATGTTGAATGAGTGCATAAAGTTCCTTGGAATTCATTAACTCCCAACTGTTGTGAAATTGAATATCTCAGCTGACAGTTTTAGTGGGGTTCCAATATGAAAAGAAAAACCAATGAATTTTTACAATTATTAGATTGATACAGTAAGTTTGAAATGGTAAAAAGTGAAGTACTGATTTAAAACCTCTTGAGTCGAATACTTAGCTTGCACACTCACTTTAGACAGGGCCTGCTTTAGACCATGGCTTTGCAAATTAAATGCCATTATATCTTATCCACTCTCTTTTCAATGCTAAACTATCCGCCTATATTCGCACTACCTATTCAGACAATGGTTGTAATCTTCTGTGTACACATAAATGGGTACATGACTGTCACCAGATCCTAACTGGATTATATTGTTCAATATGTTTTATGTTACTCAGACCTGCCCTGATGGCACAGAGGTCGGGTGGTTAACGCTCTTGACTATGGATCGAGAGGTCCCTGGTTCGAATTTCGGCCAGGGCACTTGGTCATTTCTGAAATGCTTTTCAGTGTTTCCAATTAGAGATGAACTGGTTGGTAACTTAGAAGTATAGTCTTGCGTGTATCTAAGTGCACGTTATACACTAGACACGTTAAAGAACCAAGGATTCTACTCAGAGAAAGAGCTAGGGCATCTCACCCAGATTCCTTGTTACATCCCACTACTGTCTCTTTACTTGAAGTAGGTCATCATAGCCAATCGAGCAGAGAGAAAAAATGAATGACTACACACTTGTCACTGTCTCTGTGACTCAAACTGAGAAATAAAGAAACAAAATCCACATGGTAACTTAGTATTACAATGTCTGTGGATCCAACCTTACCTTATAGTATACAGCAGAGTATAGTCCTTAAATTGTATATAATCCACTTTGTCACATGGCAAGTTTTCCCCAGCAATTAACAAAGAAAGAATTGCCACTGTGAAGGATGTAGTGTGTCACAGGGAGAGAGTAACTAATGATTCATGAGCTAGTCCAGTATCTATTCACTTCTCATAGTATTCTATAGAGTCAGAGTCTATAACCACATGCTAACATGAGATATTTTCACTCTTTCTGTTATCACAGAGCAAGTTAACATTGGTAGCACTTCAAAAGTGTATTGGAAAACTTGGGTTTGTTATCTTCTGCCTCTAAAGGCAGCAGCAGCAGCGGCAGCAGCTTTTGTGAAGAGTATTGGAAATTCAGGGATTTCCTCGACTACAACTCTACACAGTTTTAAAGCTTTAAAAGTTACTATGGGCATAAAATGTGGGTGATCAATAACAGTGAACTCTGACCTTAATTGCTACAGCCGTGGAGCATTTTTTTTTTGTCATCCAATCAATGCCTGGGTTTTATATTATTCAGATTATTGATATTTTAATATGATTTATGAAGTGTTGAAAATACTCTCAGACTGGGTTATTAAAGTTTGGTTTGCGGTTTTTCTGAGGTTCATAATTCATATGACGGAAAAGTTGCTTCATTGTATGAAATAGCTAGACAAGAAGAGTTTGATGTTTAACATTGAAAGACGCCTTTTAGAAATTAAAAAATACAACTAACAGATCAGACTTTTATAAATATAGAAATCTGAAAAGTGTATAGCATGATTATTACAATTATAACATTTTTAGCTCAACTTTTTTATGCCCCCGTATTGATAGATCAGGAGGCATATAGTGATGCACCTGTCCGTCCGTCCGTCCGTCCGTTCGTTCGTTCGTTCGTTCGTTCGTTCGTCCGTCCTAGTTAACCCAAATTGACCGTTTCTTCTAGCATTAATATGGCTTGCTACAAAGCTTCCATACTTGCATAACACTCTCCACACACCTGTATCACCTAACCCCATTTTGACCTTCACCTTGACCAAATTTTTGACTTATTTATAGACAAGGCTTCCACAGGGGGCATAAGCGTTTATTGAACGCAGTCTTGTTTCTTCAAAAAGTCGAGCTAAAAGTGTTATAATTGTAATAATATTGTCTTGACGGGAACATCAGAGTCATTTTCTCAAAGACTACCAATGGTATCCACTTGAAACTCAACATAGCTAGTTATTCACCATCACTAGGGGAGTCAATCTGATATGGCTGGCAACCAGGGGACCAATATATATGGAGTAATCTGCCCTTGTTACTTTAGAATTTTGACTCACAGTTGAGCAAAGGTAACTATCAAGTACGAGAAGGTAGAGCGTCCAGCACTCGTAAGCGGTGCTCTTGTTATTATATTGAACTGATTAGCTTAACTAGTTTGGACTACTAAAGGTCATAGTTTTGCCAAAAACCGACTCATCTTCCTGGATAGTAGTTGAGTCAGTTTTGGGCAAAAACTGTGACATTTTGCACAAAAATATTAAGTGGCATGAATAGTACTCATTCTCGGCTTGAGCGTCGAGAGTGTTTCGTGGAAGCGAGTCTAAGAATAAATAATTACTGTTGTTATAAAGTTTGTTTTTACATATTTTTACCTTAGGAGGTGTTAGCCAAAATTTACGTCACATGCCATGTACTGGTTTGTTCTTTGACTACAATTTGAACTGGGAATCATCACTTGAAAAAAAGGCAGCAGGACAAAATTTCCAAATGTATATACCAATCATGATGTCACCAATAGAACTGAGAGTAGAGCCTTTGTAATGAAAGAGTTTGAAAATTGTCACAAAATGGTACAAACATTTCGTCCCTTTAAGTACAACAAGGTTGTAACTTACTTTATGCTGTAGAGTGAGATACAACATTGTTGTGCCAAAGGGACAAAATTTCCTTGTTTTATTACCCTGCACCATGTGTTTCATATCTTGATGTGTTCACTGATCGATATTGATACTCCCACATTTCCATGGCTTCTAAACATGAATTTCAATCTATCTGCTTTGACAGACAGACAGCTTTATCGCTATTTGAATATCATCATTATTTGAGTATTGCTATTTTAACTACAACACTGTTACAGTTGAAACTCCATGGCTGTGGTAAAGTTCAGTTTTATAAATCCTTAGTGAGTTCATTGATGTGTGAAAAAGGTGTCAATCATCAAGGTTCTTATTTTGAATTTATTCGGTTTCAAACAGTTTTCTCAATTTTTTTTCTCTGTTGATATGTGGGGAGCGGTGGCCTAGAGGTAGAGCGCGCGCTTCGTGATCGAGAGGTCCCGGGTTCAACCTTTGTCTAGACCACTGCTTAATTTCTCTGAGCAAGAATAACCCACATGCTCCTCTTGGCCAAGGTGTGAATTGGTACCTGTGAAGGCTGTGTCTGTACATGTTCGATATTCCTGGGCGCCGCAGATCGATGTTGGCTGCACAATCAACAGGAGAGAAATAGTCTCCTGAGGGAGAATCAAATGCAGGTTTCGTTAGGTAGCCCAATGACCAGGGGAAGTTAAAATGTCAAAGGATGGCTGAACGGCTGAAAGCAGCCTTCGAAAAAATTGGCAACTTAACTTTTGGTATATGGCAGTCCATTCACTTTCAGTACAAAATCACCTTTCACGAGAGCCTGCAGCTACTTCTCCACATTTTAACAAAAATTGTCATAATTGTTAAATTTTCCTGAATAATGTGCCGTAACCAGGAATCAAACCCAAATTGCTAGGTTACAAATCTAGCGCACTAACCACTGGACCAGATCATGTCTTTCAAGGTAGAGATGGGAAACATTTAAAACTGTATAGTACTCACATCAAGCAAAATCGACTAGATAACTGGGTGCCGAATAAACTTCGCTTTATAAAAAAGATAATAGTAAGTCGGACAGGGAAGGCAGCACTCAACCAGCCGAGCACAGAATGCATAAAAACATCACATACCGCAATTACACGGCACAATGCCTAATTAACACATACCCGAAACGAAAAATGAACTTTATAAGTCCCAGCTGTCAAAAGGCTGAATGAGCTAGTTTCAGCAATCAAAAAGCTGAATGCCCTAGCTGAATTACCTAGTCAAGTGACTTGAGATAAACCGTCAACTGACCATGTGATCTGTTTGACTAGTTCTTATACGAGAGTCGCCAGTTGAAGTTCCCTACCCGAGGGTGAGTTTTTTTCTTTCCTGAATGAACTGGCAAATTGATCGATTATTTTCTACAACTTGCCTGCATCTACATTATGTCTATCAAGATGTCCAACTTGGTTGTTTATTATGACATCACTGAATGAACGTGACATTTCATGCTGGTAGAGACAATAGAGTCCTGATTTGATCCCCTTACTTAAAGCAGATGAAGTGACTGGATAAATAGAACAATAGGTTAGTGATGAATAAAAGTTTATCCGGCTTGGCTGCGGAAATTATTTTAGTGAGCTGTCAAATTCCTCCACCTTCTCAGATATACTCACTGATCCAAGTCACTAAGCTATGGTTCTCTATGTAAAGTACTTGCATAAACATTATTCAGTTCCGAAACTGCTGTTGCTGTATGCGGTGTTATATGACCTAAAAAAATTTCGAAGAAAACTGGCTTATATAAAACTCTCGGAGAGATTCTGTTCCAGTGTTTTATGTACAGAACCATTGTTCTTCGCTAACAATATCTATTAAATGTTTGGCGTTTGATTGACAAATGCTACACCAACCCGAGACATAAAAATCAGACTTGGGAGAATAGAATAGATCGACTTAGGATTGATATGTACCCTACACCATACTGTACTTACAACAATATTTTACCAAAATCCTACACCATACTGTACTTACAGCAATATATTACCAATAACATCAATTCATGCCTGCGAAATCCCCCATAGAAACTAAGACAATGATTTAACATCCAACTGAACTTCGATAAATCTAAAATTACATCGTTATTTGAGTGTTTTCCATACCGTTTTTTTAAGCGAATTCTGGATTTTCATCTGCTGTGATTGGTTATTTTTATGTAAATATTTAATTGTATCTTTATATGCAGCAGATGGTGAAAATTGACACCAATCAATCTATAATTCTACGGCTGTTTGCTGACAACTGTAGGCCTTGTATTGTATTATTCTCAGGAAAATAATTGGAACCTGAGTGATCTTTTCCCTATAATAAAGTTAATAATAAGGAAAAGATTGTTTAAAACAATTGACTTATTACATATACCTGTAACCTACCTACCGTATTACCTCGTATTATCGCCCCCGGGGGCGATGCATTTTGCGAAAATATAAATCCAGAGACAGTCAGAACTCGTATAAACGCCCCCCCCCACGATCCGCACTACACCACCTCACAGTTAGGCTTACATAACCTAAACGTGTCGCACGCTTCAATTAAGTGACGTCATCCGTGTTAAATTTAATCAATACTGCAGCTTTAGGCCAGTTGAAAAAATCTACCGGTTTTCGTAGCATGGAGTCACGAGGGGTCTTACGTAACGTCTTTAAAACTGAATGTAATACAGTTTGCTGAAGAAGTAAGAAACAAACAAAGTAATTGGCATGCGCCTAATCGGTAGATGTAGGGAGATCAAAGATGGAGTCGACACTGGAAGCCGACGTTTGATCTCTGACATCAAACGCGAGAACATTCCGTATTTGATGTCGGTATGCACCCGCCCATCAAGCGAATATCGGTCAATCAATCATTTTAACAAATATTTAATAGGTTGAGTCATACTCATATTCACAGACCGCGTGTTACGTAAGCGAGTTAAAATAAAAGACGACGATTGGACTCGGGCGTACCGTATACACGATATTAAACATGTACAATGTAATTACTCAATGGTAATTAATTGATCGTTCGAATGGATTATCATGACTGGCTGTTATTCTGGATGTGTTTGGATAATTAGTTTGATTACGGTAGGACCAATTATTGAAGGTGAGATTTTTTTTGTTTAAAAATCGGCGGGGGGGGGGGGGGGCGTTAATTAGAGAGGGGGCGAAAATACGAGGTAATATGGTACTTACCTATATGTCCTCTTTGTCCCTAGTGGGACATTATTTATTATTAGATCCTGACATCATGGGCTGATTAAGGCATGACTTGGCTAATGTCACCTCAGAGTAATTTAAATATTCATTGCACATCCTGGGCAGCAGTTTATGTGATAAATATTAGGGGTGACTATTGAGTCCAATTTTGACTATCGCAATACTATTGCTATTGCTGAAAGTTCTATTGCGATACTATTGTATTGCTGGAAACTATTGCGATACTATTGCAATAGTTATTGCCAAGATTTGAAAACCAGAGATTAACTTGTAAATGCAAGTTTGCACTGTGTAAGATATCATTTGTTGTACAACATACAAATCTACTATTGTTGGAAATGATTTAAAATGAATTTGACAGAAATAGATTAATAAAATTAAGGCGATATTAGTCCATTGAGGCTGTTTTGATGCGAAAACGGAAGTTGTTTTAAATTAATAAAAAACTTTATTCATAAAAAACGAAACTATCGTAACTATCGATAGTTGAGCTAACTATCGGCGATAGTTATTGGATCGAGACTTTTACTATCGATCCATACTATCGGGACACTCGGAATCGCAATGCATCGATATTTCGATGCATCGGCCCACCCCTAATAAATATAATTATGTGTTTTGATACAGCAAAGTACAGGCCCTAAATCCGTAGAAATCGGTTCAAATAAAAATGTTATAATTGTATAGTAATTATGTTATTACTTACTTTTTAGATTAGATTTCTATATATAAGTGTGATATATTTGACATTTTTAATTTCTTAAATGGCTGCACCCTTTGATGTTTAAGTCAATGTTTTTCTTGTTATATGTGAGATTATAGTGGAGCGTGATGAGCCTCCATAAATTCTGACAAGTTTATGGAAAGTGTCTGATATTATATCAATAATATGGAATCTATAGCAACAATTGATAGACTTTCTGAGAAAATGCCATTAAGTTTGTAGGGGGAAGCCTTGCCTTAGTGAGAAAACTCTTGCTCATGACATGTACATATAAGGCACTTGATCAGTAGCATTTATTTATGCATAATATAAAACTTTGACCAAAAATCAGGGTTAACATTCCCATGGTCATGGAAAAGTCAGGGAATTTTGGAGATTTGGATATTAAGCAAGTCAGGGAAAAGTCAGAGAATTCTTCATTATAGCTGTCAATAAGTGTCATTTCCTATGAAGAAAAACCAAAGACTGAAAAAAATTCTCACTTGCTGTTTTTGCTCAGGATAATTCTAAATTATAATAACTTTATATTAGAGATGGCAACGAGTATTAAAATCGGTACTCGGGTACTCGGTCATTCTTCCGATCGAGTACTCGGGTACTCGGAAAACTATAAATGTGAATGATATTTGGGACACAGAAATGTTGTACTGCAAACGTGCATGTTCAACTTCAAATAGAACATCGTGTATGCTGTCAATTCTGTTCAGTTAATGGTCAAATCTATATTGGTAGAATAATGTTGAAACAAAAAAACTAACAAAAGAACAACAATACAGTGTAAATGCAGCATAAGTTATAGTCAATAACGCTAGAAAATCGAAAAATAACAAATTAACAACTAAGGGGGAATACTCTTATCAACCGGTGACATAGTAATATTTACACAGTGACGCAGTCGAGTTATCGTTCATTCATACACGCGTGAGAACGATTATAATTTAAAGTAATATTTTATTAATGTGTAATACCCAATAAACAATAACTGCCAATTAAAGATCAATGACAATCGCTCAGATTGATGTCAACAAAACAACCCCAAGCTACGTGTCATAAACAAACTAATAGACGATGATTGACAGGTCTGCATGTGTTTTGCTTGCAATTAGCGATTGCTTATCGGCGATTAAGGATTGATGACACGTTGTTAATTGTAATATTAGTAGACCAGATAAGACTTGGACATGTTCTGTACAATACTGGATTAACAATTATTATTTTTATTTTTAACCGAGTACTCGAATACTGATTTTGATATTCGCTAATCGGACCTTTGAGCAAGTACTCGAGTATTCGGGTACTCGTTGCCATCCCTACTTTATATCAATCAACATCCTAAAACTGCTTTCTTAAACTTTTAGGTTCTATTTAAAC
Organism: Spisula solida; assembly: GCA_947247005.1. Lineage (NCBI taxonomy): Eukaryota > Metazoa > Mollusca > Bivalvia > Venerida > Mactridae > Spisula > Spisula solida. The sequence continues at coordinate 15,346,049 of OX365952.1, read as the reverse complement.
CAAATATTGCTTCCTTTTCTCTATGCTTATTGCCATATTTTACTGTAACAAAAAGATGCTTTGGTGCCTGATCACTCTAAAAAGTCAAGGAAAACTACTTGGTGGTCAGGGAAAAGTCAGGGAATTTTGTGCCAGAATATTTGTGGGAACCCTGTTTATCTAATCTGAAAGATGCATAGTGTACATGCATGATACGGATTCAGAAAACCAAACATGCTTAATGCGGAAAATATGGCTGTATTCCAATGTTCGATTAATCTGTCTGTATTAATTTTGTGATAATACATTTATAGGGATATAATAATATGGTTTATAAATGTATGCTCAAAACAATAATTATGCAGAACTTTTGTCATCATATGTCAGAAAGATAAATTCTGATGCTTTTGTCAAATCAGCCTTTTGATCTCTTCTTGTCTTCTGGCTTTGGATTTGTTTGACTGATCATGCAAGGCAGCAGACTGTCGGAGTGGAATGTCGTGTCTTTTTGGGATAGCCATACACTCGTCTATTATCACTTTTATGGTGCAAATCACTGATGCTTGATGTGACTGCCGTAAGATCATTCTACGACCGCCATACAAATTTTGGCGTCACTTGAGGAACAATTATTTTTCTGCATTTTTCTCCTGATTTGTCAATAAGGCAATTTTTCTACTATATTCATGGGATGCATGGAGCTCCTGTAACAGTGCAGCTTTGCGTTGTTTGCGATCTGTTTGGATATCTGCAAATTTGTCTGCGGTCTGACTGTAATTCTAATTTTATTGTCGGGAGTAACAAATTGTGCAACCATTAAATAATCTTACAACTGATGTGACACAGGCTTTTAGTCATGTTGAGGGACGAAACCAGTGATGTTGATTGTAATGACTGGCTTGTCACATCTAAGGAGTCTAGTAGTATGATGCATGATAAACTTGGTATATCTAACCTGCCATTGTAACAGACTGTATGAAATATTCATCATTAACAGATGGTCCATGATAGATAGATCCTGTCTCAATGTCATCAAACGTTTTAGTTAATAAATCAAGAGTTATTGAATGTGTATACAGTACAACCTCTCCAGAGTGGCCCTCCACAGAGCAACAACCTCTCCAGAGTGACCCTCCACAGAGCAACAACCTCTCCAGGGTGACCCTCCACAGAGCAACAACCTCTCCAGAGTGGCCATCCACAGAGCAACAACCTCTCCAGAGTGACCCTCCACAGAGCAACAACCTCTCTAGAGTGACCCTCCACAGAGCAACAACCTCTCCAGAGTGGCCCTCCACAGAGCAACAACCTCTCCAGAGTGGCCATCCACAGAGCAACAACCTCTCCAGAGTGACCCTCCACAGAGCAACAACCTCTCCAGAGTGGCCCTCCACAGAGCTCCAGAGTGGAAAGCAATAGCTCCATTAATAATTGTCTAATTTTCATTCTGTTTTCGCCAATGTGTTTCAAATGAACGCTAGTTTAAAATAAAATCAACTTGTTATTAGCCTTGCCTTTCCCTTTAATTAATAAACAGCCAGGTTTGCTATTATTTCTTTTCAGGCAGGTTAAATGTAAATGAAAACTAGTCAAACAAAAATATGATACAAAAAACAAACAAAAAGAATACGATACATGCACAGTGATGTGTGTATTTAATCACCTCATGTTCCAGTGTTAGCCTGGTTTACTGGATCGTGTATTACTTTATTGCTTCATTTATTGAACCTGAGAGAATAATCCTAGCGTATTAAATTGTTAGTTGAAATTGAAGACCATGCATAGACACTGAGCGTATGATATGATATTGCAATCATTGAATCCATTGATTTTCCACATTTTACAACTGCGTCAACATCAATTGCATGTCCAATTAAATCAGCATCAAACGGAAAACTGATGGATTAAGCCTTGATATTATCATGACAGCATATGGGGAATTATGGGTAACTCTCTCCCCATGCACTGTGTGGGAGAATGGTGTCACGTAGTCAGTATTTGGTTAAATAATGAACTCGGAAATAACCATGTAGTGACGTATTTGGTTAAATAATGAACTCTGAAATTACCACCTCCGTATGCATTTTGTTGCTCTAATGGTTTCCTGCTGAAATTGAATTAATGCATTTAGCACTATGGCAAGCCAATAAATTAAAGCCTAATCAAAGTACTGAATGCATTTAGTTTCTGTTATTTTCTTCCTGCTAACATGTTGTTATCAAACTGATTTATGTATTCTTAAAAGTTGGTTTTGTTTTGGCTGATTTTACCTCCAGTTAATGTTCCAAACTCGGTCACTTGGTGTTTAATTTTTTCTTTCTGCGACAAATTCGGATTTCCAGTTTATTCAGAATTTGTAAGAACCCTGCTTGACTTGAGTTTGAAAATGGTGTTCTTGTGTTCTCCCATATATTTTTATTATGAATATCACTTGCAGAAAAATGCTGCTGCAAATATATATTAGTACATGATCAAGTACCGTATAAAATATGCTGTAACATTCATATAAATTCTTCTTTCCGTTTGATCTGATTTGAAAAAGTTCAGGAGACTTATAAGTTAGTAAGTAAGTAAAAGCCTTATTTAACGAGGCTAACATATTTACAATAATGCAATCTTCCATATGGGCCTCTGTATGGGAAGGTTTGACATTGACAGACTGAAAAAGTCTCACAAAGCAATGAGGCAGTTATTTAAAAAAAATGCTCAGAAGAAGACTGTGTGGGAAAGATTCACATAGACTGGGCTGAAACATACTCATGTAGTCATGGGGCAATTACATCTATACAATAGAAAATCTAAGTACAGACATTGGTTGATGCAGTACTATCATTAAGATCAGATATGTTTGTAACCTCGCCATATATTTCAGTCTGGGTTTTACTTTAAGCCAGTATTTTTATAGCCTTAATTGCCTATAATGCGAGAGAAAACCAATGTTAGGCCCAGACTAATTTTCATGGCTTGGATTTCTCTCTCTTGGTTCCTTGATATTCTCTATGCATCTAGACAATTAGGCTATCATAATCTTTTCATATCCTGCAATTTGTAGCTCAGAGTATCCAAGAGTATCCCAGACTGATATTTGCAAAATAATTGCGTGTTTTCTACCTAAATGAGATATTTGTGCATCGCCATTTTCAATCCCTTTACGTTGGTGAATATTACTAGTGACTCAAAATTTGTTACTTTGATGTAATTAATTTTTCAGATAGTTTTGAAATTATGAAATTAAGTGAAAAATGATAAAATGAAGTAGTGGCCGCCGTAGCTCAATGGTTAGCGCGCTTGTCGTCTAATCTGGCGACCCGGGGGTTCAAATCTGGGTGGGGGCACACATATATGCCTGCCATATTTCAGCATAAAGCTGACTGGCAAATAAAGGCTATGCTCGGCATTTAAAAAAAAAAAAAAAAAAAAAAAAAAAAATGAAGTAGTCCAGCTTAAGAACAGATTATTGGACATTTCCACTTTCATGGAACTAAATAATAAGGCAACACAATTACCCCATACAATGTGGATGATACACTTTTACCTTAACATGTGCTGTTATGATTGTTTGTTTGTGTTCAATTGAGACACTTGTATTTAAAGAGCGTGGCCAGCCGGTTTTATCCTTGCCTAAATCAGGCCAATGATCTCTTGTCTTCCAGTGAAGAGATTGAAACTTTGTGGGATACATGCATTTTTGATGCGCTAGCTAGCTCATTCTGAATAGACTCTTTGATGGACTATACCATTCCAGGGTACTGTTTCATCAAAGCACTTACTAAAAACATCAAACATCAAACGTGCAAATTTAAATTTTATATAAGTCTTAAACGACTTCAAACTGTGGTAAATGAATCTGCAATATAAGCAATGATTCAGGAATGCACTCATACAAAACTACACCAGTCCATATTTTGCTGTTGTAAAAGCAGTACAAGGACATTAAATTTTAGCGTAAGTTAAAGTTTTCCATCAGTGCTTTGATGAAACAGTCGCAACCCTGGTGTATACTGCAACAATAACATGAGACTACCTGACTGTAATGATTGCTTAATAGGCAAATACCCTAGATTTATCATGATTGTGATTAGTTTGTTAAGGTATATCACCGTACAATAGAAATGCTGTGGCAATTTTCATGATTAGATTTGAATAATAGTGTAAACCAGTAACTTTCTGTCATTAGTTTGAAGGAACCGATTTTTGTATCACCATAATTACGTTTATCTTATTTACATACAATAACTGGTCACTTGTGTATTTTTTTTCTCATATTTTTTTCCGCCGGGACCTAGTGTCAGATAATTGAGATGACTAAACCTTCTTACTACTAAAGAATTCGGAGAACTGCATCATTCCTAGCTCTTCTTGGTTTTGTTGTTCCCTCTGGTACAATTACATGTCTTATTTTATTAAATTATCGACAGTTTTATATTCATCTTTCTCATTGATAAAGAATTCTGTATGGAAGGTTTTTCTTAACAGCAAAATTCTTAGTATCAGCATTATAAACATGGTAGCTCTGTCTCTATGGCATGGTATCTCCACCTCTATGGCATGGTATCTCCACCTCTATGACATGGTAGCTCTGCCTCTATGATGTTGTAGCTCTGTCTCTATGACATGGTAGCTCTGTCTTTATGACATGGTAGCTCTGTCTCTATGACATTGTAGCTCTGCCTCTATGACATTGTAGCTCTGTCTCTATGACATGGTAGCTCTGCCTCTATGACATTGTAGCTCTGTCTCTGTGACATGGTAGCTCTGTCTTTATAACATGGTAGCTCTGTCTCTATATATATGGCATGGTAGCTCTGCATCTATGACATGGTAGCTCTGCCTCTATGACATTGTAGCTCTGTCTCTATGACATGGTAGCTCTGTCTTTATGGCATGGTAGCTCTGCCTCTATGACATTGTAGCTCTGTCTCTATGAGATGGTAGCTCTGTCTCTATGACATTGTAGCTCTGTCTCTATGACATGGTAGCTCTGTCTTTATGGCATGGTAGCTCTGTCTCTATGACATGGTAGCTCTGTCTCTATGAGATGGTAGCTCTGTCTCTATGACATGGTAGCTCTGCCTCTATGACATTGTAGCTCTGTCTCTATGACATGGTATCTCTGTCTCTATAACATGGTAGCTCTGTCTCTATAACATGGTAGCTCTGCCTCTATGACATTGTAGTTCTGCCTCTATGACATGGTAGTTCTGCCTCTATGACATTGTAGTTCTGCCTCTATAACATGGTAGCTCTGTCTCTTTAACATGGTAGCTCTGTCTCTATGGCATGGTAGCTCTGTCTCTATGGCATGGTACATCTGCCTCTATGACATGGTAGCTCTGCCTCTATAACATTGTAGCTCTGTCTCTTTAACATGGTAGCTCTGTCTCCATGACATGGTAGCTCTGTCTCTATGGCATGGTAGCTCTGCCTCTATGACATGGTAGCTCTGCCTCTATAACATGGTAGCTCTGTCTCTTTAACATGGTAGCTCTGCCTCTATGACATGGTAGTTCTGCCTCTATGACAAGGTACCTCTGCCTCTATGACATGGTACCTCTGCCTCTATGACATGGTAACTCTGTTTCTAGAGCATAGTGGGTCTACAGTTAAGACATTACTATGCAGTACCTTTAGACATACAGTATAGCCTGTGATGAAATATATTAAAGACTTCACTCCTGTAATTATGATAAATACTGGTAAATATTAATGTTTGAATCTTTTTAGCTCGTATGGCTTTTCCAGACATTCAGTTAATATGAAAGTTGATGAATGTTCCTGTTCCGGATTTTTCTAGAATTCTTGGAATTCTTAAATTCATGGAGGAGTTACTTTATATAAACCGACAGGTACTCAACTTGCAATGTTGGGTGAATTTATAGAATTAATTAAACAAACAGATATTGTGTGGATATATTAATGTGATCCTGACCTTTATGCATGAATATATTGCAAGGTTCTCAATTTCTCCAAGCAAATTGCTGGCTTAGAATGAGAAGGTTTTACGTATAAAATTAAAATTTGTGTAAACAAGAAAAAAACTGTTTGAAAACTACTCTTTACTTATAGAAAAACAAGCTTTTCAAACTTCAGTTTAGTCAACCTGACCAGTTCTAATCTCATAAAAATAGGCTCATAAGAAATGCCTTGTGATGCAGATTTCAAATATATATGAGGGTTATAAGGTTGTAAGTAGCACAACAAGGAGGGGACTATAGGTTTTCCCGTCAGTCAGTCCATCCGTCCGTCCGTCCGTCCGTCCGTCCGTCCGTCCGTCCGTCCGTCAGTCAGTCAGTCAGTCAGTCAGTCAGTCAGTCAGTCAGTCAGTCAGTCAGTCAGTCAGTCAGTCCGTCCGTCCGTCCGTCCGTCCGTCCGTCCGTCCGTCCGTCCGTCAAAAAATCTGGATCCTGACATAACTCAAACAGTTTCCAAGCTAAGTTTATGAAACTTGGTATGTGGATAGGGGGCAATAAGGGAATTATGCACGTCCAAAAATATTTTGATTCTGACAAAGATTGTGGTTGCTATGGCAACAGAAACATTGAAAATGGCTTAAAACCGGTAGGGGACTTCTGTATTGCTTGCAATTCTTAATTACTTGTTAAAACATAAACTGGAGTCAAATGTTGACAAGAAATCAACTGTTAAATTATGTTAATACTAGTAGCGGGATGGAGGATCTGGTTAATATCTCCATATTATACAAACTAGAGCTGTGCCAGAACAACATGCACTTTTAGCAAAACATGAATTCAAACCTCAAGGTCATATGAGCTTCATTTCGTGAACTGTTTCTGAGTGTTATTTGAGAATGATCTAAGGATCTGACCTTGGTCTAATAGGGAATGTTTGGACCACAGGTAACCTGTGGGTTGGACAGGGCTGATTTTAATTGAACCCTTTTGTGATCAAGGTCAAGGTGATTTTCATTACTGAAATGGTGTCATTTTATACAACATTTTGATCTTCAATCCTCATAATATGATATGATGGTTGGTTATAACTATTTATGTATCAATTTTGACTCACTTGGTGAAATGTCAAGTTTACAGTGGCCTTTGTCATATGCAATATGGTTCTGGGTGGGGGGAGTGTAGATTTCGTTTAACAGTGTCAGTCACATTCATATTTTCTTGACAGTGAATACTGTACAATCACATTGTACATATTTTTGTGGGTACAGTCAACTCTCGTTATCTCGAACTCGCTTATATCGAAGTTTCCGTTATGTCGATGTTTTTTTCAAGTCCCGATTTTTCTCTTTCTTTGTCTATATGAAATCTCGAGACCTATCTCGAAGTTTCGGCTCGAATTTTTGTTATGTCGAATTATTTATTTGGTCTCAATTAACTAATTTGCACTGTTAATCTACTGTTCATCTCGAAGTCTAGTCGAAGTCTGATCGTGTTCGACTAGTGTACAATGTTTTTCACACCTCGCCAGTCTGAAATCTTCGATTTACCTGTAATTTTCGCGCCTTCCATTGTTGAACAAATATTTGTTTGCACAATTTACGTAAAACATGTTATAAATATTCGAGTTACGTCCAAACATCAATAAACATGTCATTTCGAACAATTGTCTCGATTTATTATTGCATTGGCAATAAACATTTTATATGTTTTAGTCAAATAAAATATTGAAGTTGAAGTTGAAATATCGTACACGTACATAAGCATGTGATACACTACACTTACTGATAAGAACATATCATCATATATTAATGCAAACAATACTACGTACACAAACGAAAATGAATAAAATGCATTTTCTCGAGGAGGAATACATGTACATAAATATCAAAACAAGCAATTCACACGAACATGTCGTTCTTACGAACGTAGCAATATGGCGGCATAAAATGACAGAAGCTAGAAAACTTGCAACTTCGATGCCGAAAATTCGAGATTCGTTATGTCGAAGTAATTTCCACGGTCCCGTGAAATTCGTGATAACGAGAGTTGACTGTATTAAATTGCGTGGATTTTGATAAAAATCTATTTTCGTTGGGTTGTAAACTTGTGGATTACAAAACATGGAAGGGTAAAACCATGTTATGTATTTGGGAGGTCGATAAATCGAGAGCATTAAATTCTGTGGTCGAGTTCAACAAATTCAACCATCTCGAAAACTGATGATTTACAGTATCATTCAGTTTGGTACCATTTCATTTGCCTGGGTGTTATTTTTCTCTAGCATTTTGTTAGAGTATTGATCTTCTGTCATTTGAAGCAGTTGTCCTAATAACATTTATCATACACATTGTGACATAGAATCACTGGTACAGCCTATAACAAGGCAAACAGTCATATGTCAATGTGTCATATATTGTACATCGGCTAAGTTCATTCTTAAAACCTGTCATTCACTTAACCCCGATACAAAATGCGGATGGGTTGCCAGTAACATTTTGCTAGTTTCTGGACCTTTGGGATCATTTATCAACAAAATGGGCAGAGCTTTGTCATCAGGCTAGATTAGGATGTATTAGGGATCAGCATTATGTGACAAAAATGTTGCAGAATAAACGCTGAAACTTATCCAAAGTAGCTGAACGTGTCGCGAATGATTGCCGACAGTTTGGAGATTCGGAAAGTTATTTGGTGAAAATATTCAAAATATTAACCAAGTTATGGTCATTTGAAGTTCTGCATGCTGAATTTTAACAATGTTTGAAAGTTTGTTAGCTCGTTTAGGTGTAGGAATTTAGTTAATTAGCTCGTTTGTAAGCTCGTTTAGGTGTAGAAATGTGCGAAACAGACTTCGATCTCGTTTTCAGGATTGGGCATATAATGCCTCTGAGTCCCCTGAGTGTCCTCAATTGTTACTATAAAATTGTCCTGTACGATTAAAATATGGAAATTTTATAATAATAATTATAATGTCTTTATTTTCTGTGGATAACATAATTGGCAAACCAATTTTCATTATGGTCCACAATAATTCCACAATATTCATGCTGACCTTCAGCAAAATGTCAAATCTATTAATACAAATTACTTTTCTGTATTAACAATTAAGTGAGCCTAATAAATATTACATCATAAACATAATAATAGAGGTACATGTACCAGCATATTTTCCCTTACTTGGAGACTGCCTCCAAATATTATTCCTAACAATTAAGCAAGTTGGGACTATATACTAGCTACTTCGACAAATTTTGAGAAAAATTGTCCAGCCACCATTAAGTCTACACACACGGAAATTCCTGCAAAACTTTGCAGTTTTAGTGTTTTTGTATCAGTTTCTGTGCATATCTAATTAGTCGTCTAATGAGTACAAAAGAATACATCATAGTGAAATAGTGCCGTAGTTAATTGCAAATTGATTGGCTCATAGTCGGTTAATTATGTTCCGATATTTTAGGAACTGTCAGTGGTGTTCACTTAGGTGTGCTAGCTGTTCATCAGTACCTCCCGTATTAACTGAGAAAGGAGTGCTGGCTGTTCATCAGTACCTCGGTATTAACTGAGAAAGGAGTGCTGGCTGTTCATCAGTACCTCCCGTATTAACTGAGAAAGGAGTGCTGGCTGTTCATCAGTACCTCGGTATTAACTGAGAAAGGAGTGCTGGCTGTTCATCAGTACCTCCCGTATTAACTGAGAAAGGAGTGCTAGCTGTTCATCAGTACCTCAGTATTAACTGAGAAAGGAGTGCTGGCTGTTCATCAGTACCTCCCGTATTAACTGAGAAAGGAGTGCTGGCTGTTCATCAGTACCTCCCGTATTAACTGAGAAAGGAATGCTGGCTGTTCATCAGTACCTCCCGTATTAACTGAGAAAGGAATGCTGGCTGTTCATCAGTACTGAGAAAGGAGTGCTGGCTGTTCATCAGTACCTCAGTATTAACTGAGAAAGAAGTGCTTGCTGTTCATCAGTACTGAGAAAGGAATGCTTGCTGTTCATCAGTACTGAGAAAGGAATGCTGGCTGTTCATCAGTACTGAGAAAGGAGTGCTGGCTGTTCATCAGTACCTCAGTATTAACTGAGAAAGGAGTGCTGGCTGTTCATCAGTACCTCCCGTATTAACTGAGAAAGGAATGCTGGCTGTTCATCAGTACTGAGAAAGGAGTGCTGGCTGTTCATCAGTACCTCAGTATTAACTGAGAAAGAAGTGCTTGCTGTTCATCAGTACTGAGAAAGGAATGCTTGCTGTTCATCAGTACTGAGAAAGGAATGCTTGCTGTTCATCAGTACTGAGAAAGGAATGCTTGCTGTTCACCAGGAGCTGGTTTTATTTGCAATGTGTTTATTTTCTTTGATATAATTTACAAATTGTGTTCCTTGTGAATTCATTAATCCAAATAAATAATTATTTACGTAAAATGACCTTATCTCAAGCTAAACGCAAACAAACAAAAAACAAAAACCTTAAATGACAAACTTTTTTTAAACCAGTGAAATCTTAGGTCTTTAAGAGAACTGGCCCATGACTAAGCAAATTCAAAGCTTCCATTTTTTGAAGTCTCTGAATATAACAAATATATATGACAAATTATTGGATCAAATTGACCACATGCTGACCAGGAAATGACTCATATGAGGTCAGGGCAAGACAATGACTGGACAGTATTGATTTTCCTAGAACAATTCTTGCTATTCCCCCTCACAGTTACCTTATAAAATAGTGTTGATGATTGACATTCACCATATAACTTTTGAGGCAACATACAAAGTTAGTTAATGAAAGATGATATTCAAAATATTATTATAACAGTACCCCTGACCCTCCAGTATTCAATGAGTAGGTGTATATATCACTTAATAAGGGTCCTGCAAATTTTTGCCATTCGGTTGCGCTTTGCTAGGAAAAAGCTTGGTTAAAAAAGCACAACTTTACTGACAAAGTCATGGTCATTTCACAATTTACAAGAATGTTTGAAACATAAGTTTAGGTGTAGGGATGTGTGGACATATTTCTGTGATCACGAGTGCAATAAAATTTGGTCTTTTACAAAAAATCAACAAATTTTCTGTTTATTATATGCTTAAATTTCTTGTATAATGGTACAGTAATCGTCTTAGTTGGAAAAATGAGGATGAAATTATAGAATGTCACGACCTGACAATTATGGCACGATATACTGACGTTATGCATTATTTGAAGCCTAGCGTCGTTGAAGTTATGTATCTTTTTCTTTATGGAACCAGCTTCTAAAATAGTGAAAATAACAAAATGATAGTTTCACTGTTATTTTCGCTGATAAATCTCTATAATCCATCGATGCATAATAATAAACTTTCATGTTATTTTCTGGATTGTATGGTGTACAGTTAGGGTCAAAACTCGCATTTAGTTACCAACTAATTCAATACGAGAATCATTCTTACGATAGGGTCAATATTGTGTATTTAGTAGGTACCTGCTAAATCAGAGAGTTCCTTCTAAAGATTTAGTAGATTAGTTGGAACCTACTAAAAAATTAATCAAGGAACCTCTTTATATCTACTAAATACAAGTTTTGACCCTAACCATACACCATAGATAGGGCATACAAATGCCTCAGTAGGACCCCTGAATTGATGGATACAAAATGTATTACTATTGCACATTGTCAATCAGTATAATATTACAATTTCCGTGTCATTGTTTCGTCAGAGAATTTCTGATTCGCCCGTATATGTTTCTCATTCACTGTTGGACAAAGATGACCTGAAAATGACAAAATTCTGGCGATACATCTTCCTGATTTATTGCTTGATTTGGTCTTACGGGAAGTAGACAAGCTGGAATTGTTATTTCTAGATGTCTGGTTGTCATGCTAGTTACTATGGTGATTACATTTGTTGACTTATTATCTGTTGCTCGGTTTTGAAATCTATTCTTAACAAATATTGTGTTTTTTGTTGTGAGTTCATATATTTATTCTGTGAGCAAATTTTTGTAATGATGTCAAAGCTATAATTGCTCACCCTTTGTTGATCTGATTTAGTTTTGTCATTAAGTCCTTTGTGTGCATTCGTAATGATATCAAAGCCTTTTCTTACCCTGGTACTGATTTGATTTGTAAAATCTTTTGTGTTTTAAACATATTACCAGTAAATAATGATGTGGGGTTTTTTTCTGTGACCAAATCTTTAAATTTGTTATGATATCAAAGCCTATTCTAACCCTGGTACTGATTACGTTTTCTTTAATGATTAGAAGACCATGCTTCTAATACATCACTCGCTTAGGTTACTAATCCTTGAACAAAACCTTTAATAAACTCTAACCTATACTTAGTCTTTGTAAACTCTAACCTATACTTAGTCTTTGTAAACTCTAACCTATACTTAGTCTTTGTAAACTCTAACCTATACTTAGTCTTTGTAAACTCTAACCTATACTTAGTCTTTGTAAACTCTAACCTATACTTAGTCTTTGTAAACTCTAACCTATACTTAGTCTTTGTAAACTCTAACCTATACTTAGTCTTTGTAAACTCTAACCTATACTTAGTCTTTGTAAACTCTAACCTATACTTAGTCTTTGTAAACTCTCACCTATACTTAGTCTTTGTAAACTCTAACCTATACTTAGTCTTTGTAAACTCTAACCTATACTTAGTCTTTGTAAATTCTAACCTATACTTAGTCTTTGATTGACTTTGTCCACTTATCAATGGGCTTGATTTCTGTCGTCTTATCCCTGAAGAGCGTTCTATTTTTCAAAATAATGCTTCTTCACCAAGAACTAATTTGAATTCACTGCGCATGTGCAAATATACCGTGCCTCTTTGTGAAGCCCATGCAAACGAAAGCGTGTGGTTCTAACCATAAAATATGAACGGATGGTATCAGCAATCTCAATGTAATCTGAGTGAGACCCTAACATTTGCTTCATTCCTTTACACTGTTAGTCTAAGAGATCTGACTACACTCTGTAAGAGGTCATGTCCAAATTACCCCTTACGGAGTGTAGTCAGATCTCTAACAAGGGTCTGATAATAATGAGATTGTGGTATCAGTAAACCAACAATTAATAAAACACACGATTTATTGATGGTCATCGTCCATTATACACGATTTTCTCGCGTAAATTGTCCATCGTGAAGAACAATGTAGTGGCACTTAAACCAAGTGTTTCTTTGGGTTTTAACTATTGTGGGTGGCGCAAACACTCAAAAGTTGGTTAGAGTTATTTATCCAGTCACTTCCGGCAAAATCTGTCGATTAACGGGGTGCCAATTAAACTAAGCTATAATCAGTCACCTGGTCATGTGACTAGTGATAATCCATCACCTTTCCACGTGATCTGACGGACTTCTTCTTATATGAGAGTCGCCGGTTGCAATTCCGTGCCCAAGGGTGAGGTTTTCCTATTCCTTACCTGTGCTACATGACGTCTATCAAGATGTCCGATGTCGTTGTTTATCGTGACATCACGGAATGAACCTGACGTTGCGCGCTAGTTAATAAAAGAGTAACTATATAGTCCCGAGTTTGATCCCCTTACTGGGCAGATTAAGCGACTGGATAAATAGAATAATAGGTTAGTGCCGTGAATGAAGTAAAAGTTTATCCGACTCGGCTGCAGCAATTATCGGATTTGCCTACGGCTCACCCGATAAATTCCTCGGCCTTGCCAGATAAACTTTTTCATCTACGGCACTAACCAATTATTCTCTATTAAATGGTTTTCTTCAAGGATTTATAACCACTGTTACTCCGTTCATTTAGATTAAAGTCCTTAAAGAACAAACTCTAACCTATATATTATATACATAGATTTTAAACCTGCACGTCTACTAGATAGCTGATAGCTGTGAATTCCGTCTCCTAAGTTGACCAGAGTTGGTGTGCCCAACCTAACTGTGAATTCCGTCTCCTAAGTTAACCAGAGTTGGTGTGCACAACCTAACTGTGAATTCCGTCTCCTAAGTTGACCAGAGTTGGTGTGCCCAACCTAACTGTGAATTCTGTCTCCTAAGTTGACCAGAGTTGGTGTGCACAACCTAACTGTGAATTCCGTCTCCTAAGTTGGCCAGAATTGGTGTGCACAACCTAACTGTGAATTCCGTCTCCTAAGTTGACCAGAGTTGGTGTGCCCAACCTAACTGTGAATTCTGTCTCCTTAATTGACCAGAGTTGGTGTGCCCAACCTAACTGTGAATTCTGTCTCCTAAGTTGACCAGAGTTGGTGTGCCCAACCTAACTGTGAATTCCGTCTCCTAAGTTGACCAGAGTTGGTGTGCACAACCTAACTGTGAATTCCGTCTCCTAAGTTGACCAGAGTTGGTGTGCCCAACCTAACTGTGAATTCTGTCTCCTTAATTGGCCAGAACTGGTGTGCCCAACCTAACTGTGAATTCCGTCTCCTAAGTTGACCAGAGTTGGTGTGCCCAACCTAACTGTGAATTCCGTCTCCTAAGTTGACCAGAGTTGGTGTGCACAACCTAACTGTGAATTCCGTCTCCTAAGTTGACCAGAATTGGTGTGCCCAACCTAACTGTGAATTCTGTCTCCTTAATTGGCCAGAATTGGTGTGCCCAACCTAACTGTGAATTCTGTCTCCTTAATTGGCCAGAATTGGTGTGCCCAATCTAACTGTGAATTCTGTCTCCTTAATTGGCCAGAATTGGTGTGCCCAACCTAACTGTAAATTCCGTCTCCTAAGTTGACCAGAGTTGGTGTGCCCAACCTAACTGTGAATTCCGTCTCCTAAGTTGACCAGAGTTGGTGTGCACAACCTAACTGTGAATTCCGTCTCCTAAGTTGACCAGAATTGGTGTGCCCAACCTAACTGTGAATTCTGTCTCCTTAATTGGCCAGAATTGGTGTGCCCAACCTAACTGTGAATTCTGTCTCCTTAATTGGCCAGAATTGGTGTGCCCAACCTAACTGTGAATTCTGTCTCCTTAATTGGCCAGAATTGGTGTGCCCAACCTAACTGTGAATTCCGTCTCCTTAATTGGCCAGAATTTGTGTGCCCAACCTAACTGTGAATTCTGTCTCCTTAATTGGCCAGAATTGGTGTGCCCAACCTAACTGTGAATTCCGTCTCCTTAATTGGCCAGAATTGGTGTGCACAACACAGGCAACTGTTATTTTATTGACATTCTCAAGTATAAGCTGTCAACAAATTGATGTGCATTAAGACATTATTAACTCGCAAGATTATTGTGAGCTCTTACAAAATCACCATATCGCTGGCTTAGAATGAGAAGGTCATTATGACCTTATAAGACTCACGATATTTGAAATCCGCATCACGAAGCCCTTCATATGAGCCTATTTTCATGAAAATGGGAACTGCTCATGTTGACCAAACTGAAGTTTGAAAGCTTGTTTTTCCATAAGAAAAGAGTAGAGTTTCAGACAGTTTTTTCTTTTTTCTCAAAATATTGATTTTGTACTTACGAGCCAGCGATATGTCCTTTCCAACATGCATACATGAATGTGTTGTCGTTACACACTATTTGTCATAATATGTAATGAACACAAATTTAAGATCTATTATCACTCATTTTCAATCAAAATGATCTTGATTTATTCAGCATAATTTATTATGTCAATCTAAATTTTTAAGAAAATGAATGCATTGTATTGAAGACCTTTAAGTGTAATCATGATGTCATTAGCACCATTCAAAGCATTGATTGGCTATCGGCAAGACTAATTTAAATATTTATTGCACTCTAGGGCATTGTTGAACAATATTTTTGGCACAAATTTACGGCACTCCAGGGTACTGTTTTTCTACATTGCGTAAATGTCACTTTAATCTACGTATAAATATTTCTTACGCAAATTCCTAAGTGCGTTTTACTAATCGATCGCAAGTTGTTGCATACATTTGAGTAAAAATATGGAATATTGAACTTAGGCCGGGCCACATTATCACAAATATATCAGGAACAAGAAGAATAAATATACATAAACGTTCAATAAGCTTTGATGATTAAACATGTATTTGTTACTAATCACATTCTATAAAACATGTGGCTGTCAAAATCAACAATGTGTGTCAATTTCTCTTCACTACATTCATATTTGTTATCTTAGGGTCACTCTCTCTTTTTTCTGTAAAATAACGCCAGAACTTACATCAGAAAATGAGAAAAGATATATCGTACGCAATTATTTACAGAAAACTAATATTTACAGAAAACAAATATTTACTGAAAACTAAGAGTTACGCTAGCGTAAATGCTTTGATATAACAGTACCCTGCACCCTAAATAATGTTATGTGATAAAGATACAATGTTATTATGCTCTTTGATGGATTTTAATAACATTATTCATCCTCTCTTTTCAGAGTCAAAAGTCACAGAATATGAGAAAAATGTAGATTTGAGGTGAGTGATTATTTGTGGTCAATATAAAGTGCTTCTGGGTAAGTTAAAATTGACCGATCCATCAAGACACTGTATTATGCCGCCATCTTTGTTGGTGGGATATTGTTTATTATTACATTTCAACCGGTCTGTGTATCCATAAGCAGATCAAATGGTTTCCCTTCAATAACTTAACAATACTCGGCCTTAGGATCCTCAAACTTTACATGGAGATTAGTCAGACTACAGATGACTCCTAATGCATTTGAGTTCGGAAGGTCAAAGGCCAAGGTCTGTATGAGATGAACTGGTTGGAAACCCAGAGGTAATCTTGCCTGAATTGGTGCTATACGAGTCTATTCAGAAAGAGCTAGGGCATGCAGCCCTGATTCCTTGTATCTCACAAACTTTCTGACTCTTCTGTCGAAGCTGGAGGTCATTGGCCAATTAGGCAGGGGAAAGAACCGAATGGTCATGCAATTACGTCTGTCTCAGTTGAACACAAAAAACAAAATAAGGCCAAGTCAAATATAGACTAAATTAACCTCTAAAAGTCTCAGTTTTGCCCTATTGAATTATTGTCGCAATATGTGTCTCTTTTGAATCTAGGACATGTTCAACACTGTTTTGCATGGTGTCACAACACTGTGTCACATGGTGTCAAAACACTGTGTCACATGGTGGGTGTCAAAACATAAAGTTCTTGCTTTTATAAACTTCTAAAAGTACAATGTAACTCAGGTTTGTGCTTTTAAGAGTCATATATAATTATGTCTTTCCTACACTACAATAATAACAAACACCATATTATAATGCATGACCAGACGGGATACGTTTATTCAGAGCAAGTGTGATATGTAATGCAACAAATGACATAGCGTGCACAAAGACGCATAAACCATGTTGTTTAAAATATACTGAATCTGCGAATCGACTCGCCCAGGAACGACCAGAGATAAAACTTTATTTACAAAAAAACTCTGGAAACCTGTGTCCGTTTGTCAATGTCGAATCGCTGAATGTCGGACCTCATTCTCAGACTGAAGATACAATTATGATCTGATCTGAAACAGTGTCATGATCGCTCTATTTAAAATAAACATTATCATACAATCAAATACCATATTAAAGACTGACTGCGCTCGACGACCGCATATATATAACCTAACAGGGAAAATATTGTCCCCCTTTTGATAATACTTGTCACCTTAGACACCGACTTATCAGACATATAATATAGTTCACTATTATGTAACATTTGAAATATATCAATAAAATAAGTATGCACGTGATGCAAAGGCATATTAATCAATATTCGCATGATGAAACAATCTTAAATTGTAAACGAAAAAACACGTAGTATAATATACAAACATGTGTCATATAATAAGTACATAAACAAAATAGTTGTATACAATATAGTCATAACATCTTGAAACCGTATCAATTGTTATTTTCTTAAAATAAAACAAAATGAAATCCGAGATGTGAACCGCTCTGAAACGTCTGGTAGAATGACAAATACACACATTCTTTAAACTTCAACAACTCCGTACACCGCGTTACACGCACGAAAATCCCGTGACCATAACTCAACCTATCACTGTAGTGAATGCGTTCCGCAAAGACAACCATTTTACGCTATACTATCGAAACGCGTAAAATTAAATGTCTTTCCTACACTACAATAATAACAAACACCATATTATAATGCATGACCAGACGGGATACATAGACCCAACAACAAAAGAACGGGCTGGAGTGGCGAAACAGACAATAACGGTTTTATAAAACAAATCGTGTAAAAAAGGAATTAACACCTGTCTAAAAATCGGCAAACAAAGCCATCTGGCAACACAGCCATATTTGCTACTTTCACAATGACAACATCCGTCTCCGGCATCTACTTAAGCAGCGACCATAGCACAGCCCGATATAACGAATGCAAACAATGCATACCGCGCGTAATTCACGTGATCCTGACACGTGTCAGTTTACCTAGCTCTCGCTTCTATGTAAATAAGGTTCGAAATACTGCACGATCGAACACATGTTTCAATTTCAATACATCGCTCGGTTATTCCAAAACTCAGTATTCAACATCACATTAGGAAAAAACAGGACAGAACAGTGTGTAGGTACATCGCTTCTGTATCCCAAACAGTCAAACTAAGTTTGCGCATGATCAAAAACAAAAACATTATAATGAAAATTTCTAATAAGACAATATAAATAAATAATAATAATAATCACCAATATTATGTGAAATGCACATGTATCTGACAATCAATACATCAATGATGTAGAACATTTTACATTTCTAATAACTCAGTAGTAAAGTATCTGTAGTATCAATGAAAATACAAATGATTTATCACAAAAATGTACGTCTTGAACAATCCCGAAAGTTATTTAAACGTCCATTCCATAGAATTCATAGATGTAGATACAACACGTTAAAATATTGTTTATTCATCACGCCTGTTGTATGCACGCCTGCACAAATCGGTGTGAAATATTAAGCATAGTCACCTTTAGAATACATATGAAAAGCTCTACATTTCTTGCACGAAATATATTCAATCCCACGGAAAAATCACTTTATAATCTGACCACTTTGTCCGCATTTCTTCAACACTCGTCGACTAGTGCGTCCGGTAACTCATCGTTTATCGTCTGCTCCAAAGCTGACCCTAAATAAACAATAACATCCATGTACTCAAAATATAAAGTCAAATATCTAACCTAAAATAACAGGCTTACACAATCGGAACTAACATATGTTCCGCCATTTTCAACTTTTTAAAGAAACAATTGTTTGACTGAAATTGCTTTATCTATCTGACTTCTAAGCATTCTATATTCAAAACAGAACCTCTCGATAAGGCATCAAACTCTAATCAAGTGAAGACCAATCTATCTCAGTTCAAACTGATTATGAACCAACGACCTCACTGTCGATTGTGCTTTCAATACAAATCCCAAACCCAGCTCCACTGGCGTCAACAAAGACGTAAATTATTCCAAATCCAGCTCCACTGGCGTCAACAAAGACGTAAATAATTTCAAATCCAGCTCTACTGGCGTCAACAAATACGTTAAATTCGGAGTCGTCGACAAGGACGAGCTGGTTTTAACAACCTCATTGAACACTATCAGTTCGCTCAAATTTACAAGTTTTTAACATTTCTCTCTTCACATTTCTTTTCGAAATAGAAATTCGTCGAACAGCATAACAAGGACACCTTGACCAAATCATTCTGCTAGACCAGATAAGTAATTTTAACATTCATATAACTAACGACGGTACCGTTATATACCGCATTGACAGCTAAAGTGACCAATTATATGACTAATTTTCGCGCAGGAATAACTCAAACATTTCCAGAACAAGTTTGGTTATTTTCATTCCAGCTCTCTATAAACACAAGCATAGGTCAAGCCATTTTCAGAACCATAGATATAATGTGGATTTAAATCATACACACAGTATGTCGGTCATTTGATGACTTTCCAGTCACAGTTCAATATCATAGATATCAAAACAAGTATAGTGAGCATACAAATGTATTTCATATATTTTAGTAACATACCTAACCAATATTTCGGTCATTTGAAGACTATCCAGTCATATTATTTTGACACATGCCAAGCATCAAACAAGAGATCTCTACCATTACCACTTGGAATAACCATGGTACGCCGTTACTACGCTCATGAATCACATGCAGAGCATCCAACAAAGGATCTATACCAATACTACTTGGAATGTCTATGGTACGCCGTTACTACCATCATACATCATATTTTAAGCGTCCAACAATGGAGCCATAACAGTAAAGTTTTACAACGACTATGGTACGTCGTAACTATCATCATACATCACATGCCAAGCATCCAACTAGGAAACTACACCGGTAACACTTAATACGACTAGTGTGCGCCGTAACTGCCTTCATGCCCAACCTACTAAACATCCAACAAGACAACTGTCCCAGTAACACTTAAAAACGACCAAGGTGCGCCGTAACTGCCCTCATACATCAAATAACAAACGTCCAACAAGCAAACACTTAAACCTGTTATGTTACGTCGTAACTATTCTTATACATAACAAACCAAGCGTCCTACAAAGGGACTATACCAGTAACACTTATAACGACTATGATATAACATAAGTATCCTCATACATCACATACCGAGCATCCATTCATACTGGAAATGACTATGATGCACCGTAACCATCCTCATACAACACATGCTGAGCATCCAACAAGGAAGTTATACCAATGAAATTTTAATCGACTATAGTACTCCGATATACCTTACATGTCGAGCAACGAACAAGGGAGCTATACCAGTAAAGTGTTTAACAACTACCAACTGAAGTATTAACATGCACTGATCAAAAACAGGCTCATTACTTCCAGTTTCTATGCTCTTCAAGTACAAAATGTAGCATCATTAATTAACTTGATATCATATAGTCATGACCCATGCTTACTCTTACAAGTGCGCTAAATTTCGTTAGCCTTCCGTCCGGACTATGCAAACTACATGTACCGGCCTAGTACGCGCTCAGCAAGTAACATGCTTTACTACAAAATAAAATCATGTTATTTTGTAAATTATTCTGCAACTTTGCTACAATACGAAATAGTACTTATCTTATAACCCTTCTCTCAATCCGTAGTTTACACTTCATCATTGACCGCCAAAACCAAGACAGAAACTTCTCCAGGACCATACATGCTGCCTGTTCGTTATGCTGATGAACATCTCTGTACTGCTGTAGCTGGTCTCCAAATACTGATGCTAACGCTTAGTCCAGCTGCCGGACTCCTGTTGAACTAATTTCAACACAACCTAAAACACATATCACAAGACGAAATATAATACTGAAGTTGTTGGGTCGAATAATCCATAATGTATTGAATAACCCACTTAAAGTTCGTCTGGCAACATACTGATCTTCAAAACGTCAAATGTTTAGAACGCGATCTACATTTGAAACTAATCTAGGTTTCGTACAGTAACAATCAAAACTCAAAGAAGTCGCCACTTCCCGAGGCGACTGAACCTCTCAATTACCAAAACTGTTAGATATACACTATATATACAATAACTATTTGATGCCAATTTTGTAAATTATTCTGCATCTTTGCTACAATACGAAAAAATACTTATCTTATAACCCTTCTCTCATTCCGTAGTTTACACTTCACCATTGACCGCCAAAACCAAGACAGAAACTTCTCCCGGACCATACATGCTGCCTGTTGATTATGCTGATGAACATCCCTGTACTGCTGTAGCTGGTCTCCAAATACTGATGCTAACGCTTAGTCCAGCTGCCGGACTCCTGTTGAACTATTTTCACACGACAAATCTTCTTTATTTCTAACTACCACGTGGTCGAAATGTACTCAATAACGTTTATACAAAATGAAATCCGAGATGTGAACCGCTCTGAAACGTCTGGTAGAATGACAAATAGACACATTCTTTAAACTTCAACAACTCCGTACACCGCGTTACACGCACGAAAATCCCGTGACCATAACTCAACCTATCACTGTAGTGAATGCGTTCCGCAAAGACAACCATTTTACGCTATACTATCGAAACGCGTAAAATTAAATGTCTGCTTTGTTTATCTTGTGTATGCTATGTGTGACCTCGAGGGCTTTACATGGGTGCTTGCTGTTAATATAATCGGACAAAGATAAATTGGCCGGGCTATAAAAAGTACCAGAACAAAAACAATATTTATTTACATTTTGCACCTGAAGTGAACTAATAAGGTGTATCAACTTCATTACAAAAGCCGATGAGAAAATTGCTCAGTCAGTACAGAGCAAAGGCATGTTTTTATTACGCACGAGTTTGAATCCCAGTTTATGACTTTTCGGCTGGAAAAATATTTTTGCATTAAGTCTAATAATCTATATATACTTTATTTCTTTTTTGATCTTTTGTATAGTTTGAAATTTAAAAAATGATAAGAAAAAGAAATAACCATGATGATAAAAAATAATGACACAACGAGGATTCGAACCTGCGTACAAAATAATAATGCCGGGTACATAATCTTTGGCGGATGTGTTACCACTGAGCCACTGGCGCTTTACAATAATTTAATTCAGTATTATCATGCCTATCAAATTCCTCGATTAATTAATTGTGAAGGTCATTGATGTGTTTATTTACTAGTGCTAAATTTAGACTATAATACAGTCATATTGCTCTCTTTAAGCTCTAGCTGGATCTGAGCGCCTGAGTCACACAGTGTTCTAGTAAGTAAGTAAGTAAGTAAAGTCTTCATTTTACAAGGCTAACATACTAACAATAATGCAATCTTCCATATGGGCCTCAAAACATTTCAACGTTGTACTTGTAGATTGTTGACCACCCTGTATGGATCTATGGTAGATGCCCTGGTGACTGGTATTCAAGGTTATTGCAACACCCTTAGTACAAAACAGGTAAATATGTATTTATACCCCCCCACCAATATTAATAGTTTGCACCTATAGTCCAGCCCTGCGTTCAAGAAAAAATGATGTGACAAACGTTTCGTACCGTTTGCATACCAGGTACAAAACATGCGTCACATGATTTTTCCTTGAACGCAGGGCAGTCAGGATAAAAATCCAGTGACGCAAAGGTCAAGTCCACTACAACAGTGTAAAACCAATTATAAAGGCTTATACTCAACAAACAACGATAATTTCAATGCTAAACTAACATACTGAACTTCGCTTTACCTGTTTAGACAATGGTTGTAATTTTTTGCGTGCACATAAACTGCAACATCACTGTCACAATATCCTAACTGGACTATATAATGAAACAGGTACTAAATATGTATTTATATCCCCCCCAATATTAAAATAGTTTTTACCTATAATGAGATATACTGTAGGGCTATACAAAGTATAAAAGCCTTAGACCACTCTAAGTTATATATGTATTGAAATAATTGTGAAAGCTAAAGCATGTAAAGGCAATCCAATATTTTGGCACCATAAACCTGGTAGATTGTTTTTGATGCAATGTAAATTGTAGCAGCCATTTTCTGTTGTTGATGCAATGTAAATTATAGCCAATTTCTGGTGTTGTGACTCATATGAACGATTTCTTATTCTTTCTTGCAATTTCTTATCCTATCTAACTTATGTATTAGATTATATAAGCCATGCTGTATCTTAATTTCCTGTTGGCGTGCGGATGCCATGTCCCAGTGGATGGCCATCATTGACCTTTCTGTGAAATCTGTATTGCCTTGTCGGGAAGATCTGGGAATCCTGGATGATCCTGGAAGGGAAGATGGATCTGTTTGTTTGAGATAATGTCTGCCGATTTTATCCATAGAGTGTGGGATGCAGCTGTGTTTGGGTTTATTTAATGTAATGTTATAATGGTCTATTAGCTTGTTTTATGGGAAAATAACCTCATATTTGTACACAGTGAATATAATAGGAATCTCTTGACACTCGTAATTCAGACAGGAAGAGGCTCATTAAATTGGGAGTGCAGTAGATAAAAGAATCTATAAATAGTGTTTGTATTGTGTACATGCATGTAGTCCTAGCTATTATAAGGTCTGGGACATTATTGTTTGTTGAAAGCTTTCAAGCGAATTAATTGGACCATGTGCTTATTTGCCCCAATCTTTGATCAGGGGGTATTGCTTGGCACTTGTTGGTCAGTCTGTCGGTAAGTCGGTCGGTCGACCAAATGGTTTTTGTTCAATAACTCAAGAACACTTGGCTCCAGGATCTTCAAACTTTACATAGAGGTTGGTCATCAACATCATCAGATGACCCCTATTGATTTTGTGACCCTTTACCTTTCTGTCTATTCAGGGCTGCCACAAACATCTCTTGTAAAATATTGTGTTAAAATGCATCTGACGGTAATTGATTGACAACTAGAATAATGTCAGTTACTATTAAATAACAAAAATTATTTTATTTATATTGTCATTTTTGAAATCTTATTGACTTTTAGGCAGAATTGGTTGCCAAGGAAACATTTATAGAATGTTGTTCACAGATCAAAGATGACAATGTACTACAGTATGTCAAGTCTGGTCCACAACTACAGTTTGCTATACAGGCTGTCGATAGTCATGGCTGGTAAGATTCATCATCTGCACTCCTTCTATTTAGAGCTGTCATTGATTCGACCCGGGGCATGTCGACGATTTCGATATATAAGAAGACAAGTATCGACGATACATCGATATATCAATTTACATAAAGAAACAGTCCCATCAGTCATGATTCACTTTAACAGGCTTTCTACACTGTATTTGTTGGGTATACAGGGTGTTTCATATCTGACCCCATTACAACCAAATGCCATTAGAAAATGCTTGATCTCATCTGATGTTTTCATTTACCAATGGAAAGCTAACATTTAGCAGTTTTATTAAATTTAAAACATGACTATGTTACTATCGATGCAACGGGGGAATTTAGATTCTTGAAAAACGTCATTTTTTTATCAATGTCAAATTGACGTCCAAAATGAATTTGTTCCATTTCAAATTACATTTCTTATGAAACGACAAGTGTATATTGCTGGCTTAGAATGAGAAGGTCGTAAGTACAAAATCGATTTTTTGCGAAAACAAGAAAAAACTGTCTGAAAACTACTCTTTACTTATGGAAAAACAAGCTTTTTCAACTAAAGTGTGGTCAACATGACCTATTCAATTTTCATGAAAATAGGCTCATAAGAAGCACCTTGTGATGTAGATTTCAAATATTCATGAGTCTTATAAGGTCGTAAGTCAGCTGTACAGCTGTAGTTTCAAAGGAAATTTCATCAGAAACTACAAATGTATATAGCTGTAGTTGAACATTTCAAAGGACATTTCTTCTGAAACTACAAATGTATCAAGCTGTAGTTGAACATCATCCCTAAATCAGGAGCTTTAGGGTGTTTCATTTTTTGAACTTTTTCTTTGATCGCTTAGATAATTAAACCAACTGTTCTCTAGTATAAACAATATTCCCAGACTAAATTTCAGCTCAATCCAAAAATGTCTTGATCCCCCCCTACCGAGTTGAAATTTTGGCCAAAAGACGGCATGTAGGCATTTTTCACTCCGAAAAGGTTTCTTAAATAGCCAATTCCACCAATATTATTTTGTTGTATTTGTGTAAGATGAATGAATTGAGGTTGTTTAAACCCATTTATGTCAATATTTTACAATAGAACGGTCCAAATTATAAATGGGATCAGTTCATTTCATAGCAAAAAGTGGTGATTTTCTGAAAATTAGAGAAAATTTTTCCCTTAACAAACATCCCAGGTCCAAATCACCCTGCTCTTATAAAAAGTCATCTAATTTTGGTAAGAACTGTCATGCTTTTGAATACGCTATGATGAACTAATTTGGTTTTACAGGTATAATCATTGTTAAATACAAAATTAACCATGTATTAGAACATTTCTTCAAACTTGGACGGCAATGATGCACTCATGCTTTCTATTACAGTATATACTGTTATAAATGATAATAAAAAATGGACAGGGGGAGATAGATTGAGTGGTGAGTTGAGTGACAGGCACATAAATGTGACTTTCTATTCATACAGCATCATGACAGTGCCACCTACATATATGAACAGGGTGCGACCAAAGAGAAAATCCCACAGCCAGTGCTTACAGAATAATTGACCAAGCGTCAAGCTAGTGCATTCAACGAATTATAACATGTTTCTCATACAATCTTCAAGGAACCGAATCTTTACATTTCCTTGGTTTTTCAAGAAATATTTTGATAAACTCCACTTATTTCAATATTTAGGTCATCGTTGGTTCCATGCTCTGTAGCCACAAAGCATGCATTTGGACTTAGTGTTTCATTTGGGAAACTCCATTTCAAGTCAGTCAATTTAGACATTCTGATTATATTGGTCCATAACTTGTATATTTGGTATTTGTAAAACTGTCAAGGAGACATCTAGAGTTACTGACCCATTCACAAATCGATTATATATAAGTTGTGATTTGAGAAAATCATTGGATAGTATCTATGCTTAACATGTCTAACAGAGTCTGAGCAATTTATAAAGGTTCTCTCAGGTACATGTTCACCAATTAGAATAGGTCTGAATATTTCCCCCCCTCTCACCAGCAATAACCTAGATACAAGTGACATTTTAGCGCCCCATCTACCTCAAATTGACGTTGAAACCACCAACCACCGATAACTATGTGAACTTATTTTAAAACAAGTACCTAGGTGACCGCTTGCTTAAGATACCGGTCTGTGGCACTTTGGGATGCATTTGTAATTAAAGCTCCTAGTGTGTTTCACTCTGTCAGATTGTTATTGAAGCTTGCTATGCTGCCCAATATAGCAATCATGTCAGCCCTCTCACACCAAACTAGAAATAATGCAATAAAGTTCTCTTTCCATGGACATGGTTCCTTCAAGCCAGTATGTATGCAATTCCATCATGATTGGGCTTCCAGTTATGTGACCTGATGGCTACACACGTGCACCTGTTGATGCTCCAATTTCATGCATAACTTTCCTTCTAAGACACCCTTGATCTTCCTCTTCTTGCTTGGCAAGTCTGTGGCACCCGATGTCAAGGAAGTTATGGCTCTTAACTTATAAGTCACAGAGGCCACAAACTTCCAAAATCTGACTTTCCAACTGGTATAATAGCAGCGAACCATCCAATGGATCTGCTTTTTGGACCGGAGTCGTGGTTTCTATTTTATGTTATGGTAATATATGTTGCCCAGATCACAATGTTCCTGATCAGTGGAGAATATTCGAAAGTACAACAATGGGAAATGTTGTGACAAACCTTGAAGTGGCGAATGATGTTGCTGAACGGGGAGTGATTGATAATCAGTATATATCGTCTTTAAGTTCCAACAGTAAGACAAACCAATCTGTTGCATACTATTACTATTCAGACATAACTTGTAAATATAACAAAAATGTTCGTGAATTAGATTTAAGTTTTTATCTCAGTTACTAGTAATTATTTATGTCAATAGAATGCATATTGATCCTGGGGACAAACATTCAGCTTTCACAAAAAATTGAAAAGTCTACCGGCGACTAATGAAAGGGTACAGTATCGACAAAAATCTCGACTTCTTAGCCAAAAGTCACCCTACGACTTATGGCCGATTATTTACGGTACATGTATATAGTTAATTTTGTTTAATTATAGAGTCATGTAAAATCACATTAGTACATTATAAAGTGTTTAAAAACATAGCAGTTCTCAATTTGGGCCCTTAAAGTTTGTGAATTGAGAATATCTGATAATTTCTAATTTTCTTTAATTTTCAGAAAAACACCCCTTTTTGCTATGAAATGAACTGGTCCAGTATATAATTTGGATCCTTATATTATAAAATATGGACATAAATGGGTTCAAACGACCACAAATCATTCATCTTACACAAATACAACAAAATAATGTTGGTGGAATTGGCTATTAAAGAAACCTTTTTGGAGTGAAAAATGCCTACATGTCGTCTTTGGGTCAAAATTTCAACTCGGTAGGGGGGGATCAAGACATTTTTGGATTGAGCTGAAATTTGGTCTGGGAATATTGTTTATACTAGAGAACAGTTGGTTTAATTATCTAAACGATCAAGGAAAAAGTTAAAAAAATGAAACACCCTAAGGAGCTTGGATGTTTTTTGAAGGAGACAAAAGTCAATTGTATAGACATCAATCAGTGTGATGTATCAGTATGTATTGACATTTTGCCTAGACAGTTAATCCCTGGATAACTAGGCAGTGACATTGTAGATTGAACGAGAACTTGGCACAATTTGTGATTAGGATACTGCCACCAACTTGGTATCAAGACATCAATTTTTGCGTCATAGTATTTTTCATGCCCGCTATCTTCGATGAGGTTGTATATTGCTTTGCACATGTCAGTTGGTCTGTCGGTAAACCAAATGGTGTCTGTTCAATAACTCAAGAACGCTTTGCTCTAGGATTTTCAAACTTTACATGGAGGTTGGTCATCATCCAGGGCTTTTTTTCGCTGAATTGTGAAGAGGCCCAAGCCCTTTTGTTTTGTGAAAATTTAGCGCGAAAATTCTCAAAATTGTGAAAAAGTAGGCGTGGAAACCTTTCAAATTGTGAAAAACTTAACGCGATAAATCATCAAATTATGATACAAAATTTTTCAGATGTTAGTCCATTTTTTGTCAACTTTTCCCAAAAATGCATGTATCTATGATATAATACTTTATATCAAGTCCTGTACAGGAATATATGACTGTTATCTGTGATTTGTTTGTTTGGTGCTTTGTGAAGTTGATTTTACAAAAACCATGACACAAATTATAATTGTGAATTAAGGGGCCTTTTAGGTTTGTGAAAGGGGCCTATAGCAAATTGTGAAGGGGCCTAATATAGGTCCCTCATATATAGTGAAAAAAGCCCTGTCATCAGTAGATGACCTCTATTGATTTTAAGGTCAGTAGGTCAAAGGTCAAGGTCAC
Source organism: Spisula solida (assembly GCA_947247005.1). Classification (NCBI taxonomy): domain Eukaryota; kingdom Metazoa; phylum Mollusca; class Bivalvia; order Venerida; family Mactridae; genus Spisula; species Spisula solida. Next base: position 15,317,300 of record OX365952.1, on the reverse strand, counting down.
TGTGGCCTTTCCCATTTCTGACTATTGGGCTGCCGTGGGGCATAAATGTTTTAAAACATCTCTTGTATCTGTTAGGTGTTCACTGTTATTGGAAGTCATGTTTAGAAATTATGTAAGCTGGATTTTATCAATGGAACATTCAACTTTGTTGTTAAAGTTTTGTGTAGAGATATTTTCTAATGGTAACAAAAGAACCTAACACAAAAATTACATTCTCGGTTGTAATGGGGTTAGATATTATGAAACACCCTGTAGATTCAGCTTTTGAAAATAGCACCTTATAAGACTCAGAAATATTTGAAATCTACATCACAAGGTGCTTCTTAAGAGCCTATGTTTTGTGTAGAGATATTTTCTAATGGTACCTGAAACAGACTTGCATCTAAATTTTGCAGGATTGGGCATTAATGCATCAGTAAGGACCCCAGTATAGTGTGCTTAGTGAATTATTGTTCTAATCCCCTATGGCTTTATACATGAAGCCAGACTTATGTTTCTGTTAAGGGTGAAAATTACATTTAAAAGATATACCACACTGGTGAAGACGTCATGATTTTATCCAAATTCTCCTTTCATATTGATCCACTGGTTTCATTCCGTCTTGCTTGTGATAATTTTTATGTTGTTCCTAATTTAAAGAAATGAGTTTAATCTATTGTTTGTGATAATTTGTTCAAATTTACGGGTAAATTGTCATTTCGACTGCAGCTCTTTCAATCAGGTTTATTGTGCGTTTATGACATTTCGATAAATTTTGCAGAACTATGACTGATCTTGGGGGTACTTAAGCAAGCTATTGCTATTCATTTAATGCATTTGTGTACACTAATGTCTCTTACGTATTGTCAAATTTGGCATGTCTTTCTACAGGCTGTTTTCTAGATACCTCAAGGGGCGGGGAGAATATCTGATATTCTTGCTCATTTTCCTTAGGAAATTTGTTTATAATTGAAGTATCATTGAGATGTGTTTCCAAATTTAAGCCAAAATATCCCTTTCCCAAATTTCCAAGAAAATGAACTAGCAACATTTTAATCTGTCGGTCGGTAGACCAAATGGTTTCCGTTCAAGAACTCGAAGGTCAAGGTCACTGTGACCTTCACCATTTTAGACTATTCAAATGGTTTCTGTTCAATAACTCAAGAACGCTTTGCCCTAGGATCTTCAAACTTTACATGGAGGTTGGCCATGAACAGTAGATGACCCCTATTGATTTTGAAGTCAAATGTCAAGGCCACTGTGACCTTTACCATTTCTGACTTTTGGGAAGCCATGGGGGCATACCGGGTACCTGTTTTACAAACATCTTGTTTGATATAAAGCTTCTAACCATCCTGTTTCATTTTGCATACTGTATAAGTTGATATTTCTGCTCGTCAAAAAGTTAGCGAATTCTGAATTCTGAAAAATTCATAAATTTTCATTTTGCTAACTTAAACCCTTATACAGGAGCAATTTTCTAGTTAACATCCTGTTCCCAAGAACTTGACAATGACAATAGGAAGAATTCAAGACCATGCTTAACTTACTGTAACATTAGAAATTGTCGTGTGAGTGTATTTTTCACTGTATTCGCAAGTTTGATAATTTACATACACAAAATTACGCATGTAACCACTTGCACTAAAACGCAGAAGGTAGTTTTTCTAAAGTTTAATATTCACAAATATTACTTTAACCTTGCATTTTAACTTACATCAGAATCACAAATTAGTGACATGGAAATATTGGTGAATTTTGCAAATTTACACAATTCGCCAGCATTTTCTTAGCCAGCACAGTGCTATAGAAAGAAATTCTGAAATTCAAACTTTGCTAACTTTTAGACACTTGAAAATATGCACTTTATAAAAAAGTATAATTATATGTGTTTTCAGAATGCATAATAACGGTGCTAGAATGTGAAGTTTTGAAGATTTCCTTAATATCATATTCCAATATTTGACATAATTTATTTCAGTGTCCGTACTCTGCAAGATGGAAGTAGGAGTCTACTGATGAAATGTGCCTCCATCTGTATATACGACATTCCTAGTTGTGAAAATCCTGGGACAATTCTTGGATCTCTCGTTTTCTCGGAATCATTTCTGGATTCAGAGCTAAAGGTTGAGATGAAAGGTGGGTCTTTAAAGCTTCAAAACTGTCAACGATTATAATTTTTAAACTTAATAGTCTATCAAAAGTCATCAAATCTCATTAATCGTCATTTTGACCAGCGGTGGTATTCAATATTATTCTTATTTAATTAGAGAATAAGGATAGCCAATCATATTGCCTGGTACTTACCAAGAGTTTAATATGGTGTGATCTGATTGGCTGTCATTATCCTTAAGTCAAGTAAGATCAATATTGAATACCACCCCAGGGCCATTTTCAAACCTGTGCAGAACTTGTAATTTTGCACTGTTCTTTTGTGCTTTCCCGCTCTGCTGTTTCTGTTAAATGCTGCCAGCTTCCCTGTCTGATTTGTTACTATCTTTATGCATTTTATCATGTACACTGGTAGGCAGTTTGTTAATCGCTCTGTCATTCTCAATGATCTTGTATTTTCAGCTATGGCATTTTAATGAATTTTAATGAATTTTAATTTTCATGTAATTTATTTTGCGATTTTCCCGAAAATTTCAAGATTTTTTTGTTCACGAGAATGTTGAATTTGTGTCATTGACAATGTCCAATTCCCAACTTTGTATTGCGAAATTTTCACGAGAATAGTGATTTCGCGTGTCAACATCCTCGCAAATATTATGGAAGATAAAATACCCTGCCCCCACATCAATTGTACATTGTAGACACAGGGATATTGCTTTGCATATGTCGGTCTACCTGTATGTCAATAAACCAAATGCTTACTGATCAATTCCTCAAGAACAAGTGGGGTTAGGATCACTGATCAATTACTCAAGAACGAGTGGGGTTAGGATTACTGATCAATTACTCAAGAACAAGTGGGGTTAGGATCACTGATCAATTACTCAAGAACGAGTGGGGTTAGGATCACTGATCAATTACTCAAGAACGAGTGGGGTTAGGATCACTGATCAATTACTCAAGAACGAGTGGGGTTAGGATCACTGATCAATTACTCAAGAACGAGTGGGGTTAGGATCACTGATCAATTACTCAAGAACGAGTGGGGTTAGGATCACTGATCAATTACTCAAGAACGAGTGGGGTTAGGATCACTGATCAATTACTCAAGAACGAGTGGGGTTAGGATCACTAATCAATTACTCAAGAACGAGTGGGGTTAGGATCACTGATCAATTACTCAAGAACAAGTGGGGTTAGGATCACTAATCAATTACTCAAGAACGAGTGGGGTTAGGATTACTGATCAATTACTCAAGAACGAGTGGGGTTTGGATCACTGATCAATTACTCAAGAACAAGTGGGGTTAGGATCACTAATCAATTACTCAAGAACGAGTGGGGTTAGGATTACTGATCAATTACTCAAGAACGAGTGGGGTTTGGATCACTGATCAATTACTCAAGAACGAGTGGGGTTAGGATCACTGATCAATTACTCAAGAACGAGTGGGGTTAGGATCACTAATCAATTACTCAAGAACGAGTGGGGTTAGGATCACTGATCAATTACTCAAGAACGAGTGGGGTTAGGATCACTGATCAATTACTCAAGAACAAGTGGGGTTAGGATCACTAATCAATTACTCAAGAACGAGTGGGGTTAGGATTACTGATCAATTACTCAAGAACAAGTGGGGTTTGGATCACTGATCAATTACTCAAGAACAAGTGGGGTTAGGATCACTAATCAATTACTCAAGAACGAGTGGGGTTAGGATTACTGATCAATTACTCAAGAACGAGTGGGGTTTGGATCACTGATCAATTACTCAAGAAGGAGTGGGGTTTGGATCACTGATCAATTACTCAAGAACGAGTGGGGTTTGGATCACTGATCAATTACTCAAGAACGAGTGGGGTTTGGATCACTGATCAATTACTCAAGAACAAGTGGGGTTTGGATCACTGATCAATTACTCAAGAACGAGTGGGGTTAGGATCACTAATCAATTACTCAAGAACGAGTGGGGTTAGGATTACTGATCAATTACTCAAGAACGAGTGGGGTTTGGATCACTGATCAATTACTCAAGAACGAGTGGGGTTTGGATCACTGATCAATTACTCAAGAAGGAGTGGGGTTTGGATCACTGATCAATTACTCAAGAACAAGTGGGGTTTGGATCACTGATCAATTACTCAAGAACGAGTGGGGTTAGGATCACTAATCAATTACTCAAGAACGAGTGGGGTTAGGATTACTGATCAATTACTCAAGAACGAGTGGGGTTTGTATCAGCTGATGACCATAGTCGACTTGTACCTCAATGATTGGGGGTTAAAATGTAGAGTATAGGTAGACAGATACATGTCTGAAAATAGATTTAGTTAAACTGGGTACTTTACTCTTGTTGATTTTGAGGTCAGTAGAACTGACTAGCTGAACTTCCCACTGCCTACCGCCAAAATTAGCCTACTAGAAAAACCATATTGAGAAGTCAGAAATTGGTGTTTTTGGACAAATTAAAGAAAGTCGTTCAATAATTTTTCTCTGCCTAACCAACTGTAAATGACCTTGGTTGCAGTATTTTATTTGAAGCTTTACAATGCATATTTTTCAGATGGTAGTACTGGTATGAACAGCAATTATCTCCTCCTGACCGACCACATACCTAGATATCATACATGGAGTGTAAGTATACTTTCTCTTATATGTCTAGTACAAAACAATAATAAAAAATAATAATAAAAATAATAAGAATAATAAATTTGTTTAAAAGGACAATAATAAAGTTATTATGATATCTCCCATATTGATTTTGTGCTGGATGTCTGTCTGGATGGGTGTCACAAACTGAGTTCTCCTTCTCCATTGGTCTGATTTCAATAAAACTTCACATAAATACTTGGTGCCATGCTTTGTTGTGTATATTGTCAGAAATTTTAAGTTGGCCAATTTTTGCCCGATGATATGGCCCTTTATGGGAGGCATATGTTTTTGTGTCAAAAAAACCTTATTATAGTTATGATTAAAATTTAAATATACTACAAATTTCATAAATAGCATGGTCCCGAAGTTTTAGTTATATGCTTTCTTCAGGGAATGAATTTTTTTTCACATGGTATAAGGGATGGTTTGGCGGAAAACTATTGTAACTCACTATTTTATACTGGAGTTACAATAGTTTTCCGCCAACCCATCGTAAAATTAATTTAATTTATTATATTATGGTATATGGTTATAAACTAAGATGTCAAAGGTCAAGGTCACTGTGACCTTGAATTTAAATCACTATTAGGCTGCTATAGGTACATACATGTTTTAAAAGCATCTCTTGTGTATTCAGCATACAAATGCAGCAGATGATCGGAAATTGCTACAGTCAAAGTTGGAGGATAACACACTGTCGGAACATTTTGGTGCATTGTTACTCTCTGGAGACCCTATCAACTTGGGATGTGCTAGTACACTGTGCATGCCTCCTGAAGAAGGTACGTATAGCACGGAGAATCTTACCTGATTCTGACCTTTATTCATGACTATATTACAAGGTTCTTGCGTTGAATATATAAATTTACGCAAGCAAATAATGCAATATCGGTACTTTAGATTTGTGTTGGTATTACACCTTGAGTGTCTTTGTGATACTTCCAACCTATGAATACATCAACCGGGATTATAAAAAAGACAATATATCAGCTGTTAAATGATGCTTATAAAAGGTCAAGAGTTGTGTTAAATTCTCCGGACTATATATCACATGTGCCATTTTCTTATAAATAGAAATTTACTAACCGGGTGTCGAAATTTTGGCTTATCAATTAAAATTGATACAAAAATTTATCTCAACAAAGTACACTGTCATGTCATACAACAGATAAAATTGACATGATACTAGTTTTTCCATTGCTTGATCTTCAACTTGTCTCTCTCACTCTCTCATAAGAACCATCAGGAATGAGGTGTCGAGAGTGATGAATGTTTTTTTGTAGAACGTGTTTCACAATCGACCTAGTATAGATCAGCAAAAGTCGACAGAAAATAATATTAAGTCAGACAGGGAAGGCAGCACTCGACTTAACCAGCCGAGCACAGAAAGCATTAAAAACATACAAGGCACGATCCCCACCTGAACCAACTGAGCACAGAAACCAAAACACAAACAAGGCACAATGCCCATCTAAACAAGAAAAATATCTGCCCGGGTCCAAGCTGTCGAAAAGTAGAATGAATTAGCCCCAGCAATCAAAAAGGCGATTGCCCTAAGCGACCCAGTCCAACTGTAAAACGGCTTCAATATCTAGTTGCAGTTGTCAGAAATCCTAAAAAGTAGACAATTAACCAAGCTGTTGAAAAGTAGAATCAATTAGTTCCATGGAGAGCGATTCTGGAGAGGTTGGTGCTCTATGAAAGGCCACTCTGGAGAGGTTGTTTCTCCATGGAGGGCCACTCTGGAGAGGTTATAGCTCTATGGAGGCCACTCTGGAGAGGTTGTTGCTCTATGGAGGCCACTCTGGAGAGGTTGTTGCTCTATGAAAGGCCACTCTGGAGAGGTTGTTTCTCCATGGAGGGTCACTCTGGAGAGGTTATAGCTCTATGGAGGGCCACTCTGGAGAGACTGTTGATCTATGGAGGGCGACTCTGGAGAGATTGTTGCCTTATGGAGGGTCACTCTGGAGAGGTTGTTGTTCTATGGAGGGCCACTCTGGAGAGACTGTTGATCTATGGAGGGCGACTCTGGAGAGATTGTTGCCTTATGGAGGGTCACTCTGGAGAGGTTGGTGCTCTATGGAGGGCCACTCTGGACACTTTGTTGCTCTATGGAGGGCCACTTTGGAGAGGTTGCACTGCACATTGCTCTATGATCACATTATTGTTGGTGGGCATAATTTTCCCTTAATGTAAAATATGTGATACCACTATGATACAGTTTCTAAGTCTGGAAGTAATGTTACTGTGTTATAGATTTTTAATTCTCGTTTGGGAAGAGAATAACATATTTCTTGATTTGGTTTATAAATATGTCTGGGAGAGATGTTATTTGCGGAGTAAGTGTGATTAGACCATAGGTTATCTGGTATCACAGAACAGACATATCTAAATTAAATTGTCTAGTTTTTAGCTCACCTGTGTAATTATAACTATCGACATCTTGTATTACAGGACAGACATATCTAAATTAAATTGTCTATTGTTTAGCTCACCTGTGTAATTATAACTATCAACATCTTGTATTACAGGACAGACATATCTAAATTAAATTGTCTAGTTTTTAGCTCACCTGTGTAATTATAACTATCAACATCTTGTATTACAGGACAGACATATCTAAATTAAATTGTCTAGTTTTTAGCTCACCTGTGTAATTATAACTCTCAGCACCAAAGGATCAAGGTGACATATTAGGAAAGTTAAATTTTGTCGCTCTGTCAACAATATTTCAGTCATATTGACACTATACTCAGTCACATGTGGGCGAACCAGCATTTATCTGGAACTTGTAGCTATGCCGAGCTTCAAGCAAGGGAGATATACCAGTACCATTTTTAACAACTTTGATATATCATGACAGTGTGAAGCTACAATGTACAATGTATGTTAATTATGACAGGTCAAAAAACTACAATAATAGTTGTAATAAATATTAATACTGTTTTTATTTACAGCCAGTTTGTATGCGTATGAGAATGGATTGGTGATTGTATGTCCACAGTATGGTGCAATAGTTCTACATGGTAATCATATACGATCAGCTAGATTCTATGATGGGGTAGGTAACTTGTCTTATACTTTCTGTATATCCGCTACACAGTTATGATGATTTTATTTACTTATGAACATAAGCTAATTTGGGCATTCTTATAATAATAAAGACTTTATTAGTCCCCTACCAGTTTTCAATTTTTATAGATAGTGAAATAGTGAAAATACTACATAAATTTAAGCAAAGGTAGAGAAAAACTGTTTTTCCTTTTTTTCAGGACACTTCAAATTCTGTGGCTCTACATGGTGTTTGTTTTGTGTTGCTTATAATGAATTATTAAACAGATATGATGTGACACTTTACAATGTAAAAAATGTAAAGAAATCCTAAAAATATTCTAAAAATATTTTTTTTTAAATGTAAAAAAAAATTAAACAAAGGTAAAGAAAAACTGTTCTTTTCTTTTTTTTCAGGACACTTCAAACACTGTAGCTGTACTGGTGATAGAATATCATTCAACATTTGTGCCATATATCCCGTACCATCTAAGAAATGAACACGGTCAGATTGTTCTATTGTTCACACCCAAATCAAAGGCTTACAAACATTTATATTCAGATGTGAGTCAAGTGTTTAATTTAATTAATTTGATTTATAGATTAGTCCAGATGACATTTTCGTTCTTTTAAAATTGATTTAAATGAATTTCTAATCACCTAAACTGTCTGTCCTGCAGTTTGCCACTCAAGCTGCTGAGACGGACAAGTTACGTTATTCTGTGATAATGGCTATGGTTGTGTCCTCGACATGTGGACACCCTCATACATCAGTGGTTAGTCAAGTTCCCAGACTGTGATATCACAGGTGAAGAATACTCCGGTGAACGAGAATGCATGTGGATAACTTTTCAATTTTTTGTGGAAGAGCAAGTTTAGTACTGGTAGATAAGCAACTTAGGAAAACTGGTTATGTCAACTGACAGTCATAATTATGTGACTGACACATTGCTGCAAAACGGGCAAAAAACATTGAAAAATTGATTAAAAAACATCGAAAAATTGTTGAAAAACAGCAAAAAACATGGATGAAAAACAGCAAAAAACATGGAAAGTGTTTTATAAGCTCAGCTCACAGAAATTGAATAATTATGCTTGACTTAATTTACTACCAACACCATGTACGACTTGAAAGATTTCTTTTTTTTGGGTACCTATAATTTATATACATATATATATACATTGTATGATTTGATTCAGGTGCTATATAAATGGAGGGAAGACTCCGAGTCACCGAAGGTGAAGAGGGTTGATGAGTTACCAGAAAACTGCTTTCTGATGTATGTCTTTGTATATTTATTTTGTTGTTATGCATATGGTGGGCTAGACATATTGATTTTGTGCTGGACATCTGTCTGTCTGGATGTCACAATTCCTATCTGTGCTTATTAGTCCTCTACCGGTTTTGACCGGAGGGGACTATAGGTTTGCCTCCGTCAGTCAGTCCGTCAGTCAGTCTGTCCGTCCGTCAAACAGTTTCCAAGCTAGGTGGTTGCTATGGCAACAGAAAGAGTGAAAATATGCCAAAATCTGGATCCTGCCATAATTCAAACATGTTTGTTTCCAAGCTAGGTTTATGAAACTTGATATGTGGATAGGGGGCAATAAGGGGATTATGCACGTCTGGTTGCTATGGCAACAGAAACATTGAAAATGGCCTCAAACCGGTAGGGGACTTCTGTATTGCTTGCAATTCTTAATTACTTGTTCTTCTTAACCATTGATTGGAAACCTGCTTTCGAGTCTCTCTGGGGAGGCTATTTCTCTCCTGGTGTGTATGCAACCAACATTGAGATATGGCACCCAGGAAAAACGAACATGTACAAACGTGGCTCTGACAGGTGCTAATTTACACCTTTGTCAAGTAGAGCATTGTGGGTTATTCATGCTTAGATAAATCAAGCAGTGGCGCAGATGGGGGTCAAACAGGGGACCTCCCTTTTTGGGAAACATATGTTTTTATGTCACAACTCTTCCAGTTGTGTTTCATCTTATGATAAAAATATTTGAAAAACGTACAATGTCTCATGTAAAAAGTATATAATATAGAGGATCTATCACAAGTTGTCAATTGATATAAGTATCAAACGAGTTCGGGAAATTTTATTAAACGAGCCTCTGGCTAGCTAAATGACAACGATTGTTAGATTATTTTTATCATACGACCCTAATAACACGAAAATACACATTTTTCTGTTGAAAATCAGACTCCTTTATATAAAAAACGCCAAAAATAATGTCATTTACAGGAGATAATGACGTCATTAGGAGATAAAGTGACATCTCTTAAAAGAATATATGTACTCGTTATACTAATCCGGATAGTTTACAAGGAAAGTTATGTGATAAAAGAAATGTTGTTTATTGCAGGCATTCGCTAATTCAGCACAAACACATGTCCTCGTCATCAAGGAAAATAAAGACAGCATTACAAACAGCAGCTCTCAGTCTTCCACATTTATATAGGTATGTATGTAAGACCAGCAGTGAGATGTCAATTTCACGATTTCAAATCAGGAAATCTGAAAGTTGAGATCAAACTAAATGGGTACTTCAGTTTATATTCTGTTTATATTTCAAACATAATAAGTAAGTCTTAAATATGAGTATGTGTTATTTGATATTGTCTGTAAATGACTAAAATTTAATATGATTTTAACTAAATATAATGCATGATGATATTTAGGGTATATGTGTAGAATGTAACTGTGTATGATTGTCTGGAATGCATGAGAGTGTGAAAGAGAAAGAGAGTGTGGGAATGAAAATTCCTTTTAAAAAAATACTTCTTAAGTACATTTTGTCATTATTTATGTACAAATGCATGAATGATTTGTTATAAGCTAACCTATAATATGTGTAAGTTTCAGCAATATTGATCCCATAATAAAGATTCTACAGTACATTTCCGGGAACTTTTTTATCACCTCTTATATAATGCACCAAAATGCATCTGCATAGAAATGGAGTTGATGCATAAAAATGAAGATTAAGATATCATGTTTAAGACATTTTAGGATAATTATGTTTACAAACTATTTCAGGTTTTTGGACCATTTCTGTGCAAGCAGTGTTGGATGGTATCCTATAACAGAACGTGATGTCAGTAAGGTTCTACGTCTACCGGATGATACTGACCAAGTAGATGACATAGAACCTGAGGTGGATTATTATATGTTTCTTTAAAATAAAAAAATACCAATTTCAATAATTTGTACCTTTATTGGGTTCCAAAGGCCTAGTTATGTAAAGTGTTACAATTAAGTATGAATGCATTAGACCACCAAATGCCAAATTGCAAAGTACGAATGCATTAGACCACCAAATGCCACATTGCAAATTACAAATGCATTAGACCACCAAATGCCACATTGCAAATTACAAATGCATTAGACCACTCTGCAATATGCTATTACAACAAACCCTACTTCCAGACATGCATACATTCAACCTACTATACATATATACCCCCTGATCATTGAGTAACAAGTGGACTGTAAGACTCAGTGGCAATGGCAGCCACGACATATCAGCTTTCGGCCCTCTCAGGTACCCATTCGTAAACCTAGGTGTAAAGCAATGTGGGCATTTTTTTCAGTGAAAAATTAAGCGGTGTAACAGGTTGGGATCAAACTTGGGACTAACTCTTGATCCCCTAGAGCATGCCCTTCCTCTAGACCACCGCTCCAAAGTTACATTAGACATAGACTGATTACATGTACACCTCTTCTGTGAACCTAGACTGGTTACCTCTAATATAAACATAGGCTGGCTAAAGCGACAGTCACAACTCGACATACTTGCATGTATGTGCTGTCTACGTGCAAAAGCGTGATCTGTATGTGGTAAATACTGACTCTGTACGTATTTAGGAGCACACAGACACGACTTAACAAATTTCCTGTATAAGAAACCTTCCCTGAGTTTGAGCTGCGTTCGGCTATAGATTCACCCCCAGTATGTGCCTTCTACTGCCAACTTACAACAAGCGTTTGAGTAAGGACAATGTACGTTAGCAGCACATGTATGTACGATCTCCGTACGATCACATGACAATCGCACGGAGGTCATATGCTGTAAGTACGTTTTAAGCACGTACAACTCACTTAACATGTGGGCAACATAGGAGGCATGCAGCAACTCATGGCTAGGCACAACTGTGCGTGACATACTCCCTTCATACTAGGAAAAAACGTAGCGGTGGTAGCCTCACAAAAGGACATACATGCTAAAATTGCACATGTTGGGTTGTGACTGGGCCTTGAATCACTGAAGGATTTCTACTTATTAAGACTTCTAGTATGAACCTAGACTGGGAACACATCCGATTGGTATAAATAGCATTGTTTAATAGACCGGTGAAGAATTAACAAATTGTACTCCTCTGCATTATGTTCCGACAGCAAATGTCTCTGACATGTGTAGAAATATTGCTTTACTTTCAGATTATTGTAACAATACTGAGTGGTGTTCCAGGATCTCATCAAGAACAGATGTGTGATGTCTTGTCTAATTTATCTAAGGAACAAAATAGGTAATGATACAATTGTCTTACACATATACTGGGGAGGCATATTGATTTGTGCTGGGTGTCTGTCTTTCCGTCCGCCAACCTGCCCGTCCATTTTCCTGCCAGTCCACCTTTCTGTCTTTCTTAAAGTTTCACCGCGCTTTTTCGCCCTTAACATTGTTCAGATTTTAATGAAACTTCCCAGGAATAGTTTGTAACAATCACAGTTGCTTATATTGTCTGCGCTAATGCTCTCCTAACCACTTGTTGGATTTCGATGAAACTTCACACGAATAGTTGGTACCAACCTTAGTTGTGCATATTGTCTGTGCTTGTTCTTCTTAACCACTTGTTTGATTTTAGTGAAACTTCACATGAATACCTGGTAACATGTGTAGTTGAGCATATTGTCAGGAATTTTAGTTCGGATGGTTTTTCCCATAGTTATGGCTCTTTGAGGCTGACATATGATTTGTTTACAAACCCTTCTTGATTTTGTATTGTTACAGTTTTATTGTTGCATTGTAGATATGTAGTACTGAAACAAACATTGGATAGTGTTCAACAGTTCAATCCTCTGGACATCCAAGCCAAACTGAAGGCAACATTAAATGTGCACAGACGTCGGAAGCAAAGTCAAGGGGACAGCAGTATGAGGAATACTAGAGTACTTTATGTGATTCCAGGGTAAATATATGTTGTCCATGTACGTTCGAACATAGCATAGGTGTAAGAATTAATAAAAATAATTTAAAAGATATGTTATATTTCATATCAATTTTATTCCCCCCCTCTTCGAAGATGTTTGGTCATATTGCTTAGCTTATGTACACATGTATATTAGTAGGTCAGTCTTATGATAGACCAAGGGTTTCCGATGACTACTCAAGCATTGTTTTGAACCTGAGATCCTTACACAATTAATAGGAGGGGGCTGGTTCATTATCCGTAGATGACCCCTATTGATTTTGAAGTCAGTAGGTCAAAGGTCACCATGGCCAGAAAATACATGTTTTACAAACATCTTGTAAACAAAGTTTAAGGGTATACATTAGTTACAGCTGTGTAGGGGATTTGGACATGAGAATGTTGGATGTGTCTCACCCAGATTTTAAAGTAACCAGTATGCAATCTTGAAATGTTGATTCTCTCACAACCCTGATAGAAACCATACTAAGAGGTATGTAATGAACAATGACTTATTCAATAGAAACAATGTGGTGGTAGTATAATTACTACAGTCAGGTCTTGATCTAGTTCCCAAGCAAAATGTCGTTGTAACCAATATGTCAGTATACTGAACTGACACATGGAGCATTTTGAAATATGTGTCCCCATAATATGCTGTTGGTGTATGAAATTGTCAGTAAATCGGATGCTGTTATATCGAGACCTGAATGTATACAAAGAGAAACATGCATTTTGTTTTTGTTGTTTTCAGGTATACAGATATAGCGAGTGTGATAAATGCTGTGGTGAGCCACCCGGACCCCGATGTTAGGTCACACTGTGTTATAGGTATGTACTGCCACTTCAAGTTGCACTGTATAAGTGGTTCAGTTGACAAATTTTGCGCATTAATAAATTATTCGCTAACATTTCCTGTAGTGTAAATTTCAGTCTACTAAGAATGTTACAAAAATTGAAAAAGAAATATTAGCGTTTCGTTTCGACCTGCAAAAATATCCACTTCTACAGTACTTCAAATTAATCTGTGATGGTGTTTTCTTTGTGTATCGGTATGTCAGTTGGTAGATCAAACTGTTCCTGTCTGATGACTAGAGAAAGTTTTGTCCACCTCAACAGACTACTGGTAGATCCTTCTCAGGCTCCGTCCCAGGCCACAACATACCAAATTGTTATAAATGATGCTGGTTTGTCTCCTTTGACTGGGGCTCAAGATAATTTAGTTCCAGGCGCCTGTTGCCTAACTAAAGCGCTACGTTAGGAAACAGTTTGCTCTAAAAAGCTTTATGTAGTGGAGGAAGCGAAAAATTTATATGCTACTGGCTTGTCGTTGCATAGATAGCGCTATTTGGTAGCGTTGTACGGGCTCCAGGTAACTGCTTGATCTCTCCATGTCAGAATAATGTGACTGGGTTGTCGCCGTATTAATGAAATACTGCTGACAAAATGTATGTAAATGATATGCATGATCATGATTTAATTGATGTATATTTGATTACAGGATCAGTGACAGCATGTGTCGACCCTTTGAATGTTTTTATGGAACATAAGTAAGATGTTACTTGTTTTTGTTTGTGTAATTTGGTAATTTTTCTGTAAAACACTGTTGCAGTTATAACGTTACATCAGTCAATTTGCCTAACCAGTTTTCTTTTCATTAATTATCAACCAGTATAACTTCTCCATATTAGCTCACAACCATTGCTAATAACTTCTCCATATTAGCACACAACCATTGCTTATGACTTCTCCATATTAGCTCACAACCATTGCTTATGACTTCTCCATATTAGCTCACAACCATTGCTAATAACTTCTCCATATTAGCACACAACCATTGCTTATGACTTCTCCATATTAGCTCACAACCATTGCTTATGACTTCTCCATATTAGCACACAACCATTGCTAATAACTTCTCCATATTAGCACACAACCATTGCTTATGACTTCTCCATATTAGCACACAACCATTGCTAATAACTTCTCCATATTAGCACACAACCATTGCTTATGACTTCTCCATATTAGCACACAACCATTGCTTATGACTTCTCCATATTAGCTCACAACCATTGCTAATAACTTCTCCATATTAGCACACAACCATTGCTTATGACTTCTCCATATTAGCTCACAACCATTGCTTATGACTTCTCCATATTAGCACACAACCATTGCTAATAACTTCTCCATATTAGCACACAACCATTGCTTATGACTTCTCCATATTAGCACACAACCATTGCTAATAACTTCTCCATATTAGCACACAACCATTGCTTATGACTTCTCCATATTAGCACACAACCATTGCTAATAACTTCTCCATATTAGCACACAACCATTGCTTATGACTTCTCCATATTAGCACACAACCATTGCTTATGACTTCTCCATATTAGCACACAACTATTGCTTATAACTTCTCTATATTAGCACACAACCATTGCTAATAACTTCTCCATATTAGCACACAACCATTGCTTATGACTTCTCCATATTAGCACACAACCATTGCTTATGACTTCTCCATATTAGCACACAACCATTGCTTATGACTTCGCCATATTAGCACACAACCATGGCTTATGACTTCTCCATATTAGCTCACAACCATTGCTAATAACTTCTCCATATTAGCACACAACTATTGCTTATAACTTCTCTATATTAGCACACAACCATTGCTTATGACTTCTCCATATAAGCACACAACCATTGCTTATGACTTCTCCATATTAGCACACAACCATTGCTTATGACTTCTCCATATTAGCTCACAACCATTGCTAATAACTTCTCCATATTAGCTCACAACCATTGCTAATAACTTCTCCATATTAGCACACAACTATTGCTTATAACTTCTCTATATTAGCACAGCACACAACCATTGCTTATGACTTCTCCGTATTAGCACACAACCATTGCTTATGACTTCTCCATATTAGCACACAACCATTGCTTATGACTTCTCCATATTAGCTCACAACCATTGCTAATAACTTCTCCATATTGGCACACAACTATTGCTTATAACTTCTCTATATTAGCACATAACCATTGCTAATAACTTCTCCATATTAGCACACAACTATTGCTTATAACTTCTCTATATTAGCACATAACCATTGCTAATAACTTCTCCATATTAGCACACAACCATTGCTAATAACTTCTCCATATAAGCATGTATGAATTCCTAATGTCATGGTAGAACATAAGCCTGTCTAATGTGGGCATTGAATACTGATCAACCTGTTGACAATACAGGCCCTCAGATCCCTGAAGCATCTCAAGTAGAAATATCTGCTTAAATCAGTGTTTGGATTTGAGATAAATATGACGGCATTTTCTCATTCAGTTTTGTGTTGGGCTTTGTGCTGTGTGCTTGTGGTCTGTGTTATTTCTGCTTTCTGGGCTTGGCTGTTTCTGTTGAGTGCTGCCTTCCCTGTTCGACTTTTCATCATCTTTTTGAAATCTCAGAACTATGTTTCTGTTTTATGATGCCAATTTTGAGTCAAGCCTCACATGGAACCTAACTCAAAGACACAAGGCAGTATTTGAGATGAGATTAAGCTCAGATTTAGATGCTACAGGAGATCAGGGCCAGCTGTCTACAGATTGAGTTAATCAGCTTATAAGTAAATGCTTCGTGTTCAAGTCATTGGGATGGGATGTTGTGTCATCCAGGTTAAGGATTCAAATTTTTAACATTCTTAATTTCTTCACATCTTGCTACATATCTTAGTTGCCCACTACAGAAATTAACAGGTTAGAGCATCAATATATATACAGTAAAACCTCTTTATCTCGAGGACCCATCGGGACAAGCTAAATGCTCGAGTTAAGCCAGGTGCTCGAAATATCCGAAGTCTATAATGAATTGTTGTTATGACTAAGTGTAACTGTGTTTATAATGAAAATACGGGTGATACATGTATTTGGTTGTAACTACGAATATTGTCTTTGTTTATCAAGTATATAGGCAATTTGTGGACATTTGCCGAATTCAACAATTTGCATATGAAAGTCGTAATGAATCATTTTACATTAAATATCAAACTCCATTTAACGGTTGTAATAAAAGTTCGCATCGGCAAATATATATAACATTACCCAAGCGCACGATAGTTCCTACATGTGTGAACAAACACCCATGCACAAAAAAACACACGTGATAAAATAAAACCCGGATGCAAAGTCAATCCAGTTTCCAGCACAGGGATACGGGTCATTGAGTAAATAACATGCATTATATTATCTATGATAATTTATTTAGGACATGATGTTTAGCTGAATGAGTTATATCCCTGTGGTTTCCAGTTGAAACGCGCGCGACAATTCGGAGACATCAAACGCGGCGGTCTTTCAACTGACTTCAAACGCGCCACACATCAAAGAAATTGCCGGTACAGTTGGGAGTAGTGTTACATCAGAGTTCCATACCGCGGTATGAATTAGCCAATCTGCGCATAGTGTACATTCAATTGACATTTAATTTTCTACTTTACAAAGTCGACAATTTTTTTTTTTTCAGGGTTGTTTGAAAAGAATTGGATTTAATCGCGGACTTGATTTACTTCCTTTATTCAGTATCGGGCACGTAAAATTGTACTGTACGTAAGCCTACATTCGAAGGTTTTCATGAAATACGGAATAGGAAAAGTTTTTGAAATGATTTTTACTTGCAGTTTTATAACGAACGGCACCTAAATATTTAAGATTCTACATGTACGTCGGTTTATCTTACGATAATTAAAAGTATGGGCGAGTCAGTACGTTCGAAACAACGATGTTGCATTTAATTATTCTAGTTCTCGTATGTATTAAAGTTCCCATTGAACGTGTTCTGAAACGTATACATGTGTTGTTTAAATCACGCTCATTAATTAAATATCTTCTACTTTGTGTTTAATGTATCGAATTGAAAATACGGAAATCTATTTAAGTGTTAGGGATTACGCTATTATCATAAAATGTAATTATCACGATGTGTGAAAAACACGGACCGTAACAAAAGTAAGTATGACACTTTTCGGAGGTGTGAAATTTCGCTCGGATGATTGCCTCAAGATAAGGTCATTAATTATCGTTGAAAATTGTTGAATGGACCAACACCTGCGCTTGAATTAGACCGGATGCTCGTAATAACTTTACTCGAGTTAGAGGGATAATTTAATGCATAATATAGAGCAAATTCGTCGGGACTTTGAAATTTGCTCGAATTAGGCCGTTTGCTCGAATAATCGCTGCTCGTATAACTGAGGTTTTACTGTAGCTGCTTTGTTAATATTTTGTATATACTTGTACAGTAAATGTATGTATATGTATTGTCTTGTTTTATTGTGTAAATGGTCAAATGCCGATTATACCAAAAAACTGTAAAATGTAAAAGTATTTCATTGCGGAATATTGGTATACATTACAAACATAACTGATTATTTACTTTCAGATATACATTTCCGTATTTGTTGAATGCATGCTCTCAAGGTTGGGTCAATCAGATAGTGATGACATCATCAACTACGTTAATGGTAAGCTCATAACTTG
This sequence comes from Spisula solida, assembly GCA_947247005.1. Taxonomy (NCBI): domain Eukaryota; kingdom Metazoa; phylum Mollusca; class Bivalvia; order Venerida; family Mactridae; genus Spisula; species Spisula solida. The sequence goes on along the minus strand of OX365952.1, from coordinate 15,298,752 downwards.
CTCCCTCTCAAATTACAAGTACTGTATTTTAAGTGGATATTTATGCAAGTCAAAACTTAGTGAATGTTGAATTACAAATGTTTGACATATTGAAATATTAGCAATTTTATTGTTTCAAACTACAGTAAAACCTCGTTATTTCGAGGGCCCATCGGGACAAGCCAAATGCTCGAGTTAAGCCAGTTGCTCGAATTATCAGAATTGTATGATGAATTGTTGTTAAGACTAAGTGTAACTGTGTTTTACCACGTAAATGTTTGGTGCGCGTATTTGGTTGCAACTACGAATATCGTCATTGTTTATCAAGTCTACACGCATTTTGAGTCGTGCAGACATTCGTTGAATGTTACCTTTGTAGGTGAAATCATGTATAATGCTCTATTTGAGTTGATTTACGACCATTAAGTGATCAAATAGTCATTATTTTGTGATTGTTTCTCTGACTTGGATAAGGTTAACATTTAGATCGGTGAATCATAAGAGTTACACGCGGCGTGAAAATTACTTTCACTATAACAAATGTTGACTAGTCATTAAATTTCTCTTAATTAACGCCTCGTAATTGATTTGTAATATTCAATCTTGCCCCTTGACACCTTTATTGTAGACAAACAACCGATTTCAGTGTTGGGGGTTACGCTATTGTCATAAAATGTGATAATCACGATGTGTGAAAATCACGAACCACAGCAACATTAAATCTGTTAATTTTTCGGAGGTGTGAAATTTCGCTCGGATGATTGCCTCGAGATAAAGTAACTAATTATCGTTGAAAATTGTTGAATGGACCGACACCTGCGCTCGAATTAGACTGAATGCTCGTAATAACATTACTCGAATTAGAGGGATAAATTAATGTACAATATAGAGCAAATTCGTCGGGACTTTGAAATTTACTCGAATTAGGCCGGTTGCTCGAATAATCGCTGCTCGTATTACCGAGGTTTTACTGTAGATTTCTTTGTTGGCCAAATTTTACACTAGGAGAAATGTGAAATTTGCCAATATTTCCATTTCACTAATTTTACAACTTATTATTGTGTGCCTCCATCTTCGATTAGGGGGTATATTGCTTTCCACATGTTGGTCTGTCTGTCGGTAGACCAAATGGTTTCAATTCAATAACTCAAGAACGCTTTGCCCTAGGATCTTCAAACTTTACATGGAGGTTGGTCAGCAGGTCAAAGGTCAAGGTCACTGTAACCATTACTATTTCTGACTATTGGGCTGCCATGGGGGCATACATTTTTTACAAACATATCTTGTTATATTGTTTATATACAGGCTATGAAGCATATAATTTGCATTTTGTAGCCTTCTAGAATCCAATTCTGTGTCATTTTGTGTTGTGGTGTAAGAAAATAGCCTACATTTCTGTCATGTCCATTTATGTAAAATAGTTAAACACCCATTATTATGCCCCCATCTATTGTTAAATAATTAACTGATTCCTCAACACTAATATTTACCGTAGAATTGACCAGATGCCAAATGTTTTCATAATTATGTAAATCGAGAATTGAGATGAACAAGTGTTTGGATATTCCAATGGATTCGCTTGATAATCTTTGACAAACAAAATAAATAGGAGGAGCTTTGTCTACACTTGTGTTTAGTCAATTATAGATTCTTTTGTTGTCTGTTATTAGAATGAAGAGTTAGAAGATATTCAACACATGCTTAGATCAGTGAACAGTGATGTGTCCTTTCTGTTAGCCGAACAAGGAAATGTGTCAAGGTTAGTTACAGATAAACCCAGTTTTGTATACATGTGTTTAATGGTAAATTATTGTTGTATTGATGAGTAATATCAGGGGTGGGGAGTGCTGGCCTAGATGTAAGGCGCGCGCTTAGGGATTGAGAGGTCCGGGGTTTGATCCCAGTCTGTGTCACAGCTTAATTTCTCTGAGCAAGAATAACCCACAATGCTCCACCGACCAAGGTTTGAGGGCAGTGTGTGTTCATGTTCGATATTCCTGGGCGCCGTACCTCGATGTTGGCTGCACACCCGACAAGAGAGAAATTGTCTACCCAAGGAGACTCTAACGCATGTTTCCTAAGGAAGCCCAATGACTAGGGAAAGTTAAAATATCAGAGGGTGGCTGATCTGCTGAAAGCTTTTTTTGTGTCAATAGAGCCTAATTATAAATCCTGAAAATCATATTTGGTCAACCTTTTTTAACAAACAAGAGGCCTTCCAAATTCTACATTTTTATGCCCCCGTATCGATAGATCGGGAGGCATATAGTGATTCACCTGTCCGTCCGTCCGTTCATCCGTCCGTCCTTCCGTCCGTCCGTCCTGGTTAACCCAAATTGACCGTTTCTTCTAGCATCATTATGGCTTGCTACAAAGCTTCCAAACTTGCATGGATGTTGTATATGAACACTCTCCACACACCTGTATCACCTGACCCCATTTTGACCTTCACCTTGACCTAATTTTGGACTTAGACTTATTTATGGACAAGGCTTCCACAGGGGGCATAAGCGTTTATTGAACGCAGTCTTGTTTTCAAATTTAATTCTGTTTTTATAAAGAAAATCCTTAATGGCAGATATTATTGATAATATTTTCATCAAACAAAAAAAAATAACTTAAATGTACTTGTATATACATTGTAACTCCAAAATGATGTAATTATACCCCCAGATACATAGTATATGGGGGCTATATTGGAGTCATGCTTGAGGTTGGTTGGTTGGTTGGTTGGTTGGTTTGGTTGGTTGGTTGGTTGGTTGGTTGGTTGGTTGGTTGGTTGGTGGGTGGGTGGGTGGGTGGGTGGGTGGGTGGGTGGGTCGGTCGGTCATGGTGGGTGGGTCGGTGGGTGGGTCGGTCGGTCGGTTGGTCCGTCCGTATAATTTTGTCCGTGCTATTTCTCTGCAACCATTGGTCGGATGTCAACGAAACTTTGCCTGACTGATCAGTACCAAGTCTAGTTGTGCATATCGTCGGCACACGTCGGTCGGATGAATTTTAAGGGAGGTATGGCCCTTTGTTTTTTTGTACTTATAAATTTTGTCCGCGCTATTTCTCTGCAACCATTGGTCAGATTTCAACGAAACTTTGCATGACTGATCAGTACCAAGTCTAGTTGTGCATATCGTCGGCACACGTCGGTCGGATGAATTTTAAGGGAGTTATGGCCGTTTGTTTTTTTGTTCTTATAAATTTTGTCCGCGCTATTTCTCTGCAACCATTGGTCGGATTTCAGCGAAACTTTGCTGACTGATCAGTACCAAGTCTAGTTATGCATATCGTCGGCACACGTCGGTCGGATGAATTTTAAGGGAGTTATGGCCCTTTGTTTTTTTGTACTTATAAATTTTGTCCGCGCTATTTCTCTGCAACCATTGGTTGGATTTCAGCGAAACTTTGCATGACTGATCAGTACCAAGTCTTGTTGTGCATATTGTCGGCACACTTTGGTCGGATGAATTTTAAGGGAGTTATGGCCCTTTGTTTTTTTGTTCTTTTAAATTTTGTCTGCACTATTTCTCTGCAACCATTGGTCGGATTTCAACGAAACTTTGCACGACTGATCAGTACCAAGTCTAGTTGTGCATATCCTCGATGCTCGTTAGTCGGATCAATTTTAAGGTAGTTATGGTCCTTTGTTTTTTTACACTTCTAAATTTTGTCTGCGCTATTTCTCTGTAACCATTGGTCGGATTTCAACGAAACTTTGCATGAATGATTGCTACCAATTCTAGTTGTGCATATCGTCAGCACACGTTGGACGGATCCTTTTTTAAGGTAGTTATGGCCTTTTGATTTTTTACACTTATAAATATTGTCTGCACTATTTCTCAGCAAACAATGGTCGGATTTCAATGAAGCTGCATAACCGATCAGTACCAAGTCTAGTTTTGCATATCTGACTGTGTCAAGCAGTTTCTGGGGGTATTAATCACATTCAGTGATATTTCTTGTTGTATGTTACAGGAGTATGGATCTAGATGCAATCCAAAGTGAGAACAGTTTCCAGAATGCTGACAAGGTCCGTGCCAGGTATTTATCATGTCCTGGATGGAGACAGGGAGGTAACCTCTCCAAATCATCCGTAATGAATTCCGTACAACTCAAGTTTACTCTACCTCTGGATCGACAAAAACTGGTGTCAAAATTACGAGGTATTGACTTGAATTATTTATTGTATTTTATTATTATGTCAGTCAGCTTGACTTATTATAATTATACCCCCCCCCACAACGAGTTGTAAGGGGGGGTATACTTGATTCAGCTTGTCTGTCCGTCTGTCTGTCCGTAGATGCATTCTTGTGAACGCAACACTCCTCCTACAGTTTTTGCAGCATTTCCTTCAAACTTTAACAGATGAACAACCTCAACATGTAGATGTGCAAAAAGAAAATAATTTGCGCTGCAACAATTTTTGACAGAATTATGGTCCTTTGTACTTTTATGGACGATACAATATATAGTGAACAGTTTTTGTGGACGCAACTTCTCCTACAGTTTTTGCAGCATTTCCTTCAAACTTTAACAGATGAATAACCTCAACATGTAGATGTGCATGAAGCAAAAAATTAGCTGCAATGATTTTTTCCATGCGGGGGGTATATTAGTCTGCCGAATTGCGACAGTTCCAGTTTAACTTTATAAATTTATTATTCGCATTATCTGTATTTTTCAAATTTCAGTAACAGACTTATTCGTACTGCTGTAAAAAAAATATTTTTTGAGGGAGTTGAATTTTCGTTGATTTCGTTAAACTCGGCCACGAAATCTAATGCCCATGATTTGTCAAACTGCCAAATACAAAACATGGTTTTTCCTTTACATGTTTTGTAATCCACAAATTTACGCCCCACGAAAATGGATTTGTATCAAAATCCATGAAATTTAATACCCCTGGAATTATGTGATTTTACAGTATGTGAAAGCATGAGCATATTGCCTTATTTTGAGGATTCATGAATCTGTGGTCAAAGGTTCCTGCCAGTGGATAGATTTTCATGTTATGGAAGTATTTTATGTGGATTTAGATTTATGACTCCTGAAAAACTCAATTCCAAAATAATGGCAAAAAGAAAACCATCACCAATAGAACATGTACCTGACATTCAGTATTATCCTGTCTAATTGGCCCCTATACGCATGCCAAGTTTCATGAACCTAGCTTAGAAACTGGTTGAGTTGTGGCTGGATCCAGATTTTTGACGCACTATTTTCACTATTTCTGTCTCCATAAAAAACACAATTTTTGTCATAATCTACTTATTGACGCCTAGCCACATTGTGACCTAAATTAGAAGCTGAGTATGGTGGGAGACGGATTTCAGTGGACAGACTCTTGGAGGCAAACCTCAATAGACCCCTCTAATGTGAACATTGATAGGGGTCAATTAAAAATACTGTACAACCTGTCCAGAGTGGCCATCTGTAGAGAGCAACAACCTCTCTGTAACAACACCTTCAAAATTTCCCTAAGCTGATATTTACTATAAATTGGACCTCTGGTTTAAACAATATTTATTTCCATAATTTATATATATATTTTTTTTTTGTAGAGCAACATGCTGTTATAAACTCTATACAGCAGTCAATATTTACAGCTCCCAAAGGGTGTTGCTCTACAAAGGTTGTACTGTACTAACATATAATATGTACATATATTTACAGGAACAAAATCCACCTTGTCAAGTCATCCATTTTCTGGAAACATCTACAATATTCAAGGAAAAGTGAAATTTATTGGTAATACATGTTATTTGTCTTTTAGATTTCATTGTAAGTTCATTAATTGCCTAAACCTTATGCCAACTTAAATGCCAGCCTAATAATATGACCATCTAAAATTAAGCATACATACCATTTTGAAGTTCACTTTCGTATCTCATGCTACTATTACTTTTTGGCTTTCATTATTCAACCTCAATTTTAAGATCTAATCAGTATGGAAACCTGTTTTCAAATATCATAGGCTCTTATGATTGAGCTTACTTTATGATTACCAGTTCTGCATTGTTACGAGGAACGGTTAAACCTGACTGTGGGAACAGCAAAATGTGGTCGGTGTTGACAGGAGGACTCTCGAAACTGGTTTAATATCACTGAAAAATTAATTCTGGTGGGAGATAAACTTGGTGGTGTTTGCAGACAGGTTTTGTAATAGTGGTGATTGTGTTTGCAAGTTGTTTTGTAAGATTGGTATTAAATGTTCACTGATGGTGTTTAAAAAAGATAATATTAAGTCAGACAGGGAAGGCAGCACTCAACTTGACCAGCCGAACACAGAAAACTTAAAAACATTCAAGGCACAATGCCCAACACACAACCGATTGAGAAAATGATCCGCTCAAGTCCAAGCTGTAGAAAAGCTGAATAAACTAGTTTCAGCAATCAAAAAGCTGAATGCCGGTAAAGTCTTACAAACTAACATACCAAAAGTACGATAGAAAATATAAAAAAATAATTCTGAATTTGTCTGTAAAATTAGTTATTATTGATTTGCACAAGTAACTTCTGCAGGAACTGTGTATAGAGTATGAAGGGAAACTACTTTTTCTGTTTAAGGGCTTGTAGTTTGAAATCCTAAATCCACAGATTTATTAACAAATTCTCTCTGTTTTCTAGGTTCAAATGTGACCGAACCTATGGAAGTAAAGTATACAGCAATGAGTGGTACCATCTTTATACAGGCATACAGTGAAACTGCCCGTGAGAAGACGAACAATCCTGGCAATTTTATGACATTCACTGGATATGATCTCACACAAACAAAATTGAAAGACTGGCTCAGAGAATGTGCTCCAAAGGTAAGAGGTTTGAATATGTCATTTGCTCTGATAAAAGCTATATCACCGGTTTAAAAATGTAAACCTTGTGCATGCAATAGAGGCTACCTTTTTTTGGATTTTCATGAATCTTTAATTCTTATTCAGAAAATGAATAATATGATTATTCAGGTTACTATAGACTATTATGGCAGGTGAGCAACCTAGGGCCCTTTGGGTTTTCTTGTTCTATGTACTCCTTATTTCCACTGAAAATGGTCACCAATTTCCCAAAGTATCCCAAATACAAATCTCTTCGATTACCTTGCTGTTATTATGCTCCCGTATCTACTGATGCTGCAGGCATATAGTTATTGTTCTGTCTGTCCATTCCTTTGTTTGTTCCCATTGAAATTGTTAACCAAGACTTTCAAATTTTGAAACTCAAATATTTTCAAAGTCCATCAAGGCATTTCTTTCAAACTTGAAGTACTCAATGTTAACCATCAATAACACCGTACATTGTCAACGCCATGTAACACTATCCAACATTTCAACAGAATTATGGCCCCTGATTGACTTAGCTAGTTATCCACTGTGGCATAAGTGTTAACTGAACACAGTTTTGTTACTTTACAGAAGCCAGAGAAGAAAAACTTGTTGCTGAGGAGAGATTTAAAAAGAGACATGATCAACAAGATTCACGTATGTTTCATTTATTGTATGAAAAATGTTTGTTTGTTTTCACTCTACTGATCATTTCAGTTGTGTGTGGTCATTTTTTTTTTTTACCGGTCAGATTGTCCAAAGACCTCCATTTTAGAAGATGTATGGAAGATGTACATGGATTTATTGTTCAGCTCATGTACCATGAATTAGGAAATATTTAGGCTACGGTTTCACACTTAGCAAGCCAATTCATGAATCTAATATTTGCAAGTGGAAAATTGTTAGAATGTTCTCAAAAATTTTGGACTGAGAAATCTTTTATAAACTACCAAAGGAATTCACATTTTGTAAAAAGATAATATTAAGTCAGACAGGGAAGGCAGCACTCAACTTAACCAGCCGAGGGCAGAAAACACTAAAAACACTGGAGGCACAATGCCCAACTAAACAAACCGAGCACAGAAAACATAAAACACATACAAGGCACAATGCCCAAATAAACAAGTAAAGATCCGCCCAACTCCAAGTCTGATATAACATTAAGATACTGTGAATGAAAACCAGTACAATGTATTAAAGTATGGAAATTTTTATGCTCATATGCTCGGTTGACAGCTTGAAAATAATGATAAATTTCACAAATTTATAGAGTCAACCCTGAAATCCCGCAATTAAATTATCTCCTTGATTTATAAGGTTTATAGTATCCTTCCAATGTTTCAAATTCAAAAATTTATGACACAAAATTAATTGCCATTTTACCAAAATCACTGAATTTGATATTTACAAAGCTGAATGATTTTATAGTTTAACTTTACTATCATTTTTAAATTGATATTTCAGAAAGAGCACCATCTTGATTCCTTACCAGAGGGGTGGTTCTACAATGGTACGCAGTATGTCAGCTTTGATGGCACTAAACAGAACAACCATCCGAGTATCCTTTATTAAAAAATGTCCGCTTCCCTCTTGTAACAATCTGCATCGATAGCCTAGTTGTAGAGAGCGTCCACTTTCAGTGCGAGAGGTCTCTGCCTCGATAGCCTAGTTGTAGAGAGCGTCCACTTTCAGTGCGAGAGGTCTCTGCCTCGATAGCCTAGTTGGAGAGAGGGTCCGCTTTTAGTGCAAGAGGTCTCTGCCTCGATAGCCTAGTTGTAGAGAGCGTCCACTTTCAGTGCGAGAGGTCTCTGCCTCGATAGCCTAGTTGTAGAGAGCGTCCGCTTTCAGTGCGAGAGGTCTCTGCCTCGATAGCCTAGTTGGAGAGAGCGTCCGCTTTTAGTGCAAGAAGTCTCTGCCTCGATAGCCTAGTTGTAGAGAGCGTCCACTTTCAGTGCGAGAGGTCTCTGCCTCGATAGCCTAGTTGTAGAAAGCGTCCGCTTTCAGTGCGAGAGGTCTCTGCCTCGATAGCCTAGTTGGAGAGAGCGTCCGCTTTTAGTGCAAGAGGTCTCTGCCTCGATAGCCTAGTTGTAGAGAGCGTCCACTTTCAGTGCGAGAGGTCTCTGCCTCGATAGCCTAGTTGGAGAGAGGGTCCACTTTCAGTGCGAGAGGTCTCTGCCTCGATAGCCTAGTTGCTAGTTGTAGAGAGCGTCCACTTTCAGTGCGAGAGGTCTTGGCCTCGATAGCCTAGTTGTAGAGAGGGTCCGCTTTTAGTGCAAGAGGTCTCTGCCTCGATAGCCTAGTTGCTAGTTGTAGAGAGCGTCCACTTTCAGTGCGAGAGGTCTTGGCCTCGATAGGCTAGTTGTAGAGAGCGTCCACTTTCAGTGCGAGAGGTCTTGGCCTCGATAGGCTAGTTGTAGAGAGCGTCCACTTTCAGTGCGAGAGGTCTTGGCCTCGATAGCCTAGTTGTAGAGAGGGTCCGCTTTTAGAGCAAGAGGTCTCAGTTTCGATAGGCTAGTTGTAGAGAGCGTCCACTTTCAGTGCGAGAGGTCTCTGCCTCGATAGCCTAGTTGCTAGTTGTAGAGAGGGTCCGCTTTTAGAGCAAGAGGTCTCTGCCTCGATAGCCTAGTTGGAGAGAGGGTCCACTTTCAGTGCGAGAGGTCTCTGCCTCGATAGCCTAGTTGCTAGTTGTAGAGAGCGTCCACTTTCAGTGTGAGAGGTCTTGGCCTCGATAGCCTAGTTGTAGAGAGCGTCCACTTTCAGTGCGAGAGGTCTTGGCCTCGATAGCCTAGTTGTAGAGAGGGTCCACTTTTAGTGCAAGAGGTCTCTGCCTCGATAGCCTAGTTGCTAGTTGTAGAGAGCGTCCACTTTCAGTGCGAGAGGTCTTGGCCTCGATAGCCTAGTTGTAGAGAGCGTCCACTTTCAGTGCGAGAGGTCTTGGCCTCGATAGCCTAGTTGTAGAGAGGGTCCGCTTTTAGTGCAAGAGGTCTCAGTTTCGATAGGCTAGTTGTAGAGTGTCCTTTTTTAGTGCGGGAGGTCTCGGGTTTGCACACTGGCCGCTGCATATCAAAGGTGTTAAAATAGTCCTGGTATATCTCCCTGGCTGGTCTCCCTGCGTAGTTTGTAGGTAACTGCTTGTCTGGTGTCAGGATAATGTAACTGGTAAGTCTCCATATAAATGAAATACTGTTGACCAGCGGAACTTTAAACGATATTTAAATGTTTCCTGTAACCCTATCTGATACAACTTTCTATCGTGTCATAGTGTACATGTAATGCATGGGTGCAAGTTAAAAATTACGAAAAACCTGAAATTCTGTAAAATGTGATTTTTTGGCACACTCAAAAACCTGAAATTATGTATATACCTGAAAACATGCATGCCCTTACTTGAACATTTTACAATAGTGACGATTTCCTCCACATGTGGAGAAGTTGCCAGTTCTTTGTGGAATGGTAAGTTAGTACTGGCCAGTACACAGTCCAAGAACATAGTTATGTGAATCAGCCGTCATGTACATACATGCCAGATCTCCTGCATCATGCGTGAGTCTCCTGCAATTGAGACTCTATTCCTGCATGATCAGAGGCCAATTTATCAAATCTCACGCATTTCATGGACAAACTGGAATCTGACATTTTTTGTTTACATTATGAAAATGATGACAAATATTAGTTTAAATTGCTACATGAAGCATGCATGGTATTGTCATCAAATTAAGATAAGTGAAAACAGCATATAAACTTCAATACTTAAGTCTAAACTTTCAGCAAGGAAAATCTCCTGCATTTCAATGAAATCTCCTGCATTTCCATCACCAATCTCACGCAAAGGGGTCTGCGAAACATGGCATGTATGCATGTATTATTGAAACATGGTTGAGAAACGACATTAAACCCGAATAAACAAACAAATGTTTAATATATAAGTTGTAATAACTTGTTTTGCAATAGAAATAATCAGTATAGAATAAATACTTGGATCATCAAAAAATGATTATTTTTGGCAGCTATGGCTGATACTTTAGAATGCTTTAGTAGGGTTGCCACAGAAAATGAAATTCCCTGAAAATTTGCGAGGTTCGCAACTCTGATACAGCTGAAAATTTGCGAGGTTCGCAACTCTGATTCAGCTGAAAATTTGCGAGGTTCGCAACTCGGATACAGCTGAAAATTTGCGAGGTTCGCAACTCGGATACAGCTGAAAATTTGCGTGTTTAGTATTAATTTAGATTATGTACGTAAAACAATATGCATTAGCACAGAAATGGTTTCCTTAACCCATGATTTAGGTTTTGAAGGATTTGTCGAGGCATACCTGAGTGAAATGAATGAAAAGACTATTGAATACAACACACAGGTGGAGGAACTAATAGCAAGTTATCAAGATCTGTTTTCATGAACATCGGGAGAAACAAGAGACAAGTGACAATAATCTAGGGAGACAAATTCGGTGGAGACAATTAACTTGTTTGGGTTAGACATTGAAATCATTTTGGTGGAATCCATTTCCCCTTTTGTCGTATCAAAAAGATTTGATTTATAGCCAGTACTCATTTCATGCATAATGGATGTTATCCAAGTATAGTCCAAACAAATGCACTTGATTCTCTACCTTTATGCACAAGTGTATTACAAGTTTCTTGTGTGGCATATATAAATGCCTTACCCGAGATTTAGATAAGGGTTTGTAGTGCACCTTTGACATATTTGTAATACTTTCTGCTTATGAAAACAGAGGCCCAAATTATAATACTTGAATTATAGTAATAGAAGGTTTGAGAACCAGGTTAAATTGTTCGCCCTATATATCCGAGTTTAGATACAAATGTATAAGATTGGGAACAGGGTATGATTAGCGTGTGGCGTGGATGGACGTATAGTGATGAATATATGAAGTTTGTTACCAGATCAACTGTCTGTCAACATTTTATGTGGAACTTTCTTTCTATGTATACTGCTCCACTCCTCTCACAAGTATTATAATATGGGCTTTCCACATCGGAAGGTAAAAGTATTCTGTAGTTTTTCTTTCTATTCCTTATTATACTCAATGTAATTGAAGTACAATATAATTGTTCATATTTTTGCTTAGAAATGTCAACTAAACTGTTATTGTCTGACCAGATTAAAATGTGGTTCCAAGATTATTCTCTTTAAGTGTGACAGGGGCTCTACTGAGGCATAGCGCCCAATCCTGAAAATGAGTCGCAAGTATATTTTGGGTGTCATTAGCACACATCCTTACACCTTAACTAGGTTTCAAACATTGTTTTATTGTTAAAATTCAGATTATATGGAACTTCAAATGACCATAACTTTGTCAATTCTTTGAATTTTTCATCAAATAACTTTTATTTTGTGCAGAAAAGATAATTCTTCCTAATGCAGCAAATCTGGATTTCTGGAATCGTAGGACCCCTGATGTGATGAATCTCAGTTTAATGTGGTTTACTTATATTAACCCTTTATTCTATAGGCATCTACTCTATTTACCTACAGTTTTAATCATTCTGACTACAGACTGGTTAGTTATATTGTGTACATTATCTCCATACCAGTTTTTCGAAATTGGTAATGCACATGGTGCATCAAAATGTGTTTCTATGGATTTAAGGGGTAATAGTTTGGGAGTAAAGTGTTCAATGCTCTAGTATAACGTTCACAATGAGTTGCATTGAATGATGAATTTGTACAATTGGTAGGTCAGTACCGTAGTCACATGGGCGACTCTTGAAGGTTCATTTAGGAGTGTGTGCCTAAATGGATTATGTCTTACTAGTGCTACAATGTGCACATGTAACATACCAATGCTATTTGTACAATACATGTATACATAATGTAATACACATTTTGTATAAAGCTATTAAAATAAGTTATTAATTCATTTTTGATTGTTGATGAATTGCTGGCTTAGAATTAGAAGGTCGCAAGTACTACTTACGATGTTATAAAACTCATGCATATTTGATATCTGCATCTCAAAGTGCTTCTTATGAGCCTATTTTCAGGAAAATCGGAAGTGGTCATGTTGACCAAACTGAAGTTTAAACAGCTTATTATTCGATAAGTAAAGAGTAGTTTTCAGACATTTTTTTCTTGTTTTCTCAAAATATTGATTTTGTACTTACAACCTTCTAATTCTAAGCCAGCGAAATGCAGTGTGTGTTTGTGTGTGTACATGTATTTATTGTGTATTTTATATTTGTTAAGTTATATTTACACATTCTTATTTATTATTTTACTGGTTGCATTCCAAAACATTGAGTATTACTTTGTACATTATATAATTAGAAAACATGTACTTAATATGCATAATTATACTGAACTGTTTGCATGTTACTGTTGGTAATGGCCGAGACCTGATATATCTGTTAAGAGTGAAATTGGATTTATTTGCGCATGGAAGTATATTTTAGTTTGCTTGTTGATTGGCGCATATCCCAATGTGATTTGTACATTATCTGGGCTTTTTTGGTTATATTATTATTATTATTTCCCCTGGAAAAAATTCTTTAAAATCATGCAGTTTTCCCCAAAAATGAAGTTTACCTCAACAAAATCATTCCCTAAAATTGGTACCAAATACCAATATTATTTCCCCTAATTAAAGGTAAGGCCCATCCCCAAGATTTGAAAAAAGCCCTGAGTATTCAAAACTCCATCTTTGTAATTCCACATCATTTACGTGTACAATCAGTTTTCTATACGACACCTGCTAGTCTGACATATTCATATACTGACATCATTCTCATGGGGACAAATACATCTCAACACTCATTATATCAATTCTGTATACTGACATTTGGCTAAGGAACAAACAGCGTCAGTGTATCGAGAACCGATTGTATCAGTATATTCCAAGATTGCTTTCATAGTTTAATGTTGGATAAAAAGTTTGAATTTTATGTGATATTTCCTATATTGATATCCGTCCAGATGACTCTCTTGTTATATATATGAATGGCTATATTTGATTACTGTGACCAATGTTGATCTCATTCCAAATATGTTCATCAAGTTGCTTGTTTTCTTGTGTGAATTCTCTATTTACTGTATACACATACCCTCCAAAAGTTCCTTCAAACTCCTCAAATTATACACATTACTTAAAATTATCTTACACTAGTGTGAAGTTTTGTAATTTGAGAAGTGTGGAGAAAGTTTTGGAGGGTAGTGTAATAAATGTGTTGATACAGTGTGTTGCATATCGAGCATTGTGTCATAGTTTGTGTATGCATTATTATACTGTTCAAAGGAGTGGGAGGATAAAGGTTTAAATCCTGGTAGGGTTTCATTCTGATGTGGCTGTTGGTGAGCAGCAAGCTAAGTAAATAATGGACTGGGACTGTGTCAGTGAAACAATACCATGTGACTTCTGGCTACAGATCCGAGCAAAATTTGCTTAACTTCGAAAACAAAAATAGCCATAAGTATTTTATTTCTTTATTGATTTCTAAGGGAAATTTTTTTAGCTTTCCATAAAATGTAAGATCTTTTTCGGCAGCTTGGCCATCTGTACTCTTTCTTTTTATTGAGTTTACCTACCTTACCAAACTCCTGGTAAAATTAGAGAGGACACAAATGTACAACAAAAAGTTGGTAAAATAATTTCGCTGACCCAATGTCAATTTTTTTTCACATGTGGAGAAGTTGCTGGTTCCTTGTAGAAGGGTATATAAGCATTGAGTAGAATACAGCTCGGGAAAACTAGTTTGGTGAATCTGCTGCTGTATGTATTACTAAAAAATTGTTAAGAAACAGTGCTTTAAACCTGAATAAACAACACTACATTCAATATAACACTTTGGTTCTCTTCACTTTTACATTAGTATTATAATAACGATGATTACTTTATTTCAAGAGGCAACACAGTTCCAAGGGTAAGTCCAGTCTTCCCTGCAAGCCCTTTGTCATAGATAAAATGTCTTTTTTTGAAGCCCTGTCATGTTTCAAACTCTCACTCTTTTCAATATCAATGTTGTAAGTTGATTGTCTTTACAATATTTCCATAGATCTGGTGCATTAGATTAGCTTTAACAGAATGTACAACTTTTATTTATATGTTTGTATTTATGTGCTAAGCTTTGTTCATGTTATATGTTGCTCAGTATTAAATTGATTTTCCACTTTTTGTTGTATGTGACTTGTTATATGTATCAACTGTATTGGCCTCTGTGCTAAGGTGACGTGAAATTGTTGATCAAGTGGTGTATAAATAGAATCTGACCTCTGAGCTGTAACCTTTCCGTACATACAGTCTATAATTAAAAGTGCAGTCACGGCTCAATTCTCCTTTTGGATCTATGAAGCTGAAGAAATGAAATAAACCAACTAGAAATGTGTCACCAGCAAACTACAAGTGCATCCATAGAACACGGATGCACCCATTTGCCATTTGACTATTTTCAAGGGCAATATTTCCAACACACATGCTAATTAATAATTCTAAGTTTGAAGACTACGCATACTGACATATATTTCTGTGAAGTTGGAAGACTGTAGCTCAATTACTGTAAAAGACAGGAGCAACACATAGTCAAGCAATTTCATCATTTCAAGGGCCACAACTCTGCTAATACTAGTCAAATCGGAATCAAAATATGTAGATGTGCAACTTCGCATGCTGACTGATATTCCAATGACGGTTAGATGACAATAGATCAAGTACTTTCAGAAAATTAACATCGCACAAATTTTGCCATTTCAACTCTGCTAATACTAGTTCAATCTGAATCACACATGTAGATGCAAAAGTACACATGAAGTTAGATAATTGGTCACAGCATAATGAATGTCATATTACTTTGGTTGGGGCATAATGAATGAAGAAATGAATGAATACAAGTTATAAGACGTGTATTGAAACAAACAATTGAATAATGTAACTATACATAGTTATATTGCAGTTATTGTCCACAAATATTGCAGTTATTGTCAACACATGTGTTGTTATCTAAACCTATTAACCTGATCCTGTTTGTTCCATAATAAAGCTAAATCAAGAATACCCCCCTTATAAATCATTGAGTGTGGTGGGGATGTACCACTATTAACAAGTCATTAAGAATTGCAAGCAATACAGAAGTCCCCTACCAGTTTGAAGCCATTTTCAATGTTTCTGTTGCCATAGCAACCACAATTTTTGTCAGAATCAAAATATTTTTAGACGTGCATAATCCCCTTATTGCCCCATATCCACATACCAAGTTTCAAAAATCTAGCTTGGAAACTGTTTCAGTTATGTCAGGATCCAGATTTTTTGACAGACGGACGGAGGGCAAACCTATAGTCCCCTCCGGTCAAAAACCGGTAAGGGACTAATAAAGTAGTCAACTGTTTAACATAGATCAAATGGATCAGGTTAATTTGTTCAAGTAATGTAAATTCACCGAACATATCACAGAAACAAAAGTCATACGACTGCGGGTATATACCCTCACAGTTTCACAAGTCCTTCACATGCGGCTAAGTTAAACAAGAAGTTTTCTGTAGCAGGTGGCATCTTGCGTTCTTTTAAACTTTCCAACATTATAGTACCATCTTCATCAGCGAGTGACTTTAAATTGTTCAATAATTCTTTAGTTTTG
Organism: Spisula solida; assembly: GCA_947247005.1. Classification (NCBI taxonomy): domain Eukaryota; kingdom Metazoa; phylum Mollusca; class Bivalvia; order Venerida; family Mactridae; genus Spisula; species Spisula solida. The sequence continues at coordinate 15,282,380 of OX365952.1, read as the reverse complement.
CCAGCAACTTCCTGTAACAAAACAGAATATAAACAATCAATACTGTGTTTAAAGACCACCTTTGAACAAAGACCACTTAATAAACCTAACCAAAGACCATCAATTTTATCTTCAATCCGACCATTTCTAATGAACTTAACCTGTGATTATAAAGGGACCACCTGTCAACCAAGGAATCACACTTATAGTCTGAGCATAAAACATGGGACTTATTCAGGGGTCCTACTGAGGCATACCGGTAAAGCCCAATCCTGAAAATATGAAGCAATTCTGTTTCGGATGCTATTAGAATGCATCTCTACACCAAAACAAACGCCTGTTTAAACATTGACATTTTGTTAAAACTCAGCCTATGAAACTTCAAATGACCATAACAATATTTGGTACTTTTTCATCAAATAACTTATTTTCTGCAGAAAACTTCATTCTTTCTACTGCAGTACATCCAGATTTCTGGAGTATTCCGGACTAATTGTAGCACCCCATCTATTTAAGAACTTAATATACATTACAAGCATTTTGTAACATTCAGTATAATGCAACTTTCTAAGTCGGCAATGTAACAGAAATCAAAATGATAAATGAAACCTAGAAGGGTTTCTGACACAACAAGACTGCGTTCAATAAACGCTTATGCCCCCTGTGGAAGCCTTGTCCATAAACAAGTCTAAGTCCAAAATTAGGTCAAGGTGAAGGTCAAAATGGGGTTAGGTGATACAGGCATGTGGAGAGTGTTCATATACAACATCCATGCAAGTATGAAAGCTTTGTAGCAAGCCATATAAGGGCTAGAAGAAACGGTCAATTTGGGTTAACCGGATGGACAGGTGAATCACTATATGCCTCCCGATCTATCGATACGGGGGCATAAAAATGTCTCTCTTGCACAAGAGCCATAACTCTAGCAATATTGATCAGACCTAAAATTTGTGAAAATATGCACAACTAGGCTAAGTACAAATTATTCCTGGAAGTTTCAATGAAATTTGACCAATGGTAAAGGAGAATTAGTGCTGACAAACTTATTGACATCTTTCACAGCCAGACAGACGTCCAGCACAAAATCAATATGTCTCCCCAATTATATGTGGGAGAAAAAACTCTACCTACCTTAATAATTTGTTGCTGAGAGACGTCACTCTCCTCCGTCAGTTTCACCAGAAACATTGCAATATCTTTGTGTAGCTTACCCATGGCCAGAGTCTCTATTAAGTAATAATAAAATAAAACTGATTGAACACGTCACAGGAGAACTGCAAGCACTTCATAAGCCCACTACTGGTTTCCAGTTTTCTTATCAACCAAAGTTTTAACAGAGTAAAAATAATTGAATGTGCACAATCTCTTTATTGGGCCTAGCTTTTGAAGCTGAAGGGTCATTTGATACTTTTGACTAAATTTTACCATTTATAACCGATGAATTTAAGAGATAATGACCCTTCAAACTAAAATCTTGAGGTTCAAAATGTGGCTTTTTGGAAATTTCAAGGGTCAAAACCCCTTCTCCCGAGTTAAATGGAACCCATGAAATACTTAGTAAATTAGAAGGCGAATCTATAGTCTCCTCCGGTTGATAATATTTATTTTGGAAGTAGACCATAAAACCATACCAGTAAATTATCATTTTTATATCAAGTAACAATAATAGTAGCTAATAAATGATTGCAGTGCTGCAGTTAGGTAGTACAGCAGGGCAGCCTGCCCCGCCAAAAGGGCCCACACAACAAGTGTCACTTATTAGTTCCAATATACTGACCACAGCTAAATGTTAACAGTGCACATTGTCTAGGTGTTCTAATGGCAACAAACATCAAAAATGTAAGAAAACAGTTGGTAACAAGAAGGGTTTTGGACACAAGGGGCCATAACTCGGGGAAAAAATAATCAAATCTAAAATTCCTGACAATATGCTCAACTAGGGGTATGTACCAAGCTTTCAGGCGAAGTTTCATTGAAATCAGGCCATTGGTTAAGGAGAACAAGTGGAGAAAAATTTTGTGACAGAAAGGCATCTGGACATCCTTCTAGCACAATATTAATATGTATCCCCCACTACACTATATGGGAGACACAATAATAGTTACCTTTAGCATGTGAGGCTACAGTGACTTGTGTAGAAGCACCATTCACAAACACATCATATAAATCACTCCTGTAATATATATGTATTGTACAGAAAATTTGACATGACTCTCAACCTTTATAAGAATGATTGAACAGCAGATATATTGTCTAAATTCATAATCCCAGTTTCATGTTTTCATAAACGGGAAGCATCGGGGAGACGTTCCAGGTGTTATACCAACACAAATCTAAAGGACCAATATTGCACGATTTGCTTGCGGAACTTTATATATTCAACGCCAGAACCTTGTAATATATTCATGCCTCAAGGTCAGGATCAGGTCAAACTCTCTGTGGTATATATCTCAGATATACATCTATGTTATAGTCTGAACAAATTACCGTGGTCTTTGAACCCTCTATTAGCATAATTTAACAGATGATTTTCTTGTCTGTAATTTACCTTCTGCCTTTGTTGTCATTATTGGAGAATATTACAAATTTGTGCAAGATGTACTATACATACATATAAATAACCATCTATGCATGACTTTCTCGTGGAAATTGATATTCAGCACAAGAAGCTGGTAATATATTTATGCATAAAGGTCAAGGACTAGATTAATTTGTTTGAAGATCAGTAACTCTGTGATATTAATCAGAGCATGGTGTGCCGCCAATATAAAACTAGGAGGTAAAAAGCCTATGTTTTGTGGCTGCCATCACTGCCAAGTGTAAGAACCAAATTTTGATTAAACAATTTTTTTATGATGTATGGACGACTGATATAAGCATACCTTGACTCTATGGTAGCATCAGTAAAGCCTGCTACATAATGGTTATTGGATTTTAATTGTTCTATCTCTTCTTCTACAATCTCGACAAATGGAAATACGATGTTCCAGTTCTGTCGATGCCAAACAAACGCTGGTAATGACCTGAACAAATCAAATACATGTACAGTCAGATCTCGATACAACGAGGCTGTTTGTTTCCAAGAAAAATGTCGTTGTAACGAATATGTCGGTATACTGAATTGATTCAAAGAGCATTTTAGTACTTTTGTCCTCAAATTTGATGTCAGTATAATGAATTTGTCAGTATATAGCGTGTCGTTATATCGAGATCTGACTGTATATATTTATAAACATGACGAAATAGTGTTGAATAGTATAAGTTAATAAAATGATAATAAGAAAATGACAATTTTACAAACACTTAAAAGCTATAACAATATTTCTTGATTTAAGTGCATTTTTATTATTTTTATATAACATGCAGAAATATCCATAATTTTTTTTGTTATAAAGTTTTGAGGCATCTAGTCTGGATTTTTACAATTCGGCACAAAGAGTCAGACCCCTGGCCCTGTATAATGAACAATACCTTGTGAATTTTAGTACATCCTTAATCGAATGTGGAGGAAAATATACAGCTATTCTTTTCTTCAATAACAAAGCTGTGTAAATAAGTATAGACTCAACACCAAACATTTCAATAATACCTGAAAAATATAAACACAACTTACATGTTTGTATGATAGTAACTAAGAACTGCTATAAAAACTAGAAAGGAATTTTTACACAAAAATGATTGTTTCCCACAAAGGGCATTAACTCTGGCAATACTCATACAACCTATCATTTCTGACAAGATGCACCTGTGGTTAAGGAGAACGTTGAGTGCTTGCAAACTTTGTGGCACCCAGAAAGACATCCATCCAGCACAAAATAAATATATCTTTCCCCACTACATGTATATATGTGGTAGACATAATATTAGGTCTTCATGGTTTTAAAATTGAAATTTCCCTCAAAGCCAGAGGATAAAACCGAATGGCCTTGCATCACAAAAGGTCTCAGTCGAATGCAAAAAATTTAGAAAGTTTTAAACTTAAATCAGAAACAAGACTGCGTTCAATAAACGCTTATGCCCCCTGTGGAAGCCTTGTCCATAAATAAGTCTAAGTCCAAAATTAGGTCAAGGTGAAGGTCAAAATGGGGTCAAGTGATACAGGTGTGTTGAGAGTGTTCCTATACAACATCCATGCAAGTTTGGAAGCTTTGTAGCAAGCCATAATGATGCTAGAAGAAACGGTCAATTTGGGTTAACCAGGACGGACGGACGGACGAACGGACGGACAGGTGAATCACTATATGCCTCCCGATCTATCGATACGGGGGCATAAAAAAGGTAAACAGTATATTACCAGCTAAATCTGAATTTGCATAAGCGTGTTTAATCTGATAATCCTGAGTTGAGAATTTCCCGTTTTCTTCAGTGGAACATTTTCCCTTGGTAACCACAGCTAGATAGACCTCCAGCATAGAAGTTGGTGTTCCTGACTTGCAATATTGGTGACATAAAATTTGGCACAATGTAAGATATTTTTCTGGGTTGAAATCTTTGGCAAGTAAAATTAAAGAGAATGCTTTCACCTGCAACAGAAGAATTAATGCAACTCATTTTGGATAATGAAACAACAATTTTGTACCAGCACAAATAAGATCGACATCATCAAAATACCTGACAAAGTTTGTATCTTATTCATAATACAATCTGATTCTAAAGCACATTTTACCTGGAATCATGTTTTGCTTACACTCAACCAAGGAAAATTGGGATATCTTTATATTATCTAGAGTAGGAATGAAGTACATTTGTACATAACAAGTGATGTCTAACTCTATATAGTTTGAAAGCAAAGGTAATTATTAATAAAAATGCTTAATTACGATGAAAGAACAAAAACAGAAAATCTATTTAGGTACAATTTAAAATAGACAGTTACTGACATGGATTAGAACTTAGATTTAGCATGGCCAGTACAATAGCATTTACCTTTGGTAAACTAGCAATATTGTCCACAGGTTTGGTGTAGATATAATACCATTGTCGATCTAGCTGACTGTACATAAACTCAACAAAATGTTCATTAGCTGGAGAGAGGCAAGATTTTCTCATATATAACTTCCTCTGATTCCCTGTCACTAGTGGATAAGACCAAGTCCACAACACATCGTCATTTGTATCTTTTTCTGAAGAATTTAGCTAATACAAATTAATTTAATGGTAGATTTATGTAAACCAACTCTTACCAAGTTCTACAAGTGTGTAAAGGTTATAATATATAATTTTTATTAACCACTCTCGACACCTCATTCATTACCGATGGTATTACAACTATCAATCGCCACAAGGGTATGAGAGAAGATTCTAAGCCAGTTTTCTATTATTTATGCTGAGCCTCAAATAAAGGGAACAGTACATATATGCATGTTACATGTACTGATGTACCATTTTTCTCATCTTTGATGCGATGCATTCACAGAGTGAACCGGGCGCTCGACCACATTTGGAGGATTAATTGATAATCTGTTAAATCATTGTTACAATATTAAATACATGACCCCTTTACATTGCACAAAGACCTAAATATACACATATGTATATTTAGGTCTTTGCATTGCACAAACCAAATCCCAAAAACAACACAGGCGTATTCATATGAGTCATGAAGGCATGTGTACAATTTGGTATGAATTTCCTAGATGCTGTGGAAAATGTCAAGCGGTTAGAATAGAAATCTCCCAATAATACTAGATAGACCGGTAACAATTGCAGAGCCAATACCTTTGACGATGATCATTGTCGATTACATCAGGTCAACAGCTATGTAACAATTACATGTACATGTATAAATGGTATCCAGAACTATTACATATGTTACAATGAAAATTAGTGAAAATGCTCATATATTCAGCATACATACACCAGCACCTAAGTTTAAGATATAGTTAGTGACCAACAAACAATTAAATGTACATTGACAATTCATAATATTCTCAATTTTGGACCTGAATGGTAAATATTTTGATGTATCCGAATACACCTCAAGTTGCATTGGGGCGTAAATTTACCCGGAAATTAATCGATTGTATAAAAACGATACCGAGTAGGACACTAATATTTCACAGACATAATGATAAACAAAATTGTAATATAAACACAAACTATAGGAAACCAAATTTAAATAACTAACAAGAAATAGCCTACCAATTAAGCCAACAGAAACCAAATTACAAAGTGCAGCCATTTTGAAAAAGGTCACACACTACCAAATTATCGAGGCAAAAAGTTGATAGAACATAGCCCATCTGTGTTTTTCAAGTGTGGGCCAGTAGGTCAATGAAACGATTTATTCTCTGCATATACTTATTTGCAAAATACAGAGAAATTCAAAAATACAGAAAGAAGTGCACGCCTTCATTTTGAACTGGATGTTTGATTAAACTTCGTGATGTTAACAAGGTTTCCTTCGATTTGTTCTGGATTTTATACCCATATAAAACCTAGTTTCTTGGCAGTTCTTTGTTCGACAATCTATTTATAATCCATTGTAGAAGTAAATGTATAACAATGTTATAGTTTTACTCACCATGTATTTGTTAGTGGCAGTCTCTCTCTCTATACAGCGCCTAACCGAATGGGCTAACGCAGTATTGTAGTATGTATTCATGACGCAACATTGAACTGTTTTTCTTCTTCACCTAACTAGATCTATTTGCTTAAATGGTTTTAACTCTGGGTATTAGATCAATATATGATATCCATGTAAGATACGATTTTAAATAAATATATATTATTACCATTTATATCAGCACGCATGCGTGATATCAGGCATAAGTGTGCAAAATAAAAACATTGCCATGTCACTTTCAAAAATAAGATTTATTTTAAAAAAACACTGACATTTAAAAGTATAACCAAATAAGTCACGTATCAAACTACATGTTAGTGCATAAATATTGGCAGCAATAAGTATTTAGAATATAACCTACATTATGAGCCAATGAAAACGCCGCATTTTCGCGGTTAAATGAAAATTTAATCATTAAATTTTTCTCTTAACAGAATTGACGTCATGTGTTGGCGCTAGTTTATATCGGCCAATCAGAATGCAGAATGTTATATTCTAAGTTATTTAGAACATATTAAGTAAATTTTAATGACTAAAAAGGCCTCGCTTCGCTTCGCTCGCTCCGGCCTTTTTAATCATTAAAATTTACTTAATATGTTCTAACTATAACATAAACATAAATGCATAAGTCAAACCAAAGTTCATGCATATTGACAGCAATGTAAGTATAAACAAATAACTCAGAAGTCAAACTAAGTTCTACATATTATCACGCATGTTAATTAACATGCGTGATATTATTGATAGCAATGTAAGAAGTATAAACAAATAACTCATAAGTCAAACTGAGTTTTACATATTGACAACAATGTAATAAGTATTAAGAAATAACTCATAAGTCAAACTAAGTTCTACATCATATTGACAACAATGTAAGAAGTATAAATAAATAACTCTAAAGTCAAACTAAGTTCTTAAGAAGTATTAGAATATAACCTACATTATGAGCCAATGAAAACGCCACATTTTCGCGGTTAAATGAAAATTTAATCATTAAAATTTTCTCTTAACAGACTTGACGTCATGCGTTGGCGCTAATTTCTATCGGCCAATCAGAATGCAGAATGTTATATTCTAAGTTAGTTAGAACATATTAAGTAAATTTTAATGACTAAAAAGGACTCGCTTCGCTTCGCTCGCTCCGCCCTTTTTAATCATTAAAATTTACTTAATATGTTCTAACTATAACTTAACAACTCAGTTGTTAAAACTTAATTCATACATATTGACAACAATATAAACCAATAACCTTTATGACATACTGAGTTCATGCATATATTAGAAATATAAACAAATATTTCACATGTCAAACTGAGTGCATGTACATTGACATAATTGTCAGAAGTATAAACAAATATTTCATATGTCAAACCGAGTTCATACATTTTGACAGGAATGTACTAAGGATAAACAAATACATACTGTAGCGCACAGATAATCAAATGCCACACAGAAACGACGGTAGCGCCTAGCCATCCACGTTAGAGTCAGACAAAGAACGAACCATCCACATCCCCAAAAATGGATATTTCAAGCAAGCCTATATACTCACTCCGCAATAAATAACACACTGTGGACTTCGAACAATGTGAATAATTAGCCATAAAGGGAGGTAATAATAAATGATAACTACACTGAAGTGAAGTACGAAGAAACTTTTTACAGCCGCCATACGACACTTAACACCTGCTGTAGTGATAAGCAAATACTGTAGCGAACTGACAATCCAAAGCCGCACAGAAACGACGGCAGTGTATGTCAAAGCCAAGTTCTACATATTGACAACAATGTAAGTAGTATAAGCAAACAGATATGCCATATCTAAGTGCATGCATATTAACAGCAATGTATGAACAGATATCACTAATGCCATAACTAAGTTCATGCATATTGACAGCAATAAAAGAAGTATAAACAAATCTAATGGTAGGATAAAAACAAATAACTCACAGGTAAAAACTAAGTTCATACATTTTGACAGGAATGTAGTAAGGGCATACTGAGTTCCATGCATACTGAAAGCATTGTAAGACGTACAAACAACAAGAGCTGTCCACGAACAGCGCGCTCCACTATTCGCAGCGCCATGGTAGGAAAGTGCAATCACTAAATATTAAAAAAATGCTTCATAACAGCAGCATTTACCTCTGCTGTGTAGAGGTTGGGGCTTCTAAGATAATGTGGACAAATAATGCAGGTCCGTTACCTACTCATGTGTAGGTCCTCTTAGTCAGGAAGTTAAACAAATAAGCATTTCTTAGTCCAAAAGGGGCATAATTTCAACAAAATGCATAAAAGTTATCTTCTCCTGTGTAGGGGTTAGGGTCATGATGGTGAACAAGTATGCAAAGTATCAAAGCAATATATCAATGTACTTTGAAGATATAAGGGGATAAAAAACATGTACCTTAACTTTAACATTTGCATTTCCAAGTCCAAAAGGGGGAATAATTTCAACAAAACGCGTGATAGAGTTACCAACCCCTGTGTAGGGGTTGGGGGCCATGATGGAAAACAAGTATGCAAAGCATTATGTGAATGCACTTTGAAAATATTAGAGGTGAAAAAACATGTACCTAAACTTTAGCATTTGCAATAAGTTGAAAAAGGGGACCTAATTTCAACAAAATGCTTGATAGAGTTACGTACCCCTGTTTATGGGTTGGAGGCATGATGGTGAACAAGTATGCAAAGTATTTATGCAATTTGTCAATGCACTTTGAAGATATTAGAGGTTAAAAAACCTGTACCTAAACTTTAACATTTGCATTTCCAAGTCCAACATACTAAACTGCTTGATAGAGTTACCTACCCCTGTGTAGGGGCTGGGGTCGTGATGTTGAACAAGTATGCAAAGTATCAAAGCAATATGTCAATACACTTTGAAGATATTAGAGGTTAAAAAACCCTTACCTAAACATTAACATTTGCATTTCCAAGTCCAACAGGGGGCATAATTTCACAAAAATGCTTTATAGAGTAACCTACCCCTGTGTATGGGTTGGGATCATAATGGTGAACAAGTATGTAAAGCAATATATGAATGCACTTTGAAAATATTAGAGGTAAAAAACTGTACCTAAACTTTATCATTTGCACTAAGTTAAAAAAGGGAGCATAATTTCACCAAAATGCTTAATAGAGTTACCTACCCCTGTGTATGTGTTGGGGGTCATGATGGTGAACAAGTATGCAAAGTATCAAAGCTATATGTCAATGCACTATGCAGATATTAGAGCTTAAAACCCGTACCTAAACTTTAGCATTTGCACTATTTGCACTAAGTAGAAAAAGGGGGCATGTATGCAAAGTATGAAAGCAACGTCAAAGGACTTAGACAATATAAGAGGTTCAAACACCTGTACCTAAACTTTAATAAAAGTGTTACGCCAATGCGAAAATATTATAATAAGTCAGACAGGGAAGGCAGCACTCAACTTAACCAGCCGAGCACAGAAAACATTAAAACACACAAAGCACAATGTCCAACTAAACAAGCGCAAATCCGCCCAAGTCCAAGCTGTCGAAAAGTATAATAAATTATAACTAGCTGAATGACACCGACGCTCGGGTGACTGCAATAGCTCCCCTTTTTATACGAATATTGGAGCTAAAAAGCACTAATGCCATAACTAAGTTCATGCATATATGACAGTACTGTAAGAAGGGTAAAGAAATATCTCGTATGTCTAAGCTAAGTTCTACATATTGACAGCAATGTTCGTATAAACAAATAACACATAAGTCAAAACTTAGCTTCATACATATTGAGTGCAATGTACACATTTAAAAATGGACACTTCAAAATTTAATTCTATATACAATATTCCAACTTAGTTTAAAAATTGTGTCTTTAGTATGTATCTTTATAAAAAATGTCATATTGTACTTGACATCCATTTTAAGAAGTTACCCACTAATATACGTTTGGTCTGTGATAGGTTGTACAAATATAATACATGTATATCATGTGGGAAAGAGTAGAAAGTATTAATATACTGTATTAATTGTGGATACTTTCAGAAAACATGACGACATCGTTATTTACCAAAATTGACGTTACATATATATATTCAAGACACATTTTTTAAACTTGGCTGGAATGTTAATATAGAATAAAGTTTTGAAATGTCCTTTTTCAACTGTGTGTTTCAGTTTTTACATACAATGTATTACATTTGATATAACATTTATTAACTTACAAAAGAAAATGAAACATTATTTTGAAACACTCAGTACATCACACTCAGTTCATACACATTGACATCAATGTAAGAAGTGCAATCATTATTTATAAACAAATAACACATACGTCATAACTAAGTTCATGCATATTGACAGCAATGCTGGAAGTATAAACAAATAACTCATACGTCAAAACTAAGTTCATGCATATTGACAGCAATGCTGTAAGTATAAACAAATAACTCATACGTCAAAACTAAGTTCATGCATATTGACAGCAATGCTGGAAGTATAAACAAATAACTCATACGTCAAAACTAAGTTCATGCATATTGACAGCAATGCTGTAAGTATAAACAAATAACTCATACGTCAAAACTAAGTTCATGCATATTGACAGCAATGCTGGAAGTATAAACAAATAACTCATACGTCAAAACTAAGTTCATGCATAGTGACAGCAATGCTGGAAGTATAAACAAATAACTCATACGTCAAAACTAAGTTCATGCATATTGACAGCAATGTAAGAAATATACGAGGGGCATTCTGGAAGTTCTGATAACTGAGTGATAGCTTTACATTGGATGGTCAGAATCTTTTAAAGTGAATATTTTCTGAAAGATACAACATTCCGCCACCGAAAACATATAATGATATTTATATATGGGAGTTTTATATTTACCTGTATGCCGTTTTACATGTAGGTATATAACACAATAAATATCCGCCAAAATGAGTCATATTGGCCATTGGAAGGGATAACATTATTATAGATAATTACTATAATTTCAATCTGATTTATTTGGAGTTTACACATATATAGTATTATATATCTGTGCATCTGATGACAAATGGGAATTATTGTTATGACAGTATAAATGACTTTAGGAGTACATGGAAAAGACCACGTCCCAATTGCACTTGAAAATAGCCATTTTGCCGGAATTACACAACTTTCGTGTTATTGCATTGTACGGCTGGATGCGTAACACGATAATATAAAACATGTGGCCGTTTTGTGCATATATATGCTAGTTTAATTCCCACAAAATACGAATTCTAAATTATTCGTAATTTCAACTGTACAGCAGCCTTAAGAATATGACCACGTGTCCAAAAACACGTGTTTTAGATTTATGACGTCATATCCTCGAAAAAGCATTTCGCAAATTAAAAATAATTATTAATTTCCTTCAATTGCAGTTTTTACAATTAATTTAAGTATAAGAACAAGGACTATTGACCTTTTTATTACATGTATAAGGGTATTCCGTTACCCCACCAACTTTCTAAAATCAAGGGTAGGGCACAAGATTTTGCTTCCAAAATCAAACTTTATGAAAAATACATTTCTAACGTCCCCCGAATGAAAATACACATTCACATCTAGACAATTTGACTTGTTTCGAGTAGATGATAGTCCATATTGGTAGTATATGTCTAGCATTAAGTATGAGCTATAGGTGGTAAACTGGGCTCCTATATGGGTTGTATATATTCCTGTTATTTTAATAAAAACTCAAATTTTTATCAATATCTTAATGGTGTACGCAAATACTGTTATGCATATTTCAAATAATATCAAATTTATTTCATTCAGTCAGAACGATGCTTCCATAGTGTGCTCTGAAATATACATGGGGCCAATACAACACAATTCCCTTGTGTATTCAAGAGATATTTCAGTCAATACCCAAAACCATGTATTGTTTTAATACCAATACAATATATATTCTCAGAGTTAAAATAATATTTTTTCTATGGATATCTCGCTGACAGATTGATCTTTTAGAAAATGTTCACTTAAAAAAATCTGACCATCCAATATAAAGTTATCTCTCAGTTATCAGAACTTTCAGAATGCCCCTCGTATAAACATATCATTCATATGTCAAAACTAAGTTCATACATTTTGACAGCAATGTAGTAAGGGTATACACATAAGTAACATGTATGTCAAAGTGCTAATTTCATGCATATTGACAGCAGTGTAAGAAGCATAATTAAATAAATCCTTATTTTGTCAAAGCTAAGTGCATACATATTGACAGCAATGTAAGCGGTGAAGAAAGATAATATTTAGTCAGACAAGGAAGGCAGCACTCAACTTAACCAGCCGAGCACAGAAAACACTTAAACACACAAGCCACAATGCCCAACTGAACCAACCGAGCACAGAAAACATATAGTAACAAATTCCCCTTAGCTATGTTTTGTTATATGTTTCGCACATCGCATGACCACATTATATAATAGTTGGTGCTTCCTTAATAAAATTAAGTCATTGACATACAGTTGTAAATATTATATATACGTGCATGTATACTCGTCCATATTAAAACTGCAATGTTTTTGTTTAACATAAGGTACGATTCATAGAAATATTTCCTGACAATAGTGTTTACAATCCATTCGAGACAATCGGTATTTAATTTACTGCATTGAGATGGTCTCTCTGAACGGTAGAACCACATTTGCATATGATGTATGCATCTTCGCTGGTGAACTCAGCAGTATGGCCACAACTAACGCAACTATGATGCTTCAATAATTTAACATTGTATGCCTCATAACCATGCTGGAATGTAAATGCTAGATTGAATTCTACGCGATTACCAGCATATCTTTTCCCTTCAATGTTGACCTTCTGAGGAATGAAATATACTTCAACTTCAGCGGTACACGTATTTTCACCCAAATCAAGTGAAATCATTCCATTAACTTTATTCGTGTTAGGTCTACAAATGGTTCCCTTGCACATGACTCGATCAAGTCTGTTGTATTCCATATTTCGTTCTTCTGTACATACTCCGACATGGCGATAGCCAGACAAAAGACGTTTTATTCCGTCTCCTTCGTTTCCCAACCATTCTCTTGGATATTTGGGTCTAATTACAAGATGACTCATTTTGGTCAAGGCTTCTTTGCAATCCTGTGCTTCGATTAAACATTCAGTCTTTCCTGGTGTTTTGTCTGTCCCAAAGCCAAGAAGACTATGCATGATAAACATATAGAATGTAGATGTAGGAGAATGAGTCGTTGCGTGCCAACTTTGCACATGTGTAAGAACGTCTTCGACCGAGTACTCTTTCTTAAACTTTTCATGCCGAATAGCATACATCCAATCTCTGTAATCCCTTTCAAGATCTAGTTTACCACTGGTCAATTCATTGTATTTGAAATAACGAAAGTTTTCCTCATATAGATGTACTATGTCATTTAAATCCTTCTCATCATCAACCGTTTCAATGCCATTGAAATGATTACCTTTGCCATACTTGAGTTTCTTAACCGAGATCTCACGCCGTCTGTTGAAGACTTCATCGTCAGAGGGCAAGGATTCCAGAGATATGGCTTGCTCTTTGAAAAGAGCATTATACCATTCAATATAATAGCGCAAGGATTTGACATCATTGCTCAACAAATCTACATCTACGAAACATTCTAGAATTAAGTTTTCTATTATAAATATACTCGTTTCCACGAAATGCTTTGCTTCCTGATCAGCCTGGGATTTGAGAAACTCAGCTATTCTGTTTCTTGGCGTTTCGTTTCTGAAGTTTCTGTTAACAAAATCACAGATCTGTAATCTTACTTGTATTTCACCCGTGTAAGCATATGTATATACTTCGTAATTATCTGGCGTTAAGTCGCGAGACATTTTGAAGTATTCACAGGCAGTTATAGCAATCGGAATTAACTCCTCGATTCGCTCATGAAAGGTCAACTCATCATAAGTGCTGTTTTGTTGTTTCTGCAAATAGCCGGTGAATTTCGAAATACATCGTTGTTTGACGATTCCATACATGTGATAAATGTGAGTCATTGTGAGTTTCATTCCCTCATCTACATCTTCAGCTCGTTTGCCTTGTGTGCCTTCATCGCACAGGTTTAATGCTCTTTGAAAGCACTTTTCTGCCTCCTTTTCTTCGTCTGGTCGACAAAATGCATGAAAGCGACCTAGATGGGCACAGAAATTAGGATCATTAGGGAATGACTCCGTCAATTTCTTCAATACATTGAATCGTTCCGTGAACAAAGGTTTTCCAGCTGGTATATCTATCATCAATCTAGACAATACCGGCCGTTTTCGTACTTGCTCTTCATTGTCGCTCATCTCTTTTCCGTCTCTAAATATAAACGTCTTCGTCAAAATAAATTTAATTGTTGTCGAGTACGCTGATGCTTTAGTTTTCTTATCACTTGTATATTCTATAAATTCCATACAAAACTTCGACAAGTTACGACAAGCGCGTAATCCCAACGAGTTAGAGAGTTCCTTCGTTCGCCCAACATTGCGTGACAAAATCTGTTCCAGTATTTCTTTTGCTACTATAAAATGTGTTATCCTGATATTGTTTCTTCTACCGTCATTCTTATCATACACCACAAACTCTTGAATTGGCCACGGAAAGTCTTCTAACGTCATGATAAAATTCGATGGCTTCTTGAATAGCGCAGAGAAAAACTGGCATGGTAAGCATGTTTGCCCATAGTAGTAAACCAGTGCTAAAAATCCTAAGCATTTCTGACTGGGTGTCAGGTCCATCGTTACATTCCTGTCCAGTTCAAGATAGCCTTCAACATACGAAACTATTCCTTTAAATTCGTGAAGATGTACAGTCATTCCATATTCATACACATAGTGATTAGATCGACTATATTGTATATCTGTACTTAGAGAAGCCAGCCGTTTACGTTTAATCTCCGTTTCACACTTCTCTCCAAACTTTGCTTCTAATGCACGAGATTCGGTCAATGACACCAAACCAGACAAGTAAGTGCGGTCATTAGCGCTTGCATTTGGTATTCTATACGTGTAACGTTTCACATAAAGTATAACTGCATATTTTAACCTTCTTGACAGGCTTCTCACTTTAGATTCTTCTTCTCCATCAATTAATAACAGGACTGGATGATCGGTCATTTTGTGCAAAAATACAACTTTTCTGTTAATTTCGTCGATTGAAGATACCGTTCGTAGCTTTAAATGCACGCATGGGTACTTCCTATGAAAATGCCATAACGTCTTTTGAGCCAGAGTGGTTCCTCCTGAACCTGGAGCGTGGCACAAAGTGATAATTTTTGTTTTGTAGCCAAGAAGATGTGTGCTTATTTTGTCCTCCAAGTCTTTCTTTACATCACGATCAATTATAGTGTGCTCAACATCAGCATTATACAATGCGTACCAAGGCAGTGTCCCACCTTTACTGAAGTTTGTCACCTCCTCGTCTATTTCAGTGTCTGAAGGAATGCATTTAGTTTTTAGGAAAAGGACGTCGAAATCCTCTTTTAGCCATGTGGCATCAGTTTCAGAAATAACAGATGCTTCGAAGTTATCACGGACTGGCAATTCGAAGGTTGATTTATCTTCTTTTGTAGGGGACATGCAGTTGTTTATTCCAATGCAGATCTGCATGTAGTCGAGGAAACAAACACACACGTAACGGCTATAATCATTAATAAGCGTTTCATACTTAAGCTGACCTGTTTTTGTCTGAGGCTTTTTCTCCACACATAATATGATGTTTGGAGTACTAGCTAGTGTATCAACTAAGTGGTTGAAATATTTTACCATAAACGGTACTAGCTCCTCGTTTTCTGGCCACATAAAGATTACTGTTGGTACTGTGTAATCGTCCGCAAAATTCGCAAGTTTATCGCTGTGATTCTGCAAGCCTCTCTTCACAAGTTTGAACCATGTGTTCACATCTTCTATGCCTCCGTCCTTTTGGTCTGTACGAGAGCCATTTATCTCTCGCCGACCGCGCATGAAACACCAACGAGTCCCGAATTCAGATATGTTGTCAGCAGGGTCATTCCAGCAACTGATAGACAAGTGTCGTTCCTTGGCTAACGAATCGTGTACTGCATTTAATAAGCCATCCGTGTAACTAAATACGTCAAAGTCATACACACAAATCCAAGGTATTTTAGACAGTGCATGTAGATATTTTTTGTTGCATACAACATTACCGACAAGTAAGACGAAATGGCCCTTTCGGAATCCACCAACTTCGCTCCAAAAATAGTCAAAAGTGTCGCCCTTGGAACAGTCGTCATCTTGAACTAAATCTGCCGCGTCATTAGGTGAGTGATTACTACGATTTGTGCATGTTGAATTCGCATGTGTATTAGTTTGCCCGACACCCATATTTCCGCGTCGAACTGTCACATTATCTGTCTGTTGATTCTGTCTAGCACTAAACCAATCGTAAACATCAACTAGGGCTTCAGGCCTACAAACAGTGTTAACATTACCAGCTCTAATCCACACTTCCCTTTCTTTTACATCAAGTTCATCTGAAACTTTAAATGATTTTGTTGCGATACTGGGACTTACATGCCCTTGGCTGCTTCCAACTTCGATAACACACAAATACTTTGACTGGTATGTTACAAAAAACACGTCAAACTCAGGTTTGTGGGAAAATAAGCTGGTGAGGAAAAGGTCATTCAATTTTGTCTCATCGAATGAGTCATCCACTCCAACAATTTCATTTTTCTGTAAGCCAATAATTACATGAGATTTTAACCTGTCAGGCGTGTTCCACATACTCACTATGTCAAGAGAAAACAATTGAGCGTTATTTAAATAATGTCCAGGGTGTGACACATACAATAAAGCACTACTCTCTCCATTATTCATAAGAGAACGAATTCTGTCTTCTGACCAACCTCTTACATTTGTTTGCTTTTTGCGGTTGAAGTTGAAATTGAATTCATCTAGATGAGATGATGGCACGTCACATTTGTCTATGTCACTTACATGTTTTCCCTGTTCCAAAACAGTCATTTTTCTTTTGTCTTTTAACCGTTTAGATTCGACTTTAGTCCAGTCGTCAGTGGTAGACACAGCTTCTATATCGGAGTCGCTTTCTGTGGTTTCGTCATATTCTGCATCACGTGGTGATACTGGAAGTCCACAATGTTTTGATTCTATGTTTTCAACCTTAGTCAGTGACTTTATTTTCCTACATTTTACAAACCTTTTCTCTTTGCGAATGAAAACGTCAAATGTGTCCTTATGGAATGTTAAGAAATCCATCAGAAACCATCCAGAAATATCTTTAAACGATGTCAACCTTTTCTCTTTAATAAGTTCTTTTAAATGATCTTCTAAATCATTAAAACTCATCGGCTTCTTTTGTGATTCTAATATTGACCTTATTATCGATATTCCTTCCTGGTTTTTATTCGTAATTGCTTCATGATCTAAAAAAGTAAAACAATCAAAAATATGTTCAGTTGCTGAACGTCATTAAAAATGCGTGTGTGAAATATGGGTAATTTGGACAGTATAAGCATTGTTACGTCAAACATTTTCAACAAAAAAAGTATGCATCATGCTTGTGCTTATATTTTAATGTTACTTAACGAAACAAACATGTACACTGTTCATGAGTTCCAACAAGAACAAAAATCCAGTATTTCAGAATGCAAAGGGGAAAACTGATTATGTTCAAACAATAGTATGTTAATTCAAACTATTCGATCGTAAAAATGAGTTGGTGAACTTTTCGGAAATTGTAAACATCAGCGCATGCATTGTTGGAAGGAAAGTCAATTTCCTAATGACGCCCTTTGAATAAAAATAAGAGCTTATTTTAGCCAACTGTTTGAATATATTGTAAAGTTCTTAAATGAAGTTGGTTGTAGTCCATTGCATATTTTATCACTAATTTAAGCAATGCATAGACATTTAGTAGGTGAGTTTTGCAGAAGGAAGTCGTATCTTACATATGGATCATTTTCATTTTTGTTAAGAATAATTGTGTGTGATCAATTACAGACACATTGGTATACAAACCTCGGTATACATTTTGTACTTCAGTCCTGTTCAATGTGTTGTTATTACCTATTTGGACACTACAGTTCGTGAACATGTATACATCTGGTTTCGGTACTCGACCTAGAGCAATAAAATAAGGTGCATGTAATTATTTGCAATACTAATTATTATAAGTTTTTATTATATAAATGTATGCTATCAATAGATTATAGAGATTTATCAGTAAAAATAACAGTGAAAATAGCATTATCACTGCTTTAGAAGCTGGTTCAATTACCATTCCGAAAACATCATGCGTTACGTCAATATGACGCCATAATTGTCACATCGTGGAGTTTTAATTTCAACGTATTTTTTACCAATTAGACCAATTACTGTACCCTTTTAAGGAATTTTTTTTAAAAAAATAAACAGAAAATATGTTGTTATTTGGTGAAAGATCAAATCTTATTTCACTCGTGGTCACAGAAAATTAAACTTTTACTCGTGGCTACGTCACCTGTGAAAATATTGATTTGGAACTATGATTAGTCAATGAAATAAATTCGATCTTACACCAAAATCAACAAATATCCTCTATATATTGTTAATACAATTGTGACAATAGTAAATACATTTGTGTATGAATGTATTTACATTACACCAGAACAATTCGACAGTTAATCTCAGAGTCAATGGTTTTGACTCCATGTCGTTTGCCTTTCCAATTAAACTCACATGTATGTGGGGAATTTGAACGTGAAGAATTATGCTTGTACTGGTTCAGCACTGGTTTATACACTAACCACAGTAAGCGAACATGAATACAAATTAATAGTATTTCTGAATAAAGTTGCAACAAGTCTGAGCGTTAATGTGGTCAGACAATAATACCTTTTTGTCGTCGCTTCATGTTGGTGGTTCGCTGTTCAAATCAAATCATTCGTTGCAGTGAAATTCGTGCTAAAATAAACAAGTAATTGAGAATTGCAAGCAATACAGAAGTCCCCTACCGGTTTGAAGCCATTTTCAATGTTTCTGTTGCCATAGCAACCACAATTTTTGTCAGAATCAAAATATTTTAGACGTGCATAATCCCCTTATTGCCCCCTATCCACATATTAAGTTTCATAAACCTAGCTTGGAAACTGTTTGAGTTATGTCAGGATCCAGATTTTTTGACGGACGGACTGACGGACTGACGGACGGACGCGGACGGACGGACGGAGGGCAAACCTATAGTCCCCTCCGGTCAAAAACCGGTAGGGGACTAAAAAAATTGTTTTAATTAAGTCATACTCTTGTCAGCATCGCCATGATCGGCACCAGTATCCATCTGCGTTCATACACCATAACACAAGTACACGTATTTTTAAATAAATACCTTTTATTGATATTGAGACAATGGACCAACACTTGAAAAGGGGCAATACATTTTGTAAATCCACCAAAACCCTCGATATAATCATCTCCTCTTGTAACTATTGACCCTTCTCATTTAATTTACTCAAAGTTACAGCAAAATGAAAATACTAGCATAACAACGTACCGCGAAAGCTTTTAAACGCATAAACGAGTAATGATATCCATGATATCGGTCAAATTAAACAAAACCCCTCCGAGCTCGGGAGTTCACGGGTTCGATTTAATGTCAAAGACGAACTAAAAATGGTACCTGAAAGCCCCTTCCAGATGCTCAGCATAGAGGAAAACAGGCTTCTCTTCTCTCATACCATCGTAACGATGGATAACATCTGGAATTAGGTGTGGAGAGTGATTAATTTAAGTTAGAAAACTTGTTTCACAATCGACCTAAAATAAATTAGTATAAACTATAAAACAAAAATCCCATTCGTTCAGACAGAAAACAGGTTCATTCAGTAAACTAAAACCATAACTTCACTTTCTTAACAAACTCGCTCTTAGATTGTTTACAGTTTGAATTAAACAGAAATATCAACATAAATTTAATTGTTGAGTAAATCAGTACGCATATATCAGATGGCAGATCTAAGCCACCATTACAAACTTATGAAACGTATGTTGAGTAATGTAAAATAATGTGCGCCAAGTTTCATAGATAACATTGCTTTACACCCCATTGATTGTTCTGTTCCGTGCACATTTAAATATCCACCGTCTAAGATATAAATAACTATGCGCGAGGTTTAACCGCAGTTCTTTCAATACCTTCTTATGGAGCCATATAACTGCCACCACTCAACTTCAAGATTTCATGAAAAATTTCGTAAAAATTACGGGATATTTCATGAAAACATATAATTATCATGAAGACAGATAATTTATCATAACACGAAATTCTGCTTGTTAGTATGGAGCCATATAACTGCCACCACTTAACTTAAAGATTTCATGAAAACGTTCGTAAAAATTATGGGATATTTCATGAAAAGATTAATTATCTTAACACGAAATTCTGCTTGTTAGTGCTCTGAACTGACACTACATAAATATGATGCTTTCACGAAAACTAAATAAGTTTTTCATGAAAGCATAAAAATGTTTCGCAAAACGTAAAGATGTTTTGTATGGAGCCATATAACTGCCACCACATAAATATCATTTTTCATGAAATATTTCGTGAAATTAACAAGGGATTTCATTAAAACAGAAAAATATTATCAATGCAAGATAAATATCTTAACCGTGAAAATTATAACAGGAATGTTGTGGCAGATCGAAGCACTAAGATTTAATTTCTTTCCGCGACAAGATTTGTTAAACTTCAGTATTTTCTATAACTAAAGTCGACTTTCTATCATCTTTATTTTGACAAAAAGTACATGCATCCTCATTTTGAATTGGGTATAATTTGTACGATATTGACCTTGAATTTGGCTTTTAATATAGGTATACTTTTTTCTAGCCACCATGTCACACGCATCAAAAATTGCACAAATTAAAATTGTGAAGTTGCTATGCGCAAAAACAAGTATGCATTTATTAAAACGACAGCGACTACAACCAAAAAGTATATATGATTGATGAATAAGTCTTACATTCAACATAGCTTTAATTTTATTTATGAATTTTGGCAAATCTAGCCATAATGTCACATCCTTGAAATTAACGTAACGTCAACGTCTACATGTTCGGTAGACACGTACCCGTTTTAGTAAAATAGTCGATGTACTGCAGATTTAAATGAAATTTTATATGAATGAAGTATGAGCTGTGGGGTTTACGTAATTATGTTTGTTTAGTCTGAAATAATAAGTTTAGCGGTGTTAAAAGCGCCAACTGTCGGGACGTGGTTTTCGTAGTATTTTTTAACTTACTTTCTCAATTTTGTACATGGATTTTAATGTCTCGGCAAAATGTAAATCATCTACTTGTATGGAACGATACGCGGCGTATTATTGGTATATTCTATTGTATGCTTAATTAAAATGTACGACTGTAACGCCTTAATTACCCCACCACCTTGCCATATGGCCTATCTAAAAATTGACATACATATTGCGTTAAAATGCACTCAATCAAGCGGGTCGATCAAAACCATTTAAATTTTACAACAATGTTTTTTTTTAAATCAATCGCGAAATATGTGACGAATAAAAATATGGGGTTCGCGGTATAATTTAAGAAAAATTGTATTCGAAACACCCAAATAGTTCTTGTAACGTCAATAAACGTGAAAAACGTCAACAACGTCGGAATAGGTTACGAGCTAATGTACGCCAACAACGTAACGTTTCGCTCCTGACGTTACGTATTGAGCACTATTAGTGTACAGCGTAGCGGCCATGAGGGTTTGATGAAGTAGATGCAATCGCTTGTATGCTATCAAAACTGTGATTAATAAGAACCTGATATCAGATAGGACTGAGTAGCTATATATATATAATGTCCTCGGAAAAACTAGATGCCTGTCGGCAACATGTCTAGCCGTTGTCAAGAAAGTAAAGTTGACATACAATTTGGACACAGACATATTAGCGAACACAAAAGAATCAACAAGGTCTATAATGCTCATTGTTGACGTTTGACCTCTATGTGTAACCTTGGCCTTTGAGCTAGGATTTTGCGCACTGCACACCGTTACATGGTGCTTAACAATAATGTCAAGTTATGTTACAAACTGTCTTTGTATCCATCTGCCATTTAGTCAAACCCCGCAAGGGGACATAGACTTGAAGCATAAGAGAGATACAGCCCGGACAAGATCTATAATGCTCATTTTTGACGTTTGACCTCTAAGTGTGACCTTGACATTTTATCTAGATACCTGGATCTTGCTTGTTTAACAATGTACACTGCACACTTTCTCATAGTGTGTAACAATTGTTAAAAATATCAATGCATAAGGGAAAGACAATTACTGTCTACAGTGCACATTTTTACGTTTGACCTCTAAGTGTGACCTTGACCTTTGAGGTAGACCTGGATCTTGCACACTGCACACCATCTCATGGTGTCTAATAATAATGCAGTTATCTTTAAAAATGTCAAAGAATAAGGTCGATACAGCCCAGAAAAGGTATAAAATGCTCATTTTGACTTTTGACCTCTAAGTGTGAGCTTGACCTTTGAGCTAGACTTGAATCTTGCGAACTGCACACTGTCTCGTGGTGTTTAACAATTGCACTAAGTTATGTTTGAAAGTACCAATGCATAAGGGATTTACAGCCCGGACAAGGATCCGGCGGACGGACGGACGGACTCACTCGCTCGCTCCTCTACTCGCACACCCACTCACTAATGTACAGACACACAACTGCCATTACATGGGGAATTATTTTGCAAGAGCTAATAAAAGCAATGGAGTTCCTGCAGTTAGAACATCGTGGCTTATTTATAATCTTTCAACAGCTTAGTACTTCATATTTGATATAAGGTTTAAGATAATATGCATAATGTTTCATACCTTTCATTGCTTCCAGTCCGTTTTAGAATGTCTGGAATTTGTTTGGGGTTTTTGTTTTTGTTGGAGTATTTTTTTGGGGGGGGCTATATATTGACCCGTCCTGACATTTGGGCCTGACTGACTCGCGCCACCCCCACCCCTCTGACTCGTACGCCCATGCTGTCGTTTTTGGGAGGCGATTAAGCCTCTCATTACTACCATTGCCCATTTCTTAATACAAAATTAACCGCCTTTAGGCTGCTATGTGAATCCGCATTCAAGTAGTTCCAGAAACTGTCAACATTCCCGATACTGCTACATATGTTTCTCCAAATGTTTTAACTGATTTAAGCCAATCAGCAACATTTGTTTATTCTAAGATCAAAAATTATTGTGAAACTGCTCGTTAAATCGATATTTTGGCCAAAAAAATCACTACACCGGCTGATACCGAACTTGTTTTATAGTACGAAAATGACGCGTTCATCAAATGTCCCGGCTGTAAAGCTATTTTTAGAAACTTCAGACTACGGTCAAGTGATGGTTTTATCAATGAATCGTATACGGTCTGCAAAGTACTGTTATGCAATCATATGGTGTCGCTGTACTCTATAGACTGTCTCCCGCTGTGAGGGAAGTGATTACAAGACGGTACTGCAGAATCTGATAAATAGGCGCGTAGTACATGTACATATGTATTATTTTAAAGCCACTTTTGATATACGCATTCATTACAAGTATTACATATAAATTAATATGCACCTTTTAACAATTATTTAGATACCCAACATGCCTTTATAGTCACATATGACATTCAAGACATGCAAGACAAGATCGACAGTAAGAAAACGAACATTAAACGTGTAAAGTCGGTTTAAGCTTTAGTAGCAGCAACCAGATCGCCTCCCACCATTACTCTCAGTGCTTTGATTTTTAGAATGACTGAATTCACGTTAGCACAAAATGTACATGTAATCAGGTTAAGGTAATAAATGCACAAGGAGGTAGTAGTTTACTGGGGTCAAATAAGCCGGAAAACCATATTCGAACTTATTACGCAGTAATCGAGCTAAAATTAGAATGTAACCACAGGCCTAAGAAATTATATCACAAAATACAGAGTTTTGAAATTCCCCCATCTTACGGTCATTACCAGGCCCGGGTCCACCGGGGGCACAGGGGGCCGTGCGCCCCCCCCCCCAGTTGGCCTCAGACTGACCATTAAAAACGTTAAAATCCTTAAAATATTACCAATCGATTAGGCTATGGGTCGTTATTTTGTGATAACAATCTCTGTATATTATAAATGTACATATAGCGGAAGCGAAGGCAATAAAATGTGCCCCCTGTTGTTTATCCAGACCCTGATTACACCCAATCTGAATCAATTAGACGCTTTCCCAAATGATTTTATAGCGTCTGAAAGATCATGATTTATGTGATTCATTGATCTATGTTACTAAAACGTGTGAACTGACCGATTTAAAAATAGTGACCCGACATATCGATAATAATTTCAGGTGAAATTTAAAACCTTAAAAGCTAGAAAAACGAGTTTAATTCAAAATATTTCCGGAGGGGCACATTTTTTCTAAATTTCCATGTGTCTAGCATTGAATTTTAATGTTTTAAAGACGGTATAGTGCATAAAATTTCATGATTTTTACTAAAAGTTAAAGTTTACTAAAACATCTATCTGAACCAGTGGAAACTTTTAGATATAGATCTAATATTGTTTATTTCATGGGCTATGTATTTCGATTTTTTGCAAATAATTTCAACAATTTAACGTCTAAATATAAAATTTAAAGTTCTTATTTGATAAAATCTTCAATGGGATAAACATACATGTATATTTAAATAATTGCTTAAAAATGATCGTTATCTGTGAATTTTAATAATTTGACGCCTGATTTGTAAATTTTAGGGGATTGAAAGAAACTACTTTTTTTTGTTAAACTTGATGTAGCAGTACAATTTTAATACCTTTGCTTCTGATTTTAAAAGCTTAAAGTGTTGAAAATTGCATGATTTTAATTCGAAAATTTAAAAAATCTTCGACGGGAGGGGACACATCTCCAGCACCCCACCCCAACATAACATCAAAATAATTATCTGGGGCCCCCCACTCAAAATTTTCTGGATCCGGGCCTGATTACTATATATAATATATATAGTAATGACGGTAAGATGGGGAATTTCAAAACTGTATTTTGTGATATAATTTCTTAGGCCTGTGATGTAACAAAGGACACTACCCTTGTTTCTCAATGATATCAAACATGCATGCATGTTCGTCCTAATTTGTTGTAGTACACGGCCATAATTAAAGCACCTCATACACAATTATTCATTTCAACTTGTGACAGAGGAAACTACAGTGACAGAGGAAACCCGAACGCAAGCATATTTTTTTTAAGTTTATAAGCAAGATTACATTACCTGATAATTCAAGGATCCTGAAATGATAATAAGCTTCTAAATTCCGTCACTAACTCAAAATGCGCATTGTATCGTTTCAAACGCCATATTAATCTGAATGAAATACTACCTGGGCTTTCGTCGGGCTGTCGAGTACTAGTAGATCAATGGTTATTTTTAACTACTGGGAATACCCTGCGTATATACGATTAGGCCATACCAAAACGTATTTTCGTTTAGCGTCCACCCTAAGTTCTAAAACCTATCTAGCTATTCTGAGTGAAAAAACGAAAACGAAACCCTCAAAAAAAACCAAGTCATACCTACATTTATTACTAAAAAAATGTTGTTTTTATCTTCTCGAGACGCCAAAACCTATATATCAGTCCGCGGAAGCTAAACGAAGTAACGATTTGGTATGGTCTTTATAATTATATATAATACGTGTTTCGGTGACGTGCAGTTACTGGCACATATCCAACTATTTGTCCCATTTATATTGAATGTGTTTTCAAGTCTACCACAGTTACCTTCCCTTGACTGGTGTTATACCGGTTTTAATCTGATCGATCTTATCTCGATTGCGTAATCGCGCTATGCTAACTCAGCGGGTTGTCGGAGTGTATAAATTAATGTATATCATTTGCTGGAGGGGTTTTGTGCGTTCAGTTACACTTTGGTATTTTTGACATTTTGTATATGATGCATACCAGGATCTTTTTTATGGGCATATCTCTGTCATTATAAAATTTTGTTCATAAGGTAGGTATCATCAGGAACATTTAAATGCTTCCATGGTATCATTCAGAATTCGTTGATCATGTGTGAGGAATCTAACAATTATGCATTTGTTATACTAGTAACCGCAATATATATCACGATATGTATACTTATTATCATGCATATTCGATGGATGATAAAAAAGTAAACGGTTACTAGTAACTGTACAATGCTTGAGTATGTGTGCAATATCATAAAGTACAGTTTAAATGAAATTTAGCAACCACTGCTGATTTTTCAAGTATGTTGTACGGTTGATTGTTCAGTTGTATCTTCGAGCCATAGACCATACAATTATGGAACTGGTTTTTTAATATCTTGAAAAATAAAAAAGTTATGACAATTTTAAGTTCGTGAAATAGAGCGTTTTTTTTCTTGAATTAAATAGGAGAATATTCGCGCGCTTGCGGACCCGACAAAACTCAAATTTTCCCTCTAATTGTCACAAATATTTTATTTTTTCAAGATATCGGGATGAAACATTTGTTCAACTTATTTATGTTGGACAAGTGCTTTCAAAGTTATGAAGAGTTGAAATGTTAAACAAATACTAAATCAGTTTTCATTGTTTTAATCAAATCATAACATCAATCATATAACCAACAAAGTCATCTATTCATTTTCAAGTTATCACAAAATGTAGTTTAGCTATTTTGACCTGAACCTGACCTTTATGCAAGACTATATTACAAGGTTCTTGCTTTGAATACATGAATATCAATTTCCGCAAGCAAGTCGTGCGATATCGGTATTTCAAATTTGTGTTTCTAGATTGTCTAGACGGATTTTTTCTCACCTTTTTTACGTTTAATTTTCATTTTACAATTCGTATATATTCAATTAGGTGGTACAACGTGTCATTTAACCAGTTTATTTAACAAGTGTCATAGGAATGACATGATTCTTCATTTTTATGTCTCACCTGTTCGATTATTTTAATTTTAAATTATGCGTGAGCTTATGACATTTCACTTTTAATTATTTTAATGCATGTATTACTTTCCAAATCGGCAATAAAGTCAAAGTTTCAAATCTCTAAAATCATAATAAAGTATGTATACAGGAAATATAGCGGTTATAGAAATATAGCGGTTATAACCCTTCACGCGAATGTACCACTTTTATTACCCCACATGCTGTGACAATCGCAGCGGGGCGCGTCATAAAACAATTAACAATGTGCAAATTAAATATGTGTATTACTTTTTTACTAAAAAAAAGATACCTGTTTTAATAAACCGTAAAAAGGGGGCAGATCTAATTATCACATTTCTTATATCAAAACACCAATCTGACGGGAAGAAATTAAACTATTAATCAAGTTTGCACAAAATATATTACCCGAGAAACAAAAGAACTGCGGACAAGAAAGTAACCAAGTTTGATATCAAATCCGTTCATTTCCTTCTTTGTTCAATGTGAGTGATAGTCATGTTAAAGATCTTTAAAAAGGGGGTTGATCCCATAAAGATACAACTATGAAATTTAGTGCATTATATTGTAGACATATCAAACTACAAAATATGTTTGCACAATTTTACGTGGAGTCCCCATGCCTTCCAATGGTAAAAAAATTGCCACATGTGCGAATACAAATGGGACAAATAGTTGGATATGTAGGCATTTGGTTTCAACTCGCTGTAAATTATTGATTTACACTAGTCAATGATCGACCGGGTATGCCTATGGTTATTGGTAGCGTTCAGAATGTTATTAAGTTTTTAGAGGCAACCGATCGTATTTCGGGGGTTCCCTATTCCTCTGTATGACCTGTATACTCGTGGAAAATGGTTCATTTTTAACGGTACGTTTTCATTGTGTATGTACCTTAGCAAAGTTAACATGTGAAAATATGGTTGGCGAGTCTGACCTAGAAATGATTAGAATGTCGGTCTCATGTTACAAGTTTATGGCATTTTAAATATCTAAGCTTTTAAACATTCGTTTACGCTTTGGGTTGTGTGCATGTAGGGCCGGTGGACGTCTTTTTATGTAATGAACTTTACTTATAAACTTGACGCCGCACTCAACAGTATGAATATGTTCCACATAAATGCATGAAAACATTTATTGACTATATATATGATAAGTATAATACAGTTTATTATTAATGGGGAAAGGTCCATAGGCATATAGTTTCAACTCGCTGTAAATTAATAATTTCCCCTTTTAACCGGCACATTGTAGTCGCGGGTACTGAAAAAATTACCTGGGGCTATCAGTGACAAGGGCAAATCATCAGTTTACGGCGAGTTGACACCATATACCTATGGAAAATGTCATTTACTGTCGATGACCAACCTCCATATAGTTTGCAGATTCTAGGGCAAAGCGTTCTTGAGATATTGAACGGAAACCAGCCCAATAGTCAGAAATGGTAAAGGTCACAGTGACCTTGACTTACTGTCCTAAAAATCAATAGGTCAAAGCATTCTTGGGTTATTGAACGGAAACCATTTGATCTACCAACAGACAGACAGACCGACAGACAAACATGGGAAAAACAATATACCCCCTCATCAAAGATGGGGGCATAATTATGCTGAAGTTGTGACACCTAATGCGACAGGGTTATCCATTGATATGGTCTACTGACTAAGTTTTAACCATGAAACTTGACAAAAATGTTGTAGAGATGACCATTGTGACAATGTTTTATACAGATCAGGCCAAAATTGTGACCTCTATGGACTACACAAGGTTTTTGACCACATGTGACCAAATATCAAGCTTTACCTAGATTTTGTTGAAATGATCATTGTGACCAAGTTTCATAGACATTAAGCCAAAATTATGACCTCTAGTGTATACACAAGCAAATTTTGGACAGACAGACGTACGGAAGAAGAGTGATCACAGATGAGTAGTGAGCTAAAGCAAGCGATGTATTTCAATGTTTTCCCTCGATTATATAAATCCACAAACTTAACCATGCTTCTCAGCCTTGTACTGTGTGAACACTTGAATCCATAGGAACATTGTAGAGTAATACTTAATATAAAGATATGCTCAACCAACACAGAGCCTTACCAAATGTGGATACCAAATGTAATTTAAAACTAAAATAGTAGACTACATCACATTTTTATAATTTTATTTGGGGGTTTGTTTTTGCAAAAAGTACATGTAATATATACAATTCAACATATACATAACAGAAGAAACAAGTAATTAAGAATTGCAAGCAATACAGAAGTCCCCTACCGGTTTGAAGCTGTTTCTGTTGCCATAGCAACCACAATTTTTGTCAGAATCAAAATATTTTTTGACATGCATTATCCCCTTATTGCCCCCTATCCACATACTAAGTTTCATAAACCTGGCTTGGAAACTGTTTGAGTTATGTCAGGATCCAGATTTTTTGACGGACAGAGGGCAAACCTATAGTCCCCTCCGGTCAAAAACCGGTAGGGGACTAATTAAAATGTGACAGAAATGTTTGTAATTAATGAAACAACATTTCCAAGGTTTGTATTCAGTTAATAGTCATCACAAGTCATATACTGAAATATAAAATAATAACACAGGCCAGAAGTAGGGTACAAATTTAAAGGGAAATATTTTTTACACAGGGTCCACAAATGACTGCAAAGTAAAGTCTATATCTTTGAATCAATTATTTTAAAAGTTTAATCACAAATAGTGAAGGTCCAAATATGGTCATTTGACAAAATACAACATTTGATACAAGAGGGCCCTAGGTCGCTCACCTGTCGTAGTAGTGCATGCACACCCCTATGGTGACCTACATTGTAAGTAATCATGATTTTACGATGTGACCTAGTTTCTTACCCTAGATGACCCAGTATCGAACTAGACCTAGATTTTGTTAAGATGATCATTGTGACCAAGTTTCATAAAGATTAACATAAAATTATTACCTCTAGTGACTACACAGGATTTTTATATGTATGACCGTGTGACCTAGTTTTTGACCTCGGATGACCCAATATCAATCTTAACCTAGATTTTTATGAGATGATTATTGTGACCAAGCTTCATTAAGATTAAGTTAAAATTGCGACCTCTAGTGACAACACAAGGTATTTCTATGAATTGACTTTGTGGCCTAGTTTTTTACCCACGATGGCCCAAAATTGAACTTGACCTAGATTTTCTTGAGATGATCATTGTGACCATGTTTCATAAGGATAAGGTCAAAATGTGACCTCTAGTGACTACACAAGGTTTTTCTATGATTTGACCTTGTGACCTAGTTTTGACCCTGGATGACCCAACATCGAACTTGACCTAGATTTTGTTGAAATTATCATTGTGACAAAGTTTCATAAAGATTAAGTTACAATTGTGACCACTTGTGACTACACAAGGTTTTTCTATGATTTGACCTTGTGACTTAGGTTTTGACCCCAGATGACCCAATTTCGAAATTGACCTAGATTGTGTTAAGATGATCATTGTGACCAAATTACATAAACATCAAATTAAAAGTGTGACCTCTAAAGACTACACAAAGTTGTTTTTTTATTTGACCTTGTGACCTAGTTTTTTACCACCGGATGACCCAATATCAAACTTGACCTAGAGTTTGTTAAGATGATCATTGTGACCAAATTACATAAACATCAAATTAAAAGTGTGACCTCTAAAGAATACACAAAGTTTTTTTATGATTTGACCTTGTGACCTAGGTTTTGACCCCGGATGACCCAATATCGAACTTGACCAAGATTTTGTTAAGATGATCATTGTGACAAAGTTTCAAAAAGATTAGGTCAAAATTGTGACCTCTAGTGACTACACAAGGTTTTTCTTTGATTTGACCTTGTGACCTAGTTTTTTACCCCGGATGATCCAATATCGAACTTGACCTAAATTTGGTTGAGATGATCATTGTGACCAAATTACATAAACATCAAGTTAAATTGTGACCTCTTGTGATTACACAAGGTTTTTCCATGATTGGACCTTGTGACCTAGTTTTTGACCCCGGATGACCTAATATCGAACTTAAGATGATCATTGTGACCAAGTTTCATAAAGATTAGGCCAAATTGTGACCTCTGGAGTCTACACAAGCAAATTGTGGACAGACGACAGACGGATGAAGAGTGATCACAAAAGCTCACTCTGTCACTTTGTGACATGTGAGCTAAAAATGGACTTAACAAGGCACCGTATCAAGGGAGTTCATTCTTGATATTTGTCCTAAAAAGCTGCACAATAGATGTGAACATATCTTATTAGAATAGAGTATATGTATATGAAGCTAAGGGTTTATAAATACATACAGTCAAACACTATAACAAATCAGCACATGAGATGTGTACGCACTCTAGTTCCTCTCTCCTTAGAACAGTGCGAGGAGTTAAGGTTTACTAGTAATCAAGGCTCCAAGTCAAACACTGTAACTATATGTATTTAGTCCTGTGTAAGTTGTACTCCACCAGATAAGTTACTTCTCAATACATGAAGTTGATCGAGGGATTTAGTCAGGAATGGTCGTACAGTGTTTAATTCCATCAACGTCAAATGATTCAACTGTAAAAGAAGAACACTACACAGTAGTAGTAATGTAACAAGGCGGTCCATAAGACGTAGGAGTGGGCCGATGCATCGAAATATCGATGCATTGCGATTCCAAGTGTCCCGATAGTATGGATCGATAGTAAAAGTCTCGATCCAATAGCTATCGCCGATAGTTAGCTCAACTATCGATAGTTACGATGCTTTTTTAAAATAAAGTTTATTATTAATTTAAAACAACTTCCGTTTTTGCATTAAAACAGCCACAATGGACCAATATCGCCTTAATTTTATTAATCTATTTCTGTCAAATTCATTTTAAATCATTTCCACAAATAAAAGATTTGTATGTTGTACAACAAAATGATATCTTACACAGTGCAAAATTGCATTTACAAGTTAATCTCTGGTTTTCAAAGCTTGGCAATAACTATTGCAATAGTTTCCAGCAATACAAAAGTATCGCAATAGTACTTTCAGCAATAGCAATAGTATTGCAATAGTCAAAATTGGACTCAATAGTCACCCCTAATAAGACGGCTGTAATCCCCACTGCATCAATGGATAGTAAACTGTAACCTTGACTGTATGCCACCAGCAAGCTATGTTGAAACTTGAACCCACAAAGTAGAAACATGGGTTCTGCACATCACCTTCATTAGTTAGACATTTGCTATAAGTTTTAGGCAAATTCAGCCCCAGGGGTTAAAAAGTTACGGAGCAGACACGAAATGCAAGGTTCAAACCTCAAAATCTCAAATATTGCTGTGTGTATTTGAGAGTTTCCATGCATCACAAAACAGGAAAATTATTCTGGGGTCATTACAGTAAAATTTCAAGAGCCAAGACTTCATTTTTGGGTCAAATTCAGAAGCTTCGTGATATCAGGGCTAGGTTTAAATTTTGGAAGGAAAATATGAAGTGAGGACGTACCTTGGCATGTGTGGCATCACTTTTAACAAAGGTGTCAATACTGCTTCTCAGCTTGGCTATTCTTAAATCCCAAATATCTTTGATTAAGGTTCTAGTTTCGTCAGCGTGAGGAATATCATCTACTGCACTAAAAATAAGCAAAACACAATTTATTTAAGAGTATTTCGTGTATTGAGAAAGTGACCTTGGGCCAGAAAGGCCATGAATAACTAGATTATTGTCCCGCGACCAACTCTCCATTTTTCTTGACCTTCTTTATTTGTTGTTTTGGCTGAGTCTTTATCAGGGTTCCCACTGTCAGGGAAAAGTCAGGGAAAAATAAAAAAAAATTCAAGGTCAGAGAAAAGTCAGGGAATTTTAAAATTAGTCAGGGAAATCTGAAAATTGAACAAAAGTCAGGGAAAAGTCAGGGAATTCTTCATTTTAGCTATCAAAAAATAACAACTCCTATGAAGAAAAAAACAAAAACTGAAAAAAATCTTCGCTCGCTATGCTCGCCCAGGGCAATTCTAAATTATGATAACTTTATGTCAATCATCAGCCCTTAAGAAGTGCTAACTTAAACTTTTATTTTCATATAAAGCTAATATAGCTTCTTTTCTCTATTTTTATTTTCATATTTTACCTGAACAAAAATATGCTTTGGTGCGTGATCGCTCTAATAAGTCAGGGAAAACTGCTCTGTGGTCAGGGAAAACTGCTCTGTGGTCAGGGAAAAATCAGGGAAAAGTCAGGGAAATTTGTGTCAGAATATTTGTGGGAACCCTGTTTATGAATCTTGGTCATAATGGTCATTTCAACACAATCTAGGTTAATTCTGATATTGGGTCATTTGGTGTTGAAAAATTGGTCAAATCTTACAAAAATCTTATTTAGTCACTAAAGGTTACAATGAAAGCCTAAGCTGTATAAAACTTGGTCACAATAACAGGCCAATTTACCAAAAAATAGCTATTTTAGCTCACCTGTCACAAAGTGACAGAGTGAGCTTTTGTGATCACTCTTCTTCCGTCTGTCCGTCCGTAGTCCGTCCGTCAACAATTTGCTTGTGTAGACACTAGAGGTCACAATTTTGACTTCATCTTTATGAAACTTGGTCACAATGCTCATCTCAACAAAATCTAGGTCAAGTTCGATATTGGGTCATCCGGGGTCAAAAACTAGGTCACAAGGTCAAATCATAGAAAAACCTTGTGTAGTCACTAGAGGTCACAATTTTGACCTAAACTTTATGAAACTTGGTCACAATGATCATCTCAACAAAATCTAGGTCAATTCGATATTGGGTCATTTGGGGTAAAAAACTAGGTCACTAGGTCAAATCATAGAAAACCCTTCTAGATCGAGTCACTAGAGGTCACAATTTTGGCCAAAATTATAGTATTGTTTGAGTTCCACAGTACCTCCCGCAGCCAGTATCATTTAATCCTTAAGATTGGGTAGGTAGGAAGGAAATTTTATTTAAAAATATTTTATATATATGCATGCACATGTTATGTATACAGTATACACGTAGTTTTCACGGAAGTAATATTGAACATTTTCACTTATTTTGTCCTATAGTAAACAATATATATATTTTAGGCCTTACATGTACAGAAACCATACATACAATTTATTATTGTTTATATTAAATGTATCTAGAGACAGAAATCGTGTTAGAAAATTAAAACAATATGGGCACTGAAAGAGACTGACAAAATGTAAAAAAATAACATACTACTTAAGTAATAGTTGAGTTAACTCCATATAATGTTTACATGGCATTTCTGTGAAGAATTTTGAATCTGTTTCTTCCTGCTTCTTCTCTTGTAACTTTTCTAAAAGAAAGAAAGTAAGAAAATACAAATGAACTTTTAGCAACAAAAATAAAACTTAGCAATTTTAAATGCCTCTGATAATATTGAATGACAAGGTATTTTCTTTTCATAGGATAGTCTTTTCCTTCAACAAACACCTCACTATTACTACTAGATAAGCACATGTGATACTCTCCAAGGTACAATCAGGTAAGGTGCACCTGAATTAAGCTAATAGTGTGCGCATTGGTTCCTTGAAATGTGTCAAAAGTGCGGGTCATTTAATTAAAAACAACAAAAAGTTAGAATAATTGAGAAAGGGAAAATCAGGAGCAGTAAAGTTAACCGTTTCACCAACGTCAATGCGTGGTCAGCATGCTGTATGCTGAAGCTTCTGTTTGGGTAGTTTCTCCCACCATGAGGTAACAGCAAGGGTTAACAACTGCCTGCGCTCCCGTACGCTAAGACTTAACGTCTGCAATTGTTGATCACTACCAGTAATCACGTAATGGTTTAATGTTGACCCAAGACTTGAGGAAGACTTATTTAAAAGCATCACAAGTACTATGTCATCCCTTTGGTGCAACAAGGTTGTATCTCAATTTTTCACTTTTTTCAGGAAGAGGAAAAAACTTCATTATTTTGTAACAAATTGATAAAATAATGTTGGCTTTTGATATTTAATTCAGTAAAACAATACATTTAAGTTGATACATAAGACAAACAACAAAAATAAACTATAAAAGAGATTTTGATCAATTTTTCAGATACAACCTTGTTGCACCAAATAAATCCTGATTATTATTAAAATGTTTGGCGCAACAAGGTTGTATCTCAACATATTTTAGAAATTCATTCAACAATTCATTTGCAATGCATTTTGTAATGATGTTTATAAACACATTAACAATGTTGATTAAGTTATCATCACGTTTGTGACTAAAAATATTGCAAAAATCCTTTTTTGCCTGCCTTTTTAAAGAAAAAGGGAGCTGCCATAATTGCCAGCGTCATATTCCCAAACGTTTATTATGAAAAATACTCATATCTTCTGAAGTATAAAACATATTCATTTGAAACTTATAACATATTCTTAATGTCTGTGTATCATCACATGCATTATACCCCATAATATATGTTATGGATTTTGATGGAGTTATGGCCCTTTATAAACTAAGATTTGGGGTTTAAAGTCAATTTTTATGCAGAATGCACCAAACTTCCGAAGTATTACCTATATCATCATAAAATTTAAAACATTTATCAATTGTCAAATACTCCACCTAATAACTGCACTTACACCCGATAACTTTAGAATGTATTTGGACAGAGTTATCACCCTTTTAACTTAGATTTTTAGGGGTAATTAGTGAAAGTTTTATGCAGTAGACATATAAAGTCCGAAGTATTAGACATACTCACTTGACACTTCTAACATAGATGTTTAATAACCCAATTATCAAATACTTACATTATGTCACAGTTATGGCACTTTTAACTTAGATATCTAGATTGAAAATTAGAAGCATTTCTGCAGTAGCATTTATTATAACTTAAAATAACCCCATTTCAAATCCTAAATCACTCTGTCAACCGATCACCCATTACAAACACTGAACCACTCTGTCAACTGGTGTCCCTTTACAAACACTGAACCACCCTGTCAACAGGTCCCCCATTACAAACAATTAAGTGAACCACCCAGTCAACTAGCCCCCCCATTACAAACACTGAACATCTCTGTCAACTGGTGTCCCATTACAAACACTGAACCACTCGGTCAACCAGTCCCCTATTACAAAGGCTGAAACACTCTGTCAACCAGCCCCCCATTACAAACACTGAACCACCCTGTCAACCGGTCCCCCCTTACAAACACTGAACCACTCAGTCAACTGGTGTCCCATTACAAACACTGAACCACTCGGTCAACCAGTCCCCTATTACAAAGGCTGAAACACTCTGTCAACCAGCCCCCCATTACAAACGCTGAACCACCCTGTCAACCGGTCCCCCCTTACAAACACTGAACCACTCAGTCAACTGGTGTCCCATTACAAACACTGAACCACTCGGTCAACCAGTCCCCCATTACAAACACTGAACCACTCTGTCAACAGCCCCCCCCCCCCCATTACAAACACTGAACCACCTCACTGTCAACCAGTCCCCCATTACAAACACTAAACCACCTCACTGTCAACCACAGTTTGACATAACTTATGTTTAAGAAATGATAAATGAAAAATCGTAGTATACCTTTGAAATTCTGAGGCGTAGGAATTTGCCATGAAGGCCGAAATGTTGAGTGGTTAATACAAAAGCGCCAGAAAGACAAACTGTTGTTGAACAAAAGGTATAATACGGCTTTTAAATATTTTACTTTGATTCAAACATGATTGGATGATGTTATAAAAATGATGTGACATCACTTCCATCGGTATTATGAAACGTTATACAACGCTATTCTTGCTCTTTGTCTATATAAGTTGTGGTCATGTTAGAATAAAGATGAACATATTGCATAAATAATTTATTGACATTTGACTATAATTAAAGTAAATATAAAAGATTGATGAAATAATAAACTAGAGTTTGCATTTCAATTCTCTGGCAATAATACAAAATGTGTATTTGCATTAATAATCACAAATTAATGGTTCTGTTGCTGACAAATAGTATACCAAAATGCATTGGATCAGAACTAGTTTTTCTAAAAAAGGCATTTTATGGAAAATTAATTAGATGCAAGAAATTGCCACAGGTTCTGAATCTAAAAACTAATAATAATTTGATAATTTTGTACAGGTGTTCACCATGCAATAGCCAAAAAAGCTTTAATGCACCATTTGTTATCCAAAATAGTATGAAAATACCAATCACGGTGGACAGAAAAAATCTTAACATTTTGTAAGTGTAAAATATTACTGTTTAGGAAATATCAGAAATCAAATGTTGATTTGAAGGGTTAAATGAAATCCTTGTAAAAACAATCAGATATTTATCATTTAATATAAGTTTAAATTCAGTTTCTTAAAGCATGCTAACTTATCAATCATGATTAAATGACATCATTATGTACTTACGTCATAGTAGCATAGTAGTGACATCATGCTTTACAAGTAATATGCATTACTGAGATATTTTTCAGCCAGATTTAAATATAATATTAATAATTTAATAATACATTCATTATAATGTATGTTGCACATTTAACTATTAACTTTTAATTACATTTACAGTACTCTTAAATGAAATACAAACATGTTTCACAAAAGTATCCCACCTAAATGTAAGTAAAATATTTGAGATACAACCTTGTTGCGCCAAACAAATCACCTCAATCAGGGTGACGAATCACGTGACTTTTTGGGGTTTACCAGTGCAAATTCATAGATGTCAACAAGCTCGGTAAGTGACGTTTTTTGGCAAATAAACGTTCTAAATGAACTTGTTTTTCATTTTCTCGTAGCGCATAAAAGACAGCTTACGCTGCTCGTCATGCCAATATTAAATATTCCACAAAACTCTACTTAATAAACACGCTATCCTTGGCCAAAATTTGACATGTTGAGAATTCGCCGTAGACTGTATGCTGCACGCAACGTGCATTTATGATTTTTAAACATTTCATCGCAATTGAGTTGATTTTGTAAGCAGATAGTGAAGTCCAAAGTATATTTTGTATGCCAAAAGTGTTTGAATAACATTAAATGCATGTATGTTATAAAATGGAAACTTTGTGAACATTTCAAGTTTTGCTGTCGTAAACGTGATTAAAGTAAGATGCTGCTTGCAACGTGTAAACCATTACGGTTCAACTAATTATTCTGTTTGCAGTTATAAAGTCAATGTAACATATATCCTTTATGTGTGTTCAAGCCAATTCATATACATTGTATTAATTTCAAGATATAACAGTTTCATGATTATAAAATTTCAGTGAGATATTTTTAGTTCCTATTATTTGTCTGTACTCCTAACAAAAACATTTTTCACCCGATCGTCTTCAAACTTAGTGACACTGTTTATGGGCATAATATCTAGGTCAATGTCAAGTACAGGCCAAATCAGCCCAGTCCTTCTTGGGTAATGGTTTTTCAATAACTAAAAAATGTGAAATTGGCCTTGTCTGTACTCTAGATCAAACAGTTTTCATAGGATCGTCTTCAAACTTGTTGACATTATTTATGGGCATGATATCTAGGCCAAGTGCAATTATAGGGCGATTGCTAAGGCATTCGTGGGTTATGGTCCAATAATTACCAAAATAATTGACATTGTTCTCTAGTTCAAAGAGTTTTCATCTGCTTATCTTCAACGTTGGTGACAATGTATATGGGCATAATATCTAGTCCAAGTTTAATTGAAGGTTGAATTAGCCCATGCCTTCTTGGGTTGTGGTCCTTTAATAACCACAAAATGTGAAAATTCCCTTGTCTGTACTCTCATTCAAACAGTTCTCAACTGGTCATCTTCAAACGTGTTGACATTGTTTATGAGCATAATATCTAGACCAAGTTCAAGTATAGTCCAAATCATCCAAGGCCTTCTTGTAGGATAGCCTATTAATTACCAAAACAATGTGAAATAGGCCAAGTTGGATTATTTTGTGAAATAGGCCAAGTTGGATTATTTTATTTTCATTCACTATTCCCCAGGCGGGCGTATTTTATGACATTTTGGCTCTTGTTTATTTATAAATTGACGGTTTTGAGCCGTCTTTTCGATATTATTTGAGGGCTAGGGCACAGGGCATAATCACTCATTAGCAATAAATGTAAATCCCAGATAACCAAAACTATCAACCATTCACCATGTTGTTACATTTTGATCATTAAATCATGATATATGGACAGGCATATTTTATAATATTAATTATTATTACAGATGCTGTTGTAAAGAGCATTCCTAGCAGGCACCTGTTAGTGAAAATGGATGCTACCATTTGACTATTATTCTAGCTGGCTGGACAGTAACATGCTAATCAATGAAGCTGCGACTGAATATTACAAGCACTGGACTTACGTGATAGGTTAAATTTAACAGGATTAATACATCTCTGTGCTGCATGAACGTTTATTTGAAGAAATATAAAAACTGTTGTAAAATCCAATCAACAGAA
Organism: Spisula solida; assembly: GCA_947247005.1. NCBI lineage: Eukaryota > Metazoa > Mollusca > Bivalvia > Venerida > Mactridae > Spisula > Spisula solida. The sequence continues at coordinate 15,242,465 of OX365952.1, read as the reverse complement.
ATATTATGGCTCAGATGGGAATTTCTTGGAATTAATATGTTTGAAAGTTTACAACATGTACCCTTTACATTATGTTGTATTCCTACAGCTTTTAACAGTCTAGTCAATGTGCATAATCCACTGAAGGAGACCGCTCACAAATGGCATTTGTGAATTAAAAGCTCTATGGCGAAAAAACATTAAAACTGTATTGCTATTAATTTTAGTTATTACATGTATCGCAAATACTGAGTATGTATATGTAACTTTTACTGTATAAATAATATGTTTGTCATTAAAAAGCTTATTCAAATACATAAGCAAATATCATATTTATATACATTTGTATCTCATAAACAAAGATGAACAGTTAAACTTCACTTAAAGGCCATCTCAGAACCTAAACCATAATTTTGTATGTTACTTTCCACGATTTCACAGTTGTATACTTCTAATATTAAGACCAAATCTATAATAAGTGCATTTTCAAAGTACCAATGGCGGTCTTATTAGTGAGGTTTTACTCTGACACTTGGCATATACAAAACAGCAGTCAATATATTAGCTGCTGCAGTGGTTAGTGCGCTGGATTTGTATCCCGGCAATCCGGCTGTGAACCGATCTCATTATTACCCTTTCTTTTGCACGTAATAACATCATTGTCATCCGCTTATCACTATCTACAAAAGTTAGCCTCACATACGAGTACATCTCCATGAACTCTCATCTGGTTTTCAACTGTCTCAATGAAGTGTGCAACTGCTACAGGAACTGGCATCGGTTCAAGTATAGTCTCTTATCATATCAATAGACACATTTGTCATGTTTGATTTTGCTAGTTTTTTCCTAGCTTTATTGTGCTTTCCTTCTATTCCTTCCTTGTGCACATTTCTCATGGTTCCTGTCAATACATGAGAAGAACCAACACAGAACACTAAGTTAGATGACTGAAACAGCTATCGACAGTGTCATGTTGATTGTTGTGGTCTAAGATTTGTTCAATTCCATATTGAATATTTTCATAAGCACCTTCTGTGTCTGTGTGTTCACACTTTGTGCAGTTTAATTAAGTGAAATAATTAAGTGAAATAACTCCACACTGGTGGATATGTTAAAGTAGGTTTTATTGGTGATTTCAAAACCGCCATAACGGGTGTAGATTATTACTTCCATTTAACCGGCTCGTGACTTCATCCATGGTGTCAACCATACGTTCTTAATTAGAAATGGGGACGTGACTGTAAACATCCTCCACATCCGACACAAAGACAAACATTATTTTCGTCGCTTTTCCATGACATACTATCTGCAAAATAATTGATATATTAGTAAGTAAATTCATTATTATGGATTACTTACTAGTATAAAGCTTGTGTTAATCTTTTGTGTTTTGAAGGTATCCAAAGAAAAATTATCACGTTTACAACAGCAATCTCTAAATTCACGTTTACAACAGCATTTCTCCAAATGTCACTTTAATCATGCAGAAACGTCAATTTATGATAAATAAAGATAGCCATATAATACATTAACGTATTCGAATGGTTTGATACACAGTTAACCTACTAAATACAACATTTTACGGTAAACTGAAATGGGAAATGCAATTTCACGTCGCATGCAGCACGATTGTTTACATCAGTTTCTTTACTCGTCAATTTTGGCCAACGATTGCGTCCAAATTAGGAAGAGAATCCTTTAAGTTTGAACATGGTTAGAAGCAGAATGCTTATCTGTCTTTTATGCACTGCAAAATATTAAGAATCGTGTACGAACAATTAGAGATATTGGCAAAAAACAGGTCTTACCGATGACTTAGCTCCTTTCAGTATCCGTGCGTAAACCCCATTGATTCGTCACCCTGTCAATATGAGATACAACCTTTTGCCAACTATCATTTTTAAGGGGTTAGAATTTGAATTTAGATTTCAAATTTAATTAGCAATATGTATTTATGAATTCTTAATCATTTTATGCAAAAAAGACATTTTGACAAAAATGTAAGATACAACCTTGTTGCGCCAAAGGGACGATGTGTAACAGTGCCAGCTATCTAGAACAAGTTGCAACAGTTATTTTAGTGATCAACGTTCTAGTGCATCGACACATGCTTTCAAGAGCAAAGGCAAGTCACGGATAGGTTCAATATTAATGACACACCATGAGAAACTGATATTTTTTTCCTGGTTCGAATGTCTAGGATTTGCCAGACTTGCATTTCTGCATCCCTTGCATAGTCTTACCGACATCCATCCATTCTGGAGGTCTAATTCTAGCTTTCTGTCTTTGTTTAAGGTTAACAGCCATCCATAATGGAACTTCAAGAGGCATTCCTGCTGTAAATGGTCCTATATCACCCTAAAACATGAAAATACTGACATTTTAAGATTTCAAAGTCAATACAGAACTATCCATACATTTAACTTAATCAATTAAGAACTAGAACATGAGTGAAAGTAAGAAATTCTGAAAAACCTGAAATCCTCAGAAAGTGACAATTTATATAATTATACGGAAAATAAAGAAAAACATGTACTTTTTGGTACACTCAAAAACCTGAAGTTCAGGCATATGCCTGAAAATTTTCACCCATGCTAGAAACATACTGCCTAAAGAACTTTATTTTATTTAATACTGACGCCCCTCTGTAATTTGTTGAATCTACATAAACAAGAGATGTTTGTAAAACACGTCTGCCCAATAGTCAGAAACAGTGACCTTAAACTTTGACCTACTGGCCTCAAATTAATAGGGATCATCTACTATCGATGAACAACTTCCATGTGAAGTTTGAAGATCCTTGAGCAAAGCGTTCTTGAGTTACTGAACATAACCATTTGGTCTACCGACCGACAGACAGACAGCCTCATTAAAGATGGGGGGCATAAAAACTTTTAGAGCAACACACAGGATGAGATTAAAAACAACACTTTCCTACAATTCAAGGACAATAAATATCTGGGTGAAACTTTCCACATTTGTAATAGGTTTCATAGACTTGTAAATTGTCACCATTTGTTTCTCAGAAGCGACAATGTCAAATCTAAACACACTGATAGTTCATCGGCAAAAACGTCTTGTACATAAAAACTTTCTGTCACATCGCTGTATTTAACGTAACATGTTGTTTAAGAAAAGTGCCACCCAGCGCTACACTAGGAAAAAGCTTTCTACAAAAAAGCACTAGTTACACATGAATTATATGCTACCGGCAAGCGTGCATGGATAGCAGACCGTTGCACGTTTCGAGCGCAACAGAAGCGGTCCGTTGCACAACAGTGCTTTCTGTGGCCCTCGCTTAGCAAAAGTGCTGATAAACGGAATGCCATCAAGCGCTGCTGGTAGCATGTTGTTGAATAGACGTAGTAAAGACTAAAGCAGTCTTCGAAATTAGGACTCGCCGATCGCCATGGCGGGTAAATTTCGATTCAGGCATGTAACATTCTCCATTAACGTCTCCCGACTTGGCAAGTAAAAGAATCCCAATGCAATTTGCCTAAAACGTTTAAAAATACATATTTACACTCGCGAAAAATCATTATCTTTGTCGGAAATCCGGAATCTGTTTACGAGGCTAAAAATAGCCTAAACAACATCACAAGCTATTTGACGTATCGTCTAAAAATAGTTTCCAACAGAGGGCGCCCTCCGCCAGACACTTGGTTTTCGTAACCACATTTCTGTTGATTCGACTGACTTTCCGTTTTAAAAATAATTTCTATTCGTAAATATTTCTTTTCTTTTCGTTTCTGGTAAAAAGTAAACAAATACTGAAGTAAAATGTCGTGGCCTCTGAAATACATCGAGGGACTAGTTTGTAGAAGGTTCCAGTCTCTTACTTCCCTTTGTCTGTATTGCGCTCCTGTGTACTGTTTTATCAAAGCACTTACGGATTTCGTAAACTTATGATCAAATTTAATTTCTTTATAATTTGGTTACAGTTATAAAGTGAAGTAAATGGAGCTGCAATACTAATACTGATTCAGTTAATGAACTCCTACACACCATATTTGTCACCAAACTTGAACTTTTTGCTAGTTTATTGATGTATGAGCCCATCAGTATATTTTGTAGAAAAATTGTCGGGCGGTACTTTTAAATTTGGGCGGGTGTTTTTCTGCAAATAACCCGCCCGACTGGCTAGTACAATTGAAAAGCTAATTTCGAAGACTGCTAAAGTACAAAAGTAACAAAATTGTACTAACATTGATGAGTTGTGGAACATTTTTAAAGAAAATCTACAAAAATCAATCTCAAAACACATACCATCAAAGCTATGTAAACTAACAAATAAATTTCCCTGGATCACGAACGAGTTGAGAAAGAAAATGAACAACTATAAACACAAGCTTATGAAACGTAACAAAAAACAAAGTAAAACTAACCATCTAAGACATCTAAAGTCTGAAATCCAAAAAGAACAAAGGAAAGCATACTGGAGCTACATAGAAAACATGATATTCAATATACCAATCCCTGATGAAGGTACAACTAAATTTAACAAACCACCAAAAAATCTCTTCTCATATATCAAAGGGCAGAAAACAGAAAATTCAACCATACCACCCTTACATAAAGATGGCTTGCTTAAAACAGACGCAAAGTCTAAAGCTAATATTCTAAACGACCAATTCTAAAAAGCCTTCACTCCAACAACCTCACAAGAAATTCCCAACAAAGGACCCAGCCCATTCCCTAAAACGTCGGACATCCAAATCACACAAAATGGCATCACCAAACTACTATCTAACATCAATCCCCATAGAGCTTCTGGCCCGGATGGCATCCATGGTAGAGTCCTAAAGGAATGTAAAGATAATATATCTCCTATACTTACAATAATATTTAACAAATCTCTTGAACTTGGCAAAATTCCATTAGACTGGAAACATGCAAATGTCTGACCCGTTTTTAAAAAGGGAGATAAACATGATGCTATAAACTACAGACCTATATCACTGACATGTATTTGTTGTAAAATAATGGAACACGTTATTTCTAGTAACATGATGTCATTTCTGGAAAAACATATCTTATATGACTTACAACATGGGTTTAGATCCTCACGTTCTTGTGAAACCCAGCTCATTTCATTCATACAAAATCTCTGTCAATCATTTAATAAAAAAATTCAAACTGACGTAATCATAATGGACTTTGCTAAAGCATTCGACAAAGTACCACATAAACATCTTTATAAACTAAACTATTATGGCATTAATAGCAATGTTATTGACTGGATTTCAGACTTCTTAGGAGATAGGACCCAGACTGTTGCCCTGGACGGTATCATGTCAGAACAAGACTGCGTTCAATAAACGCTTATGCCCCCTGTGGAAGCCTTGTCCAAAAATAAGTCTAAGTCCAAAATTAGGTCAAGGTGAAGGTCAAAATGGGGTTAGGTGATACAGGCGTATGGAGTGTTCATACACAACATCCATGCAAGTATGAAAGCTTTTAGCAAGCCATATTAATGCTAGAAGAAACGGTCAATTTGGGTTAACCAGGACGGACGGACGAAAGGACAAACGGACTGACAGGTGAATCACTATATGCCTCCCCATCTATCGATAGGGGGGAATAAAAAGTCCCAGTGACTTCAGGTGTACCCCAGGGCACAGTTATGGGTCCAATCCTATTCCTAATTTACATAAATGACTTTGCAGACTACATCCAACATAGCACACTCAGACTTTTTGCCGATGATAGTATTATTTACAAAGAAATAAAAACTACTAACGATGCTAAACTCCTTCAGTCTGACCTGGATGCTGCTGGCAGACGGGAACAGGACTGGCTCATGCACTTTCATCCTGATAAATGCAATATCCTTACCGTTACACAAAAAAAAACTAAAAAAAATAAAAATTTCAATATAAACTACACAACCACATTCTCGAAAAAGTTGACTCTGCTAAATATCTAGGCGTAACCCTACAAAGCAATCTAAAATGGGACAAACATAAACTCAATCTCCAACAAAGCTAATCAATCCCTAGGCTTCTTATGTAGAAATTTAAAAATAAACTCTCCAAAAGTCAAAGAACACGCATATAAAGCCATTGTGAGACCTAAATTAGAATACTCCTCTTCTGTCTGGGACCCACATACCAAATGCCAAAAAGTTCAAATTGAGAAAGTCCAGAGAAGGGCCGCTAGATTTACCACCAATCGTTACCATAACACAAGCTCAGTTTCAAACATGATGAACACTCTAAATTGGCCATCCCTAGAAATTAGAAGAACACGAGCTCGCTTAATTATGTTTTACAAAATTATACATCATACCGTCGCAATATACCCAGAAAATAATTTGTTAATCACATCTGATCCCAGAACTAGATACAGTAGTGGGTATGGCTACAAGCATATCGGTACATCTCAAGATCAGTATAAGTTTTCATTCTATCCCAGAACGATAAGCCAGTGGAATATGTTGCCCGTAACCGCACACCAAGCAGACACAGCTGATGTTTTTAAGACCATTGTCACTGTTCCTGTCTTGGTCTCCACATTCACATACTAAATGGCAACCATTGTACAAAGTTTTAATCTTAATGTTTGATTATAAAATCAATCTTTTAACTTGCACATGTATTATAATACAAACCATTATTTCTGTGTATCATATACTTACATTCAAAATTGTTTTTAAAACTAGCGCCTACACATAATCTTCAGAGCTTTGAAGGAGTGTAGTTCATTTAAGAAGAAGAAGTGCTCGATAGCCTTACATTGTATTTGATAGCGTTTTCGTTTAATATGCACCAGTCAAATGAATCCACAGACCCCCAAACACTGGAGAAAGGAGGGGGACTGTCTCGTATTTTTACTTTACGATGTGCCGCACTGCCATGTGACAGCGGGGCTTTTGTTTCACTCCAAAAAAAGCAGTGAAATATACTAGCTGTTACTATCGGTATACCAGAGGTTGGGGCAATATTTGCGGGGGTGTTAACCATAACAGGACAGAGATTTTACTAGGGGTTTCAAAAAGCACCATTCCCCGGTGTTGTTGGACTGTGGTTTTAACTGACTAGTGCATAATTTAAGCAACGGGCTTATGCAATCAAGCAACTTAACCGGTCGGTCGAAAAATTCGACATCCGAAATTGACAACTTCACAACATAAAATAAGTAAGATTCATAATCCCCTAACCCCAATTAAATATACTCTATCCAAGGCAAAATTAGGAACGACTGTTATCAGCTCCTTCTCTGCCAAAAACTCAACTTCAGCCGGATCCATTCCGATGCATATCACAATATTTGTTAGACTGGTTCCCGTTCGAATATTAAAAATATCAGACCGGTATTGGCTAATTCGACCTTGACCTTCTTCAGCATAGTTTAAGATTTAGATACTTTTATTTCCTCCAAATTTGAAGAGCACCACCAACAAAAATGGCGTCGAATTGGTGTCGACTCGCACAACTTTTCGCCCTTGTGGGTGATTTCCAGCTGATAAATCGTTCGGAAGAGTAGACATTACGTTACATCGTTGGCTAAATGATTTCCAGCTGATAAATCGTTCGGAAGAGTAGACATTACGTTACATCGTTGGCTAAATGAGATGAATTGACATTTTGAGCTTCGTTTAACGGACACTGGATTTTTAAAATGAAGGGTAGGAATTTTGTTTTTCATTATTTTCAATCAAACTTTTATTTTGTCAAGATAGTGGCGATGGCGCAAAGCAATCAGGATGTTTATACATTATTTCATGAAAACGCAGATCATTGACTGAAATCGAACCCTTGCATTCCAATCATGTCTTTAAATAGGTGGCATAACTGAGAGGGTCTTTTAAAAAAAAGTAGCCCGACTCACTAGTCACCAGGGGTGGAGGGGGGGGGCTTGTGGTTGAAGCCCCCTACCACCAGCTGACTGTTTATATTATACCATATTAAATGGGTGGCACTGTGGTCGAGCGGATAACGCTGTTGAATACTGATCGAGAGGTCTCTGGTTTGATCCTCGGCCCAAAGATGGTGTTGTGTGTATCGGTCCTATACACCGGGAATCAATTTAAAAAGAGCTATGTCTGCGAACCCAGATTCCTTGTATCACACATCTGTCTCCTTGTTGACTTTGTCTGCCCTTTTAAAACATGTGCCAATATTGTCTGTACTCCAAGAGGTGCTGCAAATCCTGATCTGGGGTTCGAACCACAACACCCTATTCAGGCTATTGTCTACTATGAAACTCACAAACAACAAAGCTACTAAACAGGAGTCTAACCCCGTATGAGTACACCCAGACCTACACGACTTGAAACAACAGTTGGCTATCAATCATGCACGGTAACACCACTCTGAAAACTAATAGATATACTAGTATAGTGTAACCAGTTAGTCAAAGCAAACCGATCCGCCTCATAGTAGTTACTGGCTGGAAGTTTAGAAATTAAAAAAGCAGCCAAATAGTGAATTACAGTACAGCAAGCTTGTCTGTGCACCTGATGCAGGGCTCGAACCCCTTAAGTTTACCAGGAGATTATTATAACAATCCTATGGAGCAACCAAGGATTGAACCATGCAGTGAAGCAGGACTCATTTGATCACTGAATAATCACTACAGTCATCATCTTTATCTTTTAGAGCTCTCCATCTTGCTACTATATGATTGCTTTTTATAATATTATACCTATTTGGTTTTGTTTTAAGATTCCACAGAGTTTTGGAAAAAGATGAACTGGAAGGTCATTACTTGGTGTTAAGGAGGTCCAAGGGAGACAGAACTCTGGTTGCAGCAAGGTTGCGAACATCACACACTGACAGTCACAGTGTAGCACATACATGTAACGTGGCAGGTGAGAATTGGCCATTTACTCAGTTTATTTCCAAAAGAAATACTTACTTGGTCTTTATTTAAATTTATTTAATTAAAACCTTGTTAACAAGACCTCCTGTGGGAGTCAAGACCCAGATTAGTTTATACTAATTTATTTAAGGTCTATTGTGAAACAAGTTTTTCCAACTTATATTAATCACTCTCGACACCTCATTCCTGATGTTATCTATCGCCACGACGGTATGAGAGAAGATAGAACCCAGATCCTGATGGTCTTGAGTTAGTTTTATCATAATTATTCAATATTGAGGTACAAAAACACATTAAACAAAATTTATATGTGGTCTTATTATTTTAAGTGGTGTGTGCACTGGCTTTGTAACAATTAGGGTTCCTTTCCAGGTCACATGCTGGTTGAAATTTGACTATACAATTAATGTTGATTTTCCTCCACATGTGGAGAAGTTGCTTGTTCCTTGTGGAAGGGTACTTTAGTACTGGTTAAGATGCAGTCCAGGTAAACTGGCTAAGTGAATGGGTCTCCGGCTGAAGTTTATAACTCAAAATTGTTGAGAAATGGCTTCAACTCTTAATTAACAGTTTTAGTGAGTAATACAATAATTATAGGCATAGAGATAGCACAGATAGCTACATGTACTATGAACTTGGTTACTAAGTAAATGGTTAATGCTACATGGTACATAAATAGGCCCCCAAGAAGCACATGATTCTTTATCCTATAGCAAAAAAGGTCTACAAAAACCTCAGCAATTTAAATAAACTTTTAATAAATATATTATTTTTTCAGATTTGACGCTTTTTATCAGCGCATAACAACATAATGATAAAATCATTGGTTGGAAACTACAAGACCAACACTATATTCCCTGTTCCAGTCTGCAGGCTTTGAAATTTACCAACAACGTTAAAAACATTCTATTTCAAGGATTAAGAAGATAATTTATTATGTTAAGAAAACTAGAAATCAGTGTTTTCTAGAACTGTAACCATGTGTTCACACATTTTAATTCATTGTAAATAATGAATCATAAATTGACATAATGTTGTTTACTCATTCCTTTTTGGGTTTTTTTACAGCTTCAACTTCAAGTTAACTTTCATTCATTTCTTACTCTTAGTGCTTAAAATTCTGTAATGTCATTACTTATAATTTAGCTCACCTGTCACATAGTGACAGTGTGAGCTTTTGTGATCGCAATCTATCCGTCGTTTTATCTATTCACAATAATGTTTTGCTTGTAAACACACTACGGTATGTGTCACAACCTTCATGAAACTTGGTTACACAGACCATCTTAATAAAATCTAGGTTAAATTCAATATGGGTCATCTGGGGTCTAAAAGCTGGTCACAAGGCCCAATTTAAGTAGACGCATTGGACACAGTCAAACATACTAGAGGATAGAATTTTGAATTTATCTTCATGAATCATTCTTGTGACTATTAGTCACATTGGTCATCTATATAGAATCTGGTTCAAGTTTGATGGTGAGCTTTGGTGATTGCTCTTTGTCTGTCATCACACTTGAATTTCTGGAGGTTGCAACTTGGTCACAATGGTTAGGTATAGTTCAAAATTGGGTCAATGGCTCATCTTGGGTACACTAGGTAACCAGGTCTAATCATAGAATAATCTTCTGTTTGAACAGAGGCTGTATTTCTCATTGGACTTTTATCATGAAAATCGCCAGGGCATATAGTGTTACCCATTTCTGTCCTTCTGTAATCATTCTTGTACAGACTTTCATTCATTGGGGGCTTTTTTAAATAATTTGGCATAGTGTTGTGTTCATCTTTATGACGCAGCATATCACATGCAAGACCCACGACCATAGCTCAAAGGTCACAATTGAAGGTAAAAAATTGATATATTATCGCTCGTCAAGATCAGATATTGTTCATTTGTTGGGGATTTTTAGTCGATTGGTACAAATGTTCAATTACAGTTGATGAGGCAGCACGTCACATGCAAGGCCTGTGTCTCTTACTTGAAGGTCAATGTCACACTTTGAGGTAACACATTGGCATAGCACTGCTCAATATCTCAGTCATGCATTGGTATTGGGAAATTTGAATATAGGTAGATCTTGAAAATACTGAGGTCAAGTTCGAATTTCATTTGGGTCAAATTATGCCCCTTGGAGTATTGGTTCATCATGATACATAATTATGTATCTGCACTACTTCTCGGTAACCTTTGGTCAGATTTCAATAAGTAACAAGTCTAGTTGTGCATATACTCCGTGCTTCTTGGTCAGATTGATTTTAAGGAAGTTATTGCCCTTTGTTTTTAGCTCACCTAAATCTAGAGGTCAGTTTTCACTTAATCTTTATTAAACTTGGTCACAATGTTTGTCTCTATGAAATCTAGGCCAAGTTCGTAATTGGGTCTTCTGTGGTCAAAAACTAGGTCACCAGGTCACATCAAAGAAAAACCTTGTTAACACTCTAGAGGTCACGTTTTTTACCTAATCTGTATGAAACTTGATCACAATGTTTGTCTCTATGAAATCTAGGTCAAGTTCGTAACTGGGTCATATGGGGTCAAAAAGTAGGTCACATCAAAGAAAAACCTTGTTAACACTCTAGAGGTCACAATTTTGACATAATTTTAATGAAACTTGATCACAATGTATGTCTCTTTGCAATATAGGTCAAGTTCATAATTGGGTCATCTGGTGTCAAAAACTAGGTCAAATAGTAGGAAAACTTTGTTAACACTCTGGAGTCCACATTTTTGCTTTGATCTTCACTAAACTTGGTCAGTAGTTGTATCTCAATGAAATCTAGGTCAATTTCCAAGTGGGGTTATGTGGAGTCAAAAGCTAGGTCAAATAATAGCAAAACCTTGTTAACACTCTGGAGGTCACATTTTTGCTTCAATCTTCACCAAACTTGGTCAGTAGTTGTATCTCAATGAAATTTGGTCATGCAGTCAAAAACTAGGTACAAAAATAGGAAAACTTTGTTAACACTGGAGGCCACATTTTTGCTTCAATCTTCAAGGAGTATGGTCAAAATGTGTATCGTGATAACCTTAAGGTCAAGTTTGAAGTTGGTTCATGTGGGGTCTAAAAAGAAGGTCAATAGGTCAAATATAGAAAAACCTTATTAACACTCTTGAGGCCATATTTTTGCTTTAATCTTCATCAACTTTGGTCAAAATGTTTAACTTGATGACCTTAAGGTCAAGTTCAAAGTTTGGCCATGTTTAGCAGGTGAGCGCCCAAGGATCTATGATCCTCTTGTTAATGAAATCTAGGATGCTGTCTTGTTCAAGTATTTGATTGATAAATGTGTTATTATGTAAACATGTGTTTTCTTTAAAAATAAATTTTTGTCATGAAAATTAATGTTAAGAACAATTTATTTTAACTCACTTGTCACTAAGTTACATTGTGTGAGCTATTGTGAGTGCTCTTAGTCCCTCATCCAACTGTTCCTGTGTGCTTGTGACACATTACTAGGCTGCAGAATACAACTTTAGGCTATTCATTATGAAACTTGGTCACAATGACTATCTGTAGACAGAGTTCAGTATTGGGTCATCTAGGGTAAAAGAGCAGGTCATTATAAACAAGAATGCCAAAATGTCACGAAATACGCCCGTCTTGGGGCATGGTGAATCTCAGGGCATGGTGAAAGAAAAAAAAAACAATCCAACAGTTTTTTTAATCAAAGGACCATAACCCAAGAAGGCCCAGGCTGATTTGGCCTACAATTGAACTTGTCTTAGATATTATACCCATAAACATTGTCACCAAGTTTGAAGATACTCAGTTATTATAGGCCCATAACCCAATAAGGCCTAGGCCGATTTGGCCTATAATGAAACTTGGCCTAGATATTATACCCATAAGAATTGTCACAAAGTTTGAAGATGATCGGATGAAAAATGTTTGCGTTAGAGTACAGACAAGGCCAATTTCATACTTATTTGGTAATTAAAGGCCCATAACCCAATAAGGCCTAGGCCGATTTGGCCTATAATTGAACTTGGCCTAGATATAATAGCCATAAGCATTGTCACAAAGTTTGAAGATGATCGGATGAAAACTGTTTGCGTTAAGAGTACAGACAAATTACTGGACGCCGCCGCACGCCCTCCCCCCAAGGGTGTTCACATAATACGTCCCGTTTTCACAGGCGTATAAAAACCTTCTGCAATAGAGGATGCATTGGCTTTCGTTGAATTTTGATCCAGTGAAATTTCTGAAGAGTTTGCATAACAAGATCAAGTTACAGAAACAAGTCTGTGCTCAAACAGTCAATCAAACTGTTAAAGAAATCTTACATCTAGACAACGTACATCAATTTGGCTCCGTCGTGACATCACGTTTTTCAGACTGACAGACAAGGGCAAATCTATATGCCCCCCCCCCAAATATTTGGTGGGAGCATAAAAGTGATCACCTGGTTACCATGATATTTTATATTGGACATTCTTAAGGATTACATTGAATTTATTATTTGCTATCTATGGAGATTTATCAGTGAAATTACCATTTTGTCATTTTCACTGTTTTAGAAGCTGGTTCCATTACCATACAGAAAAAGAAATGGCGTCATTATAGACGCCTTAACGTGACTTTCTAATTTCATCGTCTTTTTCCCAATTAAACCAATTACTGTACCGTTAATTTAAACGAGAAATTGAAGCATATAATAAACAGAAAATCTGTTCACTTTTGGTGAAAGATCAAACTTTATTTCACTTGTTTTCACAGAAGAATACATTTTCACTCCTGGCTACCCAATTCGTGAAAATATTGATGTCTGTGATCACTCGGTGAAATAAATTTTGATCTTGCCCCAGAATCAACACATATCCTCTATATAATGTGTAAATTTAAATATTAAATCAAGACAATTTGAATTCATGAATTTATGAGGTATTTCATGTATATAATGTCACTGTACATAATATGTTACAAAAAGCAGTATTTTAGTGAACATGTTGTTCGAAAAAAAGTATGTCTAACAGATTGAATTGGTTGGCTGGATCCGTCAGGATAGAACAATTTTCTTCACTTTGACTTCAGATATATATGTGGTTGAAACTGCAACAATAGCTGGCTACACTGAAGAAACTCCTGATAAGACCTGAAATATCAAACATTTCTTAAACATTCAAAACATACAAAATCAGTTATACAGGGTTCCCACGGTCAGGGAAAAGTCAGGAAAAAATATAATTTTCTCAAGGTCAGGGAAGTCAGGGAATTTTGGAATTAGTCAGGGAAATCTAGAAATTGAGCAAAAGTCAGGGAAAAGTCAGGGAATTTTTCATTGAAGCTGTCGATAAGTGACATTTCCAGAATTCCTATGCAGAAATACCTAAGACTGAAAAATTCCTCGCTCGCTTTGCTCACTCTGACTTTTTTGTTGCATTTAAAGCAAATACTCATTTTCTCTATTTTATTGCCATATTTTGCTCGAACAAAAAAATACTCTGTCGCCCGATCGCTGTAAAAAGTCAGGGAAAAGTGCTCTGTGGTCAGGGAAAAAGTCAGGGAATTTTGTCTTGAAAATTTGGGGGAACCCTGTTATATAAAACTATAATGAAAGCATCATACATTGAATTATTTTAAGTTACTGCTTCTATTTAAATCTATATGCAAGTTGAAGTGAACTTAATACCATAGGATAACCACATGAACATTAACTCTTCCCTACATAGATCCCAGGTCTACTTACTACATTACAGTAAAATGAACTCAATAATAAAACAAAGTCTGAGTGTTGGCCTAGAGGTAGGGTGCACGCTTCAGGATTGAGGGGTCCCAGGGTTTGATCCCCGTTTACGCCACTGCTTAATTTCTCTGAGCAAGAATAATCCAAAATGCTCCACTTGAACAAGGTGTGAATTGGTGCATGTGAGGGCAGTATCTATACATGTTCGATATTCCTGGGCGCCATATCCCGATGTTGGCTGTACATAAACTAAGTGCGAATTAGTCTCCAGGGAGACTCAAACGCAGGTTGCCTTAGGTAGCCCAATAACCAGGGAAGTTAAAATGTCAAAGGGTGGCTGAACAGCTGAATTGTTGAAAGCTGTCCTCGGAAACTGGTATTTTTTAACTTAAGAATACAATTTATTACGCCCATTTTCTCTATTTTGCTATTAATTTAAACTCAATACTAAGTCTTTATACCCCGCAAACAAAGTTTAAAGGGGTTTACTGCATATCGATACCGTGCTCACTATTTTCACTCGAGTTACTAGAAACCATACATACTGTATGACATTGATGCATCCAAATGTATAAATATGCTCATGCATGGAGTATGATAGATGCATCAAAACGTGTCTCCATTAGTCCAGGGTTAGTTAATACACTGACAGCTTATAAACTTGATTCAAATACCTTGATGTCCCATTTGATGGTCTACCTTCACTATCGAAGAAGGAGTTTCATTAATTCATGGTCCATAACCCTGCCAGTACTGTAATGAATACAAACAACATTTTGAATATTTTCTCAATAACATCACACATAGTCATACTCAGCAGTTAATGTATAAGGTTAATCACATTCTTAATTACACATTCATTCTAGGCTAAAGAAATTTAAGAAATCTATATAGTCAAAGGACATGGAATTAAATTATTGTTCTATATTTATGTGCATTTAATACAGAAGTTAGAGCAATGAACATAGACATCATCAGCCAAGGGTGTATCTGTCATCAGCTAGGTGCTTCACCCTTACTCAAAACATCCTTTTGATGGTGATGTAAACAGTGGTGATCATCCATTGATCCATCTAAGCTGACTTCCATGTCTCTTCATCTCGTCTGAGCCAGAGCCAACCAAACGCTCATCCGGCAGCCTTGCCATGAGCATGGATTGCAATATTGCACGTTTATTTATAAATGATTAGTATTATGATTGGAATAATTGGTGAAATAAATAAAAAAGTTTCAATATGGTGGCCTGTCCATTGAATGTAACTTACTTGGAATTCTATACTGTCACTACGACAAATCAGTGATCGGAGTATCTCGTCTTATTGATTCTGTCCTAAAAAGAACAATTTAATAATAATGATTTTACAAGTAATAAAAATTTTTAAAAAATATTCAGCTTACAACTTTACCCTGCAGCAAACAATTAGGATGGTTTTCTTCAAAGCCGCTAAGATCACAACTTTAAAGAGCGGAAGATAAGATACATTTTATTCCAATTAAGGGTCATAAATATGACATATGAATCAGGACAATACAGCCAAATAAGGGAGTCCCTTATGTAAAGCTTACATGTGAAAACAGCATAATTCTATATATGACCTAAATATCTAAACTTGTAAAATGCTATTGAAGTTGGAAACCTCTTACCTGGACAATCATCTGAATGTATGAAAAATCCATTGCTCAAGTTGCATGTCCCTGTGGTGACCATTTAACCATAGATTGGACAAGAGTTAAGATAACATATAAGTTGTGATGTATTTGGTCCAGTTGTTTCATTAATCAAGAAGTTTAGCTGAAAAAGAAAAGCCATACATAATACAACTTCCTAACAACTATTGAGCTAGCTATTATAATTAATTAAACTAATAATATCCAATAATCATAACACCTGTGACCACTCCGAGTAGTTAAGAAAGAAGAAGGTTCAAAACCTTCTACGGATCAGTTCCAACAGTTTCATCATTTCAAGGGCAACAAGAGATGTTTGTAAAACATGTATACTCACATGACAGCCAAATAGTCAGGAATGGTTAAGGTCACAGTGACCTTGACCTTTGACTTACTGACCTACAATAAGGGGCATCTACTGTTGATGACCAACATCCATGTGCAAAGCAATACACCCCCTCATCAAAGATGGGGGCATATTAACTCAGAGAGTTAATCCTGGGTGAATTTGAATTTTAAAATTCAAAATACCCAAGAGCATAACTGCACATGCAGACCAATATCTATATAAACTTTCATGACTGCAGCTCAAATACTTTTAAATGTATACGCAAGCCAATTTTTATATTGTAACAACCAAAGTTTTGCGATTTTCATCAATTCAAGGGCCATAACTCTGCTAATACTGGATGAATCTGGCCATAACCCTGCTAAAACTGAATGAATCTAAATGAGAATAGCCATGTGCACAACTTACATGCTAATCAACATTTCTATGAAGTTTGATGTATGTAGCTAAAAAATTAATAATTACTGGTATGTGTGCAACAAGCCAAATTTCACAACTTTTCAGCACTTCAAGGGCCATTACTCTGCTAATATTGGATGGATCTGAATCAACATATCTAGGAGTACACATGGTTGTGATATTTCTGTAAAGTTTGATGGCTATGGCTGTAAACCACTAAAGAGATACATGTGCAACTACAATGTACCAGTAAAGTCAAATTTCATTATACCAGCCTAATTAATTTAACCTCAAACCACTTAGTTTTCTTTAAATTGTGCTCAATTTTTATTTGTTGACAGATTTTAGTATTAAAGTTACACATCAAAATAAAGCTGAAACTCTACTGAACTTAACTTTAAAATGAGCATAATTTTCATTGATGCTAACATTTGACAATAAGTTAAATGTGTGTGTACTAACTGAGCTAATCAGATAGCATCTCAACAAAACCACTATACACCGGTCTATAAAAAAAGGTGCTCATTTTACAGTTTTTGACCGATTTCAATTAATTATGCACCAAAATGAACCTGAGACTTTGTTGAACTTAAATAAATAGCTCAATAATTTTCATGAATACAAATAATGACCAAATGGGTGCCTACAGACAGTGCTGAGTCTGCGGCACCTAATTCTATGTGAATTAAAAATGGTGCTAATTCAACATTTTTTGCCCGATTTCAATAAATTATACACCAAAATGAGCCTTCCACTCTACTGAACAAAATATAAAAATAATGGATGCAAACATTGACCAATTGGCTGTCTTATGACTGAGATAACCTGGTGGAGTCTAGCCCAACACCCCTACATAGGTCAGTCAGGGTTCTCGGTAGGATTTTAAAGTAGGAGTCCCAGGACTCCTTCTTAGCAAAATTGTTGGAGTCCTGAGGACTGTATTCGAGTCGCGCATCGATGAGTGGGGGAGGGTGAGGGAGGGGGTGACCCCCTCCCCCAAGGGGGGTTTGGGGGATCTCCTCCAAGAAAATTTTGATTTCTGGACCCTTAAATCCTGCATTCTGGTGAACTACGGAGCTAATTGTTTCAATTATTTTGTGACCTCAAAAGATTTTTTTATGTCAGTGTGAATAAAAAAGTAGAGTTTTTGTGGTAGGTTACTGATTGATTCAATGCAATAAATTCCGAAAATATAACAGATGGTCAGGTGTACTGCTCAATGAAAAGTATAATATTTCATAAGTACTGATAACATACTTAAATTCTTGCTATATAAATAATAGTAGCCAAGAATGTATGAATAGTATAAAAAAATCACGAGCTTATCCGAAAATATGTATATATCCGAAAAGTGCAACTCGCATGTCACACAAGTCGTTCTTATCCCAACCGTCTATTCAAATAGGTGCTCATTTTGCAGTTTTAGACCGATTTCTTTGAGTAATAGATCAAATTGAACCTGAAGCTTTACTGTTTTTAAATTATAAATGAGCATCATTTTCATTAATGTAAAAAACGACTAAGTGGGTGTTTAAAAGTCTGACCTGGTCAGACGGCGCATAAAACAGCACTAAACATGGGTCTATTCAAAATGGTGCTCAATTTTTATTTGTGGACCGATTTACTTAAGCTAGGCATCAAAATGACCCGGAAACTCTGTCGAACCTACAAAAAAATTGAGCATCATTTTGACGGATTCTAACAGTTTAAAGGAATGATAATACTGATTAAGACGCACAAAAATACGAGTCTAAATTCATTAGACATCACGCATTTGATCGGATATTTCTCAGCAAATACAAGTTCAAGCATCAATTTCTTCGCGTCTTCAACAGTAAAAATATGTCTGAGAACAAACAAATGTAACTTCAATACTCAACTTACCTATTTCGCAGAAATATCGGCTAAAATGTTACACTAGGTGTTTCAAATAAACGCCGCCATTTGCAATTTACGCTGGTTCCCTGGTTTCGGGCGTAAGTTGCACAGGAACGGAATCCAGTATATTAGCCAATACCGGTCCGTATATTGCGACGTCAGAAAGCAATCGGACCGCGGCACCTGTCTAAATATTTGTTTACAAAATTTCGCGGGAAATTTGCGGTGCGTTTTACTTACAAACGCGTGAATATTTTAAACTACTGGATTCTGGTAAAAGCCGAAATCCGGGCCGTGGCACCGTTAATTGAATAATAATTGGCAAAGAATAACATAATTTTATGCATAATTATAAAACTAAAATCGACATGTTAACATCAAAAACATTAATTTAGATTGCATTGTAAATTGTATTTCAACTAGTTACGACAGAGACTATAGATTTATAGTCTCTGGTTACGATTTCTTTTTTTTATAGATCAGTGATTTAGCAGAGACTAAATAAATACCATGTCATCTATATAGTCTCTGATTTTAGTCATGTTGATTGGAGGGGCATCAATACTAATATTGATTATCCCTGGTTGACCTTACCATTTTCGCTAGAATAATCTGCAAGATTGACAATGGAGCATAGGAAATTTGTTTCTGGACCAGGTAAAGAAACTATACATTTTTTCTTGCTCGCTTCGCTTGCACTATAATCAATGTAAACAATTAATTCAAAACATGCTATCACATATATAGCTTAGAGCAAAAAACAATTATCATGGTTCTAGTAACCCTACATACCCTATTTTGCCCCTATCCTAAACATTGTATTGCTTTTTGCTGGGAATCACCGATTGTTGTTGATTTTCCAGTGCATTAATTACAAAAAATATTAAAACACACGCGCGCACGCACGCACGCACGCACGCACGCACGCACGCACGCACGTTTTGTTAATACGTTTTGGCCATATAAAAGAAAGTCATGATAAAGAGAATAGGTTTGTGACAAGGTGAGAAATCGTGTGTACGAGCTCCGTTAACATTACTTGCCATTTCAACTAGCCCTTGATATTTTTTAAGCGCCTCCCCATAATATCAGCAGGAATCGGACAAAGAAGCGCAAGCATACTTCTGATTAGTTCTATAATATGAGCAATGAGTAGCATGTTCCGTGGGTTGATTTCCGATGATCACAAAACAGAATAAAAAATAAAAGCGACACAAACGCGTAGAATGCAAAATAGGGATCCATTGTTTTCAAACTGATTTTCAGAAACCCTAATTTACGCCCGCTAACCCCTTATCAGGTACAACACTACATGTATCCGCTTACTTGCTCTTGCACAAACAACTGGCTATTTTAAGATCGTGAGTGCAATGCAGAAAGTCCTGGTTACCAGTATACAGGGGCGGTTACAGGCTTTAGTGTTAGCGACCGTAAATAAAGTCATGCCGCCTCTTCTTAGGAAAACGGATCGAGTTATATAGCGAAGCGAGGTAGAGAAAAAATGGACTATTTATCTAAGCAGCATGACCAACAAACCAATTTATTACTTGTGATAATCGTAGTAACTGACATAAAAACATTGTGATGAAAAAATGCATATGCACATTGAATTACCCATGCTTCGGAAATTGGGCGGGGTGGACCCCATCTTCCGCCCCCTTAATGGTTCGCCCTTGGTGTAGATGACACTATACAGCGGTGCAAGCTGGTCTATACCCAAGTAACTTTAGCCTCCTGATTAGCTGAACTAATATTAGCTCAATACGTCAAACACTTCAGATGCCAGATCTGCATGTATATACATGGAAATTTGAGAACCTACCTTGCGTGTACTGTATAAAACAAACTCAGAGAATGCAGGAAAATATGGGTGCGTCAATTTGCCAACATATGTGTACATAAGACTTCTTAATAATAAAGGAAGTATTAATTAGAAATGCACTTAATTACTTGAAATTAGAAATGTACATGTACGTATCACATGAACGTCCGGGTATGTCATCAATGATGCTATCTAACTGTCAGTACTTGGAGTGAAGTGTTGGGGAAGACGAAGATCCGCCTATTATTTCCGCCAGAATTTTAAAGATATGATTCAATATATATTAACTTCAGAAATAACGGATATATAATCATTCTTAATGTCAATAGAAATGAAACTAAATCTTGAGATATTTCCGTAGATACCGGTTGATAAGTCCCCTTAAATTCATATACATATTCGATATATTCTCATTTGTCCATTTCATATGTGTCCTGAAACACGCAAAATGTAAGTACAAGATTACGCATTTCTTTCTATTTTATTGTGTATACTTTTTAAAAGTCCACCGACAGTGTGTACGTGTGCTCTCTATCTTTAATTAACTTCGCACAATAAACATGGTATAATAAATAAAAAAATACCTTACATATTACGTAGTTCTGCAACTTACTTTGCAGTACCTAATGAACATGCAATGATCTTGTGGTTCGAGTTTACCTATGACAAGGTCAGAAGTGATCAAGTCAGGTTATGATCATGATCAGTCCGTGAATAGTTTGTTGTTGGCAATGTGTAAAACATGGGTTTAATACTTACAATTGGAAACCCACAATAATTTGAAGTTCCATCAATAAAATATCATAGCAGTTCAAAATCTCTCTATTGATTAATGTAATGACAAGGAGCGCAACGCATCCCCCTGAATTTTTTCTCAGAAGGGGTTCAACAAGCAAACTTTTCTAAATTTTCACCAGTTTGTTTGTTCTCAGAAGGGCTCCAACAAAATATTTTTTGTAGCGGCTGTCGTGATCAGGTTCTCCGTCATGACAAACAGGTTTAGATAATTATATATTAAAATAACCACGTTGTTTTGTTAAAATACCAAGTGAGGTTTGGACACGAGGTTCACACTCTTGGCATTTATGGATTTTAGGCCATGTAAAGTGATTTCAGTCCTGTCTGAATAATTTCCAATTATTTGAAATAAGCATGAATTATTATTCCAGGATTCGTGTGTGTCTGGTTATCTCGTTGATGGTATTTGGAGTGTGGTCCTACGATCTGCATACTGAAGATCCATCTTGGAAAAGTTTCAAACTTAATTTTAATAAAACATATGATTCGACAGAGGAAGAAATTCTGAGGTATATGAAATAGTATTTTATTTTCTAAATGTCCAATGACCATCCGCATTATATTCAGATCGAGGATTTTATCGTTGTAAAGGTAGACATATCGACAGTTGAGTTTCCGAGCACAATGCTTTCTCACAAATATAGTTTAGTATGGAGATATTGACGTGATGCTTACTTTTATGCATGAACATATAACAAGGTTCTGGCGTTGAATACTTAAGAAATAAAACTCTGTTCTTGTATTTTGTCGGTGAATAAAACATGGGCAGGAGTTCGGATGCGGAAAAATTAAATCACGAGTGCGTAGCACGAGTGATTTAATTTTCCGCATCCGAACGAGTGCCCGTGTTTTATTCACCGACAAAATACAAGAACAGAGTTTTTATTTCGATTCTAAAAACGATAATATACCGCACTATTTAACTGCGCGCATTCCATTTTCACCCATTTGACATTTAACATAATTCCACGCTGAAATTGAGTGGCTTATTAGCTGGTACAATTACCTCCCTCGTTAATGAAAACGACCTTCGTAATTTTCTGAAGGAAATAACACATTTTAAACATTGAAACAATTTTAATAACACGAGTATAGGGTAGCTATTTAATGAAATGAAAAATATAAATTAATTGATTATCAGAAGTTTTTATTAAATTTAGTTTCGAGATTATATTGGAGTTTCTAAAAATAGATGCATCATAGCTGTAACACTGGATACCCGTGCATCTTGCCTTGTCATCGCGTTTCGTTGAAGATTTACTATCAATTTTACGTTCATTCATTTATAAATATGTCACGTGATATAAATAGTAACAGCCAATTTGATACCATGTTTTATGGGGGTAATAAAACATGGCCAGGTCTGCTCTATATTTAATAGATTAATCCGCAGATCGTGTTAGAATAAACTGTAGAACATGTATATCAATTCCAATATCGGTCCTTTAGATTTGTGTTTGTATTGCACCTAGAGCGTCTTCGTGTTACCCCCGCTATGAAAACATACAACTGGGGTTATCAATTTTATATAAACAAGATGCCAGCAGTAAAATTATGCTAATAAAAGGTCGAGGATCACGTCAAAATCTCCGTATTGTGGTACATGTATTAGGAAGTATGACAATATACGGTTATAATTCAATATTTAAGTCAAGTGTATAGTGTGTTGGAATTTTAACAATGGAGGCTTACTAGCTCAGTACTTATTACCTTTTTGATAGCCTGGAAGACTACCACGGTGGCATATTCGGGTTAATTGCCGACCGTTTGGGTAGGCCATGTTCACGTCATTGTGTTCTATCGCGACATTGGGTATGGTTACTAGTATTTATATAGAGACATTAACATCTGACTAATCATGAGTAGTTATTTCCGGCAACACTACAGTCAAACCGCCGTATGATTCATGTTGAGTAGTGTAAAACGTAAAATATACGTTTTGAAACAAACAAGCAAATATATTCCAATCGGAATGCGCACAAACACAAAGTTTCCCAAACCTCGTAATTCTTAGAACTGTGGCTTAGTATCATAGCGTATTTAGTATAGTGTGTCTTGTATGTTTTCAGTGCTCGGCTGGTTCAGGTGGGCATTGTGCCTTGTGTGTGTTTTTTTTACTTTTTATGTTTTCTGTGCTCGGCTGGTTAAGCTGAGTGCTGCCTTCCCTGCCTGACTTAATAACGTTATTATATTTTTAACGTAGCTTATTTGGGATGTGTACAAAATCAACTTAATGTCATTATCTCGCTACTTTTAATTTGAAATGAATAAATGCGTATTGAACTTCGCCATTTTTGTAGAAAACTTAATACTATAATTATGTAAAA
This sequence comes from Spisula solida, assembly GCA_947247005.1. Lineage (NCBI taxonomy): Eukaryota > Metazoa > Mollusca > Bivalvia > Venerida > Mactridae > Spisula > Spisula solida. The sequence goes on along the minus strand of OX365952.1, from coordinate 15,218,737 downwards.
ATGTATGTATTTCCGCAGATATTCAGTATTCAAACAAAATGCGCAGCTGATTCATGCTCACAATGTCGCTGCTGACCAGGGTGACCATTCTTTCTGGGTGGAAATTAACCATCTTACAGACATGGTAAGTTCATTGATGACATCAACAAGTACATGTGCTTCAATTTTGAGGAATGTGAAATATTAATCCAACCCGAGGTTTTATAAAAGCGGGTTCGAACTCCGTTTTACGAAATGGTTCGGGCGCTCCATGTGAACCAATCACGAAAGCTCGGCCGTTTCCGTTTTTCTCCGGTAAGTTTATAGCAATGCATGCAGGTCAAGGTGATCAGAATGCACATGAACCTCACCACTAATATCTAATATCAATAAACCCCAAAGGGTAAGATAACACACCCGCACCATTTTCCCTATTGTTGATCATACATGTAATTTTTATGTATACTAGTGATGGGGTCTGTTAAGCATAGGTCCCGCAGAGGAATTCCACATCGGCGATGTCTCTCGATTTCTTCCGATTCCACCCGATTTATTACAATTCCTTCCGATATCATACACTGCCTCATGACTTCCCCGAAGCCTCCCCTAGACCACGAGGAAATTGTTCCCGATGTCCTGATGGCTCATAAATTTAAATCGAGAGTACCGAGGCAAAACATGCTCAGTGGGACCTAGGCTTTACTTAGCCGTACCAAGTCAATTTATATCCGTATGCCTGTAATTAAATAAGTGGTCGATTATCAAAAGAAAGTATTATTACAGTTCCTGTCCTTTGTCATTTTAAATAGACCAAACATAATGAGAATTAGTAATCATGTTTTGTTTCAACTGATCGATAAGTGTAATCAAACTAATACTGAATGCCGCGAACACAAATAGCTAGCTCAGAAGAATAAGGTCGTCAACTTGTACAAACATGCCACTTTGAAAAAAAACATGACTGAATTATCTGTCTTTAGCCTAGGAAAAAACAAGATTTTCCAACTTCAGTTTGGTCAACATGACCACTTTCGATTTTCATAGAAATAGGCTCATAAGATGCACATTGTGATGCCAATTTCGAATGAACCAATCGCAGACTTGAACATTGTTGTAGACCCATGAAGAGTTCCTTACAAAAATGACCGGGCTACATGCAGATATAGATGACGAAGATTTGATGGAAACAATGGAACAAGACGCACCACGTGACACATTGGATCTGTCTGAACTACCGGAAGAAGTAGACTGGAGAAAATCTAACTGCATTACACCAGTGAAATATCAAGTATGTCGCATATTGTACATAATATTATTGAATTAATTTCAATGTTTAGTTCATTACTAATACCAATGACACATTTACGAATTTGATAAAAGTTAATTAACAAGGGTTAACTTCGGCGCAATAGTAGTCCAGATATCTAGACCTAGTAGATATTTCAAGAGTAAATTTCATATCCTGTCAATTGGCAATATCAGTCGATTTGAAAATATTGTCAAAATCGTTTACAAACGAAGTAACCAAACCTATGTCATATTTGTTGGACTTGCGCTATCTGGTAGAAATCGCCATGATGTTGTGGCAATGAGCATTTAGTAAAACGGATACAAAGTTGTTGTACCATATCGTTATGATGTTGTGGTGTGCTTCCATAGCTCAATGGAATAGTTAGCATACATGTCGTTTCATCTGGCGACCCGGGTTCAAATACGGGTGGTGACACTCAAATGCCTGCCGTATTTCAATAGAAAGCTGACCGGCAAATAAAGGCTATGCTAACGCTGCCAGGATGTGCTGTTCATAACTTCGACCTTATTGTTGCCATATATTTACATGTACACATGTTCTAGTATTGCTGGAACTTGTAGCTATAGCTAGCTATATATATACAGTTTTACATTGGTTGATATACAAGATGCACTCTCAATGGAGAAGTTTTTTATTACATGGTATTTTCATTATTGAATCCATGACATTATTCGGTCTGTACGTTTTAGGCTCCATTTTTTGAAATCGGGGGTAGCACCCTTAAATATTGTTTAATAAAAATCACGAACAAATAAAATGGCTGTTAATAATGAATTTATTTCTATTGTAGGCTCATTGTGGAAGTTGCTATGCCTTCGCCACCACCGGCTCTTTGGAGTTTCAACATTGTCGAAAAACTGGCAAACTTGTGTCGCTGTCAGAACAAAATATCATTGACTGCACCGACAACTACGTTTATAGTAAGTTCATTATTTTGTCTTGATTTTAATCTTCCTAATATGAAGATATTCTTATCTTATATACATCGTAGTTCATTTGCCAACAGTGGCCCTGAACAGATACAGAGCATTTTCATATACAGATTTAAGTCAATGTGTTTCAACTTTCAAGTGTCGTCAAAAGTGCTACTGCCTTGCTGCTTTCCGATTTGACACCTTCAGTTCGAATCCCATAGTTTCATATTTCAACATAAATTACTAGAAAATGGTGTTATATCTGAAAACTTAAATATTTTGACATAAATTAAAAAATAAGCTCCAAGAAACGAAGAATAACCCACGTTTCTGTCATTATTGTAGCTCTTTACATAATGCTTTTTAACCACATATGCAAAAATAGATAATCTTGACTTTCCTGTTTAGCTGATACACTGAAGCAAATTTTAAGATTTTAAGTAAATTCTAAGTTTTCCCTTAAGACGCTTTATGAATACCAGCCCTGATTTTAAGCTCCAATACCATCAACAATAGTAATGATCAAACTTAGATAGTTAATCAAAGTCATCATAACTCAAAGTTTATTCATCATTACATCATAATTTGGTATGAATTCGTCAGTTCCATCGGTGCCACTTTCATGTAGACTTAGTTCCTACAATTTTGTTCTTTTTTGTACATTTCGTGCTGTCCCTTTTCTGTTGAGTGCTCCCTTTCCCTGTCCGATTTGTTATTCACTTTGTTATCATCTTTTATTTGTTCGTCACTTAAGTCCATGTGTATGTATTTGTTATTGTCATCAATTAACCAAATGTATGAATCTGAGTGGTGGATAATGGCAGAAAAAGATCAACACAAGCTTTCAACATTTCATACAAAAAGTTTGAGAAGAATATCGAATCTTAGGACCACATACAATTTCAAAACAAAATGTTCTACATCAATGCCACCAAGAAGATATTCAGGTCGCTATACATATTAGAAGGAGGTGGAAATGGTTTGAACACGTAATCCGAAAAGAAAACAACTCCATCCGGAGAGTAGCCTTGCATTGTACGTCATGTTAAATTTAACGATGCTTTGAGCAATGGAGCCCTGTTCATAGATAAGGGAAACCGCGGAAGACCGAAATTGACACGGAGGCGCACCTTTGCAGCAGAACTGAAAAGAAGGGGAACAGTGGAGAAGTTGGAGGTGGAGGTCCTTTAATTTGGTGCCGCTCTATATGCCAGAAAGTGTCAAACAATGGGAAAATGACTTCCGTTTGTAACCTGGCATATGTACATTTTTGTAATTATAAAAAAACTGCATGTTGTCAAAATTAGTGTTACTTCTGCAGCACCGTACATGCCTGTATCTTATGTCTCCCTCTCCCTTCAGGTGCTTTCTCTGTATATTCCTCTGCATGGTCAGATCATGTTTAGTAGTGCATTTCCTAGAAAGGCATCATATGACCCAACATTATTTATGAATATATTTCTTCTGTTTTAAAGATGACAAGGGATGTAAAGGTGGCAAGATGGATAACGCCTTTAAATACATCATAGCTAATGGTGGAGTAGACACAGAGCAGGGCTACCCTTACCATGCTAAGGTAATAGGAGAGATCATGTTTGTATTTATAAGCGAATGTGTCCACCAGCTAGCTATTGGATAATGACAAGTTTTTATTGTTCATTCATCCAATAGATTGCTGGTGGGCATTTTGCATATGAATAGGTGATCTCCCCTTTATTCAGTGTTTATTTAGCAATGTTTTTGTAATACTAATGTGTTTGTTGGGTGAACTTCACTCCATTGACGGGACGCCATGGATGTTCACATGCCTTATATGTAAATAGCGAAGTTAGTTCAATAAGTTGACAAAATATGGAATTAGTTGGGATTGTAAAAGCATCAGAAATATTGCACAATTGCACATGTTTGCTTGTGAACCTTCGACAAACAAACAAATGGGCGGAGCATTCTCTACACAGACATCTTGTCAATAATATCAGTATGAGATGATGGCAAAGCCTTTATACGTGTACGTGTACATCTTGACATTTAACCAGAGAACGTCTTTGGTTTCAATGGGAATCATTCAGAGTCCAAAACCAAAGGGACTCGACACATAAACATACACTCAACAATCATTAAAAACTTTTTTCATTTTTGGGAGGCGTTTAAGCCTCTCATTACTACCATTGCCCATTTCTTAATACAAAATTAACCGCCTTTAGGCTGCTATGTGAATCCGCATTCATTTTTTCTCCTTATACATGTACTTTATTATTTGCTTTCAATGGATTACGGAGATTTTTCAGTGAAAATAACAGTGAAAATAACAGTGAAATTACCACTTTGTTATTTTCACTGTTTCCAGCTGGTTCCAATATCGTTCAGAAAAAGAAACGTAACGTTATCGGCGCCGGGCTTTAAAATGTACGTTACGTCATCATGACGTCACAATTGTCACATCGTGACGTTCCAATTTCGACGTGATTTTTCCAATTAAGCCAATTACGGTACACTTTTAAGAGAAATTAAAGCATATAATAAACAGAAAATTTGTTGATTTTTGGTGAAAGATCAATTTTATTTCACTCGTGATCACATAAATTTTATTTTCCCTCGTGGCTACGCCACTCGTGAAAATATTGATTTTCTGTGATCACTCGATGAAATAAAATACGATCTTACACCAAAATCAACAAATATCCTCTATTTATTTCATATTTCGTATGAAATAAAGTATAAGGAGAAAAAAAACTGAAAACAGTTTTTAATTTTAATGATTGTAGGTTTATGTGTCGAGCCCCTTTGTCCAAAACAAGGGGCAACCATCCCATTTCATGTATCCCATTCAATAAACAGAAGTTGCTCCCGCCTGTAATTATAATGAACTTATTTATAGTAGATTATATTTTTGTGAGTGTATATCAATGTTCAATATGGTTCACCAATGCAATGAAACAGTACAGTGTATGTCTATACCGAGATGTCAGATTTGACTATTAAATGTCAGCCGATTTAATCTGACTATGACATTAACTCATTCAATTTGAAACATTATGTACAAGGCATTTTCCAATTGCCAAAAGAAAGCTTTGGACTATCCACCCCTATATGGATTTATGTCAATTACACTTTCATTGCAAATATTGGTTTGTGACAGGTGGACGGAAGCTGCATGTATCAATCGAAGTACAGAGGAGCAACAATGGTTGGCTACAAGGATATTCTACCTCGTGGAGATGAACAACATCTCAAAGTAAGGAGACTGTTTATCTTTTGTTTATCTTGATACCAAAGTAGGCTCACCAGCAAAAGTACTAGTGTTTCGGTCATTATATGCAGGTTAATCATGGCAGTCACACCGTCCTGTCACAGGCCCGTCCAAATGTGGGTTTCTGATACATTTACACCAGTTTGTTAGGGCTGAAGAGTCGGCACCGGGTCAAGAAAACCCTAGAGAACTTCGTGATCCAAGCATGATGTAGTCTGATGTTGATCTGACACGCTCCCATTCATGTATTGAGACGATTGATTTGCATGGAAGTAACACAATTTATTTCTTCCTTCCCTATATTGTACTTTTTTGTATGACAGAGTCATACTCGCAAGTTTGCTTCATGTTACAGGAAGCTGTCGCAACACATGGTCCTGTAGCAGTAGGCATAGATGCTCATGATATAATGTTCAAGTTTTACTCCTTCGGCATCTATGACAATATCTTCTGCAGTAGCTACAAAATTGACCATGCTGTTTTGGTTGTCGGTTACGGCAGTGCGTATGGAGCAGACTATTGGCTGATAAAAAACAGGTAACATTTATAGTTGTCATGACAACACGTATATTGTTGGAACTACATTTGTATTACTAAGCGTGCGAAATCTTATTCTCAAATCTGCGTTTCTTCGAAAACAATCCCAAGTTTTCTCACAGCAAGGATCAAAGACACAGACACTCAATGGTCCAAAAAACATACAAAAAAACATCAACTATACGAGATCGTCAAAAACCAGCACCACCTGCTCAGGTCATTTGAAGCAGTACCAACGTCTCCTGTTCATGTTTTGGTTAATTATGTTGCAGTAGACACATAAACATTGTATCTGTCTGTAAGATATTACAAAACATTTCTTTTTAATACATGACTGTGTATTTAAAATTTAAACAACCATTTATAATTTAATAGCTTTGATTGGTTAGACATGTGGCAGCTAAAGTCAGATGACTGATCCTCTAAAAGTCTTACTTGTGTTACTGAATACAGGGGTCCTTCTGAGGCATTGTACATAATCCTGAAAATTAGAAACTGTAGTCCATTCCGGGTGCCATTAGCACGCATTCCTACATTAAAACATGGGTCTTTGGTTAAAATTCAGCCAATGAAATTTCAAATGACCATGGTTTTGTAAATAATTTGAATATTTTCATCAAAGAAATTCTACGTTCTGAATAAGTGCTGATGCTTTCTAGTGCAGCAAATCTAGATTTGTAGAACTTGTGTGCAACACATACCTGCTATATGTACTTGTAGTTTATATGAAGATTTTATCGTATCATTTACAGCTGGAGTACACAATGGGGTCTTCATGGCTACATGCAGATGGTCAGAAATAAAGGAAATCGTTGTGGAATAGCAACATTGGCTAGTTATCCAATTGTGTAGATTCTGTACCCATTGAGGCAAACCTGGAAGTCAACAGCCTTAGCTCACTATGAAGATAAAATCACCGCCAAGTTTTCCTATTATATATTGTTGCAATATTAAAATGGAACTACTTGTCAACTGAGTTGTGTTTTCTTGCAATTGGCACTGAAAAACATTTGAATTTTCATATTTCAATTCAAAGGGAGGTAATTTGTAACCAACCAAACTTTGGTACAATCTGCATTCATAAGCTTTAGAAAATGTTGTCATTTTTTACATAAAATTGATTTCCTTAATAATGATACATGTAAAGCATCAAACAGTTTATCTAATGTAAAATCATTTAATTTCAATGGGGTGAAATTTCATCGTTTTGGTAAATAAGACCATTTTGTATGAACATAATTTCAAAGATTTCGGATTTCAGGACAGAATGGCAAGGTCAAAGTTCACACAAATTATCAGAAATCATTCAATCTTCAAACAGATATTACAATAATTGTTTTGATTACATGTTGATATATGCAAAGTATATTAATTTCCCAAAACCTAGTCTTATACCTGACTGAACTTTAAAACAAGTATGGCAGCCAATGTTAACTTGCCATATTTATTGAGGATTTAATTTAGTGGTTGAAGTCAACCACAAAATCCATAAACTTAAATCCCCCACGAATAATTATGATTTTAGGATACCTCATAATCAGATTGTTTTAACAAGCATAAGGCTGTTTGTACATAAAAGCTCCGCGAGTCGCAAGTGTCGCCTGACGAAATGCAAATTTGTCATGGAAAACTATCCAGTATTGGGCTACATATCAGACTCACAAGAGCTCTCTAGTCATCTGAACTAAAAACAACAAAGCAATGCTCTGGACAAAAAAATGTCCTGATAAAATCAATCTGAAGGGAGTTATGATTCTTGCGCACTGCACTTCATGTCACAGCAAAGAAACATGCATTCCTATTTTTGAGTCATTAATAGTTATGGTGACAAAGTTATGCCACGGACAAGAAATGCTTATAAAATCAATGAAAGGGAAAAAATTGAAAAATGGCACAAGGTAGATTTACGGTTCTTGTGTACTGCACTTGGACTTTTGGTAAGAAACATGCATACCAAGTTTCAAGTCATTCAACCTCATAGTGACAAAGTTATCCTCCGGACAAGAAATGCTCAAATTAAATCAATCAAAGGGAAATAATTAAAAAACGATGCAAGGCACAGTTATGGTTCTTGCGCACTGCATTTCTACTTATTGCAAGAAACATACATACAAAATCTTGAGTCATTTGAACTTAAGGTGACCAAGTTATGCTCCGGACAAGAAATGCTCTAATAAAATCAATCAAAGGGAAATAATTCAAAAACTATGACAGGTAGAGTTATGGTTCTTGCGCACTGCACTCCGGCTTATTGCAAGAAACATGCCTATCAATTCTTGAGTCATTTGAACGTAAGGTGACAAAGTTATGCTCCGGACAAGAAATGCTCTAATAAAATCAATCAAAGGGAAATAATTCAAAAACTATGACAGGTAGAGTTATGGTTCTTGCGCACTGCACTCCGGCTTATTGCAAGAAACATGCATACCAAATCTTGAGTCATTTGAACTTAAGGTGACAAAGTTATGCTCCGGACAAGCAATTTGTGACGCCGCCGCCGCCGCCGCCAAAGTAACACCTATATGTCGCCTTTTCAGGTGACACAAAAATCAGTTATTCCCAAGGAGTGTTGTTTTCCCTTGAATCTCTTGAATTCTATAACCAAGCTGGGAGATCTATAGTTTATTTTTACATTGTTTGTACTTGAATATTTTTGTGGATCAAAAAGTGAATTTCAGACATGGGGAAATAGACTTTTTAAGTTCTAGTCAAGTTCTTTATTTATGCTAGAGGAAATGTTAGCAAACTTTGTATCAATTTGAGACATTTGTCAATATTTTCCTGTTGTTAACAGATCTTCAACTTACCACTTATATAAGTAAACACTGTAGCGCACAGGCAATCCAAAGCCACACAGAAATGACAGCAGTGCCTAGCCACTCACGCAAAAGTCATTCATAGAACTAACCATCAATATCCACAAACAAGAGCTGTCCACGAACAGCGCGCTCCACTATTCGCAGGGCTATGCTATGCTAGGATAATTATTATAAATTCAAAACAAAATGCTTCATATCAGCAGCATTACCCTACGCTGTGTAGAGGTTGGGGCTTCTAAATCGAAAAGGGGAAAGGGAGATAATTTGGACAAAATGCAGGACAGAATTACCTACTCATGTGTAGGTCATCTGGGTCATGATGGTGAACAAATAAGCATTTCAAAGTCCAAATGTTAAATAGTTATCAACTCCTGTGTAGGGGCTGGGATCATGATAGTGAACAAGTATGCAAAGTATCGAAGCAGTATATCAATATAAACTTTAACATTTGCATTTACAAGTCCAAAAAGGGGGCATAATTTTCCACAAAATGTTTGATAGAGTTACAAAATGTACCTACCCCTGTGTAGGGGTTGGGGTCATGATGGTGAACAAGTATGCAAAGCAATATGAGAATGCACTTAAATATTAGAGGTGAAAAAACCTGTACCTAAACTTTTAACATTTGCACTAAGTTGCAAGGGGGGCACAAGTCCACCAAAATGCTCGATAGAGTTAACTAACCCTGTGTAGGGGTTGGGGTCATGATAGCGAACAAGTATGCAAAGTATCAAAGCAACAGGTCAATGCACATTGAAGATATTAGAGGTTAAAAAACCTGTACCTAAACTTTTACATTTGCACTAAGCAGAAAAAGGGGGCATAATTTCAACAAAATGCCTGATAGAGTTACCTACTCCTGCATATGGTTGGGGTCATAATGGCGAACAAGTATGGAAAGTATGAAAGCAATACAATGTATCTCAAAGGACTTTGAAAATATAAGAGGTTAAAGAACCTGTACCTAAACTTTAACATAAGCATTACGCCAAAGCCGACGCTCGGTTGACTGCAATAGCTCCCCTTATTCTACGAATAGTGGAGCTAAAAATGGATATTTCAAGCAATATTTAACAATAAATCAATAAATAATACAATAAATCAACGAGGAATTTATTTCATCAAAACAAATTTGACAATTATTGGGGAATCATACAGGCAAATACATTGTATATGATATTAACCATGAAACAAATCATGCCATCACAGTTTATCAAGATCTACTACCGAGCATAGTATAAGTACCCCTTCCTCGATCAGGGGCATCAAAAAACAAAATACAAATGTACAAGATGAAAAAATAAACTATCGTTACCGGGCAATTAAACGTTCTTTTATAAACATGTAGATTTTATATAAATTAAGTTTGTAAAAATAGATTCAAGCATAATTTCTGATTTTTTTCTTTAAGCTCATAACAAGCTGCAAAAAGTGTTGTCAGAAATTAGCAAAAATTTATCTGAATAAATATAGACTTGTCCAAAAGGTCCAGCTCAGTAACAAATCCATTTACAACAAACTGCAATTAACTGGTAACATTCCACTAAAACCTTGCAATAAATGAAGTGCTCAGTAGCACTTTCCTGGATTACCTCCCCTTACCACTACATAACGATGATAAGGAGGAATTCCAGACAAAGCTCTTTTGAGAACTTTACTTAACCAATGGAACCTGGTTTTCAAACAAGCCCACCACTCTGCCAATTCTGGGTTTCAGGTGCACATCGAAGTATGATAGACATAAATATTAACATTCCTAACCAAATAACGCAATTACTTTCGGTGAAACACAAGTACACACATAGTGACAAAAAAGTTACAGTAAAACTTCGATGCCTGTGGACCGGGATAGTTTGAGCCATCCACCTGTTCAAAGGCATGTACTGTATGTTGGTTACATCATCATTTAACTGGGACCAAATAACCTGTTTCATGGGTTCCATTTGACTAGACTAGGGAGTAGGTGATTTTGACCCTGGAAATTTCCATAAAGTCACATTTTCAGCCTTTAAGATTTTAGTTTGAAGGCTAATTTACTCTTAAAATCATGGGTATTTTGTCTAAAGTATCAAAATGACCCCTCAGATTCAGAAGCTAGTGGAGGTTCCTAGCGTGAAGCAAAACTGTTCAAGGCATCTAAGTTTTGCTGTATTTAGCTAAAAGAAGATAACAGCTTCAGAAAATGTTTTATCTGTATTACAAACCTTAAATGAGGAGCATTCAATTAATTCATATTATGACTATTATGCACCTATCAATGTTTTCCCCCAGGAGGGGGGCGGCGGGATGACCCAGGGGAATTTAACATTTTTACTTTTTCAAAGTCTAAATTCCCACCCTAGAGCAAGGGCAATTTGTCAAAATCCCCTCACTGGGAGATGCTTTACGTACCCCCAGGATCAAAATTTAGGCCTGCAAAGTAAAAATTTCTCGGGACTCGGCACCATTCTGTCTGTCAAATTCCCACCTATCGGGAACAGACTTCTGTCAAAAGTCCCGTGTATGCCCGCCGCTCCCCCCCTGGGGGAAAACATTGATAGGTGCATTATTGGTAATATGTAATTGTATTATCAATAAATCATACATGTTTATCCTGTTGCATTTCATCTCCGTAAAAAATTCCATATTTTAAAATTTGAGTATGAATGGTAGAGTTTTCACTACCCAAAAAGTAGTATTTCTTGTAGTTGTATTTAATACAATGGATAACAGCAAGACAATCCTGAAATCCTAAAAAATTACCCATATACTTAATTAACTCAAACAATATTATCTACAAATACGCGAAAGCCAAATCATACAAGCAATTAACAAAATCATGTACCGGTACATAGTTTATACAAATGGCCGACAGATAGACATTGAATATGCCCTTTTAATGTGTCAGGTGCCACATTTCCAAAGCAACAAACTCTGTACAACAACCAAACTTTGTGTTTCCCCTTGAATGTTCATGTACATGTAGCTCTAGAGAGGTTTGGCTGTATTAAGATTTAATGTAAATTATCAATGATTAAATCTGCTTCTTCTACTTCACTACAAACGTCAGACTCTTCCTGTTCCGACTCAGAACTTTCATCATCAATGATATCGTACAAGTCATCAATATTGTCAATGTTTATATCACTCATCACATTGCTCCCGCCGGACTCGGAATTCTCATTTATAGGTTGATGACAGAGTGGACAAGAGTCCTTCACGTACAGCCATTTTCTCAAACAACAGCCATGAAAGTAGTGCCCACATGACGTGATTCTCGCAGAGTTCAAGCTCTGGTAACATATTGCACACAGGTCATTATGTTTGGACAACTGCTCCGGAGTGGCCTCCAGTAATGATTCAATTTTATTAACAGCTTCCCTTCGAAGTAAGAAGGTTTTCCAGCCGCTTTGCAACCTCTGCCATACATTGAAATAACAATGGATCAGTAATATTCCCGAGTTCAACCAGCTCCATTCTGAATAAATGGATTCCTTACATCCAAAACAAACAACAAACACGGCTACGATGAATTCTAAAACTCGCACTGTTGATCGAATATAGTAGACGACGTCATCTAGACGTTCCCAGGTTTCGGTCCGGAACGTATCATACAGGAACAACCAATAGATCAGTAAGGATCCAATCACTTGTACGGAAGTTAGAATACAGCTCGATATTATAATCATAAGCCAAAAATCTAAATCAAAGTACTGACAGATAGCGTAAGTCATATACAACGGTAAAACCCATAGTACTGTACATAATGCTAGAACCCTTAAATGTTTGGTCAAACTTCGACTGTGAGACGCACTCAGAACCAGCAAGATTGGGTCTGTTATTTCGTACATGGATTGCACTAATGATGAAACCACTATAAACAGTAATATGCTCATTAAAAATGCTCTCTGCAAAGGCTCCAGGTCCAGTAGGCCTGTTTGCATCGCGATAAGCAGCATGGTGAAACCTTCAGTCCAGCCCCTCAGTAAGTCGTTATCTTGAACCAATCCATCCCATCCCAGTAGAAAAACTTTAGTCATCGTCAACACATAATATGATAGGTATGATATAGTTATACACAAAGCAAACAGGCTGATAGGCGTAGCACAACATTCACCCATAGCAGCCAATAGAAACAATAATGAACCTTCGCTTGACACTTGTTTAGACTTATAAAACACAAAGATTTGTGAGGTGAATAGACAAAGCCAAAAAAGGACTAGCTGTACAGGTAGCATGACAGCGTGCCAGTAGGTGATTATTACTGGAATCCATCCTACTTCCGTGACGGCTTCTTGGAACTGAGACATACCTTCCTTTAACACGCGTAATCCGGAACCGAGCGAGTTAAACGTGTGAAAAACAACTATCATAATACCAATAATAACACAGAAATTTTGCACAGCCAGCAAATCTCTCACAGGTAAACTTGATAAGCGTGCTATCACAGGTAAGGTAAATATGAGCAATGAGTATTTAGTCCAGTCTTTGACGTCCACTAAATACGCTGCCACCGTCGCAATCATACACTGAGCACACAAATGTAGAAATATTCTCTTCGCCACCTCATGGTTTTTCAGGGCCGCTAACAATGAATGACCTATTTCAATGTCGCTCGCCTCCTCGGCTTGAATATATAAGTTTGACAGATGGTAAGCTCCGTAGAATAGACTACCGCTGATCAGGTACATGTATGCCATCACTAATTTCTCCAATGGAACTGTTGCCAAGGCAACCACTGCCAATACAGCTGAAATATATCAAACAAATAGCTGTTAGTATTACAGTATTCAATAAGTAGCCCTGACACACCTATTACCTTTTTATCAAAGGGAAACAACTCACTGAAAACTTAGCATAATCTCAGCATAATGACTGTGGTGCCGATATGCACAACTATGTTTGGTAGGTATGAGTCTTTGACTCTTTAATATAATGTTAATGCAGAAAGTGCTGACATAATAGTCTGGGTACCCACAGACAGACTAACTGATCAGAAAGTGCTTGATAGTGTAGTGTGTAAATGACTTGTGTAGAGTATTTGTAAATTTTAAATATTGTTTTACCTAGGTCTCAATGGTCAGCTGTAATTCAGAGACTATCATTTTGAGACTACCCAGTCATATTATCCTGATACTTGGGAACCAGCAGCTGTAACTAACTGTGCAGAGGGTCAAGCAAGAGAGATACACCAGTACCACTTATGACTTTGGAATGTTGTGACCTGGGATTGAACCCTTAACTTCTCGCCATTTAAAGCCAAACTCAAACACAAGGTGATCTTAGTCGTCATTGAAAGCCAAACTCAAACACAAGGTGATCTTAGTCGTCATTGAAAGCCAAACTCAAACACAAGGTGATCTTAGTCGTCATTGAAAGCCAAACTCAAACACAAGGTGATCTTAGTCGTCATTGAAAGTCAAACTCAAACACTAGGTGATCTAAGTCGTCATTGAAAGCCAAACTCAAACACTAGGTGATCTAAGTCGTCATTGAAAGCCAAACTCAAACACTAGGTGATCTTAGTCCTCATTGAAAGCCAAACTCAAACACTAGGTGATCTTAGTCGTCATTGAAAGCCAAACTTAAACACTAGGTGATCTAGGCGGACGTTATATTATTATTTAACTAATTTAAGGTATTAGAGGATAATTTGTAGTGAGATTGAGCATATTTTTTTCAAAAGCATTTTATTCTTAAAATCGAAATGTGTTGGGAAAAGTAAGCATAGTATTTTGATGCACTATATTTACTCTTGAAGTTAAACAAAAAATAAATATCAGTAAAGTGAATTTATTGAAGCATGACAGCACTTTAATTACAAATCTTGCTCGTTTGCAAACATAGTCAATGTAACATTAAGAGTCAAAGTTAGTTGTTGGCGACATAGTCAATAGTATAAGGAACAAACTCTTACAAAGAAATAATTATACTGTGATTTTTCTTGAAGAAAATTAAGTGGCCTGTGCCTTTAAAATTGGGAAATTTTAGCGTGACAATACGCGAAATTGGGAATAATTAAAAAAGTTTGTTTGGGTTAAAAGTGGTCATATTTTGTATTTTCTACTGATAATACACTAGTCATATGTGGCAACGACCTTTGCAAGTTAGAAAATATATTGTTTTGACTTTAAAACAGCTACATGTATACTGTTGTTGCTTTGAAACCTGCGAGCACAAAAGGGGAAAAATATACATACTTTTTGGGAAAAAATTAAGATTTTTTGGGAAAAAAGGAGGTTATTTTGCTAGGGGAAGGGGCCTGTATTCGGCCCTAAAAATAGCCAAAAAAAATCACTGTTATAAAACATATTTGTGAACCGGTATCGTGCAAAACTTTAATGACCTTGCAAACCGAAAGTAGAAATATGGCAATGTTTCTTGAATATCTTTTAAAGTATACATTTTTCAGTAAAAAACTAAACAATAGTTTGTTCCCTGGAGTTACAATGTAAGCATGATATGAATTTTGGCTTGTGACATTTGCCAATTTATGTGTTTAGGAACGAGTACTGAAAGGCACATTAATTCTTTGAAACAAACTATTTTAAAAGGATGGCCCTTTTTTAACGAGTTGTTGGTGTTATGTAACAGTGATAGTGTACATACAATACAAGTCTGTCTGCTTGAGCACTTTTATTTTCTCAAAAAATCTGAATTATTGTTTACCATACCCCTCCCACTTTTGTTCTCACCCCACCCCCTTAATTCTATACGAACTACAACTACTGTATACTTACTGCCATAGTAGACACAGTATGCTATGGCTATAACATCATCAGATGTATTCTGTAGTGCTACAGCTGGATCCGATTTATACCATGCGTCCAGAACAAACAGAGCCGGAACTCTCAATATAATACTGACTGCTGTCTCCAGATACTCCCGCTGTATATTTAACCTCGGCAACTTTTTCATCTTGACAAAACAAGCCACACTGCTACATGTACCCTACAATAAAAATGCATCATAAAATTAATTTTGCAGATGACATAAATGAATGCGAGCACTTAGAAGGCCTATAGCACAAGATGAGTGGGTCAAAGTGACAAAGGAAACAGTGCATCATAAAATTAATTTTGTAGACAATATAAAATAAAATGGATGTTGGAGCCGTCAGATTAAAGTAGACTTAATTCTTAGTTTGGTTATTCCACGCAAGGGTTCAGACGGTTCTCACTGCAGACTTTTAGGGAGAATTATCATTGTGAGTCGCAGCAGTGAAACTGTCTCCATGGTAGCCAGACCGAAATCCCACATTTTGAAGCTCATGTTTTTTCATTGTCAATGTGAGATACACATGTTTTTGGCATACAATATCTATCTAGGTTTAACTGATCACTACAGTACCAGATCCAAGAAACAATAAATAAAATATATAAAAATAAAATTACTTTACAAATTTTGGGGTCGAAACCTTTTGGTGTCGAAACGTCGATTCACCCTGATGTAATTCTATATTTATATTAACTGTTTTTTGAGAAATTCCTGTGCCTTTTGTATACGAATATATAACACATCATTTGTCCATGGCTACAGTTATCTGTTGTTCTCTCTATCATTGGTAATGTCGCATTTAGTAGCCCACCGGAAGTTGTTTTTCATAACCAGTCAAGTTGTCAGTGGTTGAATCAACATCGACACCGTTTATCCGAGTACTACTCAACTTCCACGCACGGATTGCAACATGTTGCCGGGTATTATTTAAATTATCTATGTTGGTGGCAGAATTGAACTATCGATATAATCATGGGTTTAACAATGTATTTGTTAATAATTTTTAATTCAGATGCATGCCGTATTACGTTTCTCTAAGCCAGTTGTAACATGAATTTGTTGGAAGTTTTCGATTTATTCTGAACAGCTGAAGGTTATTGATAAATTCCAATTTCAACTCATTTGTATATTTAAGTATTACACACTGACCAACTTTGATTACCGATTATATCACACAAGCGTTGTCCTGAAGATGGAGGAGATTGTTATTTTAGCTCAAAAGTAGTGTACTGTCAAGTGCCATAACTCGTGGAAATGATGATTTTGTAAGGAGTTATGGCCCTTTGACTTGTTTAAATTTTAGCTTCTGAAGAAGTTGTTTTCTGTACTATCACTGCTAGTGTGTAAAAACTTGATATACTTACTTACAATCATGACTCGCTGTAGTCGGTGGTTTAAACTGATCGACTTTACAAAGGTTTAGTGACGGTGTCGTATCCATAGGCACATTTATCCTATTATCTGAGTACACCTATTATATATAAATAGAAGGTTGTGCAGCGGCTATGTTTAGCTGCAACAGATATGATGTTACAGAAACTGGTGTCCGTGTTTGTTTGCAGCTACATTCATGGTACATTTTAAGGGTATGTTGGGTCCAGGGATACATGGCCCCCGATCTCCCGAAGCATCTTGGGTAAAAATTTCGTTCCTGAGAATCCTTATTTGACTTAGGACATGATCTGAAATTCGAGCTCTTTAAATTTTACTATAAGTTATAATAAACTTTAAATTACATTCTGTTTTGTGATAATAATTTTGATTCTAGTCTCCCATGGAAAGTAACTCAAAGACATGTAATAATGTTTGAGCTGATATTTTTCATATATTGTGATGCTTTGAAGATCGGGGCAAGATTCAACGATGTAAAAATGTACTTTGCATTAAAAGCTGAATAACATTTAAAAAATGCATGTGAAATAAAACTGGGATTGAAATGATAAGATTGAATGAACAAGACCAAACAGTATATCTGTCAAAAGTCAAAATGTCTGAGCAAAGTCAAGCACATCCTTCCGATGTGATATTAGGTAAACATGCATATTTCATGAATATGTTTTAATGCACTGTGATTGTTGTTCTAGGTTTGACAAGAATACGATGCTTGACACCAACAGCACTACAAAGTTTCCGTTTATTATGTGTTCAAGCACAGAAGGAAGTTGCTGTTGACAAAGCGTTGCTAAGCAAACTTAGAAAGAAGACAGGCTATCCTATGTTAAACTGTAAACAGGCTTTGGCCCAGTTTGAAAATGACATAAAACAGGTATGTATCAAGGTACTATTATAGTCAAACCAATCTGATGCTTACTGTACACTGTACAAGCTAGACTGTCAAGTGGCTAGACTGTCAGAAATTAAAAAGAGAAAGCAAGCTTGTCTACTAGGTACTGTTACAGTTGCAGGGAACCATTTCAATATCAACTCTTCTTACACACAGCTCACATATATATACCTTCCTATGGTCATACGGCTGACCTTCAACAATTCTTTGTATGATGTCACCTATCCCAGAATATTTTAGGTGTGTAGGTAGGTAGGATTTTTATTATACCCCCCGCACAACGAGTTGTAAGGGGGGTATACTGGATTCAGCTTGTCTGTCTGTCTGTCCGTGTCCGTAGACGCATTCTTGTGGACGTAACTTTTCCTACAGTTTTTGCAGCATTTGCTTCAAACTTTAACAGATGAACAACCTCAACATGTAGATGTGCATAAAGGAAAGAATTTGCGCTGCGACGATTTTTGACAGAATTATCGCCCTTTGTACTTTTATGCACTATACAATATATAGTGAACAGTTCTTGTGGACACAACTTCTCCTACAGTTTTTGCAGCTTTTGCTTCAAACTTTAACAGATGAACAACCCCAACATGTAGATGAGCATAAAGGAAAGAATTTGCGCTGCGACGATTTTTGACAGAATTATGGCCCTTTATACTTTTATGCACTGTACAATATATAGTGCACAGTTCTTGTGAACGCAACTTTTCCTACAGTTTTTGCAGCATTTGCTTCAAACTTTAACAGATGAGCAACCTCAACATGTAGATGAGCATAAAGGCAGGAATTTGCGCTGCGACAATTTTTGACCGAATTATGGCCCTTTTTACTTTTATGCACTGTACAATATATAGTGAACAGTTCTTGTGGACGCAACTTCTCCTACAGTTTTTACAGCATTTCCTTCAAACTTTAACAGATGAACAACCTCAACATGTAGATGTGCATGAAGCAAAAAATTAGCTGCGATTTATGCCACGCGGGGGTATATTAGTATGCCGAATGGTGACAGTTCTAGTTTACACAGTTTACACTCAGGCCTCAACAAATATTTTTAAAAGCACTCGTCCTGCAATATAGACAAAGAAGAAAACCCCAAAATCTTACTTGTCCTGCTATATAAATAAAGAAGGAAGATATTGTGCAGGACGAGTGGATTCATTGAGGCCTGACACTCATAGTGCAACAATGTCATTCATGTATATGACCAGAAAGGATTGCATATTCAGTCTAAACCCACTTGCCCTATTCCCTTCACCTTGGCAAGAAAATGTTGGATCGGGCATGTGAAATATTCAGGCCTATTTGGTGCAAAATATTAGTCTAAGAATTAATATTAAAAATTGTAGGGTTAAAAGAATGAAACATAAGCTTCGGTTTTGTATTGAATTATTGCTCTATTACACCCTATTACCATGTCAAAAAAGTGATTCAAAGTGACAGGCTAAAAGTAAAGTGTTTTTGGTGGGCAGGTAAAAGTTCCGGGCAAGTGATTTTTCTAGTCAATTTGCCCTAACATGCAAATGGTCTGAAAATATTGAGGTAATGATTGTGTCTTGTTGAGAAAATGGCATAAACTGGATTAACGACTGTTGTTTTGTTATAGGCAGACCTGATTAACGACTGTTGTTTTGTTATAGGCAGACCTGATTAACGACTGTTGTTTTGTTATAGGCAGACCTGATTAACGACTGTTGTATTGTTATAGGCAGACCTGATTAACGACTGTTGTATTGTTATAGGCAGACCTGATTAACGACTGTTGTTTTGTTATAGGCAGACCTGATTAACGACTGTTGTATTGTTATAGGCAGACCTGATTAACGACTGTTGTATTGTTATAGGCAGACCTGATTAACGACTGTTGTATTGTTATAGGCAGACCTGATTAACGACTGTTGTATTGTTATAGGCAGACCTGATTAACGACTGTTGTATTGTTATAGGCAGACCTGATTAACGACTGTTGTATTGTTATAGGCAGACCTGATTAACGACTGTTGTTTTGTTATAGGCAGAAGCATGGATGCGGGAAGAAGCTCAGAAGGCAGGCTGGGCTAAAGCTGGTAAACTACAAGATAGACCAATGTCACAAGGTTTGGTAGGATTGTTAGAAGATGGTTCATCAGTAACCGTAGTAGAGGTATACTGGTGCACCTATATTCCTGATTTAGACATAAATAAATTTTACAAAAAAGATACAATTTATATTGCCTGAGCTATGATGGGATTTGTGCTTAAGGAGATCCACTAGAATGGCTACAAGGTTTTAGATAAGAGGAAACTGCATGGTTAATTCATAGTTTAAAGGCAGATTTAAGCACAGAATTGGTACAAGCCATAACCACCCAAATATCACAATACATGTGCTGACAAAAAAACACAAGTTTTTGAGTGTACTAAAAAGCCTGTTTTTGTTAATTTTCCTGTCTAAATGACTATTTTCATATTCTTTTAGAATTTCTGACCTATAAGTGATTTTCATTGTTCCATAATTATATTTTAGCTCATTTGATTTTTGGGGAAAAAAAGATGTGTTTTTGTCAAAATGTGATCTGCAACAGCGTTGCTTGGTTAAATTACAGTATATTTTTAGGGCAACTGTTCTCTATAGTCTGTCTTGCTTTTGGAAGGAGTTATTGCCCCTTATAAACTTAAAAATATCTTGGTGAAGTTTTATGTTTAGGTTAACGTTACCATGATTTTTTAAAGCTATTTCATTGAAACTTGTAACACCTTTTCACCATTATTACCTTTTGTAAAGTGGGACACATACCGGTATTTCTGTCTCAGTCCTACTTTATGCAAGGTTTATTGGCCTTTTTCTACAGTGACAAATATCAGATGAGCATCTGCGTCCATAAGGTGGTGTTCTGGTTTATTCATAATATGTATATTTTCATATATGTATAACTTTTAGGTAAATTGTGAGACTGACTTTGTGGCGAAAAATGATAATTTTCAAGCATTAGTTTCTGAAGTAGCTGAAGCTTGTCATAAAAACATGGCTGATCAACAAAAGGTATTTACTATTTATATTGTACAAATTATGACCCCAATTTTCTGATCCCTTTTCACTGTTTCGCTCTTTATGTAACCTCGATAGAAAGACCAACTCAATAATGAGACCAGTTTTCAAATATCAAATATGTAGACTGTCTTATAATTGAAGAGTTACTGTATAAATTTATAATACGAGGGATGATCCATATATAACGAGAAAATGCGTATAATTTTGTTATTGCTTAGTATTTTCTAAATATATTTCATGTGGTGGTTAATACATATATTAGGAGAAAACGTTCGACATAGTTTTCAAATATATCGAAAAATAAATTGTTTGGAACATTTTTGCCGACCTATGAAACCGTTAGGCGGGGCAACGTCATTTTCGCACATTTTAACGTTATTCAGAATTTTACTATGATCGATTTGACGATCAGATTCTTTAGGCCTTACTGTATTAATTTTTAAAAACTTTTCAGATTATTATCCTTCAATATTTATACGTCTTCGCCGATGGAATACAGAGTTGAAAAAAGTCTCACTGTAGTCATCCTTAGAAATTTCATTCGAAACATCCAACATTTTCGTGCGTTGTTCTGACGGTGACGTCACGTTACGTCCACTTTGCCGTTAGATCTCTGGCATTTTTCCAGTCCATTTTTAATATGTTATTATGTTCACAAATCGAAGCTTTTGACATGACATGATCACGAAATGATTACTGAATATCGTGCACAATTTAATTATTACTCGTTATCTTCAAAACTAAATATTTAATTGAAACTCTTTTGTCGTCGGTAATGTTTGCTATCACGGAACGATACCACGTGCGTTACGTAACGAATGACAACACAACCCAGGTATGACGTCATCATACGTCAGACGAGTCTTAGGTGACACAAAGTACCTATTGTCATCACATTGCTGTTGCTTACATGAAAACTGTAAGGGATTGAATTTGCGTGAAAATGGTGAAAACTCCGAAAAATGCCCCGCCTCGGCGTATCGAGGGTTACCTTAGCAACCATAGATTTTAGCATGATCTCGCTGTAATCATGAACATCCAGGGAAATGTTGCTAATGTATAATATTACTACCAGCTCTCGTTTAAGTAAAATCTAACGGACCATAACAAAATAATAAGCATTTTCTCGTTATATATGGATCACCCCTCGTACATGGCTTAAGAAAGTACTGGTTGTTCTTAAGTGAACATTTCTTCTTTTTTTTTTAAAAAAAAGCTAGCAAGGCAGTTAATTTTATTTCAATTTGGTGCTGAAATGTGAAGCACCAAGAACAAATGAGTAACTTTTAATTTCACATTAGATTGATCATGTCACTCCTGAGTCACCCTACTTTACATCTCTGTACAGTCTAACTTGTATTAAGCGACCACCCTGGGGAAGTTCTAAAAACGGTCGCTTAACGGAATGGTCGTTTAACACAAATGTAAGAAACATTGAGTGTAATTAATGAATTTCCGACTTTAGGCTGTCCGAATACTATTCAACTTCAATTGATAAACATTAGTGTGTAAATAATATTATGTTTTATGATGATTCTATACTTGTATGCATCGACTTCATAAGCATTTAATTTATCACTTTAATAAACTTACTCATATATTACACAATGCTATTAATATAAGTCAGTTTTGCTTGCATGTTATTTTTGTTGTTGCACTCAAACAAAAACCGAAATAGACCGGGTTTTAGCCAAATCTAAATGGACGGTGACAACAAGCTGATTGCAGCAATAGATATTACTGATAAAATTTCTGAATTTATTTACTGTAAAATCATTAATATTTGTGTGGGATTAAATTTTGTTGATGACCTGAACCTTGAAATTAAATCCCCAATGAATAATTACACCAATAAATATGTCAATTTTACAGTGGCTGTCATACAGTCATGCTTTCAAGTTCAGTTAAGTATAAGACTGGGTTTTGGGGAAGTTTACTTGCATTATATAAACATGTAATAAAACAAATATTATATCGGTTTGATTTTCGCATGGTTTCTGATAATTTGTGTGTATTTTGACCTTGCCATTTTTTCCTGTAATTCAAAATCCTTGAAATTACCGCCCGCGAAATGTTTTTTTTTCGTCAAAACTTTGAAATTTTGTCCTGTTGAAATTAAATGATTTTACAGCAACTGGTCTGTTTCTCTTTCTTTGACTAAATTAGGTAACCTTGGACAAGGATGAACTAAACAAAATACCGAGTGGTGATAAAACTCTTTCCGATATGGTTGCATTGTTAGTTGGCAAG
The DNA here is from genome assembly GCA_947247005.1 of Spisula solida. Classification (NCBI taxonomy): domain Eukaryota; kingdom Metazoa; phylum Mollusca; class Bivalvia; order Venerida; family Mactridae; genus Spisula; species Spisula solida. Next base: position 15,195,605 of record OX365952.1, on the reverse strand, counting down.
CTTGGAGAAAACATTGCATTAAGACGGGCGGCTCACATGTCCAAGGATTCGTCAGCGGTCATGAGTACTTTTGTTCATGCATCAGGTAAATTAAATTATTAGTCCCCTACCGGTTTTTGACCGGAGGGGACTATAGGTTTGCCCTGCATCCGTCTGTCCGTCAAAAAATCTGGATCCTGACATAACTCAAACAGTTTCCAAACTCGGTATGTGGGTAGGGGGCAATAAGGGGATAATGCACGTCCAAAAATATTTTGATTCCGACCAAAATTGTGGTTGCTATGGCAACAGAAACATTGAAAATGGCTTAAAACCGGTAGGGGACTTCTGTATTGCCTGCAATTCTTAATGACTTGTTTATATAGTGAATGGTTATTTAGCCTTGATCCAGTGTGCTGAATTTCTAATTTGGGTCCAATTTCTGGTTGCGACAGATTCATCAAACCCATTTTCCTGGTATGTAAGCTAACTATTACTATTAAGCTTACCCTACCACAAGGAGCCAGCTATTATTCCACATGAGGACATTGTTGTCAAGTTTTCATGAAAGGGTATGAACTGCCGCTATTTAAGCGTCAGTTCATATCCTTTCATGAAGCAGCTATCGAATTAAATCTTGATCGTCCACTTACCAATCTTGGGGCTTTTGGAGAGTCGGGTGTATAGCGTTCTACTAAGGCTGCAGGGTGGAGTATTTTGGCATTTCTTTGATCTGATTATGTTATCAGTTATGTCACATGAATTTTTTAAAAATTGTATCACAAAAATACAATTTTTGGCATTTTCAACGTTTTGTCTACACACGGTATGATATAGTGTATGCAGCTAATAGATGAAAAGTTTGGAATGCCAATATTTTTGTAATATAATTTCAAATTCCTGTGGTTATGTGTATGTTTTTTACAGGACCTCCGATAACGAAAGATAATTGTAAACTCGGGAAATTTGCTGCGGTAGTTAAGGTACAGATTCCCGACACAAATGAAGTTGCTAGCCAACTCTGTCAACATATTGTTGGAATGAATCCGGAACAAATCGGTGAATGGCGACCAAAACCTGTGGATAAGAAAGAACAAAAGAAGAAGAAGAAAGAGAAGCAGGAAGTCCCTGTGGAAGATGTTGTTGAAAGGAGACTTTTAGATCAGGAGTTTTTACTTGATTCACAGTTAAATGTTAGGAAATATTTACATGATAATGGACCAAAAGTTTTAGATTTTGTTAGGATAGAATGTGGGGAAGACTTGGGTGAAGAAGACTAACATTTCTCGTTGGTTTCAGTGTGTGTGAAATGTGTTCTTATACTACCATTAAAAAGGATTTTTTCATCTCTGAAAATTGTGATTTAAGTTTTAACTGTGTGTACACTCCTAATCGGTCACAAAATCAGAGCTACAGATAAGCCGCGTATTGGGGTAATTACCCAATTAATTTTCTTAAAAACCCAATTGATTTTGAGAGGAGGGAGTAAGAAAAAGCAAAGACAATCTGATATACCCAAATAGAAAAGGGTGTTATAGTGAAAAATAGTACATAAAAGCTTATTTACCCTTGGAGTTTTATTAAATACCCAATGAAAATTTGTCAAAACCCAATCAAAATTGAAACTTGGGGTAAAATACTCAATTGACTAAAACCTTATCTGTAGCTCTGCCAAATTATTTAAAATATGTTTTGTCTGTTTTAAATGTATAAGCTTTTTGTATACAACATAAAACTAAAATGTTTACTATTCTTTTACAGAATTGTTGACTCTAATAAACAACCACCAAAACCAGAAATCACATAATAATAGCATTAAATGCATTTGCAGTAACCCCTTTATTAAACATTAAATATAATATTCATTTTTATATGGACAATTCTTATTTCTCTACTATTGTGTACAAAAAAAAAACATTTTTGAAAAGTTACCGGTTAGGAAATTGTTCGAGAATATATAGCAAAATGGAATACCGGTAATCTTTATTGTCATGGATAAACTCCTGATGAAGATGTTGTTGACAGATTTTAAGGATTTTTTCAAGGTTGTTGTTACTAAACTCTCATCAATTTTGTCAATTTTCAAAGTTGAATCTTCTATGATGCTGCATTATTCGTTTTAAAGAACTAAGTCAAGCGTCATAGGTTTGCGAGTATTGTATGCCTGTGTTATTTAGTTAACCTACATTGCAATGAAAAATAATTTCAAATACTGTTATATAATAAATTTCTATTGAAATGTTTTTGGTGTTGTATTTTTGTTTCAGTTAATTTTTTACAGTTAATTTGTAACTGTGATAATGATGAAGCAGTTAAGGGCTGTTTATGGAAAAGCCTATTGTATGAACGAAAACAAATTATAAATCTGACAGTGTCATTTCACAGGGTACTGGCAAAACGGTCAAGCTGCTGAAAAGAATCTTATATTTCATGGAAAGCAAATAATTTTCACCTTAGTGAGGCGTATATTTCATAGAAATCGATGAAAAAAAAACCAAGTCACATGGTATTGCAACCCTGAGTTTGAAGCTCAATGATCAGTCGTTTATATTTTCTATCCCCCCTGCCAAAGGCGAAGGGATATAGTAATAGTATGCGTCCGTCCTTCCGTCCCATATCTTGTCCGGAGCATAACTGTTAAACTATTTGAGGTACATGTATTGACTTGAAACTTGGTATTTAAATAGATGGCTACTAGGAGAAGTGCAGTGACTAGGAACCATAACTCTATATGGCCCAGTTTTGAAATTATCTCTCCTTTAATTTTAAAATATTTTTTTGTCCAGAGCATAACTCTAAATTGACTTGAAACTTGGAAGGTGAATAGACAGCAACTAGGAGAAGTGCAGTGACCAAGAACCATAACTCTATATGGCCCAGTTTTGAAATTATCTCCCTTTGTTTAAATTTGAAATAATTTGACATATTCCTGAGGGTCGTCGGTTCAAACCTCACTGCGACCATATCTTTTTTTATTTTTTAAGTGTTTATGTAATATTTCGTATCTAAATCATGCATTTATACAGTTATGATAAAAATTACGGTGGAAAATATTTTTTCAAAAATATTGTGTTTACCGGTAGATTATAGGAATTTAGACATTGTTAAAGCATGAAATATGGTGGGTGGGGTCATACAAAAGGTTATATCTAGATAATTTCAAGGTGAACCTGTATTTTATTCGGTCTAAGTATGTGTATAACAGTATAAAGAAAATGTTTGGGTAATTGATAGTGATATACGCCCATTGATTAGTTTTATTTAGGAATTTAGACATTATATATTTTGTAGAATGAAAAAAACTCACAAAATTTTACAACTATGTTGGATCATATATGAACATTACTATCTTCAATCCATATTCTGCTTGTTATTGATTTTGTTTTTATCAATATAACTATTAGGCACATGGGAAATCATTTCATTTTAAAAATTAAATTTGATGATATTATAGACATTTTTGTCAGTATAGTCCTCACATTTTTTCGACAAATTGCAATTATGGGGGTAATCAACCAAAACATTTACCCTTCTATTGAACTCTGCCTGGTTCAATTTCATTAAATAACTCCTTATTTATTTTCCCTAACATCTCTTTCCTTCTTTTTAGTCCCCTACCAGTTTTTGACCAGAGGGGACTATACATGTAGGTTTGCCCTCCGTCCGTCCATCAAAAAATCTGGATCCTGACATAACTTAAACTTTCCAAGCTAGGTTCACGAAAGTTGGTATGTGGACGGGGGGCAATAAGGGGGATACTCACGTCTAAAAATATTTTGATGCTGACAAAAATTGTGGTTGCTATTGCGACAGAAAGAGTGAAAATATGCCCAAATCTGGATCCTGCCATAACTCCCAACAGTTTCCAAGCTAGGTTTATGAAACTTGATATGTGGATATGGCACATAAGGGGATTATGCACGGCTAAAAATATTTTGATTCTGGCAAAAATTGTGGTTGCTATGGCAACAGAAACAGTGAAAATGGCTTCAAACCGGTAGGGGAATTCTGTATTGCTTGCAATTCTTAATGACTTGTTATATCTTGTCCTGTTTCTATTTAACGCCCATTAGTGGCAATCATATATGGCGGGGGATGGCCATGTGATCATGGCTCTTGTTTCAACTACTTCTTTACATGCCCAAACATTGCTTGTGATTAAATGAGGATGACATTGATTTCAGCCTCTTGTCAATGAAAACGTCCCAATTCAAAACTGGCTTTTCCTAGAGCTGTCATTGATCTGATCTGAGACATAACGATGATTCCGATATATTGGAAGACACAAATGGACGATACATAAATATTGAGGTGTTTATCTGGCACATGCGCATAAGCGAAGACAATTTCCAAGGGAGGTAACCTAGTTTCTTGAAAGGCCTATATGCACAACTAGACTAGGTACCAAGTATATATGAAGTTTCAATGTACATGTACATTGTAACAAGAGATGTTTGTAAAACACATATGCCCCCATGGCAGCCAAATAGTCACAGTGCCCTTGACCTACTGACCTCAAAATCAATAGGGGTCATCTACTGTTGATTACCAACCTCCATGTAAAGTTTGAAGACCCTACGGCAAAGCGTTCTTGAGTTGTTTAATGGAAACCATTTGAATAGTCAGAAATGGTGATGATCACAGTGACCTTGACCTCTGACCTACTGACCACAAAATCAATAGGGGTTATCTAATGTTGATGACCCACCTCCATGTAAAGTTTGAAGACCCTACGGCAAAGCGTTCTTGAGTTATTTAATGGAAACCATTTGAATAGTCAGAAATGGTGATGATCACAGTGACCTTGACCTACAGACCACAAAATCAATAGGGGTCATCTAATGTTGATGACCCACCTCCATGTAAAGTTTGAAGATCCTATGGCAAAGCGTTCTTGAGTTATTGAACGGAAACCATTCGAAAAGTCAGAAATGGTGATGGTCACAGTGACTTTGACCTACTGACCTCAAAATCAATAGGGGTCATCTACTGTTGATGACCAACCTCCATGTAAATTTGAAGATCCTAGGACAAAGCGTTCATGAGTTATTGAACGGAAACCAATTGGTCTACCGACCGACAGACCGACCTACATGTGCAAAGCAATATACCCCCTCATCAAAGATGGGGGGCATAATTATTAATAAGACTAGCTTGGACAAACTTTGTGTCATCAATCCAAGACATCACGTCTCGCCCACTATATGGCTCACGATACCTACCAGGGGAGCAAGGATTTGCCAGCTTAAATGACTGGACATAGCCTAACAAGGAAACCATAGAGGAATAAGCTCCATGCACACAAATATAAACAAAGACACACATTATTTAAGAAATCAAAATTATATTATCAATTTTACATACATAAAATTACAACACATGACATTTGAGGTATGCATGTAGTGATACCTGTAATTAGAAATAATCAAATTTGATTTGTTCAAAGGTCATAAAAATCTTACATAAAAGTAAGCATATTCATTGGAACTCATTTATCTGAACTAATTAACTTATTAAGTACAATGTACTTATCCATTAATTTGAATAATTAAACCAGTATGAATTATTTTCTTTTTTTTGTATATATTTATAAAAGGTAGTGTTGTAGGCTAACCAACCGGCCATGTTAGAACCAACTCCTGACAGTATTCAAACATGCAACCTTATGCTCCGAAAGTGGATACCCTAACCACTGGGTATGGTATATATATATCATGTTAAAGTACTATAAATTTAAGAGCCTGAATAACACGCAGAAAACATTATTTTTTTTAATGTGAACAGTACACCAGTATTCAAGCCTATACCTTGCACGCAAGACCGTGTCCAAGAACTGGATTTTGTTTCTTTATTAAATTAAAATAGTAATTTATGAAAAAAAAAATTTCTGATTCATTGTAAAGTACACAAACAAAATTTAACAAAGAGTAGAAGATTATACAAGTTGAAGAGCCAAGTCAACTTAAGATACAGTTTGCCAAATACTATATTTGACTACTGGTATACAAATGTAGCATTGACAGTAACATTTACATTCAAACACTAATTTGATATTTTGTAGTTTGTACACTATACTTCATGCAGTGTTATCAAAAGTTGATTACCAGTTTACAAAGTTGTATTTTAAAGAATCATCTAGCTTTAAACATGAACATGTATGCAGCATATGAATAAATATTATATAGATTATATTTGTACATAATCATTACAGAAATTCAATGAATTATTATTGTTATATAATGTACATGTAAAGAATAGAAAATACAATTACATGTAGTACAATAATTCTACTACAGTTTTTAGAAGAATTTGACACCTTCGTTATCACCGAATTTCATAAGTTCTGCTTTGCCATCAGCTTCCAATGTTTTCAAAGCTCGAACTAGTAGCCAATTTTCTATACCATGAAATTCCTCATTTTCCGTTTCATCGCCATTCGATAATTCAAACAATGTACACACAGTGTTCGTCATGCTACGATCGGAAATATATTTGTAAATCAATTTCCCCCACTCCTCCGGTGTTCGCCACATTACCAGACACTCTTTCTTGGTCTTCGGATCTTTCCATTCCAAATGGCCTCTTTTCTGTAGCTCTTCTAGAACCATATAGATCCCATCTAAGGAGAGTTTACGATTTATCTCCTTGTTGGAAAAAATTGCCTTCTGGGACTCGTTCACATCTAGAGAGTACGATTTCTCTCTTTTTAGTTGGTCCAAAACAACTTGACACCATGCCGCGAGTTGTTTTTTCCGAGTATCAATGTTAGGCTGAATGGTAAAGAATGGCGGGAAATTATACTGCCAAGGTGCTTCCACGGAACTCATCGTGCTAACAATACTAGGGTCAAATAACTAACAGTAACAACAGTACACTCTTTGTTCAATATCTTAAGTACAAAATACTAACTAGTAGTAATGTCACACAACTAATTAGTAAAAAATATCAAATTGTTGCTTGAAACTTGCTTGAAATTAACAACACTGCAAACAGAATATTAATAAATGCCGAAGTTTTCTTCTTCGGTGCTCTCCAATTCTTGCTGTTTAACAAGTTCCTGAGCTTCGCGTTGCATTTTTTCCATTTTCTCCAACGACACTGATTTGAGTGGTAAAAGTTTGGGTTTACATAATACGACAGTAGGCATGTCTTCATGGTATGTGAGTCCTTGTTTAGGTAAACATTCCTTCATTGATGGCTTGGTCTCTGGCATCTTGATTATAGTGTGAATCCTGTAAGTACATTGTACAATGTAGAGAATATACATGTATGTGTTTTGTCCCTTGGGCGCATCAAGGAAGTTGTTTTATTCGTTTTAAATGTTTAAACATTAAAAAGAGATTTTATATAGACTCCCGCTATATGGCCTATTGCTCGCTACCCCCCTGACCGTGAAATTTTGCATCTGGACAAAAGGGCTTTATCCTGCAATGTAGACATCGAGAATAAATACCTTAAACCTAGTGTTGGAAAATCGGTCTGAAGTCATAATCGATAATCGAAGAGGTCATTTCGATTTACTAACGGAAAATAATCGAAAAATCTACCATTTTTCAGAATTCATATTTATGAACAAGATAGCACATGTCAGGAAAGTGCTGGACATCAAATTTAGGGAATATTCTGTTTAAGTACATTTTCAGGGGTCATATAACCACTTAGTAGTTTATTCACTTTCTGTTTATTTCTTACGGTGAGCTTTAATATTGTGACCAATCAGCTTTTTTATCACAGCTTTACCTTGTTATTGTTATCCATTTTGGATATGTTTATTTCATCACCATTTTCACTATTGTTATATCATCATTTATGATACCAATATGTGAAACTGCGGTCTGTTTCTAAAAACTTCTTTAGTTTTGAACACTGCATATAGCAAAATATTATAAGGACCATCAAGGGGGATATCAGTAGTACTGGAAATACTCTTAGAGTGGATACTATTAGATGTGATATATTAAAGGATATGTGCTTATAACAAACCACAGACAAGATTTGCATATTCAAAATCTCCAAAAACAAAATTAAACACTCGAAACATAAACTTTTTAACAATACATGTAACTATAAAACTGGTATCGTCAAACAACAGTCACTATTCACCTATTCTCAGAATACACAGTCATTTCCAAATGACAGAACGCCTAAAATAAAATTTCTTCGCCACTACTTCTATCATTTATTTTCCCGTACAAACATATATTACAAAGACATTTCCAAAATTTTAGGACTCAAATGTAAGAAATATAGTTTTAAGAGAGTTTTTATCATTTTAAGTGATGATCAAACTTCTCAGTCCTAATTTTGTTCCTAATACTCAAACATATGTTTCTACAGAGCTAATTAAAATGACAATGTATGATAAGTGTTATTATGTCAATGTATTGTCATCATGTAATCATATTAAAATATACTTTGTCTACAGCAGTCGAAATATGTTTTTAGATACGGAAAAGAAATTGTCCTAATACACCCGTTTTACACAATTTATTGAATATCATCACGACTTTAATGATAAATGACCAAAACTGATACAATATAGGAAATAGTTGTGTTAACAAATTCTACAGATGTGTTTTAACTACTATCTACTTTAATTTTTACATCCCGATGATATATATGACACAATAACACCAGAGAAGCTGGTAACGTATATTACACGTAATAGTAACGTATATTACAAAGTCATGTCTGTCATGCTATAACAAAATAAATGAAAGAAAAGCAAGATTTTATTTACTGTAGTCACTACCATAAACCAATTATGAAGAAAGAAACAAAATTATTTTTGAATATATAATTACAGGTGACATTAACATAAGAAAAATAAAAATGAAATAAAATCATTTTACTTGTCATGTATACCGTGTTTCTTTCTCGTTTGAACACTTAAATATATTCCTTAGACTATCAAATATGCACTGGCATGCGTAGCATTAAAGTGACATTTACAGGTCGAAAATGCAGCTTTTTACATGTACTGGAAATCTATATATTACATGTAGATTGTCTCAAACATAGTGGTAACGTAGCTTACTCAACTACATTTAGTTGGAATATGAAGTTAAAATCGAACGGTTTGTTTTAAATAGTATGCTGTAAATCAGAAAATGATATAATGCGGCACCATGAACAGTTCAATAACTTTAAATTCATAACTTTTAAGTGACAAATATTGGTACTCAACTATACAAACAATATCAATTTTAGTCACAAATAACGATGAAGTCACTACTAACTTTATTTCATTATGGCACCCCAAATATTATATGCTGACCTTCTTAATTGTACACTTCTGTATAAATAATTGAAGATGTATCCATGGACTCGTCAATTACCCTGAACAGTTATATAACATACACTAAACGTATATATTCATATAAACAAGATACGATCATAATATTCTTTAAGCAACTATACAATACATACAGAATATCACTGCAATGTGCTGATCCGTAGTGCTGTATTACCTATATCATATAGTTGCTTGTTTAATACCGTATCTCGCGGGATGTGGTATAACGCAAGCAACGAGATGTAATACTACCAAACCGATCAAACCAGCTGCAGTAATATTCCTTTAATTATATAACTACAAAAGTGGGGAAAGCTCTTTTACGCGCGCAAATGCGTAAATTTTAAATGCGTATTCATTATCGTCATGAACGTCGGCATATTTTGTACATATAACGCAACGTTCGTTCCAAATAAGGTATATGTTTACTTACGTCTTGACGTCATTGACATATGTTCGGAATATAACACATCGTACATGCATGATGCGGACTCAGAAAACCTAACATGTAGACTCTATGCTACGGAAGATGTTATCTGTCGGGTTGTATTGCACTGTACGATTTTGTCCAAGACATGAATAGGTTTATAATAAATAGTAAACTTCTCTACTTATAAATACAGTATTACAAAAATAGAATCCAAACAATTTACAGACATTTTTTTCAAATAGCATGTTTACACACAATTGTGCAAGACAATAACGTTTCCATGTCAGGTACATGTATGTATGCAGAATACACAAGATAACTGTGTTTTGTAAGCTACGTTACCGTTTAACATTTATCGTTTGATACAAACTCTACAAACGACAATAGACGCAAAGAAAGGGCTGCAAATCGTTATGCAGTGTATTGTGTCAATTCCTAAAGGTGTATTGTGTATTTTTCTACATATTCTAAACCAAATGCCGGAAAATCAGTAACGTAGCTTACATCACGTAGCTTACATTATTTAAATCAAAGGTTCCAGACACAAATCCAAATAGAGATTTTTCTAATTCAATATACGCAGCAATATCCTTGACATTGTAGCTCTATTGTAGTATAACGAAATAACTGAATTCTAAACGCATACTACGTTAAACGTATGTAACGTAGCTTACACTCTTAACCATACGCACAGGTTGATGAAGGGTTTCGATCAATTTTCGGCATCACGTTAATTGTGTCTTCAAAAGATGACCACTTTGCATGATGTGCTAGACATGCATGCGGTATAGTATGCAATATATTTGAGAAAATCAGCAAAAACGAATGGATGCGTCACCCAGTAAATATCAGTAACGTAGCTTACTCAATTTCGTGCGACAGCTATTTAGATGGAATACAAATCAGAAGAATGAAAGAAATTTTAAAAACTCGCTGTTTAACCTCAAATTCATCATTTGTAGTGTAACACAACATACGATAAAATGTTTACAAAGGTAAATTCAGCATACATAATGATGCTATAATATAAGCACCCTAACTGGCGACACACGTTTTTTGCAATATTTTGACATTTGAGCCAATAGAAATAGCCTTTCAACTGTATGAATATCTGCAAATGCCATTTGCACAGTAAGTCGGGTTATGTCACATCATTTAAACCAACCAAAAGAGGGCATGCAACTGCAAATGTGTATTGTATGTAGGGGCGACACACTTTTATGCGAATTGACTGTGTATTCTGAGAATAGGTGATTATGCATTTTATTTCTTCCATCTTTAAATTTAACATTAAAATTTTTAAACAGGATTAAAGACCCAATCATCATTAAGAATTTGAAAAGTTGTCAATTCTCATAGTAAAATTATAGAAAACAGACAGAAAACCCTTAAGTTAAGGAAAAATCCATTCAACATTCGCACCTTGCTGAGTAATGCAAGTAATATTCAAGTCAACACGTAACTTTTTAAGTTTGCTGTGTCAACTTATCCATTTCAAACACCATACACTACCATTAAGTTAAAACAGGTTCTTTCATTATTTCTAATATTATTACTAAATTAATTTAATGTGAAGATTTTACAGCAAGAATGTAGATTTAGGAACTTGGAAAAATTGTTCTTAAACAGGAATGCACAATTGCATGTAGTTCATAGCCGATTAATCGATTATAAAAACTTATAATCGATGATTGAATTGGCGGGCTTCAAATAGCTGATTAATCGATTTTATCGATTAATCGTTACATCACTACTTATCCTTCATTCCTATGGTTTCATCCTTTCCTATGGTTTCAGCCACCCCCTTATTTTGAAAAATATAGCCCTAAGAGTGGAAATTTTTACTCCATTATGTGGGTTGCATGAAAAAACTAGGATACACTTCCCAATATTGTTCATGAATCAATTTTTATGAAATTAAGCCATTTTAAGTGATTTTGTGACAAAAAGAAGAAAAAATGTGACTTTTTTAGTGGGCCTCTTGAAAAAACAGGGTGCCTCACTCTCTGCAGGCATTGGGTGTAAATAAATTTATGTAAAACATTAGTTGACATGTTGATGTACATTACCTAAAAATATTTTACTTTGAATCCTTCAAAAAATATAATTTCTTGGACATTCAACTAGAGTGGCCGAAACCATAGGAAACACTATAAAATTAAAACAAACCTACCCCTGTTCAGTTAAATGGCTATATTTTTACAAATAGACTACCCAGACCAAATAATTTGGTCAATTTGTGTAGATAAAAGACTAACTATAACACACTAAACATTTTTCAAGCTTGCAAAAATATATTTCGGTAAACATAGGATCACGCATGTTAATTAAATGTATATGACACTCTATATTAACGTAAATATGCTGTCGCTTACACATATCGATCGGTCGATTAACAATGTTACCGCGGTAAGCGTAAAACGCACTAGTCAAATTCTACCCTGCTTTATGTAAGACCTCATAATTTTCGTATCTATTATCCGATTTTAAATATTTAAAGCTTGTAATGAAGCAGAGATATATGTCTGTCTTTTAATACAACATTCATCTTAATACCCTAATTATCAAATCCACGGCGACGAGTAAGAATCCGTTCCGCGTAAAAGTAAGTTTAAAATACCCCTTTTTTTACCAAATAAAAATACAACCAACGGTCGAAAATCATCAAATATGAATTTAGTTTTCGATCGATTTTGTTCATTAAAACTTGCTTTAAAAGCTAATACTTTAAGGTTTTATAAAATGTAAAACTTATTTATAAAGCATTTGTGAGTTGTCGACCGCTAACGATTTGATTAAACTTCGTGCATTTATGTACTAATTATTGCAAATAAATTTCAAAATGGCGGAATCATGTCGAAACGCGTGTGAAACGGGCACCTGCACACCTTCAATGCGCTTATTGAAAACATATTTTTGATTGAAACTTGTTTAAATTGTGAGATTAAATACGTTTTGAGGTACTGGTTGTACTTTTTCTGGTTTCTATTGGTTCTGTCTTTACAAAATGGAGTCAAAAATAGTGATTTTTGTCACGATGCGGGACTATTTTTTTCGGTAGCTGTATTGAACTTGCGGACTTATTGCCGAATGTTAATTATAAAATGGCGATTATTTACAATATAACCTGCTATTAAATGCATTTTGAGAGGTATTGGTTGCATTCAATTAAGAACCATGATGCTAGCTTTTGAAAAAATCGCCACAAAAGATGATCAATGGTCGGCGTAGTTTACATCAAACATTATTATGAATACGTCCGTTCTGTTTTATTTCGTTGGCGGTCGACAACTCGCAAATGCTTTAAAAATAAGTTTTACATTTTATAAAACCTTACAGTATAAGCTTTTAAAACAAGCTTTAATGAACAAAATCGATCGAAAATTAAATTCATGTTTGATGATTTTCGACCGTTGATTGAATTTTTATTTGGTAAAAACGGGACATTTTAAACTTACTTTTACGCGGGACGGATTCTTACTCGTCGCCGTGGATTTAATAATTAGGGTATCGTTATGTTGTATAATTAGACAGATATATATTTTTGCTTCATTACAAGCTTTAAATATTTAAAATCGGATAATAGATAGTAAAATTATGAGGTCTTATATAAAGTAGGGTAGAATTTGACTAGTGCGTTTTACGCTTACCGCGGTAACATTGTTAATCGACCTATCGATATGTGTAAGCGGCAGCATATTTACACCTCTTACAATAAGCCGTATTAGGCCTGTTTTGAATTAGATTTTTACTGATAAATGGTACAGTCTCATAGCCTGTTATTCTGAACTATTATAAACTTATCTTTGTCATTATCTAGTTATACTGTCCAGTGTTTTATTTCGGTTTTGAAAACTTCCCCACTGAACTCAGACCCGGGTCCAGAAAATTTAGCGGGGGGGGGGCATAACCTACACAATCAGAATATATTACGTAAGCTAGCGACCCAGTCAGAATACATAGATCATGAAATAAAAATAATATACATTTCAAAGTCATTAAGTGTCCACAGGCTCAGATTGATTTTTTCAACTGACAAATCAAAACCATACAATTTCTTGTATCCCAACTTTTCAAAATATTTAAAATTTACAGCTAGACACATGACTTACAAAAATATAAATTATTCACCTTAGAAAAAAATTCAATTGAATTAAAACATATTTCCTTACTTTTAATAAGGCTTGTGAATTTATAAAAAAATCCATTGTTACATAATCAGTTAATATAAATAAAGAAATATATCAACAAGAAATTTTGAAAATCTAAGTTTTTTCTTGTCAAGATTTTTAAATGTATAAGTTCAAACATTATAAAGTGACATAGCTCATTGGGACAAACATCAGGTCAAATAAATCATTATTACTCAGGTGCTTAAAACATGTGTATTGAAACACTGCATTTTGTCATTATTTAAAGTGTACAGTTATGAAGGTGGAAAGCCAATTTGTTATATTTTCATTTTATATTAATATAGTATAATTTAAACTTTATATTTATCAGAAATTCATGAATAAAAGGACATACATAAATAATTGATGAAGACTAATGATTCAAAATTAAAATAAATTGATATGACCACTTAAGACAAGGATTTCAGAATTTGCAAAGTATCTGAATTTAATCCCTGACAATATGTTACAAATGCATATTTCAAATTGGTAATAAGTATAAACAACACCCAAGTCTGACACTAATTAGATATTACACTGAATGGACTTTCTCAGGAATTTATACACAATAAATACCTAATTACATTTCATTTTAAGAAATTTCACACCCATGTATGACACTAAGATTTCATATTACAGAGAAAGGAATTTAACAGGAATTCATGTCGCTTGTACTTGAATATGTCAAAACAAAGTCAGTATCATTGATGCTTCTGGAGGTATAGGATGGTTGATATTTATTTAAAAAAGATATATCTTAAATCACGGAAATACATTAGACGGAATGGCAACTCATTCAACTCCCACTATTTTCCTATATAGGCCGCCATATTGGAATGAAATATCGCGATCGGCTTACTTGTACGAGACTTAGCAAGACTTGACGAGATTCTCAAGTTGGCGCTATTTTTCCCGCTAGCCGCCGCCATCTTGGATTATTTCACCAATTCAGCCTGATTTGTCAATGAGATATTTGTTTTCATTTAAAGCAACTCTTCGTCTAAATAAGCAAAGATGGGTGTTTATTTGTTCCGTTGTGTGTTTGGAACGTTTTTAAATAGATAGTCTGGACGATTCATCTGTCAATTGTGACATAGACCACATTTTCTGTGACCTATCCTGATCGATAAATTTTCAATCTACGGGTTTTGGATTGCTTCCGATATTTACTTTTTTAAATCCCTAAGGAAACTTATTTGCGACTGTTTTTCTTATAAATCAATATTTTTTGTGATCTTTGGGGTGTCCTCTATTTGTTGAAAAGGATCAAACCACTTAGTTTTGTGGTTTTGACACGAAAAAAAGATTTCTTTTGGATAAGCCATGTTCACAATTATCGTCCTACCGAAGCGCGCAATGCATTATGGGTAGTCAAGGTCATAATTAGGCTATTTTTAGACCTGCTTATCCGTTCTGTGTATATCCGTGCTTAAATGATACTTAAATCTACTAATGTTTTAAATTCTTTTCTGACATTATTCATGTATTTTTGTTCATCTTTAAGTGGAATAAAGATGAACAATTACATGAAGAATGTTAGGACAGAATTAAAAATACACAACAGATTTATATCATTTCCGAATTATTTATCTTTTGTTAATTAAATTTAAAACATCCTTACTTCATTTTATATTTTATTGATACTTTGATCCAATTGTATTTTATTTTCTAACAGTCCTCATACATGTCATATAAATTTTAAAATTTATTTAAGAAATTACTTAAATAAATTTTAATATTTATATGAGGAATGTAAGAAAATAAATAGAAAGTATCATTAAAATATAATAATGTTATGATTCAGTGTTTATATTATTTGTTTATGGTAGTTTTTGTTATTTATAACATGCCACAAGCATAATATAACATTGTTTTACACTCTTAATATTAGACTGAAAACACACAATATTTAGTGTTTTCAGTTTAATTTTAAGTGTGTATGACAATGTAATATTATGCATGTGTGATTATAATTAACATAACTACCAAAACAAATAATATAAGCACAATATTTAACAAACATATAAATTTTACAATATGGGTACACCTTGACTATTAAAAAAGGTACACCTTGACCAAAATATTTGGGTACACCTAAGTTTGGGTACATCTTGACTGGTTCCCTTGTTAATCAGTCGATAGATATGTGTAAGCGGCAGCATATTTACACCTTTTACATACGTTAATATAGAGTGTCATATACATTTAATTAACATGCGTGATAGGATGTTGATCCTTAAGTGGCTGAAACCATAGGAAAAGAGGATAAACCTTTAATAAAATGGACACGGTCGATAGTTACTGAAGCACACCCAAAGCATTATGGGTCTTCAAGTCATAATGCGGCTCTTTTTACACATGCCTTTCTATTTGTGTATGATCGTTGATTAAATAAAAATGATTTGTGTTTAATAAATGTTTCCATGTCCGAATGTTCACATATCCGAATTCACTGATCAGTCCTCCAAGTGTAAAAACTCGTGCACCATGTGCCTAATCATGTTTCGCCAAACAAAATCAAGTTCCGCAACAAAAACAAGTAATTTATACAGAAAAGAAATCTATATTCAGAGCCGTTTACCTTCTAAAACATAACCCGTTTGTCTCATCAGCCAGGAATTTTTCGTCTTAAAACCTGAAACGAATGTTAAATCGAAATGGTTGTTAACGGAAAGTACCTAAGCAGAGTCTTACTTAAGTCAAGACCTAACCAAATCCGGATGACCAAATTTTCGTATGGATGTGTTTAACCTTTCACTACAGTATATTCTATATTTGATAAAAATGAACAAATTGAATGAAAAAATAACAATATCTGCGCGTTCCGTTACTATCTCCGTTGCGCATTTAAACAAACTTTTCTCAACCGGATCACCTCGGCTATCATCCTCGGTACGATAAGGTTACGAGGACAAGATAGCAACTAATAGGCATAGCATTAGTAGTAACTTCCCTTTTAGATCTAAGACTGAGGCCCGTCACGGGCACAGGTAACTGTGTTTTTTTTCATTTTAAGAGTAAAAAATTAAAAAATGAATTTATATTATTTTTTACTCTTATTAATGGAATATAAGGGGAAGTTGGAATAACTTGTGGCCCGATCCTTATATTGTAAAACTTTCTCTGGTTTACTTTGATGATGTGCTTCTATTCTTAATTACTAATGCATAGTTCCAACATCTACAATGTTTACCTCCCTTGTTTTTAATTGGCGGCCATCTTTGAAGGCAACTTTGTTATAATTTAATGTTTAATGGGAAAAATCAGATAAATGGGCATTAAACAACTCAATTTATATAAAAGTGACATAATCATGAAGTTGTAAAGACCATTAGTACAGCAGATTTGTGACAATTTAATGTACATTACCCAAAAGTTCTAACCCGCCACTATAATTATGTGTTATAAATTTGTTAATACTGCACTTACTCTCATGAAATTTTGCATACCAATGCTTGAATAATTCTTGCATTTAATTATTGATTCATTTTGGCAGATAAACGGTCATGTTACTCGTTACAGGGGCGTTACGTAATGAAAAAGGTTTATATTAAGTCAGACAGGGACGGCAGCACTCAACTTAACCAGCCGAGCACAGAAAACATTAAAAATACACAAATTAAGCGCTGAAAACACGGCATCCCGTCCTGAAAGTCTGCCGCCTCAGTCAGTCAAACTAAAACGAAACGAGAGCCATGTGACGAGAAAACAAGAACCGGACACCACACACCACAAGGACAATCTACAACATATACATGTATATAGTGTACATGCGATTTTGAAAGGTACGAAGCAGCCTTATGCTGGACAACGAAATTGCAGAATGACATATACAAAATGAACAAAAGGCACAATGGCGAAATATTTTTGTATTTTTACTATAAAGTGGACAATACATACATAGAGGAAGGTTGACCAAAGGGCTTCCGCCTTGGTACGGACAGCGACAAATGTCACACGTAGATTTTTACAGTTTTGATAGATATACCCAGCATTGAAGCATACCTCCCCTTTTCAGAAGACGAGTCCGTGTTTGGATTACCAAAGTTAAAATACACCTATAGAGAGAAATATATGCGTTGGTGTTCGTTTTTTTGGCCATTCACGACTATTTACGACATAAAACCTTCCCAAAAAAAAACACGATGACAGTCTTGCTACACTTTTATATTTTTACATACTTATTGTTCTGCAAGAACATAAGAAAGTGTAGCAAGAATGCCATCGTGGTTTTTGGGAAGGTTTCATTTCATGAAAAGCCATGGAAATGCCTAAAAATGCCTTTGTTTGTTAAACTAGACATATTCACAGAAGATTTTGTTGACTGATTACGAGTGAAATTGGGATGTGAATGCTTAATTTTTTGAAAGACAGTGTTAGGTTTAATATTAGAAATATAGGACATATTTATAGGAATATGCATTTTTATGTTTTGCCAAATTAAGCCATAAACGAACCTTATCCTTTACATATAGGCATTTTGGTTTCACCTCGCCGTAAATATGACAGGAACTTACATCCGTGTTTTTTAATTGCTAATGCAAGATCACGTGATCACTGAAAATTAAATATCGATATTTATACCACTCAGTGAAATAAAATTCGATCATATAGATCTAGTAGCTATATACCAAGATCAACAAATATCCTCTATGTAATTGCGTCCGCGAAACGTTATGAATTTCTCCGTATATTCGTCACCCATGCTTACGGGCCTCTGTATATTACACGTAGGAAAGGGAGGTAATTTATTTGGCATTTGGTTGCTCCTATTGGTTGCTGACTTGTATACTGTATGGGCGCGTTCGTAACGCTGTTCCGCACATTCCGGACAGTAGAAAACCGGAACACTGTTCGGAACAATTACATGTTCTTTCTGTGCCCACCACAGAGGTGGTGTAGCTAGAACAGTCACGTGATTACAGCAAGAACAATGGCCGCTTGTGTAATAAAATAGAATATAATAAATTTATTTTCCAATTATGGACCATTGCGGGCAAACAGTCGCACTTAAATATATCCACATGCATATTTCTTCCTCCAATATTACGGCTGCAACTACAATTTTGGTAATCTTTAACATTTTACTTTCTGTTCCGTTTTGTTCGTAAGGTGTTCGGCCCACTGTGCAGTACAGTTCCGTTTTGTTCGTAAGTTGTTCGGAGTAGAACATCCCACACAGTGTGCGGAACAGACGTTCCGAACATAACCTATGTGACCTGAATTCGGATAAGCTCGAGTCGATCAAAGGTAAAAATTAGCAACATTTATTATTATTTTACAATTATTTCTTGTTTAACAGCGGTTTATTGGACAAATAAATATTAAACTATCATGCTCTTTAATGTGTATAAACACTGGTAAACCACAGAGATATGGCTCACATTAGACATCTACAGTACTGAGGTACAAAATGAAGATCAAAAACAACAACAACAAGTAGCTAAACATGTATATTACTAATATTATCTATGCATGCATACACTGACAGGGGGATTTTTTGGAGTCAATGAGCCTTATCACTAAGAAGTACAAACAAGAGGATAAAATCCAAGGATTTAATAAGATAAGATAAATTTTATTCCAATTAAGGGTCATAAATATGTCATATGAATCAGGACAATGCATAATGACTAAACATAAAAACACACAGAAATTAAATGGTTTTAAGGTAACTAAAGTTTAATTCTGATTGGTATAAACACAATTAACAAAGGCTTGAAAGGTAGTAACTGTTGATCACATTTCCCATAAAAAGTACATCTATGCATACATTTTTAAATAGATACATGTATCAATTTATAAGTACAATTACTGATGCCGAGATGTCTAAGCTCATATTTGTATACAAATATTAGTAGGTTTTTTAAATTTCTAAAATAAAAACCAAAAAAGATAGACAAACATGCTTGAAGGGTGTTTTTAGACAACATTCTAAGGAAATTTCTTATTTAATTACAATTGTACTGGTGTTGTCACAACAATGTTACAATTAGTAAGGGATCTGTTTCAACTGAAAAAAGTATTATTAACTATTCAACATTTAATAAACCTGGCCCTGGAGCTAAAGAATATGGGAGAGGTGTAAATCCGTGCTGGAGCCAGGCGCCTTAGAACTAAACTGCTATTAAACGGCTTTCTTCCAAAAAGTGCTACGTAAGTACATAGCAGACCAAACTCTCAGATAGCAGACAATTACACAGCAAAGAGCTATCGAGCGCTACTGAAGAGGTCTGTTGAACAAGACAGTGATCAGTAGCACACACCTAGATTTATAGTGCTGAGAAACGGTACTCATTGCATAGACATTATTATTAGGAAAGCACTTGGTAGCGCAAATTTGTAGTGGTTTAGCAGAGCTGTCTTTGGTTCTATCCTAAACATCGGCAATTTTGACATATTTCGGGAGACAAATATCGACGATACATACGGAATATCAATGCAGTGTGTTGATCCATTGGGCCGTATTACCTCGAGTTACTTGTGTAATCCCGTATCTCGCGAGACCCCTAGGTCGAGAGAGATGCAGTATGGCGCAAGCAACGAGAGGTAATACGACTTAACGGATCAACTCAACTGCAGTAATATTCCTTTTATTTTATACCTACAAAAGTGAAAAAGACAATTTTACGTGCGAAAATGCGTTTAATGTGTATACACTGACGTCATGAATGTCGGCATATTTTTGGCATATAACGCGATGTCCATTCATAAAAAGGCAAATGTTTACGTCGTGACGTCATTGACGTTGACATATGACGATATGTTCGGCATTTAACACATCAGGCATGCATGATACAGATTCGGAAAACCAGACATGTATGATACGGAAAATGCAATCTGTCGTGTTGTACTCCACCGTGCGATTTGGCCTGTATTCATGACAATACACTGCTAGGTATATAATAAATCAATATATCGACTTATGCGGGATGAATCAAAACAGACACATTCGGCCGTTTTACATTGTATATGTTTGTTATAGATTCAGCTTTTGAAGTAGTATCTTCGGTTTAAATTTAGACTTTTGACAATTGTAAACAGTAAACTTTCAGTTAACCAAGCAAAGTGCTCTGTGCAGGAAAAAACAAAGATTTTGAGTAAATCCAACCATTTTCTCATAATTTTATATCAAAATGTGAATTGTTAATCGATCAAAAATATTTTTGATGATCTGCAATGAGCTTTATCAATGCTCTAGGCAATGGTCTCCTGGTAACAAGCCGGCACTATTTATCATTAACCTGTCAAACATGCCAGATCTCCTGCATAATGCGTGAGTCTCGCACATTTGAGAAAATACTCATGCATGATCTGAGGCCAATTGATCAAATATCACGCAATTTTTGGACATACTGGAACCTGACATTTTTAGTTTACATTATAATAATGATCACAAATAGTAGTTTAAATTGCTCCTTGAAGCATGCATGGTTTTGTCATTAAAGTAAAATAAGTGAAAACTGCATATAAACTTCATTAATTTGAGCAAGAAACATCTCCCTCATTTTAAAATTTAATAAAATCTCCTGCATTTCCTCACCAATCTCACACAAAGGGGTCTGCGAAACATGGGATGTACATGTATGACATTTTGTGTTGTTAACTCAGCAGCAAGGATCCACTTCTCCATTATAAATAGACACTGTCACACTTGACCACTTCTGGGGTGTGTTCGTAACGTCTGTTCCAAACAGTGTGTGGGATGTTCTACTCCGAACAACTTACGAGCAAAACAGAACAGAAAGTAAAATGTTTAAGATGACCAAAATTGTAGTTGCAGCCGTAATATTGGAGGATGAAATATGCATGTGGATGTATTTTAATGTGACTGTTTGCCCGCAATGGTCCATAATTGGAAAATAATTCTGTGGCATATACTTCATAGAAATCGATGAAGAAATAAAATACTCATGGCTATTTTATTGTCTAATGTTTACAAATTTCTTCTTGTAACTGTAGCCAAAAGTCACATGGTATTGCTACCCTGTGTTTATAAAATCACAAAACTATGAAGACTATTAAATATTTACAATGGTCCAGGTAAACATCCCTAATAAAGGCCCAGCCATGCATAAAAAGTCTATATAACAAAGCCTGGCAAGTAATTTTTTGACTTCAGACGAAATTCTGCTGTGGTTTGGTCCACCATGGAGCTTAAAGACTGACTCACAGTTGCTGATTGTGAATGTTAGGGTCAAAAGTCAAACAGTGGTATCCTCCCAACACAATTCTGTAATACTGGGTCAAGCTTGTTCATCAAAGCTATCAACCTGTAAATTATGAATAGTAATATGAATACAATATGTTTTATATAATAATAAATATAATTTATACTGTCCCTATCATCAGAGACTATAGATAACGATAGTTATCTATAGTCTCTACTGTCATAATAAATTTAAATACATTTATATAAATGACAGTAAATTGTACAATTAATGCATTAAGATTAACAACTCCTCAACAAGATCATCTGATGTTCACTCCATGGGTATGTTCGTAACGTCTGTTCCGCACACTGTGCGGGATATTCTACTCCGAACAACTTACGAACAAAACGGAACTGTCCAGGACAGTGTGCTTAATGTTCCACTCCAAACACCTTACAAACAAAACTGAACAGAAAGTAAAATGTTTAAGATGACCAACATTGTAGTTGCAGCCGTAATATTGGAGGAAGAAATATGCAAGTGGATATATTTAAATGTGATTGTTTGCCTGCAATGGCCCATAATTGGAAAATAAATTTGTTATATTCTATTTTATGACACAAGCGACCATTGTTCTTGCTGTAATCACGTGACTGTTCTGGCTGCACCACCTCTGTGGCGGGCACAGAAAGAACATGTTCCGAACAGTGTTCCGGTTTGTTCGTAAGTGTGTTCCACTGTCCTGGATGTGCGGAACAGCGTTACGAACGCGCCCCATGTGTCCATAACAACAGAAAATAATGCTTTATCTTATTTAAGTTTGTGATTATAAACAATTTACAAATACATGTTGAAAGATATAAAACCCTATATATAAAATCCTTAGTTGGAGACTGTAATGCTTCTATTTGTTTATTTAATTCACTTGCTTCTGATATATATCATTTTAATGACTTCTTGATTCAATAAAACATGATAATGTAGATGACAAATTGTAAAAAGTTCAACAAGTTCATATGTATGAGTTAAAATCTTTTTATTTAAGAAATAATAAATACATAGCTATGTTTTGTTGCGTAATAAAATACAGGCACGTGTTTGGATGCGTAGTAATTAAATCACGAGTGCCTATATTTTATAACACAACAAAGCACAGTCATGTGCAAATATTTGTTCTCCATCATGACCCCAACCTCTACACAGGGGTGGGTAACTCTATCGAGCATTTTATTGAAATTATGCCCCCTTTTGGACTTGGAAATGCAAATGTTAAAGTTTAGGTACAGGTTTTTTAACCTCCAATATCTTCAAAGTGCATTGACATATTGCTTTGATACTTTGCATACTTGTTCACCATCATGACCCTAACCCATACACTGGGGTAGGTAACTCTATTATGCATGTTGGTGAAGTTAGGTACAGGTTTTTTTACCTCAAATATTTTCAGTGCATTCACATATTGCTTTGCATACTAGTCTTGTTCTCCATCATGACCCTAACCGCTACACAGGGGTAGGTAACTCTATCAAGCATTTTGTTGAAATTATGCCCCCTTTTGGACTTGAAAATGCAAATGTTAAAGTTTAGGTACAGGTTTTTTAACCTCTTATATCTTCAAAGTGCATTGATATATTGCTTTGATACTTCGCAAACTTTTTCACCAGCTTGACCCCAACCCCTACACTGGAGAAGATAACTATTTAGCATTTTGTTGAAATTATGCCCCGTTTTGGACTAAGAAAGTCTTATTTATTTGCCATCATGACCTAGAGGACCTACACATGAGGAGGTAACAGTTTCTCCAAATTATCCCCCTTTTTCGACTTAGAAGCCCCAACCTCTACACAGTTGAGGGTAATGCTGCTGTTATGAAGCATTTTGTTTTGAATATATAATGATTGTACTATCCTAGCATGGCGCTGCGAATAGTGGAGCGCGCTGTTCGTGGACAGCTCTTGTTTAACAAACAATGGTTAGAAACAGAAGTATTTTCACTGTCAATTAACAACTTTTCAATTTCAATAGCATCGACACGATGTCGACACAAACTGACAATAAGGTGCGAAAATATCATTTCGGCCAGAAAAGTCGTGTCGATATAAGCGGAATGTCGAAAATAGTAAAAGACAAGCACACGTTAGATTAGAAGTTTCTAGCTTAACTGTAATATGAATGTTAAAACCATGAATTGTGTTAAGTTTGTCTGCTCAACGTGTTACTTTTAACAGTGACATTTTTATCGCCCCTCAAAAATCATTAGTGATTTTACAGCGCGTAGGAATTTATACGCACAAATACATTTTCTCATCAAAATAAGCTTTCAAAAAGTTCACACAATACAAACAAATAAAAACATATTAAATCGTTGTAAACGAAAGTTCTCATAAATGGTCGAAAATTACGATATCGGTTGAATTTTGCAGGCACTTCTTTCTTGCTCGGATGAATTGGTTGTGGAGAAATTACATCGTTGAAATCGTAGTGATTTCAGGATTGTATGTAATACAAATACTGGGGTTCCCCCAGTAAAAATAAAAAAAATTCTTAAACAGCTGTTGTTAAATACTAAACTACCGGTACTTACCATTATAATGATTCATCCAACTTCAAAGAGCTCTGTAGCACTTGTTGGTTTGAATACATACAAAAAAGGTACATGTAGTTCAACATTTAAAAATCCTTAACTGCAGTATCACAAGTCAGATGCAGAGGTTACATGTAATGTCCTTCATTAGAATAGGATTTGTTCAAAACACTTCCCAAAATACTCAAAACTAGCAATATCCCATAAAGTGTTGAAAACATTGCTCATTTTTGTGAGATCTCCAGATAATGACCACCAGACCAGTTCAAACTAGCCAATCAGAAGAGAGGAAATATTTTGGGGGAAATTCGAACTAGCAATAAATCAGACAAGGAGGGCTCTTATCTCAGCTTCTCATTAACCCAGGTGGTGAATTGGTGCTATTTTGAGTGTACATTAGACAAGTATTAGTCCAATATGTATTACATGTATCTGGAAATGCACATGCGCAGTATATTGAATTAATTGCCTTGATCGATACAATGATGCCATTACTCATTAATCATATTAATTTATACATGTACATTTATAAAAAAGTAATTCTTGTTAAAACTTTTTTTTCTGATGTGAACTTAAGTTTGAGATCAATGTATAATTATTACTTTGGTTTCTTTCTATTTGCTGATCAATAATTATTGTATAATATAGAAACTTCAAAATAATATGTTACATAATAAATTATAAACAAATATATAACAAATTGAATATAAAATAAAATGTTTCTTAGAAAAAATCAACCGCTGACCAGATTTAAAAAAAATTGACTTTTTTGTCATGATTCTTCTGTGGGTGAGGCGCTGTTTTCCCTATATACATGTATCTATAGTAAAATCTTTTAAAATCTTCTTCTCCAAAAGTACTGGTTGGATTTCATGTTAAATGGGTAACAATGTTCCTTGGTTTATCCTTTATAAAAATAGCTAATTATAATCCATGCAGAACTCTTGTTGCCATGACAACTGATTGGAAAAACTTTTTTAAAAAACACGAAAAATATGGTTCTACTTGATCAATGTGCACAGGTGAGCGACCTGTCATTTAAACGTGGTGATAAGATTTTGTAATCAAAAAAATTAAGCCCCCCAAAAAAATAACACAAAAACGGGGGTTCCACTAGCTTCTGAATCTGAAGGGTCATTTTGATACTTTTGACTAAATTTTACCATTTGATAGGCAAAATAACTATGATTTTAAGAGAAAATGACCTTTTAAATAAAAATTGAGAGTCGAAATGTGGCTTTTTGTGAATTTCATGGGTCAAAACCCCTACTCCTGAGTCAAATGGGACCCCTGAAAAAATAATTATTTTACTGTATGCATTTCTGTGACTTTCAGGTTCTACTGAATCGTGTACAGTATGGATGTTGCACGATCAGATCACGTGCTCGAGTGCACGGATAATTCAACCGTGAACACGAAGCGGAAATTATGCGACAAGGATGACCGAATATGTAAAGTGTGTGGAGATAAAGCACTAGGTTTTAACTTTAATGCTATGACTTGTGAATCCTGCAAAGCTTTCTTCAGAAGAAATGCTATTAAAGACAATGTAAGTATACTTATGAATAGGGCTTGGACTTTTTCAAAATTAGTTGGATCTTATCGTTTGAACGAAATCAAATCAAACCAGTAAATCAACCACCAAATTGAAACTGGTCTTTTCTCTCCTGATGACCATATCAAGGTGCTTTCAGTAGCTGAACTCAATTATTTTTATGCCCCATCTTTGATAAATTGGGTATACCTATTGCTTTGCACATGTCGGTCAGTCTGTTGGTGGGTAAGTTGGTTTGGTAACCTAATTGGTTCCCATTCAATAACTCAAAAAGATTATATTAAGTCAGACAGGGAAGGCAGCACTCAACTTAACCAGCCGAGCACAGAAAAATTAAAAACACACAAAGCACAATGCCCAACTAAACAAGTGCAGATCCGCCCAAGTCCAAGCTGTCGAAAAGTATAATAAATTATAACTAGCTGAATGACCCAGTAGAAAAGTACGCTTTTCCCTAGGATCTTCAAACTTTACATGGAGGTTGGTCAGGAACAGTAGCTGATGACCCGTATTGATTTTGAGGTCAGTAGGTGAAAGGTCATGGTCGCTGTGACCTTCAACATTAATGACTATTTGGCTGCATGTTTTACAAACATCTCTTGTTATTTTTTCCTCCGATGTTTAAATTAATGTTGATATAAAATACGATACATAATCACAGGTTACTCCATATAAATCCATCTACTTCACTTGGCTGTGTATCAATTGAATTCTATAACAAATGGTGGTACATTTCTGTCAAAGATACATGTATAACATATAAGCTTCACTTTGCCAAAAATAACAAATGTTTGCGCGGCTAGTTTTGAAAATATTTGCATTTTGAGAAGAAGATAAACATGACTTACACACGATGTGGACAGTCTGGCATGTGTGATACTGTAATATCATTTAATTTCAATGAGACAAAATTTCGTGGTTTTTGCAAAAAAGACCATTTCGTGGGGACGTAATTTCAAGGATTTCAGATTTCAGGAAAAATAGCAAGTCAAATGTCACACTAATTATCAGAAATCATTCAAACATCAAACAGATAATTATAATAATTGTTTTATGATAATCTTTTTTTCATGTACATGTTTATATATATATATGCAAGTAAACTTCCCAAAAACCTGCTCTTATTACCTGACTGAACTTGAAAGCAATAATTATGTCAGCTGCTGTAAACTTGATGTATTCATCGGTATAAATGTTCATTGGGGATTTAATTTGTGATTGAGGTCATCCACGAAATCCACGAAATTAAATCCTCTACAAATATTAACCATTTTACTGTAAACTAATTTCGTATTGTCTATTTCAGGGTGCACCTTGTTTGTTTCAAAGTAATTGTGTTGTTGATCGTCGAACACGTCGTTTCTGTTCTCACTGCAGATTACTGAAATGTTTCAATGTTGGTATGAAACGAGAGATGATTCTAGGTTTGTATTTTTAGCATGTATTGATTATGTCATTGTGGACCATTATGAAAATTGGTTTGCCAATTATGTTATCCACAGAAAATAAAGACATTATTATTAATTAAAAGTGAATCATTATGTGAAAGTTTTCAGGGGTGGTATTCAATATTGATCTTATTTAATTGGAGAATGAGGATAGCCAATCATATCACCTGTTACTGACCAAGAGTTTAATATGGTGTGATCTAATTGGTTGTCCTTATTATTAAGTCAAGTAAGATCAATACTGAATACCACCCTGGATTAATCCTGAACGTCAAGATTTTAAGTGTCAAAAAATGGTCTGTTTTAGCTCACTGATGAGCTATAAGGATAGGTGTCCGAAGTCCTCCATCGTCGTTGTCATCCGTCAACAATTCCATTTGTTGAAGTTCGCAGATGTGTAAACACCCGATCTGAAGGAACACATTGAGTAAAGCCAGCCCCTTTGGGTTTCATGTTAAATGTGTGAAGCTTATGAAGAAGAACACGAATAGGCTCTACACCATTTATAAAGCATATTCTTGAGCATAACACAACAGCGTACGCTTTATTAACGTTATTATTAATGATTGTTTTGAATGAGAACAAACGGCAAACAGCACGTTATGATGACGTTATGATGACGTCATGTTGACGCCATGAAAGCTAAATAGTGTTATAAAGTCCAATTTCTCAAATTAGGTCGGAGAAAAATCATGAGACATTCGATGTAGGATAAGGATATCTCACCCTCGGGTTGGAATTTTAACCAGGAACTCGGCAAGCCTCGTCCCTGGTTAAAATCCAACCCCTCGGGTGAGATATCCTTATCCTACATAGAAGCTCATGATGGATTCTTCTAATCCAGAAGTACTGGTTTGATTCCTGGAAAAAAAATCAAATTGAAAAAGCTTTGGCCTAAATTTAGAATTTCTTTTAAGATGATTCGGAGAGGCGAGCGAGAATGAAGAAAGTCATAGAAAACCGAATAAAGAAACAGAAGGTTGAAGATGTTCAGATCCCCGTTATAAAGGAGGAAGCTGAAAGTATGTTACCCGACCAGTCTGACGCCGTGACCGAGAAACCACAACGTGACGTAACAGAAACAAAGAGCCCATTATTGTGGTCCTTAACAAACGATTCAGGGGAAATAGACATCATTAAAAGTTCACGATACACATCTAGTTACAACAGCGACATAGAAAAAAAGGATCCTAACACCCATAGACTTCTTAGTTTGTCTGAATATATCTTGTTTGAAGAGCTTGGTGAAGTGTACAGTAGCTCACTTGGCGAACTTCTCGCCGATAGAAGACACTCTGAAGAGAGCAATTACCAGGATTGCAATGATTTGATTAACAATTCGTCTGTAACGGTTTTACGCTTGATTACATTCATTAAACAGTTAGATGATTTCAAATTTCTAAGTACCGATGAAAAAATTGGCGCTCTGAAATCAAGCGTATTAAGCTCCATCTTACTACGGTCAGCATGTTTCTACAATCCGGAAAATGATTCATGGATGACTGGTTCCGGTGAGATCAACACATCCATTTTATTGAAATCCACCGGTTATAAAGATTTACATATGCTGCATACAAACTTCTGTCGTTCCCTAAAGGGTTTGATCGGAGAGAACCGGACATTGTTTGGTTTGGTACAAGTCCTGTGTATATTCAATGCAGCTTGCGACGAGACTGTAGACAGAAAGAAATTCTCCGACATTGAAGATAAATATATAGTGTTACTGAAACATTACCTGGAATGGAACTTTTCGTACGTAACGTCTCGGAAACTGTTTACCAGCATTACGGGAGTTCTGATGGAACTTAAGGACGTTTCCGATGCACATACTGCCATTATTCTTCAAGCGAATTTACAAGATATTGAACCTTTGATGCTTGAAGTTTTAGATCTGAAATAGATCTCAATTAGAAGCATAGCACAATGTTAGGCCACAATTTGAATATCCTTAGAACCCTCTGAATTAATTCCTTCCTCTCGACCAAATTTTTT
Organism: Spisula solida; assembly: GCA_947247005.1. Taxonomy (NCBI): domain Eukaryota; kingdom Metazoa; phylum Mollusca; class Bivalvia; order Venerida; family Mactridae; genus Spisula; species Spisula solida. The sequence goes on along the minus strand of OX365952.1, from coordinate 15,165,997 downwards.
TTTTTAAATCCCAAAATGGATGCATCATTTACTCGGCTTTAGTCATGTTCGAGGTCTACGATGGATAAAATCAGGAATAGCAACTTTTGTTGTAATTTCATGATTTTTGCATCCGACATTTTTTCTTTGAATCTTCTTCGATTTTGGTTTTTAAACCTCAATAGTTTCCAATATACAGCTGTTTGCAATAGTTGGGTTGATAGGGTATTTTCTTCACATTTAAGGATAACTCTTACTGTTTATCGCCTTCTTATTTGTTGTTAATCAAACTCGTGTTGTTTATATCACCTACTAAATATTGGTTGTTAAACGGTTAGTCTTGTTTTTTGTCATATATATTCATTGTGAATAACATTTATTTTAGTATATTGTTTATATTGTACATGTCTAATGAGTTAACCTTCTGATATTGTTGAACACATGTTTTATTTAGGCTGACCTTAAACACTCTTTGTTTGATGTTACCTGACCCAGAAATTTATGTGGGTAGGTAAGGATTTTTAACAAATTTTTTGTCAGCTATGCTCATTGTGATAAAAAAATAAAGGTCTCCTGAATGGCCACAAAGAAGTTGAGATGTTGGGAAATCTTTGAGTATGTAGAAACAAATAATTTATTGAGGCCGGCCTAATCAGTTAGAAACACAATCGTAAATGGATGTATATATAATGTTTGTTCAATCAGGTCTGTCACTTGACAATTGGAGAAAATTTTAGGGCAGTGAACACCAATACCTTATTCATTAAGCTACATACTAATAAACATCTTTAACAATAAGACATTAATAAGAGAAAATCCAATGTTTATGTACTCAATGTTATGTAAACAAGTGACTGACCTGAATAACCGATTTATACAAATATACCGATGTATTGTGGGCTGCACTGGTACCCATGACACTCAGTGAACAACTGAACAATGTTAAACGTTTCAGGCAAAATACTGATCTGTAGTCTAAAGGTAAATAATATTGGGGGTTAACTCATTTGACCTCTGCAGATTTGTTACATATCTTATAATCCAGTTTCTCATGGAATCATTTGATAATAATATAATAATGTTTTGTAATGTTTTGTAATGTTTATTCATTTGATGATATCATCCGGTGGTCAACATTTGTTTTGTTTTGCATGATCTTGATCTCCTAAAACATTCATCCAGAAATATAACTGACGGTGCGTCACGCCAAAAAATGGTCGAATTACGAAGTTTGTCTGGAAAGCACCGTCGTGCATGATGGTGGCTTTGATCATTACCTTTGGTTTGACATGTATGAGAGATTACTAGTACTTGCTTCCCAGAAATCCAAGAAGGCTGCAAAGATGGCCTCCATTTCCACACCCTAGGTCAACATTATAGGTCCATGCATGGTAATGACTGTAAACCATTCACATGTAAATACAATAATTGCTGTTGTACAGTAGGTTAAACTTTAATCATGTGTATGATTTTGTCAGCTTTTATACCCAATACCATTGAAATCAGGCATCATTGCACATCAACCAATATGTGAGTTACACGCGTAGTGACTGTTTTGGTGTTAGATCCTAATATGTTGTGTCGTTTGCAACATTACTCACATCAGAGAGACTTGTTTGCATTCTGTTAGCGCTTTTTCCCACATATTGGAAGGAAGATAATTCTTTCGGCGTGTAAGCATTGGTTTATTGTCACCTCCTTTGAGAAGAGCTCTTCACTGACTTTCACAAAATAGAAATTACTGGCTGTTTTTAGCTCATCTGATTTTTGAAAAAAAGATGAGTTATTGTCATCACTTGATCGGCGTCGGCGTTGCTTGGTTAAGTTTTGTGTTTAGGTAAACTTTTTTCATTAACTATCAAAGCTATTGCTTTGAAACTTTCAACACTTGTTCACCATCAATACCTGGGCCTGTAAAGCAAGACCCATAACTCTGATCTGCATTTTGTAAGAATTATTGCCCCTTTTTGGACTTAGAAAATAAAATGCCTTGGTTAAGTTTTGCGTTAAGGTCCACTTTTCTCCTAAACTATCAGAGTTATTGCTTTGAAACTTTCAACACTTGTTTACCATCAATACCTGGCCATATAAAACAAGACTCATAACTCTGATCTGCATTTTGGGTGAGTTATTGCCCCTTTTTGGACTTATAAAATTCCTTGGTTAATTTTTGTTTAGGTCCACTTCTCTCATACACTATGTGGGCTATGGCTTCGAAACTTTCAACACTTGTTCACCATCAATACCTGACCATGCCAAGCAAGAACCATAACCCTGATCTGCATTTTGTGTGAGTTGTTGCCCCTTTTGGACTTAGTTAATTCCTTGGTTAAGTTTTGTGTTTAGGTCCACTTTTCTCATACACTATGTGGGCTATTGCTTTGAAACTTTCAACACTTATTCACCATCAATACCTTACCATGTCAAGCATGACCCATAACTCTGATCAGCATTTTGCAAGAGTTATGCCCCTTTTTTCACAATCAATGCCTCACTTTTTTAAGCAAGACTCATAACACTGCTCTACTTTATGCAAGGGAAATGGGCATTTTTTACAGTGACAATGATCAGATGAGCGTCTGCACCCGCAAGGCGGTGCTCTTGTTAATTTTAATTTCAATTTCGTTATTAAAGTTTCACCACCTATGAAAGACGAAAACAAAACGCACAAATTCTAACAAAAATCCGAATGTATAGTATATCAAGAAATGATCAAATACTGCTGCCAAGTTGTATGTGATTTACACCGATGTACTGTTATAATTGTGTTGACATTAATTTTATACAAGCGTTCAACCTTGGTAAACGTTATGCACCAATAATGAAGACTACAATGAAGATAAATGACATATTTTCCATCATTACAACAACCTAAATATGCACCAAATACATCAAATAATAAATCAAACAATAGGAGTACTGTCAACTCTCGTTATCTCGAACTCGCTTATATCGAATTTTCTGTTATGTCGAAGTTGTTTTCAAGTCCCGATTTTTCTCCGCCTTCGTCTATATGAAATCTCGAGACCTATCTCGAAGTTAAGGCTCAAATTCGGCTCGAATTTTTTGTTATCTCGAATTATTTATTTGGTCCTGATTAACTAGTCGAATTCTGATTGTATCCGACTAGCGTTAATTGTTTTTCACATCTCACCAGTATCAAATCTTCGATTTACCTGTAATGTTCACGCTTACCATTGTTGAACAATTATTTATTTGTGACAATGTGCACAAACATGACCTTTTGTCCAGAAGATTCGAGTTGCGTCCAAACATCAATTAACATGTCTCTCATCTCAAACAATTGTTTGTAAAAAATGATTAAATAGTAATACATGTACGTAAATATCAAATTAAGCATTTCTCACGAATATGTCGTTCTTACGACGTAGCAATATGGCGGCGATCCGTAAAATGACACAAATTAGTAAACTTACAACTTTGATGCAAAAAATCTCGAACTTTCGTTATGTCACGGTCCCGTGAAATTCGAGATAATGAGAGTTGACCGTATTTCTATTTTCTATCAATTTTTGACGTGTGCTTGACTGGTCACTATCAAGGTAAAATATTTTATGTCACATTACTGGTTGGCGAGCAGTATCCGACAATTTTTGCATGTTTTCTCACTTTTTCTGGGATACGATGTGGTTTTGAAGAAAATAATTTACCTTTTAATAATCCTGGGCTCAAGTCCGATATATTTGTCACTTTTTTGGTACTTTTAACGTAACCCAGTGTACTGTAATTGGGGCCACAAAGGGGTCACTATTTTAGGCCATTAATTGGATGAAGAGTAGCAGTAGCCGACATTTCGCATTTATTTACTAATTATACTTTATTTTTCTCGTAGTGAGCCTCTAAAATAAGGGGAATTAACTCCTATTGACTGTACATATTGTTTAAGAGTTGTCTATCGTAGTTAACAGTGCACACAGACGGCGATTGAAGTCGTATAGTCATATCGTTTTCCAATTAGTAAAAAACTCTGACGTCAATTAGTTAGACGTCAATTAGTTAGACGTCAATAACGACGTATTTTGCCAATATTATTCTTTTGCCGACTTCCGTTTTGGGTCGCCGATTTCGTTGCTGCCTGTTGTAAGCTAAAATAAGCTTTATCAACAACTCTGGCAATCTCATGGCTATAAATAGACGAACTTGTTTGTTTCATTGCGCATGCGCGTTTTTCGTAAACAGTTGATCCCCCAGCAAAAGAGGTGAAAATTATCGTTGTATTACGTGTATTTCTTGATTTTGTTTTTTTTATTTACGTGAATTGTATTATTTTGCCACACACTTGTTGCTATGATGTAGTTCTTTAATTATATTCTTCACTTTAATTGAAAAGCTACGCTGAAATACGAAAAAATATCAAATGTCGGATACTGCTCGCTGTCGGAAACTACTCGCCAACCAGTACAGGAGTAGTGGTCATGGAGTATTATGCTACATAATTGAGCTGGGACTTATTATTTTTGTGTGTTTTTGTTACTGTACAAATGTGTTGACTTCTTAAAAAAAGCTGGCTGGTAAAAGGAAAAGCACAAATATTCACGAGTCTCTGTCTGACAATGTTGTCACACTATACTGTATAAAAATAAGTCACTAAACAAAAATGTTAAAGCCATGTATGATACCAAGTACACTCAGGGACAAAATAAACGCACATTTTTTTCAGGGGGCCTTATTTGCTAAGTAAGTTTGATATATCTTTTTAGATCACCCACCTGTCACAAAGTGACAGAGTTTGTGACAGAGTGAGCTTTTGTGATCACTCTTCGTCCGTCCGTCTGTCAACAATTTGCTTTTGTAGACACTAGAGGTCATAGTTTCGACCTTATCTTTATGAAACTTGGTCACAATGATCATCCCAACAAAATCTAGGTCAAGTTAGATATTGGGTCATCCTGGGTCAAAAACTAGGTCACAAGGTCAAATCATAGAAAAACCTTGTGTAGTCACTAGAGGTCAAAATTTCAACTTCATCTTTATGAAATTTAGTCACAATAATCACCTCAACAAAATCTAGGTCAAGTTTGATATTGGGTCATCCTGGGTCAAAAACTAGGTCACAAGGTCAAATGATAGAAAAACATTATGTAGTCATTAGAGGTCATAATTTTTATCTAATCTTTATGAAACTTGGTCACAATAATCAGCTCAACAAAATCTAGATCAAATTCGATATTGGGTCATCCGGGGTCAAAAACTAGGTAACAAGGTCAAATCATAGAAAAACTTTGTGTAAACACTAGAGGTCACAATTTTGGCCTACTGTAATCTTTATGAAACTAGGTCATAATGATCATCTCAACAAAATCTAGGTTAAGTTCTATATTGGGTCATAAAGGGTTGAAAACTAGGTCACAGGGTCAAATCATAGAAAAACCTTGTGTAGACAGAGGTCACAATTTTGACATAATCTTTATCAAACTTGGTCACAATGATCATCTCGACAGAATCTAGATCAAGATTGATATTGGGTCATCCAGGTACAAAAACTAGGTTTCAAGGTCAAATCATAGAAAGACCTTGTGTAAACACTAGAGGTCACAATTTTGGCTTAATCTTTATGAAACTAGGTCACAATGATCATCTCAACAAAATCTAGGTCAAGTTCGATATTGGGTCATAAGGGGTCGAAAACTAGGTCACAAGGTCTAAGCATAGAAAAACCTTGTGTAGACACTAGAGGTCACAATTTTGACATAATCGTTATCAAACTTGGTCACAATGATCATCTCGACTGAATCTAGGTGAAGTTCGATATTGGGTCATCAGGGGTCAAAAACTTGGTTACAAGGTCAAATCATAGAATAATCTTGTGTTGTCACTAGAGGTCACAATTTTGACTTAATCTTTATGAAACTTGGTCACAATGATCATCTCAACAAAATGTAGGTCAAGGTAGATATTGGGTCATCCGGGGTCAAAAACTAGGCCACAAGGTCAAATAATAGAAAATCCTTGTGTATTCACTAGAGGTCACAGTTTTAGCATATTCTTTACGAAACTTGGTCACAATGATCATCTTAACAAAATCTAGGTCAAGTTGGATATTGCGTCATCCGGGTTCAAAGTCTAGGTCACAAGGTCAAATAATAGAAATTCCTTGTACAGTCACTAGAGGTCACAATTTTAGCCTAATCCTTATGAAACTTGCTTAGAGTGATCAACTCTATCTAGGTCAAGTGCGATATTGCGTCATCAGGGGCCAAGAATTAGGTCACTAAGTCAAATCACAGGGCTTGCATGCACTGCTACAACAGGTGAGCTACCTAGGGCCCATTTGGCCTTCTTATTATTAAAAATGATCATGCTACATTGGTTAAAAACTTAACTCCTGTACATTTTTGCACACAATTATATTTATTTTAAACCTATTTGACCGGAAATGGATAAAACCTATATTTTGCCCATGGCGCTTATGCGAAATCAAAAAGCAGAATAGTAGGTTATCGATCACACTTTTAAAAACTTTTAAAAGCATACATAATAAAATAACTACATTAAAAGAATTACTATAAAATAAAGTGTGCGTTTATTTTGTCCCTGAGTGTATATTCTGGCAAAACAGCAGCCATCTTGATTGCCATCTTGGATTTCTGGGTGCCATCTTAGATTTCTGGGAGGCACATGGCCTCACCTGCGTGTCTACTGGTCTTTAATCAAAGGTAATGTTCTAAGCTACAATAATGTAAGAGATGATCATTGATTGTTTCACCAAGGACCCTCAGTATATTTCATCTTTATGTATTTTTTATGCCCCGGTATCTACTGATGCAGGAGGCATATAGTGATTGTCCTGTCTGTCCGTTCTTTTGTTCGTTCGTTCCATTGAAAATGTTAACCAAAATTTCAAATGAAACACAAATATTACACAAATAAGTCCATTGCTTTCAAACTTGGAATACTTGTTTACCATTATAATCACCTTACATTGTCAAAGCCATGTAGACTCTATCCATCATTTCAACAGAATTATGGCCCTTGATTGACTTATCTAGACAAAAGGATTCCAACGGGGCGTAAGCGTTTATTGAGTCTTTTCTATATGAAACTCATTCATGTTCATATTTATGTATTTTTCAGATTTTTTTTTTGAGAATCATTCATCACTGAGCTTGCTCAACATGTTTGGTGTTTACGTGTATCCGTACCTTGTAACTAGTCCCCTACCAGTTTTTGACCGGAGGGGACTATAGGTTTGCCCTCCCTCAGTCCGTCCGTCAAACAATCTGGATCCTGACATAACTCAAACGGTTTCCAAGCAAGGTTTATGAAACTTGGTATGTGGATAGGGGCAATAAGGGGATTATGCACGTCTAAAAATATTTTGATTCTGACAAAAATTGTGGTTGCTATGGCAACAGAAAGAGTGAAAAAATGCCCAAATATGCACAAATCTGGATCCTGCCATAACTCAAACAGTTTTCAAGCTAGGTTTATGAAACTTGATATGTGGATAGGGGGAATATGCACTTCTAGAAATATTTTGATTCTGACCAAAATTGTGGTTGCTATGGCACTGGAAAGAGTGCAAAATTGGCCTCAAACCGGTAGGGTACTTCTTTATTGCTTAATTACTTGTTAGTTCTATTACTCAGGCAAACTAATCATGAATTTATGACAGTCTAAAAACTTATTATAATTAGTCTAATACCCTTGCAAAAATCATTTCTGTAGTTGGATGATATTAAATATGTGTAATAACATTATTCTGGCATTCATGATTTTTGTCATGCAGGGGTTGGGCGGGGTTTATTAGTCTGCTGAATGGTGACAACTCTTGTTATTGGTTGTTTTTGTTTGTATACTTGTTCATACAACAATGTTTACTGAAATAGTGCCATATAATGCTTGTAATTGTGTCTTATGTAAAGTGTTATTTATTATTATGCCCCCCAGTCTGTCGGTCTGTCTGGTTGTAGACAGGAAAAACACGGAAAGAAACTCTTTAGAATTCGCGAAATTTTGACCTCACAAATATTTCTGAATTTACAGTTCTTTCATTGCTGCTTATAATGTAACTGTACTTGTATAGTCGGGAGAATTTGACGAGATCCTCTAACTTCTATGAGCATAATTTAACAGCTGATATCTTGTCTATATTGATAACCCCGGTTGTATGTTTTCATAAGCGGGGCATGTCACAAAGACGCTCGAGGTGTAATACCAACACAAATCTAAAGGACCGTTATTGAACAATTTGCTCGGGGAAATTTATATACTAAATGCGAAAATCTTGTAATATATTCATGCATAGAGGTCAGGATCAGGTCAAATTCTCCATACTAAATATACCAGTATCAATGGAATGGTACCGGTGTCCTTTTCTTATTTGTAGCTCATGTGGCACATACTGAGACAATGGTGAGGTTTCCTGATCACTCTCTCTGTCATCCGTCGTCCACAATTGTTTGTTAATATATTAGATGTCATAAGTTGGGCCTAATATTTATGAAACTTTGTCACAATATAATGCTGTATTAGTTTCTTTTTACAATTCTTAAATTTCCTGAATTTGACATCATTTGCAAAATAGACATTTGACTATAATATCCAATAAATAAATTTGTTATTTACCCATTGTCATTGGGACATAACACCGGCAGGCTGGTGGGCGGTGTCCAGTCATTGGTCTGTACCCTAATTCAAACTGTTTACATCTGATCATCTTCAGACTTGGTGATAATGTTTATGGGCATAATATCTAGACCAAGTTTGATAATTAGCCCAATCACCCAAGGCCTTCTTGGATTATGGCTCTTGAATTATAAAAAATGAGAATTTAGCCTTGTCTGTATTCAAGTTTGGTTACAATGTTTATTTGAATTATATGTTGATTATTTCATTTACTATATGCCCCAGACAGGTGTATTTTGTGATATTTTTAATCTTGTTATCATTATTAAGTAGTAAAGAATTTTAGTTAGCCCGGTGAATTAAAATACTATGATTTTGATGTATGTGTACTTAAGTTTATGAATCATTTTTAGCTTGACTATTTCATAGAAAAAATAGAGCTATTGTACTACCCCAGGTGTCAGCGGCAGCGTTAGCGTCTCCTCGCGTTTAAGTTTTTTGGCAAGTTTCTATTTCAGAGTATATCTGATATACTACTGGATTTACATCAATGAAACTTGGTATACAGACAGCTTATGTTAAGAGGCCGCTATAGACAGAAAGTTTGGTTGATTACTGTTGTTAAAGTAGATATAAGGTAGCGTTTCGTTACATAGCCGTAGGAAAACGCTCAATAGCGCAATTTGGAAGCGGCTTGGTTAGGCAATGGCTCCAGTAATTTTGTTTTTAAGTGCTTACATTTATTTATGTTTCTGATGTGCATTTGGTCTTATTTTCTGATGTAACTGATTTTGATTGGGATTGATCATTAGATATTTCATCAGCTGAATTTTTGGTGTGGAGTGTGTGCTAATGACACTAGAAACAGACTTGTGATTCATGTTCGGGATTGGGCATTATGCCTCAGTGGAACCTCTGTGTCTGGCCTTGAGAATAACTTGTGTTAGTTTAAAGTCATCACACATGTGGTCCAAAAAGATACATATAAATTATTAAGAAATACTATTGAGTATTTTCTGTGTATTACCATACTTACTGTATTCTAAAATATGGTCACAACTGAAAATCTCGGACAGATGCATAGTAATGTTTGCATCCAGACCAGGGACCATATTTTAGTAAACAGTTGATAAAACGTGCAGTTATATATTTGATATTTCGCTTCTAACATGGCCATTGCTCTGCATTATACAGCCCAGTATTACAAGGCTAGCGTTGAACTTATTTACATTATTTTCTCAGAACTTAGCGTTATTTGGTTTATAGCAGATGACCTCAAACAAATCCATGTTTGAATTCTGGAATTAATTATTATAGAAGCAGGCATGTCATATTGGGCGAAGTCCTTACATCGCTAGTTGTCTATTTGAAAGAAAAGCTTATTGTATTATTCAATAATTCTATTTTGTCCAAAACACATTCATCTAAAATGAGATAGCATTGTGCATGCACTAGTCCGTGTGCTGCGGAAGCTTATAAGAGAACACATGAAAATGGGAAAATCGTTTTTTGTTACGATTTACATTGCTAGTTGTCTATCAGAAATAAAGCTTATTGTATAATTCAATAATTATTACATTAATATTATTACGGTATGTCCTGTGTACATTTACGATATTCCATGTTGTACTCTGACCTCATTATTAAATGTTGATGATGTAGAATATATTTTTAGCTCACCTGTCACAAAGTGACAGAGTGAGCTTTTGTGATCACTCTTTGTCCGTCCGTCAACAATTTGTGTGCTTGTGTAGACACTAGAGGTCACAATTTTTATGAAAAGTGGTCACAATGATCATCACAACAAAATCTAGGTCAAGTTCGATATTGGGTCATCTGGGGTCAAAAACTAGGTCACAAGGTCAAATCATAGAAAAACCTTGTGTAGTCACTAGAGGTCACAATTTTGACCTAATCTTTATGAAACTTGGTCACAATAATCATCTTAACAAAATCTAGGTCAAGTTGGATATTGGGTCATCGGGGGTCAAAAACTCTGTCACAAGGTCAAATCATAGAAAAACCTTGTATAGTCACTAGAGGTCACAATTTTAGCCTAATCTTTTTGAAACTTTGTCACAGTGATTATTTTAACGCAATCAAGGCCAAGTTCGATATTGGGGTCAAAAACTAGGTCACTAGATCAAATCATTGGAAATCCTTGTGTAGTCACTAGAAGTCACCATTATAGCCTAATCTTTATGAAACTTTGTCACAATGATCATCTCAACAAAATCTAGGACAAGTGTGAGGTCACTAGGTCAAATCACAAGGCTTGCATGCACTACTATGACAGGTGAGCGACCTAGGGCCAAAGGTGAAGGGATATAGTAATAGTATGCGTCCATCCCTCCGTCCTTCTGTCCGTCCGTCCTATATCTTGTCCGGAGCATAACTCTTAAACTATTTAAGGTATTGACTTGAAACTTGGTATGTGAATAGATGGCAACTAGGAGAAGTGCAGTGACCAAGAACCATAACTCTATCTGGCCCAGTTTTGAAATTATCTCCCCTTCTTTAATTTTAAGATATGTTTTTGTCCAGAGCATAACTCTAAAACTATTTGAGGTTTTGACTTGAAACTTGGTAGGTGAATAGACAGCAACTAGGAGAAGTGCAGTGATCAAGAACCATAACTCTATATGGCCCAGTTTTGAAATTACCTCCCTTTGTTTAAATTTGAAATAATTTTGACATATTCCTGTGAGTCTTGGATTCAAACCCCACTGCGACCATAAGTATTTTTTATTTTATTTTTTAAGTGTTAGTGTAATATTTTGTATCTAAATAATGCATTTATACTGTTTTAATAAAAATTATGGTGGAAATATTTTGTTTAGATTATAGGAATTTATACATTGTTAAAGCATGAAATATGGTGGGTGTGTGTCATACAAAATGTTATATCTTGATAATTTCAAGGTGAACCTGTATTTTTTTCGGTCTTAGTATGTGCATAACTGTATAAAGAAAATGTTTGGGTAATTGATAGTGATATATGCCCATTGATTGGAGTTTTATTAAGGAATTTAGACATTATATATTTTGTAGAATGAAAAAAAATTTACAACTACGTTGGTAATATGTATGAACATTACTATCTTAAATCCATCTTCTGCTTGTTATTGATTTTGTTTTTATTGATATAACTATTAGGCACATGGGAAATCATTTCATTTTAAAAATTAATTAAATTTGATGATTTTATAAACATTTTTGTCAGTAAGTCCTCACATTTTTTCGACAAATTGCAATTATGGGGGTGATCAACTGAAACATTTTCCCTTCTATTGAACTCTGCCTGGTTCCATTTCATTAATTAACTCCTTATTTATTTTCCCTAACATCTCCTTTCTTCTTTTTATATCTAGTCCTGTTTCTATTTAATGCCCATTAGTGACAATCATATACGGCGGGGGATGGCCATGTGATCACGGCTCTTGTTATTATTACTGTGCACTGAATATTGATGAGTGCAGAAGAAGTACTGGTATTTGATGTTGTCTGTCTTCTGTATAATATGGTTGATGAAATATGGTGAAGAGTATATTATTATGATTAAATATAAATACATGTATATATTTTTTATCATCTTGCTTATTTTATTGAATGTCACATAAATATATACCGGAGTGCATAGACAATCCAAAGCCACAGAGAAACGACGACAATGCCTAGCCACCCACACAAGAGTCACACATAGAATCAACCATCCGTATCCCCAAAAAAATGGTTTTCGATTTATATGCTTTTATTTATCCTCGCCCCCGGAAATCCATATGGCCGAGGCCCCCAGAAGAGGTTAGTCATTTTAGTTGTTGGGGGATATAGTGCATGATACAGAACATGTCCCAGTTCGAGAAGCATCCCTGGTTCTTTTACGTGACTGATGTAAAGCACCATACACGGGACCTCGGTTTTTAAAGTCCTGTCAAAAGACTACTAAGGTAGTAATTTTAGTTATGTTTGGTGGGAAACACAAAAAAGCATTAAAATTTCTGTTTTTGATCCGGCTGGAAGAGGAATCGAACCCACAACCTTAGGATCAGCAGTAGCTCTCACCACGAGACCACCAAAAAATGGATATTTCAAGCAAGCCTATATACTTGTCCCACAATGAATGACACACTGTGCACTTTGAACTATCATATTAGAAAAATTTGGTTCGTCAAACGGGGTGAACATATTTTCTCACTAGCGCTGATTCATGACATGTCTGTTGGCCCCTACTCTACTTTCATATTTAAGCCAGAATGTCAAAATTTTCCTAATAAAATAGTTTCACAACATCACATACATGAATACAAAGCATTTAAACCCAATAACATGATTCTAATGCAGATTATTCAAGACATACCACCATTTCCAGGCAAACCAAAGTTTTTACTGGACTATGAGAGTGTATCTGATTTTGGGCAGCGTAGGCATTTTGTAGTTTAAGTTACCTGAATGAACTCATGCATGTGTCTTGATTCTCATGTAGTGGGGAGAGACATATTGGTTTTGCGCTGGACGCCTGTACCTCTGGATGTCACACGTTTAACTGCGCTTGTTCTCCCTAACCAGTGGTTCAGTTTCATTGAAACTCTACATGAATAGTTGATACAAAGCAAAGTTGAACATTTTTGTCAGGAATTTTAAAGGCCAAATGAATATGGCCAGAATCACTGTAACGAAACAAGCAGGTCATATCTACAAGTATTCATTTTGTGGACAAGTAATATACAGAGATTGTAACGAGATCTTCGACCTTCAATTAGCATAATTTAACAGCTGATATAAACATATTGTCTTTAGTTATAACCCTGGCTGTAAGTTTTTATAAGTGGGGAGTATCACGAAGACACTCCAGGTTAAATAATAACAGAAATCTGAAGGATCGATATTGCTTGATTTCTCGCGATTTGATATACATGTACAAACAAAATGTATAATCAACGCAAGAACCTTGTAATATATTCATGCATGAAGGTTAGGATCACGTCAACATCTCTGTACTATACATGTGTTGAATATTTCTAGCCTGAGATTGAATATTGGATATAAACTACATCAACATATTTAGCTTGTACTGAGCTACTGGCTGCTGACAGGCCTCATACTGAGCTACCGATTGCTGACAGGCCTCATACTGAGCTACTGGCTGCTGACAGGCCTCATACTGAGCTACCGATTGCTGACAGGCCTCATACTGAGATACTGGCTGCTGACAGGCCTCTTACTGAGATACTGGCTGCTGACAGGCCTCTTACTGAGCTACCGATTGCTGACAGGCCTCATACTGAGATACTGGCTGCTGACAGGCCTCTTACTGAGATACTGGCTGCTGACAGGCCTCTTACTGAGCTACCAATTGCTGACAGGCCTCATACGGAGCTACTGGCTGCTGACAGGCCTCATACTGAGATACTGGCTGCTGACAGGCCTCTTACTGAGCTACCGATTGCTGACAGGCCTCATACTGAGATACTGGCTGCTGACAGGTCTCATACTGAGCTACCAATTGCTGACAGGCCTCATACTGAGATACTGGCTGCTGACAGGCCTCATACTGAGATACTGGCTGCTGACAGGTCTCATACTGAGCTACTGGCTGCTGACAGGCCTCATACTGAGCTACCAATTGCTGACAGGTCTCATACTGTGCTACTGGCTGCTGACAGGTCTCATACTGAGCTACCAATTGCTGACAGGTCTCATACTGTGCTACTGGCTGCTGACAGGCTGGCTGCTGCTGACTCATACTGAGCTACCGATTGCTGACAGGCCTCATACTGAGATACTGGCTACTGACAATGCTGACAGGCCTCATACTGAGCTACCGATTGCTGACAGGCCTCATACTGAGATACTGGCTGCTGACAATGCTGACAGGCCTCATACTGAGCTACCGATTGCTGACAGGCCTCATACTGAGATACTGGCTGCTGACAATGCTGACAGGCCTCATACTGAGCTACCGATTGCTGACAGGCCTCATACTGAGATACTTGCTGCTGACAATGCTGACAGGCCTCATACTGAGCTACTGGCTGCTTACAGTTCTCATACTGAGCTACTGGCTGCTAACAGGCCTCATACTGAGCTACTGGCTGCTAACAGGCCTCATACTGAGCTACTGGCTGGTGACAGGCCTCATACTGAGCTACTGGCTGCTGACAATGCTGACAGGCCTCATACTGAGCTACTGGCTGCGGACAATGCTGACAGGCCTCATACTGAGCTACTGGCTGGTGACAGGCCTTATGCTGAGCTACTGGCTGCTGACATACCTCATACTGAGCTACTGGCTGCCGACATACCTCACACTGAGCTACTGGCTGCCGACATACCTCGTACTGCGCTACTGACTGCTGACAGTATGGTGAGAATGTGAATTTGTGATACTAGTACCAGACTTGGGTGCAATCTTCAAATATACACAGCTCTTTTTGTAAGTATGTCATTTTGTTCTTCTCTAGGTTTCTGTTTAAACTATCCTTTTACATGTAATTGTTTAAGATAACAAATTATGAAATCCCCTTTCTGACCATGGAGCTAACTGAAATTCAAATGGTAATATTACTTTTAAGGGAAGTAATTAAGTTTAGCTCAAATTTTGTTTAATATGAGTTGTCTCCCTGGAACATGTTCTAGTGGTACATTAAACTTAAAGCCCTATAGTTTTGTGTTAGCTAAAGAAGCTTACATAATAACTACATCAATAATATGCTCTTTCCTGTGTGGGGCTTGTTGCCTTATATAGTATGGGCCATTATAAGGCCCCTCCCAAGGAAATAATTCTTTACAATCATGCAGTTTCCCCCAAAATGACAGAGTACCTCTCTAATATCATTTCCCCGTGTCACCAAAATAGTAAAAATGCCAACATTGTCCTGTAACTTAGTTGAGAGCCATATCAACAAAGATAGAAATGATGCCCTACTGTGATTAAACTAATCTGTCTGTCTCTGTTGTTTTTATTCCCATAATTATTATTTCAAATTATGTTTTAAGTTTATACAAACAAACTGATAGAGTGTCGGAATAAATTAATTATTATTAATTACCCTCCTCTTTTTCATCCAGTGTAGTTTCTGATAAAATTATAACACATTATGTGGAAATTAATCATTTCGTATAACGAGATGGAAACTGCATCCTTTCTTTAATCAAATAAAGTCATTTAAAAGTAATCATTTTCGTCATTAATTAGTTGAAGTTGATGATAAAGTGTTAATTAATTGTATTTTTAAGAATATGAATCTGTGTAGGGCTCATTGGATCTAGTAACAAATTTAAGAAATATGTTTCAAATAATTATTTACTGAAATTGCGTCTTTCTTTATTTGGAGGCTGAGGAGGCTCATAGTGTGGAGGATAAGATGGCTTCACGATGGGTGAGTGTAATAATTTTTATTATGCCCCCCATCTTTGATGAGGGGTATATATCTGCTTAGCACATGTCCGTCTGTCTGTCTGTCGGTCGGTCGATCTGTCGGTCGGTCAATCGGTAGACAAAATGATTTCTGTTCAATAACTCAAGAATGTTTTGCCCTAGGATCTTCAAACTATACATGTAGGCTGGTTATCAACAGTAAATGATCCCTATTGATTTTGACGTCAAAGGTCAAAGGTAACTGTGACCTTTACCATTTCTGACTAATCAAATGGTTTCTGTTCAATTACTCAAGAACACCTATGATCTTTAAACTTTACATGGGGGTTGGTCAACAACAGTAGATGACCCCTATTGATTTTGGGGTCAGTAGGTCAAAGGTCACTGTGATCTTTACCATTTCTGACATGGGGCTGCCATGGGGGCATACATGTTTTTCAAACATCTCTTGTTGTATATTTTATCTCTCCCTGTATTGTTTATTGAAGGTTTTTTTACATAGATATATCAGTTGTATACAGCAACCAATTCACCTAACCAGTTTTCCTGGAATAACTTTTTAAAAAAGTACTCTTCCAGCAACTTCTCCACATGTGGAGGAAATTTATGTTATTTTCTATGTCTACTGTTTTTTAATATTCGTGGAAGGGTTACAATGACCGCTGACCAGGAATCAAACTAAGTTTTCCAGGTTACAAATCCAGCACAATAACAACTTGACCACAGCTAGGACTCTATGATGGATGAGTATGTTCGTATTTGATTATGAACACCTCTAAATTTGTTGGAAAATTAGTTACAAATTTTTCTTTTTTACAGTTATGGTATAGTACATGTAGTATACATATTGCACAAGGTTTGAATTGACACTCCACTATGTACGCTTTTTGTATGCAAAAATAATACATGTATTACATTACAAAAATAATATTACATTACAAAAATAATATATTACAAAATAATATTACATTACAAAAATAATATATTACAAAATAATATTACATTACAAAAATAATTATTGAAAGTTCAAATAGTATTATGAACTTATATATTTTATTTTTTCTCATAAAAATTTCTTGTGCATTCGTTATTTATATATTACAGAGAATTTGACCTGATCCTCGACCTTCTATTAGCAAAATTTGATAGCCCATGTCTTGTCTTATTAACCCCAGATGTATGTTTTGGTAAGCAGGGAGTATCATAGAGACTCTCAAGGTGTATAATACCAACACAAATTCAAAGGACAGATATTACATGATTTACTCGCGGATTTTGATATATTCAACGCAAGAACTAGCTTGTAATATAATATAAATAATAAATAAATATACCAGATTTATATAGCGCCCTTTTCATGCGAACGCACGTTCAAAGGCACTTTACCCATGTTGCAGCCACAAGGGCGCAGGTGCATCCTCTACCAGTGCAGATACAGCATGATCTGACCAGAGGGACAGACTGAGAGAAAGCCCCTGAAGGGAGAGAGAGACATTAGATACAGGCATGTCCGGCGCTGCAGAGGTGCGCCTAGCTCTTATTTCGAATGGACAGCCTGGTTCTTTTAACGTGCCCGGTGTATAGCACCGATACACAGCTTCCTGGCACTTCCAGATACTTGCAGACCACACGGCCAGATATAGCGGGAAATATTATAAATATTTCAGAAATGTCAAGTTCCAATGCCAGGGATTGAACCCATGACCTCTGGATTGACAGCCCAGTGCGTTACCACTGAGCTAAATCCGCTTATATTCATGCATAAAGATTAGGATCAGGTCATTATCTCTTAACTATATCCATACTGCACAATGTTTGAAGTAACTACCCATGAACATACACTATTTTTGTACGCAAAAATATTTAAATTACAAAAATAATTTTAAAGGTTATGATGACCTTTAGTGTTTGATTTTTTAGGTTCTCATAAAAATTTCTTATGCATACGTTATTCATACATGCATTTCTTTTCATGCTAATCCCGTACTATATACTCTATCTAACTATATAATGGAGCAACACAATACACTGTGCTTGGCCCCTTTACAGCTTTACCTATCAATCTATTGTAGAGTTTATGGAATTATTATTACCATTATATTGTCAGAATAAATTACTCGGCTGTCCCGTAATTGTAAATTCACTTGAAAAGAATAATTTGTAGTTCTTTGTGATAAATATCGATAACCAATAGCCATTCTATCTCTCTCACACAAAAAGTTTGTAAACATTTTTTGTTTTCTGTGACATTTAATTGGTGACAATACAAGTGATTTCCGTTAAGGCCAAGTATTACATAAATGATTGTTACCCGCCTGAGGGCGCCCCAGACATTTTTTGGACCCCTAGAGAGTAATCCCCCCGCTTACCGGTATTTCAAATACTGGTGTAATAGAGGGATAATAAAGATTTAAGGGAAAGGGAGCAGTATTTAGTCGGGGGCTTGTAACAAGTATAATACACCAGCCCTCTAAAGGGGCTGGAAACAATATTAAATTTGTTGTCAAAATCAAGGATTCTGTTGATCAATGATAAGTATAGTCCGCCCAGGATAATGTGATATTTACAAACATTAATCGGTTTGGTCAACGGTGGCAAAAATGGTTTTACAAATCACTTAAATAAACAGATAAGGTCAGTATTGTACTCAAAACATCATTGATAATTGTTGCAAATAATTGTAATCCACCTTTGTGGAATATACCAAATTTGCCGCCTTTCACATTATCCTGGGCGCACTATAGTAATTTTTTATTGATCAATAATACAAATTCATGCGCTGATCCACGGCGGGAGGGGGGAATAATAGCTGTATAGTCCAGTTAGGATATTGTGACAGTGACGTTGCAGTTTATGTGTACGCAAAAAATCACAACCATTGTTTAAAAACAGGTAGAGCGAAGTTTAGTATATTAGTTTAGCATTGAAATTATAGTTGTCTGTACAGTATAAGCCTTTATAATTGGTTTTACACCGTTATAGTGGACTCGACCGCTGCGTCACTGGATTTTTATCCTGACTGGACTATACCTTCTCAAACAGACAGTTTATAAATAACCAAACAGTTAATTTATTATTGCCTTAAACTTAAAATAAAATATTTTAAGACTTGTAACAAAAGGGAGAAAGCAGTTTATGATATTTCTATGACAGTATACATGTATATTGGTAACTGAGAATACTCGACTCCTACACTTTTACTGGTTCACCATGGATTTCCGGATTAATGCTACTTGGAGACCATTGTCGGACACATACAGTAGTGTAAGTAATAGTTTTTTCCAAAATAATTTATGGACTAAATCACAATGTTATACTTATTAAGTTCTAAAAAAGCTAGGATGCAGCTCAGTTGCTTTTTGACAGCTAGGTTATAAAGGCTATATTTATAGAGGCAATATAGTTAAACATTTGCCCAATCTTCTGTTTGTACCTCTATATTTATAGAGGCAATATAGTTAGACATTTGCCCAATCTTCTGTTTGTACCTCTATATTTATAGAGGCAACATAGTTAGACATTTGTCCAATCTTTCCTACGAACCTCTATATTTATAGAGGCAACATAGTTAGGCATTTGCCAAATCTTTCCTACGAACCTCTGTATTTATAGAGGCAACATAGTTAGGCATTTGTCCAATCTTTCCTACGAACCTCTGTATTTATAGAGGCAACATAGTTAGACATTTGTCCAATCTTTCCTACGAACCTCTGTATTTATAGAGGCAACATAGTTAGACATTTGTCCAATCTTTCCTACGAACCTCTGTATTTATAGAGGCAACATAGTTAGACATTTGTCCAATCTTTCCTACGAACCTCTGTATTTATAGAGGCAACATAGTTAGACATTTGTCCAATCTTTCCTACGAACCTCTATATTTATAGAGGCAACATAGTTAGACATTTGTCCAATCTTTCCTACGAACCTCTATATTTATAGAGGCAACATAGTTAGGCATTTGCCCAATCTTTCCTACGAACCTCTATACTTATAGAGGCAACATAGTTAGGCATTTGCCCAATCTTCTAAGCCAGCGATATTAGCTGTTAAATTATGCTAATAGAACGTCGAGGATATTGTCAAATTCTCCATACAGTAAAGTACTACCGGTACTATACATATGATGTAACAGTTGTTAGCAATTTATCATTTGTGCTAGACCCGATGGCCAGGAAACTATATATATATGCCATAAGCAATGTACTCCATCATCAGCTGTTAGGTTATAATATAATCTAGACAGTTTTCAATGAATGTGAACATTTTACATCTAAAAATGAGATTTTAATTTTTATGTCTCTAACAAACTAAGTGAGTGAGATGGTATGCCCTGACTGACTGTACCTGACCACCACAACCCCACTTGGCATTTAGTGCCTCCTTGTGACCATAATTAGTGTGTATTGCTTTTCATTAACTCAAGCTTTACCTTGAGGAAGCTGCGGTCGTGGTTAAGTGGTGACTCTGCTGGATTTGTAACCCAGTAGCAACGGGTTACTCCCTTCCATGAAAATTTACAATATGTTTATTTTCCTCCACATGTGGAGAAGTTGCTGGTTTCTAACGGTACCGGCAAGTTAGAACAAGCTAGAATACAGTCCTGGAAAACTGGTTAGGTGAGTCAGCTGCCATATGTATACCGGTAACTAAAAAATGGTTGAATATATGCGTTTATCTCAAATAAATATAAAACATTTGCCTTGAGAAATAAAAGTTTTAAAGAAATTTAAAGTTCTCATATTGCTATTCTAGCCAGATGGTTTGACTGACTATATTTACTGATATATTAGTGTTACTTTAAAACCCGATAATTGTTGATAATTTATTTAACTACCTCATATTTCAAAAGAAAATTACTTAACGCTGTATTATCGCATGCAGTCTATATGACCTCCACTTTGTTATAGTGTCAGAATATACCGCGACCCTCACACTCATTAACAGCTCTTTTTTCAATGTTATTTATGATGTGATCATCTACGTATTTACCTTGAGAAAATTGTTTCATTAAGTATTTAAGAAATAATGAATATGTACCTGTGTTTTTTCGTAGAATAAAGCACAGTCACAAGTTCGGATGCGTAGTAATTAAATCAAAGGTGCATAGCAAGAGTGACTTAATGTTTAGATGTATATATGCATCCAAACAAGCGACTGTGCTTTATTAAAGATAAAACCCAGGTACATATTCATTTTTTCGATTCTAACATAGCCAATATTCCGCATTTGACAACACATTGAGCATTATTTTCTTCCTCGGAAGGCTTATTTGCAGTTTGAAGTTATTCAGTCGTAGCTGTGTTTTATTGGTAATTCGTGCACATTGTGGTTTCCCCTATGTGTATACAGCTGAAACTGCTAGTTGTGTTCGTTAATTGAAATTATCCGTTTACAGATCTATAGACAACACCAGACTGCTACTAAGTATCTAGTCTGTCTCAATAGCATAGTGGTAGAGTGTCCACTTCGAGTGTGAGAAGCCTGGGATTCAATCCCAAGCTGCCTCATGTTCATTTTAATCAAATTCATTAAAAAGTTAATGGTATATTTCCCTAGCTTGACACTCAGCATAGTTAGTTCTAGGTAACTGCAGGTTTGTCAAGTGCCAGAATCATATGAGAGCGGGTTATCTCCATATGACTGAAATATACTTCTCACCAGTGGATCTTATTGAAAAACAATTACAACTGGACCACTGCTTGGTGGTCAAACATACTGGTACACACGGACAAGAATACTTCAGGGTTCTGTTGTCTAAGCAAAGCGCACCGAGCACTTTTATTCAGTTACCTTTCATTTAGTTAAATATCGATTACCTCCAATGGAAAGTGCTTTCTAATGTTAACGGTCTTCAGGACTGGCCAGTACAGGTCAGGATAAATGCTATCATGTAACTGGGTTGTCTCCATATACAGATAGACATGTACTGTTGGTGGAGCGAAAATGAAATCCAAAACTTCACACCTTTGTGGTAATGGATACCATTAGGAATGAGGTGCTGAAAGTGATTTAAATAAGTTAACTTGACTAACTTGTTTCACAATTATCCAAAAACAAACATTGATCAATAATATATAAATACCAAACTTACATTAAATTTTTTATGCAAGAGCATGGTCAAAAGCACTTTACAATTTGAAAAAGTGATGAATTAAGTACGAGGGATATTCAGAAATAACGTAGACTTTTACTCTGGAATTTGCATATGTTGTAGTACGAAAATGATAAATACACCATTATAATTCGGAATCTTTCTGCGGTCAGTACACCAAATTAGGTATATCTGTAACAAGTCTGTAATAAATTATAGCTTCTCAAAACCAGTCACTTCCACACACTCGGGGCAACACAAATGACGTCAGTGACGTTACAATATCGGTGTCAATTAAATGACCTCAACAATCACTTCACTAAGTCGCGAAATTAACAATTGACACCCAATGCACTTCTCAAAAATGCCTTAATACTAATTGTGATCGCAATGTGCGATAATGTTGGTGGTAGCGTGCTGATTATTGTATAGATTTGTTCTATTTCTTTCTACTTTCTGCAGTACGTTTTTGTGCCTGAAACACGCAATGTAAAGGTCAATGCTGTGACTATGGGTGTTCTAATGCAACCTCCATCTATTAATACCATTGTAATATCATTTTAAGACCGACTTATGACTGCCAGAACTCGTCCTATGCATATTATTGATCATATTGGAGGTTTCAGTGGGATTTTCCCCTATTTCCTTTATTAATTATCACTATGCAAATTTTTGTGCTAATGAATAACGGCATGACGTACGTTATGGATTACAGAACTTATGCTATTCACATGTTGTGTATTTCTATCCATATATAACGTTTAA
Source organism: Spisula solida (assembly GCA_947247005.1). Taxonomy (NCBI): domain Eukaryota; kingdom Metazoa; phylum Mollusca; class Bivalvia; order Venerida; family Mactridae; genus Spisula; species Spisula solida. The sequence goes on along the minus strand of OX365952.1, from coordinate 15,143,192 downwards.
ATGTCACAGTGTACAGTGTTTTGACATAGCATGATATATTGGCGGAGTTTTAAACAGAAATTTTAATCTGAAATGATACTATGAGCAGTGAAAGTAATTACACAAAGTGGAAAAATGGGTTGCCCTGGGTAAGCGTAACCATGGTTATTTAAATGGCAGGTTTGCCTATTATATCTATAAAAATGTTTTGAAAAATATGCCATCAGGTGGCCAGATAATTCCGATTTCAAAAAACATGTTCATATAATTATATTCTGTCTACAACATTGATCGTTTTACAGCAAAAGTCTATGTTATTTCTGAACGTCCCTCGTACTACATTAGATTTATTTTTAATCCCCCGCCACGAAGTGGGAGGGGATTATAGGAATGGTCTTCGTCCGTGCGTCCGTTCGTCCGTAACAAAATCGTGTCCGCTCTCTAACTTTTTAACGCCCTGGCCGAAATGCATGAAACTCATACCAAATATGTAACTATTAAAGACGACGTGCAGAACCCACATTCCAACCATGCCGGCTCAAGGTCAAGGTCACAATTCAAGGTCAAAGGTTTGAATCTTACATTTTGTGTCCGTTCCATAACTTTTAATGCCTGGGACGAATTGCATGAAACTCATACCAAATGTGTAACTAATAAAGACGACGTGCAGAACCCACATTCCAACCATGCTGGTTCAAGGTCAAGGTCACAATTTAAGGTCAAAAATTTAAATCTTGCATTCCGTGTTCACTCCATAACCTTTTAATGCCTGGGCCGAACTGCATGAAACTGATACCAAATATGTAACTAATGATGAAGACGTGCAGAACCCACATTCCAACCATGCTGGTTCAAGGTCACAGTTCAAGGTCAAGGTCAAAAGTTTAAATCGTACATTTTATGTCCGCTCTTTAACTTTTTAATGGCTGGGCCAAATTGCATGAAACTCATACCAAATGTATAACTAATAAAGCCGACATGCAGAACCAATATTTCAACCATGTGGGGTCACAGTTCAAGGTCAGAGGTTTAAATCTTACATTTGGTGCCACTCCATAACTTTGTAATGCCTAGGCAGAATTGCATGAATCTGATATCAAATGTGTAACTAATAAAGATGACATACAGAACCCACATTCCAACCATGCCGGTTCAAGGGCAAGGTCACAGTTAAAAGGTTAAAGGTTTGAACCTTACATTTCCCACCCACTCCTTATTTTTGCCAAATTGCATTAACTCATAGCAAATGTATAACTTTGATTGGACAATTCCACTGTTCATTAATGCGGCGGGGGATTATAGCCGTCTTTTGGACTGCCTTGTTCTATTTTATACGGAACATAAAAAATAAATAATAAAATGGATAAAACACATGATTAATTCTAATTTATGTATTTAAATTTAACAGTGAATGATTGATAATTCTACATTAATGATGACCCGTTTCACCATAAAAATAATAAATAATTAAAAATAATAATAATTAAACAAAAAATACAAAAATACGAGTAATTTGTGCTACAGAGTCACAGTCAGTCACGGCAGTCCTACAATTGTTCAAATTACTAAGCACTCATCAGTAATTATTTACTGATTGTGATAAAAACGCTCGGAGGCTCACAACCTGTGGTACGTCATTTCTATCTTGGAGTCTCACAACCAGTTGTACTGGGGGGCTTAAAATATGTCATTCATTTTTTATGCGAGTTACTGAAAATTTATGTGTTGCAAAGTTAAAGATCACGGGTAAGATTTGTATGTAGATAAAATCTTAGGTTGCTTACCTATTGTTCCCTGCTTTATACTTGTCTACAATAGTTTGTAGTAGAGTTAGCCTTTATATACCATAACTTACAGGCAGTACAGTCACCACTACTGTAAAGTGAGAAATTATTTCGAGCGATTTACTTTCGCAGAGTTCACGAGTGGTAGAATTTCGCGAAATTAAGTTGCCACGGAAGTGCTAAAAACATTAATATGGACATTGCGGGAAACTTAAAAACGCGGAAGTTTATAGTCCTGAATATGCCGACGATCAGTAAAATGCGGAAGTTAGTATTCGCGAAAGTAAATTGGTTTACAGTATGTATATACATGTATGGTGACTTACTTACCCAATCTATAACATTTAAGGCCTTTTCGACTGGACTAATTTGTGGAGCAGGTTATAGACTGGTTCCCGTTCCAATTATTGCACTACCCCTACAGTACTACTACTACTTGACCGCCTCCTAGATAGCCTTAAGTGGTTGAGCATCCACTTTGAGTGCAGGAGGTCTGGGGTAAATCCCTGGCCGCATCATACCAAAGGAAGAAATAAAAATGGTACCAGTATTTCCCTTGCTAGACGCTCAGCAAAAAAGGGGAAACTGGCTTCTCTTCTCTCATACCCTTAATTGTGGCGATGGATAACATCAGGAATGAGGTGTCAAGAGTGATTAATATAAGTTGAAACAACTTGTTCACAATCAACCTAAAATAAATTAGTATAAACTACCACTTACTATAATATTTGGTCAGGACTCAAACAATAACCTGCTCCGTGTAACAACCCTGAGTCGAAAAGGTCTATTGACTTAGTACCTTACTCTAAAATATAATTTCCTTTCGGGGTTATTCACCGTCATTTTTTTTTCAATTTTAATATGCAATTGGTTATTTCAATTGACACAGAAATCTGTGAAATTCAGTATTTTGTTTATTTAGTTAGAAAAATAATTTTGTATGAATTTACTTTTATTTAGTTGTCAAAGACTGAATTTACCCACCGTTATGTAAAGTTCATGTATTGAATCATAGAAATAATTTTTGTTTGCAACAAAATCAAAGAATAAATTTAAACTATGTTGTTTCACTTTAGTTTGCATTTAAATTGAGTAAGTAAACTTTAAGGTAAGGTTTATGTGTCCATAACCTGGGACGATGGGTCAACACAATAAAAATGTCGACAATAAAATTTGACAGACATGCTGATAGGCAAGTTCACAACTATCAGGTAAAATGTCTTGTGCGTATAAAAGATGGCTTAAGTAACAGTATTCAGTCATCTTTGTGGGTAACATTCCAAGATAAGATTATCGTGAACACAGTTTTAAGTTATGATCAATTATAATTTGGTTACAGCAGCCAATGAATGGAGTGAACTGTGAGTTGGATTTTACACCAATTTTTAAATTCTTGTATTTCTTAAAAGAAATCGTAAGCGTTAATATTCAAATGTTGTCGTTTTTAGAAATGGATAATAAATACTTTTTTATACTAATTTATTTAAGGTGGATTTTAAAACAAGTTATAACAACTTAAATTTATCACCCTCGACACCTCATTCCTGATGGTATTCATAATAGCAAGAAGGACTAAAACATTTGAATATTTGCTGTGATTATTACGGAGGATATCAAATGTGATGTCTGATAAATTTAAAGTTAAAATGTTTTATCTCACTAAATGGTTGGTAATAAATTAATAATGTTGACTAACTTATTCTGGAATGGCTAAAAGATAGCACATGTTTACAGAAGCGTTGTTCATATTGAGCGCAGGTTAGAAACCCGGGAATGCTGATCTGGCCTGGTATTCACAATTTAGCATCTCAAGTGAAAACTTAAATATTTTGACTTAAGTTTAAAAAATTTGCAGTTCATATGTCCCACAATTTGAAGAATAATCCATGTTTTCTTAGTGATTATAGTAGCTGTTTACATAAAATGCTTCAAAACTATGTAAAATATTAATCATGTTCATTTTCTTCCTGAGCTAATACACTTAAGAATAAAATATGATTTTTGAGAAATTTCTAAGTATTCTGCTTAGATGCTTTGTGAATACCAACCCAGATCAACTTTCCATGGTTGTGTATGTAGTCATCGTCTTATTCATATACAAAAATATTTAAAATACTACTATCTGTCTTTGAAATGATTAAAATCTCCACAAACAAAATTTATCATGCGTCTATGGATGTTTTTAAAAAACAAAAGAGGAGGGATAAAGTGTCCTGTGTTCTGTTGTCTGCTATTGTTGCCTAGATTGTTCTGTTGTAAGCTATTGTTGTCTAGATTAGTCTTATATTTATGTCTAAACCTATTGTAATGATTTCTTTACTTACGGTTACTTGCCTGGTTGAGTCAAATAATGACCCCAGACTGGTTTATGAAAACTTTACTGAACGATTCTGTCCGGTAGACTGGTTCAATGGTTTAAATGTGGAGATATTATTTTGTTTAAGATATCTGAAGATTCAATTAAAATTAAATTAAAACCCACAGCTGAAGAATGTGAATTAAAGGTTTTGAACTTACTGGATGTGGTAGTTTTGGGGAGGATACGTAGGGAGGTTTTACTCTGTGCATTTTAAGTAAGTTTTAAACTAAATATTTTATTTTCCCAAGGCTTTGCTTGGTGTAAAGTAATGGGTATATAATGGAAAAATGATTATTATAAGCTACTAGTTTATAATTTTTACATTAAATTGTACTTTTATAATAATATTTTGATCACACTGTTTTTGTCAAAATTTCTTTATTGAATTTTATAGAAATTATGAATAATTGGTATGTTATAAATACAATTCTTTTATTATTAATAAATTATTTTAATATATTGTCAGCTCTTATGTTTAATTAATACATGTTTATACCGTATATATGTTTATATGTTAATTGTATAGATGATGTACTATGTACAAATCTTGAATAAAATATCTGTTCTGTTCTGTTTAAAAAAAGTTTTCTGATATATACATTTTAATTATTATAATAAAGGCACTAAAATATGGTTTGCACCGCTTGGAATCAAAGCTGAAAATAGTGTGTTGTACCTGGGTCCTGGGAATCAAGTCCACTTGGAATACAATAGTTTATAACCTCTAAAGAGCAGTACATTATTTGTGTGGGTTAATACAGAACAACCTCTGTAGAGCAACACCCTTTTGGAGCTGCAAATATTGACTGCTGTATAGAGGTTGTTGCTCCTCAGAGGTTACAATTACTGTAAATATCACCTTAGAGAAAGTTTGAAGGTGTTTTAATAGGGAGGTTGTTGCTCTACAGCAGTTAAATTTAGAGTAAAATATCAGCTTAGAGTTTGAATGTGTTGTTATAAAGAGGTTGTTGCTCTACAGAGGTTTAATTTATGATAAAAATAGCTTAGGGAAATTTTGAAGGTGTTATTATAGGGAGGTTGTTGCTCTACAGAGGTTAAATTTATAGTAAATATCATCTTAGGGAAATTTTGAAGGTGTTGCTTTAGGGAGGTTGTTGCTCTACAGAGGATCACTCTGGAGAGGTTGTACTGTATGTTATAGAGAGGTTGTTGCTCTACAGAGGATCACTCTGGAGAGGTTGTACTGTATGTTATAGAGAGGTTGTTGCTCTACAGAGGATTGCTCTGGAGAGGTTGTACTGTATGTTATAGAGAGGTTGTTGCTCTACAGAGGATCGCTCTGGAGAGGTTGTACTGTATGTTATAGAGAGGTTGTAGCTCTACAGAGGATCGCTCTGGAGAGGTTGTACTGTATTTTATAGAGAGGTTGTTGCTCTACAGAGAGCCACTTTGTAGAGGTTGTACTGTATTGGCTGTTGTTGAGAGGTCATTGCTATAGATAGGTTGGATAATTTTTAGATTATGTGTACAGTTATTAAGAAAACAATTCTGAATTCTTTTAAAATCTGTTTGTCACCTTTTATGTTTTTACCTCCATATACATAGCTGTGGGTATATTGCTTTGTCACAGTATTCAAAATGTTGCTTTAAATGCTATAGACATTTTTCCTATCTATTAAATGATATACATTTGAATATTATGTACTTTGTAAATCCATTCTTTACTCTGGAATATTGGAATTTTTGCACCTCAGTTCAGCTGAATCAAAATCTCAACTGAGCATAGAATTATTGTTCAACATTTGACAAAGGCTAGTTGCAATATTCAAATTAAAATTTCATGAGGTTTTTCAAACTGAACAACAAATGTAACCCATATTGACAGGTCATATTGAAAGTAATAGAATTATTATGGTATCTGTTTAGAATATTGCATAATAATGTTTGAAATTAATAATAATGTACCAACTAAACCAACAAATTTTGAGATATTCGCTTAAGATATTTACTCAGTGCTATAATAGTATTTGATACAAATTTTTGTACATACTCTTATCGAAAAGCTTGTACCTTCTCAAATACTATTCATTATTAAGTTTAGAATTTTGCACCAACAAAACTAATGAAGTTTGAGACATCCACTTAAGATATTTACTTAGTGTTATAATTCTAAATACTGGTAGTATACTTGATACAAATTGAAATGAACTTACTCTCACTCGTGCTTTCTCAACTACTCAACAGGGGTTTCAATAAGGGCTCAATCTTAAGGGTCATTTTGATTATAATAGCTCCATTATTCGAAGATTGAGGGCAGGTATTGCAGTCACCCGAGCATAAGTGTCAGCATAATGCTAATGTTAAAGTTGAGGTACAACCTCTAATATTTTCAAAGTCCATCAACATATTGCTTTGATACTTTGAATGCTCGTTTACCATCATGACCCCAACCCTTATACAGGAGTAGGTAACTCAATCAAGCATTTTGTCAAAATTATCTGCCCTTTTTCGACTTGGAAATCCATATTAAAGTTTAAAGTACAACCTCAAACATTGAGTGCATTGACATTATATATATTCAGTGACCGACTTATAAAAATCTTTATTTTAAAGCAATTCATCCAAGAAAATTTTACAATGACTTGGTATATTAGGTGATGCATATAATAGGAAGATTTTTGTTTTGGCATGTAGCGATAAGTTTTAAATATATGTGCTTTAACAATGTTGTAATTTTGATGATGTAAATCGCTTTACTTTAACAAAATCCTGTGATATTTATTTAGTGAATTTTGGTAACAAATTAACATATTTCCTTGACTTCTGAATTTGCTATTGAAGGTTTTATGAAAGATGACATTAAGAGCCCATTGCTTAACTAAAGCACTCGATACCGCTATGCTAGGAAACGGCCTGCTTCAAAAAAGGGCTATGTAGCGGATGAAGCAAGATATCTATGTGCTACCGGCAAGTGCTTGCGGATAGCAGACGGGTGTACAGCAAAGCGCTATCGATCCAGCGCTACCGAAGCAGTTCGTTGCACAACATAGCTCTCTGAAGTGCTTGTGGAGTTTTTTAATTTTTTGTTACTCGGACATTTTTCAGAAAAAAAGTCCACAGGAGGAGGGAAAAAATAAAAATAAAAACTCCCAAAATTTAGCTTCCACAAGCTGCTGGTGTTAGAATAGTCAATGACGGTCCGATTGAAAGCAATCAACACTCAACAACAGTGTTAGTTTTCAAGAAAACAGCAAATTTATCTTAAGACTAGGACACTGTAGTGAAACACTAATATAATAAAACTTATTATTAACAAATTAATGAAATAATAATACAAGGCTGGTCCATTAATCATCAAAACATTACCGGTATATGCAATTTTTTTTTCCAGTTTTTCAAAAAAAATGCAAAAAAATTGGGCAGGAGGGTCCGAGTAATGAAAAATAAAAGAACTCTGGCCTAAGTAAAGTGCTGAAAAGTAGTATACTATCCGCGAGCATTGCTAGCTGGTAGCATGTTGTTGCACTGTGCTCGATAGGTCAATTAGGTAACAGGCTCCAGACTTCATGTTATGAAAGTATATTATAATTATATATGTATCTACACTGATTCTTGAATTCTCAAGTAACTAAGTTGGCGACTAAAAACGAAAATAAAAACTTTGCAAATAAAACCGAAAAAGTACAGTACCTAGATTCATTATTTCACAAATGTTTCTGATTCCCGATAAATTAATAATTAATTAACTTAAGTGATATTGTCCTTAGTGACTTTGACTTCAATACATTGTTTGATTTATACCAATTAAAATAGTCTCAAGTTTTAAGCCTATATGTTTGTTTTAATCAGTCGAATTTTCATGCAACAAAGGGTAAGGCCAGAGTTTTATCATTTTTTGTTACTCGGACATTTTTCAGAAAAAAGGAGGGAATAAAATAAAAATAAAAACTCCCAAAATATAGCATCCACAAGCTGTTGGTGGTAGAATAGTCAATGACGGTCCGATTTAAAGTAATCAACACTTAACAACTGTGTCAGTTTTCAAGAAAACACGCAATTTATCTTAAGACTAGTACACTGCAGTGAAACACTTATATAATAAAACTTATTATTAACAAAATAATGAAATAACAATACAAGGCTGGTCCATTTATCATCAAAACATTATATGCAATTTTTTTTACAGTTTTTCAATTTTTTTTTTTTTGAAAATGCCAAAAAATTGGGCAGGTAAGGGTCCGAGTGCCGAAAAATAAAAGAACTCTGGCCTAAATGTTGATTGTTCGTCACAAAACTTAAGCAATTACTAATATTCTACTACTGTAAAATCATTAGTGTTTGAGGGAGTTAAATTTTCGTTGTTAAATTCGACTACGAAATCTAATGCCCAAAATTAATTGACCTCAAAAATACAGAACATCTACACCAGGGTTCACCCTTTCAATTGTTTTGTTATTCACAAATTTTCAACCCGATGATATGCATTTTTATCAAAATTCATGAAATTTAATACCCACGAAAGTATGTGACTATACAGTATTTTAGTACCATTATAATCAAACGGCTAAATATAATTGACTGGTTGATGGTGGATTAGCTCAATCATATTACTGTAAATTCATTAAATTTCAATTGGACAAAATTTCGTAGTTTTGGTGAAAAAAGACCATTTCATGGGAATGTAACTTCAAAAATTTCAGATTTCATGAAAAATGACATGGTCAAAATACATGTACACATAAATTATCAGAAATCATTCAAAACTCAAACAGATATAACAATTGTTTTATTACATGTTAATATATATGCAGGTAAACGTCCCCAAATGACGACATAATATCCCGTAAATGACGTTATTTTTGGCATTGTTTATTTAATGAGAAAGATGTGTGTTTTTAGCTCACCTGTCACAAAGTGACAGAGTGAGCTTTTGTGATCACTCTTCGTCCGTCGTCCGTCGTCCGTCGTCCGTCCGTCGTCCGTCCGTCCGTCCGTCCGTCAACAATTTGCTTGTGTAGACACTAGAGGTCACAATTTTTACTTAATCTTTATGAAACTTGGTCACAATGATCATCTCAACAAAATCTAGGTCAAGTTCGATATTGGGTCATCCGGGGTCAAAAACTAGGTCACAAGGTCAAATTATAGAAAAACCTTGTGTAGTCACTAGAGGTCACAATTTTGACTTAATCTTTATGAAACTTGGTCACAATGATCATCTCAACAAAATCTAGGTCAAGTTTGATATTGGGTCATCCTGGGTCAAAAACTAGGTCACAAGGTCAAATTATAGAAAAACCTTGTGTAGTCACTAGAGGTCACAATTTTGACTTAATCTTTATGAAACTTTGTCACAATGATCATCTCAACAAAATCTAGGTCAAGTTCGATATTGGGTCATCCGGGGTCAAAAACTAGGTCACAAGGTCAAATTATAGAAAAACCTTGTGTAGTCACCAGAGGTCACAATTTTGACTTAATCTTTATTAAACTTGGTCACAATGATCATCTCAACAAAATCTAGGTCAAGTTCGATATTGGGTCATCCGGGGTCAAAAACTAGGTCACAAGGTCAAATCATAGAAAAACCTTGTGTAGTCACTAGAGGTCACAATTTTGACCTAATCTTTATGAAACTTGGTCACAATGATCATCACAACAAAATCTAGGTCAAGTTCGATATTGGGTCATACGGGGTCAAAAACTAGATCACAAGGTCAAATCATAGAAAAACCTTATGTAGACACTAGAGGTCACAATTTTGTCTTAATCTTTATGAAACTTGGTCACAATGATCATCTCAACAAAATCTAGGTCAAGTTCGATATTGGGTCATCCGGGTAAAAAACTAGGTTACAAGGTCAAATCATAGAAAAACCTTGTGTAGTCACTAGAGGTCACAATTTTGACCTAATCTTTATGAAACTTGGTCACAATGATCATCTCAACAAAATTTAGGTCAAGTTCGATATTGGGTCATCCGGGGTCAAAAACTAGGTCACAAGGTCAAATCATAGAAAAACCTTGTGTAGACACTAAAGGTCACAATTTTGACTAAATCTGTATGAAACTTGGTCACAATGATCATCTAAACAAAATCTAGATCAAGTTCGATATTGGGTCATCCGGGGTAAAAAACTAGGTCACAAGGTCAAATCATAGAAAAACCTTGTATAGTCACTAGAGGTCACAATTTTGGCCTAATCCTTATGAAACTTGGTCAGAGTGATCATCTCAACAAAATCTAGGTCAAGTGCGATATTGCATCAGGGTCACAAATCACAGGTCTTGCATGTACTGCTATAACAGGTGAGCGACCTAGGGCCCTTTGGGCCCTCTTGTCATGTTATTAGTTTCATATGATAAAAAGAATCTAACACTTGTTGTCAATTGATAGTTAACTCAATATACGGTACTCAATTTGTTCAGGAAATATTACTAAGCCTGCAAGAGGCTCACTTAATAAAATGTCTTGAACAAGTTTAATATAAGTTTATATCAATTGACAACTTGTGATAGATCCTCTATATGCTAGTATGCACAAGAAATGTTTCGTCTAAAACGGCAGATTCTGGTCCCGGATATTTTCACAAAATATTTACAGTTATATTCATGTTTTTTGCACTCACTCACTCTTATCTGAAATTTTCCTTTAATGGTTTCACGCTTTCTGTGTTTAATAAAAGTTTTCAAGGATCTCAGTTTGTTGATCTGTTGATATTGTATCAACGCGACATTGTCACACATTACGTAATATATGGCATTTAATCTACGAATAAATTGCAATAAATAATATCCCTGGTGTAATCATTTACGTATTTACTTCCATTTTGAAGAGCTACTTCCATTTTGAAGAGTTACCTTCATTTTGAAGAGCTACCTCTATTTTGAAGATTTACCTCTATTTTGAAGAGTTACCTCCATTTTGAAGCCTCTATTTTGAAGAGTTACCTCTATTTTGAAGAGTTACCTCCATTGTTATATATATTATATGATCTTATATTTATATGATCTATTCTTTGAAGAGTTACCTCCATTTTGAAGAGTTTAATCTTCTTTGTTCTACTGATAACAAATGATTTGAAAGTATTATTTGATGAAAGTGTTAGTCATTAAGTTCTGTTTTTACAACCAAATGATCCGGTATTTAAATAAGTAACCACCAATTTCATTTAGATATGTAATAATAAGCATTAAAGTATGTCTACGAAATGTGTCATTAATAGGGAATTTTGAGCTGCTCAAATATTAAAACTTATTATAGATAACATACTTACCAGTAATTTGGCTCATTATAAAGAAATTCTTTGTATGAAAATTAGAATTATTGACAATATTTTCTCAAGGATTATTCATTTACAAACTGTCCTGAATTTTTATAACAAAATATCTATTGAATAGTATAATGCATTTAAGATTACATGTGTGAGAGTTTTTATTGAACTTTTTCACCCATTATTAACAGATTACTGCGTCTGCTTCAGACATATCCGTTGTTAATTCTTGTCCACTTAGTGTTAGAAAGGTTGAACAGTCCATTTGAATATTTGTTTAATTCATAAGACTCTGTTTATTATTCAAATGGATTTCATTAAAAAAATTTTATATATCATAATACCTACCCCTCATATGATTCATTTATGTATGTTTCCGATTTTCGCTTTGTTAACAATTTTTATTATGTTACATAATTTATGTTATTGATTACAGTTGCTTATTGAAAGGTTCGATTTTAATGTTGTATTTTTACACCTATTTGCATAATAAAAAAATCAATGCCTGAAAAACGTGGGAAAACAACATGACCGAATTTCAATGAAAATTGAACAATTAGTATGGATATGCTAGTACAGTGATAAACATCAGTCGGATTAAACATTGATTTTAGATTTAAGCCATTTTTACTCTCAGTTATTTGTTTAAAAGTAGTTTGAAAGTTCTCTTTGTAGTTGTTACAAAAGCACTGTTGAATATCTGGTGAATACTAGACTAAGTTCAATACTAACGGAAATATGTAACGCATTAGATAAATTTCATGAAATGGACGTAAAATAATGAAATAACCTGGTAGCTATAATCATTTTATTCTTAGATTTCATTACATATTGCAAATTTTAGTACATAAGGAACTATGAAATGCATATAATCTGAATAGTCTTTAACCGAGGATAATGCCTGTAAGAATGTAGTACATCCTTCTTTAATAATAAGCAGTTACGACAAATTTGCGGGGCAACTTTTGTTTTTTTAAAATGGACGTGAAATAAGAAATAGCTTTGTGGCTATATTAAACCTCAATTTACAAAATGCATAATGTGAATTTTACGATGTAAGGTAAGTCTGTTGTGTGGACATATAGGTACACAGATTAGTATTTGTTGTTTTTTAGATATCGGTATGAAATGTAATTTTTAAAACACCATTTGTCATTATTTTTTTCTGACACATGTCAATAAAGTTATGATGATTTTGAAACTGATGTGATTTAATCTGCTTAATATCAAAGTTTATTTTTGTCTTACTAAATTGATGCATTTGGAACCTAAGAATTTTAAAATGGTTATTAAAGTTTAGTTTTGTCTTAATTGATGCAATGATAAACAATTGCTAATCTTATCGAATTTTTATACTGCTTATCAAAGTTTATTTTTGTCTTTTTAAATTGACGCAAATGAAACTGAAGAATTTTAATATGGATATCAAAGTTTATTTTTGTCTAAGACTCTTACTTAATTGGTGCAATGATAAACAATGGCTAATCATATCCAGTTTAACTTGTATGACTTATTGCGAGCAAAAACATGTGATTTCTGGTCACTGTATGACTTACACTGGGGTGAAAATAAATGTATGAAATAAATGTTATTTGGTGAAAAAATTCAAAGAATTCACAAAGTTATGGTCATTTAAAATTTCATCAGCTGAATTTTAACAAATTAATAGAACAGTATTTGAACTAAGTCTTGGTGTGGAAGTGTGTGTTTCATGACACTTGAAACAGACTTGCGACTCATTTTCAGGATTTGGTATTTAATGCCTCAGTAGAACCCCTTGACTTGTAGGGAGACTTATAATAATGCTATTCATTGTGTATGACTTATTGTGACAGTCAGAAGTTGACTCGTTTATACACTGTGAGTGTGGGTTGAGGCATCCCACACTTACCTTTAGCTAATCATTGTTAGTAGTTATCTTACTATTATCTGGCTGTAGGTGGTATAGTGGTCAAAGAGGACACAACAGGTAGCGGATGAAATCTCTGGCTGCAACTATAAACAAATCAACTTCCAGTTATCGGAATAAGGAGTACTCTTTGAATTGTATAGTCTTGCAATAAGATGTACAGTGATAGGAAATCACAGGATGTTTCAATCACAAAAAGTCATACAAGTTTAATTGTATAGTATCCCAATAAGTCATACAGTGATTTGGTTTATATGTGGTGATAATATTATAAAAGAAATTGTCATATGAGCTCAGACTACAAGTGAGCGTCGAGAGTGATTAATATAAGTTGTTGAACGTGTGTCAAAACTGACATAAAAAAAACTAATAAAATAAATAAGAATAAAGATCAAACAGTATCGTTGAGAATCAGTAAAGAAAGTGTCAATCATATTTATAATAGTTTATTATAACTGACTGTTGATATTCAATCACCATGCTTGGTTAATTCATTAAGAATTGGAGTATTGTAAGATAATTTAATAATTTAATGTAAGATTGACCTAAAATGTAATTAATATACTCAGTTCGTAAAATCAGAACTTTTCACGAGGGATTCATTTTCACTATATTTGTGAATTCGATGTTTTGCGAAATTTATATTCGTGAACTGAAACAACTGCCATGTGCCATATATATTTGTTTTGGACATTTGAAATTCGCCAACATTTAACCTCACAAAACTATGATTTCAGATTTACAAATCTGTGAATTTTAAACTTTGATCAAATTTCTGATGTTATGTTACTGGTAAACTAATTTCAGTTGCTTTCATATGAACTTGTTATGTATGCAAACACTGACAATTCAGCTACTGTAAAATCATTATTTTTCGAGGGGGTTGAATTTTCATTGATTTTGTTGTTAAACTTGATCACAAAATCTAATGCCCACGACTAATCGACCTTCCAAATACAGAACATTGGTTCACCATTCCATATTTTGTAATCCACAAATTTTCGATTCCACAAAAATGCATTCTTATCAGGATCCACGAAATTTTATACCCCAAGAAAATATGTGATTTTACAGTATATCTGATTGGTTTTATATCACTCATTGAAACTCTTAATTGTTTTCTTTTTGATTTATTATATTGTAAACATTATAATTTGAGTGATTTATATACCAACATTATAATATGAGTGATTTATATACCACTGGCACTTCCTGTTAGTTGAATTATACCATAGCTTTTTTATCCAATAAAAGATTGGAGCTTCATATCATTTACCATGCAGTATTCATTCTGTTTTTAGTAACTTAACTATTTCTTCTGCATACATCTGTCAGGAAAACTGTACCGGTATTTGTATCACTACTGGGTACTGTTTTATCAAAGCACTTACGGAATTCTTAAACTTACGCCCAAATTAAAATTCTTGATAAATCTGTAACAACCTACAAATTATGATTTATGGATCGGTATTATTAATAATGTTTCAGCTAATGAACTCCTGCAAGCCATATCTGTCCCCAATGTGAAGCAGTAAGAAAAGTTTAAGATTTCCATAAGTGCTTTGATAAAAAGTAACCTGGAGTGAGCTGCATCCTTCCTGTGAGCAAAAAAATATGTAAAGAACAGGAAAGACAATGTATGCAAGATTTTAAGGGCAGTTGTAATCCAGAGACAACTAAAAATGCACCGTGGCAAATATTATCTAGGGCCAATTTGAAGTATTTTTCCTCAAAATACATACTTATTTTGGTAATTTCTCAAATTTTCATTGAGCAAGCACCTAAGTGTGCCTCAGCGTGGCTATATGCCTGATTTCAGTTCAATTGTGCTAATACATAATGGGCATGTTCGTAGCGTCTGTTCCGAACATGTGCGGGATGTTCTACTCCGAACAACTTACGAACAAAACGGAACTGTCCTGCACAGTGTGCCGAATGTTCTACTCCAAACACCTTACGAACAAAACGGAACAGAAAGTAAAATGTTAAAGATGACCAAAATTGTAGTTGCAGCCGTATTATTGGAGGAAGAAATATGCATGTGGATATATTTAAGTGCGACTGTTTGCCCGCAATGGTCCATAATTGGAAAATATATTTATTATATTATATTTTATTACACAAGCGGCCATTATTCTTGCTGTAATCACGTGACTGTTCTGGCTGCACCACCTCTGTGGCGGGCACAGAAAGAACATGTTCCGAACAGTGTTCTTGTTTGTTCGTAAGTGTGTTCCACTGTCCGGGATGTGCGGAACATGTGCGGAACAGCTTTCCGAACGCGCCCAATAGAATAAGTTTTCAAGCATTTTCAGACAATCCATTTAAATTCGATTGAAATTGTTAATTTATGTGCAAGGGGAATTCTTAATACGCATTAAATGGTTTAAATGTACCATTAGTATATTGTTTATATCAGAGCTTTAAATTTGAGGTATTTAATGTAATTGTTTGTGAAGTGTTCCGGTGATTAATACATTTTTGGACCATAAAATTGAGTTTTAATTTTCAGATGAAGAATTTGATTGGTGGTTGGACAGTTATTTTATAAGTAGTTAATGTGTTTAACATAGAACTACCTACTTCATGACCACTTAAGGTGATTCAACATGACCACTTTAGGTGGTTCGACTTATTGCAACAAAGGGGTTTTAAGGACTTGTATATTGTATTTACCTCCACTTTCGTGTTCACTCTTCAATACTTGAGACACATTTAGTATTTATTACGTATGTATATATCTGAAAAAAAGTCAATTCAAATAAGCTTCAAGATTGTTAGTTCTCCTCAAAATGGAGAGTTCTTACTTGGTAAAGCTCTTCATTTGAAGGAGAAAAAATGTTACATTAAATTTTGTAAAAAACATACATCTAACGTCTGTATTGACTCATACTTGTGCTTTGCATAGTAATTAGGTGTAATGTTTGCAGTAAATCAAGAAAATGGTGCAACCAAGTCAGATATGAAACAATTAATAGTTATATATTACATGAAGTTTGTTTGATACTAAATGATCAATGTGCTATAAACATCATTGTTTCGCATGTGCTTAGACTATGTGAGTGTGTTTGTAATTTTTATTTTTTCACTAAAACAGTACACAAGTTTGTCTAGTATTCAGTGTACTGTTTTATCAAAGCACTTACGGATATCGTAAACTTATGTTCAAATTTAAATTCTTTATTTGGGGACAGTTATTTTTGTATGGGTTCTTAATTGAATGATTATTAGTATTGCTAAGCCATTTACCTTACTTTATAGTTGTAAAATATCTATAAAGAATTTAACGTTTAACGTAAGTATAAGATTTCCGTAAGTCCTTTGATAAAACAGTACCAAGGCCTTTAACATCTATTTGCTCAATGGGTGTACTAACAGCAAAATGGCTTATATCATTGGTAAGATAAATTGCCTAGGTGCACAAGGCCTGCGGATACATTTACTCAGGAATTCAGGATGCCGTCTGTTTTTTCTGCACTATAGTCCTGCAGTACAAATAGTATTTACTGTTATCTGTGCTGTCATATAATAAATATTCATAATATGGACAACTGAAACAGGCAATATTTAAATCACGAAAGCATTAGTGGTAGTATTATGATTACAATTTCACCCTATTTTACATGGCTTTCAAAAATGTTGATTTGTTGTGATTACCAATTATTATTACGCATTCATTCCATCTCTAAACTGATTATTATCCTTTTTTAGTAATTTTAGCCTCTGTGTGTCTTCATTTGTCTTCATGCATGTTCATAGGACTTCTTTCTAAGTATATTATCTTGCATTGTTCTTTGTGAATCAGGTGATTAAGTCAATCCAGTTTGTGATTGTTTGTTATTATTTCTTAAATGGTTATCATACTTTTCTTTCAAGTTATAATTGAATTATCATAGGTGTGAAATACTTTAAATATCCAGTCTGATAAGTTTGGTTTAAGTAACTGGATTGGCTTCTTAGATTGAGTGAATTACTCTGTCTGCTAGAGTTAAGGGTTACCTTATAAAAAGGGACTTAACTTTAGACATAATACAGAACTTAATATAATTTGAAAAGACAGTATCTTTGTGAAGTATAGACTTTGTGCATTTGATTTAATTTGATAACTTGTGACTCTGTGAAATAATTAATATCTTTGTGATATATATCTGCACTCTGTGAATATAAACTTTGTGATTGTTATTGTTACGACTCATTAAAATTAGTAAACTACAGCCGGCTTTGTGATCTCGGAACATTTATTGTACTTGCAACTGCAGACGTACAGTTTAAACGTCCAGCACTACACACGATTGGTTGATCAACACCAGAACATCAGCGCACACCGCTGCACTGTTCACTTGAATTTGTGAAAGTAGTGGACAACTCAATAGCGGTCCAACTACCTTCATAAAAGTTGGTGGAGAATCCGGGTAAGATCTCGGTACTTCTGGAAACCTGTAAGCGAGTATTCCCCATACTTGTGACAAGACACAGCTCAGCGGTCAACCCAATATCGGAAGAATGCCAGTTGAGTCAAGACTGAAAATGTCAACTCATCATGTTCGGCGATACCCGTTTGGTGCTCATCCGTCTGCAGTCAGTCCCGATATGCTGCATAAACCAGAATGGCAGAGATTTCAACCATCATTATTGTGTGGACAGTGTGGTGAGTGTTATTCTTATCATCATCGTTGTAAGGCAATGAATCGTCAATGCTACAAGTGTAGGCGTTATGGACACTACGCTGATTTCTGTAGGTCCATCAAGAGGACCCATTCTGTCAAAGAACCAAGATGTGACAGCATTTCAACTAGAACAAGATCTGTGTGTGAAATAAGTGAAATCGCTGATGATAAAAATTACATCTGTTCAGAAATGCCATATTCTACTGTTGGAAATGATGAATTAGTATCTGCGATCCAGTACAATTCGTGTCATCAGATTGGAACTAATAGAAAATATGCTGCAGTTCAGAGAGAAAATGCTAATCTCAAAAAGAAGAATAAAGAGATGGCAGCCCTAATCAGCAATTTAAGTCAAAAAGTTTTTGAAAGGGAATGTAAATGTGATTATGAATCAATACTCAATCCAGTAAATACAAATGAAGTGGAATCAAAATCAATCCAGTGGTATGAGAGTGAAATTCAGCGACTTAAATATCAGGGTACCATGTTCATAGAAGGGAATATAGAAGACATCCAGAAGTTATCAACATTCATCAGCGTTCAGCTCAGGGAATATTGTATGCCAGATTTGGACCCATTTTATTGTGAATGTTGTGGTAGTTCCCGATACCATGATCCTGACGATTGTGTTGCAACCATACTTAGAAGTGTGTGTGAATTTTGTAATGGAAGACACTTTACTTGTCTCTGCAATCAGAGGAATGATGATTTCTGTCCATAGACAAAATTGTTGTAACATTATGTATTTGTATTTCAACTTTCGGGTCGAAAGCTAAGGTAGTTGAGGGGAACTATTATGATTACAATTTCACCCTATTTTACATGGCTTTCAAAAATGTTGATTTGTTGTGATTACCAATTATTATTACGCATTCATTCCATCTCTAAACTGATTATTATCCTTTTTTAGTAATTTTAGCCTCTGTGTGTCTTCATTTGTCTTCATGCATGTTCATAGGACTTCTTTCTAAGTATATTATCTTGCATTGTTCTTTGTGAATCAGGTGATTAAGTCAATCCAGTTTGTGATTGTTTGTTATTATTTCTTAAATGGTTATCATACTTTTCTTTCAAGTTATAATTGAATTATCATAGGTGTGAAATACTTTAAATATCCAGTCTGATAAGTTTGGTTTAAGTAACTGGATTGGCTTCTTAGATTGAGTGAATTACTCTGTCTGCTAGAGTTAAGGGTTACCTTATAAAAAGGGACTTAACTTTAGACATAATACAGAACTTAATATAATTTGAAAAGACAGTATCTTTGTGAAGTATAGACTTTGTGCATTTGATTTAATTTGATAACTTGTGACTCTGTGAAATAATTAATATCTTTGTGATATATATCTGCACTCTGTGAATATAAACTTTGTGATTGTTATTGTTACGACTCATTAAAATTAGTAAACTACAGCCGGCTTTGTGATCTCGGAACATTTATTGTACTTGCAACTGCAGACGTACAGTTTAAACGTCCAGCACTACACACGATTGGTTGATCAACACCAGAACATCAGCGCACACCGCTGCACTGTTCACTTGAATTTGTGAAAGTAGTGGACAACTCAATAGCGGTCCAACTACCTTCATAAAAGTAGATTACAGTAAATATTTGTATCCCAAGTAATTAAGAGGAAAAGAACAAATGATGTCAGATTGATCTGGTGTCATGTTTGCATGGTGTCAGGTTGATTGGGTGTCAAGTTGACATGATGTCAAGTTGGTCTGGTGTCAGGTTGGCATAATGTTATGTGGGTCTGGTGTCAGGTTGACATGATGTCAAATTGGTCTGGTGTCAGGTTATGATGTCAAATTGGTCTGGTGTCAGGTTGGCATGATGTCAGGTTGGTCTGGTGGCAGGTTGACATGATGTCAGGTTGGTCTGGTGGCAGGTTGACATGTTGTCAGGTTGGTCTGGTGTCAGGTTGACATGATGTCAGGTTGGTCTGGTGGCAGGTTGACATGATGTCAGGTTGGTCTGGTGGCAGGTTGGCATGATGTCAGGTTGGTATGTTGTCAGGTTGACATGATGTCAGGTTAGTCTGGTGTCATGTTGGCATGATGTCTGGTTGGTCTGGTGTCAGGTTGGTATGATGTCAGGTTGGTCTGGTGTCAGCTTGACATGATGTCAGGTTGATCTAGTGTCAGGTTAGTCTGCTGTCATGTTGGCATGATGTCAGATTGGTCTGGTGTCAGGTTGGCCTGGTGTCTTTTATCTGGTTGCCATTTTTGTGGGGATTTTGTCTTGTGGGCGTAACATTCCCGGTATTGTTTACATTACTCCTATGGTTTGATAATAAATCGCAAAGCTGAGTACCAGTATAAAATATTAAACGTAATCATTCAGATCTTGATGAAATAAATTGCAAAACATAATGCATTTAAATGATAATGTTTAACAATTCGAAGCGGAATCCTGTTACATATTTGTTTACTATCAGTTTTGTGATTAATAATTTATTATAACGTCATAAATTCTTAGATTGCATTAATTTTGTGTTTCATCATTTTACATGTTACAGCATTGTGTAAAAATGCAAATGGCCGAAATAAAAAATATTTGTGGTTCAGGTTATAAATTACTTTTTAACATGATCAAAATGTCGAAAAATATTTCAATTTTATTTCAAAATAATGTGATGATCATTTTAAGTTAGATTATTAAGTTTGAAAAATTTTCATGTACGGTAGTTCAAGATCAATTGAACAAAACTGATTAATTTCTTTATGTTAAAATATATTTTTGGGAAACAAGTTTATAATATTTAGAATTTGTTTAGAAGATGTAGGATTGGCCTGAAAAATCAAGGTTGAGTTATAATTACCTTTTCAATGAAGAGTTATTACATGTCATAACATCAAAAGGTCTATGTCAGTATCTATATTTTCTGGCATTTGTCTGAGACAGTCATAGTGCCTGGCCATTAGGGTTTTATCTCTGCCTAATTGGCTAATGACCTCCAGCTTCTAGGGAAGAGGCAGAAAGTTTGCGTGATACAAGTCTGTGTGTGCTACCCTAGCTCTTTCCCAATAGACTCCCTGGTTCTTTAATGTGCCCGGTATATAACACTGATACATGCGAAACTACCTCTGGGTATCCAACCACTTCATCTCTAGTTGGGTTGAAAACTCTGAAAAACATTTCTGAAATTTCCAGTGCCCCTGCCAAGATTCGAACCAGGGACCTCTTGATTGATATCATAGTCATGAGCGCTAACCACTCAACCACCATTACATCCATGTCAGTATAAATAAAAGACCATATTGAGAGTTATGGTATCCTGAACTAAAATTGGTACCTAAAACCACATATCATGACTGTATTATTATATACCATATAGCTAGTTATTTCTGCGGGTGTAGTATCTTTCGTTTTTGCACCTAAAAGGGTTGTGTATTTTTCTACTAATTTTAATTTCTGCTAATTGCCAAATGGCAAGAATGAATTTCTGCTGTTCGCTAAAATGACAAGAAAAATTTCAGCTGAATATAGAACTTGCTCTGTATCACAAAACCAGACATGTGTGTTATCAATATGGTATCAGAATCATGAATATACAAAAAAAAAATTTCAGTCATTAAGTTCATTGTCCTTAGTCCGACACCAGTTTGATAGATCCACAGACAGATCCTTGCTTACTATAATACTTTCTTCTAGCCTATGTTAAATATGCCATTGTATATTTTCAGTACGACTTTGGACACAAGATGGATAGAGTGAAACCTGAAAAGACGCCTCGACAACCAATCCATAAATTATGGCGGAATGTTCGATGGGCGGAGACTTTCGTGGATGATTCCCTTACAATCGACGCCGGGGATATCACAGATTCATTTGCTCTACGGAAAGTAGCGCTTCTTTTTGAAAACAAGAAGTTTGGGGAATGTGCGTCATTGATTCGAAGACTGAATTGTGTGACCTTGAGTAATATCTTACATGAGGTACCCATTGATGTGCTGCATGATTCCTTACCTCAAAGTCTGTGTATCCTAGAAGCTTTGTATGTCAAACTGTATGAAACCACAGAAAGTCCTGAAAGTTTCCCAAAAGAAGAGCTCCATGTTGATCAGTTTCTTCAGAAGCTTGTTTCTCTGTTTGCAAAGCAGTCTGGGATGAATAATAAACATGATAAGAATTCAAACAGTGTTTATCCATCATGTAGAAGTATTCTGCGTGTTATAATCTGGGTGGACCCGAATGTGCGACGTTTAATGCGAACAAAAAAACGAGAATTAGATAAATGTCTTCGTCATCTTGGTCGCCACGGATTGGTCGAAAGTTCTGAAAGCTCGCTAATGAATCTCCATGATGCATTTAAAATTGAAGTAGAAAAAGTTGTGCATGAATACAGGAGTGCTTTACAAAAAATTGAAGAATTGAACCTATCCGCAAAGCATCCGACCGGTAGTTCTGTGATATGGGGTCCAGCCCCTTCATCATCTAGTCACCATCGACAGATGCAGATGACGCGGGAAGATGTGCAAGACCGAATTATCAAAAATCGTACTTTATTTAACATGATTGAACCAGGAATAACCAACCAGTATTTGAAAAAGTTTATACATGTCCTTGAAAAGAGGATTGACTATGACAAAATTGTGCTATTTCATGATACAGAATTACGGAAAATCAGTAGAATGGAATCCGATGATCAGCCCTTCCTTTCTAACAGTTTAAAAGAATTCTCACAAGGTAAATGCTATATTTGTTTTATATGTTTTATTTAAAAGTCAGTGAATCATATACTATATAAGTAGTTAAGTTAGCTACATGGGCGAACTTAGCGAATTTACAAAATCCGCTTATTTACAAAATTTACTAACATTTCCTCTAGCATATATATTGGCCTACAAAGAACTCTGAATGAAAACGATTGCTAATATTTCCGTTTGCCAATTGTCTAAAGTGGGGAGACTGGTGGCCTAGAGGCAGGGCGCACGCTTCCCGGGTTCGATCCTCATCTGCGTCACTGCTTAATTTCTCTTCGCAAGAATAACCAATAATGCTCATTTTGACAAAGGTGTGAATTGGTACCTGTGAGGACTGTGTCTAAATATGTTCGATATTTCTGGAAGCCGTATCTTGATGTTTGCTGCAAACCAATCAGGAGAGAAATAGTCTCCCCAGGGAGACTTGAATGCAAGTTTCCTTAGGTAGCCCACTGCTGAAAGCAGCCCTCGAAAATTGGTAACTTTTTTTGAAATTCAAAATTTGCTAACTTTCTGACCTGCAGAAATGTCTACTCACACAGATTTGTGATTCGGGTTTTATTCCTAGTTGTCATATTAAAAAGTTGTTGAGAAATCACTGGCTTAGAATTAGAAGATCATAAGTACTACTTAACGACCTTTTAAGACTCATGCATAATGTGAAATCTGCATTTCAAGGCACTTCTGATAAGCCTATTTTCATAAAAATCCGAAGTGGTCATGTTGACCAAACAGAAGTTTAAAAAGCTTGTTTTTCCATAAATAAAGAGTTGTTTTCAGACAGTTTTTCTTGTTTTCTCAAATTATTGATTTTGTACTTACATTATTAAAATTCTAAGCCAGCTAAATGTTGTTAAACCTGAATAAAACAAACAAACAAACAAACAAAACCTATTCTATGCTTGTATTGTAGGGTATAGTATTGTACTGAAGTTACTGAAGGAAGTGATCGGTGAAGAGGATATAACAGGGGATGAAGATGAAGATGCTGTATTATCTAGTGATGAAGACACTGTGTCCCCTCTTATGTATAAGGACAGATTAAGGAGCTTGTCGGGCCCTAATGGTCCTTTTGGTCCACGTGGGAGTACAGGTTAGTTACATCGCTTCTTAGTTCCATCGGAGGTTTTCTGTGTACTGTTGTCATATTGCCTTGACTGAACTCTAAAACCAGCATAACACTCATAAGACCAGTGAAATTTATACTGAAATGATTGCCCACAAGCCCCAAAACATCTCAAATAGGATTCAAAGCTCAGTTCAAGTTTGAGATTTTTGCTCTTGAGAAGTTGCTGAAAAAACTATGGACAAGGCTATTAATTGTTATGATGTATACTTTCAAGTAATATGTCTGTCTAGTCTCCCATGAAAAGAATCTTAACATTTATACTCTACACCTCTTCTTTTTCTTCTTCTGCATTCCATCTTCTTTAGCCATTTGTATCCGCAGTTTGGATGTGGTGATGAAATGTGTCATCTTCTGTTGGTTGCTAGTATCTCCCCACAGGTTGGTCTTGAAGGAGGTGTCTGTGGGCTAAACCACAATATCTGAGATAAGATTTAGCTCTGATTGAAATTTTTGGTCTTGGTAATATATTGACGTTAGACTAGCGTTGCATTTTGAGACCAACACAGATAGTAAGTCGGGTGACCTACTGGTACTGAGACTAAGGTATGACTGGTATACTACTGGTACTGAGACTAGTATACTACTGGTACTGAGACTAGTATACTACTGGTACTGAGACTGGTATACTACTGGTGCTGAGACTGGTATACTACTGGTACTGAGACTGGTATACTACTGGTACTGAGACTGGTATACTACTGGTACTGAGAGACTGGTATACTACTGGTACTGAGAGACTGGTATACTACTGGTACTGAGACTGGTATACTACTGGTACTGAGAGACTGGTATACTACTGGTACTGAGAGACTGGTATACTACTGGTACTGAGAGACTGGTATACTACTGGTACTGAGAGACTGGTATACTACTGGTACTGAGAGACTGGTATACTACTGGTACTGAGAGACTGGTATACTACTGGTACTGAGACTGGTATACTACTGGTACTGAGACTGGTATACTACTGGTACTGAGAGACTGGTATACTACTGGTACTGAGAGACTGGTATACTACTGGTACTGAGAGACTGGTATACTACTGGTACTGAGAGACTGGTATACTACTGGTACTGAGACTGGTATACTACTGGTACTGAGAGACTGGTATACTACTGGTACTGAGAGACTGGTATACTACTGGTACTGAGAGACTGGTATACTACTGGTACTGAGAGACTGGTATACTACTGGTACTGAGAGACTGGTATACTACTGGTACTGAGAGACTGGTATACTACTGGTACTCAGACTGGTATACTACTGGTACTGAGAGACTGGTATACTACTGGTACTGAGAGACTGGTATACTACTGGTACTGAGAGACTGGTATACTACTGGTACTGAGAGACTGGTATACTACTGGTACTGAGAGACTGGTATACTACTGGTACTGAGACTGGTATACTACTGGTACTGAGACTGGTATACTACTGGTACTGAGAGACTGGTATACTACTGGTACTGAGAGACTGGTATACTACTGGTACTGAGAGACTGGTATACTACTGGTACTGAGAGACTGGTATACTACTGGTACTGAGAGACTGGTATACTACTGGTACTCAGACTGGTATACTACTGGTACTCAGACTGGTATACTAGGTACTCAGACTGGTATACTACTGGTACTCAGACTGGTATACTACTGGTACTGAGAGACTGGTATAGTACTAGTACTCAGACTGGTATACTACTGGTACTGAGAGACTGGTATACTACTAGTACTCAGACTGGTATACTACTGGTACTGAGACTGGTATACTACTGGTACTGAGACTGGTATACTACTGGTACTGAGAGACTGGT
Source organism: Spisula solida (assembly GCA_947247005.1). Lineage (NCBI taxonomy): Eukaryota > Metazoa > Mollusca > Bivalvia > Venerida > Mactridae > Spisula > Spisula solida. The sequence goes on along the minus strand of OX365952.1, from coordinate 15,117,610 downwards.
ATACTACTGGTACTGAGAGACTGGTATACTACTGGTACTGAGAGACTGGTATACTACTGGTACTGAGACTGGTATACTACTGGTACTGAGAGACTGGTATACTACTGGTACTGAGAGACTGGTATACTACTGGTACTGAGAGACTGGTATACTACTGGTACTGAGAGACTGGTATACTACTGGTACTGAGACTGGTATACTACTGGTACTGAGAGACTGGTATATTACTGGTACTGAGACTGGTATACTACTGGTACTGAGACTGGTATACTACTGGTACTGAGACTGGTATACTACTGGTACTGAGAGACTGGTATACTACTGGTACTGAGAGACTGGTATACTACTGGTACTCAGACTGGTATACTACTGGTACTGAGACTGGTATACTACTGGTACTGAGAGACTGGTATACTACTGGTACTGAGACTGGTATACTACTGGTACTGAGAGACTGGTATATTACTGGTACTGAGACTGGTATACTACTGGTACTGAGACTGGTATACTACTGGTACTGAGACTGGTATACTACTGGTAATCAGACTGGTATACTACTGGTACTCAGACTGGTTTACTACTGGTACTCAGACTGGTATACTACTGGTACTCAGACTGGTATACTACTGGTACTCAGACTGGTATACTACTGAGATCAACACAGTCTGGTTTCTAGCCACCTGCACATACATGACTGTACTTTGAGATTCCCTTTGTTCAATTTAGTTGAAATAAATTATAAACACAATAAAACTAAATTTGATAACAGTTTGAATTTCAATTGTTATAAACAAATTGGGATATTTTTGTCAATCGCTGTTGGTCCCTTACTTGGTTTTTATTACGCAACAATTTATTCAATGCAGTATCCAGGATAATTAAATTTAAATAAATTCATCGAGTCATGATAGAAACGTCATGAAACGCTTTATAGTAACAAATAAATATTTAGATAACAGTTTATTACTAATAGGATCAATCTATTGTAAGTGTAAGGTTCAAAGTGTTCAATTACCCAACCAATTAATGCTTTAAGTAGAAAATACTTAAAGATTGATTGGATTAAAAATTGATTGCATAATTAAGCTTATTACTAGTGAAAATTACCGTACTTGATCTAATGGTAGATTTAACACTTATCTGACCTAAATATACAAAAATAATAAGTTCAGACGTTAGGCGTGTTGAATGTTATTAGTTAGTGACCTACATAAGTCTTCACCTTTCTTAATCTGCAACCTCTTCTTGAATAGTGTCTGTTTGTTGTGAAGAGGTCTTTGCTCTGGAGAGGCTTAATCTGCAACCTCTTCTCGAGTATACTGGCTGTTGTGAAGAGGTCACTGTTCTGGAGAGGGTTAATCCACAACCTCTTCATGAATAAACTTTGGCTGTTGTGTAGAGGTCATTGCTTTGGATAGAGTTGTATATAATAAGGTTTCCATGGCAGTCAAAAGTTTTACTATGTACTGAAAAATCATTTACAGACTACTACATACCAGATGTAGGGTTTGCGATAGACGTCTGTAGAGCAACAACCTTTGTGAGCTGCAAATACTGGTCATTGTTTAGAGGTTGTTGCTCTGCAGAGGTTACATTTATAGTAAATATCGGCTTAAGGAAAGTTTGAAGGTGTTTTCATAGACAGATTGTTGCTATACAGAGGGCCGCTTTAGAGAGGTTGTACTGTACTGCATTATATAATACTGATTACATGACTACAATGTCATTTCTTGGCTTTACAATCATTCTAAATTGATATGATTTCCAATTATCGGAATTTTCTTACCTTTTCATAATGTAACTTAATACGGTTATGTTGCACACCAACACAAGTATACTTGACGTTAAATAACATTATCTACATCTGTTGAAGCCTTACATATTTGGCTACTGAAGCCTTACATTTAATGGGCCATAAACTAAAAGTAAATTATCTTTATACATTTGTTATAAAATCATTATAGTTTATATCATTTTGATCACATTCTTCATATAAAATAATGACGAGCCATATTATATCATTCAACTTAATAAATAGAAGGATACACAGAGCAATTTAGAAGTTTTCCCATCCTCATACTTCTTGTTAAAATAAATGTTTGCAATATATTGCAATATATCACAATATCAGATTTAGATCCTTGAATATTGCAAGCAATATACAGTAGAACTTCGATGCCTCAAACAGTACTTGCCTCGAACACCCTAGATGCCTCGAACTGGTTCTTCGGTCCCGGCAAATTTCTTCTTTATTCATATAGTGAAACAATAGATCACTCGAACAATATCTAGGTCGAACACTCGAACTGATTGGACGGTCCCTCGCTATGATTTACCTGTAGATGGGTCGAACGATGCAAGTTTTTTCATTAAGTGTTGAACTCTATTGTTCGACCGTGGGTAGTCGGCGACAGGTGTATTAACAAGTTGTGATAATTACTGTATAGATGTATACCTAACAATTGTTTGCATTGTATAACGAGTTTTTGAGAAACTTAAACACTTATAGATCCATCTTTAATAGCTGACGAAGGTCAACCAGGAAATTATAATTTAATTAATTTTTGTTAATAAAATTCAGAAGCAACAACATATCAGAATAAAATAATTATTTTTTAAAGTTCTCATACGTCAAAAGTGTTTGTTTCAGTATCATTTATTTATTGGTAGTCGAACTTGACCTTTAACATGATGATAATAATTCGTGACTTGCTGCTTTATATACATTTGTAAATGCGCTGTATAACAAGTTACCTTAGAAAGACTTGTAAACATTCGAAGAGCTTGCCGAAGATAAATCAGATTTCAGGTCAATTTTGTCTAAATATATTATGTTTTATCATTAAAATGAATAATGTTAAAACATGATACACGTGCATTATGCAAGTGAAGTAATTATGCAATGCACACACGGATTTCCATACCGACATCAGTTCGAACTTATATTTGAATACCATAGATGCCTCGAACACCCTAGATGCCTCGAACTATTTTCCCGGTCAGAAGGTAGTTCGAGGCATCGAAGTTCTACTGTATCACAATATCAGATTTAGATCCTTGAATATTGCAATATATCGCAATATATACAGTAAATACAATATCAGATCTAAATATTGCAATACATCAGTTTCCTTTCCAATACCAAGGCCTAGATAGATCAAACTGTGATTAATTATGCAAGTGGTCATTCATTCATCAGTTAAGGTACTATAAGCTCACATTGTAATTAATCATGCTTGTGGTCATTCATTCATCAGTTATGGTACTATAAGCTCACATTGTGATTAATCATGCTTGTGGTCATTCATTCATCAGTTATGGTACTATAAGCTCACATTGTGATTATAATTATGCTTGTGGTCATTCATTCATCAGTTATGGTACTATAAGCTCACATTGTGATTAATCATGCTTGTGGTCATTCATTCATCAGCTATGGTACTATAAGCTCACATTGTGATTAATCATGCAAGTGGTCATTCATTCATCAGTTATGGTACTATAAGCTCACATTGTGATTAATCATGCTTGTGGTCATTCATTCATCAGTTAAGGTACTATAAGCTCACATTGTGATTAATCATGCAAGTGGTCATTCATTCATCAGTTATGGTACTATAAGCTCACATTGTGATTAATCATGCAAGTGGTCATTCATTCATCAGTTAAGGTACTATAAGCTCACATTGTGATTATAATCATGCTTGTGGTCATTCATTCATCAGTTATGGTACTATAAGCTCACATTGTGATTAATCATGCAAGTGGTCATTCATTCATCAGTTATGGTACTATAAGCTGACATTGTGATTAATCATGCTTGTGGTCATTCATTTATCAGTTCAACTGAATCATTGCCCCTATACACACCTTGATACATAGTCTGACAGTTGAGAATCCACTTAGAGTGTGAGAGGTCTCTGGGATTAATCCCGGGCCATGACTTACCAGAAGTCATTAAAATATTTAATTGGTATTTATCTCCCTTGCTTGACGCTCAACATTAGTAAGTTCCAGGGTACTGTTTTAACAAAGCATTTATAAAAATCGTGAAGTTACGTTCGAATTTAAATTCGTTTTCATTATTTTACAACTCCAAAGTGTGGTAAATCGATCTGCAATACTAATAATGATTTAATGAACGCCTTCAAGCCATGTCTGTCCCCATCTTGCAGTTGTTAAATAGCAATAAAGAATTTAAATTTGAACGTAACCTTACGATTTTCGTAAGTGCTTTGATAAAACAGTACCCAGGTAACTGCTGGTTGGGGTAGTTTCACATGACTGAAATATTGTTGTGAACATGCAGTGTGGGACTTAATTTAAAACAATATTTTTAAAAAATCATTGTCTTCGATCATCAATCCTTTTCTGACACCATAGGCCTTAGCACTGATATCTGCAGTATTTGAACAGTCATGTTTCTGCAATGACCACCAATTCTATCTCCCGTCAGACTATTTGCAATGATATTAATAACCTGTTGACTGAGACCACCTGTCGACATACATTTAACTACTGTTTTGTATGTATGCATTTACTATGTAGTTTATTTACAGTGTTTAGTTGACAAAAATCCGAAGAATGCTTTAAAATCAGTTACACCATACTTGTTAAATACATGTAACATGAATTATGGGTATACTCAATTATAGTCTGGCTACCCTGGTAGAAGCTTTCATCCTTAAAATACAATTAATGTAATGTTAGAAATTCATTTTCAAAATTATCCCAGGTAATGATTCATGTGTAGTTCATGTTATTTGTTACTGTAGTTTGTGATATAATTGTCCTAATACTAAATAAGTGGTAACAATAATGAAGTCCATACTGTATCCTTTAGAAATTTAAAAAAGCTCTGCAATACATTGTAACTTTGTATGTATGTAGCTTCAATTTTGGAGTGCTCTGCAATACATTGTAACTTTGTATGTAGCTTCAATTTTGGAGTGCTCTGCAATACATTGTAACTTTGTATGTATGTAGCTTCAATTTTGGAGTGCTCTGCAATACATTGTAACTTTGTATGTATGTAGCTTCAATTTTGGAGTGCTCTGCAATACATTGTAACTTTGTATGTTTGTAGCTTCAATTGTGGAGTGCTCTGCAATACATTGTAACTTTGTATGTATGTAGCTTCAATTTTGGAGTGCTCTGCAATACTTTGTAACTTTGTATGTAGCTTCAATTTTGGAGTGCTCTGCAATACATTGTAACTTTGTATGTTTGTAGCTTCAATTTTGGAGTGCTCTGCAATACATTGTAACTTTGTATGTTTGTAGCTTCAATTTTGGAGTGCTCTGCAATACTTTGTAACTTTGTATGTATGTAGCTTCAATTTTGGAGTGCTCTGCAATACATTGTAACTTTGTATGTTTGTAGCTTCAATTTTGGAGTGCTCTGCAATACATTGTAACTTTGTATGTAGCTTCAATTTTGGAGTGCTCTGCAATACATTGTAACTTTGTATGTAGCTTCAATTTTGGAGTGCTCTGCAATACATTGTAACTTTGTATGTAGCTTCAATTTTGGAGTGCTCTGCAATACATTGTAACTTTGTATGTAGCTTCCATTTTGGAGTGCTCTGTAATACATTGTAACTTTGTATGTAGCTTCAATATTGGAGTGCTCTGCAATACATTGTAACTTTGTATGTAGCTTCAATTTTGGAGTGCTCTGCAATACATTGTAACTTTGTACATAGCTTCTATTTTGGAGTGCTCTGCAATACATTGTAACTTTGTATGTAGCTTCAATTTTGGAGTGCTCTGCAATACATTGTAACTTTGTATGAAGTTCCCTCAGTACATTTGCTCTATTTGTATCACCAGTCTGATGGTCTAGTAGCTGCAGTCTGATGGTCTAGTAGCTGCAGTCTGATGGTCTAGTAGCTGCAGTCTGATGGTCTAGTAGCTGTAGTCTGATGGTCTAGTAGCTGCAGTCTGATGGTCTAGTAGCTGCAGTCTGATGGTCTAGTAGCTGCAGTCTGATGGTCTAGTAGTTGGAGCATCATCGTCATGACGGAATTACTTTTAATGCTTCCAATGTTAGTTGTTCTGCATGTTGTCAGTTGCTTGCAAGAGAAACTGGCTATTACTGGTTTATGACAACCAAGAAACACTAGTTAGTACAACTCATCCAAACTCATTAGAATGCAAGCAGTTATTGAAACTCAAACAGAATCTAAACTTGCAAATTCGTTTCCTAGAAATTGAATCGCAAAATCTGGTCATTATTCATGAAATGCTGTTGTTTGAAAATGTACTGAATAATTTATTATTATATTTACTAACACTATTGTAGTAGACTTCAATGCTTATAAATATTTCATATATCATTGACAATTTGACACGCCTTAACAAAGGAAGGACTGGATTGAAAGGCCTTAACAAAGGAAGGACGTGATTACCATCTCACTTATCTACTTTCCTTTCATACCATTTTTTATTTCAATGCTAGCTATGCTTCACCAGGTTTCCCGCACAACAGAATCGGACATGTTGTGGTACCATACTTAAAGTGATAGCTTTCTTTGATTAACAATTCCTTTGACAAAAGCCTTTTAAAAATCTAATTGATGATGCTACATCTACAGATTCCTTGGTTTCATGCCATGTCATACACTTTGGTCTTTTCTTTGTTTCATGCCATGTCATACACATTGGTCTTTTCTTTGTTTCATGCCATGTCATACACTTTGGTCTTTTCTTTGTTTCATGCCATGTCATACACTTTGGTCTTTTCTTTGTTTCATGCCAGGTCATACACTTTGGTCTTTTCTTTGTTTCATGCCACGTCATACACTTTGGTCTTTTCTTTGTTTCATGCCATGTCATACTCTTTGGTATTGTTTCATGCCATGTCATACACTTTGGTCTTTTCATGCCATGTCATACTCTTTGGTATTGTTTCATGCCAGGTCATACACTTTGGTCTTTGTTTCATGCCATGTCATACACTTTGGTCTTTGTTTCATGCCATGTCATACACTTTGGTCTTTGTTTCATGCCATGTCATACACTTTGGTCTTTGTTTCATGCCATATACTTTAGGCTAGCTTTATTTAATCAGGTATTCATCATCATGCAGGAATGTTCCGGAAGCTTCAATATTTCATGTTAAAATATAATGTTGTTTTACTATAATACACATATAGGGGGCAGCACTGGTCGACGTCATTTCAAAGGGAGATCATTTACAGAAGGTGATTTTTGTGGTTTAGGTAGTACTGGTGGTTGATATAGCACCCCAGCTTCATGCTGACTTATTTTTATCAATCTCATTAAAATCAGACCCTTATTACACTTTACTACTTTATGCTGATTTAGGATCTGACAACACTCCGTATGGGGTAACTTTAGGTCATCAAATCAAAACCGCTTCTTTCACAAATCTGAAAGTGCGGTGACTGTCTGCTGAGGCGGCTAGATATAAGTTTATTGGACGAATTATGTGACATTCATTGTGTGCCAGAGAGGTCATTTGAACATGACCCCTTACGGAATGTAGTCAGGTCTCTAACGGCGTAATGAAATGGAACAAATGTTTAAGAATCTGATTTTAATGAGATTGATTTGTTATAGTCATGACTTGTATTAAGACTTTATCATATTAATTGTCTTTAATATGAGGTGGTAGTTTAATAGAATGGTAGCATATGGAAAGTAAAAGCAAAGAAAGAGTATTTGCTTTGTTAACACATACAGTACTGGTAGACTAGTGTCTGTTTTACTTTCATTTGTGTGTGGTTAAAGACTATCATATTAATTAATGTTTAATATGAGGTGGTAGTTTAATAGAATGGTAGCATTTGTGTTTATGATTGTATGGAAAAGTGAAAGCAAAGAAAGAGTAGTTGCCTCGTTAACACATACTGGTAGACTATAGTGACTGTTTAACTTTTATTTGTATGTGGTTAACATTGATGCTGGGCAGCTCCCTTGTTAAATGATACACTGCATAATTATAAGGGCAGCCACTAGCTTCTGGACTGGTTGCTTGGTCCAATACAGTAGCACAGAGAATTTGACATGATCCTGACCTTTATGCATGAATATATTACAAGGTAATTGCGTTGAATATATAAATTTCCTCGAGCAAATCATGCAACATTGGTTCTTTATATTTGTGTTGGTATTACACTTATATAATACTCCGCACTTATGAAAACATACAGCAGGGGTTATAAATATAGACAATATATCAGCTGTCAATTAAATTATGCTAATTGAAGGTCGAGAGTCGTGTCAAATTCCATGGACTACCGATATAGTACATTTGTATCAAGATTATGTGGCTGATTTACTGTAGTATAGTCACCATGGGACTGAAATACTGTCACTCAGGAGGTTTTTGAACTGTCACCGTATAATAAGGCTGAGGAAATAATAAATAATACTAAAATACTGATAAGCACGGTATGAATCCCGATACACCGCTTTTCAGTTCCGTGAGAGAATTGTTCTATTTTCATATGGCTCTGACAGAACTGAAAACCGATGTAACGCTCGGACGGAACTCAGATTGCATGTATCCTGAGTGTTACATTGGTTTTCAGTTCCGTCAGAGCCATATGAAAACAGAACAATTCTCTCACGTAGCTGAGAAGCGATGTATCGGGATTCATACTGTGATAAGGTTTGGATAATATATTACATAATTGTGTACTGCTTTTTATCATACAATAAGTTTGCATGTTTTTGCCAAATAATTAACACAATACTAAACATTGGGAATATGTGTTTGAGATTTGTTTGCAGACATTTACTGTAAAAGCACAATGTACTGTAGTGACCCAATCAGTTACCAGTTAAGAATTCCCAATCCCGATACACCGCTTTTCAATGTCATGTATCCTGAGTTCCATCAGAGCGTTACATCGATTTTCAGTTCCGTCAGAGCCACATGAAAGCAGAACAATTTTCTGACAGAACTGAAAATCGATGTAACGCTCTGATGGAACTCAGGATACATGACATTTGAGGTCTGTCCGAGCATTACATCGATTTTCAGTTCCGTCACAGCCATATAGAAACCGAACAATTCTCTGACAGAACTGAGAAGAGGTGTATCTGGATTCATACCGTGTATGCTAAAGTGGAGAGCTTAATTGGTACTTCACACTATAATTATAGTCTGCCGACGATAGCACTAGCCTGGTTTACAAATATAAATTGACAATAAATACATTTCTGATGTCAAATTATGTTCAATCTCATGCATAAACGCTTTTAATGCATGTACTCTTTCAATCTTCACTGATAACACGCTGTCAATCGACAGTGCAGTGTTGATATTATTCACGTTTGTTTATTAATAATAAGGCTAGAGTTATCTCCAGTGAGCTATTTATTTCATTTTGCGATAATAATTATAATGGTGATGACAAAATAGCTTGTACACTGGTACATTGGTTCAGCACTGCACTATGAATGGCAATAATTATTTGAACTACATTTATAATTTTTTTAAGTATTTATTGTTACAGCAATGTTTGGCACTTATATTATAATACATGATTGCCTTTAAGTCGTATATAACCTTTGCATTTGTGTATTTAAGCATTTCTATATCTATAAATATTTTTAAAAAAAAAATTACAATTTACATGTATTTTCATCATAAAAGTGTGTTTATTCGTAACTGTATAAATTTATTTATACACTATAGTTCGATTTCGAGCATTGAGCCGTGACTGCACTTTTAAAGTTTTAACCATTAATCGATATAGGTTGGTATAGGTTTAATGGAACATATAAGTAATATAATTAAGGCCAACTATTCCATGTGTTTGAATGGTCGTGACGGTATAGCGCTTGATACATTGTAAAATAACTTTTGTCTGTCCAGGGCAAGTTCGAATCTCACCAAAAAAAATACATTTTCCCTTTTTTAAATTTATATTTACACATTTTTTAATTTATAAATGCACATAACTTGCAATATCCGTGTTATAACAGTATGTGACAAGCCATATTTGTTACATGCTTCAAAATATTTTTAGATCGTAATTGCATGTGTATTGTAGAATGTTATGACGGCTAATCAACGTAATACAGGTTGTCAGCAAACTCAGAATATGGAAACGATCGCTATAAGTGAAAATGAAAAATAAGTTGAATCAACACATTTTCATGGATTAATTTAAAAAAGAAACTTTAGTTTATATACTCTTTAAATAAAATAAAGTAATGAATTAAAATATGAGCGAATTGGGAATTTGAACCACCGAACTTCGGGTTAGAAATCCTGAACGTTGCCGACTGCACTAAACTGTAATTCGATAACAAACAGATATATGTAAGAATCACATCATTAAATAATGACATGCGAACGTAATTAACTATGGTCTATCCGCCAAAATGGACTAGTCCGATAGGTCATAGCTCAGAGTTCAAAATTGAACTATATGTCTTAGTTACCTATACAGTAATAATGCAAAGTTTGTTTGCCATCAACTGAGACAGTGGTAAATGTGTGGTGATTATAGAAATAAACTATTATGAACTAACTTGGATATGTTATATTTCATTAAACATACTATTACCCTTTGATACTGTACAGTTGTCAAATTTCGCACCATGGTGTGTTATTTTAGTTATTACAATAAGCCGATCGTATTTGGATTAAAGTGACATCCTTAGTAACCATGGGTTCAACAAGGTCTTCCTGTTGGTGATGGTTAAAACAAATCCATTATGTCCTTGGTATTAAATATTGTGTTGCATCATGTACATGTATCTGAAAAAAAGTTTATTTAGCTTATGGTGGATTGTGAAACAAGTTTTTCCAACTTATATTAATCACTCTCGACACCTCATTCCTGATGTTATCCATCACCATGAAAGAGGGGAAGTCAACTTCACTTTTATGATGAGCATCTTATGCAAGGGGATTTCTGGTACCCTTTTATTTTGTCTTTGGTATAACACGGCCTGGGATCGAACCCAGACCTCCTGCACTTGAAGGGGACGCTCTACCACTGAGCTATCGAGGTGATAGTTTATTTACACCATGTATGTTTATCCACAGCTAACTCAGTATCATGAAAAAAAATACATTGACAAAATATTGTACATCATAATGGATATTTTTTACAAAAAAAATGTTTATTATTTTTTTGAATGATATATAGTTACCCGTGTGCTTATCAAAACTTACTGTTAAAATGATTACAAGTTTTACATTATGATGAATGATCATAAATAAGTTAAAGTTGAATGATTACTTTAAATTGATTGTATAAACTTGTGAAGCAGAAACGATTTGTTTACAAGCAGACGGCAGCTTGTGCATCATGTTTATTGTAAACTAACTTAATTTCACGTCTACAAATTTTCGCTTTTTTCCAATTGCTGGCATATTCGTGGCAACAAATGTTTGCGTTTTTAGTCTACCATAAACGAGACGTGTTCGTGCTTTTCAAGTTTTGAACATCTTCACAAATATTTAATTTCACGAATTCATACCACTCGTAAATTTCACAAACTTAAATCGCGTGAAATAATTTGTTGGTTTACAGTGTTGCCACTCAATTGGACTGGTTTGAAAGTGTAACATGTGTTGTAATATAATGCAGGTAGAATTTCATTGTCGCATGATGAATTGCAATACAAAAGCAAACCCTTTCTATCTATACTGACATTTCTGAATATTTTTTTAGAGCATGCAAACTTCATATATCTGTCAGATATGCTGTAACAATTAGCTCTGTGATAGAGGCCCAGTTTGAGTGGGAGAGGTCACTGGTTTAAACCCAAGCTGAGACATACCAAAGTAGTTAAAAATGTTTATTGTTTATAGTTTTATTGTATGTATACATTAGTTGTCTCCCTTGTTTATAGTTTTATTGTATGTTTACAATAGTTGTCTCCCTTGATTATTGTTTTATTGTATGTATACATTAGTTGTCTTCCTTGTTTAGTTTTATTAGCTCACCTGTCACAAAGTGACAGAGTGAGCTTTTGTGATCACTCTTCGTCCGTCGTCCGTCCGTCCGTCCGTCCGTCCGTCAACAATTGGCTTGTGTAGACACTAGAGGTCACAATTGTAGCCTAACCCTTATGAAACTTGGTCACAATGATCATCTCAACAAAATCTAGGCCAAGTTCGATATTGGGTCATCTGGGGTCAAAAACTAGGTCACTAGGTCAAATTATAGAAAAACCTTGTGTAGTCACTAGAGGTCACAATTTTGACTTGATATTTATGAAACTTGGTCACAATGATCATCCTAACAAAATCTAGGTCAAGTTCGATATTGGGTCATCCGGGGTCAAAAACTAGGTCACAAGGTCAAATCATAGAAAAACTTTGTGTAGTCACTAGAGGTCAAAATTTTGAATTAATCTTTATGAAACCTGGTCACAATGATCATCTCAACAAAATCTAGGTCAAGTTCGATATTGGGTCATCCGGGGTCAAAAACTAGGTCACAAGGTCAAATCATAGAAAAACTTTGTGTAGTCACTTGAGGTCAAAATTCTGAATTAATATTTATGAAACTTGGTCACAATGATCATCTCAACAAAATCTAGGTCAAGTTCGATATTGGGTCATCCGGGGTCAAAAACTAGGTCACAAGGTCAAATCATATAAAAACATTGTGTAGGCACTAGAGGTCACAATTTTGGCCTAATCTTTATGAAACTTAATCACAATGATCATCTTAACAAAATCTAGGTCAAGTTTGATATTTGGTCATCCGGGGTCAAAAACTAGGTCACAAGGTCAAATCATAGAAAAACCTTGTGTAGTCACTAGAGGTCACAGTTTTAGCATAATCTTTATGAAACTTGGTCACAATGATCAACACAACAAAATGTAGGTCAAATTCGATATTGGGTCATCTGGGGTCAAAAACTAGGTCACAAGGTCAAATCATAGAAAAACCTTGCGTAGTCACTAGAGGTCACAGTTTTGACCTGATCTTTACGAAACTTGTTTACAATGATCATAACAACAAAATCTAGGTCATGTGCGATATTGGGTCATCTTGGGTCAAAAACTAGGTCACATTGTCAAATCATAGAAAAACCTTGCATAGTCACTAGAGGTCACAATTTTGGTCTAATCTTTATGAAACTCGGTCACAATGATCATCTCAACAAAATCTAGATCAAGTTTGATATTGGGTAATCCGGGGTAAAAAACTAGGTCACAAGGTCAAATAATAGAAAAACCTTGTGTAGTCACTAGAGGTCACAGTTTTGGCTTGATCTTTAAGAAACTTAGTCACAATGATCATCTCAACAAAATCTAGGTCAAATTCGATATTGGGTCATCTGGGGTAAAAAAGTAGGTCATTAGGTCAATCATATAAAAACCTTGTGTAGTCACTAGAGGTCACAATATTGGCCTAATCTGTATAAAACTTGGTCACAATGACCATCTCAACAAAATCTAGGTCAAGTTTGACAGGTGAGCGACCTAGGGCCCTTTGGGCCCTCTTGTATAATTTAACAACAGATACAGTATACTATATTTCAGCACTGTCACCATGATTACAAACTTTTTAAAAGGTAATGTAACTGTGTGTTACAATATTTACTATTCTGTTTTATAGGAACTCGACCTTCCATCATACATATTGGTCAAACATTCAGACAAGTTAATTCCAAGGGATTGATTAATGGAAGTCTTCCAAAACGTATTGGTAAGTAAAAAGTTGTATAATTAATGTATTCCTTTGTTTAATTAACTTGTCCAAACCAGCCCGAGCAATCTAGCGTTTAAACCAACATGAGCTGTCATAAGTCTAGTGGTTACAGTTTCTGGCGCAGACAAATTATTTTGCATGTTTGATGCCAGGCTGCAACGTACTTGTGCTGGATGTCTTTTTACCTGGATGGATGTCTCAAAGTTTGTCCACGCTTGTTCTCCTTATCCACGGGTCGAATTTCAATGAAACTTCACATAAATGGTTGGTACCAAGCCTAGTTAAGCATATGGTCACAAATTTTAGGTCAGATAAATTTTGCTCTTTAATGAAGGAGACTTTTTGTGTCAATAAATATTTCAGGAATTATTACCCCTTGTGGGAGTTGTACATTTTCATGTCAATTAATATTTCCCAAGTGATGGCCCTTTGTGTAAAACTTACTTTTTTGTGTCAATGAATATGAGTCATCGCTCTTTGTGGGAGACAAAATATTTCCAGAGTTATGGCCCTTTCTATACACCAAACGTTTTTGTGTCAAAAAACACTTCTAGTCATTTATCTATTTATTTTGTCTGTATATAGGTAAGATGATAAACGTTGGTGACGAGCAGACGGCCATGGAACATGAAATTGAATCACTACGTTTACAACTTGAGAAAACGCAAGATTTTGTCCGACATTTACAGGATAGGGAAAGACAATGTATTGCCCAGTAAGTACATGGGCCAGTTTTAAAGACATTCAGAGATATTGATTAATATAAACCTTTACCCCATAGATCCTGACCTCATGATTTTTTCTTATTTAATTCAATTTCGTGCTCAAACTTCAACTGATTTTAACAGTAAAATGTCCTATGTTTTACTGAAATTTTCTGTGCTCGGCTGGTTGAATGCTGCCTTCCATGTCTGACTTAATATTATCTTTTTTAATACTGCATGGGTAGCCTTATAGAAAGCAGTGATATTTCATGATAAAGTAGAGATGAGGTAATTATTGTCCTGTAAAGTAGCTTATCAAGTTCCATGCTGAAGTTGAGTTGAGCATGAAAAGGGTTTTATAATCATGGGGCCTAATCTGTTAACCCACAATACTCATATGAGAGACGTGATTGTGTATATTGACAAATTGGTAAAAGTCAAATGTTCAGAATCCAAGTGACAGTAGTTTGCAGAAAAAGAATTTCCTGGCATCAAAGTTGCTTCCAACAGAATAAAATATATTCTGAAAGACTGTCTAGTTTATGTTAGCTGCTAACTTTTAAGTTACCATATTCTATCTGCCTGATGTCTGGCATCTATAAATGGTTGTTTGCTATTGCCCATTCTAAAATTCGACCCAAGTCCCGGGACCCAGAATCATTCCATGTGTCAAATTCCTGCCCGTCAGGAATCTTCTTCTGTCTAAAGTACTCCCATGGCAACATATTGATAGGTGCATAACCAAATTATTTTTCAGACTCTCACAGTTACAATCTCAAGTTCATGCACCGATAGTGAACCAGGATCCAGCCAAAGCAGCTGACTTAATCACCACCTTCAGTGAGCTTTATTACACGGACAGAGAAAATGCCATGCAAGCTTTAAACGATCTTGAGCAACTGAAAGAAGTTCATTCACTTAAAGGAAAAATACTTTTTTCTGTAGTTGTTGTAAGTTTAATAATTATCAGTATGTTTAATTCTTATACATAGTCTATTATAACTGTCAGTCAGTCTGGATGGATGTCACAAAGTCTGTTTGCGCTTGTTCTCCATAACTACTTGCCTGATTTAAGTGGAACTTCACATGCAGTGCTTGGTACCGCCCGATTTTAGTGGAACTTCACATGCAGTGCTTGGTACCGCCCGATTTTAGTGGAACTTCACATGCAGTGCTTGGTACCGCCCGATTTTAGTGGAACCTCACACGCAGTGCTTGGTACCGTCCGATTTTAGTGGAACTTCACATGCAGTGCTTGGTACAGCCAGCTTTTAGTGGAACTTCACATGCAGTGCTTGGTACCGCCCGATTTTAGTGGAACTTCACATGCAGTGCTTGGTACCGCCCGATTTTAGTGGAACTTCACATGCAGTGCTTGGTACCAAGCCTAGTTGTGCCATAAGCATAATGCCAGGAGTTTTAGGTGTGACGATTTTATGACGTTATGTTCCCTTGTGGGAGTCATAAGTTTTTTCTTAAAACCACTTTTAGTTTAGTTCTCATACATAATGTAATAGCTTCCACTGTGTCAAGCAAATATGATTATTTCTAGACACTTGGTCAAAACTTGTGATTGACCATCAATTGTGAATGACCAAGATTTGAACTGTGGGCATAAATAATAAGGCACCTAAATAATACGGCGGAGCAATGTCGGTACTGGCATAATATTAAATAATTATCAACCAGTACATTTGTACTACATTTTGTACCTGTAAGTAACAGGCTCTTCTACAAGCAACTGTCAACTTGTCATGTGTTACGAGTTCCGTCAGAGCGTTGCATTGGTTTTCAGTTCCGTCAGAGCGTTGCAATGGTTTTCAGTTCCGTCAGAGCGTTGCATTGGTTTTCAGTTCCGTCTCAGCCATATGGGAACTACAATTCTGAGAAACTGAGAAGCGGTGCATAAGGATTACTACTGTGTTCTCTCGTGCTTTAAACGGTTGAAAAACTTGACATAACTATATTAATTCTAAATTTGCAGTTAGCATTTCGATCGGCACAGCAAATGGTACAAGAAATTAAAGGCAAATTACGACATATTCTCAAACTTCCTGTTCCGAATACACCAATGGTTGTTCCTAGCGAACCTATCGTCATGGAGATGGAACGCAATATTGAAGAGTACCTGTATAAAGCTTCCAAAAGATTTGATATTTCTTCATGTATCCAGGTAATTGAAGTGTCTTTTGTACTACTCAAAATTTGATAAGGGTCAAGAAATTTTCCATTTCAATATTTTGCAAATTGAAAAGATTGACAGGTAGAATTTTCAGAAACATAATGCTAAATCTGCAATATTACAAGCAAAAAAGGATTACTTCAAAATTTGAGGTCTAAGTGCTGATAAGTCCAACCACATTAAAATGTTTGTGCTGCATTCAAGCTTCTGTAATAACAGAATGCAGTCCATTTCTTAGCGTTTTGGGTCTTACTCGAATGGGAATTAAAACGAGACAAAAATTTCCACGTTATGCTTGCCACTTTGGGCCCTGCAAATAAGGCTTATCAGTTTCCTCAAAAACGTCGTCATTCTGACAATGTTTGTCAAATACAAAACATGAATACTTCGAAACATTTTCTGAATTGGGTTTGTTCAGTTAACATAAGATAGACATGAAAATTGATTTATTGACCCTTAGTTTGAGTAGTATATATAACCATTTGTATTGTGTATTATATCTTTCTTGTTGATATGCAAGACGTTACCAGGGTTAGCACAGGAGTTGAAAAGTACTTGGATGTTAAGCCTAGTACTTGAATTTGAAACTGCCAAAAATTACGTGAAAAGTACTTTTTGGTAAATTGGCCTGTTATTACTCGAAAACGTACTAAAATATCAAAACAGTTCCAAGATTACAAAAAAATGACATGTCAACTGAAATCAAAACACGCCACCGCATTGTCATGTAAATGAACTTGGTGACATGGAGCTTCTATAATTATTTTGAGCTTTTAAGACACTTAATGTATGCTTTTGTCATGACAAACTCATGGAACTTACATGCTTAATCTATATATTAACATGTTTTGTTTGCAGGAAGTTTGTCAGCAAATCTTTGCCACATTATATGATTACCCGTGCCTCAAGACTTGTGATGGACTTCAGAGTTATATCAGAAACTGTATACAGACAGCATGGGAGCTTACTGTACAACGACCGCCATTTGTGATCGTATATGACTCGCGTGTGTTTAATAATGAGATGCATACAAGACTTGACACTTCGGATACGCAGTCTGTGATGATCAAGAATTGCTTGTGGCCCGCACTTATCCAAGGCAACAATGGTACATGTGTTCATAGAGGAATTGTGGAAACCTGAGAATTTATTCGCAAAATTGTGTCTCATGCAGTCTTTGATTTTGGCACTTGTGGCTAAAGTAGACCTATTAATTGATTCTCAGAATTGCATTTACAATATCGACGCATTTGAGTTGACTTTTCAAGTGTTCAAATTTAAGAGGGTCTTACTTTACTACAAACAATACTAGTATACTGGGTGTCACTGAAAAGTTACCCTTATATATACCTCTGTATTTTGTATACAATATGACCTATCAGTACAAAACTTTTAAAGTGAGTACATTTGAATATTGTTAAACAGGATAGCTGTGACTACACAGTAAGGTCAAAACATAGTCGTGTTTGGCTTTTAACACAATGTAACATGAATTTTAAAATATTAGAGTCAGTAGGGTGGTGACTTTTCATTGACGCCGAGTAAAATATCAATTCCCATTGGCAAATCATTCATTATTCTTCCTTTAGATTTGTTTTTGCGTAGGTTTGTAATACTTCTGTATGTTCATAATTTTATTTAGTTAAAAATAGAATTATGCTAACAGAGGTTAAGAAGATCAGGGATGGTATTCAATATTGATCTTATCTAATTGAAGAATAATGATAGCCAATCATATCGCCTGTTATTAACCGAGAGTTTAATATAGTGTGATCTCACTGATCTGATTGGTTGTCCTTATCCTAAAGTCAAGTAAGATCAATATTGAATATCACCCCAGGGCCTGGAATTACTACCAAAACTTACACTCAGCACTCTAATATTGTAATTCATTCTTTAGAGGCTCATAGCGACATTTTCTGAGAGCAAAAAGTTGTAATTGGTTCTAAATATTATTTTTGGCTTACTTCCTAGTGTAACTTTTAGTGTATTTATAATTGTTATTCATCAGTCTGAGTGTTGAGTGTTGCACTCAGATTAATAAATTACATAACGAGGGCTCAGTGCAAAACAGTCTGGAAGAACAATGGAACCAGTCTTATGTTTATGTATGGACAGTCAGTTGGTGGACACAGTCTGCCAACAATGGAACCAGTCCATGTTAAAGTATGAACAGTCTGCCAACAATGGAACCAGTCTATGTTTTTTTATGGACAGTCAGTTGATGGACACAGTCTGCCCAACAGTTGACTTTTCTAGCTGTTTTTAAATTATTAGTTGCAATATAAATATTTGCTTTATTTATTTTTATAAAATAGATTTTGTATAGATACCACAAACAGTCATTGTTGTTTATCAAAGAGACTTGTTGCCCTAGCAACACCCAAGAACTATCCAGAGGGTCACGTGTGCTGGATTTGTTACACAGCATTCTGGGTTAAATTCCTGGTCACAGCAGGTCATTATACTCATCAATGAAAATCCAAAAATATTTTTATTTTCCTTTACATATGGAGAAGTTGTGTTACATGACATCAACAATATAAGATGTTTATGATATAAACAAGTACCCCAAGTTTGAAAGCAATGCCTTGATGGACTTTAAAAATATTTGAGTTTCAAAAACTTGGAAAATTTTGGTTACCATTTTCAAAAGGGACTGGCAGACGGACAAAATGGTTTTCGTTCAATAACTCAAGAACGCTTTGCCATAGAATGTTCAAACTTTACATGGAGGTTGGTCAGCAACAGTAGATGACCCCTATTGATTTTGAGGTCAGTAGGTCAATGTTGCTGTGACCTTTAACAATTCTAACTATTGGGCTGCCATGGGGGCATACATGTTTTACAAACATCTCTTGTTAGTTAATTAACAGTCACAAACCATTTTCCCCAATTTGTTAACTAATTATAATTTGGGCAGAAGCTCAAAATTTGCACAAGTACACTAAAATGCACTTATAACTGTACACTTACACAAATCTCACTTTCTCAGTATTTAGTTGGTACATTTTGTTGACCTCGTGTAATTTTATTTCCCGCTGTTTCACCTTTTTCTCATGCAATTCGTTAAATTGTTATTTTCACAGTCCAATGGACAATATTCATTTAACCATAAGATTTAAATATTGGATTCCGATGTTTGTCGACTGATAACCAAATATGCAAAATTTCGTTCAAAAATATTAACAGACAAAAAAGTTATTAGGAATTGAAAACTGCACAGTTATAAGTGCCTCTAAGTGTATATTTAGCGAACAGTACCCTTGTCATATATCTGGATAAATGAAACACATTACGACAATGTATCACAAGTTTAATACAAATTACAACATGATGATAATAAAACAATCACCATTATGTTCAACTACACAACGAGGCAACAGACAGATAGAATTTTTGACCCCAGGTATTATAGTGGTCATCAAATTCTAGGGGGTGGTGTGGCACCCATACATAGATAATTGTTCAACTCCACAATGAGACATCAGACAGATAGAAATTTAGGCCCCAGGTAATATATTGGTAATCAAATTCTAGGGGGTGGTGTGGCACCCATACATAGATAATTGTTCAACTCCACAATGAGACATCAGACAGATAGAAACTTAGGCCCCAGGTAATATATTGGTCATCAAGTTCTAGGGGGTGGTGTGGTACCCATATTTAGATCGCCTACAGTGCAGAGATTTTGACATGATCCTGACCTTTATGCATGAATCTATTACAAGGTTCTTGCATAGAATACATCTATTTCTGTGAGAAGGTCATGTTTAATAGGTCCAATAGATTTGTGTTTGATAGAACACCTGATGCTTATAGGCAATAATTTCCACAACAACTGAAGTCAAAATATATGCAAGAAATACAGTTATGTTAATGAGTTCAATGAGCATCATGTTAAAATATCCACACTACAAAATGTTCAATGGTACTAGCTCTTGTGTGTCACAGCATAGAATAATTTCAAAATTCTTAACACATGATCAATCATACCCAACATAATATTAAAAAATATCACAAATATAACAAACAAAATCATAACTTTATAAGTTAAACCTATAAAATGTTTATAATCTTATAATTATCCTGTAGTTGAATACCCCAAACAAATTAACCTGGTCCTCGACCTTTATCCATGAATATATTACTAGTTACTTGCCTAGAATTTATTTATCAAATCGTGCAAGACTATTGTGTCATTATACTGGTCATTTAAATTAGTGCTTATAGTACACCTCATACATGCTTATAAAGCTTGCTTTACTAGTATTATATGAAAACAAAGACCAAGGATAAAGGACAAGGTCCACTAATGGCTTAATTTGGCCCTGTGATTTTTCAAAAAATAAAACTGCATGTTCCTATAAATCTGTCCCATAATTCAAATAACTTAACATTTCCTGTGTAAAAAATGAGCATACATATTCCAATTTCCCTTGTAATTCATTGAAAAAACTGCCAATAATATGAAGAATATGTCTTGTCATTTTTGGCCATTTTCACCACCATTAATGACGTAAAACCTTCCAAAAAATCACAGGGCCAAATTAAGCCATTAGTGAACCTTGTCCTTATGACAGGCAATCAACTGTTAAATTTTGTTAATGAAGGCATCCAGTAAGAGAACCAGGTTAATAAGTTTGAGCAATGGCAACATATAAAATTAGATTTACAAAACTGAACATTTTCTGATTAATTTTATTAATGAGGGCCCAAAGGGCCCTAGATTGCTCACCTGTCATAGTAGTGCATACAGGCCCCTATGGTGACCAGAGTAATCATTTACAATTTCTGACAGAAGATTCAAGAAAATACAGTCTATATTGCATGTACAAGGTTTCATATTGCCTTACCCAGGGACCTAAGGTTAATTACATCAGATGAACCATATTGACACTTTACGTAGATTCCATCCAGGAAAATGTTCTGACCAATTTTCATGAAAGTCCAATGAAAAATACAGCCTATATAGCATACACAAGATTTTTCTATGATTTGACCTGGTAACCTTACTTACCTAGTTTTTTACCCAAAATGTCCCATTATTCAACTGGACCTAGATTTTGTTGAGATGATCATTGTGACGAAGTTTCATAAATATAAAGTCAAAATTGTGACCTCTAGTGATTGTCTACACAAGGTTTTTCTATTTGACCTATTGACCTAGTTGTTGACCCCAAATGACCCAATATTGACCTTGACCAAGATTTCGTTAAGATGATCATTGTTACCAAGTTTTATAAAGAGTATGTCAAAATTGTGACCTCTATTGTCTACACAAGCAAATTGTGGATGAAAGCACTCGGACGACAGACAAAGAGTGATCACAAGAGCTAATTTAAACCCCGTCACTTTGTGACAGTTGAGCTAAAAACACTATTATAAATATCCTAGTAGTGTAGCAACTATCATCTGATATCATTGTCTGAATTAAGATAGTAACTATTCACTGTCTTCTTCACTTTATCATACACACCAAGAAAGATGGCGCCACCTATAGTTATCCAAAGCATTCTGGGTAATACGCCACTAAACAAACTGAAAAATGGTAGAATTAATACATTAATACTGACAATGCACAGCTTAAATCAGTAAAGTTACGGTACCAATTTTCGAGGGCTGCTTTCAGCACCCTTTAACATTTTAACTTTCCCTGGTCAAAAGGCTACTTATGGAAACCAGTTTTCGAGTCTCCCTGGGGAGATTATTTCTCTCCTGGTGGGTGTGAAGCCAACATTGATCTGCGACATCCAGGACTATCGAACATGTTCAGACACAGCCCTCACAGGTACCAATTCACACCTTGGTCGAATGGAATATGTGGGTTATTCTTGCTCAGAGAAATTAAGCAGTGGTACAGACGGGGGTTGAACCCGGGACCTCTCAATTCCGAAGTGCGTGACATACCTCTAGGCCACCGCTCCTTAGGAAACTTCACTAATGAGAGTAAATTAATGTAAAGCTCAGACCAACTAACGAAAAACAGAAATGCTAGATTTTACAATACTGTAAAATCATTTAATTTCGTTGGGACGAAATTTCGTGGTTTTGGTAAAAAAGACAATTTCGTTGGCACTTGAAATCGTGGTTTTGCATTTCAGGTAACAAAACAAGGGTCAAAATCAATGTTCGTTGGGATGAAAGTTCGTGGTTGAAGTGAACCACGAAATCCACGAAATTTAATCCCCCACGAAAATTAATGATTTTACAGTAAATGAATTATGAATCAATGTGTAGGTCAAGTCATAGCTAGACGATGTTGTGTAGTATGGGTTTGAATTCACTGCATGTGCCAACAATTAATTGGCATGAATCACAAAAGTCACATAACTAGATATTTGTTCATACTTCATCACCACACAAAAGCTGTTTTAATTTCCAGGAAACATGCATCGGGTTGAATAAATTAAGTAACCAACATAAGATAGACCCTTTTTCAACCCTTATTTGAACTCTTCTCCAGTCCTCTTCCTGGACAGAACAGAACTTACAGGTGTGAGGGTAAGTGTACAGCATTTCCAGAATTTGAGAAGAACAAAGGCTCATATAGAAGAAATCTGTGTGTTTGTAAAATATGAAACATTATCAAGTTCTGTAAAAAATCATAAAAAATGTATTTAGTAACTTGCAAATATGTACGAGTTGAGGGTGTGAACCGGAAAAATGTAATTTTTTGTATATCTATGTATACATATATTTTTTTATTGCGTGGCCTAACTGGCCAATGACCTCCGACCTCGAGGGAATTTATGTAAATAATATTCAGTATAACAGAGGTCACGTCAGCTTACCCAGCAACTCCTCTTTGGTTATAGACTTCCCTTAAAGCATCACTAATCCTTCCTTCAGATAGTACACTCCCTCTCTGTAAATAAACAATGTTTGTTTGTTGTGATCAACTCAGACAATGTGTGAGGTCACGCTGTCTACCCAGCAAGATGACCTCGGACTTTGAGTGCAGGGACAGTTGTGTGATACAAGGAATCTGTGTTCAAATTACCCAAGCTCTTTTGGTTGAGACTCCTTGCGTTACTAATTATGCCCTGTCTATAGCACCAGTACATGCAAGATAACCTTTAAGTTACCAACCAATTTGTCTCTAGTTGGATGGGAAACAATAAAAAGCGTTTCAGAAATGACCAACAGACCTGGGCGAGATTCAAACCATGGACCTTCCAATCCATAGCCAAAAGAAACAATATATCTCCCTCATTCAAGTAAATGTTGAACCTCTGAATAAAAGTCTAAAAATTATTCAAGGGTAGTACCTCTCGTGTTTCTACAGTATTCAGTCCACAATTAACAATAATAGAGATATGACAAATTATACAGCTGAGACTTAAAGGGGCATGCCTTGGAGTGTCTCTAATAGCAATCAAATTGGTATCATTTTAATACCTAAGTCAAATAATGAAAACCCTGTAAAAAAGTTATGAAATATCCCGTTAGTTTAAAAAAAAAAAATTCAAGATGAACTAAATATTGTGTTGTCAATAAAAAGCTGACGGCCTTTTATTCAAATCAATATACAAAATATCGAAGCGATTGTTAGAGAGTAAAATTTTAAGTCAAATTCTTCTTTGACTTTCGGTAATAGTTGGTTTTACAAGTGATAAACGCAATTTGGTTGAATGCAAACCTAGACACTCCAGTTTCTGGGCATGCCCCTTTAATTCAACGGTCATCAATCTGCTGTAAAATGACTGAAATCAAAATTAAATAGAGTCCAGTGATCTCCCTTTAAATTGACTTTTAAAGACATAACTAAACGTCCTGATTAAAGTTTCTTGATTAGAGGGGTTTCAAAGAATTAGTCTGTATAAAATATCTTACCTCAGCTAACATTATTCTTGTCTTTGCCACATCAAGTGGAGTAGTTGTGGCAGCCGCTATACATGCTGAAAGAAAGAAAGTATCTAAGATAGTGTTTTATCTGGAATTATTGATCCCACTCAGGTCAACAATATGTCAGTCGTATGTAGACTACCCAGTCATAGTATCCTAACACCATGCAAACCTAGTCATATT
Source organism: Spisula solida (assembly GCA_947247005.1). NCBI lineage: Eukaryota > Metazoa > Mollusca > Bivalvia > Venerida > Mactridae > Spisula > Spisula solida. The sequence continues at coordinate 15,093,036 of OX365952.1, read as the reverse complement.
ATCCTGAGTCCTGACACCATGCAAACCAGCAGTTACCTGGAACTAACTATGCTGAGCGTCAAGCAAGGTACCATTTTTAACTGCTTTGGTATGTCATAGCCTGGGATTAAATCCAAGACCTCTCACACTCAAAGCTTACACTAGGCTATCAAGACTGACTATTGTCACAGTCGGAACCTGTTCACAGTATGGGTGAGGGAGTGTGTAGACAACCGGCTAGCTCAGTTGGTGGAGCATTCGCCCTGTAAGCGATGGGTTCGAGCCCCAGACTGGATGCATATTTTTCTCACCCTGTGACACTATGATAATGTAGGCTCCAGAGATATCTGATATTTGTAAGAAGTGATATTAAATTGTGGAGTTGATAAATGAAATCCCCTACCAACTAGATTTGGATTTTATCACAAAATGTATGTCTCCCACAGAAAGCCTTATCTCTAGCAATAATCATCAGACCTAAAACTCCTGACGATATTTTTTGTCGATTTACATTTTGAAATACTGATACATAAGTAAATGAATGGAACCACAAAAAAGCCTCATTTTCCTGCATAAATCATTTTTTTGTTAAAATGTAAGTTCACAAATTGTAAATATGGGTCAAGTCTAATCTCAAACCAAAAGCTGAATCTATACCCAACACATACAGGGCATGTTCGTAGTGTCTGTTCGGCACATGTGCGGGATGTTCTACTCCAAACAACTTACGAACAAAACGGAACTGTCCTGCACAGTGTGCCGAATGTTCCACTCCAAACACCTTACAAACATAAAAGCTCCGCGAGTCGCATGTGTCGCCTGACGAAATGCACATTTGTCATGGAAAACTATCCAGTATAGGGCTACATATCAGACTCACAAGAGTTCTCTAGTCATCTGAACTAAAAACGACAAAGCAATGCACTGGACAAAAAAATGTCCTGATAAAATCAATCTGAAGGGAATCATTCAAACACTATACAAGCTAGTGTTATGATTCTTGCGCACTGCACTTCATGTCACAGCAAAGAAACATGCATTCCTATTTTTGAGTCATTAATAGTTATGGTGACAAAGTTATGCCACGGACAAGAAATGCTTATAAAATCAATCAAAGGGAAAAAATTGAAAAATGGCACAAGGTAGAGTTACGGTTGTTGTGTACTGCACTTGGAATTTTGGTAAGAAACATGCATACCAAGTTTCAAGTCATTCAACCTCGTGGTGACAAAGTTATCCTCCGGACAAGAAATGCTCTAATAAAATCAATCAAAGGGAAATAATTCAAAAACTATGACAGGTAGAGTTATGGTTCTTGCGCACTGCACTCCGGCTTATTGCAAGAAACATGCCTATCAATTCTTGAGTCATTTGAACGTAAGGTGACAAAGTTATGCTCCGGACAAGAAATGCTCTAATAAAATCAATCAAAGGGAAATAATTCAAAAACTATGACAGGTAGAGTTATGGTTCTTGCGCACTGCACTCCGGCTTATTGCAAGAAACATGCCTATCAATTCTTGAGTCATTTGAACGTAAGGTGACAAAGTTATGCTCCGGACAAGAAATGCTCTAATAAAATCAATCAAAGGGAAATAATTCAAAAACTATGACAGGTAGAGTTATAGTTCTTGCGCACTGCACTTCAGCTTATTGCAAGAAACATGCATACCAAATCTAGAGTCATTTGAACTTAAGGTGACAAAGTTATGCTCCGGACAAGCAATTTGTGAGGCCGCCGCCGCCGCCGCCGCCGCCGCCGCCAAAGTAACACCTATATGTCGCCTTTTCAGGCGACACAAAAACGGAACAGAAAGTAAAATGTTTAAGACGACCAAAATAGTAGTTGCAGCCGTAATATTGGAGAAAAAATATGCATAGTGATATATTTGAATGTGACTGTTTTCCCGCAATGCCCCATAATTGGAAAATAAATTTATTATATTCTATTTATGACACAAGCGACCATTGTTCTTGCTGTAATCACGTGACTGTTCTGGCTGCACCACCTCTGTGGCGGACACAGAAAGAACATGTTCCGAACAGTGTTCTGGTTTGTTCGTAAGTATGTTCCACTGTCCGGAATGTGCGGAACAGCGTTACGAATGCGCCCACAGTATAGAAAGCCTGTTAAACTGAATCATGACTGATGGGACTGTTTCTTGTTCGTCTATACACATATACCGGTATGTGTAAATCGATATATCGATGTATCGTTGATACTTGTCTTCTGATATATCGGAATCGTTGATATGCCTCGGGTTGAATCAATGACAACTCTAGAGTAGTTTAAGGACAGAACAAACACAAACATACCTGCGGTCGCGCCACATATAGATGACTGCCATGGTTCAACTTCATGATTCTGATGACTAGTCCAGGATGTCTGAAAATCATTGTACATGTATATATATATATTTCAAGCAGACAATAACAGTATTCACCTTTGGGATGGTATACAAATAATTCTTGTAGCCTAAATTCTAAAAGTTGCTATGTCTACTTTGGTGAGCTTATAGAAGGATACAGTGAAGAGCCGCGGCCATGGTTGAGTTGTTACAGTGAAGAGCAGCGGCCATGGTTCAGTTGTTACAGTGAAGAGCTGCGGCCATGGTTCAGTTGTTACAGTGAAGAGCTGCGGCCATGGTTCAGTTGTTACAGTGAAGAGCTGCGGCCATGGTTCAGTTGTTACAGTGAAGAGCTGCGGCCATGGTTCAGTTGTTACAGTAAAGAGCTGCGGCCATGGTTCAGTTGTCATTGCACTGAATTTATAACCTGGCAATCCGGGTCCAATTGACCTTTCTGCAGACGCTTCGTAGCCACGCCCCCTATAGTTACGGGTATTCGTTGTTGCTACGCAAGACAAGCTTGCATTAAAATGGCGTCTAATACGGAGATGTCGTGTGATGCTCTTGATACAATTCCGTTAAATATTTCGCTTTTAGTCAATGTTTTGAGAATTTTGTGAAACATAATTATTTGCCTACTTAAAACTTGCAAATCGAAGAATTTTACGTAAACAGTTACTAAATCAGAGCCAAGCAGTCACTCACAAGCGTAATTTTGCCGCTCAATCAGAATGTTTCTTTTTGTCTAAATAGCTATTTATGTATAGTTTTTGCGCCAATCGGGAATGACTTGGCTTGAAAGATACACCCTTTATTGTAACAAAGAAATCATTAAGGGTTAATACATATATTTACATATACACGGTATAATGGAATCTTCCATACACTATAGCATTTCATCTTCCGTATACGTTCGTATGATAGTGTGTTTAAAAAATAATTGAAATCAAATGTGCGTAAAAAATTATTTAAGTAAAGTTACAAGACCTCTGCAAGATTTTCTGCGTCGGGTTTTTATTGATGTCTTCCGTGTGATCTACCGCTTATGGCGGGGACATACATTTTGTTGATTACTTACGACTGAGGCTGTATTTGATTGCAACTTCCGCAAAAAATTAGCGCTACGTTAACAGAGATGAATGTGAATCTTTCAAATCCCACATCGCTACGTAATACATGATTTTTCATTAACAGTCAGCATATCAACAAAAAATGTACAATCACGCGTAAAAAATATCGTTTTCTAACATAAGGTTAAAACTGTCGGGTCAAGTGCAATAAGTGCTACACAGATTTCATATGCATCATTATACAAGAAATAAATAAGCCCTAGATTATAAGTTAGTTAAAATATCAATGTGTTATATACTTTGATGATCTCGTTTAGATTCGTATCTCGGACATTCGTATCTGGGACCAGTGATATACCGCGGTGTCTTGTTAATTGTCAATAATCAATGTGACACATAGCGGTTCCCGCCAGGACAGGGGAACAGTATGGGGTCAGTTAATTGCTATAAATGTTTTGTAGTAATGTGTATATATCCGACAGGTCTCTGACCTATAGATACTTTGAAATAAACTTGTATATGTATATATCTATCATGATTTACAATAGCTGTCAGGACCATACAGTAGCCTACATATGTTTAAAAAAAATTTTTATAAGCTTTGGAGATTGAATGCATTTAGCACCACAAGGGTATCAACTGAAAAGTGCTTTAACTATTACATAGACCAAAACAACATAATGTTCAATATTATTAAAACACTTCACAATCATCTTTGATGGGAAATACACACATTCTCGTTATTTGGGGGTTATGTGTCCTTATTCTATTAACATGCATGATATCAAATAATAAAATAATTTCACGAGTCTATGGTATATATTTTTTAACAACATTCATATTAAATTAAAGACGAAGCTTTCTAGTTTCACAACATGTAATTATTTCAAATTAGATTAATGTAAATATCAATGATATAACTTTTAAATCAGACTATATTTGAGACAAAATATACATATATAGCTACTACTTCCGAGGACTTATGGATTTAATAAATTAATTCACTTTCATGACATTGCTACCAAATTAAAGTTGAAGTTCTCTAGTTTTTAAACATACCAGAATTTTAAAAATGTATTCAATATTAATGAAATAAGGCTTAATTGAATATTGCGCAATTTACATTGATTTTAGCTTGTCTAATGTCCAGGTTGTCTAACAAGATGGCGGCGATAAATCGTTGCCCAAATGCTGCAATCTGATTGGCTAACGCCACCTGTCAATCAAAATCGGCAGAAAGGTCAATTCCTGGTTACGGCAAGGTATACCCTTTCAGGAAAATTTGACAACATTGTTGATTTTCCTCCAAATGTGAAGAAGTAGCTGGTTCCTTGTAGAAGGATTAGATTGTACTGGTTAGGATACAGGCCAGGAAAATTGCCAAGGTGATTCAACCAACCAACATGGTGACTCCAGTATACCCCCTTCAAACTTTGTTTGCGAGGGTATAATAACACAATCCTAAATCAACTTGCACACTAACCTTAAGATACTCCCAGATAGGAAACTGTATAAATGAGAATGGAATTTCTCTGATAACCGTACTAAGATAGCCGCGATAAAAGCCCCGTACACCCTGAAATATAAAATATATCACGTAATTACTGCATAAGTTCATATTTCCACAGGTTAAAAAGATGACAAATTTTAAACTTCAGACATTTGGTGCGCAAAAATATTAGCAAAATTATTATTTCTTTGAGGTCTTTGTACTGGGTGGGCCAAATTTACGCCAGATAAAATTTTAGCAAATTTTGTAAATTCATCAAATTTGCCATTATTTCCATGTAGTTAACTTAACCACTGGTACAGTAACAGCAGGATGCATCACATGTCATAAACAAACAACACTGAAACAGATGAATACTCTCAGATATTACCCTGAAACAGTTATGAATGACCTCATTGAAACAATAACCCTTCCGTGGGATAATAATAGCAATTGAAAATAGCATAAATACATACTAAATGGTAATTACCTCTGCACCAATTGTAGACTTAAACACATGTAATGATGACATATTTCTGTTAGCTTGTGCACGTTGTTTAACCACTTCCACAGGGACTCGAATCAGACAAGCACCCTGAAATAATAGGTATCCGGTCAGATATGTTATATTTGTTGAACATGAAACAAGCAACAAAGTTATGAGACCAGTAGCACCGGTTAAGCTCAAACAAATGAACCTCATCCCAAACCGTCTAATTAGAATAATTTTACAGAACTTTTATATTTTGTCTATAATTTAATTACAAATTTGTAAGAGGCATAACATAAACATTAGTCACAATCACCGACAAGGCAAAACATTCTCGTAGAAATTAATATTTTCCACGCTTAGTCTAGAAGCTTAAAATATATTCAGGCGAAAAGGTTGAGGACCTGAACTTTATGTTTTGTTTAGGCTATACATAGGACAAATTAACAAAAGGTACATGAGACAATTAACAACGGCCTGACAGACAATTAAATGGTATATAAATACTAGGTCCCACTGGGGAATTCCATATTGGCAATGTTCTCCAGATTTCTTCCAATACCACCCGATTCATCGCAGTTCCTTCTGATATCACAAACTGTCTCATGACTTCCCCGAAGCTTCCCCTAGACCATGAAGAATCTGTTCCCGATGTCCTGAAAGCTCAATAATTTCCATAGGGAGTACATCACTGAGGCAAAAAATGCTCAGTGGGACCTAGGCTTAAGACCTTCAACTTACAATTTCTCCAGCTGAAGCAGCTATCATGTGAACAACAGGTGTCCATCCAGTATCCTTCGGAACGATATACTTCACACTCTCATAGGTAAGGAAAAACAGGGCCGCTACAACAAATAAACTTCCATAGTTAGATAATGTTATAAATGTAGCCTATAGGTTATTCAATCACATTAAAATCAGACTCCAACATTTGCTCCATTCCTCTATGCTGTTAGAGATCTGACCACACTCCATAAGAGGTCATGTTCAAATGTCCTCTCTAGCGCACAATGACGTCACGTAGCCTCAGCAGTATTCACCGCACTTTCAGATTGGTGAAAGCAGCAATTTGATTGGATGACGTAAAGTTCAAATCGACATGACCGCATACAGAATGACGTCAGATCCTATATCAGCGTAAAGTAGTGAAGCGTAATCTGGGTCTGATTTTAATGAGATTGTTGGTTATTAAATGTATTATTTGACAGCACATAATTGTTATGAAACTAATTGAAAACTAGAACTACCAAGCTATCCCTAAATGTGATTCCTTCCAGAGTTATTGCCCTTGGACTTGCTTTATCATATTCAAGATGGCTGACTTCTGGCTTTAAATTATTACAAAGATGTGAACTTATAAAGATAGAGGTGTTCAGTCATTGGGTTTGTCATCACAAGGTTTTACGCTACTGTTCAATTCAATTTCAATCGTTACTTATTCACTCTACAGCAAATAGCTAACAAATTCATAATTCCTGCCCATCCCAGGTATCAGACACGAATCCCACAGGTGAGGGTCTAGCAGTCTGCAAAATTTGAACTTGTCCAGTTGTTCAGGTCTGGACAAGTAATTAATGAGTAACTTCTGCATGAAGTATGTATATATAGAGTATAAAGGATTGTTTTCACTATTGCTGATTTAGACAAGTACTTCAAACTCCTAAATTCACAGACTGGCTGATCTAGAGTACTCATCCATCTGCAGGAATCAGGCAAGTATATCTAACTAATCAGGCTCCGATCTCCCAAAGGATCTCAATTTCAGCTTAATCTCATCTCACATATTGTCATTCATCTTTGAAGTAATTTCCATGGGAGGATAGACTCAAAACTGGCATCACAAAACCGACACATTAGTCTGGGTTTATTGCAGTAAAATGTCAAGATCATGAACTTCTGATGTATCTAAAATTCTGACTCTGATTTGAGCAAAATCTCAATTTGAGCTGTCAGTTTTCTACTCAAGATGCTTCCGGAAATCTGGGCCAGATTACAAACCTGTCGGTGCTGAACCCAGAGCAGCGGATCCTATTCCAGAATAAATTCCCTGGAAACCTCCAGCCTTCCAGAATCCCTGTGAACTCTGGAGACGTGTTTTGACAGTGTCTAGAGGAAACAATGCAATGTCAACTGATGTCCCCGCAAATCCACCAGCCTGTAGCAACAACAATACAATAGTGAATAGACATGAGGTATTTATCGCTGGCTTAGAATGAGAAGGTCGTAAGAACAAAATTAATATTTTGAGAAAACAAGAAAAAACTGTCTGAAATCTACTCTTCACTATTAGAACAAGAGTGCCAAAATGTCACAAAATACGCCCGTCTTGGGGCATGGTGAGTCTCAGGTCATGGTGAATGAAAAAAACAAACAATCCAACTTTTTTTTAATTAAAGGACCATAACCAAAGAAGGCCTAGGCTGATTTGGCCTACAATTAAAATTGTCTTAGATATTATATCCATAAACATTGTCACAAAGTTTGAAGATACTCAGATGAAAACTCTTTGCACTAGAGAACAGACAAGGTCAATTTCACATTTATTTTGGTAATTATAGGATCATAACCAAATAAGGCCTAGGCCGATTTGGTCTATAATCAAACTTGGCCTAGATATTATGCCCATAAGCATTGTCACAAAGTTTGAAGATGATTGGATGAAAACTGTTTGCGTTAGAGTACAGACAAGGCCAATTTCATACTTATTTGGTAATTAATTTAGGCCCATAACCAAATGAAGCCTAGGCCGATTTGGCCTATAATCGAACTTGGCCTAGATATTATGCCCATAAGCATTGTCAGCAAGTTTGAAGATGATCGGATGAAAACTGTTAGCGTTAGAGAACAGAAAAGACCAATTACATACTTATTTGGTAATTAAAGGACCATAACCCAATAAGGCCTAGGCCGATTTGGCCTATAATCAAACTTGGCCTAGATATTATGCCCATAAGCATTGTCAGCAAGTTTGAAGATGATCGGATGAAAAATGTTTGCGCTAGAGTACAGACAAATTACTGGACGCCACCAAAGGGTGTTCAAATAATACGTCCTGTTTTCAACGGGCGTATAAAAACTTCGGTTTGGTCAATATGACCTGTTCTGATTTTCATGAAATAGGTTCATAACAAGCGCCTTGTGATGTAGATTTCAAGTATGCATATAAGGACGAAAGTCGCACTTACAGTACTGTTTCATCAGATGACATTATGGATTATAGTATGATTACAAGCCAGCTTAATAAGCAAGTTAGTCATTGGACAGAGATTCAATGCAAAATTGCAATCTATGCAATGATAATCTTACCAATAAAACCGAGGTCACATGTCCTTGTTTTGTATCCATCCAGATGTCTATGTTCTATCCATCATATCTAAAAACCATAATCTCAAATTATATACTTACATGATTTTCTCTACACATATTTTGTAGAAATTGTGAAAACGTTCTCAGTTCTTTTATTTTCACTCACCAAATGTATCTGAGTACTACTGTGAAATAAACACCAGGAGCCCGTTGCCTAACCAACCACACCTATGCAACAAAATGCTACACGCGAACAGTGTTGGCTGATAGCATATGGTTTACTAACACTTCACAAGGCGAGCGCTACCGAGTGCTTTCTTATGCAACGGACCTCTTCGGTAGCGCTTTGCTGTGCAACGGTCTGCTCGCCTCGAGCACTAGCCGGTAGCGTATAAATTTTTCACTTCATCCGTAACGTAGTGCTTTTTTCAGAAAATAGGGGTAAAATGTATATTCATTTAGGAGGGGAATGGGTTCACGGCCAAAAATGGTAAATTGAGGGCCCTGCCCACCCTCGTCGTCATGTAGTTGGAAGTCATTGGTTGCTCTTATCACGGTCCCCTATTGCTTGTTACAATTGTTAGAAATAACAGCTGTTGAGGTTTCATTACTTGAAATTATTTCTCAGGAGAAACCTCAATTAAAGGCCAACACAAGGGAGCTACAGGTCAATATCAGATAATGGCAGTTGTCATAGACAGTGAGGGATTAGCAACTAATTAGCTACAAGCATTTGGCTGCTGACATTTGTGTTTTATCTGGACTGCGCACAATGTTGGTTAGACGGTACTGGTTGGCGAGTAGTTTCCGACAGCGAGCAGTATCCGACATTTGATATTTTTTCGTATTTAGCGTAGCACTTCAATTAAATTGATCTGTGTAATTAAAGAACTACATCATAGCAACAAGTGTGTGGCAAAAAAATACAATTCACATAAATAAAAAAAACAATATCATGAAATAAACGTAATACAATGATAATCTTCACCTCTTTTGCTGGGGGATCAACTGTTTACGAAAAATGCGCATGCGCAATGAAACAAATTAGTTCATCTATTTATAGCCTTGGGATTGCCCGAGTTGTAGTTAAAGCTAATTTTAGCTTACTACAGGCATCAACAGAATCGGCAACCCAAAACGGAAGTCCGCAAAAGAATAATATTGACGAAATACGTCGTTATTGACGTCTAACTAATTGACGTCAGAGTTTTTTAATAATTGGAAAACGATATGACTATACGACTTCATTCGTCGTCTGCGTGTACGTTAAACTACGATAGACAACTCTAAAACGATATGTACAGTCAATATGAGTTAATTCCCCTTATTTTAGAGGCTCAATACGGGGAAAATAAAGTATTGTTAGTAAATAAATGCGAAATGTCGGCTACTGCTACTCTTCATCCAGTTAACGGCCTAAAATAGTGACCCTTTTGTGGCCTTAATTACAGTACACTGTGTTACATTAAAAATACAAAAAAGTGACAAATATTTCGGACTTGAGCCCAGGATTATTAAAAGGTAAATTATTTTCTTCAAAACTACATCGTATCCTAGAAAAAGGGAGAAAACATGCAAAAATTGTCGGATACTGCTCGCCAACCAGTAGACCTAAACAATGTATGTCAACAGACCTTGCACGCTTCCACTGTACTTTGGTCTTTGTTGATAACACATGGGAGGTCAAGGTCAAAATGCTTCTGGATACAACACATACAGTATCGCCTGTATGTAAGAACAGGTATTGCAAATTCTTAATTTAATGTATGCCAATTGACAAGGAAATACTTAATATGAAACCATAGTCATAATGACAGCTTTCCAAGTTCCAAGCCGCAATTTTCTACTTGCAGTCTTTTGAAGTTTGAGACGGGTTTATGGCAGTTAAACTTAATGTCATGTTAAAAAACTCACACAAACACACTGGCATATTGCTATAAATGTAAACACAAAGTCTAAGACAGATATTTTCAACAAAACTTTCACAATGTACTAATAAATGATAACAAACTCACGTGCAAGTTGATGTACCGGTCAGAAAAATAAACATAAAAGGGAGGTAACTTTTTTTAACTGAGTAGTGTGTAAAAGCCAAACATACGGAACTATTCCGGTCCGTACGGCAGACACTTGTTTTTTGAATGTGAAATTCATTCTGATAACTGCAGAGCCTAATGCTTTTTATTTAAGTTAATTATCACTCAATCCTGTCTGTTTTCAGGTGTCTTGCCTATGCGTGTGTCACAGACTGAACTGATACTTACCACTATACTTGGATAGCTTCCAAAATCACTTGGTTGTGTATGGTGTGATCTTACATTATTAGAACTAGAAAATGCACGGTAGCCACCTGCCATTTGACAAAGGTCATAATTCAACTTCACTTGCTGACTAACATTCTTACAAATTTTGACGACTATAGCTAAAATACTTCCAGAGTTATCAGCGACAAGCACAAATTAATCATTTCAAGGGCCACAACTCTGCTTATTCAAGAATAATCTGAATCAAAATACGAAATGTATGTAGGTACGCAACTACATATACATGTTGTCACAACATTTAGCGGCAACGGATATGAAGTCACAGGCAACTGGTGTCTTTGTTTGCTCCGACAGCAGTAGAAAAACTGGGTACCAACGTTTGTAACGTCATATCTGTTGCGGCTAAACATGGCCACTACACAACCTTCTCTCTATAAAGGGTACACTCAGACAGTACACTCAGATAAATTTGAAACCATGTGCCTGTGGCTAATACTGGTTGAATTTGAATCAAAATATGTAGGTGCACAACAACACATGCCGACTTATATACACACAGTTAATGATGGCCATGCATTGTTTATTCAAACTGGAGGGTCATGGTCACCATATATTGCTCACCAAAGTGTCATTTATCGCTCAAATATCAAGAGGATCGTTAAAAACACAAATATTGGGTACAGTAACCAGGGAATCCAACCTTAATCTCTTGGGCGGTAACCTACCAACTTTGATATAGTTTTGTTACACCACCAGTTAAAACTGAGAGAAAACAATATTTATATAAGAAGAACAACAAACAAACTAGTATATATGCTGAATATAACATATTTATTTGTGAAGAGCAAAGCCTGAGACAGATGCAACACAACTTTCTTCATATACATACACAGTAATACAAAACCACACTAGTTTGTCTCCCTTTGTGACCTAAAACTGGTTATCTCCCTTTGTCTATAATTACAGACTGGGTTTTGGCATTGATAACCATAACTAGTGCTTATACCCAGCCAATGTACTGCAAAGTGAGGTAACTACTGAGAGGAGATTGTATTTAGTTAGGTTAGACCATGGACTTCAGGGACTTCACAGTTACCGATAGAATTCTCTCACTATAAATACTCTTGAAACTCTTCAGAATAGACAAAGGGAGACAAAGTTATAAATAGACAAAACAGGCGAGACAAATGCACCTATCAATGTTTTCCCCCAGGGGGAAAGGCGGGCATACACAGGACTTTTGACAGAAGGCTGATCCCGATAGGTGGGAATTTGACAGACAGAATGGTGCCGAGTCCCGGGAATTTTGACTTTGGCCGAAATTTTGATCCCGGGGGGTATGTAAAGCATCTCCCAGTGAGGGGATTTTGACAAATTGCCCTTGCTCTAGGGTGGGAATTTAGACTTTGAAAAAGTAAAAACGTCAAATTCCCCTGGGTCAGCCCGTCGCTCCCCCCCTGGGGGAAAACATTCATAGGTGCAAAACTCACATGCACGAAACAACATACTATTCACTGACAGGAAACAACATGTTTATCACAGTCTTCATTTGATAATTTGGTCCTCTACCAAGAATATAAGTAGTATTACATATATCTGAATACAAGGTGATGATGTGGAAATACTGTATAAGATAATAAGTAGTTATTTCCACGCCACAATTTTTTGAATTTCAGACATTTAGGGTGCAGGGGTGGTATTCAATAATTATTGATCTTATCTAATTGGAAAAAAAGGATAGCCAATCATATTGCCTGTTACTGACCAAAAGTTTAATATGGTGTGATCTAATTGGTTGTCCTTATCCTTAAGTCAAGTATGATCAATATTGCATATTACCCCAGAAATGTTTGCGATTTCTTATTATTTCTTAGTAGAATTCTACGTAGGCCAAAAATTTACGCTTAGAGGAATGTAAGCAAATTTCATACATTCATGAAATTCACTATTATTTCCACCAGACTATAGTAAGGAGAATTTGACACGACTCTCGACTTTCTATTAGCATAATTTAACAGCTGATATATTGTCTATATATATTATCCTGGTTGTATGTTTTCATGCGGGCAGTATCTCGAAGACACTCAAGGAGTTATTAAAACAAAAATCCAAAGGATCGATATTGCCCGATTTGCTTGGGAAAATTTATATATTTAACACAAGAACCTTATATATTCATGCATAAAGGTCAGTATCACGTCAAATTCTCCGTGCTATACTAACTTAACGACTCCACTTATACATTTGTACATATCTAAATAGGGAAATCTATCTCTTTTATCATTATTATCATGAATAAAAATATTTTTCCAGGAAAATGTTGGTGTTGAAAGGTCACAGGTCAAAGTTGTTACACTATTTTAATATGCACGTAGCTACATTTTTATTTATAAATATGTGTAGAAATTAAACAAGACAGTTTGATCTTTCTGAACCAGAAAAGTGTAACTGGACCACCCCTACATTCAATGGTACATGTATTCATTTGTTAAATACTGTAAATCTCTTAATTTTCGTGTAACTTTTATTCAGGATTTTTCGAAAATTTCAAGATGTTTTTGTTTACTACATTTTGAATTCGTTTCAATGACGCAGTCAGCATCCTCGCGAATATTAGCGAAAATAAAACTCTTACGAAACAAATTATTTACTGTATATAAAGATCAAAGTCCATTACTAGCACCAAATAACTGATTATCAGATGATAATATATAGGAATGTATGCAAGTCTAAACAGAGTGATCCATGCTCATTGCAGATTCCGAGTTTAAACTCTAGGTAAGATGAATTGTCCACTAAGCGCCAGGAGAGGGGCTCCAGTGGGAACTCCAGGGAATGGTCCGCTTGAGCCGGCAATGTCCAGATGGGAGTATGGCAGAGGTTTATCAGAATCATTACCATGCTGAAATAAAAACAAGACATTTGTAAAGCATGTATGTCGCCATCACAGCCCTATAGTCAATTTATATTAAAGGTCATGGAGACCTTGATCTTTGACATACTGATACTGACCTCAAAATCAATAGGGGTCATCTACTGCTGCTGACCAACCTTCATGTAAAGTTTGAAGATCCTAGGCTCAAGCATTTTTAAGTTATTGAACAGAAACTGTTCGTTCTACCAACCAACAGACACACAGACTGACTGACATGTACAAAGCAATATGCCGCCTTATTTAACCTGAACAGTACAGAAGATAGGAGTCAACTTATAATATACAATACATGCATAAACCTTCAGAAAATTTGTTTTAGTTTGTTTTTGGTACTGTTTTCTAACCAATTTTCAGTCATACAATAGTCCTAAAAGGATTTCCTGGAATTGTTATCAAGCAGTACTAACAAGTATTTAACAACTCATTCACATGTGAAGGAAATGACTATAGCCGCCATTGCTAGCATCTGACTCTTTTCTTTGAATCTTCTCCCAATTTTTTTTTCATGGTTCATACAAAATTCTCACAACCAAAATCAAGGACTATCAAGCACTTCATTCAAGAATAGGTATTTTCAAGGCGTTTTCCTGAACATTTACCGAGGTTAAGTTGTTCGAAAATGCCATTATGCGCTGCCATTTTATACACTATTTCTAGTGACGTCATACGCAAGAATACCCTATTGCGCTCAATTCATTAAATACCAGTAACATTTATATACTTATAACTTTTGAGAAAAAGAGTGTTTCTGTTTCAATTAAATGTGCCATTTATACACTTTTATTGATATTCAAGGATGTTTGCCTGAATCAAGGATTTTCTGTTAAATTAAAGTACCAATGTTGAATGTATTGTTATAGAGAGGTTGTTGCTATACAATGGGCTGCTATCATGAGGTTGTACTGTATAGCAAAGTGTTAAATTCTAACTGAAATTGCATCACTATGGAGTAGAGGATTAATACTTACATTCTCCAGTCCTGAGGCTTTGATCAGGAATGCTGCGGGACTTTGATGTCCTCTGGCAGTAGCGCTAGAAGCTGCATTGTTACACTGTAGGACATCTTCATATTCTGACTTTCCGGTGTGGAATTCATAGTCCTACAAAACATACACCATACTGTTCAAAATAACATTCATAGTCCTAATAAACATACACCACACTGTTTAAAATAACATTCATAGTCCTACAAAACATACACCATACTGTTCAAAATAACATTCATAGTCCTACAAAACATGCACCATACTGTCCAAAATAACATTGATAGTCCTACAAAACATACACCATACTGTTCAAAATAACATTCATAGTCCTAAAAAACATGCACCATACTGTCCAAAATAACATTCATAGTCCTACAAAACATACACCATACTGTTCAAAATAACATTAATAAAAACTACTAGTACTGTAAATAACTTTATATTAGACTATATTTCCGACATCGTTATTTCGCAAATTTTGATAACAGTTTCATTTTGCGGATTTATGAATTTGCGGTAGAAATTTCCAAGATATGTTTTCTCACATTATGAATGTATTTACTTGGATTTAATAATTTGGTAGTACAAAATGTAACTCAATTCACAATTAAAAGTAAAAATAAAATCTTGCCCAACCTACAGTACCATATTAGCCCTGCTATACCACTTTGTCAAACATGTTTTATGTTTGTTTGCAGGGGATCTATAACACTGGTTCAATGGAATTGAAATACAGCCAACGTGGGAAATCAATTATAATAAAATATACAGCAAACGTGGGAAATCAAATCTATTATACAGTTAGCAAGACAACTTTAATTTTTTGTCCTGAAATAAATTAAACAAATTTTAGCCAAAAAAATGTAGAACATATCTTACATCTCGTCTGATGGTTGAAATTTCAAATGGATCTGCTAATTTGTCCCCTGCAGCCTGAACCTCCGTACTGGTGTTCAACTTCCTAGCTGGTCCATTGTCCATAATTATCTAATAAAAGTTCAACGTATTATGAATTCACAGACATATAGTGTTTGACAAAGAAGCACCTGTGGTATTGGAATGAATTTTTTTTCTATATTTTGATCAGGTTCTGCTATCGAGTAATTTATACAATTATTATTATGCAGTCAGTTGACTTAACCAGTTTTCCAAAAATTAATTATCACCCAGAATTAACTTACTTGCTCTTCAGCATGCGATAGAGAACTACTACACATGTGCAAGACATGACCTTAGCAAGATATAAGATACGAAAAGATTTATTTAACATCGAAAATATAAACACATATAACATAAGCTAATAGCTATTTTCCAACATTGCCAATCAAACCCACTGTGAAGGGTGACAGTCCACCTGTTTATATTCCTAACTGAACCGGTAAGGTGAGCTTTTATATTTGTGGTTCATACAAAACTCTTACACCCAAATTCAAGGACTTTTCAAGGAAGAATATGTATTTTCAAGGCATTTTTCCAAACATTTACCAAGGTTAAATTGTACAAAAATGCCATTATGTGCTGTCATTTTATACACTATTTCTAGATAGCTCATTAATTTCAAACCGGAGTACATCGCCCAGGCAAAAATGCTCAGTTGGACCTAGGCTTAAGATGCAGAATATAACATAACCAGCAAAATCGAGACATGACCAGGTGGGGCAAATCAATTCACCTAATGAAAGTAAACAATCTTACAGAATAGTTTGGTCCGTATGCCCTGATAGCATGTCCAGTCAGTGTCGCTATCGTGAATATCTGAGGATTTACAGCTTCTGTTGCCTGAAAAATAACATATAACTGTCACAGGATTGTTTGTAAAACTTGTATGCTCCCTTGATGGCGACCTTCACCTTAAAATCAATATGAGTCAACTTCTGTTTATTACTGACCTGGTGTACAGTTCGAAGATCCTGGGCCCAACCTTTCTTGAGTTATTGAACATAAACCATTTGGTCTAACGACAGACCTACTGACAAACAGACAGACTGGCATGTGCAAAACAATATGCCACCTAATCAAAGATGGGGCAAGGGGCATAAGAAGTACTTTGAGGGCATTTACTAACATCAAATAATGACTATCCTTATTCTCCAATTAAATACTGGGGGTGGTATTCAATATTGATCTTACTTAATTGGAGAGTAAGGATAGCCAATCATATCGCCTGTTACTGACCAAGAGTTTAATATGGTGTGAGCTGATTGGTTGTCCTTATCCTTAAGCCAAGTAAGATTAATATTGAATACCACCCCCAGCCACAAGTTCTAACAACTTAGTTACCACCACTAACCTCTCTTTAGCAAATGCAGCAGAAAATAAGTCAACACTTTGATGAGTGCTAATAGCAGACTTCATTCTGGTATTACTCACCCATTCTTTCATTCGGCATAACACATCAGCCATGACCATACGTCCCTCAGCGTCAGTGTTACCCACTCTAACACGAACACCAGCACGAGATGTGATGATTTCATCAGCAACATAACATTCTGTAAATAAAACACACTCATATAAACCTTATATTATAACGTTTAAACAACAAACAAAATTGAAATAAAACATCTTCCCCCAGTCCCATTTTCAAATTCTTTTGGATGATAATCTAGAACTTAAAATAATCTAATGACCATGCAGGAGCAATGGTACATTCGAGAATATTTGTTTTTAAATATTGTTTCAAAACCTTCTGGTCGACAGTATTTCAGTCAAATGGAGACTTAACTGAGTTACATTATGGAGACGACACTGGGCAAACCAGGCTTTGATCTCCCAAAACATCTCAATTAAAAAACTCAAATTGAGATTGGCTTGATTCAGGGTATGAATTTAAGAATACAGTCAACTCTCATTATCTCGAACTCACTTATATCAAATTTTCCGTTATGGCGAAGTTTTTTTCAAGTCCGGATTTTTTCCTTCTGTGTCTATATGAAATCTCGAGACCTATCTCGAAGTTTAGGCTCGAATTCGGCTCAAATTTTCGTTATCTCGAATTATTTATTTGGTCCCGATTAACTAATTTGCATGTTAATTGTATTGTTCAACTGGAAGTCGGGTCTAATTCTGATCGTATCCGACTAGCGTCAAAGGTTTTTCACACCTTGCTAGTATCATATCTTTGATTTACCTGTAATTTTCGCGCCTACCATTGTACAATTATTTGTTTGCGACAATTTACACAAACATGACTTTTTGTGATGAAGTTTCGAGTTACGTCCAAACATCAATTTATAATGTCATCTCGAACAATTGTTTGTAAAAATAATGATTAAAGAGTAATACATGCACATAAATATTAAGTTAAGCATTTCTCACGAATATGTCATTCTTACGACGTAGCAATATGGCGGCGACCAGTAAAATGACAGAAATTAGTAAACTTGCAACTTTGATCTCGAATTTTCGTTATGTCGAAGTTATTTCCACGGTCCCGTGACATTCAAGATAACGAGAGTTGACTGTAATCATAAATTTGGAGGTATTGTAATTTTGCTGAAATAATAAACTATGCACAATCTTCATTACTTTGTGATGCTCATATAATTTGAGGCCGATCTTCCATGAAATTTCACCCAAAGACATGCCATAAATTGAGTTGAGATTGAGGTGTTTCTTAAAATTGAAAATGGTAAGGAAATAAGATATAGAGGATCCATCACGAGTTGTCAATTTATATTAACTTATATTAAACAAGTTCTGGAAAATTTATTAAGCGAGCCTCTGGTGATGAACAAGTTTAATATAAGTTTGTATCGACTAGCAACAAGTGTTAGACTTGATTTATCGTATGACACTAATAACGTGATAATACACATCATTTACAGGATATAATGTGATTTAGGAGATAAAGTGATGTCATATAAACACTAGTGTAGTATAAGATTAATACATACTTGTTATACTTACAAGGAAAGACATGTGATACATTACAAGGAAAGTCATGTGATACAAGGAAAGTCATGTGATACAAGGAAAGTCATGTGATACAAGGAAAGACATGTGATACAAGGAAAGTCATGTGATACAAGGAAAGACATGTGATACAAGGAAAGTCATGTGATACAAGGAAAGACATGTGATACAAGGAAAGTCATGTGATACAAGGAAAGTCATGTGATACAAGGAAAGTCATGTAGGAAAGTCATGTGATACAAGGAAAGTCATGTGATACAAGGAAAGACATGTGATACAAGGAAAGTCATGTGATAACAAGACTGCGTTCAATAAACGCTTATGCCCCCTGTGGAAGCCTTGTCTATAAATAAGTCCAAAATTAGGTCAAGGTGAAGGTCAAAATGGGGTTAGGTGATACAGGTGTGTGGAGAGTGTTCATATACAACATCCATGCAAGTATAAAAGCTTTGTAGCAAGCCATATTAATGCTAGAAGAAATGGTCAATTTGGGTTAACCAGGACGAACGGACGAACGAACGGACAGGTGCATCACTATATGCCTCCCGATCTATCGATACGGGGGCATAAAAACATATCATGGTTACAACAGTAGTGAAGCAATATGTCAAACACCAATATAAGCACTAAATGTGTACCATACCTGCACCAACACTGTTCCTGACCATGGCCAAACCTCCAACAATCTTGATTCCTTTTGGTTTCAGTTCAGACACAGTCTACATGAAAGGACGACAAATAATATTCAGTTCTATTCTTGACTCTAGGAAGAATTAACAAACACAATTATACAAAACATTCTAAATCTTGATATAATAAATTTGAACTATGTAAGTTTCACACAATTTTCACTTCTTTTACTAATTAACCCTTTTATTTACTAAACAGATGTCTCATTATACGGATAAGGAACTAGTTGTTTTCTCAGGACAGGTGTTAGTCATCCTAAAAATTATATTACAATGACCTTGACCCCTGACCTTGAAAAATCCAGCAACTGCCGCTGCTCCACATTTGTCTCTGTGCATGCCAGCCATAACACCACCAGCTTTGATATCGGCACCACCAGTATCGTATGTAATACCCTGAAATTATATAAATCATACTGACAATTATTTGATAATATACCATTTGGTTGAAACAAAACAATTAGATTCAGTCAAACATATACTTTAATAATTCACTTAGCATTCAGTAACATCACTAATTTATTATAGATAACAAAATAACTGAAATTCTAATTCAAATTTTGTAAAGATTGATGAATAACCAGTGTGGAGATCAGTTCCACTTATTCCTGTGCCACCAATGAGTCAAAGGTTGTTAGTTAAAGGCGTTCAAAAGACTTCACTGGGTTATGCTACTTAGCTTAACCTTTTACAACAATTGCTGCTCAACTGAGTCCTTTACGGCCAGTCTGGTCAATTGTAAACTAGCTCCCTAGTCCATTTGCAAATACAGAAAACATGCATATAAATATACGGTAAACCAAGAAATTATTTTAGCGAGTTCATGAGTTGTAGAATTTCGTGAAATTAAGTTGCCGCGAAATTGCTAAAAACATTTTATATGGACATTGCGGGAAACTTAAAAACGTGAAAATTTGTTGTAGCGAATATGCCGACGATCAGCAAATTGCGAAA
This sequence comes from Spisula solida, assembly GCA_947247005.1. Lineage (NCBI taxonomy): Eukaryota > Metazoa > Mollusca > Bivalvia > Venerida > Mactridae > Spisula > Spisula solida. The sequence goes on along the minus strand of OX365952.1, from coordinate 15,072,614 downwards.
GTTAGTATTCAGGAAAGTAAATTGGTTTACAGTAGTAGATTCCTCAAACAATTTTGGCTCAAACACTATAGAAACTTCACAATCATAGGTTCTTCAGTTCCTCAAAAGGATGATGTACTAGCATTCAGTTCAGGCTTTGAACAGATCAAAACTCCAAAGGCAGTTTGAGGCATGGAAATTCTACTGTAGTCATTTAATATTATCATACTATTATCATTATAATGGTCATACCTTTCCAACCAAAAACAGGGTCTTCTCGATTGGTCCCTCTCCTTCATATGTAAGATATATCAGTCGACCTTGATGTCTTGGTACAACTAGAATAATACAATATAGTAATACAACCAATGACAATCTTATACCATACAGTAAAGTTTGGCTGATAAAACCACTTTGGTTACTGTAAAATCATTTGATTTCAATTGGACCAAATTTCGTGGTTTTGGTGAAAAGACCATTACGTGGGATCGTTTTTTCAAGAATTTCATATTTCATGAAAAATTCACACAAATTATCAGAAATCATTCGAAAAATCAAGCAGATATGATAATTTACATGCTGATATATGCAAGTAAATAATACAAGTAAACTTCCTAGAAACTTATACCGGACCGAACTTGAAAGCAAGTTCAGTAGCTACTGTAAACTTCGACATATTTATTGGTATGATTATTCATTGGGGATTGAACTTCGTGATTTTGGCCATCCATGAAATTAAATCCCCCATGAATAATATAGAGGATCTTGCATGAGTGCTCATTACATACGAGTTTTATTTTACGAGTGGACAAAATGATATGACACAAGGCTTTGCCGAGTGTCATATTGTTTTTGTCGACGAGTTTAATAAAACTTGTATGTAATTAGCACGAATGTAAGATTCTATTTATCACATAATCTAGAAAACGCTCATTATTGTTCAAAATGATGATGTACGCTTTATAAGTTTCAGCCAAAATTCAGCGGTACAATGAGCGCGACGTCATGGCGACGTTGATATTATCCTGACGTCATTGACGGATCAATGCATGGATTGGCTAACGTCACGTCAAGCTCATTTAGATATTTATTGCACAGTCTGGGAGTGCAGAATGATATTTACGGCACGGCTTTACGGCACTCCTGGACCGCAGGTTATGTGATAAAATGATTTTACAGTACTTCAAAATCATGCCGACTTCTGCTATTTTAAAGAGGGAAAGTTTTGAATAAAAAAGGTCCACTATTAAGACATATTATTTATTTTTAACTTAAAATTTCATACTTTTTCATAGAGGAAAGAATTCACAACCTGAGATATATTTCGTTTAATGCTGGGTATTCATTTGTATAGAAGCTCGTCACATTTATAAAGTTCAACAATAATACTGTACTTACTTCGTGCAGCTCTGTTCACAGCTGATAGGAGTGGATATTCTTTATCAAACACAGCAGTGTCTGATATCACTTCCATCTATAAATACACAGTATACATTTATAAAACAACAATTTCAAGACAAGTTAAATACTGCTTAAAAATCCGGGCCAACATTCAGATATAGATATTTTCAACAGAAATTTTCTTAGAGGAAAAACATTTCACTTAGAAATAGAGAAATCTCAATTTTTATTTTATGCAATTCATAGTGCAATACTCAGAAATAAAAATTAATTGATATATTTTTGTAAAAATATTATAAATTATTTAGCAAAGTAAGAAACTTAGTTTTTCTTCGGAAAAAAATAGCAATTTTGTGGGCCCCTCCGACCAATTTTCTGCGGACAAATGATTGAATTATTATTGAAAATCATTACACAATCAAGTTTTAAAGGTATGTAACATTGTAACTGAATGCTATATTTTGCTCAAATTTTCAGAAACTGTTCATAAGATCCTGATTTTCATAATTTTGTCACTAAGCCCAGTTTTCTCGGAGAACGACTCAAATTATAATTATTAAGTTTATTTAAAATTGAGGTAAATATAGATCAAAGTGACTTCATAACCTGTACCTTGATTTTAGAATCCTTGAAAACATTTTTCAGATATTGTTCCACTTTAGGTGCTGCCATTCTTTCTGGGTCAGATCCACCAATATCCCTAGCAACCACTCTATAAATAGAACATAAACACTGATATCCATAGAAACCACTCTATTAATAGAACATAAACACTGATATCCCTAGCAACCTCTCTATAAATAGATCATAAACACTAATATCCCTAGCAACCGCTCTATAATAGTAACATAAACACTAATATCCCTAGCAACCGCTCTATTAATAGAACATAAACACTGATATCCATAGCAACCACTTTATAAATAGAACATAAACACTAATATCCCTAGCAACCACTCTATAATAATAACATAAACATTAATATCCCTAGCAACCACTAATATCCCTAGCAACCACTCTATAAATAGAACATAAACACTGATATCCCTAGCAACCACTCTATACTAATAACATAAACACTAATATCCCTAGCAACCACTCTATACTAATAACATAAACACTAATATCCCTAGGAACCACTCTATAATAATAAGATAGACACTATTACCTAGCAACCACTCTATAAATAGAACATAAACACTGATATCCCTAGCAACCACTCTATAATAATAACATAAACACTAATATCCCTAGCAACCACTCTTTAAATAGAACATAAACACTGATATCCCTAGCAACCCCTCTATAGTTAGAACCGTTCAATAATAGTTTAAATGACTGGTTTTCAGAACCAGTAAATAATATCAGAATGCATGTATGCCATATCTCCCATAAGGAGACTTATCAAACCTTATTTTCAATACTTCTCCAACTCCTGGAAGGAGATAAAAAACTCCCTTAAAATCTTCTTTAAATTCAACACAATTTGATAGAATCAAAAATTTGAAAGGTCACTCAGATTTCAATGAAATGATGCATACTTGTTATTATATAAATAACATTTTTTCCTACTGCTATTCTACAGTAGTAACAAAAATATATTTATTAAAATCACATGATTATGATATATAAGTACATCAGGGGTTCCATTTGCCTCGGGGAGTTGGGGTTTTGACCCTTGAAATTTCAAAAAGTCACATTTTGACCCTCAAGATTTTGATTTAAAGGGTCATGTTCTCTTAAAATAATGGGTCTTTTGCCTGTAAGATGGTTAAATTTAGTCAAAAGTATCAACATGACCCTTCAGACTCAGGAGCTAGAGGAGCCCCAGGATATATATGTGCATAGATATATCCTTAAACTGCAGAAGTTACATACCTGCCTATTTCCATGGCATTAAGAACTGTGATTCCAGTCTGTACCCGCTCCATATCATTACACCATATTCCCATCTTGTCCACTTTAACAGCTTTGGCAGGTACATCTTCACGAATTTCTATTGGCTAGAAAAATAAATACAGTAATTTCAGTAAAATCCTTAAAGGACCTCAAAATTAAGACCACAATTAGCAGGACCATTTTTACTGCATTGAGCTCAATACAACCTTGATATTATGACCATCTCAATAATGATAGTACTGTATTACCTGTTTCCATGGATCCAAAGGGAGGTCTTATTATTGAAGTTATACTGTACTTGTATTCAGACAGAAAAAAACACATATGCATGGGTGAAAGTTAGAAATTCTGAAAAACCTGAAATCCTCAAAAATTGACAATTTATATAGGGAAAATGAAGAAAAACATACTTTTTGGTCCACTGAAAAACCGGAAGTTCAGGCAAATGCCTGAAAACTTTCACTCATGCATATGAACAAAATTTAATGCCTTGGATTTTATCGAACAATATTTCTGAGCAACTAGCATATCAAATGCTCTGCATCCAGCAGGGATTTCCCATCAGGTCTTTGCAGAGGAAAAATGACCAAGGAATTGTTCCCAGACAGCACCACATAGAAGACCAAGCGAACAAATACTTATTTATCACGCTTTCTTTAAAGTTCTTCTAAAAAACTAACATACACATTGTATGAGCAATCAAGGAGTTTTACGATTTCTATTTTCTATTCTGTGATATTTTCTGAATTATTTTCGGTCCCGATTAATAAGACAAAAGCCATGTATATTAATTTAATTATAAGATTAGGGTTAGATTCCTTGAAGCGGCAGGTCATACCCTATACCTTCCATGAAAATTTGACAACAACATTGATTTTCTTCTACATGTAGAGAAGATTCTGGTTCCTTGTGGAAGGATAAGTTAGTACGGCTTAAAAATACAGTCCAGGGAAACTGGTTAGGTGAATTGGTTGCCTAATATGACTAAAAATTGTTGAGAAATAGCGTTAAAACCAATTCTAACACTGTCTGTATTTTGCTCCATGTAAACGTATAGAGCTGTAACGTTATCTAATAAACGGTATATCACGGTAAAATTTCGGCTGTTTAATTTATCTCCCGCGTATAATTCACGATTTTTATCAATGAAATATACGGCCTTCGTGATTAATTCCTACGCATATGAACTCTAAACTGTGATCTATTCACAGGTATATCACGCAAAACTGCGATCTATTTCCTAAATAAACAATAACCCAAGCAATGGCAAATTAAGTTTGATGCAAACTGATCATGTGATCTAGTATTAGATGTTGCTTGATTGACAATGGAAACAAGAAGATAACAATGGGTTTCCTTGAAAACCATATAAGTGCTTACATGTATATACACTTAAAATAGAGGAAATTAAATGTAAAGAATGTAACTTACAACATACGCAGCATGCAGTGCTCCGAGTGTAGCACATTTACCAGCCTCTGGGAAAGTGGTGTCAACGGGTCGGACAAACAGTGGTGTTTTACTTCCTGCTTTCAATGCTCTATGTAACAAAAAACAAATATTGTTTTCAATGAAATGTATCCTATTTCTTGGTAAGGATACAATAAAATCCATAAAAGACAACTCAAAAATGTCTACTATAAAATCACATATTTTCGTGGGTATTAAATTATATGGATTTTGATAAAAATCCATTTTCGTGGGGTCGTAATTTTTTGGATTACAGAACATGGAAGTGTAAACCAATGTCTGAATTTGAGAGGTCGATTAACTGTGGGGATTAGATTTCGTGAGTGAGTTCAACAACGAAATCAATGAAATTTCAACTCCCTCAAAAAATAATGATTTTACAGAATACCAATATATAAATGTATATATGTATGATGGTAAGGATACAAAATACAAGTATGACATTACAATGTACATGTTTCTATTTTTCACAACCACAATAAAACATAACACATTGAAGGCAGTGGGAAGCAAGTACAGTACAACCTCAGTAGAGCTACACCCTTTAAGAGCTGAAAATATTGGCAGTTGTATGGAGGTTGTTGCTCTACTGAGGTTAAAATTGGAGTAAAGATCATGTTAGAGAAATTGCTATGGTGTTGTTATAGAGAGGTTGTTGCTCTACAGAGGGTCACTCTAGGGAGGTCGTACTGTAAGTGTAATAATTTATTGAATATCAAACACAACTGTGGAGAATTCAAGCGATAGTCTGTGAGAGGACATTCTCGTTCACCAGAGTATTCTTCGTCCGAAACATAGTCTGGGAACTTGACTAACCACTGATGTATGAGGATGGTGAGAGGAAGGAAATTAAGAAAAAAAATCACGACAAGCTTAAAGGGCAAGTAGGACCGAAACAAAAAGCATAAAATGATCAAACACTAATATGTACAGTACATGAGAAACTTTGGAAGCTTAAACAATTAATTCAAAACTAAAGTGTGAATACAATGCATTTCAACATTGAATTTGAAATACAGTTCCCCCTTCCCCAACTAAAACCCTTTTCTCACCTGAACGGCCTTGTTATTATTCCACTAAATCGTCACTAAAACCATTTTAAGATAATAGCCACTTACTTTTGCTCAACAAAAATTATATATAAAATTCGCAATTTTGAAAAAATTATCACAAATGGCAATAATGTTGACTGATAGCGTGAGCCCTGACTAAATGCATGAAAACCCCAAACACCTCACAGTGATTGCGTCACGCATTGCTACTTTACTGAGCATAGCTGTGAGGGTGAACACTGATTATGCAATTAGAAAGAAACCTGCTTAAAAGTGAAAACTATGATTAGAAAAAATAACCTTTTCATTCCCTTTTCACCAGCGTCATAAAATCTTCTAACATCGTCAAAATCCCTATTCAATGGTCCAGTGGGTGACCATATCTGTTATACAAGTAACATCAACAATACATGTACACTGAACATACAAACAACAAAACCCACACAACCAAGTCTATAGTCGCAATAAATATTAAAGTGAAGATTTTTGAATTATTAATAAACAAGAGATGTTGGTAAAACATGTATGCCACCATGGCAGCCCAATAGTCAGAAATTGTAAAGGTCACAGTGACCTTCACCTTTGACCTACTGACCTCAAAATCAATATGGATCATCTACTGTTAATGACCAACCTCGATGTAAAGTTTGAAGATTCTAGGGCAAAGCTTTCTGGAAACCATTTGGTCTACCTACCAACCGACATGTGCAAAGCAATAAACCCCCTTATCAAATATGGGGGATAATTATTTTTCAGAAAAACCGCACTGAAATACCAAGAGGACCAAAGGGCACTAGGTCGCTCACCTGCCATAGAGGTTGAGGCCTCAATGGTAATTGTGTAATCATCTTCAAATTCTGACTGATTCATGGAAATGTAGCTTCTTTTTAACAAGAGGATCATAGATCCTTTGGCGCTCACCTGCTAAACATGGTTAAACTTTGAACTTGACCTTAAGATCATCAAGATAAACATTTTGACAAAACTTGATGAAAGTTAAAGCAAAAATGTGGCCTCCAGAGTGTTAACAAGGTTTTGCTTTTACTTGACAAATTGACCTAGTTTTTGACACCACATGACCCAATTTCGAACGTGACCTTAAGGTCATCAAGACAAACATTTTGACCAAAGTTGATGAAGAATAAGGCAAAAACAAGGTTTTCCTATTATTTGAACTATTGACCTAGTTTTTGACCCCACATGACCCAACTTCAAACTTGACCTAGATTTCATTGAGGTACAACTACTGACCACGTTTGATGAAGATCAAAGCAAAAATGTGACCTCCAGAGTGTTAACATGGTTTTCCTATTATTTGACCTATTGACCTAGTTTTTGACCCCACATAACCCAACTTCGAACTTGACCTAGATGTCATTGAGGTACAACTACTGACCAAGTTAGATGAAGATAAAAGTAAAAATGTGACCTCCAGAGTGTTAACATGGTTTTCCTATTATTTGACCTATTGACCTAGTTTTTGACCCCACATGACCTAACTTCGAACTTGACCTAGATTTTATTGATGAACAACTACTGATTAAGTTTGATAAAGATCAAAGCAAAATTGTGACCTCCAGAGTGTTAACATGGTTTTCCTATTATTTGACCTATTGACCTAGTTTTTGACCCCACATGACCCATCTTCAAACTTGACCTAGATTTCATTGATGTACAACTACTGACCAAGTTTGATAAAGATCAAAGCAAAATTGAAAGTGCTAAAGTGTTATCGGTGAAAAGTCTAACAGACGCACGGACTGACAGACGGACGACGGACAAAAAACAATCACAAAAGCTCACCTTGCCACTTTGTGGCAGGTGAGCTAAAAAGGGAATTTAGATTGAAATCGATATAATTAAATCATATTAAATGTTATCGGAAGTATATTTATTGATCAATAGACATTATTCAAACATTATCAGAATTGTCCTGGTACCAAGTGTCAGTGCTCAATCATAATTCATCTAAAAGACAAAAACATTCTTGATGGTGAATAAAAAACTTCAACAAATACTTACCAGCCTTCCAGATGGAACAACATCTGTACCAACAAATACAACATCTTTGATACTATCAACCTGTATAAAATAATCATAATTACAGTAAATACAGCATTACATACATTTTGTAAATTCACTATGAATATTCGGGTTTAATGCCATTTAAAACATTCCCAACAATTTTTCACTTTTATACGGTTTTCCTGAACAACTATCCTTGCCAGTAGTATCACTTTAGAGTCATAATAATAATAATAATAATAATATGAACTAAGGCATTGCCTAAAGGGGATTCAATCATCCATTGATACTATATCAAAATAACTCATTACAGTTATTAGTGAGGGGCATCTTCACAGTATGGTTGTTCATACAGTTTGTATTTATTTTACATTTCATGAAATTCAGATAGAATTTTAATAACTCAAGGAAAATTGACTAATACAACAAGAGGACCATTGGCTCTAAAGCGCTCACCATATGACCAGCAGTTTAGGCAGAATCAGTGACCTGGTGACCTAGTTTTTGACACCAGATGACCTAGTTACGCACTTTACCTAGATTGCAAAGCGACAAACATTGTGACCAAGTTTCATGTAGATTAGGTAAAACATGTTCACGAGTGCTCAGGTGAGCTAAAAACTTGACGGACATCATCACAGTATGAGCGTTCCTATTCATTTTAAGTTTCATGAAATCATACCAGCTATTTACAAAGAAATGAATGTGAATGGATGGACAGAGTGAATTATTCATTAAATCAAGGGCAATAACTCTAAAGAAAATTGTCCAATAACAAAACTTGACTGGCATCATCTTAGTGTGAGCATTCATTTTCGTTTTAAGTTTCATGTAATTTTACCGGCTAGTTACAAAGAAATGACTAAGAAAGGACGGGCGGAGGTAATTCTTCAATAAATCAAGGGTGACAACTCAAGAAAATTGACACACAGAATGTGTGTTCATATTCATTTTAAGTTACATGAAATTCTTCCAGCTTATTACAAAGAACTGAATGCAAATGGACTGGCGGATGAAATTTTTCAACAAATCAAGGGCAATAACTCTAAGGAAAATTTACCAATAATATTAACTTGACAGTCATCATCACAGTAATTGGGTGCTCATATTCATTTTATGTTTCATGAAATTCTACAAGCTAGTTACAAAGAAAGGAATGCGAATGGACGGTCAGAGTGAATTATACTGTAAATCAAGGGTAATAACTCTTAAGGAAAATTGACCAACTTAAACAAACTTGACGGGCATCATTGTAGCGTAATATGGCTAAAGTAATCACTTAACAGTAGAGCAGTTTCAACGTTTTATTCAATACATACGCTCCGGTCTGACTCAGAGCTCCACTCATGACTCGGCGCTCCAATTCCAACTGATTTTAACACAACTTTGCTTGGGTTATAAAGGGTATAGCCAGACATGTATTATACAGAGATCGGTGTAACTAAATGTTCAAGCTTCCTGGTATTATGTAAGATCATCCCCCACACCACATTAAATGTGTCCAACATACTCAACTGTCAAACCTACAGTGACCCACCATGCACATGTCAACATTGACATACAATGTTATACCTTATAATGTAACCCCCAAAAAAAACTAATAAAAAAAAAAACTACTATACATGTACTTGTATAATATTTGTACCGCCCCTTAATTTGGAATAAATGAAAATAACCTATTTGCTTAATACTGAATTCAATTTCCCCTACATTTATTTAGTACTCAGGAAACTCTGATATTGTTTACACCTTATAGCGGAGATGACAATTGAAATGGAGTACTAATCCATGTAATTGTCACCTTCGACAACCATGATCACATATAAACATCACACCTAAAAACATACATACATATATCTGGATGATCAAGGTAAACAATACATTTTGATATAGCAATTCAATATACATGTTTCCTTTTGAAGCACACATCTTCGGGTAGGCATATACTTGAATACTGGACTTGGGATTGTTGATGGTCTCGCATCGTTTGGAGTATTACACCATATATGACCTGGTTTTGTAATTGTATTGCTCCTGCAGACAATTCTCAAAAGGTAATTTTGATTTCATCTCCCATCCGTCTTATTCCCCGAACCTATGTGTTTTCACCGTTGGTCTGGGCAGGTATATAGTGGTATGAATGGTAGTTTCCTATTGCTTGATCAAGTGTTTTTAATTTAATACACATATTTTTTAACAAAATAAAATTGCTAAGGTACCCAGTGCGGCAATGGTGACCATTATAACTACTCATAATGGAAATACATGTTGAAGACTTATCATGGACTCAAAGTAACTATTTTGATTTATTTATTAGTTTATTCATTGGAAAGTTTCAATTCCTTCTTATGCTTTGATACGCTTACAATTAATTAATTAACTTACTACTATTGTGCTTGAACTTGAGTTCTCTAACTAATATCCTAACGTTATATAATCATTGAATGCCCTACAGTTAATGTCTAACTTAATGAATTGCATTATTTATTATTTTGTGTACATGGCGTAATATAAGTGAAGTGTAACTTTAATTTTAAATCTAATAACATCGGTTGATAACCATTACAACATAATCGACTCTCCGTTTCTATAACAATATTGATATAATCGGATATTACAGTCGTTTTATTGAATAACAAATATTCCTATGTTGCTGATTGCCTAACATGCTAATGACTTTTACCGATTTCATCATATTCAATTACTGTATTCATAACATATGTACATAGTCAAATGTTTCTACGCATAATTTCGTTTTTATTATACTTTTCATAAAAATATCTTAAACAATATTTACAACATAAACCGATTATCCCTACTATAATCTTATTGCTATCTCTTCTGATATTATACGAGTCGTTTTATGAATAAAATCATAATTATATATGTGCCTTCTGATTTCCTAAAAAATACCGGCTATCGACTTATCGTAACAATATCGTTAAAATAACAATAGAACAAAGACTCCAAAATAACCGATCTTCCTCAACTAACCGATCTTCCTCAACTTACTCTGATATTATAGACAGTCGTTTCAAAATACATTCATATGCCTTCTGATTTCTAATAAATACTGGCCTTCGACTTCTTATATAATATGTCTCTACTACTAATTATGTTCTCATAACATTTATCTCAACACAACAATAACACATACCGACCCTCGTATCTAAACTCCAATATTATAATAGTCGTTTATATTGAATAAAACTTATTCATATGCAACTTATTTGCTTTCGACCTCTATTTATAATACTTAATATCTCGACAATATACTCAAAACATCTTACAAATAATTATGTTCGCATAATATCTATTTGTAGACATCGGTCAACAACCGTAAAACCATAATACACACCCGATTCTCCTAACGAATAATCATATCAACATTATTGACTATTACGACATGTTATACTCACTATTTACAGTCTATACATTTGATACATTATTTAAATTTCAATTTTTTATATAACAACACTGCATTAATATTTACAATTTACCATGTGATGTATATGCACTTGACAACTTGACATGATAAAATTTTAATTAGTAACTATCAATTTCAGTTACGTATTTGAACGTTTTGACATTTTTCATTTTTATATTTACATGTAATTTTATCATTTATATTTATTAATTAGCCTAAAATAGTCCGCTTAAGTAACTAAGTATAACATTTTCTTTCCATTTTAATCCATGATTTATATTGATTTGAATTTCCATCATATTCTAAGATCACCCTTGCGACACCCTGGGTACTTACAGCTTTTAAACCATTTGCCATAATTTAAATTTTATTATCTTCTCGACACAAGCAAAATAGAAATTTACAAACATTCACTCACCTCTCTCCTGATCGTATAAGGTTCGTACTCGCGTGTGCTGGTCACGATCACCAAAAGTTAGCCTTGTAGCGTAATTTGGCTAAAGTAATCACTTAACAGTATAGCAGTTTCAACGTTTTATTCAATACATACGCTCCGGTCTGACTCAGAGCTCCACTCATGACTCGGCGCTCCAATTCCAACTGATTTTAACACAACTTTGCTTGGGTTATAAAGGGTATAGCCAGACATGTATTATACAGAGATCGGTGTAACTAAATGTTCAAGCTTCCTGGTATTATGTTAGATCATCCCCCACACCACATTAAATGTGTCCAACATACTCAACTGTCAAACCTACAGTGACCCACCATGCACATGTCAACATTGACATACAATGTTATATCATGACTTTTTTATTTTAAGTTGCTTAAAAATGTACCAGTTAGTAGAAAAATGGCTGCAGACGGAAGGACAGACAGAAATATTTAATAAATCAAGGTAAATGACTGTCAAAGGAAAAACACCTGACAGGCATCATCAAAGTACTGTATAGTTGTTCATATTTATTTTGATTAAGTTCCATGAAATTCTACATGCAAGTTACAGAGAAATGGCTGTTGATGGCGATGCGTCTTTGTAAGCCGTATGGCCAGTCCACACGCACATTACCCCAAGTGCCGGAGTAAAAGTTAAGCACTACATAAGTTCAGTGAGTCACAATGTAACTATATAGACTTCACATAATCTTCCTTTAATGCAAAAATTATCGCGATTATTGTACCTAGTTGCTCTATTCGCTTAATGCAGCCACCCCCCTGTCAAAAAGTATTAGATTCAGAATTTCTCGCACATTGCTGTTAAATTAATTCTGTTATACTGGAAAACGGGTTTTATCCTGTAATGTTGATATGGTCAGTGACAAACCGTATCTGCAGTTATAACTGAACTACCTTTTAGGAGACCCCTAAGGAATCAAAATGATAATGAGCCAGAATATGGTTTTAAGAACAGTGTGTTTTTAGCGCTTTCTTGAATGACGACTAGAGCTGTCATTGATACGACCCAAGGCATATCGATGATTCCAATATATAGGAAGACAAGCATCGGCGATACATCGTTATACAGTTACACATATAGACAGGGTTCTCGGTAGGATTTTGAAGTAGGAGTCCCAGGACTCCTTCTTAGCAAAATGTTGGAGTCCTATAATAGATGAACAAGAAACAGGCCTTTCAGTCAATGATCCATTTTTAGCCATTCTAGACTGTACATGTTGGGTATATATTCAGCTTTGAGATAGCACCTTTGGTTAGAGTTTAGACTTGACCCATTTTTACAATTTGTGAACTTACATTTTAACAGAGGGACTGTTTTGTGCAGGAAAAGGAGGATTTTCGGTGTTCCATTCATTTACCCAGGTATCGGTTCTCGATATCGACATTACTCGGTAATTAAAACCCAATTTTCCGGATCCGGAATTTCACGGTCAGGGGGTTAGCGAGCAATAAGCGGTATAGCGGGAGTGTATATTTTTTTTCTTTTTCAACGTTTAAACATGAAAAACATATAAAACAATTATTGCACATTATCATTAAACATCTTAATTTTATAAACTTTAGCAAGAATTAATCAATTATCTGAAAAAATGTTCAATATTTGAAATATTGCATTTTATTCTACACTGTCGCTTTTCGAAGCTCGATACCGATGGTGAGAAAATATACGCATTTTTCAAGTTAAACATATTATTGAGGCAAAAATATTGTCAGCGAGGTCGTAAAATAATGTTGTCAATGTGTTCAAGTAAGACTTTATTCAAATTCTTATCTTTTGGCTAAAATAATCGCGATTTTTGTACCTAGTTGCTCTATACGCTATATCAGTTTCCCCCCTGACGTACATTCAGAATATCTCGCACATTATCGCTCAATTAATTCCGTAATCCCAGACAACGGGTTTTAACCAGTAATGTCGATATGGTGAATATTCTAAAATGTGAATCGATAATCGATTGGTTAAAAATATTGTTGATACCGCATAGGTCAATGACAGCTCTTATGATGGCATCACACCGGTCACATGGCAGCTACATACTGTAATGGACAGTCACAGCAGAGCGACAGATGAATACCGATCAACACAACAGAAACTTTGTTAAACGTGGGTCAACCAACACAGACCTTAACTGGATCTGAGGGTTCTTTGAAGGGTCTTGGGACATCTGTCACTTCTTCGGTCTTGTTATGTCTTTTTTTTCCAAAAAAACATTCTTATAAATAATCATAAAAGCACTCATGAAAAGTTACATTGTTTGTATTTTGGTCAATTCTCATATTTTTTCACGGAGATCTGTATTGACAAACCAGCAGTAGACAGTTGTCCTACATTATAAGATCAATTAACATGGTCATCTAACACAGAATGATTGTTGATAATTAATTCACAATAAATGGTTGGTTGGTTGATTGTTTGTTGTTGACAATTTGGGTACGAACAAATTTGGATACGCTTCGTTTATCAAACTTTATGATGCAAATTAGCATCGAAAGTTGATTTCTTTGTTTACCTACGCCAATTATGTGTATAAAAGACAGTTTTCCTTGTTTAAAACAAGTACTTTAATCGTATAAGCAGTTATTTTAACGATTGTAGGCTGTACTTACTTGACGGCAGTCGAATGAAACAACTTCTTCCGTTTGCGAGGGACAGTCTAAAATGCTAACCGACCGCCTTTATCTCGCGCGCCAGCATTCTTACCTCCCCTATCGCGTTTAATGTTGTGTAAGCTGGCCTTCGGTTATCTCAAGGAACATTTTTAAACATCATTAGAAAATAAAAGATAATTTATTAACAACAAAAATATTTTTTTAATGAGTTTGCCAATTCCATTCACGTCTTCAGAGTACCCCAAAAAAACACTTCCTGTACACACAAATCTCAATCGAACAGGGGTGACCAAATTTCGGATGGGTTAAAAACTCGCAACACGTACAATGCCGTCTTGGATTTTAATCGAGATGCCTTCGGCATCTCGATTAGAATCCCTATTAATAATAATAAGGTCTTAATTTTCTGTGGATAACATAATTGGCAAATCAATTTTCATTATGGTCCACAAAAAGTAACAGCCATTGGAAAACAAACTGTTTGATTGTAAAATGTACAAAGATTGTTATTATGGAGAGGTAAAATAAGTAGTAAATGGTTACTTCTGTAACAAAATGATAACAGTGCTATCATGAGGTTGTTGCTCAAACGAGGGTCGTTCAGAAGTGGTTGCACTTTACTTCAAAACCCTAGGCCGAACTTAAAATATTCTTTGTTTCCCCATCCCGACCCTAGCAGATTTAGAATGAGTAGGTAGGTAGGGTAAATATTTTTTTTAATTGTTTCAGTATGATAGTTATTGGTAAAAGCATAAAAATAATGAAATTTAGAATTAACTCATAAGGTGAAAATCAACAATCCTAAATTTAATCGTAAGAAAGAAGCCAGTAAACAAAAAAATAAAATTTTCACTTCCAATTTTTAATAAAAAAAATATTATTTTAATTTGGGCAATAAAATATTTTGGGTAGGGCCCTTTTTAATCAGGTAGGTAGGGGATGGGGAAACAAACAATATTTTATTTTAGGCCCTACTGACCTAGAACTAAACATGAAGTTTATTAGATGTCGAACATTGGGAATTTAAGTACACTATATCTAGAGCAAATGTGGATAAAGACCTGAATGAAGTGAGAGAACATAAAACCAACAAACCTTTGCGTAATTTTGAAGTGGAAGTTTTAAGCATTCCAAGTTACCGGTCAGCTTTTCAAGTGAATCTGTGACCACTATTACACTATCGTACTGAGCATCTTTTACGTCAAGATTAGCAATCAACTTCGGAACACTGAAAATATACATAAGGTACAGTAGTAATATTAAAGTATAATTTGTGAAGTATAGAACTAAACAGTAATGTCAACTTCAGAACACTGAAATTCGTGAAGTATAGAACTAAACAGTAATGTCAACTTCAGACTACTGATAAATGTCTACCAGAAACAGTCATTTTATATTGGAAGCGGCTAAAATGGATAGAGTATAATTAGTTTAATAGCAAACTGACAATATGTAACTCTTTAATGTAGGACCGGAATGATATCAATATTTTGAAACCAGTTAATCGTTGGTATGAAATTGAATTAAAACGGTTAATCGGCGACCATATTTGAAATGGTGTTTCCTTTCATTGCTTTTTATAGTATGTTAGTAACTAGCTATATAGTGCTCAGCAGGCATTACACTTCTACTAAGGCCGAACTTAAAATATTCTTGGTTTCCCCATCCCGACCCTAGCAGATTTAGAATGGGTAGGAAGGTAGGGTTAAAATTTTTTTTTGGAACCGTTTCAGTACGATAGTTATTGGTTAAGACATACAAATAATAAAATTTAGAATTAACTTTAAGGTGAACACCAACAGTCTTAAATTTAATGGTAAGAAAGAAGTCAGTAAACAAAAATTAACATGTTCACTTCCAATTTTTAATAAAAAAAATATTATTTCAATTTGGGCAATAAAATATTTTGGGTAGGGCCCTTTTTAGTCGGGTAGGTAGGGGATGGGGAAACAAACAATATTTTATTTTAGGCCTAATGTACATTTGTATATATAGTCACAGAGCAAGCTAGTCATACAAATATGACTTTCGGTTTGGTATTTTAACACTTGGACTTTCTTATGCAAACTGAATTGGACACTGCCAATCCCCAAAGTAGCTCAGTATACATCACATACAGATTTCTGGACTATGAGCAAGCTTGAAATGCGGGTCTAAGTTCTAACAATTTAGACTAGTTAACATCTACATCTACATTTAACTCCCTGTCAATCTATACAGATTATAAATGGGAGGCGCAGTCAGGAGCAGTGAGTTAAGAGTTAAAAAATGAGAAAATCTCATTAGGTGCAAAGAGCAAAAGAATATATACAGTGCAAAGTTAAAAACAGGCTGATTCGTTAAATTTGAGATACTGTGGCCAGCCGCTCAGCATAAATGTTGATACTGGGGCTGGACTGCACAATGTAGGGAAGGCCGTTCCAGAGTCTAATAGTTCGGGGAAAGAATGAATTCATATGATATTGGGTCCGGGACTGTGGAATCAGGTAGTTAAGGTTTCTGGTATAAGTGAGGTGGTTATGATCGACGCATACTAAATTATTTCTGATTTTGTACAGGTACAGAAGGGAGCTGTGTATGCGCCGTTGTTCTAGTGTTTGCCATTGAAGGGTGTTAAACATTTGGGTAACACCACGCACGTTAATTAAATGTATATGACACTCTATATTAACGTAAATATGCTGTCACTTACACATATCGATCGGCCGATTAACAATGTTACCGCGGTAAGCGTAAAACGCACTAGTCAAATTCTATCCTACTTTATATAAGACCTCATAATTTTACTATCTATTATCCGATTTTAAATATTTAAAGCTTGTAATGAAGCAGAGATATATGTCTGTCTTTTAATACAACATTTATCACGAAACCCTAATTAATAAATCCACGGCGACGAGTAAGAATCCGTTCTGCGTAAAAGTAAGCTTAAAATATCCCGCTTTTTACCAAATAAAAAATCAATCAACGGTCGAAAATCATCAAATATTAATTTGATTTTCGAGCGATTTTGTTCATTAAAGCTTGTTTTAAAAGCTTATACTTGAAGGTTTTATAAAATGTAAAACTTATTTCTAAAGCATTTGAAAAGTGTCCAATACCGTCTATATATACATATTTAAATATGTATATACAGGTGGGCTAGGTCACTTTTCATGGACCTGTGGGCCGATCGATATGTGTAAGCGGCAGCATATTTACATTTAATTAACGTGTGTGGTAACACTGCTTGTGTAATCATAATTGTTAAGAACGTATCTTGCTGCTGATCGTTGAACTTTTTCGATTTGGTAGTTAAGGGTCTTTTGCCAGGGGTGCCAGATGCTTGAGCAATACTCGAGTTGAGGACGGACATAGGTGTTATATGCTTTTTCTTTGACTTTGATGTTGCTGGTCTGAACGTTTCTTTTAATGAATTTCAGGGAGTTGTTTGCTTTGGCCGAGATGTTATTTATGTGTTTGGACCAGCTTAAATCTTTACTGATGGTAACACCTAGGTATTTAGCGGTATCAGTTGATTTTAGTTCGGTACCTTGCAGGGTATAGGGAAATGTTAGTGGATTACGTTTCTGAGTAATTCTCACCACCTCGTACTTGTCAGGGTTGAATTCCATGGACCAGTCCCGTTCCCACTGTTCAAGAGCATGTAAGTCATTTTGGAGGATTTGGGCGTCGCTTGATGATTTGACTGTGAGATATACTATGGTATCATCTGCGAATAGTCTTGCCTTGCTAGAGGTGGAATCGGGCAGGTCGTTTATATAAGCTAGGAATAAGCAGGGCCCTAGAACTGAGCATGTACCAAATAGATGTGTGCCCAACTGGTTACCCGCCTGGTTAAAACAATCGCAGACCTAATCGAATTGGTACGCCTGGGACAGATCGGGATACAAACAGGTATGTCTAGCATACACATGTACATTAATCAACAAATTTTGTGAAAAAAAGTTATGAAAAAAAAATGGAAGTATCCCACCCACCCAAATGAACAAGAGCAACCAAAAACGTCCACCAGAACAGAAGCAAATTACTGACACGAAACTTTGAAGCAAATTACAAACTAAGACATAAGCAATGATTCTTTTTTCTGCGTCAATTCATTTTCCGGACAATAAATGGACGAATTACAATAAAAACTATAGAAATGTCAAAGTACGCTACCTGGGAGATGCCATTTTGTCCAGACTGTGTCACGTGGTATATGTCACATGATAATACTAACCGGTGCTACATTATGATTGGATAACAAGGAGCCGTGTCTCGCAGTCCATTGGCTTAGGAGGTATTCATCAAGGTCGCGGGGTCACGTCAGATAACAGATTTTGACACGAAGTAGGTACTTTTAAAATGAGGATTGTACAATTTCTACAAAATGACAGGCAATGTGTTGGGGTGGAACTTGGCCAGGGAGGAGATTTTGTCAACTTGACCGTCTCGGATCCATCGATGCCTTCTGATACGCGAAGTTTTCTGGAAGCCGGATCGCAGCTGTGGGACGCCGCAAAAAGGTTGTTTTGCACATACATGTCATGTATATATAATATAACGTACAGTCAAACGTGTCAGCATGAAAACAGCTTATATTGGTCTTTGTCATGTGGGAACTCTTATCGGGTTAACATTTATATCATTGATAATGGTATGATAGGATATACAATTGGTGGTCTTTGCAGACAGGTTTTGTCATACTGGTCCTTGTTCACAGGTGGTCAGAAGCTTAACGAAGGTTTCACTGTACAGCACAAACTCATTATTTCATGTGATCACATTAGAGGCATTAACGTTGGTTTGAATGTAGGTCAGTCTTCGTTGTTCTGTCATTCGACATTGATTAAAAAAAGTTTTAACAGAAATCGACATCATGTTACGTGTATAACAGCTAGCAAGCGTAAAATTTATTGGCTACCAGCAAACGTTGGAGCGTTACTGAAGTGGTCCATTGCACAATGCCTGTCTAGCTAAGTGACCCGAAGAAACTGCATGTTATCAGCAAGCAGTCGTCGATAGCCAAATAAATTGCTTGCCAGTTGTGTGTTGTAACATAGGCATGGGAAAGTGCTTGAAAGCGATTTTTGGTAGCTCTTTGGTTAGGCAATGGGCTCCTGGTATTCACGTAATTCCCTTGTTTCTATATTAGTTGTATTGATTGCTTTTCAGTCTGTCCAAAACATCTGACTGTATTGTGAAGAGGAACAGTGTGAAACTGTTGGCGCCAATCACATCATGTGATAAAGTTTTATGTATTGGCATGAATTACACGGATCATTGTGAAGAACAGAATGCACCAGTCCCTGTGGAACCCGTGATATTCAATAAGTTCCCGAGCTGCATAATGTCACCCAATGGCAGTATGACTTACCCTAAAGAAACGAAGGTAAGAACGAAATAAATAAGAAATGAATAAGAAATACATGTAAATAAGAAATAAAAATCCCACAGGTCATACAGCTCCAGAATAATCCAGGATTCTGGATTTGCTGTGCTGGAAAGAAAGAACTTTTCTTCACAAAATAAAAGTTGTATGATGAAAAATTAACAGTATTGACTAAGTTATTGTTATTTGAAATTTCATAAACTGAATTTTAACTACAGAACAATGACTGTCTCGGTTCTCAGTCTCAGTTCTAGTTTTCTGAATCTGAGCACTCTTCCAACTTTATGTTAAGTTTATACTACAACTTGTATTTATCACTCTCCGTATCTTATTCCTGATGGTAGTAATCTAAAAACTGAAAGAGTGATAACTCATATAACATTCTCCTCTCGTATAAATGTCTAAAATCACCATCTTTTTAACTTTATTGGTTCACTTTTTCACTTACTGGTATATGTATACGGTTCAACCTCACCAGAGCAGCCCTCTGTAAAACAACAACCTCTCTATAACGACACCTTTAAAATTTCACTCAGCTGATATAATTTTTTTATCTGAATTTAACTTCTGTAGAGCATCAACCTCTATAGAACAGCCAATACTTGCAGCTCCCAAAGGGTGTTGCTCTTCAGAGGTTGTACTGTATATTATAATTTCTTCCAGTGTTTGGATTGGGAAGTGGAGATGACTATTGTCATTGGTAAGGAAGCTAAAAATGTGCAGGTATGACATCCTCTTCTCTCTTCTGTATTTTCATTGGATTTCAAGAATTATGTTCACACAAACTGTAGGTTGTACTCTAACAATTTAGAAACCCATATTTTTCTCAACTACATAGTACATTATAATTTAATCTCGATTTTGACAGGTCAGCTAAAATTTTACAGCCATTTGAAGTCGTTTTTTTTACCCCCCCCCCCCATTTTAACTTGCCCAAATATTAATGTATACAGTATACCACAATGTCTTGATTCACAGGTCAAGGATGCTATGCAGTATGTGTTTGGGTATACAGTTGCTAATGATATAAGTGCTAGAGACTGGCAACTGACTCCAGGTGTGAATGGTGGCCAGTGGTTGATTGGTAAAGCCATGGACGAGTTCTGTCCCCTGGGACCTGCCATCGTTACCACAGATGAACTAGGGGGTATGTAACTCTTAGCTGTTTATTATGTCTCCCATATATAGTGGTGGAGACTTATTGATTTTGTGATGGATATCTGTCTACCAATGTATCTCTCTGTCCGTTTGTCTGTCTGGATGGATGTCACAAAATTTGTCCATGCTTGTTCTTCTAAATTACTGATCAGATTTCGATCAAACTTTGCATGAATACTTTTTATCAAACCTAGGTGTGTACATTTGCCTGGAATTTTTGGTTGGATGATTTTAGCTGTTACAGCCTTTCGTCGCCTTAGTATTATCTTGCGCTAACTACACAATTTCCCTTTTCGAGAAAAAGCGCTTCAAAGATTGAGATATAATAATCTCGCTCAACATTGGTCGATTTGCAAGAAATAAAAAAGGTTATTATTTGTACTAGAATAAGCTACCTTAACCATGAATTTTAAGACCCCATGAGCAACAGTTCACTCTAAAATTGAAAAAGTATTTTAGAGATAGCTCATAAAGTGTAACAATATTTTGACTTTCTTTAGTATTATACTGAGCTATCAGGAGATAGCACTTGAAATAAAAACGTTTTAAGCGAAACTGTTTCCTTTATTGTTGATCATTTTCATGCCTATTTTGAGCTATCTACAAGGAATGATGTCATTTTAAGAATTTTTGTGTCAAATCATGTGACGAAATGCTTCTTTTTGATTGGTTGTTCAACATTTGTTAGTATTATAGTGCGCTATCTCACATAGATAGCTCAAAATAACCCTTACTTTTGTGTGAGAAATGTTGAGTTAGCGCAAGGTGTGACGCGCAAACTTCGTAACGGATGCTTCCATTTTGAAAACAATGGGTGCATTAGATAGCTAAACATAATTATTAGAAATCCAGGGGTGTAATTATCTCAAAGAATGATTTTTAGCTCACCTGTCACAAAGTGACAGAGTGAGCTTTTGTGATCACTCTTCGTCCGTCGTCCGTCGTCCGTCGTCCGTCGTCAGTCCGTCCGTCCGTCCGTCAACAATTTGCTTGTGTAGACACTAGAGGTCACAATTTTGACTTAATCTTTATGAAACTTGGTCACAATGATCATCTCAACAAAATCTAGGTCAAGTTCGATATTGGGTCATTCGGGGTCAAAAACTAGGTCACAAGGTCAAATCATAGAAAAACCTTGTGTAGTCACTAGAGGTCACAATTTTGACCTAATCTTTATAACACCTGGTCACAATGATTATCACAACAAAATCTAGGTCAAGTTCGATATTGGGTCATCCGGGGTCAAAAACTAGGTCACAAGGTCAAATCATCAAAAAACCTTGTGTAGACACTAGAGGTCACAATTTTGACTTAATCTTTATGAAACTTGGTCACAATGATCATCTCAACAAAATCTAGGTCAAGTTCGATATTGGGTCATCCGGGGTCAAAAACAAGGTCACAAGGTCAAATCATAGAAAAACCTTGTGTAGTCACTAGAGGTCACAATTTTGACCTAATCTTTATAAAACCTGGTCACAATGATTATCACAACAAAATCTAGGCCAAGTTCGATATTGGGTCATCCGGGGTCAAAAACTAGGTCACAAGGTCAAATCATCAAAAAACCTTGTGTAGACACTAGAGGTCACAATTTTGACTTAATCTTTATGAAACTTGGTCACAATGATCATCTCAACAAAATCTAGGTCAAGTTCGATATTGGGTCATCCGGGGTCAAAAACAAGGTCACAAGGTCAAATCATAGAAAAACCTTGTGTAGTCACTAGAGGTCACAATTTTGACCTAATCTTCATGAAACTTGGTCACAATGATCATCACAATAAAATCTAAGTCAAGTTCGATATTGGGTCATCCGGGGTCAAAAACTAGGTCACAATGTTAAATCATAAAAAAACCTTGTGTAGACACTAGAGGTCACAATTTTGACTTAATCTTTATGAAACTTGGTCACAATGATCATCTCAACAAAATCTAGGTCAAGTTCGATATTGGGTCATTCGGGGTCAAAAACTAGGTCACAAGGTCAAATCATAGAAAAACCTTGTGTAGTCACTAGAGGTCACAATTTTGACCTAATCTTTATAAAACCTGGTCACAATGATTATCACAACAAAATCTAGGTCAAGTTCGATATTGGGTCATCCGGGGTCAAAAACTAGGTCACAAGGTCAAATCATAGAAAAACCTTGTGTAGACACTTGAGGTCACAATTTTGACTTAATCTTTATGAAACTTGGTCACAATGATCATCACAACAAAATCTAGGTCAAGTGAGATATTGCGTCATATGGGGCCAAGAACTAGGTCACTAGGTCAAATCACAGGTCTTGCATGTACTGCTATAACAGGTGAGCGACCTAGGGCCCTTTGGGCCCTCTTGTTTTGTAGATAGCTCAAAATAATCCTAAGCCGACGTTTTGTGGGAGACATTTGTTTTTGTGTCAAAAGCCCTTCTAGTTTATTGGCAATGAACACTAAAAACTGTGTAATAAGTCAGATATAGAAACTTTTACATATTTGACTGATAAGATTACTTTGTTCTCCATAAACATTATAGACAAATTTTGATGAACCTGAGCGACATTCAGATAACCCAAAGTTTGGTTGTTGTATAGAGGTTGTTGTCGGGGAGAGGTGAATTCTATAGTAGAGGGTTACTTTTGGAACGAAATGATAATATTTTGTGGATTTCGAAATTAAGACAAGAAAACATTTATAAATACCAATAATAATATGCAAATGTATGTAACTGTACTGGTTAGGATACATGCGCCAATTTTGAGGGGGGTTGTTGGGTGGACCATGGGTATGGACCCCCACTAGAACTTGTGCATACGTGTGGTTATTTGATATGTTACACTGGTTTGTCACGGCTGGGAATCTGATCAGGAAAACCCTATATAAAAATAGTTGGTTGGACCCTTCGAAAACAAATAGCTGGTTGGACCCCCCCCCTGAGAAAAACTTCTGGATCCACACACCGGGCACACATTGGATACAGTCCTGAAATACTGGTCAGGTGAATGATAACTGCTGTATATATCTGAAAAATTGTTGATCAACGGTTGTTAAAACCAGACAAGTAACCCTTATTCATAAGGCCAATTTAAAATAATGTTTGTTTCCCCTGTAGGTAGGTAGGTAAAATGTTTGTTTTTTTAGCTATTGTGATCACCCTTAAGTCTGTCGTCCGTCGTGCACCGTCAACCGTCAACAATTGGACTGTTAACACTCTAGAGGTTACATTTTTCACATAATCTTAATGAAACTTGGTCACAATTTATGTCTCTATGGCATCTAGGTCAAGTTCGTAATTGGGTCATCTGGGGTCAAAAACTAGGTCACATCAAAGAAAAACCTTGTTAACACTCTAGAGGTCACATTTTTTACCTAATCTTAATGAAACTTGGTCACAATGTTTGTCGCTATGAAATCTAGGTCAAGTTCGTTACTGGGTCATCTGCGGTCAAAAACTAGGTCACAATGTCATATCAAAGAAAAACCTTGTTAACACTCTAGAGGTCATATTTTTGATGTAATCAGAATGAAACATGGTCACAATATGTGTTTTTATGAAATCTAGGTCAAGTTCACAACTGGGTCATCTGGGGTCAAAAACTAGGTCACAAGTTCACTACGAAGTAAAACTTTGTTAACATGCTAGAGGTCACCTGCTTTACATAATCTATATGAAACTTGGTCACAATGTTTGTCTGTTTAAAATCTAGGTCAAGTTTGTAAATGGGTCATATGTGGTTAAAAACTAGGTCACAAGGTCACATCAAAGAAAAACCTTGTTTACACTCTAGAGGTCACATTTTTTATGTGATATTAATGACACTTGGCCACAATGTGTAGCTTAATGAAATCTAGGTCCAGTTTGCAACTGGGTCATCTGGGGTCAAAAACTAGGTCACCAGGTCACTGATTCTGCCAAAACTGCTAGTCATCAGGTGAGCGCTATAGGGCCAATGGCCCTCTTGTTTGAAAAATATTTTATTGTCAATAATTTTTGTTTTGCCTATGCATGCACATTACTCGTTCTATTGTTTTGAATGATGCTGATTGTGAATACATTGTGTATGGTGATCTGTGAGGGTTATTGTCAGTATAAAGGCCCAACAGACATTGCCTATTGAGACTAAGAAGAATGAGGCTCATTTTTTTATGAAATATTTTTTTTCAGATTGTCAATAAAATATTTTGGGTAGTAGGGGACTTTTTACTCGGGTACCGGTAAGTAGGGAAGGGGAAACAAATAATATTTTATTTTTGGCCGAATATAATACATTGTTTGTGATGTTGGCTATCTATGGAAATCTTGATGATTTCTTAGAATTACCTGGTACATTATTGCTAGGTCGTGCTTCATCAGTATCTATAATGGCTGTTATTTATTGGATGTATAATTAATATGTCTGCCCATTAATCATTGCCTGGCATACTGATGATAGGGAAACTGTAATATGATAGTTATCATTACTGTAATATCATTATTATTTGAGGGAATTGGTACTGATCAGTAATGCAAAGTTTCAATGAAATCCGACCAATGGTTACAGAAAAATAGCCTGGACAAACCAAAGGACCAACCACCAGCCAACCCAACCAATTAATCTCACTTAATCTTTATGAAACTTGGTCACAATGTTTGTCTCTTTGAAATATAGGTCAAGTTTGTAACTGGGTCATCTGGGGTAAAAA
This sequence comes from Spisula solida, assembly GCA_947247005.1. Classification (NCBI taxonomy): domain Eukaryota; kingdom Metazoa; phylum Mollusca; class Bivalvia; order Venerida; family Mactridae; genus Spisula; species Spisula solida. The sequence goes on along the minus strand of OX365952.1, from coordinate 15,047,095 downwards.
ACTAGGTCACAGGTCACATTGAAGAAAAACCTTGTTAACTCTCTAGAGGTCACATTTTTTACCTAATATTTGTAACTCATGGTCACAATGTTTGTCTCTATGAAATTGAGGTCAAGTTTGTAACTGGGTCATCTGGGGTCAAAAACTAGGTCACTAGGTCAAATCAAAGAAAAACCTTGTCAATACTCTAGAGGTCACATTGTTTACCTAATCGTTATGAAACTTGGTCACAATGTTTGTCTCTATGAAATCTAGGTCAAGTTCGTAACTGGGTCATCTGGGATAAAAAACTAGGTCACTAGGTTAAATCATAGAAAGACCTTGTTAACACTATAGTGGTCACATTTTGCCATAATATTAATGAAACTTAATTGCAATATGAACCTGTATAAAATCAAAAACTAGGTCACAAGGTCACATTGAAGAAAAACCTTGTTAACACTCTAGAGGCCACATTTTTACCTAAAAATAGGGCTGTAATGAAAAATCAAAGAACTTGACTGGCCTTATGATTTTTAGCTTCCTCATATCATATTAAATATGACTCGTATTTCCTCATTATAAATTTGATGGAATATGGATGGTTTGAATTTTTAGAATATGTAACCCTTCACAAATGTATTAAATCATCTGCCACTATAATAAAACAAACAATTTCCTGGAATGTTAAGAAATAATGCTTCATCATTGAATTGTTATAATTTTAATTAAAACATGATCTTGATTGATGACGCAGTGACGCAGTGACTGTATAGTATTTCAGCACTGGAACTGCTACTTTATTGTTTGTATTTCAGTAAACTTCAGGTTTTAGTCCCCGACTGATTGCAAAAACAGTCAGGGAGGGCAGTGGTTGTTGAGTCGCCAGTCGTTTAAACTGCATATCATTGGGGGTTTCTGGCCCCTATTTCACGAACAAAAAAGTTATTGTTAAAACTAAGACTATTATTTTTAATTTATTATATGTCTACAATTTTAGTCTCGTGGTATAGATTACTTTCAGAAACTGTGTATTTATTTCTAAATATTTATATTACATACAATGTAATAGTATAATTTCTTTTAACAGATGCACACAATCTGGGACTTCGTTGTCGAGTGAATGGAGTAATTAAACAAGACAGCAATACCAACAAATTGATACACAAAACTGAACAGATTATAGCATTTGTTTCAAGGTATTTATATTTGCATAAGGCAGACCTTATAAAATGGTTGTTTGGAGTTATAGCACAGAGTATTTGACCTGATTCTGGCCTTTATGCATGCATATATTACAAGGTTCTTGCATTCAATATATAAATTTTCGTGAACAAATTGTGCAATATTGGTCCTTAAGATTTGTGTTGGTATTACACCTCAAACATCTTCATGATACTTCCCGCTTATGAAAACTTACAACCCGGATTATAAATATAGGCAATAAATCAGTTGTTAAATTATGCTAATAGAAGGTTGAGAATCATGTTAAAGTCTCCGCAGTTTATCTTGCTCAAAAGTTTTTAGGTGAGTAGGAAGGTGGCATTTTTTTAAAAAAATCTATTACATTGTATTTTACATAAAGGTACACAAATCCCACATGTATTCTCCATCTAGGCCTCTGCTATCCACAATACTTGAAAAAATACAGAAAATCATTGTATTTAAATGAAATGTTGCAGGTAGTTAGTGAGAATATATTTTGCAATGTTTTATTTACTGAACATTTATATCTCACAGAGCGACGTTGCTTTAGAAAGGAGGGACTGTACCCTAACTATGTATTCACATGCATGCCATGTTTCCAAACTTATAAACATAATTATGTTAATTTATTTAAAGTAATTCATCACTGATAATGTTTACTAGAAACTTACTTAAATTATTGAGATATTTATTTCATGAACAAGGTCATTAAACAGTTTCATACCAGATACTTTTGTATACTGTAAACCAATTTACTTTTGCGAATACTTACTTGCTCGTTTTGCTGATCTTTGGCATATTTGCGACAACAAATTTTCGCAAAGTGACTGAGTGTCTGAGCTTTTGTAATAACTCTTCGTCCATCATATGTCGTCCGTCAACAATTTACTTGTGTAGTTACTAGAGGTCACAATTTTGGCCTAATCTTTCTGAAACTTGGTCACAATGATCATCTTAACGAAATCTAGGTCAAGTTTGATATTGGGTCATCCAGGGTCAAAAACTAGGTCACAAGGTCAAATCATAGAAAAACCTTGTGTAGACACTAGAGGTCACAATTTTTGGCCTAATCTTTCTGAAACATGGTCACAATGATCATCTCAACAAAATCTAGGTCAAGTTCGATATTGGGTCATCCAAGGTCAAAAACTAGGTCACAAGGTCAAATCATAGAAAAACCTTGTGTAGTCACTAGAGGTCATAATTTTGACTTAACATTTATGAAACTTGGTCACAATGATCATCTCAACAAAATATAGGTCAAGTTAGATACTGGGTCATCATAGGTCAAAAACTAGGTCACAAGGTCAAATCAAAGAAAAACCTTGTGTAGTCAGTAGAGGTCATAATTTTGATCTAATTTTTATGAAACTTGGTTACAATGATCAACTCAACCAAATCTAGGTCAAGTGCGATATAGGGTCAAGAACTAGATCACTAGGTCAAATCACAGGGTTTGCATGCACTACTACGACAGGTGAGCGACCTAGAGCCCTTTGGGCCCTCTTGTTAAATTTCTTGCAATTTGCATATTTTAAAATGTCTTTAGTACTGTTGCGGCGACTTAATTGCGCGAAATTCTACCACTCGCTAACTTAATCGCGCAAAATAATTTCTTGGTTTACTGAGTACATGCTGTGGTATCAAATGAATGCCAGTCCTTCTTTAAACTGTCATATCAATTGGCTAAGTTATTTGTCTATTTAAGAATAAAATATAAAAAGTCGTAGTATACCGGCTCTTAAACAATGGTTTGGACTTCTGACGTGTAGGAATTAACCACAAACTTTAAGGCCGTAGGCCTTATTGATCAATAACAAAGCGTCAGAACAACAATCTATTGTTAAACAAAAGGTATACTACAGATTTTGAAATTAATTTCTATTCTTACATGATTTAAACGTGCAATCATATCTAAAGCCAGTGTTACTTTGCCAGAGTATTGTATAAGTGGATAAGTACGTGTGTCGAAAAGTTCGCAAATCCATCATTCCATGCATTTCGCGTACATAAATCTTCGCGAAAATACGATTTTTGGAAGAGTGTAATAATTACACAACCTATAAAGGGTTGCAACAGACTCCTGCAGGGAAAAATCAGGGAATTTAAAAATTGGGCAAAAATCAGGCAATTATCATGGAATTTTACCAAAAATGGATGAAAATATTGTTTCTTCTGGTAGCTTTCACTTCATGACTTTATTGAATAGATGTATTAAACAGACTGTTGGTAACAAATATTCACTATAAAACATGCATAAATAATTAGTTTTGTGATGGAAGTAAGGTGAGGTTGGAGGCAATATTTAGCTAAGTATCTTAGTTGCAAACACAGCAAACAGTCAGGGAATTTTAAGGGAATTTCATTCTTCATTTTCTGTGGCCACACTGAGTGTTTTCCAGCTGATTTCTCTTCACTAGTATTATACTCTTGGTTTAACCCTTTATTCATTTATGTCCCTATTTATGTCCATCACCTATTATATTTCATTTATAAGTGTTAAAGGGAGACAATCCAATCATTGAAATGGTCTTAAAATGATGTATTATCAAGGGAGATAATTTCTGATATTTGTTCCTGAAAGGAGATAATTTCTGATAAAGGAGATAATTTCTGATATTTGTCCCAAAAAAAGGAGATAATTTCTGATATTTGTCCCAAAAAAAGGAGATAATTTCTGATATCTGTCCCAAAAAAAGGAGATAATTTCTGATATTTGTCCCCAAAAAAGGAGATAATTTCTGATATCTGTCCCAAAAAAAGGAGATAATTTCTGATATCTGTCCCAAAAAAAGGAGATAATTTCTGATATATTTGTCCCAAAAAAAGGAGATAATTTCTGATATCTGTCCCAAAAAAAGGAGATAATTTCTGATATCTGTCCCAAAAAAAGGAGATAATTTCTGATATTTGTCCCAAAAAAAGGAGATAATTTCTGATATCTGTCCCAAAAAAGGAGATAATTTCTGATTCCAAAAAAAGGAGATAATTTCTGATATCTGTCCCAAAAAGGAGATAATTTCTGATATCTGTCCCAGAAAAAGGAGATAATTTCTGATATTTGTCCCAGAAAGCTATAGATTGAGAGGTGTACTTATTCTATCTCATTTCTTATAAAGGGTTAAATGATTATTTGTTCATAATATTTAAAAAAAACAAAAAAAACTATTTGTTCATAATATTTTCAGATTTATGTCGCTGAAGCCCGGTGATCTCATACTGACTGGTACGCCCCCTGGTGTCGGCTGCTTTAGAAAACCACCACAGTACATGAAGGTAAAACTATGTGTTAATTCTGTAATTTACAGAACTTCTGTTGTTTTTCACATTCTTCACAGTTACTGAGATTTGTCATTGTTTAAATTTGGTGTAATCAACTGTGTTTGTTACGGAAAATTTCTATGACCTAAATACTCATCAAGTGATGTCAACTTTTTCAAGCAACAAAAGTCCTTACAATCCTTCGATCTTCTTTGGTCCTTTTGTAACTCATTCATGGAACCGTCGCCAGTTTTATCATCATGAAATAATTCCTGTTTCCAATACTATATTGGTAACTTACAAAAATCACCTTCAACCAGTATTTTGATATTTCTCAAAATCATCCCTTGGTCGCATAACGGCCAAAGCTAACAGGTTAAATGTTATTCAAAATGGACTGGTATGCCATGTTTACGTACAGGGATTTTCTTATGCAAATGTGCCCTCCAGCTAGCTATTGATAATCTTTTTATAGAATAAAACATGGGCGTAGGAGAAGGGGGGGGGCCAGGGGGGGCCAGGCCCCCCCAATGTTAGGACAGGGGGGGCCAACATATCGTTTGGCCCCCCCAATAATTCAGACCATATTCATAATTTTCCGCCTAAAATAGTCTTGTAATAGGTTATTTGCCTTTTATCCCTGGTTAAAAAGTATAAAATGTGAATTTTCGTGCTCACTTCCCTCGCAAAATGATTTTAATCTATGAAATATGTTATCACGTAACGTTATCAACGGTATTTTGACAAGGAAACAACTTAGTAGATATACCTTACCTTAGTGATTATAAACACAAACATTCACTATAGGTTATTAACACTTAATGTGACCCCCACATATCTCAAAAAAATTTTTTTTAGCCCCCCCCCTCCCAAATGTTTGGCCCCCCCAATGTTGAAGACGCTCCTACGCCCATGTAAAATCAGTGTTTGCCAACAGATTTTGTAATAGGTGTGACAGTGGTCTTTGATATAGGTGGTTTTTAACCACATGTGGGACTGTATTTAACTATTGTTTTATTGCAGGCTGGTGATGTTGTGGAGGTGGAAGTTGATGGTATTGGAACTGTCGTCACGACGATTGTCTGAAATATGGATCTGCTTTATCATTATAGTCAGAAACCTCGGTCATCTTTAAACTAATGATTGTTTCAAATCCCAAGGAAAAACTCTCACCTGTTAATGTGCATTTAAATCTTCTATAGTGTCTTGTTATTCCAGCCTTTGAAAAAGAAGGTATATTATTTTCCTAATGTCAGTCTGTTGGTCAGTGGGTGAGGTTTCCGATGATAACCCAAAATCTTTGGCCAAAGGTCTTTAAATAAATGATGCTTTGACCAAAGGTCCTCACACCAAGGATGCTTTGACCAAAGGTCTTCAAACCAAGAGTGACTTTGGCCAAGGAACTTCTAACCAAGGATGCTTTTGGCCAAGGAACTTCTAACCAAGGATGCTTTTGGCCAAGGTTCTTCTAACCAAGGATGCTTTTGGCCAAGGAACTTCTAACCAAGGATGCTTTTGGCCAAGGAACTTCTAACCAAGGATGCTTTTGGCCTAGAAACTTAAAATCAAGAGTGCTTTTGGCCAAAGATCTTTAAACCAAGAGCACTTTTAACCAAGGATCTTCAAACCAAGGATGCTTTTGGCTAAGGAACTTCAAACCAAGGATGCTTTTGGCCAAGGAATTTCTAACCAAGGATGCTTTTGCCAAGGAACTTCTAACCAAGGATGCTTTTGGCCAAGGAACTTCTAACCAAGGATGCTTTTGGCCAAGGAACTTCTTACCAAGGATGCTTTTGGCAAAGGAACTTCTAGCCAAGGATGCTTTTGGCCTAGAAACTTAAAATCAAGAGTGCTTTTGGCCAAAGATCTTTAAACCAAGAGTGCTTTTGACCAAGGATCTTCAAACCAAGAATGCTTTGGCGAAGGATCTTCAAACCAAGAGTGCTTTTGGCCAAGGATCTTCAAATCAAGAGTGCATTGGCCGAAGGTCTTCAAACCAAGGATGCTTTGGCCAAGGAACTTCAAACCAAGCGTGCCGTCGGCCAAGGATCTTTAAACCAATAGTGCCTTTGGCCAAGGAACTTCAAACCAATAGTGCCTTTGGCCAAGGATACTTCAAACCAAGGATGCTTTGGCCAATGATACTTCAAACCAACGATGCTTTGACCAAGGATCTTCAAACTAAGAACATTTTGGCCAAGGATCTTGAAACTGAGAACGCTTTGAGCAAGATTCTTCTAATGTTATGTAGGAATTGTTAACATTTAGATGACTCCTACTGATTAAGAGGTCTCTACATTCAGTATTTTCATTGGTACTAATGTCAGGAAGACAGTACAAACATTAGTTTAAAATGGCCAAGATAAACATTTACTGTCTTTATTGATAATCAGACTTACTATTGATTCATGTAAAAATTTATTGTGCCATCAGAGGTTGTGAGACAAGTGTGTATTTCTTGACTTAAGGTGGAAGGGTACTTCAAAAATATTTCATTGTTTGCTTATATTTTGTACCATTGGAAACCTGAAATCTGGTGTTAGTGCCATACAGTGTGGTGTTAGTGCCATACAGTGTGGTGTTAGTGCCATATAGTGTGGTGTTGGTGCCATACAGTGTGGTGTTAGTGCCATATAGTGTGGTGTTAGTGCCATATAGTGTGGTGTTAGTGCCATACAGTGTGGTGTTAGTGCCATACAGTGTGGTGTTAGTGCCATACAGTGTGGTGTTAGTGCCATATAGTGTGGTGTTAGTGCCATATAGTGTGGTGTTAGTGCCATACAGTGTGGTGTTAGTGCCATACAGTGTGGTGTTAGTGCCATATAGTGTGGTGTTAGTGCCATATAGTGTGGTGTTAGTGCCATACAGTGTGGTGTTAGTGCCATACAGTGTGGTGTTAGTGCCACCATTTTGTGTTCTTTGTACGTCATTTTAACAGTGTTCCAAGATGGTTGTTGTTGGCAGTATGGGCTCGTTTTAAAATTTGATAACCTGCTCCCGAGCTCTATAAACACATGTATTATTTATGTGAAGTCAGGCCCCGATCTCCCGAAAAATCTCATTCTGAGCTAAATCTCATCTCAAATATTGCCATGTGTCTTTAAGTTAACTTCCATGGGTGATGGAAATTTGGCATCTAGAAACACAAATATTATGCTGAGTTGTTTCCAGACAAAGTTGCATGAGCTCCAACTTCAGATTTTATTTTTTAAGAAAAAACGACTCAATTGAGCAAAATCCCAATTTGAGCTGAGATTTCTACTTCAGATGCTTTGGGAGATAAGGGGCCAGGTCTCGATACAAGTATGTTGTTTGGTCCAAAATGAAAATGTTGTTCTGAATTGATACAAATATCATTGTAATACATGTGTCTTCATGTAAATTTCGTTAGATGAGCATGTCACTATATAGGGTGGGATGGTATCAAGACCTGGCCCAGTGAGTATAAAGAATTTTTCCTGCTCAACTCAACTTGAGTATGAAACTTTATTTGCTCCCATACTGTGCAACAATTGAATAACCTTTATATTATCAGGAAATACCAAACTGCTTTCTTTAAAGCCATCTAATTTAAAAATTCCAGTATATTACAAGACGTTTGACTGTTAGAATCATTTGAAGTTTGAGCACAAAATTGAGTTAAGCATGAAAAAGGTTATATAATGACAGGGGCTGATTGTATACACATATTGTCTACTCAAATTGTAATTATATACATATGTTATCTAGTCAGATTGTTGGGTCAAAATACAATGTAATCTAATTCCTTGATTATCATCACCTCCTGCCATTTGTTTTCTTCTTTTTAAACAAAATGGATGTTTGTTGAATGCAGAACTACAGTACAACCTCTGTAGAGCAACACCATTTTGGAGCTGCAAATATTTGCCATTGTTTAGAGGTTGTTCCTCTATAGAGGTTAAATTTATAGTAAATATCAGTTTAGGGAAATGTTCATGGTGTTGTTATAGAGAGGTTGTTGCTGTACAGAGGGTTGTTATAGAGAGGTTGTTGCTATACAGAGGGTTGTTATAAAGAGGTTGTTGCTATACAGAGGGTTGTTATAGAGAGGTTGTTGCTATACAGAGGGTTGTTATAGAGAGGTTGTTGCTGTACAGAGGGTTGTTCTGGAGAGGTTGTACTGTATTGTGATGGAAGGGAGGATACAATCTTCATTCAGGATATGAGTAAATATCCACAAGATGCAAAAAGTTGGTTTTATCTGATAAAACAACAAGAAACTGTATCATTGAGAAAGAATAATAAAAATACAAAAAAACAACAGAAAAAATACCAGAAATCTATTCATGTATTTATTATTACTCTTTGTTAATGGTACAGTTAACTGTGGATGAAATAGAGCATCATGAACCATGTTTCCATCTGTTCTTCATTATGTTTTGGCAATATGATGAATGACAATAATATGAGAACCAGGGATATATATGTTTATTTCAGTCTCGTTTTGGTACTTTACAAATAAAAAGTTGATTACCTTTATAGATCAAATAAAAAATATACCGAATAAAAACTGCTAAATATGAGTTGCAAAAAAGTAATTTACTTGTAGATTTTCATACTTCAATTGTCTGACAGAAGATGCTACACCACATCTAAATTTACAGAAAGCTGATCTGTGATATACCAAGCTAAAAGTATAGAACAATATGTATCATCAAAAAATGAAATTAAAAATACCCAGCCCTCTTTGTCTGTTTAAGAAAGAAATGTGAATGTTAATCTAGAAATTACTTTATATTGGTATTGGCCTATTGTTACGCATTTTGTTAATAGATTTTAAATTGTTTTAATTATATGTTAATAATTTAGAATTTTTATTGTTTTACATGTACATGTATAATGTAATTGTTAAACGGTATAATTAAATGATAATTGATTAATAAACATCTATTTAAATTTCATACTTTTTTGCTTGTTTATCAGAAGGGTACATGTAATCTGTGTTTGTAATCTCTAACATACAGCTGTTTTTATACCCCGGCATCCACTGATGCAGGAGGCATATAGTGATTGTCCTGTCTGTTTGTTAGTCCGTCTGTTTATTTGTCTGAAAATGTTTCAAGTTGTTGAAATTCAATTCAAAGTCCATCAAGGCATTGTATTCAAACTTGGCATACTTGTTTACCATAATAAATACCTTACATTGTCAACACCATGTAGCACTATCCAACATTTCTACAGAATTATGGCCCCTGATTGACTTGGCTACTTATTATGGACAAGGGTACTACCGAGTCATAAGCATTTACTGAATGCAGTCTTGTTCTGCAATATGTCCTCAAGATAATAATTTACTATACTGGGAAGGTAGAAACAGCAAAGCATAAAAGACATGAAAAAGAAAAATCACTGACCACAAGTGAAAGTCACTACGAAAAATAAACAAGAGGGTCATTGCATAGCCCTAAAGCACTCACCTGATGACTTGCAGTTTTGGAAAAATGAGCAAATGTTTATGATATGAGCTAGTACTGGACCACATGTGATCTAGTTGAAAACTTTAGAGAGTCAAACATTACCAGATTAGGTCGAAACTGTGACCTCTGAAGTGTAAACAAGTGTTTCCTTTTAAATAGCCTGTTGACCTGATTGTTTACCCAAAGATGACCCAGTTCTGACTGTGACCTAGATTTTGCAGAAACATTCATTTTGGCCAACTTTCATACATACGGTATTAGGTAAAAACTTAAGACATATGAAGTGTTAAGTTTTTCATTTAGCCTGGTGACCTATTTCTTGACCTCAGGTGGCCTAGTTGTAAACTCGACCTAGATTTTGCTGAGATACCCATTGTGACCAAGTTTCATATAGATTTGGTGAAAACTGACCGCTTTTGAGTGTTTACACGGTTTATCTTTGTTACGGCAGAGTGACCTAGTTTTTACCCTTGGTGACCCAGTTATTAGATAGTATATGTCATGTTCGCAACTATGTCATCTGGGATACAGAACTATTAGTATTAGTAAAGAAAACCCTGTTAACAATCCAGTGGTCTTGTGCAGTGTTGACTTAAGCTTTATGAAACCTGGCTGTGATGTTTGTCTATCTTTAAAATATGGCCAGGCTTGAACTGTATCATCTGGTCACCAGGTCATCTCAAATAAATATCTAGTTTACCACTGCTGAAGTCACAGTTTTGACCTATGCTGTTTGAAACCTGGTGGCTATGTTCAGTTTTAGTCTCTGTAATAACTAGACAAAGCTTGCTACTATGACATCTGGTCACTAGGCCTGCTCAAATAACACTAGAGGTCACAGGTTTGACCTAGTATGCTGTTTCGACAGTGTAAAATATACATATGTCCGTTTCACAACTCGGAGTCATGTCCTGCATATCGTTACTCTTCAAAAGCCACTCAGCGAAGGTAAAGAGGTAGAAATGGGTGTAATATTAGCAGCTGCCTGTGGTTTGATCTATGGCGTTTTTTTTGAGATTTTCAAATACAAGACACGTTCGAGGCTAGTTTAATTCCTAGACTGCACATAAAATCTAACTAATTATGCTAAACTTGCAATATCCTCAGGTAAGCGTTAAAAAGGTCAATGGTGCTCTTGTTTACCATTTGGTTTGTCTCCCTTGGTAAGGAGACAATCCCCTCTGGTTATCGATATCAAAGTGGAATATTAGCTGTGGATAATCGGACACACGGAAGGTCAACAGCGCACTAGTGTTTACTGAATATCCTTCGCCTACGTACGCACCAAGATCTTTTAGGACCATCTTAATAGCTGTTCCTTTGCAGACTGAACAAACTCTTTACGCCTTCCCCGAATTATAACAACATTCAAATTATTCTTTACCACGTGTGTACAGTGTACTTTAGTGTCCCTGTGTTTGACCTGGACAAACTCTTTCACCTTTTCATTGAAGAAGAAATTTCTCGGTTGTATGCACTCGTCGGTAAACAAGCCTTTCAAATCATTGACAAGTTCTTCTATTTCATATTTGACTTTGATATACTCAGAGTAGTTACAAGTCACGTCTACTATATTTGGAAATGTCTCTGTGAATCCTTGTATTGATACAGTACGAAACTTTCTGTTCAAATCATTTAGCTCTTTGTTAAAAAGAAAACGTGATATTCTAGCGAAGTCACCATGGAAACGCCATTCGACCTTTTTGTCCGCTATTCTTGACGTTATTCCCGTTTCTAACACTTGTGTTGTATTCGTGTTTAACATCTCAATGGTTTGTATGGCTAACTCGAGTACCTCAGTCAGCTGGCCATAGATTTTCAAGTTGTCATCAGTTCCTGTGACTTGTAGTCCATACTTACTTTCTATTAAAGTTTTCAAACGCTGTATTCCACCGCTAGATTTCTTCCATCTGTTCAGTAAGTACCTTGGAATCTTCATGGACATCTGTGGTTTTGTCACATGATTCTGTGTACATAAATAATAAATATTAACACATTTGAACCATAAATTATTCCCCAGAAAGACAGATATAGAGTTAGTGTCATTGTTGTCGGCGATCTATGATGTATTATAGTAACTCTTGTGTGTGCGTTCAGGTTACATTTGTACTTACTATGTTGTAGAGTTCTCCTATGAATACGCTGAACTTCCTTATTAAATATACTGTAGCGATGATTGTTTTGATGTACAGTGAAGCCTCAATGATAAAAAACAACATTTGACTGATCTGAAAAATGAGATTGAATTGAGCACAAAATTGTAACATTTAATTGGAAAGTTTATAAAATCAACAATTTTTTATGGTTGCAATGTGGTGTGAAGGCGTTCTTCCAAAAGCAACGACGGGACCATCCCATCCAGACAGCTAGTAAATCCAGCGTACTAGCGCCAGTCATCGCGGGCAGTACTTAGCGAAACGTAGGGAATGACACTTTGACAGGCAAGCAGACGGACAGTTAGCCAGCTAGCCCAGTCAAGTAGCAAGAACGGGAGATAGTTTCCTGTGCCTCAAACATTACATACCTTTCTCGCAGGCTTACTCAGCTGAGTACTGAGTACTGGAGGCATTGGAGTCCCTGTCATTTGATCTAATGCTTGAATGCACTTCAACTGCAGTGACAGTAATGGTGTTTTTTCTCGTAGTTGATCATTACAGACAGGACATTTCAGTCCATCATTGTGACTGGTTGATACTTTAACACAGGCTAGACATAGTACATGTTTACATGCTAGATATGTTGGTCGTGGAGATTCTTCGTGGCACGAGGAGCAATCTGTTGTAAAATAAAAAAGTGCACTTTCGTAACAAGATTCCATAACCTGGTGCGTATCCATTGGAATATGCAAACATTTGCAACATCGTTTTTTCAACCAAAGTTAAATAATTTCATTGGTCAATTCATTTCCCGATTTACATCATGAAACAGCTGGCGTCTGATTACTATTAGTAATTAATGGCCTTACGGCAGAGGTTTACGTATGTATATCGCGAATTCAGTGGACCAATGAACGGAAACAGATCTACTGAATCTGCTGTAAAACTGAATACATGTTTGCAACGTCCGAAAAGCAATAAGGCGTGGCTACCGGTTATTAATTATACAGAACTTTGTGGCGACGTGCTTGTTATAGTGTCTTCACATATATAGACTTAACACCATGCAAGAGATTAATAAGCCATAAAATGTAACTACACAACTGTAATGACACTAAGACCAGTGCCGCTGGCTTAGAACGAGAAGGTCGTAAGTACAAAAACGCTATTTTGAGAAAACAAGATAAAATTGTCTGAAAACAACTCTTTACTTATGGGAAAAACAAGCCTTTTCAACTTCAGTTTGGTCAACATGACCAGTTCCGATTTTCATGAAAAACGGCTCATAAGAAGCGCCTTGTGATGCAGATTTCAAAGATGCATGAGTATGCACTTAAGACTTTCTCATTTTAAACCAGCGACATGTTTGATTGTAAGGATACATAAATACAAGTATGACAATACAATGTACATAAGAAGCGCAAGTGTGATGCAGATTTCAAATATATATTAGTCTTATAAGGTCGTAAGTAACACTCTACCATTCTTAACCATCGTATGATCGTTCTATTCTAAGGGTTCGCTGAAAACTGAATGTTTCACTGGCGATGTCACACAACAAATACATGTACGAGGTGCAGTCAGTTAGTTCCTAGATACCAAATTTCAATTTATTAACTCATTTGACGTCGGATCATGCTTCAAGATTATCTTTATCATAACTTGAATCAAGTTTGACTGTTTGCATATGTTTCAAAAACAATTATATGGCAATGTTATGCTTTACAACATGTCAATATAACAAAAACAACCCTGGAACTTTTAGACTGTACCTCGTATCTATCTTTACATACCTTTACAGAATAAGCTAAGGAACTCCTGTTTAACATTTTCCACAATTTGTTCATCCAATGCTTTAATAACAAGTTTCAGAACATTTTCTAAACTCTCCACGAAACAAACTACGTCATCTTTTACTTCCTTCATCATAGTATATATCCTCATTCGAAATTCATCTTGTTTTGGTCTCAATATTTCAGCTTTTGGTACTGTTTTTGCTGTATTAAGTAAATCTTCTATGTCAGTATTGACCTTCTCAAAGTCATTAAAATTCGTTCGTATCACAAGTTCTCTGTTACCAGTGTCTGTACGTTCAAACACATTAGTGTTGTCTTCAATTGGACTTGTACCGTTTGTATCCCTAGACACTTTTCTGTCTTTCCTACTGTTACCTTTAATGATATCAACTGGGCACATTTCCTCCATTTGTTTCAAGTTCTCCTGAAACAGTTTCACTGTCGTTAGTGCTAAGTTACCTCTTATAACCCACTCAACATCCCCGTCTTTGATTCTTACAACCATGTATGTATTGTCTTCCTTACTCGGTTCTTTCATGGTATGTACTGTTGATTTAGCGATATTTAGAATAGACTTTGTTGGCGCTCTTATCTCTATGTCTTCTTCGTCATAGTTAATACACACCTGTATACCGAGATTATCTCGAATTGTTGCAGCAACGCTTGTAATAGAATTACTTCCGTGGTCTTCATCGATCGGTAATGTCACAGTACCCAAACTCTCACCCTCAGGCCACTGAAACGATGAACTTTTATACAGAGACTTGGTTAAACCATCATTGCAAAATGAGCCGTTATTCTAAATGTAACATGATTAGTTTACGAAGAACAGCTTTGCTAATCAGGGATAGTAACAAATGGCAGGAATGTTAAAGTTAAGTAGAAGATAACAACCGTAAATAGAAAAAAACATGAACAATTCATGATAATATCTATAGATAAATTTATAAAGTCGGCTCGAAAGCGCTTAAAGTAATTGAACTGGCTAGACTGGAATCAACCCCAATGGGGTAAACTGTGACGCTTTGTTTTAATTTCGAGTCTAAAGTCCCACGGATGGTGTTTCAGGCATATGTAGGTAACCAAGTTACTATACCTTAGTTTACCGGGGATGGTATTCTATATTGATCTTATTGAAAAGGAGAATAAGGATAGCCAATTATATCGCCTGTTACTGACCAAAAGTTCAATATGGTGTGATCTGATTGGTTGTCCTTATCATTATGTCAATTAAGATCAATCAATATTGAATACCAACCCTATGGTACCAGAAGCTACTGCATCTCTTAATAGTACGATAGGACACAGACTTCATTTTAACACAAAAAGATAACGTGTTTGTTTGTTTGTTTTTTGGTAGGGGTTTGTCTCAGGTAAATGTATCATTGATGAACTATTTCTTTACAGAAATTGATAAATAGTTTTATATAGTCTATCAGCTACATAATTTTACAAACATTTTTTTCTAAATTTTTGTATTAATTTTCAAACCTTTTGGGTTTGTGCCATTTCCAACAATTTTACAGTCATATTTGACGAACAATCATGTGTCATTAATTACACTTCATTGTACCAAAATACTACAGTACCATAACTTTCTCATCCACATACACCATCATTTGTTTCCCTACGTACACGTGTGTTTGTTCCTTTCTCGTCCCCTTCTATTCGACTACTCCATCTCTATGTCATTTAGTTGAAGGTACAATTGTATATGCTATAGGACTAGGATGTAAAGGGTCACTACTATCAAGAAAATAAAAATACTGGTATTTGATGACTGTAGTTATTTAATGGCTGAGACATACAATAAGGAAAGACACAAATAAAAATCCGTATTAGTGTATACATCATTACATAACAAATCACCTGAATACTTGGGGAATAAATTTCAATACACTCATGACAAACATAATGTCAACTTAAGATCATCAGTGCAAAATATACTTCATGTTCCAAAACCAAGAATTGAATTCTCAAGAAAATCCTTTTCTTACTCCGGTGCAAAACTGTGGAATAATCTACCAAAATCAGTGCAAACTGCTAGGACACTTTCCTCATTTAAAATCAAATATTTAAAGTGGAAATTTACTGGTATTTCATAATTATTGCCTGTACATTTAAAAATTATAATATCAAAATTGTTGTTTATGACTGTTTTCACCCGAATATCTGCTTCAGGTGTTAATATGCATACTTTACTTGTGTAATTTAAATTATGTATTGTTGTAAATATTGTCATTGCATAAACTTATACATATATTTCTATTGTTATTGTGGACCATAATGAAAATTGGTTTGCCAATTATGTTATCCACAGAAAATAAAGACGTTTTATTATTATTATTATTATTAAATAACATCACTAGACCATCGTCTAAAATGGAAAAAGACTCAGAGTAAGGCCACAAGAAACATGGCGAAGGACAATTAACAACGAAGTAAAGACTATGCGAATGCCACTGGGAGAAATAGAGAAGATTGCGAAAGACAGTCGGCAAAGGAGAGACCTGGTTGCAGCATTATGTGCCAGCAGGCTAGGTAGGTAGTAATTTAGGTAGCAGAAATCATTAGACCAATTCCGTTTGTGATGTGTATCATAATTTATTCATTAATTAACAGACTTATAATTAATTAAATACTAGTACTCAATTAATTGATTTAGTCGTATACACGATCATTGAATATAGGTCCAGTGCGGTAATTTGCAGTAGAACAACAAATACCAAATTGATTATACTAGTTAGTATTAATTATTTGGGCTAAGGGTTGACACCAAGAACAATTGCCTCGGTCCAAAATATCATTTAGACTCGACAGAACGACTGTGCATGCACCTAAATATTCAGTCGGGTTAATTCTGGTTCCCGGTTCCTAATCTTACAGTATTAATTAGCTAGCGGGTATGGACAGATACTCAAGACTATTAAATGTTCAGAAATTGAACATATACTCATACAATTTACGTTTGTATTTGTATCAGTAAGAATTTACCATTCTCGTCTACCACTGGCACCTAAAGAACTTGATTAACCCATTCATTGCAGTATTGTAGTTATCGCACTCTTTCCCAGTGCAGTATGACTTTTATTTTACTCCGTTTTTCAGTTATTGAACTCGTTTTCGACGTAACTATCATACACTAACTAATAAACGTATGCTTATATTGTGTACTTACACAGGTTGTCAGTATTGAACAATGTTTCCTGGTTTCCCCGAGGCGGTTATGAATCACCGTACAAAGATGACACAACTTCTGCATGCATTCAGGACAATACATACAGCCTCCGATGTGCTTCTCAGTACCACATACGTCACAATTCGCTCCAGTGTATACAGCTTGTATTGGTGATGGCGATTGGCTAAAATCGGTACATGGCGATTCAGTCGGTGTTACAGTACCGCTGTAGTCGGTACATGGCGTATCAGCCGGACGTACTATGCGGCTATTATCGGTGCGTGGCGATTCAGCCGGAAGTACAATACAGTTATTATCGGTGCATGGCGATTCAGTCAGAAGTACGATACTGCGCGGTGACATTCCTCCATCATCGTCGTCGTCGGCCATACTAAACATGTTTCCGTTTGTTCTTCGCTTCATATTTGTATTTGCAGCTCGGTGTGGATCCATTGTCAGCTCGATATTTAAAGGCTAATTACATGCAGTAATTAATAGAGACGTCCAAAATGAACAGTGACTTCGGCCAACACTTATCGCAAATGTCGCGATGTATTTAAAAGAACACCGTGTTACCTAAACACGCACATGACGTACATAATATATTTCAAAGTGGATACCGATTACCCTAACATTATATGATTATGTCTAGTCCATAATAGCTTAATAAAGCGCATGTTCCGTCCACATATAACTAATATAACAATACAATGATTTTTTATCGCTTAAATTTCTTCACTGTTCACACTGTATAAATATATTTTGAATTATGATATGGCTTATACTTTGAATAGTACGGTTAGTTATATAGTCATGAAGTTACAACTTCACGTATAAACGCCGAACACGTACAGTCCTAGTCCAGTTCTTCCAAAACTTCCAAGAGAACACGAATACCTTGTTAACACAAAGTGTATAAACGAGTCAACTTCCGGCTATCGCAATAATGAGTACACATTGAATTGTATAGTCTTGCAATAAGTCATACAGTGATAGGAAATCACCGGATGTTTCAATCACAATAAGTCATACAAGTTAAATTGTATAGTATCCCAATAAGTCGTACAGTGATTTGGTTTATACGCGGTGAACAAACAGCTCTTTCGAATTCAATTAAAGTATTGTTCCATTACCATTTTGCGTATATTCGTACATGTATTAACGCAACGAGTCGTATCAAGTTAAACAGTTAAACAATGTATGTTACAATAATATGTTACAAAATACATGTACCGGTTTATTGAGTATCGCGGGGTAAACCGACGCCTAATAGCTTTTGTTTCAATCCTTTCAGTTTAATTACTGTTTATACATATGTCAAAAAAGGTATTCTTCTAAAATACCCTCAAGTTTATTGTTCTTTTTTCAGAAAGTTATTATAATTCCTGGTGTACATTACACGAAGGAACGGTTTTGATATTGTTTTTGTCTCAGTCCAACACAATATTATAATATATATGAGCCGTTCTCTAGGAAAACCGGGCTTAATGACACAATTAAGAAAATCATGATAATATGGCGTTAGAAAGACAAGACTCTTATGAACAGTTTCTTTTTGGGTGACGTCGCAAACGTCATTAAAGCGTTTTTTGACGTAACGTTAATACGCGCTTCAGAAATTCAGTATTTCATAAATTATTGACGTAAACGTTTGAAAATAGTATCACAATTAGAATTATATTCTTAGTTTAATATGATATACCAAAAACATGAATATTTGCTTTAAGAGAAAAATAGCTACTGATTCTAACCACTAACCCCTCTTTTTTCTCAATATAGGTACTTTTCAGAAATGGGTCACCATAGCAACAGTATAACTTATTTTAACATAATTCATAGGAAAATTAAACCTAAGATGTAGTACTATACTATCTAATTACTTAGAGTTAAATAAACGAACATGACTTTTTTCTCATTTTAGAGCATTTTCTGTATCTTTTACATAATTCCTATATAATGTCACTATATATATAAGCCCGGTTTTCCTGGAGAACGGCTCATATATATATGTCACGTTTTTGCTACGTCGGTGAGAAGGCTGGTTCTATTCAAAGTTGGAAAATTTAAAATTACGATCAAATTCAAATTCCACATTATACTTTTACAACTACAAATATGAAACGGATATGGTTTATATGAGTTCATTAATTAACTGAATCATTACTGATATTCCAGATCCCTTTACGACATACGTGTCTCTTTGATTTGTACTCAGCAAGATTCGAACTTCATACTTTCATAAAAATTATTATAAATAAGATTTTTTTTATAAAATATTTTTTTTTGTTTTGGAGGGTCATTTTTTACATTTTACTCGGGTAGGTAGGGAAGGAGAAACAAACAATAATTTATTTTTGGCCCCAGCGAACCAGTTTTGGTGCACCGCTCGGGTATATAGAATCTAGCCTCTTGGCGCTTATAAGTACGCTGACGTACGGTTTACAATGCTCGTGATTCACAAAGTGATAATTTGTTGTACGCACTTGGTAGATAAGAGATCGAGTGATAATTTGTTGTACGCGCTAGCTAGGTAGGAGACCGGGTGATAATTTGTTGTACGCGCTAGCTAGGTAGGAGACCGGGTGGATAATGAATGATAGCAACACTATGAAGCGCCAATAATTAGATTTCAGAATCAGACTCAAGCTCAAAATTCTGTTTTGTGCTATTTTTAGCTCACCTGAGCACGAAGTGATCAGTGTTAGCTATTGTAATCGGTCTGTGGCCGTCGTCAACAATTTTTTCTAACATCTTCTCCTCATAAACTAATCGGCCAATTTCGATTCAACTTCACTAGAATGATGCTAGGATGTTCTCTTTCAGATTCCTAATTTTGATTAGGGGGCGGGACTTGTTTTCTCAATAAGAACTTTAAAAATCGTCTTCTCAGAAACTGCTGGCCCGACTTCAATATAATTTTACAGAAATGTTTCTTGGGTGGCCCTCTACCAAATTCCTAATTTTAACGTTGATTGTTAAAAAACATAGCCGCCAGGGGCGGGGCTAATTTCCAATTTTTGACTATATAGAAATCTTTGAAAATCTTTTTCTCAGAAACTGCTGGCTCGATTTAACAACGAAATCAACGAAAATTCAAACCACTAAAAAATAATGATTGTACAGTAGTTGTGTACTTTTATTTGTAGAATTCTGATTTCAAGTTCATCAGCAATATTATTTTTATTTCCTCGTCAGTTTGGTGTTTAGTATATACTAATTTATTTTATGTCGGTTGTAAAGCAAGTTTTTCCAATTTACATTACTCACTCTCGACACCTCATTCATGATGTTATCCATCGTGACGAAGGTATGAGAGAAGGGAAGCCAGTTTCCCTTTAATGCTAAGCGTCTAGCAACTAAAGTTCTGGTACCATTTTTATTTCGTCTTTGGTATGGCGCGGCCTGGGCTCCCGCACTCGAAACGGACGCTCTACCACTAGGCTATCGAGGTGGCGGTATTTGCGGGTCGATCAAAGGAAAAAAGGAACAACTAAAAGAAACGTTAAAGCTAAGCAAAAAATAATAAACGTAGGAAGAAACAAATGGCAGAAATGTTAAAGTTAAGTAGAAGATAACACACGTAGATAAAAAAAAACATGAACAATTCAAGATAATATCTATAGATTAATTGATAAAGTCGGCTCGAAAGCGCTTAAAATAATTGAACTGGCTAGACTGGAATCAATCACAATGGGGTAAACTTCGACGCTTTGTTTTAATTTCGAGTTTATAGTCCCACGGATGGTGTTTCAGACATATGGAGATAACCAAGTTACAATACCTTATAGTATTAGTTTACCGTGGATGGTATTCTATATAGATCTTATTTAATTGGAGAATAAGGATAGCCAATCATAGCGCCTGTTACTGACCAAGAGTTTAATATGGCCTGATCTGATTGGTTGTCCTTATCCTTAAGCCAAGTAAGGTCAATATTGAATACCACCACTGAAAGAACCACTTATACTGAGTGACATAGAATATAGCAATTCATATCGTGGTTTCAAGTGTTGACTTTCATGGAAACTCGGATGCAACATCACCATAGACAAACGACCTAAAAAGCACGGTCGCCGGATAAGTCCATGACCTGAGGGTTCTAGAAGGGCGAGAAGGGCGAGTGGGGTGGTTCATACACCCCAAAGTCTCGGATACGCAACCCGAGTACGATATCCAGTAACCATGGTAACGCTCCAAAAAAGGTCCCGATATACCCGATGGTTGGAATGGAGAGTTTGTTACATGTCTACCGTTGACGGCGTTTGCAAGCTTTATTTATTGGTGATATCATCAATCTTCAGTTATGCTTAGTAATAAAGGATGTTTCTATTTGTCAGCAAAAATGAATTGGACATATGGTGCAGTTATTGAGTTCCAGCAGGTGCAAGATAAACACTACTGTATATATGGTTGCCTAGTAAAACTGACCGACGCATGTGACCGAAAATGGGTGAAAAATGGCTCTGAAACGAAAAGAACATGTTTGCTCATTTGCGGTTGAAATTTCAGCGCTTTATAAGAAATATCATTACATGTCGCGTTTAGTATTGATTGGTAAATTAATATATACAGGCAGAAATGGTAACATCGTGCAGGCTAGATTGTTAGATTGCCTATAAATAGATACTATTGTTAAGAAATCGTCACGCTCTCAGCGTCTACGGATTCATTTGTGATTATGATTAAAATTGTTGTCAACATTTTGCAACTTTATCGACACGTTATAAATTATTGATATTATTATAGGCCAAAGAAAACAATTTACATTCGTTTAAAACGACATTCTGGTCAGTGGCGGCTTCAGGATCTGGTGTTAGGGGGGGGGGGGGGGGGGGGGCGTAAAAATTGATATGTTGGTCTTGTTCTAAGGCAAATAGGCGAGCGACGCGATCTAGAAAATAGTGGATTGTTTATTTGCATGTATAAAATGTTATTTTACCAGCGAAGCGAGCACGAAACAATGCATATATATAGTTTTCTACCAATCGCAAAAGACAATTTTCCATGCTTGGGCAATTTTAAGGGAGAGGGGAGCGTCCACCCCTCCTTAAATCCGCCCTCGCTGATTAAGGCCATTTAAAGACATTATTTTTTACTACTATATAATATACTTCAAAAGGCTTGAATCACGATACGGTCACTTGCGATTGACACAGGAGAATACTTTTTAATATTTGAAATTCATTATATTTTTAGAGAACTGCACGTAATTGTCGCCCATTGCAAGTATGCTGACGTCATAACATCATAGTATATATATCATTTACTGTAAAATAAGGTCAACAGTAATAATGCACCTATCAATGTTTCCCCCAGGGCCTTCGGGCTGACCCAGGGGAATTTGACATTTTTACTTTTAAATTCACACCCTAGAGCAAGGGCATTTTGTCAAAATCCCCTCACTGGGAGATGTTTTACATACCCCCGGGATCAAAATTTCGGCCAAAGTCTAATTTCCCGGGACTCGGCACCATTCTGTCTGTCAAATTCTCATCTATCAGGAACAGCCTTCTGTCAAAAGTCCCGTGTATGCCTGCCGCCCCCCGGGGGAAAACATTGTTAGGTGCATAAAGTTGCACAAGGGTAATCCCAAAGCACCAATCGGAGTTTAAAATACAGAGAATATGTGCTAAATCATAATCAAAATTGAAAAAAAACTATATACCAAAAATCAAGGTCCATAAAAAATCGCCATATTGCTGGCTTAGAATTAGAAGATGCAAATACTTACGACCTTATACATTTGAAATCTGCATCTCAAGGCGCTTATTATGAACCTATTTTCATGAAATCAGAAGTGGTCATGTTGACCAAACTGAAATTTAAAAAGCTTGTTTTTTAACCAGTTTTTCTTGTTTTCTCAAAATTTTAATTTTGTACCTACGACCTTCTAATTCTAAGCCAGCGGTATCTAGTTCAGGCTATATCAATGAATTATGAGTTACATGCAGATCTAGTTACAATCGTGATTTGCTTGTGATTTCTTACGAAACATGCCATCACGTGTTTTGTATAGTGACATTTTTCAGTCTATATACATGTATTGGTGTAATGATCGTGACTATAATTGGTCACGATTTGATGACGTTGACGTAGGGTGTATAAAATAATCGTGTTGTACTTGACGTCACTGAAATGTGATAATTTTCTTCACTTTTTAAGGTACTATTATCATCGCGTATAAACCAAATCACTACATACGACTTATTGCGATACTATACAATTCAAATTGTACGACTCATTGTGATTGAAACATCCGGTGATTTCCTTTCACTGTACGACCGGAACTTGACTCGTTTATAATTCACTGTGTTTTACTAATACATAAAGGTTTAAAGAGAAACTCTCTACAATTTTGATCCTTTGAATTGCTTTCCAATATTAGACATTAAATAAGAATTTTTACTGCCTCCCTCCCCTCTAAAAACACCAAACAGTTACCGAGAACAGAATAAAAAAACTTTTCCGTAGCGAGACAAAATACTCGTATATACATGTAGTCGTCAATAATAAGTTTTTTTGACAAGCTTACGCGAGCTATTTCCCTTTGTCTATGGGTGACCGTGTTGCAATAGATCGCTGGCAGCCCCACGATAAATTATTATTCATAATTCGAAAATTGTTGGTGATTGTAGTGACATTTTTCCAACCCATTTTCTTCTGAAAGATTTAAACGATGTTCGGGACTTCGAAACTTGCTCGAGATAGGCCGGGTGCTCGAGATAGGTCGGGTGCTCGTTATATCGAAGCTCGGCATAACGAAGTTTTACTGTATTTTGTAATATTTGATTTTTTTACAGAAAATTGTAAATAACTGCAATTACATGTAATTTGAAGATATCTTATCCATAGTTCATTAAAATTGTATCTTTCATAGATCTCTTTGCATTTTTTTGCGAATAAATGCTATAGTTTTTTTTTCAACCGTGTATTATGCTAGTGGAGAATAATATGCCACATGTGTGGAGTGTGTCTTTAAAGGTCTATTACGGTTATACTAGTTCGTGAAAGTTAAACATTATAGAAAATATATGACATCACGAAGCTATAAATGTACGCTTTGTGGAAGTTGGTGAAAGAGCATGTTCCGGGAAAAATCACCATTTGACATTTCTGCAGTCACGAAGTAATGTTAAAAGCTAATTTCGTGACAATTAACAGTTGTTTTGTTCGCATAATTAGTATGAAACCATAAATAATAATAATAATAGGAAATAATTGCTGTCTCATTGATGACTATGTTATAAATAGCTATGAATGTCAATCGTGAAAGCTCGGCAATTTCCGTTTGTCCCCAGTAAATGTACTATGGCATTTGCATAAAGGCCGAGGTGATCAGAATGATATTGAGATGAATGTGCCACTAGTCTGGTTCCCGATCAGTACAATCTACACAGTAAATATAATGTAATGTAATATTTAGGAACGGGAACCAGACTAAATGTACCATATGAAGTTTATACATTGTTGAACGTGTATTTGTCTGCTAGACGATGAAACCAAAAAATGTCTGTTTTATACTCCACACCGTGTGTGACATGATGGCAGAGTGTGGTACGTAACACGCTTGACTACGGATTGAGAGGTTTCCTGCTCGAGTCTCGGTACACTTGGTCATTTCAGAAATGCTTCTAGAACAGTGTTTCCCATCAAACTAGAGAAGAGTTGGCTGTTAACCTAGAGGTAGACTCGCGTCCCCAGATTCACTGTATCATACACACTTTCTGTCTCTTCCCTTGAAGCGGAGACCATTGGTAAAAGATGACATACACATAACTCTACTAAAAAATATAAAATAACCAATAGGCTGAAATTTAAAATTTGCTATTTGTTTGACTCGCTGAAAAATTCACTTTTGAGTATACAAAGTAAATTTTGAGAGTATGTTTTTTCATTTCTGTTATAATGGTTTTTTAATATATTTTTTATCGGGATTCACTTTTTTAGAATAAAAATAAATCGTATATTAGTTGCCAGTTCACCTAACAAATGTTCATGGAAATGCTAAACTTGTTATATTAAAAGCCAAGCAGCTGATAACCTCGTCTTATGTGAAGTACATCGTATTTGTACCTACCTAATCTAATCCTCTTTGAACTGGCCCGGATCTTCCAAAGAATCTCAAAAAGAAATCTCAGTTCAAATTGAGATTTTGCTCAAATCAGAGTTTGAATTTAAGATAATTACATTGTATGTAGTTGGCGCTCTTGAAATTTCACTGTAATACACGCAGAAATTTTTTTCTGTGATGACAGTTTTGAGCACAGCCT